>CM060104.1:61677879-62957879 GCA_030522415.1 Channallabes apus | reverse complement strand
ATAAACATTCACGTTACAAATTTCTGCAGATACATTTAAACTGTAGATGCTAACAATTAACAGGAGTAGCTCATGTGTATTATACACCAGATACCAATATTTACAATTATATACAATATTTTCAGTGTTTAAGTGAATATATAAAATATCCAAAGTCTGATATATTGTATGTAGTTTCAATGAGTCAGTCCGGTGATAGAAAATGATAGAAAATGGTTGTCCTGTAAAGCTGTCCAGATAGTGACTAATTCTCAACAGACAAAGTTCACAGTCCGAACCAGCTTGAAAAAAAAATGATGTTCATTCAAGCACACATTAAACACAGTGTAGCATTGTTCAAACCTGAGCAAACCTGTGTGTTTATTTTTTTTTATGCTTTTCAATTTGATTCAAAGGTGTATAAAACTAATTTGTCTGACTTACGAACAAATCCAACTTACGAACATGCTCCCGGAAACGGAAATCGTTCGTAAGTCAGGAATTTAAATGATTATTCAAACATTCTCTATTATTATCTAACTCTACATCTAGAGCCTATTGTATGCTAAAAAATGCAAAATAATAGAAAAATATGTGTGCGCAGTATGGGCTTGTGTGTATCTTCAACTACTCTCTGTTTTTACCATGAAATTCTATGTCTATGTAAATACAACCCAACATTAGTTGTAGACACTTGTACATGCATAAAAGCATGGTATTTGAAAACAAAATGTCTAAGGAAAATATTACATACATAATTTGAGTTTCAATCCAAATAGGAACTTTGCCGAAAATGGAAAATTGGCATTCAAATAAACTCCACACCTTAAAAATGCTCAAAACCTATACAGGATAACAGGATACGCGGTATAGATAATAGATGGATAAATTATTACTTTGCTATGGTAAAAGACAGAATACACAAGTCACATCTTCTGTTGCCACTGTTCAAATTAGCTTATCATTTATGAATGCACTTACATATAAACCTAAATCCAGTAAGACCATCTCCTCTGGTTCCTGTCCTCATGATCCCTAATGCGCCCTCATCCTCACCACAAAGTTTTTAAGTCTTACTTTCCTCTTGGTAAATTCTCTCCCTCGTCCCTTTTCCAGTCATCGTGGAGTAGAGGATGAATTGGTTGAGCTGATGAGAGGGCAGGCCGAGTGGAACAGAGGACCATGTTCACCCACTGCCAGACTGCCAGAGGACAACAATTCAACGCCAACACTACTTCAGCCCCAGACAAAACATAAACAGGCAACACAAGCACACTCCAAGCCAGCCACAGTTTGGCCACACACCAATGATAACAGTATTAATCAGAGAGAAAGAGGGTGCGAGAAATCACACATCTGCTAAAAACACAATACAGAGCCATACGATAAGATTGAGGTCAATCAATTTCACTACAGCTGAAATTAATCAGAGATGGATTGATATGATTGTTGACATGTTGTTAAAACGATGTCAACAATCATATCAGTGAATTTATGATAGTAATAGCAAAAACAACATGGTCCAATGATGTGCTCAATCACATCTCAGTACTTATCACTGTGTTCATAGCCTATTTAAAGGACTTTTATGTTACTTCAATAACAGTATCTAGTCAGTCAGTCGAGACGTTTCTTATGTTAAGATGATTAGTTTTTAGCTGAAGCTTAAAGGATAAAGTACACAACTAACACTAAAGGATGTCTGTCTAATCCCATAAGTTTATAGTGGAACTATATGATTAATGTTTTGAGGTAGAGCCTAATCTGTCCCAGGAGACTAAGGGGCACGAGGCCAGATACACCTTAGATGGGGTGCCAATTCATCGCAGGGCACACACAAATAGACAAACACTCACTTGGACTAGCGGCAATTTGGGAATGCCAATTAGCCTAATCTCAGGAGTACACAGAGGAATCCCACTAAGCACAGGGAGAACATGCACACAGACCCAAGGTGGGAATTGAACCAGGAACCTGGAAGTGCAAGGTGGCATTGCAAACCACTAAGCCATCTAAAACTTGCTTAAGTTCAAGAAATAACCTTTCCGATCGGTGCATAGGGCAACGAGTGTTCTCCATTGAAGAGAACTTTCGTTGTTTCCGTAGCGGTTGGATTTTTACAGGGCAGGTTGCTAGCCTAATGCCCAATCCTTCTCATCCGGCACTTGGGAACCGGCAACGGCGGAGTTCTAGACCTCCGGCTGTGGGAGTTACAACCTCACCCGGGAACTGAACCAGCGATCTCCGGATGATAGGACGAGCAGTTTACCACTGCGCCACTCGGAGGCTCCTTTAAGCTAGTCAGTGGTGGGTAAACAAAATTTCAGACTTTGAAGGTGCATAAACACAGTTTGTGTGTTTAGACTCCACTACAGCCCTGATGATCATGTTTTGTTCATGTTTATAGTGGCTCGCAACTCTCTTGGAGGACCACCTGCCCTGGACATTTTAGTGCTTTCTCAGCTGCTACCTAATTTAATTAGTCAGCTAATTAACAGCCTTTTCTGAATTGAGATGGGTGTGACAGAGCCAGGAAACCACTACATTTTCAGGGCAGGTATTCCTCTAGGACAAAAGTTCAGAACTACTGCAGTAGGTCATATTGGTTGTTAAGCCACATCAGCAAGCCTGCATAACATTATTGAAGAGCTGGATGCAGGTTGATGCCTGACTCATTCTGATGCTTTACATCTGCTGGGAGCTTTTGGCACTTATGACTCACCTAATGCTGTGAAGGTGATCACACATGGAACCCTAATCATTGCACTCAAAAACAATTAATGCCAAGGTTTTATCTACTGTATGCTTCAGTTGACAGTCTCGCCTAGATATTGTAGATATTTTTTAAAACCTGAAAACCACTCCATAATCATGATAAAACTTGGCTTGTGCTCATTCCAGCACTCTCACTCAGAATATGCTCATGTTGAACATCATTGTAACACAAACCCATTATTTTTTCATTTAGTCTTCTACAACTGTATTTTGTAGTCATTAATAATCTCACTACACCACTAGTAAGTGTTTGAGTCAATCAAAGTTTCAAGGTTTGTTCTCAATGTCTCGCTTGTTCATTAGTGAACACTGCTTCTATGACAATGTCTACTATACAAATAGAATTGATTGCTATTTACATTTGTGATAAAGTTGTCTTCTATTAACCGTTCCCTGAAGAACTGAATAAGCAAGATTTTTTTGTGTACATTGGAACATTGTGTAAATGGCATATTTTGCAGAACCATTCTTTCATAATGGTTATTGAGAGCTGTGGAGTTTAATCTCATTTGTCTTCCTCAACATAAGAGTGACAGGGGAAAAAATTGACGGAGAAAAGGGCACAGAGATTTATTCTTCAATCTTCATCTCTATTTAGCCCAAACACCCTGGGACCTGGCTGAGGATGAATACAGGGATGTGATGGACACGCTGTGTGTCGAGGAGATGTTATCTAACAAGCCACCTGGCAAATATCTCTCTCAACATATTACGGCAGAGAAGAACTACTCCACTGTGCAAAAACACTACATGTGAAAAACTACAATTTCCATGAACACATGAAGGGAAAAAAAAAAACCTTCAAAATCTATCAGGCATTTAAGGTGCTATAAGCATGCTGAAACCAGATTCTAAACACATGAGGACTTCAGAACAATCTCTTTTACATGCATGTCTCTCAACCCTTCGCCCCTTTCTCTCTTTTCCCCTCCAGACCTTGTTCTCGCCTTTTTTCCATCCCTGGAAACCTGTGAGCTCACAGGCTGGTTTCCATGACGACCCCCGCAATCTAAACGATCGGAGCGCCAGGGCTGCCCTGCTGTACAAACACGAGGAGAGAGTGGAAAAGACCCCGAACACACTTGTGCACCGATCGATTCAGCCATGACAGAGATAGCAGTGAGAATCTGTGCAGAGATGAGGGATGGAGAGAATGGAATGATAGGAAATGATCGGCTCAAAACAAATCACTAAGGGAAAGATAGAGAAAGAGAGAGAGAGAGAGGGGGAATATGCTAAAAATAGACCTCATGCTCTACCACTCTCTCCATAGCTGCATGCGTTTACATGGTCATTGGTGATGGGTTGCGTACATTAGGAACAAATTAAGCCACAGGGAAAGCTAAGGTAAGGCTAGAAAAGGACATTGCCATGTACAGAATATATAATGAGGAAATGAGTTAAAAATTCCTACAAACATAATAACAGATCCAAAATGACAATATGTGGTTAATCTCATGAGTCTGAAATCTGTCCTCAAGAAAATAAACAGCACTGAGCTTTTCCTGAAAAGCCTGAGACACTTGTAGAAGCTATTTCACATTTGCCTATTCTCAACACCACTTATCCTGTGTAGGATCACAGGAGACCTGGAGCCTATCCCAGAGGACTCGGGGCACTAGACAGGGTACATACACTCTGGACTGGGTGCCAATCTATTACAGCGCACACTACAAGCAATTTGGAAAACCCCCAAAAGATATTTCAATAGCTTTACATTATACACATGCACATGTAGTCAGTTCAGACAAATTTCAATAGAAAGCATAAAATTGCAAGATTGTTCTTTTAAAACATGTGCAACTTCCTATTCATAATTCAGGGGAAGAGAATCTAGTCAAGAGTAAAGGCAGATTTCCAGAAAACCTCTCAGGAGGTTACTATAATCTAGCTTTTAAGGATAAAAGGTGCATTTATTTTAAATATTCTTTAAGCATGGCAATGATCTTTCCAAATATTGTATGAGCTTGACATAAAACACTATCTGAAAAATTATTTAGTAATCAGATCAATAATACGCTGCCATTAGAAAAGTAAGATTAGACTTTTTTATTAGATGTTTAAATGTAATGTGGAATAGTTGCTTTATACAATTGATTTGTTTACCATTTTTATCGTTGTCAATATTTCTCAATTCTGGAGTTTAATGATGCATCTCGAGGGCAGTCAAACAAGCCAGGTAAAATGATCTTTTTAGAAATACACACAGAGGTAAGTAATTCAATCAATAGTCAGCAGTACACATACTGTACAGTCTGAATGTCCCTAGGATTCTGTGAGCATCTACAGTATGTACGATAATCTATAGCTTAGTCTCGTTTGCTATTTTAAGATATGTAACCCCTGGTCAGCATATATAACAAACCCAACCTTTCTATTCATGCATACAGTATATACCTGAGAGAACCACACACACACACACACACACACACACACACACACACACACACACACACACACACACACACACACACACACACACACACATAAGAAAGACACACAAGTAGTGCACATGAGTTCCTCAGCCAGGGTTAGTTAGTTATTTTAATCCTGCTCATTGCTGTAGTTAGTGCAAAGTGAGTGATATGAGCCTATATTAAAAAGTAAGAACATGAACTCTTAGTGTGAGACGAACTCTTCTCTCATCGCGCTTGTAGAATATCTTTGAACGTCCTCCTCCTATGGATGTGTATATAACTCTTTGATAGTGATTCATTTAATTACACACAATTACATTTACAATTAAGCACTGATTTAAGATGCTAGTTGTAGCACCATGACAGAAGAACTGAAAGCATAAATAGCCTTCTGATGTCATCAGTTATGATCAGGAATAGACTGATTCAGGAAGCTCAGATGAGTTGTACTAAATAAATCTAGTTTTATAAATTTCGATTCATGGCCTAAGGAAGCAGCATACAGAAACATCGTCTTTAATTTTAGCCCACTGTGTGTGAAATTTAGTTTTTCCTGCAAAAAGTTTTTTGGCAGTCCAGAAGAAGATGAGATGAGTCCAAATGGGACCCATTCCAAATCTAATAATTACACGGAGTCTGTCTTTCTGACACAGTACTTGTAGAGTCAGCAGAGTTTTGAAAAAAGGTAAAAAAAAAATATATTTTCTCCCAGTCTGAACTACTGTTGAGCAGGACAAGGCCAAAGCAGGTGGGATTATGGGTAATGGTGCAGGGATTGTGGGGAGCTGCAGTGTGAGATATTCAAGACTGCATAGCTTGAGGCATCACTGAAAATAACTCTTTCTCCTGTGTGTACGTGTTAGTGTGTGCCATCGATTGGCCTGTGGAAGGAAAAAATGTGAATCGCTTTTCTTCACTGCCTGAATGTCACTGGGTTCTTTTCCTCCATGGGAGCAGGTAAAAGGTCATGTTGGGGTCATCACTGGGAAAAGAAATAGTACATTTTCTTTGTGTCTTTGTTTTCATATTGGTCTCCATCAGACTTAACTAATCAGAAGGGAGTTACTGTACATGTGACCTGAAAGACGCAAAAGGAAAACTGACACAGCAATCCATAAGGACATGACCTCGTACAATTCCTCAGAAATTATCAGCATGATATCTGGACAGTCTTACAGCACTTTGGTGCCTTTTGGGGCAGCTTATTTCAAATAAACAACATAAAGTCAATAAAGAAGAACAGAAGCAAATATTATTTTGTAAAGGAATAACTCCTGAGATTAGGCAGTTGGGCTGCAGGATACAATCATTTATTGGCTGAAAGTAAGCAAAGAGAAGATGCAAGTAAAAATCTTGAACTAAAGCATTAAAAATATAAATTTCACAAAATACGCTGAACATGTAAGTTGTTACACATCACGTCCTTAAATATTTACATTTAGGCATTTGGCAGACGCTCTTATCCAGAGCGACTTACATTTTTATCTCATTACACATCTGAGCAGTTCAGGGTAAAGGGCCTTGCTCAAGGGCCCAACAGTGGCAACTTGGTGGTTGTGAGGTTTGAACCACCAAATATAACAACTGAACTTTCGATGCAAGTAAAGGTAAAAGACCAAAATTTCACAAATTCTTTTGTAAACTGCACAGCATCTCTGCTAATGCTTCAGATAAAATGTTCCTTAGATAATACATTTTGTTCATATCTCTGTTTTACTCCTCTTACAGATGCACCGTTTCAGTGTTTATGTAAATGAGCTACTGCTGAACCATGCCCCAGCAGAGAACAGCAGAGCTGAGGACCACTGATCAGCAAGCTCAGGGAGGGGATCTTCTTATATGAGGTCACATTAGGTCACATTGTTTAAACCCCAACCAACACACTCTCTCACTCATCGTCTATACCGCTTTATTCTGTCTTCAGGATCATGGTGGGACTGGAGCTTACCCAAAGAGACTTAGGGCACGAGGCGGGGAACACCATGGACAGGGTGCCAATCCATCACAGGACACACACCCACAACGGGCAATTTGGGAACGGCAATTAGCCTAATCTGTAGCTCATTGGACTGTGGGAGGAAACCCACCAAGCAAACATTTTTTAAGTTTGTACATGCAAAAAGGAGACCCATCTGAATGTCAAAAAGTATACAGTGTATATATATATATTTTAAAGGGAATTTTTGCATAATAGGTCCCCTGTAAAGCTTCAAGGCTTTGAATTATGTGACGTCAGTGCATCAAATTTTAAGATTTAAAAGTCTACGACGGGTTTACAAATAGGCTTAATAATAGTTTCTAATAATTTTAGGATTTATCTGATTATTAACTTGTGTGTGAAGATGTGTGAAGCCAGCGTAAGTGTTAATATCCTACGCAAATATATGCAAAACTACAGGGAAATTACAGGGAAACTTCCCAGAGGGCACATGTGTGAACAGAAATCTGTACACTGCTGGGAAAGAAGAACCTGTCATGAATTTGTGCAAAAACAATGCATTTTCCATGAATTATTCATTCATTCATTCATCTTCTATACCGCTTTATCCTGTGATCAGGGTCGCGAGGGACCTGGAGCCTATCCCAGGAGACTTCGGGAACTAGGCAGGGTACACCCTGGACAGGGTGCCAATCCATCGCAGGGCACACACACATACACACACACTCACACACCCATTCACACACTACGGGCAATTTGGGAACGCCATTTAGCCTAACCTGCATATCTTTGGACTGTGGGAGGAAACCGGAGTACCCGGAGGAAACCCACCAAGCACGGGGAGAACATGCAAACTCCATGCACACAGAGACGGGAATCGAGCCTGGCTTCCATGAATTAATGACATTCAAATTCAAATTTTATTTGTCACATACACAGTCATACACAGTACGAAATGCAGTGAAATGCTTAAGAGATGTGCATATGCACATGAAGAGATATGCTGTTTATCACTAAATCAGCAGTAGACTTCACAAACATACAGTAGTGTAGGTCAAAAGATGTTTGAGTTTAATACTGTAACTGACAAACTCAAGTTCTTGAAATATACATTCTATTAAACATTACTATTATGTGTAATAGCTGCAAGTTTGAATGATACAAAACCCAAGCTAGTAATGCTGATAGGAGCTCGGTTAACATTATACAGATATAGTATAACTACCGTATAACTATAGTATAACAAACTATATTGTTAAACTACCGGTGTAATAACTCTCACTCATTCTCTGGCCCATATAATATTAAGATTCAGTTATTTGTCACATGTACCTTACAGTACAGTGTTTTTTTTTCTTTTCATACATCCCAGGAAGGAAGCTGGGGTCAGAGCACAGGGTCAGTCAGGATACAGCACCCCTGCAGCACAGGGTTAAGGGCTTTGCTCAAGGGCTTAACAGAGGCAGCATGGTGTTGCTGGGGCTTGAACCCCTGACCTTCCGATCAGTAACGCAGTGTCTTTATCGTTTGAGCCACCACTGCCCCCCACTTCCACTGTAATGTTGTAATTAAATCCCCCTATCCAGTCAAACCACAGCATTCTGGATCGATGGAGCAAATCAACTAGAAATCAATAAGCATGAGAATGAACAGTCACACTATAGCAATCTTCTGAAACAGAGGAAAGATCAATGCCCTCAGCGGACTTAGCGCAAGCGTGTGCACATAAGACCTTTCAAATGAGCCATGAATGATGCTGCACTTTCATTAACGGTCCATGCAAAGTGACCAGGCACTGTGCACATGGTGCTGAGCCATGCCCACACATTAGCACAGAACGACTGTTTGCAATGAGACACACACAAGCTAGAATTAAACTGAAATTAGTTACCAACACCACGCGGCAGGGGCCTGTGATTACAGTGTCAACCACACACCACCACCATTATCGTTTTACACACTAATCATCCATCTGTGTGTTTGTTTTTGGTGTGTGTGTGTGTGTGTGTGTCTGTATGTATCTGCTAATCCTGGCAGCATCCTCTGGAATTCATGGAGATATTATCTCAGGATGTTGGTAAACCAGCTCAGTATGTTTAAAGCCTTATCTACATTAGAGCTGTCAGAACAAATTTATATTCGAATTCTTATGTCTCTGAAGGTAGAAGAAAAATATTCCATTGTTTGAGGTCTCATGTGTTCCTATTAGTTACATAACGAAATATAAATTTCCCTCAGTGCAGAAATGCTGAAATGACCCTTGTATCGCCTGTGGCAGTAAAAACAACCCAAAGTAAAGGGAAGCCGTTTGTGACATATGTTATTTCCGGATTTTTAAACCAGCTGTCAAATTAAATACAAACATGACCAAGTTATATACTGCATATAAGGTTTTAATTTCAATTAATTTTTGAGTCACGTTTTATAGATTAAGGTCAGGTACCAACTTATTGGGCATTTAGTACGTCACAGTTTTTTTTTTTTTTTAAATATCGTTAAATTTTAAGCGGCGGCACGGTGGTGTAGTGGTTAGCACTGTCGCGTTGCACCTCCAGGGTCTGGGTTCGATTCCCCGGCCAGGCTCGATTCCCGTCTCTGTGTGCATGGAGTTTGCATGTTCTCCCCGTGCTTGGTGGGTTTCCTCCGGGTACTCCGGTTTCCTCCCACAGTCCAAAGATATGCAGGTTAGGCTAATTGGCGTTCCTAAATTGCCCGTAGTGTGTGATTGGGTGTGTGAGTGTGTGTATGAGTGTGTGCCCTGCGATGGATTGGCACCCTGTCCAGGGTGTACCCCGCCTAGTGCCCGAAGTCTCCTGGGATAGGCTCCAGGCCCCCCGCGACCCTGAACACAGGATTAAGCGGTATAGAAAATGAATGAATGAATGAATGAATAAATTTTAAGCCATGTAGAAAGCTTATTGTGAATAGGACTCGGCCTAACTGCATGTTAGACTGCCTAAAAATAAGTGACAGGAAAACTGTTCCTAGTTATAAAATGAATGAATAAAAACATTACCTAAATCATTAGATTTTATGATAAAATTATGACACTACCTTAATAATTTCCTTTATCATCACTTTCAGCTTTATGTGATTTAAAAACATAGTCCTGCATCACTGAGAATTTTTTTTCTAAGATACTTTACATTTAAAAGCTTATTATTATTATTATTATTATTTAAAAAAATATATATATATATTTTGGCCTCATGTTCACAATGTAACAGTATGTTTGATTATCAATAAATACACTAAGGTGTCACTGTGGCTTAGTGCCACCTCTGAGGTTTGGAAGTTCAAATCTAACCTTTGGTCTGTGTGTGTAAGCTCTAGTCCCCCTGTACCCCTACACAGGATAAGCAGTATAGACAAAGATGAATGAATTAAAAACACTGTTTCTGTTTTGTGCATTGCATGAGGGTTTTCAAAAATGCAGATTCTCTGTGTTAAACCCATGATTCAAGCTACAAAATACAATTTTATTAAATAAAAAAATTAATTAAGAAATAAAAAGGGACCACATATCGATCTGCATGATTGGGTTTGGATGTTCTTCTAAAACTGAAAATAGCAAAGTACACTATAAAAGCAGCTTTGTGTAATTTGAGATACTGTATATACGGTCGGACTCCGGGTGCTCAGTGCTCTTGCTGACCAAACAAAAAAATATAAGGGTTTAGGCTAGTACCATGGTGAGAGAATTTAGAGAATCACATAGCATGCGCAAATATATGGTCAATATAGAGATTTCAGGGTGGAAGAAAAGAAGAAGAATTCCTTACTATGGCTTAAATAAGGAAGCACTTTTTTTGGTTTTATGGGAGAAAATATTATGAGTCTCAATATGTGCATCTGATATCCTGAAATAGATATGTGGTGGTTCATTAGATTTGCTCCAGTGCACAGGAAGCCTGTGTGTGCCATCCTGCAGTCGAGAGCTGCAGTATTGCGTGGGAGCTCTTCGGGTTGCTCAGACGCTATGATCCTCGCATTTCCGGCTCCCACACACACTTTCAGAGTTTAAAAGAGTGGGATTTCCCTGCAGATAGCTGCCACTTTCTCCAACACAAACACACACAAAGGAAGTACTAAACTTGTCGTGTTAATGCTTATGTATCAGAAACAAAACAGATCCTTCATCAGAGCAAAATGATGTTCTAATAAAGGAAAGTTAAATTGATGCAGTATTGATTTGCTGCATTTTGAAACATTCGGGATTTGCAATCAGGGAACACCTGGAATCTGTTTGTTGAGCTTTTTTTTTTTTTACCTTCGCTAGAGGATCCTGACAAGTCGATGATGACGTAGACTTTACCCTCAGGCTCCAGGTCAATCTGAGGAGAGAACACACAGGGGATTAGCGATTAGAGGACTTGTACTCTGGCAAATATCACTCTAGCTGATGGATTATACCATCGTTGCGACATCAAAGCACTTTTCGCTACGTATTTCATAACACCATGCATCTCATCAGACTCTCTGCCTATAAACTTCTTAATACAAAATTTCCAAACAAGCATTCAATTATTTTTTTTCAGTCCAATCTCTATTTACAGCGTTCATTTTACTAATGTGGCAGAAAATAAGTTATATAATTTCCTATGATATAATCTCAACAAATATTTGCACTTGATGTGATTATTTACCAAACATATCATTTCTATTGATTACTTTTGAACTTCTTGTCCTTTTGCAGTCCTGATCTTTAGTATTCCATAACAGGACAAGAATGCAGGATTTCCTTATCATCCTACGCTGCCATACTGTTGCATCTTCATCAAGCCTCATATAGCTGATTCTCTTAGTTATAGACAGAGTAACAAACAATTAGCGTGGAGAATGGTGATGTTTTATAAATAAAAGTCAGATCATTTGCACTACCACAATGCCCACCCTGCCATCAACACAGCATGGGGCAGCTGAGCCATGAGAGGCAGAAGCTTCACACTGACAGCAAACCACTGCTTAATCTCATTATTCAGCAAGAGACAGTCAGAGAAAGAGAGAATGAGATGTGGGGGATGGAAAGAGTGAAGGCTGTGGAGTGTCCAATAGCTGGAGGAGGATTGGGTTGTCAGGAAGATGGCTGAATCAGGATACTTGGAAGGTTCAAATAAAAACTCTGAACTGGATTATTTCTAAATGCAGCAAATTTCCTATTCATCATTACACAGAGTACAGTCACAAACACACATATAAAAATATTGAAACGCTTCCAGGATGTGTTATCAAACTTAGAGATAATCAATCAATTTGACATTTAATTTGCTTAAGTAACAATATTTCTGAAAATTTGAGCAAAAGCTGTATCAATAAAGATCAACCAATTTTTTAAACCTGTACTGTTCTCTTTGAAAATGTTTTATTTGATTAAAAGTACTCTGAAATAATGTAGTCTTCTCAGAGAGACTGCTCAAACACAGTTGGGACAGAGTTATCACAAATACGCCCTTTTCTGACCTTCACTCCTTTCCATAAATCTGACGTGCCGCTTCATGCCTGGTCACTTTTCCGTAAAAGGTTGTGATGGCGGATCGTTGTAGGTTGGAACTAGTAAAATTTAAGGAGCATTTTCAACAAAACTACTCCTACACTCCAAAGACATGCATTTAAGACTGATTGGTCCCAAATTGGCTGTAGTGTACGACTGGCTGTTGGAGTCTGTGCTCCTGGGCCCTGCAACAGCTATTAAATCCATCATTGGAATTTTATATTTTTATATATTTTAAATATATAAATATAAAATTTATATATTTTATATTTCCTTGTTTGTTTGTTTATTTATTATTACTAATTTATTGTGTAAGATCACATTTAAACAAACCACATGCAAGTAAATAGACTCGGATTTACAATATCTATATCAATATTAATGATATAATAGCAAATTACATAAAAAATATGAAAAAAAAAAAAAGTACATCTGTCAGTAGTCTCCCTCCTTCTCAGAGAGACAAATGTCTCCCTGGAAGTGTCCCAGTCTAATAAGCTGAATAACAGATTCCCTGTGAATAGCTGATGATGTCATCTAAAGCACAAACGAGATGATGACATGTCTATCATCCTGCCATTAAAAATCCTCCCCCTTCCGCTGATGTCATCAGATTCCATTCAACTGTTGCCTCTTTGAGCTGCCTCTTCCAGCGAGACTGTCTCTAAGGTTCAACGGCCACTAAATATAGCAAAGGAAGGAAAAGCTACTGTTTGTGTGTGTGTGTGTGTGTGTGTGTGTGTGTGTGTGTGTGTGTGTGTGTGTGTATCTGTGCGCGCACATGTGTGTGTGTACGTGCTCAATCGTCCCACGTGTGCAATTTTCTCTGATGATACTGTCTGTATAAGAGGAGTAAATGCTTTGCAGCTAAACAATGTTGGCAAGGCACAGTCGAGATTCTCTGGCTATATGTGGGTGTGCATGTGTATGTGTGTGTCTGTGTAAGTGCGCGTGTGTGTACATGACTAAGTGCATGCAATGTCCTTTTTCCCCAAGTTACTCTCAACAAAGGTACTAGAGGACTGTTAACTGCAGTCAAAGCACAATGTACACACACACACACACACACACACACATACACATTCAAGTACACAAACAGAGTGCAGGCAGCTGCATGATGCCCCAGAGATGGCCTGTCTCCACTTCACACACTCGGAAAGTGCTCACAGCCATGCCAAGCAACACCTCAACTACTAACCCTGAACACACACACACACACACACACACACACACACACACACACACACCTAAACAAAGCCTAGAGTCACTAGAACACTGTCTTCCATTACTGAAAGTAACAAAGCTGTGGCAGAGAACCAGACTCTCTCACATGTCTAGCAACAACACCACTAATCTACATGATAAGTCTTACTGACATTTTTTTCCTCCAATATTTCACTGCAGTTGCATTGATAATGCTCAGTACGGTTAATCCCTCGTTGTTTTAAAAATATTGTACACTACCCAGGCAAAAAAAGGTTGATTAGTGTGCACAATGTGGTTCATGGTTCTAAATCATGTATGAAAATGATTCCCAGAATTCCCTTTTATAATTTGGGTCTTGGAATTTGCCATGTCATCAGGAAAGTAAATTCCACTGATTATTCAGATAGTCAGATGACTTCCTTTTATTGTCACATCAAAAACGACCTGAAGTTTCTATCATTAGATATATCCTTAAACTGGGTTACTAACTAGAAGTACCATCAGTCACATTTTTTATTTATTTATTTTTTTGGTTAACTCAAATATCCAAAAATATGCCAGTGACTTTAGAGTAAGTTCATACCCCCACCTACTGTAGGACAGAAAACTGTCTAAATATACACCCGACTAAAGTCATTCTGGACACATCAGACCACATGACCTTTACCTTTGCTCCAAAGTCCAATTTTTATGATCCCTAGCAATCTGAAGCCTATTTTTCCTGATCAGTCTTTCTAACAAATTAATTTCTTATGATGACACAGCTGTTTAGTCCCATTCATGTGAGTTCTCATCACATTGTTTTTTTGTGGCGAAACATCAAATCATCCAGGTGACTCAGACCCCTTTTTTGTTTTTTGAAAGGGAAGAGATTTCAAAATGTTGATGAGACCTGGGAAAATACGAAGGATAAAATATATATATATATATATATATATATATATATATATATATATATATATATATATATATATATATATATATATATATGATGCCAGCTGATGGCAATGTCAAAGATTTTTTGCAAAGAGTGTTTTGATCAGTGTAAGAGAAGTGTGTGAGGGCTCAGGGTGCCTACTGTAGTTTGAAGGATACTGAGCATCATTGTCCTACTGTATGTACAGTGTTTCTTTTTTATCTTGTAACTTATTCAATAATTGTCAATCATTTTTCATATTAAATGGTTGGATACTTAGTCTCTTGTGTACTTTATTCTCTCTACCATATTGATTGGGTATGTACAAACCGTACATTATATGACCAAAGGTTTGTTCACCTTCACTAAACTGTTGCTACAAAGTTGGTAGCACACATTTGGATATGATGTATTTATATGCTATAGCAATATAATTTCTCTTCACTAGAACTAAGGGGCCCATCCCTGTTCCAGCATGACAATGCTCCTGTTCACAACGTGAGGTTTATAAAGACATTGAACTTGACTGGCCTGCACAGAGCTCCGAGCTCATTCATTTCATTCAAAATCTATGATGTAAATTCTATTGGAAAGCCTTTGCAGAAGACTGGAGTTTATTATAACAGCAAGGGGAGGCACTAGGTGTGTAACAATATGCATACACATATTTGAACCTGGTATAGGATGTTGAATTTGGTGTACATTGTGGTCTGAGATATAAAGTGTATAAAGTTTAGTCTCAATCCTTTGTTCTCATCACATTGTGTACATGGTTATGGCCAATCAACTTCACTTTTATTCTTAAAAATAGTGATTTCCACGGACAATATTTTATGACGCAGCTTCCCAAAAAATTCTAATCAGCACGTTAGTTTTACTAATATGTTTTACAAATCTCTTCTTAACCCATATTCTGGCTATTTTTGATGGTTTCTTTGCATAATGCAGGCCAATAATTCTTTTGAAAAAATTTTTTTTTTTTTGGCAGAGTATTGAACATATGAGGTCTGTCCAGAAAAAAAGTCCAGCCATGTGTCTGAGGAGTTATCTTGTAGCAAAATATTAAAATATAATTTTAGAGGTATGATAATTGTACAGATTTGAAGAGCTTTATTTAAAATAAAAAACTAGAATTGCATCCTAAGCAGGACTTCTGAGCAGAATTACATTGTTTCTGACTTCGCACATTCAACTGACAAAGTGGGAAACTGGACACAACTATGCTCACGTTTTGTTAGCAACATGCTAGCCTGCTAACTTGGGTGAGTGCTGTACATGTTCTTTCACAAACAGCAAACTGAGTAGTTATGTTGAATGTCTGTATGTTGAATAATATAATTATATAATAATATATACTTGTATATACAGTATATATCATTTAAACATAAGACGTTTTACTTTGTTTATTTCTAATGCTTTTTGCAGACAAGTTGACGTTACTCCATAGACAGTGAAGAAACTTGGATTTGGAAATAATACCTCAAGTTCATTGAGTTGTGTAAAGTAGTAACAGCACCATCACCAATAGCAAATAGTGTAAATAGTGTTTAAAATCTCCTTTAAATATTGGCACTATTTGCTATAGATAGTGCTGGTACTGTTCTTTAACAACTTAAGCACACAGATTCCTAGACATAGGAATATTGTTTAAAAAAGAAAAAATATTAAGTGTACAGGAAATACTTATGTCTATAAGTTTAATAAATAAGAAAAAGTGAATGTCTTATTTTCACTATACAACAAAAAAAGACCAAAGTTAGTACCTAACTGTGACATTTGCATACCGTCACACCACTGGGGAACACACACACACAAACACGCACACATATATGTGTGATGGTTCATTGGCCACACTAGGTATAATCCCTGATAACAGGTGGTGGATAAACATCATACAGGTTTTTCTTTTCCCCTGAGATTCCATAATGTACTGGTACTAGGAAGCCTGTAATGCTATAGTGCTACATGCTACATTGTATAAAGTCAGCATTTATAGAATTGAAAAGGAAGAACAGGTGGTAAAGTTTTATCATTTATATTGCAATAATGTTGATTCAATACTGTATTCTCAGCTATTGGGGAAGACAATTATGTGGCCAAAAAGCATGTTTTCACATCGCCTTCTAATTTTCAAAGTTATATTTTAATCCCTTTATGTTAGTACAGTAATTATTTTTCCACAGACTGTTTGTTTTAAGATGAAGAAGGAAAGAACATATCTAACAACCGCTCTTGCAAACATAATGACTGTCCTGCACACCGAATCCTTTCAACACACCTATCTACTGTAACTGATGTGTTTTGAATTTTTTGAGACTGGTTCCTCTCAAGTTTTTGTTTTCCCCCTCTTGTTGTCTCTGAGAGTTTTTTCTTGCCACTTTCACAGCTCACTTACTCATTAGAGGTTCAGGAAACATTTGAATGTCTCTAAAGTTAGCTCTCAGACTGTCTATTGGTTAAAGTGCTTTGAAATAAATTGAATTCAATTTAATTAAAAAGATTTTTTTCCATTTTATTACTAACGAATTCCAAGATGATGATGAGTTTGTGCTGTTAGGGTTTCTAACATGGTCAGTTACACAGTATTTGTGACCGAGCACTTTGGTTCAAACGACACCACCACAAAGTATGTAAGTCCCATAAAGTGAAGAGAGGCAATCTGACAATGCCTCAGTGATCAAACCTTAAAGTTACCCTCTTCAGTTCCTACAGAATACCTGCATGATATTATAGTGTGGTTTTAATTCAATTCAAACTAAAGCCATTGCTTGGAGACTAGCTGTCATTTTGTAAATTATAACATTCATTCATTTGGTTTCTGAAAGTCATTTAACAGAAATGATCACACTAACAAAAACATATTGGCCACTCATACAACTAACCAGGGTTCAAGACACAAACCATCAACACTGAGCAAGCAACACAGTGACGGGCCTGTCAATCAGCTGATTTGTCTCAACTAAATAATGCAGTGTAGCGTTACTCAGCACTGGCTCCCGTTACACACACACATAGAGACACACAAACACAGAGTTATGTACAAAGAATAAAGATACAGAACAACAGAGAGCGTGCACAAGAACATAAGTGCATTTAAGGGCCGGAGAGAGCATGATGAAGAGAGAGAGAGAAAGCAAGGGATTTGTGTGTGTATGTGTGTAAGCAAGAAAGATATGGTGCAGGGATTAAGCAAAGGATAAGTTGGGAACAGCAGCAGATCCTCTTATGCAACACCCTGTGCTCATTCTCATCCCTAGCACACACACAAAGACAGCCCTGAGCGAACTGTATGCATACAGTATATACTTATACAGTATATACATACACTTAATATGAGACATATTCTTTTTAACTAAACAGTTAAAGCACGTACTGTATGTATACGTATGTGCCTAATAGACAGTCAATTGACAAATAAAAAATATATATATTATGCTGTGGAAATGCTATAAATTGGATGTAAAGTGTTGATTCCTCCAGTATAGTTCCAGAGATGTCAATGCCAGAATCAATGCCAAGGAGCATTAAGCATATATACACACAATATATATATATACAATCTTTCATGAAAACAAGGGCACAAACTGGATTTGATTAAGCATTCTGTCATGATCATGCCTGATAGACCTTAGCAACAAAAGTTTGCAGGACACAGATGCTCTGAGTATTTTCTTTTTCTTGTCCAACTTGAAGCTGAGAGTTAAACTGCAGAGTGCAACACTGGAACATAGGGTGCATAATATATGAACATCATTACATAACACGGTTCTCTGATAGTTTGCCCAACACCCAAATGCTTGTGTAACACAAATCGTATTCTGAACACTTTCTAAGAATGATGTTCTCTCACAAAAGGTTAAATCTCAGGCTTTTGGATACCCGCTATATACGAGGTGAGATGGTGAAATAGATCAATAGATTATTAGCTACACTTGAGCAACTATTACATAAACTGGCTGGCCAAAAAATAGGAAGCGTTTCAGAAGGGTCAAATTATTGGTCTGCATCAAGCAAAGATAACATATTACTGGAATCGATTTTAAGAACTGTTCAATGCATTTTTTTTTACCTAAACGAATAGTGCTGAATTGTCAAGTTTATGGATGAAATGTAGCCGGAAAAACAATCATGATTGATTGAAACCGTTTGCTGAAGTTACATTATAAAAATAAATAAATAAAAATGACAGTAGAAATCACAGCTATGTTTATTAGAAAAAGAGAGAGCATTTCAACACACAGTGTGAAGAGAACTCACAGGATTGGGAAGAAGACCACTTGTTAGTGAGATTAATCAGAAAAAAAAGGCTTCAGTTTGCTTGAGAGCGTGAAGATTGGACTTTGTAAAAATTGGTCTGTAGTAAAAGGTCATGTGACCTGATGAGTCCAGATTGACCCTATTCCAGAGCGATGGCTGCATCAGTGTAAGAAGGGAAGGACATGAAGTGATGCCCGTCGCCATCATGTACAAGCCTCTGGAGTCAGTTTTATGATCTGTGGTTGCTTCATTTGTTCAGGTCTAGGCTCAGCAACGTAATGTGGCAATAAAAGTGATGATCAAAATGTACTGAATCACCAGGTCATCACATCAATGGAGTTTACTTCCCTTGTGGAATGGGCATGTTCCGTGAAAAGAGTCAGTCTGGGAGCACAAGGATTCACATTTTCACATAAAAGTAATTATATTAGTAAAAATTTCACCTTTTCACATAAAAGTAAACAGAAGGTCACAAATCAAATCGAATTAAAAGTGAATCATGACGCCCACTAAGCAAGAACAGTTTTCACAAATGAATGTCTTAGATCCTCCCAGTCCCACCCTAGATAGAAATGCTCACACACACACACACATTTAGCTAAATCTGTAAAAAGCACTCTGGTATCCAAGAACAAAACAAAGAAACAATAGAATAGTGCAACTGTCTCTTAGTCTTGTTAAACTGCTTATTGGGTCAGGAGGGCAAAAGACTCTTTTATAGACATGGAGCAAGGAAGATGGAGAGAGAGAGCGCGAGAGCAAGAGACACTTTTTTTTTATTATTTACCTTTATTTAACCAGGCAAGACAGATTAAGAACAGTTTCTTATTTACAACTGTGGCCTGGCAAAGGCTGAGCCTTTTGGGGGAAGTAGGGGAACTGATAAAAAAATAAAACATTTTAAGAAATATAAACGAAATTACGAAAAAAACTAATAATAAATTAAAGCAAAGAAGTTAAACAGAAAAGAAGTTACATGTTAAAATAATATGACAGAGAGAGAGAGAGAGCCCATGAGAAAAGGAGAGATGTGATTGAAAAAGTTTTAATTTCCACTGTGCATTGGGGAAATCAAAAATAGGTCCAGGCAACCCAGGCAGCCTTAAACACATGTACTGCTTAGTTCTTAATAAAAAAATTAAACCTCACCACAATTGCACAATTCCTCTCTTTCACTTTCTCCTTCTACTCCCCCTCAAAGAACCAAAGAACCCCTCCCATTTAAATCCACTCTACATCCATATGATTTCCCCCCCTCCACCTCCCCCCCCCCACTTCTCTCGGACAGTTCGAGCTCGGTAACAGTAACAGCCCTCCCACGTCCATCTGTCAACAGCACACTCTCAGTATGAAGACAGGGCAGCACGCCTGGAACTCATTCACACTCTCTATCTCTCTCTCACATGCACAGACACACACATGCACACACACACACAGAGACTCAGAGCATGAAGAATGCATTGTACACTCACATATGCATGTTCAGTCCTCAAATCTCAAACACACGGGTGTGACTGTTTAAGTGCTATAAATTATTAAACGGCAAACACACAGGCTAATTTTGCATAATTTATGGAAGGGTGCAATAATGGGATCCTTTGAAGTTCTGATTGAAATGTGTTCGAATAAATACTCGTCCCTGAGAGTAAAGCTCGAGGGCTTTGATTCTGTAAATAACGAAAATCAGATCCTGGCAAAACAAAAACAATAGCTGCGAGGTAGTCCCAATTGTGGGATGGAATTTTACAGAGTCAAGAACCAACTGGCCTGTTAAACATCACAGTGATGCGTCGATAACTGCCATGTCTGCTCTCTTTCTCTCCCAGGCACACACATATACACACACAGATACACACACACAAACGGGCTTCTGTAGTGCATGGGTGGACGTGTGAGTGTGAATGTGCTGTGTGTGAATGGAGTGCTGAAACTCACTGGGCCTCTTATAAACTCCCGCAGAGATGATGATGGCATTTATGAAGATGGTGAGAGAGTGCCTGGCTCATCCGCCTGGACAGAATGCAACTTTACTTGAAAATCAGGGTTATTCAAGAAGTGGGGCAACAACAATTCCTCACCCCGTTCTTGAGCTACACAAGTCAATCTCATTATTTTCCACCTCTCAACATAGACAACATACTATCTCAACCTTCTTCATATTAGTTTTTAACTTTAACCAGTGTAATCATGTACAGTACAGGATTTCTTTATTGCACGTGATTGTACATATACTGTACATTAGACAAGAGTGAAAGGCAGTGATTTGAATCTGTATATGTTTATATTCATGTGCATGAGTGTGTATGTTATGCAGCTTTTTTTTCGAGCACCTGTATGTCACTCCATGTTTCCTTTCCAATTCAAGTGAAAAGCACAAGTAATGGGCAACAATACAGGACAACATGAGACAGTAAAATAGCCAACACCCTTAGTAGCACTGACACACACACACATCCACACATCAACCACTCCCAAAGTCTCAGAAGGTAAACCAAGAAACCGGTTACTCTCGGTTTTTATTATATAATAAAATCCTTTATTATATTATAAAATCCCTTATTATATTATAAAATCCCTTAACCTGCCTGCGATTGTGTTTTCAGCAGTGTATATTATGCAGTTTAGTAGAGGTGGGGAAAAAATAAATATTTTGTGTGGAAATCATGAATCGCCACACTGACTCCATTTTTTTAATATTAATTTTTAATTTATATATGCTTTATTTGAGATCCTAAATTGTAGCAGTTCCTCTATAATCCTACAGGTGGTGTGTTTTAAACTATTCACTCATTGGCAGGCAGCAAGACATTCAGCGTGGTAGGGGCGAATTGTTTGCTAAGTTTGTTTAGAATTATAACAAAATTAGATTTTTTTTTTAAATATTGAATTAGGATACTTATAGAATAGTGATACACCCAGAATCATAATACAAATGGAATAGGTATCTAGGAGCTTTAATGAATTAATTAATAAATTGGATAGAGGAAAAGGTTTTGTGTTTAATTGGACACATACACAAAGACTGTTTAAGATCACGAGAAAAACCTTGAAAAAGAATATATAACAATTTTAAATAATAATTTGCCAAAATTAATAAAAGTTTAAAAAATGCCATTTATTACAATTTGCAGTCAAACTGTTCCATGCTCTCATTACAGCCTTTCTGATTTTGAATATGCTTGTGTTTAGAATTTTCCACTGTGAAATCAGGTAATTAGGTAGAGTACACCCCAATATTCAATACACTTCAATGTCATTGCAGGCAAGCTAGTATTTACCATTGTGCACACAGTCCTAGTGACAGATTTTTTTTTTCATAATAAGATTTTTCTTTGTTCATTTACTTGTATTATTTTTCCTATAACCAAAATACGCCCACATCCAGGAGTGGCCTTTTTCCCAGGAAATTCTTATAACAGGTCACCTTGAGATACATCATCTGGCATTTTACACAACCATGCTGTGAGCATGTGTAGTTATTGGCTACTCTATGCACGCCTGTTCCTCAGACGTTATGTGTGTTTCTTCTACACAGCAGTTGCCCGGGTATGCAGAAGAAAAAAAAACATGTTTTAAGAATTAAATAATTAAAATCTAGTGCTTTTTTTCATAATCATGGGGGCAGTGGTGACTCAAACGGTTAAGGCTCTGGGCTACTGATTGGAAGGTCGGGGGTTTAATCCTCAGCTCCACCATGCTGCCATTGTTAAGCCCTTCAGCAAGGCCTTTGACCCTATCTGCTCCAGGGGCGCTGTATCCTGGCTGACCCTGTGCTCTGACCCCAGTTTCCTAACTGGGATATGTGAAAAAATATATATCATGTCACTGTACTGTAATCCAATCATAATCGATTGCTTGAAATACACAGGAAGTCATCTATAATCAATGATCATCCCAACAATAATTATTTTTACAACCCCAATATATTTTTTTTCTAATAACATCATGTCCTGAAGGGGTTTGTTCATTTTATCCCACCGAAATTTGTCAAAAGCACATTTTCGTAATTTATTAATTAACCGTTTATTGTTCATTTTAATGTTGGACATCCCTGAGACAAGTTGTTCCTTCACCAACCATCTCTCTTTTCAGTACATACAAGTTAATAAGAAAAAAATATATAATAAAAACTTGGCAAAAAATTCTGTTAACATGCAGAAAACATTGACGTTTTGCTTTATGTCTACTATATGTCCTTGTTACTAGGGTTAGATTATGTGGAATAAGGTTTCTGTGATTTAGCTGTTGAAATAATAATGTAATTGAATGACCGTATTAATATACACATGATTGGAATTACAGTGAATTCATCCACACTTTTTCAAATTCAACAGGGTCTGGTAGGATACACTTCAAAGTCTGATTAGCTGTAATATAATCTATGAAAATACTCTATAGCCTAAAGCATTATACTTTACATCACTAATAAAGATGGTGGATGAAAGCTGAATGCAGAAGTTGAATGGCAGAAGGAAGGGGTCCAGGTTGACAAATTGAGGCTTGTTAGTTATCACAGTATCTCTTTTCATAGAACTCAAACTGCATGTCACGAAGAGCTGAGTAGCAGTGCTTTGACTACAACTCGACATCCCATTAGTTGAATCAGGTTTTAAGATAATACATGGGAAATGAAGAGATAACAGTTCCCCAGAACATCACTTCTTATCACTAATTACTACTCCTGTATGGCCCACTCTATCTTCCTTATCCACCAGAGAAAAAGCCTGCCATGGATGACTGCACTTTCCCTGGAGTCTGCATAGAGAGACTAAGCAGACTACAGTTCTAACCTTTCACTACAGACTGATCCATTTCTATTTTTAATTCTAGGCAGAATGCATTTTTAAGACATGTATGCAGTTTAAAAGCTAAGGTCAAGAAAGACAGAAGTGTGAATACAACAGACGCTCATCCCTTCACTGGCAGGTGAGGACTCTTGTTAACAGCTCTGTCTTGGCAAGGGAGTGCCATGAGTTGTCATGGCAACTATGTGCCAAGGAGGAAGAGAGAGGATGGCGTCTTCAACGCCAACTCAGCCTGCCATATATATAAGCAGAAGAATGGAGGAGGCTGCTGGGTAGAAAATGCATGAAATCACCGAGCACCATTGATGACTATAACGTAGGCCACACTTTGAAATGGAAAGCATTAGACAAATAGCAGGTCTTCGTTTCTAATGCCATTACTCACTCACAGCTGTCTGTGGGAAACTCTACGTAAGAATCCGAATCGAGTGATGAAACGTGGAAAATTTCGAAAAAGGTAGCAGTTATTTAAAAAATTGGAAATACAGGAAGGAAGCTCAGGAGTGAGGGGTGAGAGAGGTAAGAGGACAGAAAATGGAAGACAATACTAGGAAGGAGGCCAAATGAACTAAACAAAGAAATGAAGTGAGTAGGTGGTTGTCCTGAAAGATGGGTGATCCCCTTCAGCTTGAGCCCTTTGCCAGCAGGAGCATCATCCTCTCCACTCCATATACCCCTCCCCCTCCAACACACACACACACACACACACACACACACACACTCACAATGCTGCTCCTTAAAACATACCACTACTAAGCACATTTATTCTGTTTAAATTCTAAACTGATGTCTTAAACACCTCAATATGATTCTAAATGAACTCTAGGGTGGTTTGCGTGCACTGAAAATGCTGTTCATCATGAATATGCGAGCTGATATGCAATCTGAATCCTGACAACTTTGGAATGCGCCCACAAACACAAGCATTTATTGTTTTATTATTTATTTATCTGTTTAATTTGTTGTGTCTTCTATACATACTCGTCTTTGCTTTGCGACATAAAATTCCAATTCTAGCAAGAGTTCATTACGTTAAACCATTACTACACTTACTAAGGACTATCAGTCAGTCTGTGCGTTGCGTGGCAACACGCAACACTCCATCCAGCTGTGCCTTCTTTGGGAATTGTTTTCGTTGAAGCAGTAAAAATATTTGGCCACACTGTGTCTGAAATGTTACTTGATAATATATATTTTTTCCTTAATTCTTGTTAATCATGCTGTGTGTGATTACCTGCAGCGTTATTCCTATACAGCTGAATAATACTGTTATTCTTATACCGATATAATGCAGCCATACTGATATTCCTTACAGCAGCACTCTAATAACTGTGTACTTGAGTGAATTAATAAAACATTTAAGTCATACTTGGCAGCATCAATTTGTGCAGTGTATATCCAAACCAGAACAAATTCCAAACAAACTGAAGCATCGTTAACACTCAACTTTAAACTGAGCCAACAGGTGATATCTGAGAAAGTGTCCTAATCCAGTGAGAAGGACAAGACTCATAGAGATAGAAATAAAACCGAGAGCAAGGCATCATATTAACCTAAGCACCTGTAACCATGGTTGTAGACTAAAGGCCTGAGTGCTACACAAAGAGCATGATTGAATTAGGCCTGTGAATTATTAAGTCCTTCCTGCCTCACACGACAAAAACAGGAGGGCAGGTCTCGCTGCTGACTGAAACACGTCCACAAACACATGGCCCTCGGCTCTGGTTACGCCCCTGGATGGGTTCTGCAGACAAAACCAATGTGTGTGCACAAAAACACATAAAATGCCATTTATAAGCACTTCATCACTGACCCCGAGTGAGGCAATGTATGACACTCTTACATGCATCCAGTGAGACATACAGGTTTTCACATGCACAAGTTTAAAGTATGTTGAAATCACTGGTATAGCACTACAGTATTTGCCATCGTATTAGGTGGTTTTCAGTGTAGTCTGTGACAGAAAACCAAAAAGAAAGAAGTGGTTATGTAACACATATGACACAACGCTAACAACTTCTTGTTTCTTTAAATTCTCGCAAATTATTAATTATTCTCATCACATCATTTTATATGCATACATGGATGACATTTTCATCTAAAATGTCCTATATTTCATGTGTGGCATACATTGGCTAAGATAGACATCTTAATAAACCCGCTCAAACACTGTAGTCTGCAGACAATAAAGGTCTGCCAGTGCACCTGTGAGTGGGAGTGTTAATGTATGCTGTCTTTTAAGAGCTGGGTTTAGACTGTAGATTTCTAGCCACAGGTTACAATGACAAAATGTATAGGCGTACAAGTGTGGCATTCTATATAACAAGTCCTGTGATACATACTGTAACAGTGCCTTAGCTCTCAACATAATATACATTGCTTTGTTCTCTCATCAAGCACTAATTATTTGTCTTAAATACTGGTTTAAATCCCGCCAGGGTTATATTGTTATACAGCACTGAGAAATCAGGCTCTAACCTCTAATATTGTACTCAACCTCAAGTGATTCTAAAATAGTCTGCTAGTCCACTTTTCAGTTATAAAAAAAAACTGTCTAGATAACATGTTTTGGAGGTCTATATCAGGCAGCAAGAGACATATCGAGGCAGGACCTCTAAAGACTGATGTGTCTGTGGGCATAAATAATAGTGGCCATGGTTGAACTGATTTCCCTCTATCACACTGTCACTTTTTGCAAACATGTACATAGAAAGACAGACCATTGAAAGAACATGATTCACAATTCACAATTGTCACTGATCTTTGTATACATTATCTACATGTCTGTAACATGTTTACTGGACTGAGATTACAAAACACGATGGCAGCTCATTGTTTACGGCAAGATGATTATAATGCAAATCTAATGCTAGATTTTATATTGCCCACAAACAGACAATAAAGCGTGAACAAAATGTGAACTATTTTACATTGAAGATTTTATACTGAAGCTATCTACAGATGGCTGAGGGAAAACCAAAATTAAGTGTCACAGTGATCCATTAGAACAGAATCAGTGCACCTTTGGGACATATTCTGCACATCTCGGAAACTATACTGCAGGGATGAACACGATTTCCCCCAAGGATATTCCCTTAGTTCGTGTTTTTGATGATGATCTTAACACATCACTCCAAAATCTTGCACAGGTTTTCAACTGGGCTAAGGTCTGGTGACTGTGATGGCCACAGCATATGATCTACTCCATTTTCGTTTTCATAAAAGCATTCAGTATGATCTCATGCACGATGGATGGGGGGTCATCAGGGTCATGATGAAAAATGCCCACAATTGAGAAATTGAGAAACTGATTGAGAAAAATGATAATTTACACTGACACCTCTCTTTAAGCGGATGATGCCAACAAGCCATGCCAGCAAAATGCTGTATATAACATAAGTAACGATTTTTTCCCTATAATTTGTCAACCAGCTGTATGTGACTCAATAATAGATCACAATTTACAGCTCACAGCAGTCAGTCTGTGAGTGGTGTCCAAGATTAGATAGGGTGTTACAAGAAACAAAAGTAGATGTGAGCTATTTATTGCCCAACTGTCAACACCTTCCTCTAAAAACAAAGACTTGCTGATTATTCTGCAACATGTCTCTAGCTGAAAGCCTGAAATTGTGTGAATATCAGAAGCCTTGGGGAGATGCGCACTAAGTAAACAGAGTTTGATTTATTTTAACGCCAAATGAGTGCATCTTCTTCCACCTCTTCAGTTACATATACTCTATCACATGCTTCTGGCTACTTTACTTTTCTGGCACTAAGCCAGTGGCAAAAATTCTGCAAATCAAAACCTAATCCTATTATTTCATACATTCACACTGTCAGGTCATGTCTTGTGATTTGAGTTTGCAAAACATTTTCATGTGATGGAAATTATGAATGTTGCTTTCTGATGCAATGAGCATAATCCGTTTGGTGATGTGTCAGAAAGCACCCAGAAGAAAGAAAATACATATAGACTTTACAGACAGCTCTCTTTCTTGCAAAGGACTATGCAAGTACCATGACACTTAATGTAGAATTTAAAGCTTGATTAGTGACCAACTGCTGACCTGCAGGGTCAAAGTCTAGTTTGGTCACTTCCCTTCTCTTACATGTCTGTTAAATCTGGCAGTTTACCCAACAGCTGAATCAGACGAGTTAGAGCAAGAAAATAACCAAACTTGACTGCATCACTTTTGGACCAAAGCTGTTCAGGTCTGGCTCAGAAACATACCCAGTCTTCGAAGTGTCTACTGCCGTTCTGCAGCAAATCTTCAAACTGAATGGTACAGTTGGCCACGAAGTCATCATACCCGATTGGGGAGTCATGGAAAACTGAGAGCTCGATCTTCTTTCCATCGTACACTTCTGTGACAAACTCATCATTCCATGACGGGCTGTTGGTCTTCTGCCTGGTGGAGGTTTGGCCCACGCGTGAATTGTCCACGTTGAGAGCAATGTATGTGTCCAGCAGGAACGTCGGTGTCTTGGGTCCCACTGCATGGCGCAATGACCACGGTGTGGGCTTTAGGTCCAGAGCTTTGCAGACTTTGATCTTCAGCAAGCCGTTGAAAACAACCATGATGATGATGAGAGAACAGGCAACTGCTTACCTTTACAGTGTCTTAACTTTAATCCGAAGGAAATGTTTCACATGTGGTTACCATCACGTCATTAGTAAGAATCAGTTGTGATGAATGCTGCTTTGATTTTTGAAATCATTTTGTTTTGTTTTTTTCCCCCCTTTCTGACGTCCAGGAACCCAGGCTCACTGAAAATGAATGCAGAACAGACGCGCAGAAGAAGGAGCGAGCAGGAAAGCAAGGACTTTGATTCTCCTGCTTTTGTTTACGATCGTGAAGGCGCGTAAACAAGCGAAACAAATCCGCTATCCCCTATGAGTCTCTCTCTCTCTCTCTCTGAGTTTTATTCTACACCCTATAAGCAGCAGGAATCAGGGCGATGCTTAGAGCAGGAGAACGATATCAACAGAAATGTGCGGAGCTGCTCTAGAGCTCAGAGGAAACGGCCCCGAATGAAACGTGAAGGGCTTCAGCAGCAACAGCGGTGCATTCCAGCTATTCTTTTTCCATCAAATGAGAAAAAAAAAGGATTAAAACCAAAGTGGCCACTCATGGGTCCATGGATCTTCTTTCCTCCGGAGTAGCTGGGGCTCGCCGTCTGTGTCTCGATCGCGTTTTCTGGGCGTGTGAGGAATCCTCCGCGGCATCTGAGCCGCCTGGCTGTTCACTGGACACACCAGATCTATGCTGATTTTTCCTGCGGCATTCCTCCCCTTCCCTCTCTCTCTCTCTCTCTCTCTCTCTCACCCGTGCTCCTGACGGCCGGAGCAGGAAGTGCGCAAAACGCGTCGGATAGGGGGGAGTGTGTGTGTGTGTGTGTGTACAAGCGAAGAGCACCTCACATCTGTGTTTCCCAATTGTGCTGCTGCTAGAGTGTGTCTCACTGCTGCTTACGTTTTTATAGTTTGTTTCGATTCCTTTGCTCAAATCATCCGGATACGGGATATTTGGATTCGTTCGATTCATTCAGTTCTTACATGAGAGTGACATAAATGGGTAAGATGGGAAGGGCTCTGAGTATCCATAATTCTCAATCAGACCTTAAGGAAAGAAAGACACCAAGGGTTTAAGGAGCCATAGCATGCCCTTCGATAGTAGACCAAAAGCCTTGGATATGTCCTTGGGTGCTAAGAGGGACCCTACAGGAAATGATCTTGATAAACTGCATCAAGATATATATTTCTTAATATATAAGAAGCCGTGTGCAAGGATCCATTACAGTGTATGTTGTGTTAAATTCATACAATGGAATTGGTATATATACAGTACAGGCCAAAAGTTCCACCTTCTCATCTATCTGTCAATGTGTTTTCTTTATTTTCATGACCATTTATATTGGTAGATTCTCACTGAAGGCATCAAAACTATGAATGAACACATGTGGAGTTATGTACTTAACACAAAAAGGTCTCCACAGTCACCGGACCAGAACCCAATCGAGATGGTTTGGGGTGAGCTGGACCGCAGAGTGAAGGCAAAGGGGCTTCCTAAACACCTCTGGGAACTCCTTCAAGACTGTTGGAAAACCATTTCAGGTGACTACCTCTTGAAGCTCATTGAGAGAATGCCAAGAGTATGCAAAGCAGTAATCAGAGCAAAGGGTAGCTATTTTGAAGAAACTAGAATATAAAACATGTTTTCAGTTATTTCACCTTTTTTTGTTAAGTACATAATTCCACATGTGTTCATTCATAGTTTTGATGCCTTCAGTGAGAATCTACCAATGTAAATGGTCATGAAAATAAAGAAAACACATTGAATGAGTGAAGGTGTGTCCAGACTTTTGGCCTGTACTGTATGTACAGGTTTTACATCGCTGTGAAACCGAAATTAACAAAGGGCACAAAAAACATGCTAGAAGCCAACAAAAGAATAGAATTTTAGCACATATTTAAGTGCTAAAGAACTATAAGTTCAAAGACACTATTACTTAAATAGTATAGTTAATACAGAAGGGAACATGAAACGGTCAGTGTGAAAAAGCCAACTATGCCTGTAAAGCAAACTGTGACATCAGTGATGTTATAATATTAATGTTGAGCAGCCCTATACGTTACCATATCATAGCCTGAATAAAAAGAACAGCTGTTCCATCTTGATGTGAGTAGTTGCATCGATTCACACTGTACTGAACAGCTTTATATCAGCTATGGAAACCAGTGAAATTTACCTGGAAAAGTCAGGTAAACTGTTCACTACAGTAGTGCTTCCCAGCTTCCAGGAACATCACACACACACACACACACACACACACACACACACACACACACACACACACACACACACACACACACACACACAAACTAAGACCTTTTGAAAAATCTTGGCAAAAATTACTTGTGAGCAAAGATCTTGTTTACTTCAACAGCAATATTGGCTGAACAGTTCTTTAGAGGGTGGAGTGAACAGGGTTACCCGAGGGTAAGGGTTTGGGGTTTGGTGGTCATGCGTGTCAGAACACATAAAGTTCAAAGTGTCATATGTAGCTACAGATGCTTTGATGCAGCCACGTTTAAAGTCAGCCTATTCCCTGATGTGTACTTTTTTGGTACTTTACTGATCTCTAGTGGTTGAAATGATTTGTGTAAGTCTTATTAAAAACGGTCTAGTGGCTGCTTTTAATAAGACTTGCACATATAGCAGTGGCAGCAAATGCTTATTTTTTGATAGAATAATTTAAGGAAAAGGGTCATAGGGTAGGAAGAAATAATTTTTTATTATTTTACAACCCACCTAAAATGATTACATTGGGCAATTTTTATACACACGTTCACTGATTGTGTAATTCCTTTGGGGTCTTTTTTTTGTATTATTTTGGTCACTTTATTTTTGGCACAGTGGAAAACCGGGGTTCAGATTTTCCAGGTTTTCCACATAAAGTGTGTGAAACAAAACTGTCTGAGGTTGGGATTGTTTGTGGCCATTGACACTTCATTATAATAGCACAACCAACAATAGTGGAATGTCCATCCCTGCCAGTGGTGACATTAAAATGTAAGAAAGAGTGAACTTTTACAGACTTTTAAGTTCTACAGACTTCTACACTTGTCCTGAAGGGGACAGTGTCAGATAGGGGTTGGATGCTATGAAGCCGCAACGTCAGGACTGATGCAAATGCAAAAGGAATGTGAAAGGGAACTAGAGAGACACACAGCAAATAGGACACTGCCAGTTTACTGTTTAATTGGCCTTTAAAGGGCAAACAGAATGTGTGTGTGTGCGCGCGTGTGTGTGTTTCAGTTTTTCAGTGGTGAAATCAATCCTAACCATACAGCAAAGCATGCATGTTCAGACAGACTGATACTCTCTCCACAGACCAGCTGTGAAACTGATCTACTCTTTGTGTGTGTGTGTTTTGATGATGTGAGCTTATCATCATCAGATCAACTTCTTGCTTTTGTCCTTAACTTGCAAAATACATCTACTACTTGTTCATTGTATGTAATTATAATTTATTACTATGGAAAATTGTAAATTTTATCAACACCACCACATTTGATAGTGTTATAACTCGGAACATAAATAGGATTGTTTATGAAATTGAGAAAATCTGGCATTATATATTTTTTTAACATGCTGAGAAGGAATTTTATATAATTAGTTAGTAGCAAGGTTTCGTTTAGTAGCAAGGTTTATGGTTTATTGCTTTATTTTTGCTCCATAGAGGAACAGAGACACTCTTTTTTTTTTTTTTGTATTCTTTCAGTTATGGTGGATGAAACAATTTTATTTTAGAACATACATTGAAAATTCATTTGGTAGGTCAGACAATTTAAAACATACATTGAAAATTCATTTGTATGTTTGCTATGATCTATGCTATATAATCTACAACTATATACACTAATATATTTTAAATATATATTTAAAAATTATTCTGCAACTGAAATAATGAAGTCGTGAATATCAAAATGTGCAGAGGACAACAATAAATCATAAAATTGTTCACCACAAAGATGTCCTGTACAGCTGCCGGTGTGTAAGATCTTTTTGCTTAAATGGGTTTCCATTGAGTCATTTATATACACTATACTGCAGTTGGATGAACAGGAAGCCAATATTTATTTTGCATTGAGCTCTGCTTGCAATAACACTTGTAGTCAACTATATTTGGTTTTTAGCCAACTGATTCCTCCATGCATAAAAGAAACCTAAATAGTTATTCACAGAGCAGTCATGAACAATTTCCTTTCTTCTTTACAATGTACTTTCTTAAATTTTCTCATCAGAAACCAAGTATTTAATTAAAAGCTCAGAGAGAGTGCGCTGTGAAGGGTTTGAATAAAGTCTGAGTTTTCAGCAATGGCTCGCATTAGTTCCTCTCTGCTTGAGAAGCACAAAGGTTTATTGATTTGATCTTCACAAGTGGAAACTAGTGATAGAGAGAATAAGACTAGCCCTAAGGTCCAGCTGCCCAAAATGTGTGGTCTTTTTTTTTTTATCAGCAGGGTATGTCACACTCCGTGACCTTTCCCAGGTGAGCCAGCTTGCCCTCTGACCACCAAAGATATTAGCTGATGTCTATGCAATTTCTTAAAATTCAGATCAGAATCAAAATATGCAGATTCTTCGTTCATGCTGATATTGGAGTAAGATGATGAGCTTTATGCTGAAGGAGGATGAATGAATATTAAGGGTTTAAATTCTGCGGCAGTCAGTGAATCTTTGTATATAAACACATAAAAGAGGCATTGATGACTGATGACTGCTATTATGAGTATTTAATACTTGATCTAACATATATGTTTATTTTTCAGAAGGAGATTATTTTGTCCTATTGGCCCAAATAATAAAAGGTGCTAGAAAGGGATGTCAAGCAGTTCAATAACAAAAAAAGGATGTATGTATATATAATATATATAATTAGATATCAATTTTATGAATATTAAGGCTAGTGTTAGGATCAGGGATAATGTTTTTCCAACATCAGCTCGCTGGATACATTTCTCATGAGACCACATCCGAACTTATTACCATTTCTTATTCCGAACTTATTACCATTTCTTATTCCGAAGTTATTACCATTTCAAAATCTAGGTCTAGGTTGGATTTTAGATTATGTTTTTCAACATGGTCTATGTTGGTCGGAGAGTAAAGCAGTAATATTATTTCTTGTTTTTCAGCTAGGTCTTATTTGGTCTTTGAGGGAGCGGTTGGGATGTAAGTTGATGTGTGTGTCCTTAGGGGAAGTGTCATTTTCTAGATGTGAACAATGGAGGTATAGCATTGCATTGTAACATTAGTGAGAGGATGTGCCTGCGGCCTAAACTGTAAACATATACACCCCGAACTCTCCCAAAGAATAAATCATAGCAGGATGATTTCAGGCCAACTGGCTGGGCTTAAAAAGCCCTAAGTGTGTGGGTGTATTAATATGAATACTGATAAGCATGGGAGAGAACAGCATGAAGCCAAAACAGCTGCATATATCTTCCTGCTTTTGTGAATGCATTTAGACTACACTCCAGAACCTGCACTCTATAATTAATTGATTAATTAATCAATCAATTAATTAATTATTGTTGTGTGTGGGTAATTGGTATTGGTACTGTTAGTAATTGGTATTTTAAGATAGTGGATGTGATTGTGGGAAAATATAGCATGTGTTGTTTTGTATGATTTATTCTCAGCCCCCACAGAGCTTGTCTGGGTCCGGGGCATTGGGTTTCAGGACGTGTGGAGGAGGGGCAACCAAAACAGGCTAGCATGTGCCAGAGAAAAACTAATTTCAAAAGCATAAAGCTGATCTGCTGCAGACAGCAAACAAAACAGCAGTTTTTGGTACCTGTATGTCATTGTCCAAATGTACAGTATTTTGTATAATGTGTGAATTGATTAATTACTGTGTTGTAATTGTTCTGCTCTTACATGTTACTACATATTAGAGCTCACATTTGGTTAATATTCAATTACTTTCATCATCATCATCATCATCATCATACATCTTAGTTGTTGGGATTTAACACAAATAACTGAATATACTTTATAATTATGCACGTTTTAGTTTTAATTTCAATACATTTTCTCACTTTGTCCAGCTGCAGTTACATTTCATTTTACAGTCACAAAAACAAGAATAAAAATGCAGCCTGATCAGTTCGTTTAAAGCTATATTACACCTCCTCACCTTTCATGACAATTTACCAGATTCCTGTAGATTAGGTTTCACAGGTGACACCACTAGTTTCCCACAAAATAAGCATTCATTTTTACACTTCCTAAAGTCTATTTAATTCTATTACAAGCATTTCTTAACATTTTAACTGCACATGTAACATGCTCATCATGATTTGTCAAATTAAGACCCTGGTCCTGTTCTAATGTTTATAACACAGAACCTGAGTGACACAGGAAACCAAAGCTTCTATTAACACCTTCTCGTTAGCACACTTTTAGACATATCAACATGGGTGTGACAAACTCGTTTAAACATGGACGCTTCCATATACTGTACACAACACTCCTCTTCAACATAAATAACACACAGACACCCAAGAGAAGGTCATCCAAAAGTGACTCCCTGTCATAAATTTTCAATCTCATGTGATGAAGTTTGATGGAGTTGGCAAAAGTGTTCATTGTGTTTCTGAACATGGTTGGGAATTTGAATTGGCAGTGGAAGTGGCACAGTGGAAAGGTCAGAAGACATGTGCTGATATCATATGCTGCATCCCTCAAGTGCCCCGAAAACCTTGCTCTGCTTATTTCTCAAATTGCTCCCGTACTTTAGGGTTAAACATGTTGACCCACATTAGACATATGGACAGAAGGAGAGGAGCGAGGGGCAGCGCTGACCTGGGCTACAACCATGGATTAAAATGAGTCAGCTGGACACTGCAGTAAATGAATGACTATGTGTCAGCAAGTCGGTCCTTTTAAAACCTATAGGGACTCTGATAAATGAACCAAAAAAAAAAACACTGCAGAAAACATTTTTGATTAATGAGTTGGGCGCTTGTTAGATCTCATGTGAGATTCATAGCAGCAGCAATATGCAAGCTGCTGGCATATGTATAGTTTTGACATAATAACAGACAAGAGTGAGTGTCCATCTGCTGAGAAGCAGCTTCGCCTTCTCAATAAAAAACACATAGGAATGTAAAAGATCAGCTACTCTGAAGAGCTGTGGAAATATTTGATTTATATACAACAGGTGCCACTCATGACAAATTTTGACCAAAGTGTTAAATAGGGACCTAGCTCATTATCGTAAGCTAAAACTTGTTTATAGGGAGAAAGTGGGAAATAATTTCACACAGAACTAGATATTATTTAGTTCTAGTCAAGTATGTTTTAATGTTTACGTAATAATGTAGAAAGGGGGTTTCAAAGAGTGAGTCAGTATATATGAGAGAGCTAAAGAGTGAGAAAGAAAGAGCAAGAGAATGAAAGATACTGCTTTGATTACAGTCTGAGAAGCATGTTCCTGCCCAGACACTGGCGGTGTCACTTCCCTATGCATGCACATTTAATCCCTCTGCCTGCCAGGAGGATGGAGAGGAGAAACCTGATCTCCCAAGGGGCCAACAGACAGGAGGACAAGAGAAGGAGAATGAGACAGTCAGAAAGAGAGGGAGAGAAAGAGAGAACAAGCACTGACAAGATTTATAAGTTGGCTAATGGTGCAGCGGCATCATTGGTATCATCACCTTGGCATTAACCAAAAGAAATATGAAAAGTAGTTGGGCAAACAGAATGCATTTATGATGCTTCAGAGAAATTTGGGATTGATAGGGATTTATTTTCTGAAAGTTATTTTTTTATAATATGAAAATTGTGGTTTAAACAAAATTAACTAAAGTACAAATAAAGTGAATCAAGCTTCTATTCGATTAGCTAGAAGTAAACTTATGAACTTAGGGGCCATCATCATCCCCCACTATTTTCACACACACACACACACACACACACACACACACACACACACACACACACACACACACACACACACACACACAGCTTAGCGGCTGCCTCTCCCGGTGCTATCAGGTATCGCGTCCCTCCCGAGAGGGAAGGTGAGCCAGCTTCATGAATCATTTAGAGTGTGCGCTGTGAGTGGAGGTCAGTGTGATTGCTGAGTGTAGGATGTCTCTGCCCATGGCCCCCACACAACTGCCTTGATTTGAATAGAAAAAAGGCTTAGGCCATGGCACAGTCCTGCAACAGGCCTCTACTGAAACAGAGCACAGCAGAGCCGTTTGGATTAACAGAGTTCCTCTTCGCTCAAAGTCCACTGAAACGAGAGACAGGTGCAGATGGAAGCAGAGCACAGGCTGACCTCCTCATTCTTACCTCTGGTCCAGGTAGTGATGTAGTTGTTTCAGGAAGCCCAAGCCCACACCATAGTGCTAAATTCTACAATACAGGTTGCTCAAGTTTGGGGCCTCTTAAGAAAGATTTACGATTTACAATTTTTTTTTTAATTGCATACACAAGTATACAAGATTACCAAAACTCGGGACAAGAGGAAGAAGATAAAAAGAAATATCATCAAAATAATATTTCTTTTTTTATGTTTCCGTGGAGTTAACTTTGTATTTTGGCTTACTAGAAATCTTTAGTTAAATTGGAAAATAAGTTAATTTTTATTTTTCATCTTTTAGAATGATTCAGAATACAACATTTTGCATTCATTTATATTTAAACTTTTAGACCAATTGAAAGTAAATTCATGGAAATATAATGAAGGATGAAAGATATCTGTGATTCCCAACAAATGTCTACTTTCTCCCACTGTCATCAGGAAGGTTTTGTTTCAGAATATCTATGTCTTCTTGACTTCATTAGCAAGTTTAGTTACAGCAGTCAGACCCAGTTTATAGCCTGCCTTCGGGTTTAGAATGACACAGCATGCTTAGAGGAAGATCGGGCCTCTTAATAATAAACAACAGTGTTTAGAATCGACCGACTCAATCTTATACATTCTCTGAATCAGCATCAGCAGTTCTACTACAGTCATAATACTTCTCATGCACTCCCCTCTTTTCCGTAGTCTCCCATCATCAGGAAAACCGATACTTACCGTGTACAATTAATCAGCCACATTAACTGCAAGCTCTGCAAATTCAGCCCCGTGTTGGCTGGTGAGCTGGTGTGTACATAATTTGTTTGAAATATAAACATACCAAAAAATATTAATTAGAATAGAAAAAGTCAAAGCCTAAACAGAAGCCTGCATAGAGAATTTAGATTTTAAATTTTAAATTAATGAATGAATAATTTAAGATTATGAGTTCAATAATAAAAATTATTAAAGAATAATTAAACATTAAATCATTATTCATGTATTTCATGTATTTATTATTATTAATTCATCTACTAAATTATACCATGATTATTGAATATATGCATATACTTAGTAAAGCTGCATTCAGAAATAATAAACAATTTTTTGCAATTATAAACTTTATACATATAAATGTTATATAATTATAAACTGTAAAACAACAACAAAACTGTACATCAAATGATGACATGAATATGTAAGTTGTTCAAGTTCTTCTACAGGCCGGGGAAAACATTAATTGCCTTAGAAAACTATACAACTCTATAATTAAAGACAGGTCATTGTTTGATGTATATTTTTGGTTGTTGTTTTACAATTTATTACTGAATATAGTTCTATTATTATTTCTGAATGCATCTATATAAATAAAAGAAAGATTTTGTCTGTACATTGGTCAGAACTCGCTCTTTCAATGATCACTTTAAATTTCATACATTGGAGGACCCAAAACCAGTCTCAGAAAAATGTTGGTCTGTATGTATGTCTATATGTCTGTCTCTCTGTCTGTATGTTTTTCTGTCCAGCCAGATTTTGTCACATCATCACGCAAAACTGGCTGGATAGAATTTAATGAAATGTTGGTAGGTATTTGCCTAAAGTTAAACCTATGAGATAATGTTGAGTAGAAGAGCAGTAATGTGCCAGATTACATCACAGCATCTAGTGCTTTTTTCTAATTTAATGCTCTTTCCCTTGAGGTGGGCGTGGCTATATATATCACTCAGTAGAGCCAATCAACTTGATAGTTTACATGTATAGACAGAGTATGCAGAAGAGACAGAAATACACAATTCTCAAGAAACAAAAATGAAAGCATGACACAACATGGCTTACTCCAGAAAAAGGCAAGTAGATGATGAAAACTGAACCTTCAAAGATGAATGGACAGATAAATGTATGTTTATTTGTCTGCAATAAGTTTAAAACCAGTTTGTCTCATATGTTCCGAAACCATGGTGCTGGAACCCCACTATGAGATAAAACAATTGTCGTTAGAGCAAACATATCTGCAGCAGTCCGAGGTGAGGGTGGTGTAAAATACCTGAACTGAGAGCCCAGTGTTATATGCTTCAATGCTGCATAAGACTGATTGCCCCCATACATAAAAAATATTTATTACAACATAATTTTATCACACAAAACTGACTGGACAAAATTTACTAAAACTTTTGCAGTACTTAGATATCTGCCTCAAGTTTAACCTGCACCATATGTGAAATCAAAATGTTGAGATGAAGCAATGTCATGACAGATATGTGCCAAAATGAATAAGCTACTTTAAAAGAAGGCACTAATAAGCTACCTGCTCAATGTAAACAAACACCTGCACACATAGATATTAATTAGAAATGCTAAACTGAATTTTTTCCTTGCTGAAATGTGGTCTAAGTGAATTTGAACATGCTGGAGTTGTTTTAAGACAAAAACTTAATCTTTTTCCAATTTACATTTTTTGATTTGATTTCTCATCTGTTAATCACTCTCCGATTATCAAATAGGGAGTATATTTGGTTGATGACGAAAGAACTACAACTTAGCATAAACAAGGCGCAGGATACTTATTCATTCATTCATTCATTCATTCATTCATCTTCTATACCACTTCATCCTGTATTTAGGGTCGCGGGGACCTGGAGCCTATCCCAGGAGACTCAGGGCACGAGGCAGGGTACACCCTGGACAGCATGCCAATCCATCGCAGAGCGCACACACACACACACACACACACACACACACACACACACACACACACACACACACACTCATTCACATGCAAGATACTTAATCTTACAAAAAAAAAATGTCTTTGTATTAATAAATTAGGGAGGGAGTTCTGCTGTACAGAAAGACAGACATGTTTGTGGGTTCAACCTGAAAGAATAATCTCAGTGATTACATTAAAGTTTAAGCTTAATTTTAGCTTTAACCTTTTAACTATTTTTAAAAACTTTTTTCTTGTCAAAAAAAAACATTGTCAAGTGACAATTTTCTGAAATCAGCATTATTCTATGATAATTCATTTCTATCTTAATGGGTGTCAACACTTCCAGGATGATTCAAAACCCACTCACAGGGCTCACTGATATAGTTTGATAAGGATGAAAATGATATTGGTACCAGATCTCAAGCCAATTTAACAGAGGCATTGCAATAACATGTTAGGGGGACTTCCTACATCCCTGAATTTGATCCAGAATCCAATATCCAAAAAATGGGTATCAAAGACCATGATATTTTTTTTTGTGGTCCATGAACAAATTATAATCAGTAAGACAAAATATAATGAGATTGAGAAATAATGAGAAATATTACCAGGGGTGGCATGTTTTTACAGTTTAAAAAAATAGAAAATTGTGACATTGTTAGTGTGCAGATAAATTAATTTGGAAGTTCATGGAAGAGTTTACAGTACTGTATATTGTAAATGTAACATGTTGTCACTAATACATAGCTAATTTGTAGGAGGTTAAAGCATGTGATTTCAAACATTAAAACAATCAAGAACCATCAAGATCTGCAGTTTGGCACACTCACAAACATTTTGGGAATGTGGGAAAGGCCCTGTAAACAGTGTTATATAGCACCATCATCAAAACACTAACTGAGACGATCTTTTGAATTAATGGTGTTCATCCTGTCTGTCCAGTCCCAGAAACATTAATCCCACCATCTATGCCACCATACATACAATGCAGTGACATGTTTTGAAAACCTTATGCGTTGTTATAGTTCAATCTCTTTTATTGGCACAGGCCAACCAATTTTTTAAATATAAATAAATTAGATATATAATTCCAATAAAACAGTATTGACTAACATTTCTTCATATTTCTCATTTCACTTATACATATTCTCTGGTTAGGTTTTTACATTGTCACATATTATACTAGCATAAATTTTATTATATTTTTGTAATGTTTGTGTAATATATCTGGCGTAAAAACTAATAAAGTTAAAATAGTAAACATCTCACTGCACCCTTGCAAGCAAATGCTTCAGTGTCCATATGAAAAAGTAAGCAGGCCTAATGTTACATTCCAAAATAACTCAACAGATACATGATACCAGTGACTTCTCGTCACATCTATCAGTCTAACACACTTCTGGTGGCTGACCTGTTCTGAGCAGGCAACCCAATCACACTTATGACACCGTGTTGTTTCTTTTTTTATTTAATGATCTAACTTCACACTAATGATCAAATCACTGCAAAATTAACTGATTTTACAAAATTTGACAGATTTTTAAAAAATCAAAGTCATTAAGATATTTTCAATATGATATTTTCAGGAAGGATTAATTGGCTATTGAATTATATAAGCTTGCCATATGAGCTGAATATGATTAATGTAGGGTTCTTGCATTTGTTTCCACTCAGTTTCATGTTATTGTTGTTGGTTGTTTGTATGTTCCAATATTGCGTGTTTATATTTGTACTTTTCAAGCACGCAATGACATTCGATATATGAGTGATTTTTACCCTGTATTGATTGCAGAATCCGTGCAGAGATTGCAGCATATATAATAGAATTTATAACACATTATCACGGTATAAGCTTCTAATACTGCAATTACAGAAGGATGCGAATGAAGCATCAAACAAATAGATAGGGGCGTTCACATGCAAACTCAATTACAATCAAAGGAATTATAAAAAAAATAACTCTGCAAAAATGCCCCAAATGTTTTACTGGTTTATAGATTCCTTAACATATTTAAAATATATAGCTGTATAGAAAATGTTTAGCAGTATATTGTCCTGATCGTGACGTTTGCTCCACAAACTTCATGAGGACGCACTCCTGTAAGGAGATTCGGTTACCGGAGGGCGGGCTAACAGCTCAACACCATCGAGGAAATAATGTAGACTCCTGCGCACAACGTGAAGACACACAGCGGGAATAAGATCATCTGCACTCTTTATTAGCCTAGATCAAGTAATTATGCGATGGAGAAAATGATCCACATTTACGCATAGCAATTAATGTGATAATCAGCAAGTTTTACTGGTGCCGTTGGTCATGCATTTTTCAGAAACCTTGCGAGAATCGAGTTTCGTTCATGGGAACATCTTGAACACCTGAGTCACCTACGTGAACGTGTGAATGTACATGACCAAGCGTAGTTGACTGAAAAAGGAACGGGACACGCGAAGCGCGCACGACTATGGCCACCGTGCCGCCGACCTTTGGCTTCACACAGGAGCAAGTGGCATGTGTGTGTGAGGTGCTGCAGCAGGGAGGGAGCATTGAGCGCCTCGGTCGCTTCTTGTGGTCTCTGCCCGCCTGCGAACACCTGCACAAGAACGAGTCCGTGCTCAAGGCCAAGGCCGTGGTGGCTTTCCACCGAGGAAACTTTCGCGAACTCTACAAGGTGCTAGAGAGTCACCAGTTCTCACCGCACAACCACGCCAAGCTCCAGCAGCTATGGCTCAAGGCGCACTACATCGAGGCAGAGAAGCTGCGTGGGAGACCGCTCGGCGCCGTGGGCAAGTACCGGGTGCGCAGGAAGTTCCCGCTGCCGCGCACCATCTGGGACGGCGAGGAGACGAGCTACTGCTTCAAGGAGAAAAGTCGCTGCGTACTTAAAGAATGGTACTCCCATAATCCTTATCCCTCACCGAGAGAGAAGCGCGAGCTGGCCGAGGCCACGGGGCTCACAACCACACAGGTCAGCAACTGGTTCAAGAACCGCAGGCAGAGAGACCGCGCTGCTGAGGCGAAGGAGAGGTAACATTATGTACCTTTTAAAGTTTCTGCATTTTTGTGTTATACGTATTTCTTTTACATTTTTAAAATTCTTTCCATTTTAAAAGCATTTTTCCTATTTTACATTTCTGTCTATATTATAGTCTTGCAAAAAGCGCATTGGCTTTTTATTCATATTTATGTGACTGTTAAGTTGATCAGAATAATTTTCCATCTAATCATATATTGTAGTTCTATTTTATTATTTTAAAAAGCTCACATTAAGCTTTTTAACCTGTATTTAGGAGTGTTTGCCGAGTCTTTCGGGTTACAGACAAGCTTTTTTATTTTATTTTTTATCTTTGAGCTTAACATATCTAGTATCTTGGGGTTTTGTTTATTTAAAAAAGGTTAGTAAACTTTTTAACCTGAACAGTAAGTTTTATTGTTTTCTAAGTTATTTATTTGGTACACATTATTAGTCTTATGTAAATCTATCTGAACACAGATCTGATTTACTGGAATTCCTGCTTGGTTTATATATTCCACATTAAATTACACTAAGCAACCAATTAATTAACTTTATTAGCTCAACTTGTTTCAAACTTCTGCTGAGGTGTAATTTAATTTGTTGAACGTTGAACCCAGGGGAACTCGAAGTGATGCACTGATCCCTTTCATTTAGTGATCTAGATCTGCTAAATCGTGCTTAAAACAGGCAGACATCCAGAATACAGTAAAACAGTCACAGAAAAGAATAAGATCCTCCTCTAGCACTACCCATATTAATAACCTAATATAGATAGATAGATAGATAGATAGATAGATTGTCAGATGACAGGTTATCAGGGTTGAGTGTGTATGTGTGTGTTTTTAGTTAAAATGGAACTAAACTGTTCATCATCATCTTCTTCTTTTTTCTTCTTATATAATAATAATAATAATAATAATAATTATTATTATTATTATTATTATTATTATTATTATTATTATTATTTTTTAGTAGTAGGAGGAGTTGTGGTTGTTGCTTTTGTTGAAATATAAGTATAAAAATAAATCAGAAATAATAGTTACAAGTTTAAAGTAATAAATATCTATTTACGATTAAGGTACGGATTTAGTGGCAGAAATGCACATTAGCTTAACAATGAAGAGAGCGTAGTTGTTTTTGTTTGAACTGCTGACCTAATGAATCAATTATCCGCTCCTCAGGGAAAACGAGGGCGCGAATCAGAACGGGCACAACCCGCTGCCTTCTCAAATGACTGAGAGCAAATCTCAGTGCGAGAGCTCCGACGACGATAAATCTCCTCCAGGGACCCCAGATCACCCGTCCATGAGTCCTGCTCTGCTCCTGCCCTCCAGCTCAGGCCTGCCACCACTGCATAGCTTCGCGCCCAAAGCTGGACCTAGCGTCTCAGACACGCACCATCCTCATCCTCATTCTCATCTTCATCATCCTCACCCTCATCAGCAGCACAGCCACCATGAGCAGCAGCATCTATCTATGCACGACGGCCTCCTAAACCCCATGGCGGCCAGCCTGGTGGACCTTGGCACCTAACAATTTAGATGCTTATTTGGCGCATGAGCAATGCGTAAAAAGACCATAACCAAAGAAGACGAGAACAGAAACGCATTAAACTCCCAATTGTTATACAGGAAATATTGTTTGTGGCGGGACTATCTACACTGAAAAAATATGTGTCGGGACACGATGTAGTCTTACAAAGCAGTAACACAAAAAAGACCAAAGAACGAAGGCGACGTCTATCTTGTTTGTGCCTTACATACAAGAAGAGGAGGTGCACCTTTAATATTAAGCCTATGTGATAAGTCATTATCAATCACCCGATAGTTTTTGATATATCTTGCTATACATGAAATAATAAAATATGCAGCTATTGACTAAAGACAAATTTGACAAGAGTTGTCTTTTTGCACCTGAGATGTTACACAGCAGAATCTGATACTCAGTTCCATGCAAAGGTGTGTTAAAAACATTTTAACCACCAGGCATTACTACTATTATGACAATATAAACCCATTTCTTACTATTTGCCTGATAATGACCCAATATTGAGGTTAACAATCAACTTTACCCATATAACACATTGTAGCTTATCGTTGATAAGTGGAGATGTTAATTTGCGTCAATAAAATGGGAAAATCGTTCGGGCTTCTCTAAATCTTATTGCTACAGCATAAACGGTTTATATAAAATAAATTCTACACCATAAAATAAATAAAGACAAAATTCTAAATTATAGAATCCAATTATTTTAACCAAAAATATATTTTTTTAAATAGATAATGTAACAGGTCAGGATATTTGTTATACACGTTCCAAGGTAATAGATATGGTTTATTAAAATGTGTTAAAAATATTGTGTAGGATTTATTTTCCACCCTTTTACCAAGAAAATCTATATGTTGCAACATGGTCCTCTTAGAAATACCTTAAACGCAATGTTGGATATAAATAAACTCTGAAGAAATACATTCTAAACTGTTTAGCAACTGTTTTGCTTTACAGTAACATAGACAAAAGGGGTCTGAGGGGTAAAGCTAAAAGTAATGCAAAAGTGACTTTCTGACTGGGCTACTGGATTGTACATCCTACAGATTAATTTTGCCGAGTCTCAAGTTCATTACAAATTACACCGGGAGTTCTAGACGGTTTTCTTTTAGACTCACGTCAGAAAGCCCTTATGGCAATGAATAAATAGAAAATTCTTCCTCTCAGTGGAGGTAAAATCATAAAGACAGACACTTGTTAGTCTTATAATGCAAATTAACAGAACGTAGAAACTAAACGGTTGTGTTTTTCCTCGCGTAAGCTGTCTTCATTGTTAGTCTATTAAAGAAAACGGACGACTAAAAATCATGATTATACTGCCACCTAGTGTTGAAGCCTTCCAATTATTGTATAGTCTTCTTTTCTGTCTGTGTCGGGCCTAATGTTAATCAGGCAGTTGTTAATTCCAGAACAAAAAGATCAACAGTTAGATCAACATGGTCAAGTAGTAAATGAAGATAGAAGATGAGGAGGACTAAGAACACTGTTGCTCTTGCTGAAGATAATTTTCAGTTTCTGCATGTTTCTGGGGCTTTTGCTTTTTTTTTTTTTTTTTTTACTCTTTTGGCATTGCATTGGGTGCAGCAGGTACAGTACATCTGCCTCACAGCTCCAGTTTCCTGGGATGACTATGATGCTGTTACTGCTACTGTCTGGAGAGATTTTCACATTTTCTTCATATGTCCATGTGGGTTTTCTCTTGGCTCTCTCACATCTCACCCATGTGTATTGTGCACTGGGTGTCCCATTCAGGGTGCATATTTCCCACTACAGCCTCAAATGCATGTAGATCAGCCAAGACTTGTCTGGAGTTCATGTTTGCTTCTTTATTTTCCCTAGAGTGAAATGCTTCAAATTGAATCTAGATGTTCAAAAAAAATGTCAGAGAATGATGTGTGATCGTAATATTGCACCTAATTTGAACCACATTTTGCTTAATTTAATGTATGATTATTCTGCTATCTAGAGCCTGCTTCCCAAAGCGTGGGAGTAGATTTTGGAAGAATATTGCTTCAAAACTGTTTGTAAAATTTGTTGTAAAACGTTGTAAAATCCACTTTATATATATATATATATATATATATATATATATATATATATATATATATATATATATATATATATATATATATATATATTTATATATATATATATATATATATATTGTCACGTTTGAAGGGCTGATGTTATTGCCATGGGCTTAAGGATGTCAGGCATAAACGCAGGGGGTTTTATTGTAACAAAGAGTCTTTTATTGAAAACAAACCAAACTCAAAACTAACAAAACACTGGCTCTTTTCAGCATAACATGCTTCACGTATAACACATAGGACGAAAGATCAAGAAACAGAACACAAAGGTAGCTCTAGGTCGTCACACAGGCTTAATTGTCCGTGATTGACAAACAGGAACAAACCTTCTGTGTTGTGACACAGGCTTTAACACCTTTAGACATTTTGACAACTATGTAGTGACCTTAGCTTTAGGACATACAAATTCATAGTACACACACTAAGCATGCACACACTGACACAGTGCCCTATAGGGGCAGTCCCTTATATATATATATATATATATATATATATATATATATATATATATATATATATATATATATATATATATATATATAAGTGTATATATATAGTCCCTTATATATATACATACAGTCATGTATATATGACTATCTATTTAATAAAACATTTCCATATATACTGTACTGTATATAATGTATATATGTGTAAGTTGTAAAATTCCACTTTATATATATATATTATCAAGATATTATATTATCAAGATATATAATATTATGTATAGTCATGGCCAAAATAGTTGGCACCCCTGAAATCTTTTGAGAAAATCTAGTATTTCTCACAGAAAAGTATTGCATTAACACATATACACATGTTTATTCTCTTCGTGTGTATTGGAACAAAACAAAAAAGGGAGGAAAAAAGCAAATTTGACTTAATGTTACACAAAACTCCAAAAATGGGCTGGACAAACTTATTGGCACTCTTTCAAAATTGTGGATAAATAAGATTGTATCAAGCATATGATGTTCCTTTAAATTCACCTGGGGCAAGTAACAGGGATGGCAATATAAAAATCAAACCCGAAAGCAGATAAAAAGGAGAGAAGTTCACTTAGTCTTTGCATTGTGTATCTGTGTGCACCACACTAAGGATGGACAACAGAAAGAGGAAAAGAGAACTGTGTGAGGACCTGAGAACCAAAATTGTGGAAAAATATCAACAATCTCAAGTCCATCTCCAGATATCTAGATTTGCCTTTGTCCACAGTGTGCAACATTATCAAGAAGTTTGCAACCCATGTCACTGTAGCTAATCTTCGTGGGGATGGACGGAAGAGAAAAATTGTTGAAATTTATATAGAAAGACTCAGAAAGTCTGTTTTAATAATTTAATTAACATAGAGACCACAAACTCAGAGCACACTGAATGCGTAGCCGGCACCTCTGATCTGAAGCTAGGACTGTTAAATATTAGATCTCTCGCATCTAAAGCAGTTTTTGTTAACAAAATTATCACGGATCAGGAGCAGGGTCGGTTCTAGACAGGCACATACTGTATGGGGGGGCAGTCAGAAATGTGAAGGGGGCATATACATATAATCTCCGAGCACGACGTGAGGAGAGCCTTCAAGAGAGTGAACACCAGGAAAGCAGCAGGACCAGACGGCATCTCAGGCCGTATCCTCAGAGCCTGCGCAGACCAGCTAGCACCTGTGTTCACTGAGATATTCAACATCTCTCTATCTCAGTCGGTGATCCCCACATGCTTCAAAGAGTCCATCATTGTTCCTGTCCCGAAGAAACCACATCCTGCTTCCCTCAATGACTATCGCCCTGTAGCCCTCACCTCAGTAGTGATGAAGTGCTTTGAACGCCTTATCAGAGACTTCGTCGTTTCTTCACTACCCGACACACTGGACCCACTACAGTTTGCATACCGTCAGAACCGCTCCACAGACGATGCAATTTCTCATCTCCTCCACACATCACTCACTCACCTGGACACTAGGAAAGGGAATTATGTTAAAATGCTCTTCATCGACTACAGCTCTGCTTTTAATACCATAATTCCCTCCACACTCACCACCAAGCTGGAGCACCTGGGACTCAGCTCATCTATTTGTCAGTGGATCTCCAATTTTCTGACTGGCAGACCACAGGCAGTAAGGATGGGCGGTCATGTCTCAGCTACACTCACTCTCAGCACTGGAGCCCCCCAGGGTTGTGTTCTGAGCCCCCTGCTGTACTCTTTGTACACCCACGACTGCGTGGCCACTACCAACTCCACCTCCATCATCAAGTTTGATGACGACACCGTCGTGGTCGGACTGATCACAAACAATGATGAGTCGGACTACCTAGAGGAGATTGGAAATCTGGAGAACTGGTGCCAGAGGAACAATCTCCTCCTGAACGTCAGTAAGACAAAGGAGCTGATTGTGGACTTTAGTACAAAGCAGGAGAGGAACTACCAGACCCCCGTCATCAACAGGAGCCCAGTGGAGAGAGTGAACAGCTTCAGATACCTCGGTGTTCACATCACGCAGGACCTGTCATGGTCCTGTCACATCAACACCGTGGTGAAAAAAGCCCGGCAGCGTCTCTACCACCTCAGACGCTTGAGAGACTTTAGACTGCCCTCCAAGGTGCTCAGGAACTTCTACTCCTGCACCATAGAGAGCATCCTGACGGGAAACATCACGACCTGGTTCGGGAACAGCACCATGCAGGACAGACGAGCTCTACAGAGGGTGGTGCGATCAGCCGAGCGCATCATCCGCACTGAGCTCCCTGACCTGCACTCGATCTACATCAAGCGGTGCTGGACTAAGGCCAGGAAGATCATGAAGGACCTCAGTCACCCCAGTAATGGACTGTTCTCTTTGTTGCGGTCTGGGAAGCGATTCCGCTCCCTAAAGGCCAACACAGAGAGGCTGAGGAGGAGCTTCTTCCAGCAGGCGATAAGGTCTCTCAATCACACACAGGACTAATAACATCTTTTAAGCTCACAACACTGACTGGACAATCATGGACACATTCATACACACTTGCACTAAATATTTATACATCTGGACAATTGCACATGTCACCTTTCATGCATATTTGCACAACCAATGACACTTTAATTCTATATACATATATACTCTATTTGCAATATTTTATTATGCCCTTATTGTACAGTTAATTTTACTAGTTAAAATTATTTCTTTAGTATTTCCTTTTTATTGATTATTTATTTTACGTACAAGCTTTTATTTTCTTTTTAAGGTCACTGGCGGTCGTATAAGCATTTCACTGCATATTATACCGTGTATGACTGTGTATGTGACAATTAAAATTTGAATTTGAATTTGAATTTGATATCATGTTCGAGCACTGTTTTTTTCCCTGTGCTTATAGTAACAGTATTGTCCTTCCTGAATTGTGTTGTTAGTTGCGTCCAAAGCCTGGAGAAGTGGATTGCACTTTGTCAGGCCTCTACCTTCAGACCTGTCCAACTTGGGAAGACTAAGCTCCTGCTGGTATAGCTCTTAAGGTCACTGTTTTTTAATAATAAAAAAAACTAAGTTAAAGCATGGGCTATAGAACAGATCATATTATGTTTTTTTAATATATATTTTTTGTTGTTGTTATTTTTTATAGTAAATGAACAGCTCTAAGTAAATGAACATAGTCAAATTTACTATAGGCTTTTACTATAGTGGATTTCTGCCAACAGGACAAGAACTTTGAAATGTAGCAAAGAAATGTAACGCTTAGCTTAGATTTGGTTTACGATAATCTCATAGTAAAACACAAGGTAAATTTGACTATATTTATTTACTTAGGCTTTTACTATAGGCTTTACATAGGGGTCTGTCAGACAACGATATTTTGTCTTCAGTCTGTGAAATTCAGCGGACGTGGACTCATCGCTGTGCTTGTTGTAACTGAAAAAACGCTGCACCTTTTTCAAAGTCTTTCCACTCCGTGACCGCGCTGAAATCGGACACAACACTATGTTAGGCTACGTCTTGACTCATTTGCATACGGACGGTGATTGGATGTTTACCAAGGGCTCAGGGGAGGAGTGTGTGTGTGTGTGTGTGTGTGTGTGTGTGTTACAGGCTGTGAATGAATACACACAGCGGAGGGACAGAGACATGAGGAAAATCTAATACCGGATTGTGTAGTGTCCCTTTTTTGGCGGATTTTTCCGCTACCTCAGATAATTTTGTCAACTTGTAATATATTCATTTTGTGACTATATTAACATGTGCTTTCTCAAAATTAAAAAATTTTGATTTGAGGGGTCAAGACATTTATTTGAGGGGCGCTGCCCCCTCTTGCCCCTGCGTAGAACCGGCCTCGATCAGGAGTTTGATATACTCTGTTTAACAATAACCTGGATTAAACAGGACGAGTATGTAGTTCCCTTTCAAAGGCTTTCTCTCAACGCTGCGTGAAAACGCTATGGGAACCATTTTGTCCTGTTGCCGGTTGTGAAGCATGTGTGCAAACACGCCAAATTTTTTGGCTATATATAACCTCGGTCAGGTGACGTCATCTGATTAGACGCAGCTGCAGGTTATAAATACTAGTGAGCCGGCGACAAACCTCAGATCATTTGTCTTCACCTTGTTGTGAGCGTGTCTGTGTTTAAACCAGCAAAATAAGAAATTGTTTAACTCACCAATATGGCGGAGTTTAAACTAGATATCCCTCCGTGTGTGATAATCCATATCGGAGGGCGATCTCTACATCTGCTTCGGTTAAGTGCTGCGCGCGCCTCGCATTCCTTGAGAAGCTTCGAGCCGCCGCGCATTCCTGGCTTAAACTCGTGCATCTGACAGAGCTGCGGGAGACGGAGATAACCTCCTTTCTTTCGCGTTCTCATCACGGGAATACCTCTCTTGCTTCCGGGGAGATGAAAATAGCCTTAAGCACTTAAACAGTAGACGGCAGGTTCTGTCGGGTGGCCGGGGGGCGGAGCCTCAACGACACTCTCTCCCATTTCTTAACTTTCTCCATATGAGTTAACCCTTTCATGGAGTAAGCTGTATTCATCCCGTGTTTTTCCTGCCATCAACTTATTTATTTATTTAAATATAGTTGATGTGGAAGCGTGGGTTATATGATGACGCCCAGATAGAAGAGACGCTTCACAGGCTATCTCTCTCCTGGGACATCATCCCTCCTGGAAAGCTTATACTTCATTTCTAGCTGTGTAGACTTTCATCTTCCCTGGAGGGGAAAGCCTTTCAGGCAGTAGGTCAGCTTGGTGCTCCTCTGCACACCATGGCGATTTTGCAGGCCTACCAGGCTGACCTGCTGAGAGACTTGAGTACTGGCGGGGCTCTTCAAGATAAGGCGTATTGGAATTATGCCGAGCTACAGACTTGTCTCTTCGTGCAACAAAGCAGACGGCTCGTGTTATCGACCATTTTTTGGCTGCTATGATTTTCACAGGAGGCACCTGTGGCTAAATCTCAGGTGCATCAAGGATAGGATTGTGCATTCCTCCTTAATGTCCCTATCTCGCCTTCCGGCCTGTTTAGCGATGTTGTTAACTCATTCGCCACTAGGTTCTGAGGCGAAGTTATACGAACAAGCTCTTGGGAAATTCCCTACCCGCCGTGCTCAAGAGTCGGGATTGTCGGCCACCCAGTCTTGACCGGGTTTGACTCTTGCAAGGCGTAAAACACAAGCAGGGTGGTTTTTTTTTGGTCCCGGGCACCTCCTTGTAAAAATTGGGGTGCGCCGCGTTGCACTATCCGCCCCCAAGAGGTCAGACTGATAAAAAAAAAAATTATAAATAAAAAATGGGGGTGGCCCCCCCCAATAGGGAGAGGCACCCAGAATTCCTTTCAACGAATGAAGTGTTCTCCCTGACACCCCCAGGAGTTCTTGCTCCGTCACCACTGGTGTTTCGGGCAACCCCAGTCTCCAATAGGCTGTTAGTTCTTCGTTTTTTTCCTGCCATGTTTCAGGATGCCGAACATCTAACATCCCCCCCCCCCCCCGTTTAACCAAGCCGCCAAGACTTTTGCCCTTTTCTGAGAAACTGGCAGCGTTGAAGCTACTGCCAAGTATATCTCCTTGGGTACTAAGCACTGGAGAGAGAAACTACAGGATTCAGTTCTCACTTCACCCTCTGTGTTTTCATTGGCGTGGTCTCCACCTCCATGAAACCGGAAAGTGCGCATCTCTGACAAAAGCTGCTGGGGAAGGGGGCCATGGAACATGTTCCCCTACCAGACAGTGAGTTAGGGTATTACAGTCGGTATTCTTGGTTCCAAGAGGAACGGGGGCTGCGTCCAATTTTTCAGATTTTGCGGGCTCTTCCGCTATCTGAAAATCAATAAATACAGTTTCAAATGTTGACTGTCAAAGTGATTGCTCTCACATCCTACCAAGCGATTGATTTCTGACAATCGATTTAAGGACGCTTACTTTCATACAGAAACATTGCCACAACACAGGAAGTTCCTGAGGTTCGCTTTCGGGGGCGAAGGTTACCAGTATCGGGTCCTTCCATTGGTCTAGCTCACCCGCACATATACAAAATGCATGGATTTAGTCCTGGCTCTTACGGGAGTCCCAGGGCATCTGGTAACTAGCGCTTCGACATCAGCATGTCGTCCTAGCTCATCTCTGTTCTCAGGACTGAGAAACGTGCTCTTTCCTGTTCAGAGGACAACACATTGGGTGCCATATGGGATTCAATCGTAAGCAAGCACAGCTGTCTCCCGCTCGTGTCGAACCCATTCTCAACACTCTCAAGGAAAACAAGTTAGACCAGAAAGTGACCATCACTTTCAGAGATCCTAGCTCTCATGGCAGCTGTATCCACGTTGAAACCTTTGGGCCTTCTGCACATGAGAGCAAGTTGTGGCTAAGAACCAGGGGATTTCACTAGGGCCAATCCCCAATAAGGGTTACGCACCAGGTGCTTCGTAACCTTCCTACGTGGTTCAGACCCCGGTTTCTACTCTGGGTCCCACTCTAACTTCATCTTGTCATCGCTGATGCTAATGACAGATGCTTCCCTCACAGGCTGGGGTGCGGTCTCAGATGACCGTCCAGCCCAAGGGAGCTGGAGAGGCCATCTTCTCGCGCGGCACATCAATTGCCTCGAGATGATGGCTCTATTTCTGGCCCTAAAGCACTTCCTCCAGCAGTTGAGAGGCTGCCATGTCCTAGTGCGGGTGGACAACACTATGGCAGTCTCATATATTATCACCAGGGCGGACTGTGCTCGCGCCGCTAATAGCTAGCGCACCAGGTTCCTGTCCCTCAGGGCGATTTGCATTCCAGCATGAATGCGGGAGCAGTAGTACTGTCCAGTCTATCTCTGACACACGGGGAATGGAAACCCCACTCCGAAGTAGTCAGGGAGAGATTTCATGTCGCAAGGTGGACCTCTTGCCTTGCAAGATATGCTTCGCCTTTTACTGCTCTTCAGATTTATGTCCACCGCATCAGCTAGTGGCGTAGGTCAGAGCAGCTTCTACATGTTTTGCATGAGAGATGCTATTGCCCTCTCCTATGAGGCGCGTGGGCTCACTTCGCCTCTAGGAATCAGGGCTCATTCAACCAGGGGGATTGCCTCATCTATTGCACTAGCAAGAGGTATTCCTCTGCAGCAAGTGTCTGCTAAGCAGGTAAACCCAGTCCACTGCTGAATTGTTTCAATGCTGGAGTTTCCGTCCTCGGGTTTTTGCCCTAGTCCTCTCAGGACGTACAGTACGTAACTGCATCCTCTCTCAACTATCTTCCGAAAGCTCCATAAACCCAACATGCACAACAAGCCTTCTGTCCTCCGTGTTTACAGCTTCGGAGCAGGAGAGACTTCACTTTCTGTATCCAGCTTGTGCTTTTCAGATCTACGTCCACCGCATCAGCTAGTGGTGTAGGTCAGAGCAGCTTTTGCATGTTTTGGGGGCCGTCACCGGCGGGCGACCGCCCCTACACCTAGTAGATGCTTTGCCCTCTCCTATGAGGCGCGTGGGCTCACTTCGCCTCTAGGAATCAGGGCTCATTCAACCAGGGGATCACCTCAGCTATTGGATTAGCAAGAGGTATTCCCCTGCAGCAAGTGTGTGCCAAGCAGGTAGACCCAGTCCACTGCCGAAATGTTTCAGTGCTGGAGCTTCTGCAGGAAAAGCTTGTCCTTGGGCTTGTGCCCTAGTACCCTCATGATGTACTTAACTGCATTGTTTTGAAGCCTTCTGTCCTCCGCCTTTTACAGCTTCGGAGCAGGAGAAACTTCACTTACTGTCCAGTACGTGCTCTTCAGATTTACGTCCACCGCATCAGCTAGTGGCGTAAGTCAGAGCACCATTATACTGGGTGAGAGATGCTTTTGCCCTCTCCTATAAGGCGCGTGGACTCACTTCGCCTCTAGGATGCAGGGCTCATCCAACCAGGGTGATCGTCCCAGTTTGCACCAGCAGGAGGTATCCCCTGCAGCAATTGTGTGGCGCGGAGGGTTGGTCCACCCCGCACACATTTCTTACATTTATAATCTGGATGTTCATGCTACTCCGGGCTCACGGTCCCCTAGGTAGCTGCCCAGACATAGTTCTGAGACCTTCTCGGCCTTGTGCGCACACGCTACACAACCTTAGGGTCCAGACACTTGTAGTGTGGCGGCATTGGTATTCTCGATCCCATAGCGTTTTCACGCAACATAGAGAGAAAGCCTTTGAAAGGGAACATCTCGGGTTACTGTGCTGTAACCCTGTTCCCTGAAAAGGCGGGAACGAGATGCTGCGTCCTAATGCCGCACTACCACGTGACCGGACGTCCGTTCAGACAAATTAATCTGTTTGTCGCCGGCAGTTATTTACCATGATAATCATACAATGTTTTTCATGTTTTTGTATGACTATCATACAAAAACACGGACACAAATGTTATGCATTTGAAGTTCTCTATAGTAACATAACAAGTGTACCTACAAATATTAAGTCAGCTCAGTCGATCCCGCTAAATTATCATTTACAGACCTCCAGGGCCGTACTCTGAATTTCTTTGGGAATTTGCAGATTTCCTCTCAAACCTAGTCATTTATGTAGACAAAGCATTAATTGCTGGAGATTTTAATATTAATTTTAAGAATCCAGAAGACCCCCTGAAAACAGCATACTGTCCATACTGGACTCGCTAGGAGTAAATCAGTCCGTTGTAGAACCCACTCATAAAGCAGGTCACACTTTAGATTTAATGATATTCTTCGGATTAAGTATAAAAAATTTATTCACAATTCCACTGTCTGAAGTTATGTCAGATCACTATCTTGTCTCAATTAAAGTGTGTCATAGTAATAATGTACGCACACCGCTGCGCTACCATAATAAACACACATTTACATCAACTACCACACAGAGTTTATCAGTAAACTCCCAGAGTTACCAATTTTGATTGGATCGCCGTCTGACCCGACAGAACTCGATCAGGCAACTGAATATTTAGAGTCAACATTCCGTTATACCTTAGATAATGCAGCTCCAGTCAAAATAAAAATTATTAGAGATAAGAAACTCGCTGCCTGGTATAAAGATCACACGCGCACTTTAAAATAGACCACTCGGAAATTAGAATGGAAATGGCGTCAAATTAAATTGTTAGTATTTCAAATAGCATGGAAGGAGAGCATCCTGAACTTTAGGAGAGCTCTTAGTGTAACTAGATCAACGTATCTCTCCACTCTTATAGAAAAAAACAAAAATAATCCTAGATTTTTATTTAATACCACAGCCAAATTAACCAGAAATAAGACCACTGCAGAAATCTCCACAACAACATCGTGTAATAGTGAGGACTTCATGAACTTTTTTAATAATAAAATTGTAAATATTAGGCATAAAATTGAGGCTTTGAAATCAGACAATGTAATTGATGCAGATGTTAAACTAACCATGTCAGATCGGAACTTAGAATACTTTACTCCCCTTGACGAGAATTAACTAATTTCACTCATCTCTTCTGCATGTTCATCAACCTGTATATTAGATCCGACACATTTTCTCAAAAAGATGAAATCCCTGGTGAAAATAATTAATTCTTCACTCAGCATTGGGTGTGTTCCAAAATCTTTTAAATTAGCAGTTATTAAACCGATAATTATGAAGTCTGATGTCAACCCCTGTCAGCTGTCCAATTACAGGCCGATATCAAACCTCCCCTTTATCTCTAAGATTCTGGAAAAGATAGTAGCGGAGCAGCTATGCTCATATCTACATAGAAATAGCATACAGGAACTGTTTCATTCAGGATTTAGGCCTCATCACAGCACAGAGACAGCACTCGTTAAAGTAGTAAATGAAAAAGTAGTATTGGCCTCTGACCAGTGTTGCGTCACTATGCTTGTGTTACTCAACCTCAGTGCAGCTTTTGACACCATTGATCATAGTATTCTCCTTCACAGATTAGAAAACGTGATGGCAATTAAGGGAACAGCACTCTCCTGGCTCAGATCCTATTTGACCGATCGTTATCAGTATGTAGATTTAAATGGTAATTATTCTACATGTTCTTTAGTAGAATTTGGTATTCCACAGGGTTCGGTTTTAGGGCCACTGCTTTTTTCCCTTTACATGCTTCCTTTGGGCAACATAATTCGTAAGCATGGTATTAGTTTTCATTGTTATGCTGATGACACACAGTTAAACGTCTCAGCAAAACCAGATGAGAAAAAACAGCTTGCTAAAGTTGAGCAATGCATAAAGGATATAAGAGACTGGATGCTAATTAACTTCCTTCTGCTTGTCCTGATAAGACAGAAGTGGTAGTCATAGGACCGCATGCAGCTAGAAGCAAGATTTTAGATCACACTGTAACTTTTCTGTTCCATTCTAGTCTTTCTAGATTCAGGAATTCAAGATTCTAGATTCTCATTCTAGATTCTAGTCTTTCATTTGAAGTGCATGTAGACAATAACATCAGGATAGCATTCTTTCACTCAGAAATATTGCCAAATTAAGGAATATATTTTCACTAAACGATGCAGAAAAACTAATTCATGATTTTATCACCTGTGTAGACTGGGCTGTTGTAACACCTTACTGTCTGGTTGTTCAACTAGGCGCTGTAATGGAAAAATCATATTTTAATTATGTATTAATTCTGATCCTTGTAGTAAGTGTGTAACGTAGACGTTAGAAGTTTGAACTTGTTTGTCGAAGCTTAGAGACACAAGGCCGAGAACAGAATAGAAACAACCTGATTGTAGTTGTCCCTGAATAAATGATAAGGTATGGACATCTAGTCTGGGGCAGATAAAGAGTCATGAGTTTGAATGTAGGAACTTCACGTACGGGGCGTTGATTATGTTAACAGAGATGTTTGTGTATAAAATAGGTCAGCTAGAGAAAGAGATCACCTTTCTCTATGCTGCAACTGTTTGCTGTATGAGACTGGTCCTTCTGCAGAAGTTTAAAATAAAACCTTTGTTACTTTGCTCTTACCCAGTGTATGGATTACTTGTCTTTATATTGGTTTCAGAATTTCCACCACAACTTGGCGTAGTCGGCAGGATCTGATTTGGCTGAGAAGTGAGATAAAGATCTAATTGTTTTTCTCTCTTTCTCTCTGTTTTTTTTCTGCAGCCAGTCTGAAATCATGCAACAATTCTTTTCATCAACAGTTTTTGTAAAAGGCCTTTTATAATTTGAAATGTCCAATATTAAATTAGTTTATACTGCCAAATTTGATTCAATTAAAGATTGTTCTTGCTTCCGGAGTTCAACTAAGTGCACTGTGGGCCAGTAGACCCTTCCCATGAGTGTATAGCTCACTGGGGCCTCGAGGATTGTATAGATCAAAATAACTTTTCTGTAATAAAACACTTTTACTTTTTACATTTCTACTTTAGCGTCAATTTTCTTATTTGTTTTAGAATATTTTGGACTACTACTGTACTTGGATCCAAAGTTTTATCTTGTCCCAAAACAATTTGACCTAAGATATGACTTGTATGTGCGAATTGTAGCTTTTATATGGTTTGCTTTATGACCTTGTTCTGCTGGACAATAAGAAGTTGCTGATGTTTACCATGACAACAGCTTTAAAATAAAGAATTAAACACTGGAATTATTTCAGTTAAAGACTCGGGTAGATACAGTATGAAGTTTGTAGGGCCTAAATTTTACTTTGGGGTGATCACCGCCAGTTCACTTCCCTTAATTAAACCTACATCGTGCTTGCCATTTGCCCATACATTTTAGTGAGTAATTATAAACATAAATTCTTTTTTAAAAAAGAAAAGAAAAAGTTCTGCATGCTGATAACTTAATTTTTTCTGCCTGGCCAGGTCTTGTGACTGTAAGTACTGTAATATATACAGTTCTTTTATACTTTAACACATGATTTTTCAGCATTGCATCAGCATTTGTTTCTCTGTGGCTGTAATGTAATGTCAGATAAGACGTTCATTCTCAATCACTCTCATTCATACCACATGTCACTCAAAGGCCCAATATTTATTTATTTATTTATTTATTTTTTTTTTTCCTCATCCTTATTACTTTTATCCAATAACACATTAGGGGTGTCCCTACTGTGATTAAGCGACATTACTGTGACACTTGTGCTACATTTTCTCATGTGCACACTCCTTATATCCACATTAACTACACATCTGAGCTTATCTTTAAAAAAATGAGATATGTGACACATATCTAATATCATAATGTGTTTACTGGTATATATTTGTCTATCACCGTAGCATTTACTGAACTCACAATTGAAGTGCAGAGCTTCCATTCATACACATACAACAGGGGCAACGGATCACATTTCACAAGAGTGAAATCCTCAGGCTCAATACTGGTTTAGTCTCAAGAGTTTTATACCTAATTTACATATGAAATCTTCACCCCAATAGATTTACTGGGCAGCAATAAGAGCAAAAAATCTAAATTTATCATGTACACCTGGAAAAAGACACACGCTTGGCTTTATGAGGCTCTTTTCAGCTGCATGTCCTGAAGTGCCCACAGAGTTCAGGAATCTGCCACTCTGTTTCACTAAACTGTCAAATTCACACACTTTAATGACTGAATGACCTGCATGGAATGTAGCAAAATGAATTTTGTTTGTCCTCGGGCTGGGTAGCACTGCCCCTAAATAATGTCACAGCAGCAGAAGCAAATGCAGACAACACGTCTTGTATTATACCGATAACCACCATGGCCATCTTACAGATATCTGAATACTACAAACAAACAGGGAGGCCAAACCCAGCAGTCCCTGAGTGTAATTATTCCAATAACCTATGTTTTGATGCCCCAGGGAGCTATTGCTCCCCATTGCCTGTTAAGAAATTTCAATTGGACAGGCTCATGTTATCCTGCATATGTAACTCCTAGTGTGTCAGTACACACAGAAAATCCGTGGGGGCCACGGATGTCAGAGAATAGAAGAAAAAGAGATGTCCCTATTAAATTTCATGGTTACACTTTAGGAAACCCATGGACTAGCCCAGGAGCAAATGTAGGCTGGTCACTCTTCCTCGGCGGAGGAACAGCTGTAGCCCTAAACAAGGTAAATGGTTTAGCATACATGTTACTAATACTAAAAAATGACACCGTAAAGGCCTTTCAATGACGATCATCAGAATATCAGCAACATCATAAACCGCATGAAGAAGGCTTTGCAACCACCTCCCCAAGTAGAGTCTTGGATCTCATGGTTAACGCAATTATGGGGAGGCTGGGGTTATTGGCTGGTTTATAGTGTTTTACCAATTGGGATTATAATCTTGTTAGGCCTCTGTATAACACCCTGTATTTGCAGATGTATACAGGGACTAGTTCTGAACACAGTAAATTATTAAATGTTAAGACAGACTGACAACATAAAACGGAAAACGGACTGGGACGACCCGACTTCTGACAGAGTTCAAAATTCCGGTGACTATCATTTTGAATGTTTAGATCATGATATGGAAGAAGACATAATGTAAATCTTTAGAGAAATGTCAAGCATGTATATTTAAGTAGGTTGCAAATTTTTTTTTTATGCTTTTGTGTCAGGGGTCTATCCCCATAAAGACAGCTGTAGTGTCCTCTGTGTGCATTAGAGTGCTAGTGGTGATGTTGTTAAAAACCCAGGTTGGAGAGACAATATCTGATGAAATTTACTTAATGCATAGCTTATTAGTATTGTTTTGAATTGTAGAATTAAAATATTTAGGTTGTCATAGAATGACAAAAGGGGGAAATTGTAATGGAAAAATCATATTTTAATTATGTATTAATTCTGATCCTTGTAGTAAGTGTGTAACGTAGACGTTTGAAGTTTGAACTTGGTTGTCGAAGCTTAGAGACACAAGGCCGAGAACAGAATAGAAACAACCTGATTGTAGTTGTCCCTGAATAAATGATAAGGTATGGACATCTAGTCTGGGGCAGATAAAGAGTCATGAGTTTGAATGTAGGAACTTCACGTACGGGGCGTTGATTATGTTAACAGAGATGTTTGTGTATAAAATAGGTCAGCTAGAGAAAGAGATCACCTTTCTCTATGCTGCAACTGTTTGCTGTATGAGACTGGTCCTTCTGCAGAAGTTTAAAATAAAACCTTTGTTACTTTGCTCTTACCCAGTGTATGGATTACTTGTCTTTATATTGGTTTCAGAATTTCCACCACAACGCATAAACAAGCTTCGTTTAGTTCAGAATGCAGCAGCGAGAGTCCTCACTAGAACCAGAAGATACGAGCACATCACACCTATCTTATCTTCACTTCATTGGTTCCCTGTAAAAATCTGCATTGATTTTAAAATGCTACTTTTGACATATATAGCATTAAATGGTCTCGCGCCGCAGTATCTGAGTGAACTGCTAGTGTCTTACGATCCATCACGCCTATTTCAATCAAAGGATGCAGACTGCTTGTCAGTACCGCTTATTACGAAAACTACAGCAGGGGGCAGAGCTTTTTCTTACAAAGCCCCAAAGTTATGGAATAGCCTTCCAAATAGTTTTCGAGACTTGGACACAGTCTCTGTGTTTAAGTCTAGGCTAAAAACCTATTTATTTAGCCAAGCTTTTTTGTAAATAGATTTGCCTTAAGTAAAGGAGCAGATCTGGGGGACTCATGCATGTAGAGTGTTATGATGAACTGGTATGTTTAGATGCTGTCTTCCCCACTCTCATTGATCATTCAGGTTTGTTGACAGTAGGGTGATTGTTTGCTTTACATCTCAGGGAGCCCTCATGTCTGTGTGTTTTCATCTGGCTCTCCCTTTTGCTGTTATAGTTAGTCCTGCGGGAATTCCTGCTTGCACTCTACACTAAATATACATTCACCTTATACATTATAAATAATTATCTTGATTGTGTAAAGCTGCTTTGCAACAATGACAATTGTTAAAAGCGCTATACAAATAAATTGAATGAATTGAATGAATTATGTGTGATGTATGTTTAATGTGTGACTGTGACCATACCTAACTGTTATCTGCTCTCCCCTCTCCTGTTCTCTCTCCCCCTCTCTCTCTTTCCCTCTCTGTCGAGCTACACATGTCGTTCCCTGAGCTGCCAGGGATCAAGACTCCCTCTGCCCTTTGGACCTGTCTGACTCATCCTGGTGCCCCACTTCTTGCCACTGTAGCCCTCAGCTACTTCATCAGGGACTATCTGACCATTTTGATTCATACACATTCACATTCCATAATGACTTAAATAATTATTTTGATTGTGTAAAGCTGCTTTGCGACAATGACAATTGTTAAAAGCGCTATACAAAAAAAATTTAATTGAATCGAATGAAAAGTTGCAACACAGGATAGTCCGGATGATGGATAAGCAGCCCCTAACAAGTTCCAAAGAAATTCAAGCTGTCCTGCAGGCTCAGGGAGCATTAGTGTCAGTGCGAACTATCCGTCAACATTTAAATGAAATGAAACGCTATGGCAGGAGACCCAGGAGGACCCCACTGCTGACACAGAGACATAAAAAAGCAAGACTACAGTTTGCCAAAATGTACTTGAGTAAGCCAAAATCCTTCTGGGAAAGTGTCTTGTGGACAGATGAGACCAAGATAGAGCTTTTTGGTAAAGCACATCATTCTACTGTTTACTGAAAACGGAATGAGGCCAACAAAGAAAAGAACACAGTACTTACAGTCAAATATGGTGGAGCTTCAAAGATGTTTTGGGGTTGTTTTGCTGCCTCTGGCACTGGGTGCCTTGACTGTGTGCAAGGCATCATGAAATCTGAGGATTACCAAAGGAATTTCCCATTGAACACCTGTGGAGAGATCTTAAAATTGCTGTTGGGAAAAGGCGCCCTTCCAATATGAGAGACTTGGAGCAGTTTGCAAACGAAGAGTGGTCCAAAATTCCGGGTGAGGAGTGCAAGGAGCTTATTGATGGTTATAGGAAGTGACCGAGTTCAGTTACTTTTTCCAAACGGTGGGCAACCAAATATTAAGTTAAGGGTGCCAATAATTTTCTCCAGCACAATTTTTGGTGTTTTGTGTGACATTATATCAAATTAGCTTTTTTTCCTCCCTTTTTTGTTTTGTTCCTATACACACAAAGAAAATAAACGTGAATTTACGCCCCAGAATCTACTATCTTTGTGCTGCTAAGAAAGCATGTCTTCCTTGTGATGTTTTGGTGCAAATATACTTAACTTTTATAAGGACAGTTCTTGAGTATGCTAGTCCAATATGGGGTGGATTACCTAAAGGTCTCTCTGAGGAGTTAGAGAGGATCCAAAAACGATGCTGTCGGATAATAGGTATTCCGACTTCTACTCTCCCAACATTGAGTGAAAGGCGTGATGAAGCCACCATACATACTTTTACTAAAATACTCAGGGACAGTTCATCGCGCTGCATTGTTTCCTGCCTATGGCTCCAAAACCTACATATTCTCTTCGGTGGCACAGGATATTTTCTATAATAAGAAGTAAAACCAAACGTCATGAACTCTTCTTTATTCCCCGTGCTTTAAAATTGAATGAAACTGTTGCATAAATAATTTACATGTGCTCGATTAGGATGCCTTTTCTGTGTATATGTGTTATTTATTTATTTTATTTTACAAAATTTTAAATTAAGTAACTGATTGTTTTAAAGTATGTGTATATTTTACACATTTCAGGGTTTTGTACTAATAATAGGTAATATCTTGCCTAGTCAAATTTGAATAAATAACTTCTATGTGTTAATGCACAAATACTTGATTTTCTGGAAAGATTTCAGGGATGCCAACAATTTTGGCTATGACTGCGGAATTTTACAACTTACACATATATACATTATATACAGTTTATATGGAAATGTTTCATACAATAGATGTTTAAAATAAGACTGTATATGGGGCGGCACAGCGGTGTAGTGGCACTGTCGCCTTGCACCTCCAAGGTCCAAGTTCGATTCCCGGCCAGGCTCGATTCCTGTCTCTGTGTGCAAGGAGTTTACATGTTCTCCCCATGCTTGGTGAGTTTCCTCCGGGTACTCCGGTTTCCTCCCACAGTCCAAAGACATGGAGTCCAATGATTGGCGTTCCCAAATTGCCCGTAGTGTGTGAATGAGTGTGTGAGTGTGTGAGTGTGTGAATGTTTGTGTGCCCTGTAATGGATTGCACCCTGCATCCAGGTCCTCGCAACCATGAATACAGGATAAGAAGATGAGTTTATGAGTATAGAAGTTGAGTGAGTATAGTCTGTGGGTACTGTTTGAACCTACTACTGTATGTATGTAAATCTTGTTTTGATTTAGTTTTGGTTTGGTAATGAACTATTTATAAGTAATACATAATTTAGTTAAGGATACATTAATGGATATTTAATATAATGAATTTGGTATCATGTATCAGTTCAAAACTTTGGAACAATCAGTAGACCGCAACAGTCTATGAAAGTCACCGCAATGTCAACAATTCACCCCAACTTGTGATAGTAAACAGTGCCATGAAAATGTTATTTATTTATTTATTTATTTTATGCATGGATTACTAGAATAGAATTTGGTCTTAGTTTTGTAATTTGTCATTTTATAGAAAAGCAGGAAAAATCTCTGAGTCAAATAAAAATATGTAAAGTAAGATACAAAAAAAACAGCACATTTTTGTTTAAAAATGAGTTTAAACGTATAAAAAGTCATTATACTTTTGCTGGCAAGGTTTTCTTATTTATCAGTTAACATGTTAAAGCCATTCCACCTTCTCCTCCTTTTTGCATTATACATATAATCAAACATATTATAGTATAGTGCCATAAAAATGTGCACCATTCTGATTTTTTATTTTTGCATATTTGCCTCACTTAAAATATTCAGATCATCAAACAAATTCGAAGGTCTTGGAGTGTCCTACTCAAAATCCGGAAATCTTTTTCAGAATTAAAACAATTCTGCATATTACCGTGGGCCAAAATTCCTCCACAGTGATGTGAAAGACTCATTGGCAGTTATCACATACGCTTGATTGCACTTGTTGTCGCCAAGGGTGGAACAACCAGTTATTAGGTTTAAGGGGCAATTACTTTGGTAAATGAAATAGTTTTAAATCTGCATTTTGTATTTACTTGTGTTTCTTTGAATGAAATTATAAAAGGTGGAATGGCTTTAACATGTTAAACGTTAAATGTTACAGAAGAAAACCGTGCCAGCAAAAGTGTAATTACTTTTTATGCATTTAAACAAATTATCTGATTTAAACAAAAGATCTGTGCTTTGCAAACATACCATTTCAGACAGGTAGGTGTCAGTATAACACAGTAAAAAGGATGCAATTCTTGCCAGAACAGAATAATCTGTCAGACTGTGAATATTGCTAGTTTAATATAATGGAAATGTATGGTAAATTCACTGTTTTGTCAAATGTATTTGGAGGTCTAATCATAACAACCATATGTTCTATATATACACTACCGTTCAAAAGTTTGGGGTCACTTGCAAATTTCTTTGTTTTTGCTTAGTGATTTATTTTCTACATTCTACAACAATACTGGGGATTTCAAAATTATAAAATAACACATATGGAATTAGGTAATTATGTAACAACAACAAAAACAACAGTTAGCTGTTATTTTAAGACACAGAGGTCATCCTTTCTGTAATAGTTATTGCAAGAACAATATTATCAAGTGCATTTGAAAAATCCGTCAAGCACCATAATGAAATTGGCTCTCATGAAGGCCGTCCCAGGAGGGCGAGACCAAAACCTACCTCTGCTGCAGACGAGAAGTTAATTTAGAGTTATCAGCCTGAAAAATGACCAATTAACAGCACCTCAGATTAGAAGCGTTATGAAGTCTTTACAGACCATAAGTAGCAGAAACATCTCAATATCAACTGTTCAAAGGAGATTAATGCTTGTGGACTTTTGAACGGTAGTGTATATAAAGCTGTGTATATACTACCGTTCACAAGTTTCTACATTGTAAATTTCTTTCTACATTGTAAAGGAATGCTGAAGGCATCTAAAAAATGCATTAATCTCCTTTGAACAGTTGATATTGAGATGTGTCTGCTACTTCTGCTCTGTAAAGACTTCATAACGCCTCTAATCTGAGGTGCTGTTAATTGGTCATTTTTCAGGCTGATAACTCTTAATGAATTTCTTGTCTGCGGCAGAGGTTCAGTAGGTTCTGGTCTTGGCCTCCTAGGATGGTCTTCATGAGAGCCAGTTTCATTAAACAAAAACAATGAAACTTGCAAGTGACCCCAAACTTTTGAATGGTATATATATATATATATATATATATATATATATATATATATATATATATATATATATATATATATATATATATTAAGCCGTGTTTATATACATAAACATGGCTTAATTGACTACATCAATTAAGGTGTGGTCGGCATCTAACAAGGTAATTAGGTCATTCTAAAAAGAATGAGTATAATTTGTTCTGGAGGTTATAAAATGTTCATGATTGATATAGTACACACACACACACACACACACACACACACACACACACACACACACACACACACACACATACATACATACATACATACATACATACATACATACATACATACATACATACATACATACATACATACATACATATATATATACACACAATATGTAAATATATATATATATATATATATATATATATATATATATATATATACACAATATGTAAATACAGTGTACATATTAAAAACATAATATTTGTTCAACTCACATATATGTGGTTATAATTTAAGATATGGATGCATATGGAGAATAATGGATGCAAACATGAACTTAACTATAATTTACTATTTATTGTTGGATTTTGTGCTTTACATTTTTATTTGTGAAACAAAAAATAAATAAAAGAAAAACAGAAGCTTACTTAGGCCTACTGTTGAATAGGATTTTGAGAAAATGGTTAAGGTTATTTACCATATTTAGTTCTTCATATTATTATATTTGTTGTTCTTATTTCCTACAAGTCTACCTGAGGCTCCAATAAACAACCTGGACTCCATATTAACATCAATTAACATCAACTGTTATATTATAAATGCAGATCAACTCCTGCTTCCTGTTTCACCCAAATGAGGATGGGTTCCCTGTTGAGTCTGGTTCCTCTCAAGGTTTCTTCCTATTACCATCTCAGGGAGTTTTTCCTTGCCACTGTCGCCCTTGGCTTGCTCACCAGGGACAATCTGATTATTCTGATTCATGTGTACATTCACATTCTGATTCATACACATTCACATTCATACAAACTTAAATAATTCTTTTGATTGTGTAAAGCTGCTTTGCGACAATGACAATTGCTAAAAGCGCTATACAAATAAAATAGAATTGAATTGAATTATTATTGCTGTAAGAAATGAGTAACAAAATGTTATTCTAGTCAATATCCTAATACATCTCTTTTTCACTCAGTTTGATGTGTTCATACAATATTAAAATGAACTGATCTATTTGAGGGACCCTTATTTATTTAATTAATTTGGCAAAGGGTTAAGTCGTATTTCTTTAGTGTATATTTAAACCCTAAAGAATACATATATATTCTTTCTTTTATTATATATATGGTCAAAACCTTAAAGATTTTAGAAATGTATCATATGTTTACATTGATACAATAAGAAAGGTTATACATTAAAAGTCTGCTCCAATGAAACTGAATTAACCCTATTATACCAGGAGTTATATCGCCAGAAGTTATGTCGTCTTTGATGATTTGAAGTGATAAAGCTGAACTTTCACATATTCACCACACGATGGCTACAAAACCACATTGTTTACAATGCATGCATGCAGCCATAGAAAGTTTCTGTGTGAGGTAATTATCATATATGCAGATTCTAGGACTCTTCAAAGCATACATATAAAGATTTTTCTTTTGGTCTATCTCTAATAAAGAACTTTCACGGGTCGTTTAGATATGAATTAAGTAAAATTACAAAGCACGAATCCTTCAAATTACCACCCCCATGACAATACGCCTACAGCAGTACAAATATGTACATGCATGTATAAGAGAATGCAGGTTGTATGTATATTTCTATCTACTAAAGTTATGAAGTTAGAATGTTTTTGAAGTTTGACCAGTTAAATCATATACAGAAATTACATTATTTTTTTCTCTTTCATATACTTTCAATACGGTTGTTTTTCACATGCAGTACATGTGACAAAATATGTTTAAACATGACCACAGATTAAAAAAAAAAAATAATAATAAAAACATGGTTTAAGGAGATTAGACACATTTGCACCGCATTATTACAGATGCTGAATACTGGGTAATAGTAATTAGTAATAGTAATAGCAACATTAAACAAATACAGTAAAATTACAGTCACGGTTATTCCTTGGCGGAAAAATCACGTTGATTTTATGTGATCATGCTTTTCCCAAAATGTGGTTATGTAAGTGATTGACGATCACGTACTTCAAAATGTTATGCTCTGAAATGGTCATGAAAATAAACTCAAATAAAAACATGGCATTTACTTGTATGAGAAAAATCACACCGTGTATATAATAAACATCGGCTATGTCAAACCTAACAGGTGAAGTCTCTAAAAAACACGTAAAATTCACATGAAAATCGTGAATATTCACACGCACGTGGAGTTCGTGTGTCTTTTCTGATATATATTTGCTCAACTGTATTAAATTTCACTGAATGTAAATTACATTATAATCTGGACTTGGTAGATTTAGATCACTAATTGTAACCATGGATTAACATTTGTGAATTTTACAGCGGTTTTTATTATTATGTAGAGTGGATTGAGAGAGAGAGAGAGAGAGAGAGAGAGAGAGAGAGAGAGAGAGATTAATTTGTGCATTAGCACACTGCTCAATCTCGAGTCGATTCAGTGTTAACACTCTTCTTGAGTTTACTGAGAGGTGAGACCCGGTTTGTGTTGGTGATTGCAGAGCAGTGAATGCAGGTCAGGGGGAACTGCCGCGTGAATAAACACCAATGGGAAGTTGTTTTCAAAAGGGGAAACAGGACAGAAAACCCAATGCACGGAATAATAGACACGGCTCTTCTGTACGAAAGACGATGAGAAATATTCAAGACCTTCTTTTCACTGAGCCTTTGGTGATTTGAGAGAGACTACAATTGAAGCGATACAAACTGCTATTTATTTGTGACTTATAACTGACATATTACTGACCACCAGTTTTAGATGTGGTAAAAAAAATGGTCATCTGTCTATATACAAATATACAGTATGACCGCGGTATTCATAGTTATGGAGCTGCTGAAGTCCCGTGATAATTATTTCTAAAATGCTAGTTTAATTAAAAAGATGTCAGACGAGTCGTCTCTGGGGTTTGGTATACAATATTTGTGGGTCAAAGCTTTTAAGTTTAGTATCGATTTCAACCGCAAAAAAACGAAAAACAAAACAAACAAAAAAGTTGTACAGTTTGCTCATTTAATAAATAACCTTATAACAAGCAATAATAATAATAATAATAATAATAATAATAACTGTAAAAATTGTAAAGCTTAGTTTTAACCTTAATATAATGATTTTAAATGTCTGATTGCGGAAAAGTCAATATCAACCGGACCTTACGCAAAATTCACTATAGTTCACAATTATAGTATTTTAAGAACGAATCTATAAATATGCTATAACTATTATATACCTTTATTGAACTGTTTTCCCCCCCTCGCTCTGTATAAACTTGAAGATGGATATGGATATGTAAATAAATAAATACATTTTCTTGGGGAGGGGGGATCTGACAAACGAGCATACAACGACAAACAAGCAGGCTCTAGTTATCATATTAAATTATATTTATTTGCATAAAAGTGACCCATAACACTGCGCTTTCAGAGCCATTAACCCATTTACAGTATAAAAACAAACATATGAGCAGATATTAAAAATCTCAAAGCACTTTACAGACACTTTGACATCCTCAGGACACAAAATAGGGAAAGCTGCTTTAGGGTGGCGTAATTGCATTATTATACAAGCATATCTAGTACAGCCTAGACCAAAGAGATCAAAAAACGTATCATACACTGATAATTCAATATAAAATCTGGAGATAAACTCAAACTTTGAACATCTGCTGTCAAGCCAGAGAAGACGGCTTAAAGGTGCTTTTGACTTCCACGATTGTCTGATAAATACAAAACTCAAACAGTCCGCTTTGCGGGGGGTACAGGAGCAGAAAAGAGGTCAGATGGCGTCTCTATACAATTCGTCCTCCTAGTGCTTTTCCAAAACGGCCAAAAAATTTCACAAATGACCATGCAAAAGGGAGATGAGAGAAAAAGCGTGTCTGTCCACTGAAGCGCTTGGAAAAGAAAACGGCATGCTTTTCTCCATTTGACGAACAACGGCAAAGGCCAAAATGGCCGCTACCCATGCTGTCAGTTTGCAGTTTATTTTTAATATTCATTTATTTAATTATATTTAATGCTCAGGTCCAAATTCTCCCGTTTTCAAACGCCATTGCGTCATACGTCGAAGTCCGAGTCGCTGTCAGTGACGGAGAGCACAGTGCCGGGGTCGGGCCGCTCACCGCTGCAAAGACTCGCGCTGCTGGGAGAGGCGGAGGCGCGCTGCGCGCACCCGGGACCCGAGACCGAGCGGAGAGCGCTCTGAGCCAAGGCATGCTGCTGCAGTCTACAATAAACATATGTAACAGGTATAGAAATATCCTTATTCATAATCAAAAACACAAGAAAATCGGTTCATTCGCATGTTACTATATTAATTGGTATAGTATAGTAATATTATAACATTGGCTTTATCTTCCGATTACAACTAAGTTATTACGTACTTTATCTTTTTAAAGAAAACAAATATTCGCTAGATTTTTTTTGACGCTTTAAATTTACAACTTGCAGTTCCGTGAGCAGCATGATACACTTACACTAGTAGACTTTACACTAGTAAACATTAATATAATATTAAATGACCTTGTTGGAGTTTAGAAGTGTGAAAACGTAAGACTGTTCATGACCAAAAAGCTGTATGTACTCACGGACGGAAAATTATTAAACAAAATGATAACTGACATAATTATATAGAATTTGTTTTTGTTTGTTTACTACTATGATGGAAAATAGGGACAATTGTTGTCATTATGACAATAATAATAATAATAACGATAATAATAATAATAATAATAATAATAATAATAACGATAATAATAATAATAACGATAATAATAAAAATAATAACAACAAATAATAATTAATTATTATTATTATTATTATTATTATAGCTAATGAACCTAATTACGGTTTGAGAATAATTTATTTTCATTCAAGCCTGCCTTAATATTTAGAACTGAATAAATTAAAATTTCCAAATATTTACACGTAGCGTTTTCCTTAAAGCCCTATCAAGAAAACACGTCAAATGTGAAAACAGCTGTTTTTAACGGAATTTATATCGTCTTGATTATATTTATTGAAGTGTATTTCCTGAGTGAACTACTGACCTGTTCTTTGCGGCGGCTGCTCTGTCTCGTTGCCGTCGGTTTTTAAACCAGTTGCCCACCTGTGTGGGGGTGAGTCCGGTGGCCTGCGCCAGCTCACGCTTCTTGCTCGGATTGGGGTACGGGTCCTGCAGGTACCACTCCCGCAGAAGGCCGCGCGTCCGCTCCTTAAAGCAGTGCGTTTTCTGTTCGCCATCCCAAATGGTACGCGGCAGTGGAAACTTCTTGCGCACACGGTACTTATCAACGGGTCCGAGTGGGCGTCCACGTAACTTCTCAGCCTCCTGGTAGTGGGCTTCAAGCCACATGGCCTGCAGCTTTCCGTGCGATTCCTTGGTGAATTTGTGATTCTCTAAGATGTGGTAGAGCTCACGGAAGCTGCCGGTGTGGTACGCGACCACGGCGCGTGCCCGCTGGATAGCTTCGTGCTTGTTGATTGCGTCGCATGCGCCTGGCGCCACCGGCAGGGACCACAGAAAACGGCCGAGGCGCTCGATGTCACCCGTTTCCTCCAGGGTTTCACACACACTAGCCACCTGCTCGGCTGTGAAGCTCAGTGTGGGCAGCTGGAACATGGCCGGATCGTCCGGGGACCTCGGGCGAGGAAGGCTGGCCGCTAGGAGAAGAGGGCGATCCACGAAGTTCGGGAGGAACAGGTGAGAGGGGTAAAGCTCTAACGGAGATCTGAAAACCATGGAGCAACCGACCAGAAACAAACAAACCAGAAAGAAATAAAGAAAGGATGCGAGGTTAACAACTAGTCGTTTCCGCAGTTTTCGCCGTTCTACCGCTCGGCCGCGTAAAGTCTGTAATGTCTACTCTTAATCAGACTCAAGTGTAACGTTAAAACATTTTGTTTCGCTTTTCTATTGGTCTTCCCGGTGTCGTGCTGTGGTTGTCATGGCAGCCCCTGCCAATCACTGTCAAGCAGTGCCAGTCATTAGCCTCCACAGCTTTTGGCTCCGCTCGACGCGCCAATCAGAAGCCACCGTTAGTCCGTTTACGCAGAAGGAGCGGCTCTGTGTTAGTTTAGTATCACATTGGTGAAGAAAGCGAAGCGATGTACTTCAAGGCGCCTGGTGAAGACTGAAAGGGTTTCTGAACCAAGAGGAAAAAAATTGAGGTGTTAGCTGAGATACTGGAGATATAGGCAACCGAAACGATCTCAATCAAAGCTTTAACATATATACTGACCAGATTGCAAAAAGATAAAAAAAAAAAATATATATATATATATATATATATATATATATATATATATATATATATATATATATATATATATATATATACGGGTATCATTCTTCAGAAATTCATAATGCCGCATTAATACTATATTTAATTTTAACACGCAAAGATGCTATGTATATTAGAGACATCCTACTCTGCAACGAATAAACAAAAGTAATCGAAAATACCTTTAATGAGTAACTGAGTAACATGTGAAAATTTAAATAAAAGTTACCAAGGAGGGAAACGATCGGGTTGCCAAGCCTGAGTCAAATAGCATTCTTTTACACGGCCTTTTAGTTTGCACAAAGCGTGTAATTAATGCTACAAACAAGTGAATTCACTTGGCCTAATTGTCTGTTTATCCTGGGGCTTAGCGCCTAATGGCCTTCACCCCAAGCGGAGAGGCTTCTTACGGCCAAAGCAACGTCACTATAAAAAAAATTTAACCATGCCATTTACTCTTGTAGGTAAACGTTGCTTGTTACCTAAATAAAAAAAGTTACAAAAACTGGAATACATAAGAGTTTCATGGCTAATATGAGATTTAAAACATTTTAATATACACAGGTGTTGACATGATAATAGCTGTAAACAGAAGCACTAATCTTGCCCCCCATAGGTAAGTAATGAGGCTGCTTTTGTCTATCAGGATTAGTTAACTGGGAGAATGTCCTGTTTATTGCGAACACAGGCCTATATTTATGTACGGTAAACACGTAGTGAGGGGACACAAATACCCAAATATTTGAGTAAGAAACCTCTGACGCCAACTGGCCCCAAAACATCGGTGATAACGATGAGACAAATACTAATTAATTTGTTAATAATGCTACACATAATCAGTCCTGCAGGAAGTTAGAAATATTCTGCTGTTTATATGCATACAATTATACAGCTTACGTTACATGATTCCTACATTGATATTTTCCCCAGACACGCACACTAATTATTTAAATATTTTAGATATCAATCAAACAAAGAAACTGTATTGCATCACGAATCATACAACAGTGTAAATGTGATAAGAAATTAAACATGGAGCAGGGAAACTCCTTGGGTACAAGGAGTGCACCATATGGGGCAGAATAAACAATCAGAACAAAGCTATATTATTATTTAAAATTGTATTTTAACATACAGTTTAATAATAATCAAAACTAACATATTATTATTATTATTATTATTACTACTACTATTTTCACTATTATTATTATTATTATTATTATTATTATTATTATTATTATTATTATTATATGTTCGTTTTGATTTAGTGTTTTAAAAAATCTTCTTTAATCGATTAGGTTGAATAATTTTTTTTGGCAATGCACCTAACAATGCAAGAGTATATCATTTATTAGATGAGAGGAAAATTTCTGAAATGAACCGAATAAACGGACCTCCGCACACGCGGAGGAGTTGCGACTGTCGGTCAGGGTCTTCGTTTGGGGCGCAGTTTGTTTTTCTGGCTCACTGGAAAGGACATAAAAACGCGACATACTCGCGCGCTCTCTCTCTCTCTCTCTCTCTCACACACACATACACACACTCACGCACCTCCAGCAGTGTGCAACAGGTTGCTTTCACATCCGAATTGTCATGCCGAGGTTTCAGATCATCGACCTATTACAGGTAAGCCATCATTCCAAAATCATCAGGACACAGAACAGCATTTCAATGCATAATGAACAATTAACGTGATTGAAATTTTACAAGCAAAGATTTTCTACAATTTTCGTGCTGACCTATACATTCAATAATTGGTTATAATTTTGTGACTTCATTTAGATCATGACCATGTGTCAATGATCTAATCACTTCATACATAATAAATGTATTATTATTATTATTATTATTATTATTATTATTATTATTATTCAGCATCAGCAGTAGAAGTAGTAGTACTAGTAGTAGTAGTAGCTTGGCATTTTCTGTCTATAAACTATACTTATTATATATATATATTTTTTTATTTTAATTTGTTGTACTACACCAAACATTGTTACTTTCAGCAATAAAACAAACTATAAAACCACAAACAAAATCTGTCTCTTCAAAAAAGCCTCCATGTGACCATTATTTTATCATTTAATCTAGATAAAAATGATTTTTGATGTTTTGTTTTATGAACACAGGTATATCAAATTAAATTGCTGTATCGTGCATTAGCGATCAATCCTGCAGCAGATGGCAAGATGTCTGATATCACTGGATGTGTCAGAATAATATTTACGTCTAGTTAAGCTGGATACAAAGACGTCACCGAATGGCCACTGAATGAATGAAAAATTAATATGTAGCCCTAATTGTCTATAGCCACCACCCCTCATTTTGAAACACATTTCTAAAAATTAATGTGTATTTACAATGACCTCATTAGAAAATCAAACAATAAGTAGTTTGAATTGAAATGTATTTTCATATCTTTTTGCATACAGTTGGGTGAGATGATTTACAAATATTAAATAAATAATTTTCATTTTTTATCTTTGTCTGTTGTATATTTTTTAATTACACAGTAAATGAACCACGTTTTCTTGTAAGCCTAAACAAACAAACAAAAAAGGTTTAATCATAGTATAAATTTAATTAACCTAATTTTATAGATTATGATTATCACCTTAGTTTGCAAACCATCTGCTTTGGGCATATTAAATTAAATGTCCTTTGTCACGTATACTCTTTTATTCTAACATGTCAGGAGCAGTGACTGAAAATCATGCACTTTGGAATAAACTTGTCCAACAAGGTTGGCACAAAATTAACATGTGATCTTTAAAATGTTCTTTCAGACTGAAGTGGGGTTTTCCACCACACTAGCCTCTAGAGCAGATATTATCATGAAGATAGCATCTCACGTATGTCTTGTAAAGCTGTCTATGCTTCTTGGTGGAAGTTTCAGGTGTCTGTATTGCACATTCATGCGTTGTAACCACTCCCACGTTGTTCTCAGTTAATGCTCAGAACTCTGTACTTCCTTCTGTTTTCATCACTTTTCACTCTTTTGTTTTCTTTATAACTTAGTGCAGTAACATCTGTAATCCACTATGACATCCAAGTGCTATTTATAAATGTCACTGCTAACAAAACTATACAATATCTTTTCAGATGTCCTTAATCAGAATCTAAGTTTTTTTTTTCTTTTTCATTTTAAGGAAGACTTTTCCTATGCCTTTACTGCTGTATGGAATTACACCAAGTTAACACTGGCCTCACATTTGACCCTCATGTTATTCCCTGACTGAATTGTATTTTCGTCAGGCTTTGTAATTTACCAAGTCACACTAAAACTTTTTTTTAAACCTTCATGCCAGTATTTCCTCAAGGTCATCTAATGTGATATCCAAGGTCTAATTCTGAGTACAAGTCTTCACTGTAATTTGCCTTGCCTGTGAAATTGTAAATCATTCCTTGGATTTCTGGGAGTGATGAACTGTGATTGTCAACCTTTCATCCTTTTATAATGCAGATGGGACCAAGTTTTTGTGCAAGAGAAAGGACAGAAAAACACTAGCCTCCGCCACAGAAAGAAGAGAGGAGTGAATTGGCACAGACCTTCAATACCAAACCACAGAACAATTGTGCTAGCACAGGGTCTAATTGAGGATTTTGAAAGACCTCAGACCATAGGCATACAGCAAAGAGCAGGAGATCGAGGTGACAAATTAAAACAGCTTCACTCCCTGAGAGATGCTGAAAATCATTAAATATAAAAAGGATTGCATACATACAAACCATCTTAGTGCACAATGAGTGGAATAAAAAAATTGACCAATGAAATGACTGGAAGAAATCCTATAAGCCCTGAAATAGGTATGCGGATGCTTAAACCATTATGGCCAATTAAGTGTAGTGGGACATGCAGTGCACAAAATACTAAATGCACACATACAGTGATAAATAATGAGATTTCCTGATTGGCAGAGAGAAAATTGCTTCACAACAGAAAGAAAGAAACTCAAGATCTTTTCCCACATGATTTTATGATCATATTTCCTTCCAACCAATTGCTTGCAACTCATTGATTTGGTTCTTTTATCCAAGAGTGCAGAAGGAGGCAATGCATGATGAATGCTATTAGACATCAGGTCAGACACAATGTTTTGCCCTTCAACATGCTTTCAGCATGCAGTGCAAGTGTTTCATTCAGTAGAGGCTTCACCAACCAGGAGGGTGCTAGAACGTAAGCTATGAAAACAAGCATGCTTTGACTGAAGGTCACATTCCCCTTTTCACTCACTATTCTATTCTCCCATTATTCCACACCTGATGACAACAGTAAAGGCCTCAGGTCACAAGAAACAATGGAGGCATGTAATTAATTAAAGTTTCAATTAAGAAAAGCCCTATGCACTCAATTGGCCTGAGGCCATTAAATGAAATCAGCAAAATAAAATACTAAACAGTTTCTCAAAAAGGTCAGTTCTGAATCAACATGCAATAGTAGTTGCATGCATTTCCTCAAGCTCCCCTCACCTACTGACAGTTTATTTCTCAGTTTGTACTTTTTCAAATCGATGTTACAGTTACTTTTGAATGTTTAACATAAGTATCTTTTTTTTTCAAATAAAATTTTCTATTCATCATAAAAAATCTATCATTTGTTATTATTAATATGTAGTTTGTAGTTATTGCATTGTAACTTTCTCAATGCTTCTTTCTCTTCATCAGCCAGATATCAAACTCCCTTTAAAGATCAGTGCAGACGATAAAATGCCATTCAACATTAAATAAAATGTAAAATACCTACCTAGATATCTGATTTGTATCATATCCTTATTACTATGAATTCCTGGACTTTTTCTGAGTGTGGGTAAAAGATTAAAAAAACAGAGAACTCTTTGGAAGCATGTCACATACAGGAGAGCAGAGTGCTGGAAAACCAAAAACAGGCCCAACATGGAAATGCACTCATCAAACAAGCTGATTTTGGAAAGCAGAAGACAGGTTCACCCTGATACAACACTCCTGGTCTCATTAAATAGTGATGGATTATGACTGTATGCTCAGTTTCTACCAGCCTGTCTTTTATTTGGAGGATGAGTGGACAGAAGGGATAAAACGTCTTTCGGATTTTTGCCTTGAAAAAAACAACAAAATCTGAATATCTGTTAAAGCCACAAATTGTCATAGCAAAATAATTGACTCCATCTTTGACCCATAAGGGTCATCAGTCCTGAACTTGGCAACATCCTCATTAAGTGTGATTATAATTATGGTGTGCATTTGAGTGCAAAAGTTTTCCAATATTAATACCAAAACAATCATGTTACACTGGCTGATATATTTTATACATTCCTATGTTTTATACATTCAACCACATACTGTTGCTCTCAAACACTTGATTTTGCTTATGATTTGAAAGCAATAATTTTCCTTATGTTTTAGATTGATATACTCACACTTCATACTTGTACATCTTGGAAGCCTATTTTATTGAAGGTAAATTTAAAATGGTTATATTACTTTATATTATATTACGCAAAAGCCAGAGGGGATGCAAACTTCTGCAGTCAAGTGTTTATGGTAATTTACAGTTTCTCAGAGAGTAAACCAGGAAGCGTGGGAAAGAAATTTCAAACATTTCGCAGAAATCTATATGGAATATAGTGTGGTAAAAAATGAAATATGGAATGCAATCCAACGATTTATTCAAAGGCCTATCAATCAACGTCTCATTTCATTTCCACTCTTATTTCGTGTTCTACACCTGTCAGATTTGTCAGCTCCATTGTCCCTCGAAGCTTTAGATTCAACACACTTCAAGTCACAACTGCAGAAGGTCAAATCAACACAAACAGTATGTATGTCAAGACAAACAAGCACTGCCATTCTTGGAATGCAAACAATGCCTTAGATACAGCAAGTCTTGTAACAGCATTAATAGACTATTATGATATAATAATGGAGGGCCTAACAGCTATGCAGGCAGGACTCCTGATAAAAGCATCTGATTGAAGCTGGGTTGGAATGTGACTTGTAGCAGTTTGATACATATTCAGGGCCACAGAGATCCTGTCATCTTCCCCCACAGGGGGATTAACCCTGCGAAATACAACACCCCATGTCACTTTCCATAAGATGCACTGCGCTGCTCCTATTGTGCACTGAGTCAAGGGGAGAAATGGTGGGTCCAGCTAGGAGATGAGTGGTTAGGGTTAATAGGGGAACTAAAGAGTACAAAACAGGCAGTTAGGGTTATTCACTTAAATTACATCCATGTTAGCCTCTTGAGAGTCTACTTATAAAATAAGCAAAAATGATCAAAAAAGTGTAGTTATTTTCATTACGGTGACAGATCTGTAGGCCATTGTGGTTCATTTACAACTTGAGAATCAAACAGATCAAGAAAAAATGATTTTTTTTAAAAATCATAACTTTTCCTTGAATTATCCATGTCTGTACAATTATTTTTCATATGCTGTCAGCTGGGAAGCTTTAAGAGGGCACAGGAAGAGGCAACAGCAGCACTGCCTCCAGTCACTGTGGCAGGCCAGTAAAGGAGGCAGGGCAATCCATGAAAAATTCATCAGGCCACTGGGTGATGGGGGATGCAGCAGGGCTGGTTGAGCAAGGGGCTTTAATTTACCTGGATGGGAGAGTGGGTGCATCCCGTGCTTTAACCCTGCAGTAATTAAAGGGACAAGGCCTGCGGAAATTGGCTTGGACCCTGCTGCAGCGCGCCATCACCCCCGCCTGTTCGCTCTCATCTCTGGTCTATTCCAAAATCAATTATCTCCAGAAAACAGCTGTAAGGCCCTCACTCCAGCCTCTCGCTCCTGAAGTGAGGAACACATTTGAAAATCATTACCACACGAAGCGAAAGGCCCTTTGCATCTTTAACAGTGTGATTTTGAATAAACCATGTTTTTTTTAAGCCTGATGACAATTTTACCCCCTTTCAACCTCCTGGTATGAAAGCCAAGCAGAGTGGCTTGATTGAGTTATTTATGAGGCAACAAGAAGACAAGGCAGGAGGTCAAGAAAGGAGGGTGATTGTAAATTGTCAGTCCTGATGCTTACAATGAACGTGGTCTTTTGTGTCACTTTGTCAGTTTGTTCAGTATTTTTCCCCCCTTCAGTTCCATAAAAGAATATTAGCAGAAAAAAGTTTTTGAATATTCTTGTCATGGTTTTTAACCTTTCCCTGTATAGCACACAAACATAAGGAGATTGTTTTCTTTACTTTTTTAAGACTTGATTTGTTTTATGCTAAACTTCACCCTTCCACGTTTGTACTTAATGGAGAGGACACAGAAAAGGAACTTGTCAAAGTTCTGAAATGTCCATTAAGGTAATATCTGCCTTCATAATATTAGGAAATAAAGCAATATTATATACATATGTTTCTGCTCTCTACCACACTTTTTTAATAAGTCTTTTAATTGCTGCTGCCATCCTTCAATTTTATTTTCCATCCTCATACAAGCTCTTCAAATTGGATGAAAAGTCCACAGGCACTGTGACAAATGTTAGGCACAGAACAGGGTAAGGGGTGTGTGGTGTCAGAGATTGACTCATCATGTCTGACTATTCCAGGACAAAGAGACGATAACAGGCGACTCACCAGGGAGCTGTCTTGTCTTGCTATTTACAGTTCATTGCACCCTCTGTACTCCAGAGCTGAAAAAACGAGAGAAATCGAGAATCACTGAAATACTGGGGGGATCGTAAAGTGGTAATGGGGGCAAAATCTGTCCAAGATGAACTTATATGAAGAGAGAGACTAGGTGAAAGTATGGTTAAGTGTTATCAAAGAAGTAAACTAATATGATGACTGGGAATTTAACCAGGGTGTAGACAGTGGATTGCTCACTACAATAAACGATTGGGTGACGTATTAAATTGGAAGATGTGATATGATGTATGTTAGTGTCACACACCAGTACTAATTCTATTCCATATGTAGATATGGAATCTATATGAAAGAAAAAAAGAAAGTTGGTTTGAAACCAGACCAGTCAATCTTTTAACAAGGTACAACATAAAAAACAAACAAACACCTACATATACAATAACTATTCAGGCCCACTCCTTTCTACAGGACTAAACAGTAATTCATGGCCGGTGCGAAGCTCGTTCTTACCCAGACAGCGTAAACATATCAGCACTTAATGTCTCACAGCTGAAGCAAATAAGCCCCTGAATCAATTAGTCCTGAATGAGATTGCTTTAGTAATGCTAATGGCATGCTCACTGACCACTGTGCTATCTGTGCCGCTGGAAGAGGAAGCAGAAGCTACAGCAGCAGGTGCCCGAGGGGTGGATGTAGTAAGAGAACACATACAGTACACACTGATTATCCAGACAAGGCAAACGGGATGTTTTTACAAGTTTACCTGAGTCAAAAACCTTCGGCTAACGTCTGACTTGCTAAGCAGCTGAGATGTGACGGATGGGAAGCAGACCTTTGTTTGGTGTATCTGCACAAGTTTGTTTGCCCTCTTGTCTTGCCTGAGGACTATGAGTGTTCTTTAGGAAATCCCTTCCAAATGGAGTGACTAAATTCTCAGACATTGTCCCATCATACCCCCCACTAGTTAGTGGTGTAGGCTGCGGGTCTTATTCTGGCAGAAGGGGTGAAATGAACACAAGAGACAGAAAGCTCTTCAGTGTCCACCTGTCCAGGACTAATTCACATGACTTTGTTTCCCCATCATTCTCATGATAAATGTAAAAAGTAAAGAGGCATAAAAACCCTGAAGATTTAGTCATAGAAGCAACCACATTGTCACTTCTTCACACAAAGTCTTTAGGCACATATGTGGCTAGTTGACTTTCCTCTCACTGATCTGCATTATTGCATTGTTGTCCTTAATATTTTAGTAAAATATGTAATACTTGTCCTATGTTTGTTGTGCAAGTATATAATAACATCCCAAGGCCACATCATTGCTCTACACAACAAGTTGGTCAACAAGCATACTTTCCCCTGCATACAGAGGCATGAATAAAAACATATTTCTCAGAAATTATATAATGGACTTTGTCAGAGGGGGATGACACGGCTTATATAGCGTTTAAGTCACCGCAGGATACGGTGAAGCAAAGTGTAATGTTAATCCGCCTGCATTAACACTGTCTGACATCTTCATTGCCTACACACAAGAGCATGATGTTCAGGTACTGGAGCCGAAAGTTGAAACTTGTTTCAATCATTGTAGGAACTTAATTTTAATGTGATATAAATTTATTTTATAAGCTCTTCTGTCAGGGCTTTCAAAAATTGCACTGATGAATAATTGCATTAAGTGATCTAAACAGTCAGAAAGCTATAACAAGCTAAAGGGATGTTAGGATTAAAAATCTCTTCATTTTGCAAAAAGAAGGTTTTAAATTTACATCGTAGATGCTGTGCTACTATCTAGAAGTGAGCAATCTTAAACTTACCTATTGATGCATAACAATTTATTCAGAAAAACTCTAGGTGAAGTACACGAGTGTAGAAAAAAAAGTCAGTTAAAGCACAGAAAGACGCAAAATTTGAAACAATAGACACTGAAAGGATAGCATAGTTGAGACAGTGAAAATATTTTTTCCCCTTGCTTGGCTGGAATACATGCTAAGATTTCCCAATTTGCCAGGTTCAGCCAGATTGTACATCTAGCCACAGATGCACATCCCAGTGAGAGCAAAAGAACAATACAACAATAATAACATTAACAATTAGCTACACATGTCAGCTCTGTGTTTCTTTTCTTTATTTGCGTCTTGCTAATGATGGGAAAGTGTGCCTGAACGCAGGTCTTTATCTCCTGCCCACAGCAGATTGAGTCAGCCCACCCAGCCTACTCACTGCCTCCGTCCTATTGACGCCCCTAAAACCTCCAACAATAGTATTTGCATGCTGGTTTATTCTGTAATAACACAGATATGCTTGGCTGGATTAAAGCAGGCCAAACAAACGTGCTTAGCTCTGGCTAATTGTGCTTGGAGACTGTGTGTGTGCCAAAAAAAGCAAAAAAAAAAAAAAAACAAACAAAAAAAAAATGAGAGGTTCAATTAGATATAACGCAAAGCTTTTCCTTCAGGCATCTTGCTAAGTACTTTCAAGTCTTTGTGAGGAAATAATTGATTTGTGTATGTGTCTTGGGTGTGTGGAAAAACGTATTATGATATTTGTGGAATAATGGGTAGTGCTTAGGAGGGGGGCTGGTTAATGGATTAAATGGCTATTGGAGAACGAAGTCTGAACAGGAATAAACTGCCAGTGATTGGCAGTTCATAAATTGCACATGTCTGTCTGTTTATTCTGCTGATGTGGAATAAAGTTTCTCTGCAGGCAGAAACACACAATAATGTCAGATATCCATACCGTTGGTCCAATGCACATGGATTTCCTGTGAGGTGTCAGAGAAAGGCAGAGCAGATAATTTCTCCAGTCTTATTTCTAGTAATGATTCCTTGTCTAATCTGAGCCGAAAGGCAGCGGAGAGGGTACTAGCCAGTGGAAAGGTTAATCACTGCAGGTTAGCCTAGGATGAGGAACTAATTCCTCCAAAAGGCAAATGACACAAGGCTCTATCTGAGTGCAGATAAGCTGTGTTAATATACACTGCAGAATGGAGGCTCAAGGGCTGAGGTGGTGTTATCAGCAAGCCCTGAGACAAGGCAACCTGAAATCAGCCCATGCCCCCTTACACAATACACCATTTGCCATTCTCTCAAGCAGAACTATCACTTAAACCCCTGAACCCTAAAACCTAGCATCATCAAGTCTATACCCCTTATGCTACTTCTTACTCTCAGCATCCCTAACCCCACCATAACCACACACACACACCTCCAGGCTATCAGGTGGCATGGATAATTGGAAGATCAGTTGAAGAAATTAAAAGATAAGACACTTTAGAAGCTTCCTGGTTCAGCACAGCAATGGGATACTATCAGGCATTGACACACACACATGGCACTTTCTGAAAACAGAAATTTATCCAGATTTTTTTGTTGTTGTTGTCTGTCAAGTTGACATTAGCAAAGAAACAAGGGGTTTCTATAGAAGAAACCTGACAGTCTCAAAACAAGTCATTTCCAATTTTAACTAGTGCAGTTTCTGTACTATAATGGGGTCTGAAACCTGACTGAAATTCTACGAGGATATTGTTCTCCTGCAAGAATGTGCATATTTGAGCTGATACTACCTTTTACCTATTTTTGATATAAACAAAAGATTTGAAATCGGTCTGTAATTTGTTATTTAATTCGGGTCTAAATTTAGATTTTTTTTAAGAAGAGGCTTAATAACTGCCAACTTGAAAGGTTTAGGGACGTGACCTAGATATAATGAAGAATTAATAATGTTTAGAAGCGGCTCTCCAACTGTATGCACCACTTCTTTTAAAAATCTGGTTGGGATTGGATCTACAGTAACAAGCACGTTATTCATTTAGCCAGGGGTACGTTTATACAGCTCTTCCTGTTCTATACCTGTAATGGCCAGGGGCTAGGGGTAGCTCGGTGGTTAAGGCATTGGACTACGGTTCGGAAGATCCCAGGTTCAAACCCCACAACCACCAAGTTGCCACTGTTGGGCCCTTGAATAAGGCCCTTAACCCTCAACTGCTCAGATGTGTAATGAGATAAAAATGTAAGTTGCTCTGGATAAGAGCGTCTGCCAAATGTCTAAATGTAAATGTAATGTACTAAAAATCTAAATGTGAAGCTTTAGACTGGATTGGATCATGAGATGATATTAGAGGTTGAACCTCTGTTATTTTCTTCCTGATACTATCAATTTTCAGTTGATAAGTCCATAAAGTCTTCAGTTCTAAACTGTGATGAGATACTCTCTGCAGGCATCATAGGTTTTATTAGGCGAGCCACGATACTAAATAAGAACCTGGGATTGTTTTGGTTTCTTGCTATCAGATGCTCGAATTTCAGCTTTTAGAGCCTGTCTATAGCTGCACATACTATCTTTATACGCAATTCGAAAAACTTCTAATTTAGTTTTTCTCCACTTTCGCTCGAGGTAATGGGTTGCTCTCTTTAGGACGTGAGTATGACTACAGTAAAGTCATGTATCAGCTACATTAAATGCAGAAATGCCAGTGGAGTTGTGGCCAGAGGTTATTATTATTCAGCACAGCAATGGGATACTATCAGGCATTGACACACACACACGGCACTTTCTGAAAACAGAAATTTATCCAGATTTTTTGTTGTTGTTGTCTGTCAAGTTGACATTAGCAAAGACACAAGGGGTTACTATATAAGAAACCTGACAGTCTCAGGGATGCAGGATATAACCCTTTCTCTGTCGCATCCCGCATTGGAAGCTCATCAGCCATTGTATCTTGATGTGGTGTAAAATCCCATTTTCTGGTACATGGATTTTCCAAACCCCTCAGACAATAAGCTTAGACTTACATGCAACACAAATTTCACACTTCTGAAGTAAATGCAGCTTTCCTCATCTCTAGCCCAAAGGTCTACCCTGAAGTCATATTTGCCCCAAATAAATGACAAAATATTTGTCTGTTAAAACTCAATAAAAAGAACTACTTTAAATTGAACATGAATTGCTGAATTCCTTTTTTTAAACTAAAGAAGTTTTTCAGAGCGAAGCAATTTTGAGAAGGTCAGAGAGACACCAAATGGACTTTAATTTCAGACAAGCTCTCCTGATATAAAAATGTCAAATTACAATGTATAGAATTTAGTTTGATTAGAACACTATTAAATTAAATTAAATTAAATTTTATTTATATAGCGCCATGGTTATTGTCTCAAAGCAGCTTCACAGAAGAGTGAATGCAATAGTGGCAAGGAAAAACTCCCTGAGATGGCAATAGGAAGAAACCTTGAGAGGAACCAGACTCACAAGGGAACCCATCCTTATTGAGATGCCCCCTTGGTCCGAAGCTAAAAACAAGTCATTTCCCATTTTAACTAGTGCAGTTTCTGTACTATAATGGGGTCTGAAACCTGACTGAAATTCTACGAGGATATTGTTCTCCTGCAAGAATGTGCATATTTGAGCTGATACTACCTTTTACCTATTTTTGATATAAACAAAAGATTTGAAATCGGTCTGTAATTTGTTATTTAATTCGGGTCTAAATTTTTATTTTTTAAGAAGAGGCTTAATAACTGCCAACTTGAAAGGTTTAGGGACGTGACCTAGATATAATGAAGAATTAATAATGTTTAGAAGCGGCTCTCCAACTGTATGCACCACTTCTTTTAAAAATCTGGTTGGGATTGGATCTACAGTAGCAAGCATGTTATTCATTTAGCCAAGGGATACGTTTATACAGCTCTTCCTGTTCTATACCTGTAATGGCCAGGGGCTAGGGGTAGCTCGGTGGCATTGGACTACGGTTCGGAAGATCCCAGGTTCAAACCCCACAACCACCAAGTTGCCACTGTTGGGCCCTTGAGCAAGGCCCTTAACCCTCAACTGCTCAGATGTGTAATGAGATAAAAATGTAAGTCGCTCTGGATAAGAGCGTCTGCCAAATGCCTAAATGTAAATGTAATGTACTAAAAATCTAAATGTGAAGCTTTAGACTGGATTGGATCATGAGATGATATTAGAGGTTGAACCTCTGTTATTTTCTTCCTGATACTATCAATTTTCAGTTGATAAGTCCATAAAGTCTTCAGTTCTAAACTGTGATGAGATACTCTCTGCAGGCATCATAGGTTTTATTAGGCGAGCCACGATACTAAATAAGAACCTGGGATTGTTTTGGTTTCTTGCTATCAGATGCTCGAATTTCAGCTTTTAGAGCCTGTCTATAGCTGCACATACTATCTTTATACGCAATTCGAAAAACTTCTAATTTAGTTTTTCTCCACTTTCGCTCGAGGTAATGGGTTGCTCTCTTTAGGACGTGAGTATGACTACAGTAAAGTCATGTACCAGCTACATTAAATGCAGAAATGCCAGTGGAGTTGTGGCCAGAGGTTATTATTATTTTATCTAAACCTAGATGAATTATCAGAGCAAAAGATAGTTGTTAGGAAGCTTTTGCAGGATGCCCTTGACTTAAAACAAGGAGGGGGGACATGTCTCTGATTCACATGCATTCAAATAATCATTTGAAAAGGTGAATGAGGGTGTTGACAAAATGTTGCGGTTGTCAAAACATGAACAAGACCCTCTGATACAGAATGAGGAATAAACAAAGATCTGTGTATACTGGAATGTAGACTTAGGTAAAAACAGAACTACCTGCATGACGAACCTGTTGGAGCTATGGATTAGCACATAGTACCAGGCTTTCATGGCTACTCTATTTCTCTTCTTAATTGTAGCTGAGGTATGTCATCAGAAGAACAGTGATGGGCTGCCACGGGGGAGGACAGCGTGGGACATTTTCCAGAATTGGTCAGGTCAATGAAGTTGTACTTGTACCCTCAGAGAGCTGCTAATTTGCTGGAGGAAGTGCCGACAAGACCTTTCTGAGCCACGTTTCCCTTTCACAACTCCCTGCCATTCTTTCTTAGGCAGACCTTCTGTTACAGATCTGGAGTGCTGGGAATCCAGTGGGGCCAGAACCTGGAGAGGAGGCTGTCAGTAATGAACCACTTCACATTTGCGCTTACAAGCATGCCGGGGTGGGTGGGGTGGGGTGGGGTGAGATGTGGAGCGCGTATTGGGTGGTTATGGTGGGGGGTGATCCTGGTTCAGGGGCCCTGAGAAAGGCAGGCATGACAAAGCCTGATGGTAGAGAGGAGAATTTAGGCATTCTCCAGCAGTGTGCGGGCCCCTCACTGCAATGGCCCACTCAACACAAGAGCACCTCTCTCACCTGCCAGGCAAACATGGCAGCCCCCAAAATGGTCTCTGTTTACCATCAGTGCCGCTCTGCACCCATCTGCCCCAATTTAGTGCCAATTGAACCCCAATTCAGCCATGCTGAGGTGCTGCTAAATATTTGCCCCACTCAGACAAAAGGTGATAGCACCAAGAGCACAATCTGAAGAATACACAAAGAAGTGGAGGGCTGAGTAAAAAAGGGTGAAATAAATGGTAAACATTATAGGCCTGTATTGCTTTCATACAGTACCCAAAACAGATAAAACTGGACAGGAACTAAAACCAATACACTGACTAAATAAGCCTGAGGATAATGGCAAAACATGAGAAGTTTGTTGAAATATGCTTGTTTTTGGCAGAAACAGAGTAATAGCGTGTTTGGTGCTGAAATGGCAGCGCTTCATCCCTGTGTGGTCAGAGGAAGTATCTAATCAAACCAGGAAGGTTCAACATTCCTCACATCCTCAAACAAAGAGACAGAGGTCGATACAACAGAATACAAACAACGTCAAAAAGGAGCCATCCCATTCAAAAATGAAGAAATGTCCTACCCAACTGTTTTGCCTCTTAGGACAATGACTTCCTGCTTTTAAATTAACCACCATCCTGACCCAAGAGGCCCCTGTCTCTATAGAGCGGCCCACTAAGCCCTCCCCAAAGTTACCCCAATTTCCGTTGTGCTTTTGTGCTAAGCATGGTCGTAGTGAAAGGCTCAGTCAGGGTATTGTTGCAGAGAGGAGCCAGGGAGAGCGGGACATTGTACAACATGATCTCCTTTAAGATGCTACTGATTGTTCAAGCCAGCATGGGTCAAAGTCCCGAGTCCAGTACATGATCCGAGAGGTTGCAAATTAAAGAGCGCTTTCTGTACAAACCTCTCATAAATCCATGGTTCACGGCCAGACCTTAAGTCTTGTATTCCTCGTGTCTGTTTAAGGAATTTAAAACAAGTGCCTTTGTGTAAATCATAACACAATCAGTGACAATCCGATTGTGTTGGGTGTCACAGCTACAATAATAAAGCTGGACTGATTGACTGATGGGGAATTTTACAGTTCATTATCCAATCAGACAGAGGCATCGTAACGGGTGCTTGTCACCGAGGGAACTCTCCCGGCGGGGGCAGATGTCACTCCGATGCTGTTAAGATGACAAGCGCTGGAGGACAGCACTAAGAGAGTGACATTTTCCCTTCCTCCCTCCGATGAATGGAAAGATGAAAGAAAGGAAGCACAAGCGTAACGAGAGAATGTGGAAGCCGAAGGACTGGGAGGACACAATGTGACAGGCTCCATTTTGACATCTGAATTAAAGCCAAGACGGGGGAAAATTAGCCAGAAAGAATAACAACGTCTGACAGCATTATCATTCTGTTTATCCTCACCCAGTTACTGCATGCTGGGAAGAGCTACAACACACACAGCAGCATCTCGAGAACTTAGATATGCCTTATGCCAGTGCTGAAATGACCTCAACTGTGAAAGAGTGAAACATGATGATGATGATGATGATGATGATATTTAGAATCAGCCAGGGAGATTGAATTATATAACATGGAATACAGATTTAGGTTAAATATGCAAAGAGTATGACTAAAAGAATGAACACTGCAGAAAAAATAATATGCATCTAGAAAAACAGACAGAACAATATACTAGCACAGCTATTCACCAATGGCTAGATTGTAAGGGAATGACAGTCTGTAGATTATCTACTAAAGTGAAACATCAGGATTGATGGCTATAAATTGTTTGAGGCTGTTGTTCCACATTGTCCATGTTAGTAAAAGTTTAAATAACCAGCATGAAGCGGTAAAAGACGTCTACTCCTAATACAGCAGTACATCTCAATTCATTGTATCTAGTGTAATGTAACTAAAGAGCTTAAGATGGTCACTCTTGAAAAAGAGTAGACATCAGAATCAAAGCACTTGAATCCACCTCTTAAGATAATAAGGTTTACCCAAACCACTAAAAACGATTAAATGGTCTCAGCTGCACTATTTTTGGAAAGACACATTTAAAACAATGAAAAAAAAAAATGCATATTTAGTCTCCAGAATCTGGCAACAGAGAATCTGGCAACTTGAAATGATCCAGTCACTCATTTAGGTTTCATAGACAGAATGCCTCTTGATTTAGTCATTACCCTACAATCCAATCAAATATATACAGTATACTTTCGGGAATTACTTTAGAAACTAAGAAAAATATTAAACTTAACATAAATAAATATCTAATTTAAGACCGAAAAAAGGAGTGAAACATTTTATAATTTTAACCATATAAATATCTAATTGGCTACTTCAGATTAGTAATCGTTATAAAATACTGGTGATTCCTGCAATTATGCATCTTGACACTTTTCATGATATCAGTATTATATGGTGGTATTGCTTAACCCTGCTCGCTACAGCAGGTTTATAGTTTTTACTGAAGACATTTTGGTGCATGTCATGATATGACTGGTGGGTCCACTGTTGTTTAAATTCTTTACGTCTTAAATATTTATTACTATTTTTTTAACAATTCAATCACTAAATTTAACCAAACAAACATAAACGAAAACCAGGATGAGTAAGCAAGAGAGAGAGAGAGAGAGAGAGAGAGGGAGAGAGAGAGAGATCTCCATCTACTCAGAATGAGGGCCCCATTAACTTGACCACTTGCCCTTTGCACACAAAGGCTTCAGCAGCCCTTTACTCCTCCCATCCAATTATGTGTGATTAGGCTGAGTGTGCTGTGTCAAGATGGAGGAGCGCAGAAAAGGCATGCCTCTCTTTCTCCCTCAACTTCTCTCTCCCACACACACACACACATGCACACAGACACACATACTAAAAAAAGTGTGTGATTGGCCATAACAAAATATCATGCAGCCTATACAAAACCAATGATGTGTCTTAACACACTCATCTAAAAATACAGTAATCCTGTGACAAACCTGAGACTTTCATTGCTGATTGTGTTTCTTTCTGCAATCAATAATGTTTTGCATCAGTGATTCAAACAGCAGAACTAAATGTTGTTTTAAGGATTTAGAAAAAAAGGAAGTGCATATTTTGTTCAATTAGCAGCCTTCTTACAATCTATGATTAGCGAGGCCTTGGCTCTCACAGAGGCTCCATGTAGCACGAGTAGCATCGTGGCTGATTCAAACAAGGACCCCCAATGTCTTCTTCAAACCTCAAACAATAAGAAATGTCTCAAGTAATTATTCAAGCAAAGGAGCGCAATGATATAATGACATTATGAAAGCATGAAAATGCATCAGTTTACAAAAGGAGGAATAACAGGATATCTGAAACTGTTTAAAAAAAACACAGATATTTGAGGAGAAATGAAACAGACAGGGGGGAAAAAGGCCATAGAACTATGTTGGAAGGACGAATGAGGAGGGTAGAGGGGGCGATATTAAAATTCATGGCTCTCTTTGAAAACATTTTGTATAAGAAAAAGATTACGATGGGCTGGGAAGGGGGTGTTAGCATTATCAGTCCTCCTCGTTCTCCATGCTGCCTGCTCTCTCCACTGAGACCAGAGGGATAAGAGGATAACTGGGTCCTAGTCGAACTGAATAGAGGAGGCTTGTGGAGTGCAGGTCACCCCAGCTGCTTTTCCGCTCATAACCAATCCGTCATATCCCTCAGACTGTGCTCAGTGCCCAGGAGAAGCCCAATCACTAACTGGCTCCCAGCTTACAGCTAATGAAATACACTCAAGGCTTTAAATAAGTGGCATTAAAGCAGCAAAGCATATGATGTTGGGGCGGAAGCAGGTGCTTATTATAGGTAAAGGCAAAGAAGGATGAGAGAAGGATGAAATTGCTTTAGGAAAATTAATTTTCCTAAAGATTTGGTATGTTTTTTCCACATAATAAAATATGCATTACATGGTTGTAATTTTTGTAACTAATAACATCATTAAGAGGTTAAAATTTCTTTGGTTAGAGGGAAGATTAGGGGTTACATTTAATCAACCTGCAGTCAAACAATTAAAAAAATCTATAGTAATTAAACTCCAGCTTCCAATAGCATTCTGTCCAAATGTGTTTACACCTAGAGTAGCATTTAAGATAAAATAAGTTAAAATATCTTAATTATAAAATAGTATTTCCATTATAATATTGCCATAAACTAAATTGACATATAATTTTAGGCCTTTTGCTTAAAACATATGCTTAAGAATAACAGGATAATCTGACAAAATAATATTTTTATGTAATATCTAAAGCTTAAAAATAAGGTTAAAAGACGTGTAATAATATTATGTTGTTTTTCTGTAGTTGGTGTCATCTCAGCATAGCAAATACCAGTTAAATGTAACCATTTTAAAAATAGATGCCATTTAATAGATGTCATTTTTGCACTCTTTCCAGAGCAAACAGAATCAGTTCCATCTAAAAGGGCTCTACATTGTGCTCAACACTGTCTAAAGGAAGATAAGGGAAACGATTCAATCAGAGACTAATCCTCACCTGCCCATTCCAGTCCACCCGTATACATATGCATACCAAACCTCAGACCTTCCACACACTCTGCTTCCTGCTGCTAGGGATCTAGTTTCCACTTCTTCCACTTTTTAAATAAATGAACGGATAGAGCGAGTGAAGTGATGAATATGTTGGCAAGTAGGTGAAAAGAGAAGGACAGAGAGGTGTGACAGCTTGACTAAGACCACTAGCTGACCGCTGCATGACCTGAGCGCAGCTTCTCAAATCTGGAGTGGAGAGCAGGTAACTCTACCTGTGCACTTAATCCTACACTTTAATTTTGGACGAAACTCGACCTGCTTGCCTGATCCTAGCCCTTAATTGGAGGGTAACTCCACCTGACTTACTGATCCTGTATTCTAATTGGAGGGTAACCCTAGCTGGCCAGCTAATCTGGAGTTTTTGATGCAACCTAAGTGCCACAAATTGTGCCAAGTGTCACAAAAATATCCATCAGTACTGTGCACAACGGTATTCAGTTTCAGCCTATTCAGAACTGATGATTTGAACACGGACTCTCTCACACTCTTACATGCCCCTGCCTGCACTTTCTCCTCCTTCCATTGTATTGCCAAATCTTGTAATGCCGCTTACTTTGAAAAGAGAGAAGTGACCAGGAATGAGAGGCAGTTGAGGATCAGCTCACTTATAAGGTGTTGTATTTTCGTGTGTGTAAGTGAGGTGTAGAAATACATTAGAGTTTCCTCATCAAAAACACTTTTCAATTACAGTACAACTATCAGAAAAAAACTAAACGTTTTCAGACAGATGGCTGAAGGAACCTCACACACATGCATGTACAGTAACAGATAACAATAGCAAGACCCCAATCTAAGGAATGCTAAATATTTATATTATATAGCAAATATTTATGTATTCTGGAAAGTAAAATTAATTAATGCATATGTAAATGTTAGATGATTGCAATACCAGCACTGGCCGATATGATGCACAGAAGAAATATTAGCTATTTGGGTTTTTAGAATGCATTTTAATTAAAATTAATAGCAACATCTGAGAAAATTTACTGTACATGCAGAGAAGGCATTAGAAGCATAAAACACTGATATCAATTTAAAATAATAATTATTATTATTTTAAATAAAAATAATAATAATAATTATTATTATTATTATTATTATTATTATTATTGTAATAACCAGTATGAGGGAATACATACAATTATTTAAAAGAAAAAAAAAAAAAAAGAGAATGTAAAAGTATTGCAAAAAAAAAAAATATGTTGTATACGGGTAACCAAGGGAAACAAATATTCTGCAAATTAATAAAAAAAAATTTCCATGTTAAATACAAGAAATTCTATGAGTTAACAACAACAAATCACTAACTCAATAATCAGATAATTACATTTCTGTTTACCAGGTAAAATCAATTCCCATACCATATTAAATATTACAAAACAAAAAATATGTTTGCTTTTGAAATCTGGGCCAATCAACCTTAAATCCACAACTCGTCTATTAAGAAGATTAGCCGTTAGTACTACATTTATCACATTTTAATGCTGTAATTAATGCTGTTTTTAATTAAAAACTGATAAACACAGAGGGTATAAACATCACAAAAATATTTAACATCTGGCTTCTGTGCTGTTTCACAGCTGTCTCTGATGCCATCTACAGCCATCCGCCATTTTTCACAAACCGCAGCCCATCTGAACAGGTCTTTGTTATGTTTGTCAAATCCTCTGGACTGGAAACAGGTTTTCTATCTAATGCTGTCTACATAGATTTCCATAATAAACATGCACGCATTGAATCCTCAAACATGTGAAGGACACAGCCTTTTCTCCAGAACACACTCGCAAATAGATTCAATCTGTGAACCTAATTTCAAGGTGGAAAAAAAAAATGACTAGGTAAATGAGGACACAGTCACTCGCTCCTCCTATTTTCCATCTTAGTGAATGTGTGTGTGTCTGCTTGCAGCCAAGCACCTCTCAAAAAGGGGTTACAAATGAGCCACATCCCCCAGAGAGTATTCAATTTGCTCCTTATTTTTTGGAGTCAAACGTGTCTCTTTATCAAAGTGAATATTCCGACCCTGTGCAGATAAACAATAATCTCATTCAGTGGTTAATGTTTTCCCCCTGCTCTGCACTAAGCAGAGCCGTGCCTTATCTTTCCACCTGGGAGCTGAGAGGGCTCTGCTTAGATTAGCCAAAGGCATCAGACAGATAAGGACAATAAATCCAAATTGCATATGAAAAATATTAAAGCATTATGCTCTATTAATCTGGTCATTGCATTTATCCTAATAATCAAGGTCCTGTCTCTCTAGGCAGCTGAAAAAGAGAGCAGGCATGATGTTGAGGAAGAAAAAAACAACAAAACAAAACTGTCATGTGAAAGAACAGTTTCGGAATTTGAAAAGGAAGAATGTTGTTTTATTCAGGAGTAACGATAAAGAACTTAATTTTGTGATCAGAGCGCCTTTCTTATGAGTGTGAAGATGTTTAATGATAATACTCACCAGACTTTATAGCTCACACCTTAAATGTACTGTAGTAGAAATACTTAATAGAAAAAACTTTTAAATATGTATAAAAGTTGATTCACATTACACTGATCAGTCATAACAACCACTGACAGGTGAAGTGAATAACATTATCTCTACAATGGCACCTGTCAAAGGGTGGAATGTGTTAAGTGTTAAAGTTCATGAAGCCAAAAAAGGGGCAAGCATAAGTATCTGAGTGACAAGAGCCGGATTGTAATGACCAGATGATGTCTCATAGCATCTCCAAAACAGAAGGTCTTGTATGCAGTTAGTACCTAAAACACTGTGTAAGGAAGGACAACTAGTGAACCAGTGAAAGTGGTGGACTGGCATCCACGTTTGCTGATGCATGTGGGGAGTAAAGCTGAGGTGCTATGAATTGGTGATTTTTAAGGCTGGTAGCTCTAAATGAACTTTTCCTCTCCAGCAGTGGTAAGCTTTGGTCTTGCTTTCCTAGGATTTCATGAGAGCCAGTTTCATCATGGTGTTTGACGGGTGTTGCAATTGCACTTGACAATACTGTTCTTGCAAGAACTATTCCAGAACTGCTGACCTTTGGGTCTTAAAATAATAAATCACAGATGTTGTTGCTTCTTAATTAACTAATTCTATGTGTTATCTCATAGTTTTGAAATCTCCAGTATTGTTCTAGAAGTAAAAATGTGTCCAGACATTTGACTGGTACTGTATATTAGAAAAACCATGTGGGCAATACTAAGTTCCCCCTAATTCAATAGATTGTAGATCAGGTTATGGTCTTGATTCTTTATTTTTCAGTCATTCTGATGTAGATTCTGGTGTGCTGCGGATTGTTGACTTGTGGGACAAATTTCAACACAGAACAGATGGTCTCAAATTTGCCTCTGGAATAGTCTAGTATTCAGAGGAGTTCACGGTCAACTCAGTGGCGTTAAGGTGCCCAAGTCCTGTGTCTGCAAAATAAAAATCATCACCCTTCACTGCCATGCCGACAGTGGGTATGAGGTGTTTCTGCTTAAATGCTGTTTGGTTTTCATTAAAAATGATGGTGGGCATTAAAGCCAAAATACTCCACTTTGGTCTCATCTGTTCATACTGTAGGATATTGTTCCAGAAGCCTTTTGGATTGGTTAAAGGCAGTTTATGTCTATCCCTCTTGGTATTGTTTACCCCAGCAAAGATCAGCAAACTGTCAAAATCATATGCTTTTAAAGAGGTCTGCACACCTGCTAATGATTAATTAATCAAGGGCTGATGATTAGCAGCACCTGAATGCAACCTACCCTATTAAATCCCATGCATGCAGTAAGGAGCTACTTAGCACTGCCGGCATGATTTTCTTTTTACTTTATTTTTGTTAGATAAATTATGGCCCAATGAAAATGTCTTTTTTTTTTAATAATAAATTGTTTCTTAACTATTTCCTGTCTAGGTAACTTAGAATAATAATAATAATAATAGTAAAGAGAAAGATTTATTTCAGATGTTTAATCTTCTCCAAACACGTACTGTACATACGGTTGCTGGCAGAACTTATATAACAGAGTCAGGTTTGTAGGCCTTCTTGCTTCCACATGCTTTGGAGTGAAGCCACTTTAATATCTGGATATTATTGTCTTTGAGTCATTTTGGCACAACTTTGTAAGTATGCTTAGGGCTATTGTCCCTTTGAAAGACTCATTTTTGACCAAGCCTTAACTTCCTACCTGTCTTGAGATGATGCTTCAATATATAGGCATGATCTTCCATCCTCATGATGCCATTTATTTTGTGACATGCACCCCCACAGCATGATGCTGCACAACCTGATCTTTGCTGATTTTCACATAATTTCAAAAAAGGAGACAAGGTATTTGAATGGAGGCATTAAAACCTTTAAATACATCCATAGATACTGTACACCTCCAGCTGACTCAAATTATCCTATCAAAACTTAGATTAAATGATAGGAAACCATTCAGCCTTGACATCATAGTAAATTATAAGTGAAATAATCTATCTGTAAACAATTGTTGGACAAATAACATTTGTCATGCAAGTAGCTGTCCTAACTGATTTGCCAAAAATAAAGTTTGTTAATATGAAATCTGTGAAGTGTTTAATAATCTGTTTTAATGAGTGCAAGAGTATACAGAATAGAATAGAATAGAATAGAATAGAATAGAAAGTCAAGAACGTGGGAGAGCTTTGCAAGACGTGGAATCAGGCTGGAGTCTGTTCATCATGAGTCACCAGGCACAGACATCTCCAGAAAATACAAGTTCAGGGATACAACTGTTGCATTCACAATATTAAGCCAGTCCTCAGAAGCCAACATCAGAAGCATCTTACCTGGCCTAAAGAGAAAAAAAAACTAAACAAACCAAAACTGCACCCTTTTTCAGATAAAAGTAACTTTTGAATTTCATTTGAAAATCAAGTTCTCAAAGTCTGAAGGAAGGGTGGAATGTTAGCACCAGATCCCAGTATATACAAATATAAAGTGCAATAATTTGTATTGGGCAACATTTCTGTATTGTAAATCCTTTTTTAATCGACATTTTTCTGAAATGTGAACTGTAACAATAAAAATAAAACAAATATTTTCTTTGGATTTACTGAGTCTATGCTTTTTCACCATATAAGACTTATTCACAATGCACAATTCACTGTGCAAATTAGTTCATCTTGAAGAATTTTAATGAAATTAAATGTGGAAATGTAAAAATAATAATAATAATGTGGGGGCCTTGACAGGGGACGGGCATTTAGAGCTGTTCGTGTTGCTTTTGTCCATCACATTGTCCTCATGTCTCATTATAATCTGATCTAATCTCTTCCATGTTCACTTCATCTGGACAGTGAAACCTACGTGATCGTCTGCAAAAATTGGAAAGCAGCACATTTGCTAAATTACTTAGCTAAAGTCATATGCTGTCGCTTAGAGATGCTTATTCTAATCACTCATCACTAGGTGATTAAACATATAGTGGTATGTGTGTGTGGCCATGCAGAAGTGATTGGGTTAGATGGAGGTCCAAGTACCTATTTTATTTATTTATTTATTATATTATATAAGAGAAATAAAGGTATATCTTTACTCTACTATCCAGCACAGCTGTGTGAGACTGCCAAAACTCTATCTCGAGATGACACGTTTATCACATTAGTATATTATCTAAACCAATTTCTGTATATTTAACACATGCCTTACATTCATATGACTGTAATCCAGTCTAATGGTTAATGAGACCAGGTCACCCTTGCATGTCTGTCTTATATTTTAGGTATTATATAGTGTGAACTAGCTTTAGTCCGGTTTTACATTATTTTCAGGGTTAAATTGGTTGTATATTTAAGCAATAACAAGACTAAGGATATGCAGAATAATAAAAGGAAGTAAAGGTTGTTATTTATGGAAATAAAATGTACACTAGGGGAAAAAAAAGTATTTTTTAGAAACTGAACAAACAAACCAAACAAGCAATAAATACATTTTTGATTATAGGTTTGTGTGTGATTATATACATGTTAAAGTAAAAGCATGCAAGCTGATGTTGATACACCACTTAAACTACAGACATTTACTGTACAGTCTGTAAAAATGAGCACATCAAGAGACACTAAAGAATTTAACACATCCTAACGTTTCTTCTTTTCTGATCTCTATTTCCAGTATAATTATATGCCTTCTTCCCACCATGCTTTTTCCTTTTTACCCCTGCTTTACAGTGATGCATAAAAAGATGTCTGCATCATGCCAAAGTGATGTGATACAATATCCAGTGTGGCAGGTACCATATGATCTGCATCTTTTCTCAGGTTGCAAGAGGTGGCAAAGACACAGATGACCTGAGATGACACTTCAGTTCTGGCCTTTACAGCTGCGTACATTCTTCTTCTTCGCACACATCTGCTTAAAGAGTTCATGTTTACTTCACTTAATTCAGACACATGCTTTTTGAAATCAGACAGCTGGATTAGTTTCTTTTGCCTGAAACAGCATCCTAAATCAAGTTCTATCCTCCAGTCGTGCTTTATACGCAGGCAGTCATATAGGAGAGTATGAAATCCCTGTTCTCTGAGTGAAGAGGCCGTGCTCACACTGGCAGCCTCTGATTAATAATCACTCATTATTCACACCCACTACACTAAAATTACTCCTGAGGGGGAAACAGTATTTGTTCCCCCGGCAGGGTGCCCAATCCAGCCTGTCCCCCCACTCACCCCCTACAGCCAATCACGCAGCAGAGCCCAGCCCCTTCCAACTACATGCTGGGAAGGTGCTCCTAATCTACAAAGAAAACAATAGAGACTAAATAGCACGTTTATGTCTGCAATCTCGTCTCTGAGTGTAAATACACCACAAGGAGGCACGGCAGGAAGGACAAGGGGTGTTCCAACAGGCCAATGTCAAAAGCACTCAAAAGGACACTAATGAGTACACTAATCTTCCAAGCATTACAAAGACATACCTGGGCCATGTATTAAAAATATAATTCATGTGGGTTTATATATATATATATATATACAGTGGTGTGAAAAACTATTTGCCCCCCTCCTGATTTCTTATTCTTTTGCATGTTTGTCACACAAAATGTTTCTGATCATCAAACACATTTAACTATTAGTCAAAGATAACACAAGTAAACACAAAATGCAGTTTTTAAATGAGGGGTTTTATTATTTAGGGAGAAAAAAAATCCAAACCTACATGGCCCTGTGTGAAAAAGTAATTGCCCCCTGAACCTAATAACTGGTTGGGCCACCCTTAGCAGCAATAACTGCAATCAAGCGTTTGCGATAACTTGCAACGAGTCTTTTACAGCGCTCTGGAGGAATTTTGGCCCACTCATCTTTGCAGAATTGTTGTAATTCAGCTTTATTTGAGGGTTTTCTAGCATGAACCGCCTTTTTAAGGTCATGCCACAACATCTCAATAGGATTCAGGTCAGGACTTTGACTAGGCCACTCCAAAGTCTTCATTTTGTTTTTCTTCAGCCATTCAGAGGTGGATTTGCTGGTGTGTTTTGGGTCATTGTCCTGCTGCAGCACCCAAGATCGCTTCAGCTTGAGTTGACGAACAGATGGCCGGACATTCTCCTTCAGGATTTTTTGGTAGACAGTAGAATTCATGGTTCCATCTATCACAGCAAGCCTTCCAGGTCCTGAAGCAGCAAAACAACCCCAGACCATCACACTACCACCACCATATTTTACTGTTGGTATGATGTTCTTTTTCTGAAATGCTGTGTTACTTTTACGCCAGATGTAACGGGACACGCACCTTCCAAAAAGGTCAACTTTTGTCTCATCGGTCCACAAGGTATTTTCCCAAAAGTCTTGGCAATGATTGAGATGTTTTTTAGCAAAATTGAGACGAGCCTTAATGTTCTTTGCTTAAAAGTGGTTTGCGCCTTGGAAATCTGCCATGCAGGCCGTTTTTGCCCAGTCTCTTTCTTATGGTGGAGTCGTGAACACTGACCTTAATTGAGGCAAGTGAGGCCTGCAGTTCTTTAGATGTTGTCCTGGGGTCTTTTGTGGCCTCTCGGATGAGTCGTCTCTGCGTTCTTGGGGTAATTTTGGTCGGCCGGCCACTCCTGGGAAGGTTCACCACTGTTCCATGTTTTTGCCATTTGTGGATAATGGCTCTCACTGTGGTTCGCTGGAGTCCCAAAGCTTTAGAAATGGCTTTATAACCTTTACCAGACTGATAGATCTCAATTACTTTTGTTCTCATTTGTTCCTGAATTTCTTTGGATCTTGGCATGATGTCTAGCTTTTGAGGTGCTTTTGGTCTACTTCTCTGTGTCAGGTAGCTCCTATTTAAGTGATTTCTTGATTGAAACAGGTGTGGGTGGCAGTAATCAGGCCTGGGGGTGACTACAGAAATTGAACTCGGGTGTGATAAACCACAGTTAAGTTATTTTTTAACAAGGGGGGCAATCACTTTTTCACACAGGGCCATGTAGATTTGGAGTTTTTTTTCTCCCTTAATAACGTAAACCTTCATTTAAAAACTGCATTTTGTGTTCAATTATGTTATCTTTGACTAATAGTTAACGGTTTTTGATGAGCAGAAACATTTAAGTGTGACAAACATGCAAAAGAATAAGAAATCAGGAAGGGGGCAAATAGTTTTTCACACCACTGTATATATATATATATATATATATATATATATATATATATATATATATAAAAAACCACACACACAACAATGACAGTAAAAATTCTTATGAAAGTATTCTTATGAAAAAAAAAATACATATTTAAAAAAAATTCACAAATCCCTCCTATAATCTATACTTTTTCCCTTTTGTTGTTTTTCTTCATTCTAATCATTTACTCACATCAGTCAATAGCTTTATTATCTTGTAGCCTGGGAGCCTCTATCTTGCTATCGCCCTGTGGAGTAATTGCATTGTGACAGGGGATGATGGGGCCTGAAGAGCCTTTCATTTGCAGGTTAGTGTTTATCAGTCAGATCCATCATGCAGCTCTGTCACTCTGCCATGGGCTCACTTGCCCTGCCTACCTCATGTCCTTCACGTAACTTTGTGTGAAGGCATGTTTCCATTTTGGTCTCTAAAATATCAATATGAATCTTCATGATCACAAACTATGCAAAGGAAACTTTAGCAACAAAACGCAACCCAAAAAAAGTACTTTTCAAATACATTTGCCAAAAATATTGACTTTCAATTTTATCTGATTCAAAATCAACTGCAGACTTACAGACTTAGGTCCTCTCCTCTGATTACATGTTGGAGAGGATGAAGTCTGCAGACGTCTCATAAACAGTCAAGGCACATGTTCGAATTAACATTCATTCAGCAGTATGATTTCTTCACAATGTCAAAAACCATCCAGTCTTTCCTATTCAATTGAAATCTGCCCGTTATAACTCGCAATGATGAAAGACCTGTGAACCATGAACAAAACTCAGTATAGCTTGAGTCTGAATGGATTGTCACATTACTCATATGACATTAACACTACTAAATAAGTCTCCAAAATCACTTAACATGATTACATTGCAAGTACAGAGTCCTTGTGTAAATATACATCTACTGTAAGTAAATACACTTATTGCTTTAAATGTCTGGCTTAAATCGAACTCAAAGGTTTCTTCGTGCTTCTCTGTCCCTGGGAGAAGGACAACATGTGGCCACAAGTGAAATAGAAGTGCAAGTGAAAAGCTAATTCTAGGACTTATGAAGAGACGTAATTGATTTCTGGACTTCCACCTGTGTGCATTTTTTCCTCTTTGAATCCTTTCGATAGCCTACACTTTTTTCTTTTTTTTGCATCAGTGCCCTTTAACAGTGCCAGGGTTCAAAAGAATTAACCTTGATTGGAATAATTGAGCCCAGGCCAGAGTGGATTGATTATGTTTTATAAACCTATTTTTGTCCTGTCAGCACCCGCCCCTTGCCCATCCTCAGCTTTTCTCTCCATCGCCCCCCTGCTGACAATTTTGCTACCCCCTCATCCACTGTCATCACCATTTCTTCCCTTTTTCTTCACATACAGTTGGAACAAATCAGTGAGAACAGCAGCAGATGTAAAGAAGACATCACTGTTAATATGGATCAGGCTCCTGGTTAGGGTTACAGGTATCCACTTGATTTAACAGTAAGGATAATATCAATACAGTAGAATAACGCCGCCGGCACAAGTCGAATTACCCGAGTGCTCAGCTGACTGCAAGCTGATAGCATTAATCAATAGTCAATGCAGTTCACTTGACAGCATAACAGAAGAGAGCAAGCTCTCTCAGCCCTCTTAACTTCCAGAGGCACTTTGTCAAAAGGTTGGGGGGACAGATTGCCTCATGAGAAAGGTTTTAAGGGTGTGTGTGTGTGCGTGTGTGTGTGTGTGTGTGTGTGCGTGTGTGTGTGCACGCCCATCAGCAGCTGAGCCACGCTGAAAAGGAGAGGAGGCAAGCAGTCAATATCATAAGCGGCTTACAAGGAGGCGTCCACTGCTTCTCACAACAGATAGAGACTGACTTGTATAGCAGCCCTCTCTGTCAGCTCAAGATTAGCTGCAGCGAGAGGGATTTCATCACCTTTATTCAGAGCGGAAAAAGGACGGGAAGATTGCCACTCGGGAAATGTGCATGCACAAGCTACTGTAACACCCGAGAAAAACTGCCGGCTTTTCAACACTCTGGCCCTATCCTTCCTCCACAGAAGCTGATGATTGCTCCACACTCCACTGGACTCGGTGTGTGTGTTAAAGCCGACGGCACAATAACCTCCAGCAGATATATTAAAGGCCCTCTAACATGGCACAGGTGACTGGCAGATGAGTCTCTGATAGCAGAGAGAGGAAATGGGTGAAGACAACTTTACTGCATATATGTGATTACGGCGCTCGCCGCCTACCTCAGACACACTTACAAAGCTTCGAGAGGTCTGGAGTGATTTGGATTACAGATGGCGTCGAGGCAGAGCTATAAACAGTATCCGCCACACATACAACAAATTCAAATCAAGGTCAACAAAAAGAGTGGGTGGTCAGCTTTATAAAATATAAGTAAATGTAGATTTTTTTTTTTCCTGGTTAAGAAAAAAAAGCTTAGCTTTTGAAAAACTTCTTCCAGTCTGCTTGGCAAAGCACATCCTCAAACACTGGCAGGATGAAATCATTTCAGCTTTGATAAGCTACACACACACACACACACACACACACACACACACACACCACATCTGAGAGAAGCCAAGGGGATTGTTCACATCAGCTTGGGTTAAAGCAGCGAGGTGTGAGTGTGTGAGGCCTGGAGTTCTCTGTGCTAAACACAGACACGTCCCGCAGTGTACTAGAGCTGACGGCCACCATATGCTCAGCTGCCCTCCGTCTTCACAAGCCTCCACTCGCAGCATCTCACAGTCTAATCTACACAAAGTTCTCCAGCCCTGCAGGTTCCAACATCTCCCAACCACTTTGTTCCCTCATTTTAACAGCGCTAATCTTCTTAAAAGGTTAAATGGTGAAACATTTCATAATGTGTTACCAGATCACACAGAACACATTCTCTGAATGAGAAATTCTCCGAAAAAAAAAAGACAGCGCGTTTTCATGGACCTTTCCGGTCAAACCGTGTCCTGATATTCTGAACATTTGATGACAAAGGGGCAAAGATCAGCATATTCAAATGGGATACATTCTAATCATAAAAACCGTCATGTCCTGTCTCCTCCATTCTCTTCCTTTCCATTCAGGTTAATTTCTTGTTAACCCTCCACTTACTGTAATTACTGTCCCCAATTACCTTTTAACAACAGTGTAGGATGATTTGACGAGAACATCTTTTACGTTTATTCTCCACTTTTGACTTCTGTCTGACGAACGTTGCCACACAGCTCACACACTCAGCACACCAGCAGTTTAATTTCTTGTTAAAACAGTTAATAAAAGCAGCATATTAAAAACTAATTCACAGCTGAACATTCTGTGCTAAAGCATTACATTTTCTTCATAGTTAAAAAAAAAAGTTAGAAAGAACAATACAAATTAATAGTAATCCATTTTGTTATTCATTCTATTGTACAATACGTAGTCTTTTTTTAAATAATAAAATAGAAAAAAAGTATGGTTTATATACACACATGTTGCAAGATTAATATAGTTTTTCATTAGCTTCCAGGCAATGTTATACTATGTACAGTAATACAAAGTCCATTTAAACGCTTAGGTGCATGTGCGCGCGGTCGACATCACCTGACCCGATTTATTCATTACTGCAGTTACACCTTGATGCTTTGGCCTTGGTGTCCATTTGCTTTTTTTTTTTTTTATAATAAAGCAAATCATAAAGCAGAAGGAAGGAGCAGTGAGATTAAAAAAGTGTCTGGGGTGGTAGCTGTGGCAAGAAAAACGTTGTCTGTGAAGCCGAGTCGAGACGAAAGAACAAATAAAAGCAGCTAAAGAAACGTGTAGGGTGTGAAGAGAAATACAAACACACAAGGTCCCAAGTGAAGAAACCTTCAGAGAATGTATGGGTTGTGATGTAAAACAAAATATGCTCTTTTAAAAATACTTCTTATACTTAAATTATTTGTGAAAGTACTCAAAATGGCTCCCAGGGACCCTGAAGCACTTTACCTTATCCTTGCTGCTGTTCCCCACAGACTCCTGCCACTTCTGTCTGACAGATCCAACCATCTGAATCTTTCACCTGCATTATTTCTAATTATTGCAGAAAAAAAAGACTAAAGGAATAGTCCGGCATTTTTTCTGACAATCTTTATCTACCTCATCTTTAGCACACTGTATGTGTAATTACAGCACACTGGGATTTAAACACGTTTGCCCGTACTGAGAAAAGAACAAAAAAACCTCCAGACTCAGACTGATCAGGAATGACATTATCTCCACCACCAGGTGAACTGAATAACATGGAATTTTAAACTTGTAACCTGACGACAGGATCATGGGAGCAAAAGTTAATGCTGGAAATAGAAAGGCGTATGAACACCTATTGCACCACAACTCACCGTGCATGCAGCCCAGCAGGCCAAAGTTCCTGACCCGGCGGACTCACCCTTCAACCCACACCACTCAATGGATTTGATGCCACTACCTTTGTGCCAGACCCCCAGAGATCCTGTGGAAGCCACACTCCAAGGTGCCAGACCCTGGTGGCACAAGAGGAACCCAAAACCTAGTTGGTTTTAATGCTATTGCTGAGAGGTGTATATAAGTCATATAAGTTTGCTAAAGAAAAAATATTTAATATAAATATATTTTCACAAATGTATGATGTTGTATAAATCAGTTTAATGTGTCAAGAATGTGGAATGTATTTGTGTATAAATTAATAGAGGTAGTAGTTTGAAATTTAGAGTATTTTATAAGAAAGTTTATTTAATAAGATTTATTTTCCATAAAAGAAAAATCCATAATAATTCAAGTTTAAATTCATAGGAACTGGAATGGCAAAAATTTTAAGTAATGTAAGAATAATGATAAAAGAAATAAAAGGAAAATGTGTAATCATTGATGAAGACTTTGACTTTGACTCCAATATCAGTCTGTAAATGATCCTGACAAAGGAAAGCCTACTGAGCACACACTTCTGAGCAGAACTTTGTGACTCAGTGGTTCCTTTGTGGTTCCTCACTAAAATAACAATTGTTATGTTGTGTTATAAGCGACAGTTTACAGCACAAATAAAACACTAACATAGTGCTGTAGAAAAAAAGGTAACAGTACACTGGTAACTCCTTCGAAATCTGTTTATTCATTTATTCATTATCCATTACCAAATAATAGTAATAGAGTTAAACTCCCCAGACAGTGGTCATTACCATGAGTTTTGCTTTATTTTAAAGCATTTAGCTTTAGATTTTCTGAGCTTTAGAAATGTATTGTTAGACAATGACACACTACAGACAACAGGGCGGCTTGCTCCCTTGCATAGCTGTAGAATGTAAAATATATTCAGTGGACTGTCTTTATGCCATTGTGCAAAAATAAATAAATAAATAAATAATTAAACCTATTAATAAGGAATAGTGGCATTTCTGATACCAATCTTTGTGGTTCCTACCCTTTTATTTTGTTTAATAGCCATAAAGAAAAACATCAAATTGAACATGTTCCTCAGTCTGAGATTCTCTATAATTAGATTTTGGATCCATGGCCAAAGTGACAGCATTTCCCAATACCTTACACAAGGTTAATGGAGTTGCATTTATCTGACCCTCTTAACAAGACCCTCCTTTTACCAACTGTTTATCGACTTGACTGCCTATGCAGTGCAGCTTTTACCAGACCGGAGCTCTATGTACTCAGTAGCCTTCTCTTTTTGGCCTTCTGTGACTTTTAGCTGCCTCAGATAGCTGCCTCTTTATCCATGCATTTTATAGTGGTGAGAATGAAAGGCTGGAGCTCTCCATCAAACGCATTACAGTGCTCTTCTTTTGCCTTCAGTGCTGAATGCATCCGATTTTCCAAAAGCCCCGCTAAAAAAAAAAAAAAAAAAGCACATTGCACACAGTTTCCTTTAATTCTGTAGCTGTGTGGGTTAGTTTTCTAGACTGAATTCTCAGTCAACAAATATATAACTCTCTCTGCGTTTGGAAGAAAAGAAAGCCTTAAGCTGGTGAATGACCATATGCATGTCATCTGACACACACACACACACACACACACACACAATCTGCAATCAACATCCAGCAGCTTTGTGTTCCCTCCCTCCCAGTTCAAAAGCAATTGCTCCTGCAGTGGTGAATATGAAAAACAAACAAACACTCAAATCACTTCCAGCAGTAAATTACCTGTGTCCCGATTGCATCTGACCCTTAACCTCACCTGTCAGCACTTAATTATAAACCCTCTCATTGCTATGTGTGCTCCTCAGAGATTGGCCAGTAAGTGACAGTCCCTAGGATTTACAAAGACGTTGCTTGAACAGTGAAGGAAATGTTAGCTCTATCTGCCATCTTCTCTAGTGACCAAGGGAAGTGTTCAGATTGAGGCCCATGTACTTTATGTGAATTTTACTAGTGAATTTTCCTGCAGCCTTTAAGTTAATGCACTCAGTCGTATGTCGATCGTCATATCTTCTAGCCTATATAATTTCTGACTTCATGCAACTGTTATCAGTAAGACAAAACAATTAACCTCCTCAACATCTTCATGCCTCCCCCCCATCCCCTTCTGGCACTAAAGTGGTGCATTAATCATCTTAAGTCTCTGGTCAATATTCAGACGGCAAGTAAAGCAGCTCAGCACTCTGCTTATTTAACGGCTCACTGCTTTCGCACCTCTGTGGATTAGAGAACAACCTGCATTTACGTATTTATTCCCTCCGCCGAGACCTGCTCATCCTCCACTTTCCACTATCAGACAGACCAACACAGCGAAAGAAAGAGAGCAGGAGAGAGAGGCAAACGACCTCGCTGGTCTTCCATCTCCACCTGAAAACCATGTTCTCCTGCTTCAATGCACCTGTGCATGTTTGTATATACTTCAATTGATACTGCTGGAGAAGTCAGTGGATTGAAACCTCGCAGTATATTAAAGTGTTCAGCTGTGAAATTGCCGTAAAACCCATAAGATGAGCAGCTAAGCAGGAGACATAATAGCAGATTGATGGACAGCACAGCTCTTAAAACATAAGAGGCACTTAAGAGAAATAACCGAGTAATGTCTTCAGGCTTCGTCTTTTTGATGAGCTTCAACTGGCACATCACTTTAACAATGCGGGGAACTTTTTTGCATGACAGCTTCATTTTCTAATTGGATGACACTTTATTACTTTATTGTCCACATCGCAGCAACCAGGAATGATTTCTGAATGATGAATTTAGAAGATGCCTTAAGCTCAACACCTATAATGATGGTCATATTATTTAACCAAGCACAACAGCTATGCTTTAAAAACGCATTGGGGCAATTTTTCAAGTAAGAAAGTCTGCTCTCAAATCTAGGACCAATATTAAAAAATTCTATACAATGTATGTACACATTGACATCAGTATTGGGTTATCAGGAGGTTATGCCATGTGATTATAAAGGTATCTTTTCGATTGGAGCGAAAAAGAAAAGAGGTCAGCTATCAGGCCTGTGTGGTGACCGCCAGGAATCAAGTTCAATTCCACCCAGGAAAATAGACCAGCTGAGGTAGTGAAGGCCAGGGAAGATGTAGGGTGATGGGGGACAAAATGGGCAAAGCAAAGAACTTTAGACTGAATGAAGGGGTCAGTTACTGGGGCCATTTATCCGGATAGAGCCGCCATAGAGACGGCCATGAACGGTGAATGGCAGGAGAAAAGCTGGCACACAAAACCAACAAGAATTGACATAAGGTTCTGTCAAGGGCCATTTCACAACTAACATCTTCACTATGTCACAATTCTCCAAGATTTTACATTCTATACAGAACGGGGGAATGGAATGGACCTGGTACATTTTGTTCATAAGAGGTCAAGATTTCAGTGCAATCTTTTTTTCTTTCTTTCTTTCTTTTTAAACACAGTTTGAGTGCCCAGAAAGTGCATAAGCTCAATCAGAAGCGCTAAACAGTCTGGTGAATAATGAACAGTATTGGTGCTCTGCAAATTAAAACCCCATTACTCGCATGTAATATTCAGAGGCTCTAATCCAGGCTTTTAGCGAGTGGCTAGATGGCTTTGTACGTTCACAGGGCGCCCCAGGGCAAGAGCAATCTGTTCAGAGGAAAGACAGAAACAAGTTCTACTTTAAATCTATCCCAAGTAGCTATACGCATCAGCCAGGTGCATCATGTGTGTAGTGTTACAGGGGATGCAGTGATGAGGTCTGTCTCCGCTTTCGTAATCCGAGACATTTTGTTAGCAGGTGTCTGTTATAAAATATTATAAGGTAGATGGAATCATTTAATGGGATGACTTGTATTAACGGGACACATTGGGTAGTTTTCCCTGTTGGTGATGATGGGTGAAGGAGCTTTGTGTAATCCCGCCCCATTACAATATAAAAATAATCAGAAAACAGGACGCAATTATATCAATACAGGCTTTATGTCATTAGAAGGGGCCACACCTGCTGCAACCCTACTCAGGGTGACCTGCGGAAGCAGACCAGCCCTTCATCACCAAATTAATCTGAAAATAATGCGAGGCAGCAACAATAACATCATAATCCCTAAATCCACAATACTGATTGAGAACACCTTTCAGTCATGATTGCATTATGATGGACAGACAGGCAGTAAGCTTATGGAAAAAGCACAGAAATTTAAACATAGCCAAAAGCCGACATTCACCTGATCAGTCTAACCTACTGAATATATACGTTGTTAAAAATGATCAACATACAGACTCTTGTCCGTATTATCCTTACTTATCCTTGATCTGTGGTCATGATCTGATCCAGAATCTTCAGCTATGCCTAGACACACCTTCCACTCCACTTAAGAGCTACATCCGATCACCAGAAAATCAGGGATAATCCAATAAAACCACACCAACATGGCCAGGGCTATGATTATACAATGAGGTGGAGAGCAAATGACTTGAATCAGGGGTGGGTTTTTTTTTTTTTTTTTTTTGAGTTATGAAAAGGTGATGGAGAAAATGTAAGCAGCAAGAAAGACTTTTTTTTTTCCTGTTTCTATTATCTGTAAAGTAGTGGTATAAATAAAGGGTATTAAGACTAGGCCTTGTACGAGCGCTACTATTCACCTATGCATTAGTTCCCATCTTCTGCTACACTCATTACAGTCATTACAGTCATTAGTGTCAGACATGCATCAGAACCACTGCACTCACGGTATACACACAAATTGCATTAATCACATCCAATGCTTCCAGCATGCTCACCTTTCACCCATGTCTTTTGTGTTTTGAGACTCAAGTGCTAAAGCAACTGTTTTTTCTTTTTTTTTCTTTCTTTCTTTCTTTAAACTGACTGCTCAGACTTGAAAGCTACAGGAGACCTCGGAAGCCGTCGTGTCCTTCTGAAATTACAGTATTGCATAGTTACACGGCTGAACTTTCAGCTTCTCGGAATCAAAAGATGTTTAGAAGAACGCCTCACGAAAAGTGTGGAGAGTGCTGCCCCCTACTGGTAGACCATAATACACTAACTTTTGTTCAATATTCCCACTCATTTTGTTTGACTCATGCTGCTTTTGGCTGCAAACAGACAGACAGAAGGCAGAACTATTTTGCATGACTATTTAATCATGACCAATGCCAGGGATTGTTTTTCAATTCTTATTACGAAGCATCTAATTTGATGCTATTTGTATAATGGTTTGAGCATTTTTTGACAGTCAGCACAGATCACGATCCCTGAAGAACAAGGCAGGGCAAAAATCCTGAAATATAGGAGAAAGCGTGGGAGAAACCAGACTTTTAATTCTCCTTAAAAAAAAGCAATCTAGCACATTAAATACGTATTGGTCAAACCATCAATTATGATGTGCAATAAACTCATGACAAAGTCATGAATATGAAATATTATGATAAAACAAATTTTTTTACACTGTTACAGATAATTTTGATCACCTATGGAAATCTTTTCTTGCACCACTAACACTAAATACACTAAATATTCATTCGTTGATATTTTATATATTTTCAATAACTCAGCATAAGAGCCTATTGATGTTAATGCATATTAATTATGCACCTGTAAAGGAATTCTCTGTGACCTTGGAATGAACCTTGACCTGGCACTTTAATTATTCTCAGGGTGATTAAATTAGTAAATTAGTATACTTACTAATTTAAGTTAATAATATAGAAATTTTGTTGAGTTCTTGGGTACATGTATACAGTTATACAGTAGAAACATATTTTTATACTCATATAGCTTTATTAATCCCAAAGGGTAATTATTTTATCAATAAATTACAGTAAAACCTTGTATTGCATGCAACTTTTAAATTTTATCTCCATAAACGAACGGGGTCTTGAAATATGTACATTAGTGATGGGTGGTTCATGAACGACTCGTTCTTTTTTGAACGACTCTTTAACATGACTCAGATGAACGAGTCGTCTCGGAGAGTGATTCGTTCATTTTCTATTGCACGTGCAAAGCATCACAAAACCTCCGTATGTTATATACAGGAAACAGAAATAAGTAGTTAGTTACCTTTGAGTCTTTTCGGTCCTGAATGGTTCGTTCTTTTGTCACGTGACTCCCATAGACGCTACGCAGTGCAGTACACAGGAAACAGTATTGAAAGATTCTCAGCAATGAGTCTTCAAGTCCCGAGTCGTTCGTTCCTTTGTCACGTGACTCCCATAGACGCTATGCAGTGCAAACGATTCAAAAGAACGAACGACTCCGACTGCAAGATATGATGGTGAGCTGCTCATTCTGTTTATTATATGTCCTTAGTTTCATTGTAATATTTTCATAACTGGAACTATAGCCAACATTTGTGCATGTAGACGTATTGGGGGTATTTTTCATTGAAAACGCAACATTTTAATTTCTTTCTGATCAAAAGAACGAAATGACTCAAAAAAGATCCGTTCATTTTGATGAACGAGATTCCAAAAACCGAGTCACTAAAATGATTCAAACTTCGCATCACTAATGTATATTGCTTGCCGAGTGTCACATGATCACAACTGAGCCAATGGTTATCCTCTCTCGCGCGCGCTGCAGGATTGTCCTCTGCTCGGTCTCAATGCGCGTGCAGACTCGCATGTGTAATATTTACTAAAGCTTTGTGAGCACGTGTGTGTGTGTGTGTGTGTGTGTCGAAGTGTAGTTCTTTAGTAACTGTGCCTGTGAAGGAAAGTTTAAAAAGGCTGTAGCAGTTAGAGATTAATCTGTTTAATGACAATGCAATGTCACATCTTAGTGTAAATGGAGAGGTTCCTGGTTAAAGTCACAAAAAAAGGACGATCCAGTGAGCTGAGACTATGAGAGAGCAGCGATTCTGTTAATTGTGTGAGGGAAAAAGTCGTCCTACACAATAACCCTCCTCCTCCTATCTCACACCACCTATGATTTCTTTCAAAGGGAAAGTGTATGTTAATTTGCTTTATTTTTACATGAATATTTTTGGGTTGTGGAACCAATCATCTAAGTTTCCAGTAAATTATGGGGAAATTCACTTTGATATAGGAATGCTTTGGATCACAAGCATGATCACCGAATGAACAATGCTTGCAATCAAAGGTTCAACAGTAATGAGTTAATTTTAGCTAAATGGTTTCAAATGCTGTGCATGTTTCATACCTTCATGCATATTGATGACCGTAGTTCTACAGTCATGTTATTTATAGGACTCCGTACCATCAGTCAGTTTTCTTTTTTTTTTTTATTCAACCATCTACACAGTTGCGCTAGGTGCATGCAAATCGTTCTGAACGTCCTCCATAAATACCTGCAGCAGCTCATCAGACATCACCTCTTAAAGATCCGATGCCATTTTCTCCTAGACTCTCATTCACTCCACTCCCAATGACACCCATGTTCCTGCAATCTCTCGCTACCACCCCACCCCACCCAACTTAAATAAGATAAATGGCCTTGTCTCAACGCCTGACTGTCAGCATCCAAATCATACAGCTCACATAAGATAGGCCGTATTGTGCTTCACAACGTGTGCCCAAGAGGAGCACACATTGAGTCTAGATAATGCACATACACAATTGGGCAATGTGCATTACAACAGTGGATTAAGAGTATTCAGAGAAGTGGCCTGAGGGGAGCTCCAGAATTAAATGCTTCACTTGATCTGAATCCAAACTATTCTTATACCCCTGACCTTGTGTTTCTCCCGCTCTTCAGCTAGGTGCAATCAAAATGATTGAGGGACAACTCATAACACTTTTGACAAACATGAACCAAGATATCAAACCAAAAAATATTCCAGAGATCAGTCATTGGAGATAAACTGTTTCAGATGAAATTCCTCGGGAAGCATGCGTTTGTGTATGTGACGATGTGTTTTCTGAGTCCACATTGATCCAGTGGTAATCTACTCCACACAGAACAGTGAGAGAGTGAAGCAGGGAGAGGTGGCCCCAAGCTGTGATTACTCCACTTAATTCAACAAGGTTTCTGAGGCATGAAACATGCTCAAGCCATAAATGACTTCTTCCTTTCCTCTCCTGCACTTTACTCCAGTCTACCATGTAGCCCGCAGTCTCAGGATAATGCACCTGATCCTAACCTACTCACTTTGCTTACTTACAAAAGAGGCACCATAATCTTGAGAGAGATATTAGGATAGCACAAGGTTTTCTCCTCAGGGCAGTGAACTTGGGTCAAAGGAAATGGGAATGAGAAAATTTCAACCATTGTGACACCATACTTAAAACTATAGAACTAAAATTGCTGTAGGCTTTAACAATATAAATGATATACTTTTTGCAGGCATCAGGACTTCATAAAAAAATATATATTTATACTGTATACATATACCAAAAAACTCATTAAAAAAAAATGCTGATAAACCAGAAGAGCCAGACATGCTGAGATACAGATCTGCATGTTAATGGCCATGCTTGTAATGGAAGCTTGCTATACATGTAGGGCTTAACCTGATGTCCTGAACCCCAAAGGCCAGCCATGGCCTCCCGGGGGCTCCGAGGTGTCATGTTCTTAGTCGTTCACGCAGACATTCCTGCTCTTTTCACTCGACTTGACAGTGTTTTGTGGTGAATCGCATAATTAACACAAGGATCTCCAGAATTCAGTGACTAAACATAATTACTTCTCCCCTCCTCTCCTCCCTTAATTCCTTCCTGTGGCCAGGCCTTTCGGCCTGGCTGCACAAACACAAAGAGCCGTCATGTCAGGACTGTGCCGGCTGGTGGGCCAGTGGCTGAGAGGGAGGTGATGTTCAGAGATGACGTCTCATACAGAGCAATGTGACTTGTATACACTGGCATAATTAAAACGAAATGTTAATTTAGAGGTCTAGAATGGAATTGGGCTACAGATGGTCTGACACTTGAGGTCGCTCAAACCTTTTCTTAGCAAAAAACAAAACCAAAATCAGACATCTGTTACAAAACAAACCTTTAAGACTACCATTTATTAATGTAGGGTAAAACATTAAGAGAAAAACTGACCAATAAGAGGAAGGGTGGGGAGGAAACTATGTGGGTCAGTTGGTGTGTTTAATTAGAGATGAATTAACTGACTTTAGATCCCCTGCTCTGTCCTCTCATTTCCTCTGTAATCCTGCCACTTGGGCTGTCCTTAAGCTCCAGCCCCCAGGACGCACAGTCGTGCCACCCGTGTGCATTCTTTCAGCAGCTCATTTAATTCTGTAGTGTAGCCAAGGTTTTGGAATGGGGAGTAAATCCCTACCCCCTGTTCAGTATACCTGCTAATCAACCAGCATTGCTACTTCCACACTCATCGAAGGATGGATTTTGAAAAATGTAAAACCTACTTCAAAAAGTAAAATAACAGTTGTACCTCATTCATGAAGCACACATTAAAGACTTTTTTTAAACAAACAAATAAATCACTTTACCCACATACTAAGATTATCTTTCTATTTGTTTAAAGTAAACGGCTTGTTTCCCTGAACATCTGCAGGATGTTGGTGAAAATGTTTGCTTTTCTAATAAATTACTTGGTCAAATGAGAATGTATGGACAATACATAAACTGCGATTCTCAGTTAACACTGTGATTCACAATTCAGACTATCATTAAAAAAAAAAAATAAAAAGGACTTGGAATGGCCTGTAGGAATGGATCAGTAAAGGTGTAATGCATTGCTATGTGGCAATATCAGGACACATTTTCATCCCTCTACTTTAAAAAGCACTGTGTGCTCAACAGTTTATCCTCACAATCCACAAACTTCAGGATGTGTTCAGCTAGTCTATTCCCCCCCTGCAGTTCCAGCCTGAAAAGTGAGGATTACATTAAGCCACACATTTGCTATCCTGATCCAAGGAAAACAAGACAGAACTGAAAAGGAGGGGCAAGTTTTTTTTTTTTTTATAAAGGAGACACCCATTTGACCATTAGCAGGATTTGGCTTCTGTAAACACCAATGTGACAATTCACAACACAGTCTGCTATCCAAATCAGACTGACTGCCCCTAAAAATCAACCAAACTTTGAGACCCACGGATACGAGTACATTTATTCTTAAGCTAACCGGTAGAGAGAAAAAAAACAAGCGTGTGTAGAACTCCACACAAAGACCAAAGCAGAGATACCTACCTCCAACCCTGAAATTGCAACAAGTATTTGACTGTTGTGCCACATTTAAACAAAATAATAATAAACAAAACAGTGATATCAAATATAACACTGAACAAATGGTTTCCATAGTCACACACGTCTTGCAGTTATTGCAGCTTGAACAAATCTCAGTGCAGTTACAGTACCCTCTTGTGTCTCAAAATTGACATAACACACTCGAACAACAAAAAGAACCAAGACATCCAAAACTTTGCCCAATCATACAGATCCAACATAATTTTGACCCAACATAACATTTGGTTATATGTTTTTAAAATACAGAAGAATAAAAAGTCATAGTATTGACAAACCTTTAACAATCCTTTATTAATAACAGATCATTTTCACTGTATTCTAATGAAACACAACATTGTACTGGGGACTATAATTACATGGATGTTAGCAGGTGGATAGAGAGGGTCAGAGAGATGGAGTGAGGGAGGAAGAGAGAATGTGGGCACGAGAAAGAGTGCAAAGGATTAACAGACTGAGCAAAAGAAGCGAGACAGCTCTCCATCACAATCTCAAAAACAGATTGAGCCAGCAATCTCCCTCCCTCCCAACTTCTCTCAAACCCTCCTCCCTCTGACAAAGCACATCTCATAAAGCCACATCTTCTAAATAAATAAAATCTTTCGTAACAATCAATCAATCTAGTTATCATTGTAGATATACAAAAAAAAGGAAAAAAAAAAAAACCTGGGTGCATGTCCATTGGCACCCACAGCACAAAATATATATCTTTTGCCATCTCAATTCATTTAGTAAATTTATTTCCTAGTTCTAACCATAATAAAATTAAGCGTTCCAGCATATGGCTACAATTTATTTGTACCAGTGGGAAATAAAACTGCAAATATATATACACATTAACAATAATCTCAAATTGAATAACACACATTTTAAAGCTGCACACCAGATCAGGTGAGGTCAGTGAAAAATCAGTAGAGGGGAAAGATACTTTTTTTTTTTTTTTTATTTAAAAAAAGGCCACAAATGCAAATGATAGTTTCTGGAGAGTACAAACATTTAGCATTTTATGCTAAGGTTGCCTGATTATCACTCAGACAGGTGACAAATTAAAAGGAAAAAAATAAAAATAAAAAAATAGCAAAAGTGGGTACTGGAAGATGTTCGTTCAGCAAAAAGCTGGCAGAATAGCTTCAATAGGCATTGGGACAGATTCCGTGTCTCTGACACTGTACGAGAAACCTGAACAGGTCTAGCTCATGATTGCAGTGTCCCATGTCTGCATGTTAAGATCTGAGCATATTGAAGGCCAGAGCATGAGATTTACATCATTGTCAAATTCAAGTGTGAGCTCCTCATGCTGTGGTGAATGAGGGAGGACCACTCTCATCAGGAAAGAAATGCAAAATGCCCTCCACAGTACAACGGCCCCACTGATTTTTCCTTTAATTGCTCACCTGTTGTGTGCGCATGTGAACATTTTAAACATCTAAATCAGGTTACCTTAATATGGAAGTGGTTTAACACTATACATGTATGTTCGTGTGTATGTGTAAACCAGGGGTACATTCATCCATAACAAAATGTCCTGCAAGCAAACTCTTAATGCCAAAGATCTTCCAGTCATTCTCACAGACACGGATTAACATGTGAAACCAAAAATACTGTTCAGTTAAATAACTGTTAACCCACTGCCAGACACAAAGAGGGAGTGCAAGAAATAAGAGGGGTAGAGAGAGGGGGGTTAAAAAAAAAAAAAAAAAGATTCACCCATGAAAAATTCCAGTACCTTCTGGACTACTACTGGAGTAGTGTTTGCTGTTGTCCTGGCAAACATCACGATATGATATGCATGCATGCAGTTCAGCAGTTTTGCTTTAGAAATACTTAACCAACCTCAAGTGTCTCGATTCCTTTAAATAAAGTCATGCTATTCCCCTGTAACCAAATCTAACTGCAAATAATACCAATTATACCATAGATCATAATGAAAGAAAGCTTTAATAAAAAGCTTTAAAATGCAGAATTGTTTAAAAATTAAAGTTAAAATGTTTTGTGTTAAAGGTTCTATATTGTACACTGTTTTTAGAGGAAAAAATAAAATAAAATCAGAAGGCAAGCCACAAGTAGAGAAATGAGAGGATGAGCAAAAGGTAAAAGCTCTGGAGGTTTTAAAAGAGAAGTTTTGAAGCCTGTTCTTTTGGATCCCCTATTGTTCTAAACAATCTACTGCACAAAAATAGATTTCACTTATTAAAACAGACTTAAATCAACAGCTGCAGATTGTGATAAAAATTTTGAATTCGACTGAGGATCCTTTAGAACTAGATTGTGAAGCTCTGGTTTGACGCGAGTGCCACAGGAAGTAGAAGGTCAGCGCATAAGGCCACCCAAAACCCAAAAGCTCATTATATTTACACTCTCTACAGTAGTTAATTTTCCCTCAAGTTGCTGAGTGCACATGTCCTTGTTAACGCTTGTTCTATAATGAGTGCTACTATTATTTTCGTTGTTGTTTTACTGCAAGCACCAAAACTAGCATCTGATAAAATATAACTGCAGAGAAAAGAGTGTAAATGCAGGGTTTAAGCAGAGTTGGTGGCTGAACCTAGTGAACACTGACCGTGAGGTCATGTCTCTGGAAAGCTGCGCATGCGTAGAGTGAGTAGGAGAGCCATGTATAAGACAGGTCAGGAAGTGCAGGGGAAGCTCATCATGCTAGAGCACCCTGCATCATTGACAGCGGTCCAAACACCTTGCCCCACCCTCTCAGAGCTCACGCTGGTGCTGCAGTCTGTTCACCAGTCATTAAGTCTAGTGTCTCTGCTACAGCTCAAGAAACCACAAATCCTCAGTCTCATCATAACTGTTAGCTTACATGGAAAGAGGGGGGAGGGGGGGGGGAGGGAGAATCATGGAACAAAAAGTGAAATTATTTCTCTTTACCATACAATGGTGCAGTTCTTTTATTAAAAAAAAAAAAAAAAAAAACTTGCCATCACTGTAGATTCCTCATCATCGAAAGAAGTGTTTTGATGTGTTTGTGTTTTCATCCCAGGCTTTGAATATTTCCTATGAATCTCTTGGAATCAAAACCAAAAAGTGTGAGTAAAGATTTTCTTTTTTTGTGTGAACTGAGGACATTCTTGTGTGAAGATTGCAGTCATAGGTGTGTCTGGCTACCACGGATCATCCAGGTCACCTCCACTCTGCGACAAGGAGAAAACAAGAGAGGAAAAGTAGTAAGATATCTAAAACAATATGGAGAAACAGCTGCCTTGAAAGAAGCAAGGAAACAGCAGCAAGGGCAAAGCATGTGGATAGGAATTAAAATAATCAAGAAGTATTATTTTATTTAAAAAAAAAAAAAAAAAGTTATGCAACTTAAGCAAGGGGTATATTTTAAAGCACGCTGATCATTCTGGGAGAATATGAATTGTAAAGCCTCACCATCAGATGACTACCCATATCAAAGACATACAATATTAAAGGGAAAAAAAAAAAACTTAAACTGCCCAGGCATAGTTTTAATACAGCCAGGTACCTCACAAGAAATGTGACAGAACCTGCTTAAGTGGAAACAGCATGGAAAGAGAAACAGATTTGATTATAATGGAACAGTGAAAACAAAGTATCGCCCGTTAATGTGTGTGGTTTAAAGCTGTGGCTTAGCCAATGCTTCATTAAAAAAAATTAAAAATAAAAACTGCTGGTTCACAGTATGGCACAAAGCGTTAAGTTTCTCCATTTTGCCCCCCCCCCCGATTTGTGGTGTTTTAATATCCGATGCTGAAATGTTCCACAAATGTGTTTAGTTGTTAACACACCTACCTGCCCAGTGAAAGCATAAGAGGGGGGAGGGGGGGGAACCTGTTGCTAATATAGCAGTTTCAGAACCACTTATCATATACATAGTGTTTTTTTTGTTTGTTTTTTTTACCCAAGAAACCAAACAACAACAAATCAGAAAGAATACAGATAAAGTGTTCAATGTAATTTATTTAGAAAATAACTACAGAATCAAACAAACTGAGCCAACACATTACCTTGCTATAGAACAAAAACAAACCAGAAAAATAAACTTCCGATAGTGTAGGGCTAATAAGACAAAGAATTAAGGGTGAGGGACATGTATTACACATGCAGTTGTGCTCACTTGAAGTGCAATTATCTCAAACGTCAACATTTTTTGCAAATAATTTTTCATACCCCGTTTACATTGGGGTGGGTAAGATGACTTGACGGCATAAACAGAAGGCAGAAGCAATAATATCTTTGGTCATGACACTAACTTTGTGGCAGGATCGCCAAACATCCAGTTCACATAACGACAGATTAGCATTTGTGTGCAAACTATGCAAAAGACATGTATCTTCGTAATAGTAATGGTCTGTCGGTTAACCTGAGGATTGTGACGCGATGACGAAGCTCATCTTCCCTAGAGGTCCTGTCGTCAGTGTGTTCAAATTTAACGAGGAATAGCCTTGTTCCGTTATTAGTCCATTTATTACTTTTAATAGCGTGACTGAAGTGGGATGTTGTTCTTCCTCCCCAAACACTCAGACAACAGCAAACAAATGTGACACTTTGATCATACACACATGTAGGCAATGAAACACACATACTCAGGTCTACACTTACGTTATTGTTGTACTGATTAAAACCATACCCTATGATGTCCATTATTTGTTTTTCATCTCTTGCTAGACAAAAAATTTTAACCTCATATCCAGCATAACACTGAAAAACATATTACTTTTAACACACAAACACACTTCCTACAACCAAAATGTAACACACATGCAGTGTAGGGCAAACTGCATGTGCTGTTGTGCATAAGAGCAAGAAGCAGCGATGTCCTTGGCACGGTCCAGTTTGTTATTGTCCGATAGTGTTAATGATAGGAATAACGTATCCAAAAAGAGGTTTTTAAATTTATTACAACGGCATCACTGAAAAATCGCGCTTAAAGCTAAATATAGATTTCACGAGATCAAAATTAGATTAATTCTAGTGCGGCACATTAGAAAAGTGCTGACTTGTAGGTGCTGAAATATGCCAAGGATATCATTTACAGTTACTGGGCAGGTTTTCAGTTACAAGAACAGTGCTCCAACCCTTCCCTTTATTGATATTCCTGTTGAGGAATGATTGACCCTGATATTCTGTTATCCCATTAATATTTAAATACAATCAATTAATGAACTAAAAACCTGCACTGAAACTGTGCTGGAAGGGAGACGTGCCATGGGGTACTCAGGAAGCTGACTAGTGCTCTGAGCCTGGGAAAAAGGCGGAAATTTGGGGTGTGAAAATGACTAAACTGGCATCAGGGGTCATGCGACAGGAGGATCGGAAAGCTCGTCAAGTGCTGCTGGCACGGCTGCCTCCTCTGCGGCGTCCTCAGAGTTTAGAGACTCGCTGGCAGTGGATGGTGGGTGTGAGGGACGATCCTCCTGAGTGCCGGGCAGCCGGTAGGTGGAGAGGGCTTGTTCCAGCACATTGCGATACTCGCCGCGGTGGCTGAGGCGGAACTGCCGGAGCACCTCCAGGAGATGGGCAGCAGCAGTGCTCTTTTCATCCTCGCCGGCCGCACCTCCCTGGTCATCCTGGTGCAAGACGCCAGCGTCAGTGGACAGAGCAGGTTAAGAGAATCGGACCTGATTAGCACAGGCCGCCTGCTGAGATCTTACACTGCCCTCATCTTGGCTCATTTTAAAATGACTCAGAATAGGGTTCAACAACAAAGTTGGGGCGGACCCAATTCTGAGAAAGCTGATAGCTGCAGTATGTGTGCAAGAGTAGGAGCGCGAGGATACGTACTAAACAAGACATATGCAAGCCTCTGATCAATAGCAAAAAACAAAAAAACTCTCAAACTTTCAGGCAATGCAAATTCCCTGGCATTTTAAATTTTATCCAAGTATCTGACGGAGATGAAATGCACAAACAAAACATTTACAAGCAACACAAGAATACTGATATGCAGCAAAACACAAGTACATTAAAGGATTGTCATGGAAGACATTATGAATTCAAGCTATTTTCGACTGGCCTGCCTTAAAAAGAAGTAAAAACACTTGACCTTCCTCATATCACATTATAATATTTGGATAATATTCCAACACCAGGTGGTTTTATCCAAGTGTAAGAATTCATATGTAATTTCCTGAACTTGACAGATATCACCACCTCTGGACTGATAGCCAAATCTAAAGTACCTAAACATTTTTAAAACTTGTATTTTAAGCGTTTTAAGCCTAAAACGAAAGAGAGTTACTCACCCCATCGTCTTCTCTATGTGGGTTAAGCCTGTTGTACACTGTCTCAATTACACTACGCCTGGGAAGGGCAAAAAAACAATCATGCCTTATAAGCATTGCAAAAACAAACAAAAAAAAATACAGTCACCTACTTACATCTCATCAGTTTAACAAGTTATTAATGGCCTAATATTTAGTAAAACTAATAAGTTGAAGTTCCCCTACTTGCTCGCAAGACCACCTCCTGGTGGTAAGTTTGGGATGCTCTCGGCAGAAAGGTTGCGCATGACACAAGCCAGGTCCGGGACTCCTTCCTCTCCTGACTTCTCCATGATTTCTAAAGGGTAAAACAGCCAGCAAGAATGTTACACAGACAGGCAATGGCCGTGACCCACATGGGTATTCGGAATGAAAACATCCAGATGCGCGCTCGAACCAATCGTATCGTTCCTGCAGACATGTTACCAGTGTTGTGTTAAAGCTGAGGATGAATACATTTACTACAAAAACAGTAACAGTTGAACAACAGTGATGCTAATCATTCGTCAATGACTCCAACATCGTGGCAACATTTGTGAACTGGTGAGGTACTGATGAAAGAATCATAAACCTGGACACTTCCTATACCTTCAGTACCTCAAAATCTCCTAAACTTGTCAAGGATTAAGGTTGAGAGGCGGCAGAGAAGATGTAAAAGGAGGGCAATCCAACTCAGATTCACAGAGCACCAGTGTAGAATTGCTAATATTTACAACATCAGTCCATGAAGAATTGTGCCAACAAGGTTACAGAGTCTATATATTATTAAAGAGCAATTTTGTCTTGTGTGTGTTTGCACCAGTGACATGAGCATCTAAAACTAATATCTCTGTGCCAGACACCACAGCAGAGTTCTAGTGGAATCCATCATGCCATGGAAGGTGTTTTGGCAGCACAGGAGGGATTATGCAACATCATGCAAGTGGTTTTATGGTAGATCGGTGTATGACACGATTTTTAAAAGAAAGGATGAAAAAAAAAAAAAAAAAACACTGAAATGTAATGTTACACTTCACTTGACTGTGAGGCCACATGCAATCTGCAGCACTACAGCATCACATACTCACACTCCTATATTGGTACAGTAAATTAAACACATGACAAGAGTGCAGTACATTACAGATTTCAGTATTTGTACAGAAGAAAAGAGTAAAGAGTGCCTTAAATGGCTAAGCAAGCCTTTAAATATGTATGTGCTGTTTCCTACTTTAATCATAGATCGTCTCTGGCTCTAGAGACTGTAGTGCAACTATTGAAATATAATTAAACAGGCCAATACACCAGTCGAAAATAGATACTCAGATACTGAGATACAGTGGAACCTTGGATTATGAGCATAATTCATTCCGGAAGCGGGCTCATATTTCAAAACACTCGTAAACCAAATCTTCCCATAAGAAATAAAGGAAACTCAAATTATTCGTTCCACAGCCCAAAAAAATAAATACATAAAAATAATTAACACAAAATATTAAGTAAAATAAAACAAATTAACCTGCACGTTATTACCTTTACTTTTTTTTTTTTTTTTTTAATAAATCCAGACAGATAAGTGTTTCCGTTTGTACGAGCAGGCGCTGTGTGTGTGTGTGTGTGTGTGTGTGTGTGTGTGTGTGTGTGTGTGTGTGTGTGTGTGTGTGTGTGTGTGTGTGTGTGTGTCTAAAGTAAGCTCTTCTCTCCCCCTTCTTGGCTTACACAGTTACTCTTCCTCCACTCTTTTCAGACGCGCACACAACGGAAACATTGTTTTATTGGAAAAAATAAACAAGAAATCTCTCTAATGACACTCGATTGAGCGACACACTAACGGAATCACTGCTGTAAAGTAAAAATAAAACAAATTAACCTGCACTTTACCTTTGAAAAGAATCACGACAAAGCAGTGTTTCTGAGTAGAGCAGAAAGAAAGTAAGTGTGTGTGTGTGTCTGTACAGATGGTACTCAAGCGGTATTCTGGTTTTACCACCACACCTCACGGCAGCAGCATTTGGGTTTGTGCGATTGCTGGCTTTTATAGCTGAGTGGCGCTATATGACTATAGACCGACATTTATTATTTTTTTTCAAGATGGCGCCGGTGAGGTCGGCTGCCGTCACGACTGCTCCAACCACCTTTTCTTTGTTTTTGTTCTTTAAGTTAGTTTTCAGTGTTTTAAAATCGGCAAAATCACCACCATTGAGTACATTAGGTATGATAGAGACACTCTTGTTTCTATTGGTATACAATGTACTCAATTCGACGTTTTTAACTCCGGATCCGAGCTGGCCGAGTGAGATCCTGAGGGAGAACAAAGGACGCAACGCGAAGCGGCGGCCCCAAGGGAAACGAGCGGGCGTCAGGAACCGGCTGAGAGCTCGTGCACACCGCACACCTCTGCCTAGCATCCTGCTCGCCAACGTCCAGTCACTGGAGAACAAACTCGATGACTTCAGGGCCAGGATAAAGTTCCAGAGAGACATTCGGGACTGCAATCTCCTCTGCTTCATGGCTGAACCCAGCGGTGCCAGACCACGCCATACAACCAGCCGAGTTCTTCTCGGTTCACCGCATGGATAGGACTCGGGGAAGTCAAGGGGAGGCGGCGTGTGTTTAATGGTGAACAACAGCTGGTGCAACAGCGCGAGCGTTGTTCCTCTTACACGCTCCTGCACACCAAACCTGGAACTACTGTCCATCATGTGTCGTCCTTTTTATCTACCCCGGGAGTTCACATCGGTCATAATCAGCGCTGTTCACATTCCACCACAAGCAGACGCAGACATTGCCTTATGCGAGCTGCATGAGGCACTCACACAGCACCAGACACAACACCGGGACGATGCGCTTATTGTAGCAGGGGACTTTAATAGTGCCAACCTCAAACGCGCAGCGCCGAACTTTTGCACATCACCTGCCCCACCAGGGGTGAAAGGACACTAGATCATTGCTATACAACGGTCAAGGACGGCTACAAGGCACAATCTCGTCCAGCGTTTGGTAAATCCAACCACGCCGCCATCTTCCTCATGCCAAAATACAAACAAAGGCTGAAACAGGAAGTTCCGGTTCAGAGGGAGGTCGCGCGCTGGACGGACCAATCGGTAGCCGCGTTACAGGACGCACTCGATGACGCAGACTGGGACATGTTCAGAAACAGCTCAGATGATGATGTCAGCGTGTTTACGGAAGCGGTTGTGGGATTTATTGGGAAGCTAGTGGACGATACGGTGGACGCGACACTCTGAGATCTCGCACCGCTGCCTACAACACGGGATTTGCGTCGGGGGACATGGAACCATACAAGGCTGCGTCATATAACGTGCGGAAGGCGGTGAAAGAGGCGAAGCAGCGCTACGGGAGAAAACTAGAGTCACAACTTCAACAGAGTGACTCTAGGAGCCTGTGGCAGGGACTAAGGACAATAACAGACTATAAAGCACCAACATCCGGTATGACGAACGCAGACGCGACTCTGGCAGACGAGCTGAACACATTCTACGCTCGCTTCGAGGCTGCAGCTAAAGACGCTAGCGGCGCTAATGCTAGCGGCGCTAACGGCTGCAGACAGGAAGACACTGCCAGCACCGGGAACGCGCTCATCATCTCTGAGCACGACGTGAGGAGAGCCTTCAAGAGAGTGAACACCAGGAAAGCAGCAGGACCAGATGGCATCTCAGGCCGTATCCTCAGAGCCTGCGCAGACCAGCTAGCACCTGTGTTCACTGAGATATTCAACATCTCTTTATCTCAGTCGGTGATCCCCACGTGCTTCAAAGAGTCCATCATTGTTCCTATCCCGAAGAAACCACATCCTGCTTCCCTCAATGACTATCGCCCTGTAGCCCTCACCTCAGTAGTGATGAAGTGCTTTGAACGCCTGGTCAGAGACTTCATTTCTTCACTACCCGACACACTGGACCCACTTCAGTTTGCATACCGTCAGAACCGCTCCACAGACGATGCAATCTCTCATCTCCTCCAAACATCACTCACTCACCTAGACACTAGGAAAGGGAATTATGTTAAAATGCTCTTCATCGACTACAGCTCTGCATTTAATACCATAATTCCCTCCACACTCACCACCAATGTGGAGCACCTGGGACTCAGCTCATCTATATGTCAGTGGATCTCCAATTTTCTGACTGGCAGACCACAGGCAGTAAGGATGGGCGGACATGTCTCAGCTACACTCACTCTCAGCACTGGAGCCCCCCAGGGTTGTGTTCTGAGCCCCCTGCTGTACTCTTTGTACACCCACGACTGCGTGGCCACTACCAACTCCACCTCCATCATCAAGTTTCCTGATGACACCGTCGTGGTCGGACTGATCACCAACAATGATGAGTCGGACTACCTAGAGGAGATTGGAAATCTGGAGAACTGGTGGAATCTCCTCCTGAACGTCAGTAAGACAAAGGAGCTGATAGTGGACTTTAGTACAAAGCAGGAGAGGAACTACCAGACCCCCGTCATCAACAGGAGCCCAGTGGAGAGAGTGGACAGCTTCGGATACCTCGGTGTTCACATCACGCAAGACCTGTCATGGTCCTGTCACATCAACACCGTGGTGAAAAAAACCCGGCAGCGTCTGTACCACCTCAGACGCTTGAGAGACTTTAGACTGCCCTCCAAGGTGCTCAGGAACTTCTACTCCTGCACCATAGAGAGCATCCTGACGGGAAACATCACGACCTGGTTCGGGAACAGCACCATGCAGGACAGATGAGCTCTACAGAGGGTGGTGCGATCAGCTGAGCGCATCATCCGCACCCAGCTCCCTGACCTGCACTCGATCTACAGCAAGCAGTGCTGGACTAAGGCCAGGAAGATCATGAAGGACCTCCGTCACCCCAGTAATGGACTGTTCACTCTGTTGCGGTCAGTAAAGCGCTTCCGCTCCCTAAAGGCCAACACAAAGAGACTGAGGAGTAGCTTCTTCCCGCAGGCGATAAGGTCTCTCAATCACAATCACACAGGACTAATATCTTTTTAAGCTCACAACATTGACTGGACAATCATGGACACATTCATACACACTTGCACTAAATATTTATACATCTGGACAATTGCACATGTTACTTTCACTAGTCACTTTTCATGCATATTTGCATAACCATTTGTCACTTTAAATTCTCTCTCTCTCTCTAATATATATATATATATATATATACATATATATATATATACATACATATATATACACATACTTCCCCCCCCCCCCCCTCTATATTTTGCAATATTTTATTATGCCCTTATTGTACAGTCTATTTTACTAGTTAAATTTATTTCTTTAGTATTTCCTTTTATTGATATTTATTTTACATACAAGCTTTTATTTTCTTTTTAAGGTCACTGGCGGTCGTGTAAGCATTTCACTGCATATTATACTGTGTATGACTATGTGACAAATAAAATTTTAATTTGATCTGAATTTGATTTAGTTCAGTCTCTCAATGATTATTGAGCCACGTGAAACTAAAATCAATTGAAACATTGTAGTTAAACGAATTCATAATCACAGTACTAAAATTACAGTACAAATGTAGAATTCAAATTAAATTAAATCTCATTAGGAACGAATTTAAGCAAAGTAAAAGTTACTTTAGATTTTATCATGTATAATTAGAAAAGCTACGCATGTAAGTTTTTTTGACATCTTATATTTTGTGTTTGATAAACTTGTAGTAGATTTATTAACTGAAATAAACAAAACTAAAGGACCATAAAAATTGTCAGGACGTTCTACTACATCAGCAGATGTCGATGTGTTTTTGCGTTATTATAATAATTAAATAGGCTGTTATGATAATCATAATGGTTCTTTAATAAATAATGAAAACATTTTAACAAATTTCATTTTTACATCCCAACACTCATGTTGCGATGTACCGCCAGCAAAAACCTTATAAAAAACAAGTGAAACATTAAACGAATTTACAATCACAAAAAAAAATTTTTTTACTGAGTCATTTTATCATACAAAGATTATTGCGTTGTGCTCGGACCACTGAACTTCTGCAGATTCCAAAATTTACATATTTACCGTTAAAAATTATGTTTTTACTAGGGATGCACAGATACCGGTATCTGGTATCGGCCTCGATACCATCCGTGTGGAAATATTTCAAAGTGAATGAAGACAACAAAGGCAGACTGCAAATTGTGCTCAGCGAAATTGTCCAGAGGAGGCTCAAAGCGCATTTAACACAAGTAATTTAATCATGCACGAGAGTTTCACGCCGCAATGAGCCATATTACATGCAAAACTATTCCGCGTCTGTTTCTGTAAATTTAATGCAATTAATTTAATGCATACTGAAATGCAAGTACTCGTTTTCCAAAAAAGTGGTATCGGTGCATCCCTAGTTTTTACAAGCCCTTGAGCTGTTCTTTGTGCTGTTTTCTTTAATAATAACAATAGACAGATAGAAACAGAGTCTATCTAAACAAAATTAATTGCAGCTGTTTTGCAAAATGTCCCTTTGCACTACCTGGCGGTCATTTCACAAATTACTTTGAGTGACTGACTTATTTGGCTGTTGCCGTTTGGCCGCGACAGAATGTGCGGCAGTCATAGACATACCCCCCCCCCTTGAGTAACCACTGTATGTCTGTGAAGGCAAAAGCAGGTTGAGCCTTGAGCAGAGAGAGAAAATGGATTTTTAACCTTTCTAATGAGACTGGACACATGCATACAAACACAAAATAAAATATGCGCACACACACGTGGTCACAATGTACAGTACACGCATACACGGATGTTAATTATACCAGTAAGAGATGTAAACCAAGAAGACTTGTTTAACACTCGCAAACCGCGTTACTTGCAATCCGAGGTTTCACTGTACTCAGATCCACAATTCCAAACTTGGAGTCACATCTTATTTTCAATTGCATGTAGAGTCGTGAGAAACTGTTCACCAGTACTGACATGCTGACCCATAAAAGAGTGTTGAGTTTCTCTTACCCTCAACACGAGACTCCAGAAACTTGTCCAGCTCTGCCTCTCTCTTCATCGCTTCTTCTGATATCTTGGGTGCATTGGGCAAACACACCAATACAACACTCATGTTGTCACGACTGCCCTGGATAAGAAAAAGACAGAATGGGGGAAAGTGAAAACTAAACTACTGTAAATCTCGGTTACCTCTATTCGCCAGTATTTACTCTACGTGGAAATGCAAGACATCTATTTATACTAAGACACTAACCAGAATCTAAAAAAATAATAATAATAAAATACAAAATCTGGAATGAATAAGGGGAGAAAATAAATAAATAAAAACTAGGCTTTCCCTTGCATCAGACATAATAAGGAACCATGGCTAGTATGACAAACAATTCTTAGAAAATGATCGAAGAAAGAGGAACAGCTACATAAAACCAGATTTAAAAAATATAAATTTCTGGACTGCTCAAGTCATGCCTTGTTTTCTTGGTGACAAAGAAAATTTTTTTACCATAGTGCCATTAACATAATATAAAATGACAACTTGTATAAAACTCTGTAAAATTCAAAACATAAAACCTGACTTACTTTGTGTAGACATGTGTCTACCACAGAGTTGCAAACTTTCTCTAGGTCATCGCACACTTCCAGACGGGACCGCACGAAATCACACAGCTCCTCGTTGCTCATGACGTCCCAGATGCCATCGCAAGCCAGCACAACAAACTCATCCTCATCTGGAACGCGAGGAATCTCAAAGACCTCAGGCTCAGGAGACACTAGCTGCTCCGTGGGTCCCTTTCCATCCACACACTTGTAGTCATAGTCACCGAGGGCACGCGACACAGCGAGGGAGCCGTTGACGCGCTGGATCATGACGGAGCCGCCAGCGTTCTGGATACGCTCCTTTTCACGGGGGTTGCAGGGCTTATGGTCCTGAGTGGAGAAGCGCACCTGACCGGCACGGAACAGCACGGCACGAGAGTCGCCACAATTGATGAAGTAAAGGTGCTCAGGCGAGAGCAGCACACCCACAGCCGTCGAGCCGCTACGGTCCATACCATTACGCAGTTCGGAAAAGTTGCGCATGTACTCGTCTATCTTCAGAAAGCCTGAGCGAATTCCGCTCTTCACGCCCTCGACCGAGTCGCGGCCGGGACGGAAGTCCTCGCTGCTGCTGATGATGTGCTCAAGTAGGTGTTTTGAGCAGTAGTTGGCCACACGTGAACCAGCGTGCCCGTCGTAAACGGCAAAGAAGGACCAGTCGTCCAGGCCGTGAGGTAGGCCAACGACTGCTGTGTGAGCATCTTCCATTTCCACCCGCCAGCCCTGCATGCTGCTCAGACCGAAATGCAGGCCATTACCTGCACCGTGTGCGTTGTGTTTCTCCGTTTTCGGCTTGTCCAAAAATGCCCCCATGGCTTAGGACACGAGCTGAAAAAGAAAGGAATAGAATATGATTCCCTGTTTTGATTTAAAGGAATCAAAATCTATAAACAATAAGGGTATCTTCATAATTAGTTTGCAGTTTTATAAACAACTGAACTTCATGCAAGGGTGATGCCGTCTTGCTGGAATAAGCATCTGGCTATACATTGGCCTTTCATATATGCTGGATAAAAATAAAGCTTGGCGAAAGAGGGATGGTGATTCAATTCAATTTCCTCCCTAGCAAACCAAATCGATTCAGAACACAGGAACATTCGGATGGAAGGTTATTAACAGGATCGATGTGCATGAATTAGTCATTATACCTCTCAGACAGCAATTAACAAAAGAAGGCTAAGCTTGAACATTTGCAAGTCAGAGAGGTCTAAAGAAGCTAACTAAAAGCCAACAAAATCTTCAGCACTATGCAAAAAAAAATACTCAAATCTTTGAAATGTCTAACAAACGCAAGTCAAAGCATTTTGACATCTCGATTGTGCGACTCTATGAAAGGTCTTGATCATACTTTAAATAATGTGTATTCAAATGTGGAAGCTGTAAAAAGAAGAAAGGTGGAACCACATTTAAGTAAGTTTGCATCGTGTGCGAAAACCTTGATACTAAAGAAAAGAAAAGATGTGGCCTGCTATTTAGATTGCTTTCATAATTGGGTATGATTGCTTGATGTGAAAGCAGCCCCTGTCCAGACATTCGATGGATGCTACCATTTCTCTCTGCTACAGAAACACCAGCCATGGTATGCATGCACCCAAAAAAGGGCCGTTGTCCTGCAACTGGACATGGTTGAGCCTGGGTCTCGAGAGGACGTAGGTGATTTGTTGTGCATCGTCATGGCTGGGATTGCCAAGGCTGTCTGCTTGGCCACCCCACCTGTTTAGAGGACCACGCTATTTTTACCTCCCACAAATGCAGCTTGGGTTACAAATTGCAGCAGTCAGATTGGGGGAAGATGATGCACTAGGGATGGGCAGTACCTAAAAATAATTATGTTTTATAAATAAACAAATAAAGCAAATGGAACTCAATGCCAACAATGTCAGCAGTGATGCCTCTGCCACAATCAAGTCCAGCCTTTCATGTACAGTAACTTGACAGAAATATGGTCGTGAATATATAAATTATTTCAGACATCAAAAAACACTGCAGTGACCGTAACCCTGTTTTGATCCGCCCCAGAATCGGATCAGTTATATCCGAGGCTGATTCAGGTTACAAGCTGTTTAGTAAATCTTTGACAGGTACTAAAATAATACAAACTCGGATTTTAAAAAGGCTACCAGTATTTAGGGGGGGAAATAAAACAGCCATTTTCATCTGACCAACAGAAAGCTGTTTTACAGGGTATGTTGTCTTTTTGTATAGTTCTTAAATAGATTTGTTAATTTATGGGGCTATTTTGTTGTCTTAGCTAGTTAGCTAATTAGGTGTCTTAGCTAGTTTTGTTGTGTTTGTGTTATACCTAGCATCTTGGTCCTGGAGGAACATTGTTTTGTTTCACTGTTTACTGAAGTGTACAGTTGTGCTCAAAAGATGGCATATCTTGGGAGAATGTGCAATCTCCCCAAAATGGCTTAATGATCTTGTGGTCAGGAGACGTGATGGTCACTCTACGACCTTCACCTATTTCTGCTGTAGCCATTGGAAGGTCACTTTGTGCAACTTTGGCCTTGTGCTTTGGATCATGTTGGAGCATCCACGAGTGTCCCATGTGCAGCTTTTATGCTGTAGAATGCAAACTGTCCACCAATATTTTCTGATGATATGCTGCCTTCATCCTGCCACCAATTTTGACCCAAAGTTCCCTGTACCACTGGAGTTCACACAGGCTCTAAACAGAAGAAATCCAACCCCATGCTATTCAGTGGGGATGGTTGTACTTTTTATCATAAACAGTGTTTATGGTCGTGAATATAAAATCAATACAAATGACTCTGCTCCAGAAGCTGTGAGGCTTGTCTAGGTTCTGTCTGGCGTACTCAAGCGGGCCTTTTTGAGACATGGGCGCAGTAACGGCTTTCTATTGGCAACTCGTCCATGCAGTTAATTTATGCTTAAGTACCTCAATATTTTACTTCTTCAAACACCACAGTTTTTCAAGTTGTTTGTTGGTTTTTCATGGCATCCCGTCTAATTCTTCTGGCAATAGTGGATGAAAAATTTCTTGGTCTACCTGTCTGTGGCTTAGTATCGACAGAGACTCTTATTTAGCACCTCTTCATGAGAGTTTGAACAATACTGACGGGCAATTTCATGTGTTTAGAGATACTTTATAATACCTTGTTGTTTGGGTGATCTCAGTTATTATTATGTTTTGAAAAGGAGTCAAACTATAATAAATGGCAATTATTTAACTATTTCTTTCAGGGCATGCAAACATTTGAGTGCAACAGTATATGGCTGAAATGATAATAAAAGCCTACTTGACTTGACCGTAATGTAGTCAGAAAGTGAATCACATTTTGTGTAAAGAATAGACTTTGAAGAAATGGCAGCAGTAATGAGCGGCCCGAGGTGAAACATGAAGACATTTCAGCTAGAATGTGGAGAAAACATCAGAAAGGGCCCCAAACTCAGAAGCACTGGCTCAAAGCTGACTTCTTGTTGTGCATCATGTTCAAACTCCTATTTAAAAAATATACAGAATGACAAACTAAAAGGTTTCTCCTCCACAGTAAACTACATGCAAATAAGGGCATCAGACAGACTGTCACCCAGCTGCGAAGAGACTTTTCAATCATGCATATGCACATCACCTCATCTCATATACCTGGAACAGCAATGACTCAATGCACGAGCTTGAAAACAGTCAAAAGAAACATAATTAAGTTCATCAGCTCAGCAGCTGCCCTTTACAATCCTATTCTTCATACTGGGATTAGTGTTTGTGTGTATTAACTTAAGTGATGAACCTTGTGTCATGGTGCCAACTCAATGTTTTCAAAACTGATCAACTGAATGGAAAAAATGCTATCCAGGGACATTTACTCAAATTATATTGCATTTCCAGATCTGCAGACTTTTATTATTTATTAGACATTTTTGTGTAGAAGAAATTGAAAATGTAAATACTTGAAAAGCAGACTATCCTCTCCCAATGAAATCTTAGTGTTAATCTTATTATTGGTTTTAATTGCTTGTGTAGCACTTTTGAGATTTGTCAACAAATGTAAAGTGCTTCATAAATGTATCAACACAAATCCCTTTACTAATCAGCTGTCCCAGTGTATGCCCAGTGCATTTACTCACTCTTTAGTGCCATTATTTATAAAGTGTTAAATTTGATATCTTGTTATAGGACTATTTAAACTTTTTTAAATAGAGCTTTTTAAGAGCCCAAGAACGATGACAAAAGCCCTGGCATCATAGTGCTTTGGCCCACAGGTCTTCACACGCTATGACATCATAGTGTGTGAAGGGCCCTCTTGTTTTGCTAAGCATTATTAGGGTCCAAAAACTATGACATCAGTCTTATTACATCATACTAATATTTTCCAGGGATTATTTTTAGGGCCCAAGATCTATGACATCATCTCCATTATGACAGTGTGTTTTAGGGCACTATGACATCAGCCCTATTAGGTCACATGGTTTGAAAGCCTTCTTTTTGGCTTTTCTGGGCCGGGAGCATGGCACGAGACCCTCACACGGGTTTTGCTGCACAGTTCATACACACTTGGACGTATACTGTACATGCGAAACATGATACACATTTAGATCTCGTTGAGCTGAACAACTTTCGCATGGCAGGTCAGGAAATCGGTTATTTTGGGTCGTTTGCAGTACGCGTCCAATGGACTTTGATATAGTCCTCGTAGAGGATTCATACAATTTTTGACAACTCCGATGGGTCAGCGATGACGATGCCATAAACTTATGAAATCAGAGTGAAATCACAGTGTGAAGCCTTTTTTTTCCCAAAACATCTGGGGCTTTTTTGAAGTCTTACCATAAAATTACCCCTATTCTAAAATTACTGTCTTTCTGTTGTGCCCAGGCAGCGATGGGACAGGTGCCTGGGCCTGATGATATACACAGAGTCTGTCAAAAAATTATGCATATTTATATATAAAAATATTACACACATACTAATATCACAGTGCACATATGCTTTATAGTTTTTCAATGCAGTTTGTATTTCTGGTTTCTTTCCATGCAAATAGACAGGAGCGTTGTCTATAACCTGAAATAACTGACTGGGAGCGTTGCCAATGTAGATAGCTTGGATTCGTTCAGTGACCCAAAACCAAGGGTTTATCTGGACCATGATAGTCTTCACACACCGTGTACTACCAAAAACAAAAATACGTTTATAAGAGGAACCTTTCCAGCTGATCAAGCAAGTAAACATTAAAACGTATAAAACTAAGCTTTTTTTTTTTTTAAGATTTAATTGACAATTTTAGATATATGCAAGAGTTACCTATACTGTAGAGGTCTTTATTCTGATCACTTGCTCGCTGCTTGAGGGAATTGTCTTTCTACAACAGGCAGGGTAAAGGAACTGCATACTGAACTGCAATTTACTATGTATGTGAAACTTGTTTAACACATCATCATATAGTTTATTCACATCCAGCCAAGCCAGTTGTCTGACAAGCTAAAAATCAAATAAAATCTCATTTCATAATACACAAATCACTTTTTATATTTTAATATAATTTTATTGAGCTGGAGTAACATGTATGTACACATTTCCCACCAAAACTGTCAACACCCGTGACACAACAGCACTGTCTCTCTTTACTACTACAGGATTGTCTGTGGGGTCACAAACAAGTCCAGGATCATATGATATATTTTTCCACCCCTTACTCAATCATGTTTTCTTTTGAAAAACATAATGAAGCATAATAATGGTCTAATTAAATTTGATCCGCAAACTGGGCTACATCAAAAAGTTTAATCTTTCTTCTGATTCAATTCTATAATAAAGGTAACAGTTTTGAAATGTCATTTTGAGAAAGAAAAACATTTTGGATGCTCTACTGAACACATTTCCTTACACATATGGAATACAGTGCTAGAGAGAACAATCATTGGTGCTCTCACGCTAGGCCACACCTCCAGGAAGCATATGATGTGTTGAATCACCTAGGCATCAAAACAAATGATGAACAAGTCCCTGTATGGAGAGGCTATATCTGTACAGCAACAAGCGGCTGAGTAAACACAGCTCGTAGCCACAGCCCAGCTTTTATATACTACATGCCTCCAACTACACCTTGCACTAGAATTTAAATTCTCCACTCATGAACGCATAAGGCTCCTGCACATGCTAAGAGCCCACCCAGCTATCCATCATGCTCGAAACCACAAAACCATTGACCTCATGCCCCGAAACTGCCGTCACTGTCCAGTCATTCCCTGTAAACCACAGAGCGAAACCAGAAATGTAGCAAACATGCTGCCAAGAAACACAGTATCAGTGAAAAGGGGAAGTGCGTGTTTTACTTACAAAACTCAGAGCATGTTTCAACAGCCTTCTAACTAAGAACCAACAGTCGCATCATTTACAACTGATGGCATAATGTACTAGAGGCTATCAGGATCAATATTCTTATTCAGGCCATGTGAATTACAGTGGAAGAAGCAAAGCATTGCGTTGACAGAATGCATGGGCCCTAAAGAATCAGAGTTCGCTTCTATAAAATGTTTGGAATAAAACCCTCTTTAAAATTTTTTATTAAATAAATAAAATACTGAATTTTAAACTAAATTCAAGACCACTTGCTCTTGCTCTACTAATTAGTTTTTTGATACCAACAGCCAACAATAATATGTTTATCAACTCAATGTAAATGCTCACTTCCATTATTCTTTAACATTTCAATACAGACCCTAAGACCAGCAAAAAGTCTACATTGTAGTAATATATCAGCTTTATGCTTGGTTACAAGGATTCAGTCTAATCTATGACTGGTTATAGATTAGACTGGTCAGATATACACAGCACTTGAAAACAAGTTTGTTTGTTTTGTATTTAATACAAGTCAGCTGCATTAGCATTAGAGTTGAGTTTTTTTTTTATTAATTAATTACCTGTTAACAAGATCACAAATGTTGCAAAATGGAAACTGTGACTTTAAATAAACCTCTTATTTGATCTAACTAGGCTCATTATAAAAGGTACTCATTTATTTATTTACAAATGCTGTGTTGAGAAACAGCAGAAACAGCCGTTTCCTGTATAGTGACTTATTTTCTTAATTTAAATCTTTTACAGGTTCTGAAAGTAGTGGCAATCCATGGCATTAATCTGTCTGGCATTGACAAGAAAAGCTAAGGTACATGACAGAATGAGGTTCTGTTGCTCTGCTTTGAAGTCAGACAGCAGGTTATTAATGTTTATATAGTCTGTGCAAAATTCTTGAGCGACTCCTGATCAAAGTAGATGAAATATTGTAGATTTTACTAAAGAAATCGGAACAAATGTTTCACTGCCCAGTCTGCAAAGTGCTTAAAGATACAATTTAAACGGTTGTTTATTGAACAACCTCAGCAAAAACTTTGTTTTCCCTCTTATCTGTTCCAACCACTCAGCATCACCAGCAGTGCTGTGCAATATGACCTCAAATCAATATCTTGTGTGTATATATAGTGAATTTAACCTTATTTATAACCTCAATTATGATTAATGAAAAGACTTGCTTTTTGGGACTTTTTTTTTTTTTTTTTTTTTACAAAGTTTGTTCTGTGAAAATGCTGAACTATTAAAGCTGGGATATTTTTCCCCTAATCAAAGAGCTCTTCTCTATATTGCTTCCAGACTGGATGGAGCAGAGTGATGTACCTGCACATGAGGTAGTATTTAAAGAGAACAGTACCTGAACACACAGTGTACTAACAGTTTTTAATAACTGAATTTATTATTATAATTTTTTTAATAATCTGAATTGGCAAAATTACATCGATTAGAGTGCACTATTCCTTGCACAGCCCTAATCACCGGTAAACTGATCACCAACCCGATCATCCGCCATCACCTGCACTTGTTTCTCACTGGTTCATGTCTTAAGTTCGATAATATTTTGTAATGTTTGAATTATTCGTGGCACTGTGTACAATTTAACACCCCCCCCCCCCCCAAAAAAAATGTTTTTAATTCCTCTGAAACTGGAAGCAAAATATGAAGAAATGATTGGTGCCTCGATACGTTTGCACGTTACTACAGATTCAAAGGAACTGCACAACTTTTTTTTTTTTTTTATCTTAAAGCTATAGACAGCACATTTTCCTACTGACGATTAAATCGTCTAACTTGGACACAACGATGGCAGGAATCTAACAGTGATTTATAAAACTCCTTTCAATCAGCCCAAACCTGTGAAAGCATATTATGGCGATCTGTCTCATCGCTAACAAGTCACTGAGCAATATTTTTAGCTCAGTGTCACAGTAAACATGTGAATGATTCAGTGCTGCAGAATGAACAGCAATTTGCCTGTACAAACTTACACTTTCACCAGTTTATCTCAGTTATGAAAGCTAACCAGAAAATGAGGAAAAATTTACCTTGGATGAAACTTTAACTGCACATGTAAAGTGTAAAAGCTAAAAAGGATGACTCTTGATCTCTTTACACAAAGATGGAGATTTATCCAGTACAAAATGATTGTCTTTCATCATTAGGATGAATCCAGTGAACGGTATGAACACAGTTTAGTTAGATGGTTCAACGTGCTGCAAACTAACTCAGTAACTGTTTCTGTTTCGAAACAGAATCTGATCAGAGTTGTAATAACCACATGCCGTGTCAAGTGCCACTCATTTTACTTCACACCTCATACACTGTACAGAAGACAGAAGCTTAATGTTTTATACCACACATGCCCACCCACAACTCCTACCAGTTCAATATCTTCAATTGCTTTAGACTAAAAATAATGCACTGAATTTTTTATTTCTGCTAAATTATTAATGAGATTCATAAAATGGACTAAGTTGTCCATTAGTGAATTTCCATTATACTTTAGCTTTACCACAATCAAATGAGTTTGATGTTGTAGTAAACTTAGGCAATACAAGAAATAGCAAACAGAACCATTAACCAATGTTACGTTTAGGGAGAAGGTAACAAGGATCTATATATTTTTTTGTAAATAAGTACTAACTAAAAGGCAGTAAACAATACACTAAAGCCATAACATGAGAGACATCCTCATACAAGTCTCATAAGACTATACTGACATGAGACATTTTTGACACAAACAAAATGACAAATCAAACCACAAGAATATCAACAAATTAGAAACGCAGGTCACATGTCATGTTATATGTAAACATATAACAGTTAATTGTAACTATGTGAGGATGTCAACATTATGACTCTGCTGTGACTTCTGGACAGTGTGAAAATAGTGTATTATGAAATAATACACTATTATACGCTTCCCCCAAAAGTTTACATGGACCAAACTAAACCGAAGCCGCAGGCTGGATTTGCCCTGTGGGCCTTGCCCTTGACACGGGTGCAATAAACACTTCCAACTGATCAGCTTAACTTTTTGGACTGTGTAGGTAGGTGTGCTCGGAGACAGGTAGGTTCCCACTCAAAATCTTGTGCCCTGTATGGTATTTCCTCTGGTGCTACGGTCTAGTTCAGAAGAAGTGGTACATCTCAAATACTAAACTGAAATATTGTGATAAACCTCAGACGCTAAATTCTTTCCGTCAATTTTTAAGATCAGCATATTTAAGACAACGCCTACTGCCCACTACTTACTTTTTACACAAGTTACTTAAATTAGCTTTTTTTTTTTTTTGGCAAGTGTGACTTGACCTATTCTGATTTTCTTTTTATAAATATAATTGACAGCATTAATTAAATTCTTTGTAACTGTAATTAAATAAAATAAAACTGAAAAAAAAAAAAAAAAAACCTCCACAACCATAAAACTTAAAACTGATTCTAACCACAGGCGAAACAATCGGCACTTGTAATTTGTTTGTGTCCTATTCACAGCTTGGTCACAAGGCAGACTGAATGCTAGTGTCATTACCTAAGATAATTACATAATGAGAAAAGTACATTTTAAGACACCTAGTCTGAAGGCAAGAGCAAGACTCCGTCTCCTCTGAGGAACATGAACAGCCTCCACTAAGTCTTACTTCTGCAGCGTTTTAGCAAGTGGGTGGGGGACGGGGGACCTCAAGCTTTAAATGAATACATTTCAAAAATTATTTTTCAAAGCTGTGCAGTGTTTTCCAAACCATTTCAAACTGTCCACATTTTCTCTGTCTCACAACAAACTTGTCACCAGTTATTCAGGTTTTTGACTAGTTAGTGTAGACATAATGAGAACAGGGAGAACAAGTGCATGTTAAAAACAGTTTGAGGATAGACTGAATTGTTTTAGTATATTGTTTATATCAAAAGTTTTAGATCACCTGCAAATTTCTTTGTTTTTGTTAAGTGATTTATTTTCTACATTCTGCAACAATACTGGGGATTTCAAAACTATAAAATAACATGGAATTAGGTAATTACGTAACAACAAAAACAACAGTTAGTTATTTTAAGACACAGAGGTCGGCCTTTCTGTAACAGTCCTTGCAAGAACAGTATTGTCAAGTGCATTTGCAAAATCCGTCAAGCACCATAATGAAACTGGCTCTCATGAAGGCGCCATTCCAGGAGGGCGAGACCAAAACCCACCTCTGCTGAGAAGTTCATTTAGAGTTATCAGCCTGAAAAATGACCAATTAACAGCCCCTCAGATTAGAGGCGTTATGAAGTCTTTAAAGTAGACTACAGAAGTAGTTCAAAGGAGATTAATGCATTTTTGGACGCCTTCAGCATTCCTTCACAATGTAGAAATAAATTAAAATCAGGAACCATCATCGAGTTAGAAAGTGACCCCAAAATTTTGAACGGTATTGTATATATAAAAGAAATTCATTATAACATTACACAAACATATCGCTTGGTTTTGTGATCTGCAACATGGTCTCCTCAAATTAGCAAATATTTAGCTTGCTGTCACGCCGCAGGTACTTCGACTGTGGACAGAGCATTAGAGTACAACATGTGGGGTTGTGGCTGTGTTCAACAGCAAGTGCGCTTGTAAAACATTTGAGAGAATGTAATAGTTGAATGGTCTGATAAACGGTCTTGTGTTCAAACACTCGTTATTGGACGCAGTGATGACTGAATGGATAAAACGAGTTGCATGATTAAAACATTAGATACATTGGCAAACTTTTCAGTCATCATCTGGAGCCCTGATCTGTGCCTCATTCATTAGTAGATATTAATTATTAATTTTTTTTGTAATTATATTGTTTCACAAACAAATCCATATTTATTGAATCGTATTGAGAAAAACGCATCATTCCATCCCTGTCATTCATTTCTTGTTCCATAAAACCCACAGTGGTCTTTGTGTTTTTAGGGTTTGTGAAGAAGCAGATGCAAGAGTCAAACCAGAGCGCAAACATACATGGTACGGCTTACAATTTTTAACCGATTTTCTACAGCAATACGAGACACCTGAAAACTATACTATTTTGCTTCCTCAGCTAAAGCAAAGGTCAGACTGAATGCCAGTAAATTTCCATCTGTGGAAAAGTTAATTCACTGATGAAAAAAATTCATTGAATGGAACTGCTTCAGGTTTGTGTAGACTCATGAACCTCACAAAGAAAACAGAAGGGATGAAAATGATAAAACACTGGCAATTAAAAGGTTGGTATAAAATGCTAGTGAATGATTAGTAAATAATTTTGGTCAACATCTGCATATCTATTATAATACACTATATACTATTTAAACCATAGTACAGCAACATTTATCAAAGTCATCCTGTCCAGTGACATATATTTGTAAGAAAATGTACATTTTCTTCTCCATGCTTGCTGGCATTCTCCAAGTCAATGATTTTCAAACTGTCCATCCTTGCTATTTGAGTTCATGTGTCTGCGATCTAGTGATAGACAACTTTACACCACTAGGTGTTTGTCTTTTTCATTTTTTATCAACCTGTACAAAAAGACTATAAGGCTACGTTCATCCAAACATCTGATTTTTTTTAGGGCTGTCTGAACGCACAAATATATGATGTTTTTCAGATCGGAGGGGTCATTCTCATATGTGGTCCGGGATTGGATATAAACCTGATATGGGGTCAGTTGACTTGAATGAGAACAGGCAGATCAACTCAAGACTTTTTGTGCCTCTGTGCATGTGTGGATTTCATTTCAACAATGGAGGACACCTGCGAAAGTCGTCAGTGGAGAGAAAGTGAACTGTGTGTGATTTAGTAGATATTAGGGGCAATGAGTTTGTACAAGTAAAACTTCAGTGAACTTACAGAAACAGCAGTGTTTCACTGAGCAAAGACGTATCTATGGGCGCATGCATGCTTTTTCAGAGGATAGACAGATCTGCATTAGAGTCAGATAAATGTCACTTATAATTATAAACATGAACTGTCAAGATGTGCAAATCTGAGACACCAAAGAAAAAACATAACACAATGACTGAAACATACTGTTGCTAAGCAACAGCAATCAGTATCACCACCACAATGCTATGAAAAACAAATTGATACTTAAATTGTTGAATAGTTAGTTATACTCAGCTATATGTTACACTCAGTTATATCCATTTGGTTTACCTGCGTACATGCCAGTGCTCGACTACAGCTTAAGGGAGGAATTACATATTTAACAGAAATAGTAATGAGTTTTAAAAAGTAATGAGAATTCATGTTTTTTTGCATGCACAGTACCTAGAAGGGTCAAATTAACACATATGACTGGCTCACAAATTATTCAACAGATTAAACACTTGATGAAGTGTCATCCTGCAGCTTATAAGAAAAACCAAGCTCCTATAAACCAGAAGCCATTTGAACACTTTTTCCCCCCATGTGTCATATTAAAATAAACATTTAATAAATATAAATTACACAAGTAATACTAGGGCTGGGCGATATGGCTGAAAACTATCACGATACCAGTGTTTCATATCGGTCGATATCGATAATTATTTATTTTTTATGACCCATTTAAAATAAGTGTTTTAAAAGTGTTTTTAAAATATGTGGTGTTTTGTAAGAATAAATAAAACTGAGGCAGACTACGGTCAGACTTATAATATACAAAAAACTGCCATACTGGCGAGCTGACTTTTCTTCTTTTATTTACAATTTCCTCGCTCGCTGCGGCACTAATTTCATTCTGCTTATGAAGAGGAATACAGCAGACCAGCACGAGACAACGGATATGGCGCAAACAAACGTGCTACTGTTACATGATTGGCTGTTAGCATATCACTCACTACGTTGCTAGGTTACCAGAGAGCGGAGGCGGACCAGAAGACTAGCAGTTAGCCCTTGTAGCGTGGACGGTAAACCCAAACGTGGAAATAGCACAAACAGGCAGGATGACCACACGAGTTACACACGTATAACCATACGAGCGATGTGAAGCGCCATCTTATCTCCTTTAATCCTTCCTGAATCACGACCGGACTACTTCAGGGTCCTAGTGCCGGTCGCGGAGCGTGTGCGCATGACAGCAACCAAACTAGCTTCGCAACCTCTGTTTTCTTCCGACAAAGAATAAAAATTATTGAACATTTTATCAAACATTTTTTATTGATATCGATCACGTGTCTATCGCGATACATATCGCTATCGTTTTATGGCCCAGCCCTAAGTAATACTTCTAAATATTCGTCCACAAAATACGTTGCTTCAGCTCAATGACGTCTTTAGCCATGTCATTCTGGAAATGGATTAGACGTGCTAATTTCTGTGAGGACAAGAGACATGATGAGCTTATAAATAAATTATATAAAAAAGGTCTAAAATCCAATTAATTTAGCAGCATGCAGTGTCTGTTTCATGCAGTTAGGGTCAGGGATGCTGTGTGTATTGCACCCTGGATGACTTCCCCTTAAGCAACCCAGCCAAAAAAAAAATTAATTAATGCATAAACAAACACCTTTTGCTTCATATAAAATGCAACATACAACTAGCATGTTATACTAGCCTTTCATTACATACATAATTTTATGAATATCATTTACATTTAGGCATTTGGCAGATGCTCTTATCCAGAGCGACTTACAAAAAGTCAGAATACAAGAACTAGGAAGCCAACAAGGTTATTGACCCCCATGGTGAGACAAGAAATAGGAAGTGCAAACAAGTGATAGAAAACCGATCATATTAATGTTATTACCATTCTGAATTGTAATTCCTTCTCCCATCCCCCATGCTCTCTGTGCCACACCCAGCAAAATGCCTCCCTGGGTGGTTACCAATAACGCCCATATCTAAATCCGCTACTGGCTCTGTGCATTTGATAGCCCTTGTGCGTGACAGCAGTAATATATGGGACACATTAACAGCAGCAGATTATAGCCAAAGAGTTGTCAGGGCAGTCGGAGACCCCTCTAAAGATAAACTAGGGCTTCTGTAGTTTAATTTAGTGGGAGTTCAGAAGGATCTGGTGCCATGTTTAAACAAACAAATGAACATTCTTTTAGCAAAGCCAACAGGAAGCTTTCATTTTTATTTCTATTAAGTGAGCAAGTGATTAAACATGTTTGTGACGGATTAGTTTACATACATTAGTTTATATACAGTAGGTAGAATAATAAGATTGTACTTTATCCAGAAGGAAAAAGGAGAACATTTTACTGAGACTAGCATACTTTGGTTAAAAACTCCACCTAGAACCATTATTTGTTAACTGCTGACAGTCACCGACATTATGGTCTATGGTAACTTTAACACTGGCATGTCAACGCTTCAATGACATTGACTACGACAACTGGAGGAATCGACTCAGCATGCTGAAAACCGTTCAGCCATTGACTGATTCACTCTCCTACCGACACTCCTTTTGACATTAATGTGTGCCAAAATTAGCCTCTTTAGCAGGTGTCCTGTGAATTTATTCAATAATCTAGTTCAGAGGCTCATCCACATCAAAACCTCAGTTTTAACCTTTCTGGAGACCCCTAATAGTTTTTAAACTCAAGTTCCTTGTTTATATATATATATAAAACCCTGATATGAAGAATGCGTCATTTCTGTATTTATGACAACACAAACATACAATTTGCTTTAATCACTGTGATTCTCAATGATACAGAATGCTCTTCAGCAGAATTCTACACTTCAGCAACCTCCATCCATTAACATGCAGCACCAGTCAGCAGTTTGCAAAGCACCAGTGGCTGCTTTAGAGGTCAAAAGTTTCACAGACTGGTCAGTGTCATGACTGTCAGTATGACCTCAGCCTCACACTATGAATAGAACCAATGGCATGATGTTTATCACAGTGCAGTGTTTGGTCACAGTGAATCTACACTACATTTGTCACGTTTCCCATAATCAACATTTTCTGAGAAAATGGCCTGGGATTACTTTGTGCTTTACTGCTATATTTTTTAAATGGTGTTCAATGGCCAGTTCCAGGGAAATCTGGTACCATAAGCCACTGCTCATGTTTTATTAAATGAATTATGTAACAAACAGAAATACTCCAACATGGGTCAGGGTGTTTCGTTACACAAGCGGTGCATAAGTATTTGGACAGTGACAACTATCCTATATGCTCCTGTACACTGTCAATGAAGAATTTATCAACTGTAATTCAAGTGACCTGAAGTGAAAAAATATTGAAATAACCATTCAAGAATTCAAAGTCCCTAAGGCTCAAAAGGAATTGGAGACAGTCAAAAATATTAAGATTCGACTGCCTCGAGCCTGGAAGCCATGAGCAAATCTGGAACCTCTTCTGTTGAGGTGCATTGTCGGGCCTTTACTCCGGACACCATATGTTACAGCTCATCTGTGTGTCTTTGTGCCTTGTTTTGTCTTCAGTACGTTAAAAAGAAAAATATGCTCAACAGTTTTGAGGTCAGGTGGATGACTCTGCTCTTTAAGAACATTCCATTGCTTGGACTTAAGTCTCTTGTGCGGTATGTTTAGCATTTTTTAAGCAAAGTCTAATCTTGTCTTTCTGGTCTTGTGTTACCAGTGGTTTGCATCTTTAAGGTGAACCCTCGGCATTTACATTCATCACGGCATCCATTGATCCATCGACACCCTCAAGAGTGTTTTAAACTTGGCTATTTGTAGTGAAGGGGATATTTGTTTTTACTAAGAATAAAATTCTATGTTCTCCTACAATATTTTCCTACAGTTCTCCTATGTTCTTCCTAAAGTATTTAGTCTTAATTTGTCTGAGCATGCCAATATATTCTTTATTTTAAAGAATGACCAAATTGTTGATTCTCCCAGTCCCCATTCGCTCAGTCGCCGTGTGCAATTCAAAACATGTTTTCGTTTTTTTAGTTGGAAAGCATTTGTAAATGAAATTTGGTTTTAGTCTATCCAGTAACCTGGAACACCAATTTATTTTGATATTTTTAGTGAAAGCAAGTATTGTAACACTGTGTAGTTTTGCAAAGGAAAAAAAAAAAAGTTTAACTGTCCATGTTTTTTTTTATATATAATTGAATTCTCCAGTAAAGAAAAGGTCACAAAAATATTTTAGTTAAATTTTTTAGAATGAAAGAAAAACAAAAATCTGGCCAAAATAAAAAATGTGCTAAAACAGTTGCAATGTTGAATCAAAAATAAACAGATCTGCTATTTTCTGTATCTGGTCAGTAAGACATACTGTAGCATTGATTCCTTCCAGTTCGATCATGAGTCTTATTTCATCTGTCTAGAATTTCATTTGTTCTCGGGCGCGTGTACGCGCAAGTTCCCTTTGGGTTCTCAGATTTGGAGAACATGACAGCAGATGATAAAGTGGCCAAGCTTTTTTCGCTCCATTCATATACATAAAGTCAACTTAATCTACGCACCACTTGGCACAGGTTTTACGCAGAATACCCTGGCTCCAGGGGTTTGGACACTAGGTGGGAATTGAACCCAGGCTTTCCGCAGGGAAGGTGAGAAACCTATCACTGAGCCATCAATGCCTTCCATATCGCATGTATACACTGGGGGGGAAAAAAATCTCCAGGACCATGGTGCAACAACAGTTTAAAAAATAAAAAATAATTTTTTTTTTAATTAAATTAAAAAAAGACTTCAAGTCCAAACAAACAAGTGTGAGACAAAGTGCAAAGACAATGGTTACACAAAACAATACATACAGAGCAATAAAAACACCAAACAGGATAAATATAAAGTCTGCTGCCATAAATCTGAAACATTGTTAACCAATTAACCCTTAGGGGTCAACGGCATCGTCAACAACGTTAATAAAATTTCCCTTAGCAAGTGTTTTTGTAAATTGAATATTGTAGCAATGCAGAAAAAAAATATGTACACAAACGAAAAATGGTTTTCTTTCGAAAAAGTTTATTGCCAAATAAATGCTTGTTATTAAATTTATGTTAAAAAAACACATCAGATAATAGTCTCTACACGCGTTGCAGAACCGCCTCTGTGCTTGGTGCTCCATTCACATGGGGTTTTTATGTAAACGACTCTATTCAGATGTAAGTGTATACTAATTGTTGCGTTGTTTGGGGGGGGGGGGGGATCACCTGCTGATGCATGACCTTATCCAGAAGAATAAAAAGGGCTTAAATGGAGGGGGGGGGGGGGTTAGGGGGGAGAAAAATCTTCAGTATTGACATAAAAATCTTGCCCCGAGAAAATGGCTCACCGCTTGAATCCACACAACACTTTTTTTTTCAATAATATTAATCATGCTTTTTTTTGCTGTTTGTGCTCAGCATTGAATAATTAACCATGCTGACCAGGATTGGTTGGAATGTGGTTGTGAATTTATGATTGAAATGAAACTGTTCACATCAACGTGCGCTTCGGCTTTGCATAAGGCAGCGTTTATTTAGCAAGCGTATACAGTATTTGTGCTATGTTGTGTACAATTATTGATTTTACATTTAATCTGCTTTGCAAAAGTTGCCACTGTCTGTGATGAGTATATCATAAATAAAGCTGCTCATGTTGGTGCACGCGCTTACATAGTAAAAGGCATGCATTTTTATCAAAAGGCAGATGAGTAGCTTTATCAATAAAAATCAATAATAGTATCCCAAAATGCAATAAAGCACATCTTGTACTTCTCCATCTCACCTTAAACTATATTACACTCATATCATATTACTAAATGCAGCCTAAAACATGCACTGTATTACTGAAACTCATAAAATACATTACTTGTAAAAAGTGTTGACTTAAGTCAGTTAATAAAGCATGGTGTACACATGCAAGAACATGCATGCACATGAGGAGGATGGTACCACCTCATTCCAAGACAGAAAAAACCCTGGTTTTCCTAGTATTAAATTAAACGGCACTTTAAATACACTGCCTGGCAACAATAACAACAAAAAAAGTAGTCACGAAAAAATTTGATTTGATTTAACTTAGCTTTGATTACAACACATTTGCCGTGGCATAGTTTTGACAACCTTATGCAATGGCACAATTTGTTTCAATTTAAAGTTACGTCACATACACATATTGTTGTGTTAAATGCCACACCTATTCTGACAGAAAACCTGTACGTTGCTTGAAAGCAAACACTGAGGTGACTTAGCACTGAATTTGTGGGTCCTGTGTGAAGTACAAGAACATTATTGAAGGGATTCTTATTTTCGCTTTCCAGTGTAATTTCAGTGGTGAAAAGGGGCTAGAAAGCATTATCAGGTTTTGAAATTTTGATCTCCTAACAAAAAATAAAAAAGAGTGAATGTCTTCTGCTACACCAGTCCCCTAATTTTATATTATTTCTGCATTACTTATCAGTTGGTTGGAAGTAAAATCGACTATATGCCAAAAAATAAAAATCCACCTCTTCATTTGCCTTGTGTGTCTCAGTATTTGGTAATGAGTTTTATGGCACATAACACCACCCTTCATTAAACTGGACATTAGAATAACCTTTTCCCTCTCTTTCCAGTTGTTTGCACTGATCATTATTGCAAGAACCCAAATCACACCCTTTTGACAGGTAAGCCAATCAGTCAAAGAGTGACTGTTCAGTTTTATGGCATTAACATAATGAAAGGCATTGTTCAGTGCGTACAGGACAATAAATCATCAGGCTCAAAATCTGAAGACAATGGTTATGGAGTAGAATCTCATGACACACAAACATAAGAAAAGATTGACTCTTGCCAAGCATTATCAAGTTGAGATTTAAACATGGTTCCAAGTTCCAAGAAACTGCACACCATCGGAACTTGTATAATTTAAAATAAATAAAGGAAATTCAACATGTACTGTAGAGGGAATGAAACTAAGTACCAAAAAAACTGTCATCTTTGTCACCTGGAAGAATTCTTGTTATTTGAATCCAAACAATAAACTTGTTCAGTTAATCTATCCTGACAAAGGCCTATATTTCATATTTTCAACTGATTACGTAAGATATAGTATGGAACAATAATACATACACAAACCATTTAGTCGAGAAATTGGCTTGTGTCTGCGAAAAACAGGGCTACAGTATCCACTTTATTATTTCTCAATACTAAGCTTATTATTAATTTGTATACTAATAGAAACAGAGGTCTAGTGGTAAGGCAAAAAGCACCCCTTTAACAATTATTCAATCCTAAGCAGGTTATAACTTGAAGTTTTGCCATAGTCAAAAAAGAGAGAGAGAGAGAGAGAGAGAGAGAGAGAGAGAGAAATCTAATAACGTAATCTTACGATATTTGAAAATTCAGATTTCACGTAAGATATGTATTCATGTTTCTAGAAACATTTACCAAAACCACAGTGATAAATGTTTGATGAGTTTTTGGGGGGAGGGACAATGTGCTTTTTTAATAATCAAGGACAGAAATGATTATACTGAGACTATACTTGGTATCAGTAATAATAAAGGAAATGACTTTGCCGTGTTATATACTTGTAGATATATGATGATTGATTTGACTTACAAATAAAGACAACATGGAAGTTAATAAATAAAACTACAACGTACAGAAAGCACTAAAACTGTGCGCGAGCCTGTGAGTGAAGGCCTCGCGGGCCTGGACCTGTAACAAGCACGCGCAATTCACATCAACAGTTACACTAAAGATATATATAGTTTCAATGATATATATATTTTTAAATAATAAATGTTCAGGAAACTTCAAATTCAAATGCAGACGGGGGAAAACAGCTAAAGTGTGCAGACAGCTACCTCAAGTCAAATATCGTGTAAGTATAACTAGCTAAGGACCAAGGCACAGAGTGCGTCCATTTAAAAAATAAAAATAAAGACGAGATAAGGTTTGACATTGGTTTAGAATCAGATTTGGCATATTTTTTTAAACACTCCTAATAAATATGCAGAGTTTGAGGAGTTTGATTATGACGCTTGACAAACAAAAGCAATAAGCACCTCAGGCAAAGTAGAACACCGTGTCTTATTTTAAATGACGCTAAATATCTACAGATATATTCAGAAATTTGTATGTTTTAGATCTAAATATATTGCAATACAACAATAACAAGCAGTTTATTCCCATCAATATCCGTTGTTACACAACACCGCTTGCTAACGCTATTACAGCCCACATACCCTACCAGTTAGCTCTCTCTCTCTCTCTCTGTGTGTGTTAGCTACCGCAAACTGCTAACTGGCTAACCTGTTTAGGTAATGCTGAACACCAGGCCATGTTAGCGTCAGCGCTAAATAAACTGACAGAGCCAGCTAGCATTCAAGCTAACACCCGAGCTAACGAATCACACAGCTAACTTCGCTTATGTTACTCACCTTATCAAATACCACAGATACACGGACTCCGTTCCGACTTCCGTTTATAACCTCTGGATGTTTTTTTTTATCCAAAATTCTTCAATCCGTTGTTCTTTACAAAACAAATCAAACCGACCTGACTTTACATGAAAGCCGATAATTCCGTTTTCGGTGTTTCACAGCGTGAATTCGTTGGCATTTTAGGGCCAGTTGTTTTTTTTTTTTTTCAACTCACCGCTCTAAACATTAACTTATTTACAGCCTCGCATGAATAAATGTTTCCAGTGTGAAATAAACAACTATGCGGTTACTTAAAATGATCTTTCTCCCATAGAGAGGGCCAAGCTCTTCATCGGGTCAGAGTCTTGTGAAGGGGAGGGAGCTTGCGGAGGAGCGCTCTGATTGGCTGATCGTCTTCAAATTCAGGCATCTGATTGGATTATATAACTGACAAACAGCGCGCATGATAGGAAATCGTGTCCTGTTATTGGTTACAAGCGTGTCATTTTTCTCAATCGCACAAATGAAATTTATATTTTATTCAGAGTTTAACCCACCCCAATCCCACCCCCACCCCGACACACACACACACACACACATTAAGATAATCATTAAGTATTAAAAATTAAAAGCCCGGGTTTACTTTGTGAACACAATCTAACTATTCAAATACTGGGCACATGTACCATCATATTTATTTAGTTAAGCCATGTGAGCTTTATTATTGAACATGACAACCACAAAACCCAAACATTGTGTTAAAATGTAAGTAAATGTAGGTTTGGTTATAACAGCATTATTCCCTAACTTAACAAAAATACAATATGATAAATTTTTTATTATTATTATTATTATTATTGTTGTTGTTGTTGTTGTTGTTGTTGTTGTTGTTGTTGCTGCTGTTGTGGCATATTGTGGCGTAGTGGTTAGCACTTCTAGGATCGAGGGTTTGGGTCCCGCCTCAGGGTTTGTGTGCATGGAATTTGCATGTTCTCCCAGTGAACCTATGGGTACTATAGCTTTTCTTGCACAGTCCAAAGACATGCCCTAAGTCTCCAGGGATAGGCCCTGTACACAAGAAAAGCAGTATAGACCATACATTAATGAATATTATTATTATTGTTGGTGTTTTGTATTATTATTAAATTTAAGCATTCAGAAAATAAGGGTTATTGAACTTTTGCATAATAAAGAAGAATAAAAAACTAGCTCTGATACTACTTGCTTATTAGTCACAGGCCTTTGGGGAGACTTTGAGCACCATAGCTGTATTTCTGTGTGAAAAATCTGGGGCACAAATTTACCATGTTCTCTGAGTTGCTTAAAGGTTTTTACCCTTCATGAAACACGTGCTGAGTGGTCATTTTATAAGTTACATCTATCTTCTTATGTACAACATATTGGATATTTAATGTCTGAATTGCATTAAAAAATCAGCATGTGCATCACACAGCCTTATTATGAACAGTATCTTATAACAAATATGCACAATAGCACTGAGACTGGCTGATGACTGAAGTGTGATTGTAAAACTGCTGTTAACTATAGTCTCGTATTCCCCATGTCGTCATTCCCCATGTTGTTCATACCAAGCTCTGGCCATAAGATTTCTGGGTTGGTCCAACTGCTAGCCTTTTCCTCCCACCTTCCTAAAATAGGCTATTACAGTAGGTGGATTTCAGTGTGTGTTCCCACCTTGTGCATTCTTGGGATAGCCTCCATGGTTCAGTGCGACCCTGATCAGGAGCAAATGTTTAGTAAAATGAATGAAGGAATGAAAAATAAACCACAGACTACATTAGATAATGGAATAGAGCTACAGATCAGCGTGTCCTCACATAGCAACGTTTTGAATTAGAGATCTATGTAATCTTTACAATCTTTCTTAGTCATTTGCATTAAACACTGTGTCACTGTGTCTGTACTATAATTTATAATTATAAATGTATCATTTGACAAAGCAATATATATGCTCAGGTCTTATTTTGGGCCTAGGAGGATATAAACCTGAATATTTACCAATTCTAAAATAAGGGTAAATATCCTATGCTAATAAAACGTCAGAGCACGGAGTGGACAATTATTGTCTGCTTAACAGTATTATTAAAGAGTCACCAGTAGTTTAGTCTGCTCTCTGACCCCATACTATGCACTACAGTACATTGATTAAAAACTGAGTTGTATTCACTGTCTGGCAAAAAAAAAAGTTTAGATCCATTTTTATTGATTTAGTTGTTTTTCTTCATTCTCTAAATCAGCTACAATTTTATCAGTTACAATAAATATGAAAAGATTTGATGCAAAACAAAAAAAAGTTTCCTTCAGGTCCTCCGATTTGCCCCCACAGTCCAAAGACATGCAGAGTAGGCTAAATGGTGCTTTGAACTCCCTGTAGTGTGTGAGTGAGAGTGTGATTTGTGCCCCAAGTCCCCTGGGATAACTTCTAGGCCTCCTGCAACCCTGAACAGGATAAATGGAATAGAGAATGGCTGATTGAGAGTGTGAGTATTTTTATCTATGACAAATACCAAATAGTTTAATCCTAAACAAACACTGACGGAGAAAGCAGAGAAATCTATTAGACAAGACAGGACTTGTGTAGTTTTGTTTGTCACAAACGTGATTAAGCAATTGCAAAAATTGCAAAAAAACTTATTATCCTCACAGAAAGTTATATGATCACTTTCTGTCACTTCCTTGCCTTTAGAAGCTTTTTTTGTAGCTACAGTAGTTGCAATGTGGTATTAAAATTCATAGAGCACGCAAAAACATAGGCAAATGAGATGTTAACTTACAGTATTGTTATTATCTTATGAAAAAATGGAGGTATTATAGTAACAAAAACATATCTCTGTTATTAGTGTTTTTAAGAGCTGTTAAATTGTGGTCACACCAATTTAACTTTTATTGAAGAGTGAATAATTCAGGGTTCTGACACATGTTAAAAGATAACTCCAGCAGTTTTCCAGCTTATCTAGTCACTTCATCTATAACATATGAGCTATTATCTTCAATCTTCATGCATTTATCTTCTATGCCGCTTATCCTGTACAGGTTACAGGGTAGGTGACTGGAGTCTATTTGAGGGGGGATGAGCATACATCCTAGACAGGGTGCCAAACTATCACAGGGCACACACCCCATGCAATTTCGAAATTCCAATTAACCTAACCTGCATGTCTTTGGATTGTGCAGGACCCAGAGGTTTTTATCTGTTTAATTTGTTGCAGAATTCCAAATGTGAGTGTATTTTGTACTGAATATGTATATCTAAAATCATATTCAGATTATGATTAATACTGTGCAAAAAGAATGTGATATACTGACTTTGAAGCAGAGCAGACAATAATGATCTCTTGTGTCCTATCTTACTTGTCCTACTAAGGCACAATAAGAGCCATGGATTTATGAGCATCCAGATCCCTCATGGAGCTTAGCACAGTAAACATCTGGGATCAGGAAGCAGATTTAAGAACATGCACCACTTGCCCCTTGGTAATTTGGTCAAAGAAGATTAGACATGACAATTTTTAATTTGTCTCTGAATCCATGGCATAAGATGATAATACCACCACTGCCTTTTTATATTCAGAGTGCTGATATTTTTATGAGCAGCGAGCAAATCAGGTTTTAAGCAAGTAGAGGAAAGGAGAATCATAAGAGCTAACGATCAGAAAAAGTCTGGGCACTTTAGAAAATGAAGCTGATGGAAATGATGAAACCTTGTGCAGATCTGTCTATGTACTGCATGTTTTTCAAAAGAAATCCTCGGATCAGCAAGGAATAAGCATTTCATTCATTTCAATTTACATTACATTTCTTAACATTTACAATATACTTTTCTAAATTACATACAAAGCTGACTGATGTTCTTCATCTTGCATGGATTACTGTTTAACTAGAAAGAATGAAACAGTAAAAAGTGTGTGATGCAAGAGTGTGCTGTCAGATTCTTTTGTGTACGTGTGTGTCACACAGTCCTGAGACAGCTGTGATAGCTTATCTATCCAGTCCATGAGGACAAAATTATTAAACCTTTCCTGCTTTATCAAAATTCCTATCCATGCAAATTTATCCATATTTATAAAAACTATAACCATAAAATATAACCAATAATGACAAATGCTGAAATGATGAATGGTGATTCCCCCCCCCCCCATGCTTTATAATTTCTAACTATAAGGAGAAGTTAAAATGTTTGTCTTGACATCCTTTTGTATGGACTGAAAGAATGAAGCTGCTTGGTTCTCTCCTTTGGATTCAGCAATGATGGAGAAGGCCATCATGGTGCCTGCTATTTATTTATTTATTTATTTTTAAAGATATTTTAGTATGCATTCTTCTGAATAAGGCACTATTACATAGGCAAAAACAATGTTTACAAGGTTACTTGTAAATGTACCTCACAAAGTCAACAAGAGGGTTTATACAGTATGTATGGTTATCTTTGTATATCAGAACCAAGTGGAGGTTCCAAGAGGGGGTTCGCAATATAGTTTGGTTTAAGATAATTAACTGATCCAAGGGAACTGTAAGTGAAACTATCTCTTTGTGCCAGGATTATAGTCCAGAAATATGCTGTACAGTATATGAGTTTGCATGACTCAGGGGCCCTATAAAGGTTCACAGGCTGAGTGACATGTTGCCAATTCTGCACTTCTGTCTAAAAACACCATTTCTGCCATTAAGGACTTTAGAGGCTAGAGCACTAGGAACAGTAAAAAAAAAATAGGATTAAAGTCAGAAGGAAAAGGAAAACTCAAATCTCTGGCATTCCAAACAACATTAGTGATCAAACCCTAACTCTGTACAGAACCTGGCTAACCTGTCACTGAAGCTGGTGCATACTGGTACCCTGTGTTTACAACATGCATTCAAGCACCTATTGCATTTTTTTGGCACAAACAGCAAATCAGTCACATGTCCCCCTGTAGCCTGCTGGTATTCTGAAGCAAGCTTCTGCAGCCTCTCAATAACCAGAATGAGTGACAGTCGAGTAATGTGTTGTACATGTACAGTACCTTAGGGAATATTGTTTGGTTTGTGCTGTCTTGTTCATCACTTTCTCCTGACTGAAGGAGTGCTACTGTGGCTGCCCAAAAGGAATGGGATAGTCTCCTTATCCATTTCCTATTCACAATATCAGACTGACAACAGGGGCATACTGTTAATACAGGTGGAATAGTGGCTGAGACTGTGGTGGCGAATGGGAGGTGTGCCCACAGAGATTTAAAATGTGTAACAAATGTCGGCACCCATAACAATAAAATCTCTATGAGCACACCTCCCATTAAAAATACCAACATTTATATATATATATATATAAAGTATACATGTTTACTGGACACACCCTGTCCCACTTTCCTTCTGGCCAGTTAAAGAAAAAAGAAAGACTTTGCTACTTTGCAAGTACCTACAAATGCTTGTTTTGCAGTTATGTAAAAAAAAAAATGCATTAGTGTTTTAAAAAGTGGAAAGTTCCCATGAACCCGAACTGGTCTATAAATGAGCATTAGATTATTCTAAAGACAATTTATGTCACTAAAACAATGTTAACCACTCCAATGAGCAGTACTCCTTCTTGCTATTAAAAAATGAAGCATAGAACAATGACATAGGGCATAGTGGGGGCATAAACTGGGCTATTCTGGCTTTTTCAAGGACTTCTCTTTGTTTAAAGCTAGACAATGTTTAGTTCTCCCAGAAGGGTCATTATACAGTAAAGTAGGGCATCCAAAGGCCCAGGGGCAATCAGGCCCATAAGAGCTTTCCATAGATTCATCTGGAGCAAACAGTAGCTCATGGAATTTAACACAGACTACATTAATGAGAATTGCATAACACTTAGCTTTAGCTAATTAACTGATAAGGAGAGAGAGAGAGCTTAAATTCTGAACTTAATATTGCAAATCATTAAAAAAAAAATTCTCCTGTAGATTACCACTGAAATCACTTTCTCTTTATATATTCTATTCATTTCCAGTCACTTTTGAACACGAGGCCATTGAGAATTTTTAAGAAGATTCTTAAGAATTATGCCATACGGTTGTACATTTTAAAAAGGTTTAAGGTTTATATTTCAGGGTCATTTTTGTCACAAGAGGTTTTGAATAAAAATATTTTTTCATCAGTTTTTTAATTATTGCTTCCTTTGCAGCTAGCAAAAACATATTCCTTAAATTGTCATATTTGGAATAAATTGATTAATATGAACAGAATACTACATCTAGAATTTAGCTTTAAAGGGGAATTAAATAAATTATTATTATCACTTCCCAGCAAGTAGATTAGTGAACAAGAAAATGCTGAGTGTCCCTTTTGTTAACTTGATGACAGCAGGTGTCAGATGTATTGTAACCAAAATTGCTGTGTCCTCTGAAAATCCAGCCTTTTTCAATCTTTCCATGTGTGTTTTCAAATGCGTGACTGGTCCATAAAGACATGAAGAGGTAGCAATGAGTGACTTATTCACCTCTTTCCAGCATGTGGCAATAATCATGACTGTTGTTACTGATAATCTCATCAAGATCGGTGTGGTATGTTCTGTGGGTGCATAGATAGATTTACAGATAGACTGATAGATTTCTACTGCTGTAGCTTTTATGGTATCTCTGATGACCAAACTGGAAGTGATGGTGGCAAGGAAAGAAAATTTTTGACTGACATGACATGGAGAGGAAACCTTGAGAGAAACTAAACTCAAAAGGAAATCAATCCTCATTTTGAAATCATAAACAATTGCCTTCATGAAGTCCTCTTTGTTGTGGTTACCAACTGCTGACTGATGAAGACAAAACTGAATACAAAACTGTATGTTGAAGTTTATGTCCTAAAACTATAAGGACAGTTGCTATAATACACCATCATTGTAAAACTGTTTGTATGAAATGCAGGTCAAAGCCATCATATGGTGGGTTTTAAGTCCTCAGGTATTACCACATCATTGTGTGGTGTGAAAAACTATTTGCCCCCCTCCTGATTTCTTATTCTTTTGCATGTTTGTCACACAAAATGTTTCTGATCATCAAACACATTTAACTATTAGTCAAAGATAACACAAGTAAACACAAAAAGCAGTTTTTAAATGAGGGGTTTTATTATTTAGGGAGAAAAACAATCCAAACCTACATGGCCCTGTGTGAAAAAGTAATTGCCCCCTGAACCTAATAACTGGTTGGGCCACCCTTAGCAGCAATAACTGCAATCAAGCGTTTGCGATAACTTGCAATGAGTCTTTTACAGCGCTCTGGAGGAATTTTGGCCCACTCATCTTTGCAGAATTGTTGTAATTCAGCTTTATTCGAGGGTTTTCTAGCATGAACCGCCTTTTTAAGGTCATGCCACAACATCTCAATAGGATTCAGGTCAGGACTTTGACTAGGCCACTCCAAAGTCTTCATTTTGTTTTTCTTCAGCCATTCAGAGGTGGATTTGCTGGTGTGTTTTGGGTCATTGTCCTGCTGCAGCACCCATGATCGCTTCAGCTTGAGTTGACGAACAGATGGCCGGACATTCTCCTTCAGGATTTTTTGGTAGACAGTAGAATTCATGGTTCCATCTATCACAGCAAGCCTTCCAGGTCCTGAAGCAGCAAAACAACCCCAGACCATCACACTACCACCACCATATTTTACTGTTGGTATGATGTTCTTTTTCTGAAATTCTGTGTTACTATTACGCCAGATGTAACCGGACACGCACCTTCCAAAATGTTCAACTTTTGTCTCGTCGGTCCACAAGGTATTTTCCCAAAAGTCTTGGCAATCATTGAGATGTTTTTTAGCAAAATTGAGACGAGCCTTAATGTTCTTTTTGCTTAAAAGTGGTTTGCGCCTTGGAAATCTGCCATGGAGGCCGTTTTTGCCCAGTCTCTTTCTTATGGTGGAGTCGTGAACACTGACCTTAATTGAGGCAAGTGAGGCCTGCAGTTCTTTAGATGTTGTCCTGGGGTCTTTTGTGGCCTCTCGGATGAGTTGTCTCTGCGCTCTTGGGGTAATTTTGGTCGGCCGGCCACTCCTGGGAAGGTTCACCACTGTTCCATGTTTTTGCCATTTGTGGATAATGGCTCTCACTGTGGTTCGCTGGAGTCCCAAAGCTTTAGAAATGGCTTTATAACCTTTACCAGACTGATAGATCTCAATTACTTTTGTTGTCATTTGTTTCTGAATTTCTTTGGATCATGGCATGATGTCTAGCTTTTGATGTGCTTTTGGTCTACTTCTCTGTGTCAGGTAGCTCCTATTTAAGTGATTTCTTGATTGAAACAGGTGTGGCAGTAATCAGGCCTGGGGGTGACTACAGAAATTGAACTCAGGTGTGATAAACCACAGTTAAGTTATTTTTTAACAAGGGGGGCAATCACTTTTTCACACAGGGCCATGTAGATTTGGAGTTTTTCTTCTCCCTTAATAACGTAAACCTTCATTTAAAAACTGCATTTTGTGTTCAATTATGTTATCTTTGACTAATAGTTAACGGTTTTTGATGAGCAGAAACATTTAAGTGTGACAAACATGCAAAAGAATAAGAAATCAGGAAGGGGGCAAATAGTTTTTCACACCACTGTACATATTATAGTATTATATTTAATACAAAGGGGTTCATCAACTTCTTAGAATCATGCAGGCTGATTAATGTTCAAGCAACTACAGTGCGGTATAAAATGCCTTATATAATGTTGTCAGCATGTGGTCTACAGGTCCAGAGTTAGAATTAAATTTACATTTACACATGCTCTTCAGATCCAGAGGGATGTACATAAGTGCTTTGTAGTTTTCAACATTAAATAGAGAGCAGCCTAAGAAATGTATAAACACTTCACACTTCAACAGTTGTTTTTGTCTTTGTCAATTTTTAAAACTCGAATTAAATGATGGCAGCAATGTGTAGTATTATGTTTCCTCTAAAAATGTCAGTACTCGCGCCATTGGTGATGCTATCATGTGACCGTCAGAAGAGAGACATATATTTTGCATGTTGAAGTGTGTATACATTTTTTGGGCCTCTCTGTACTGTATATCCTTATACTGGTTCCCTAGGTTACTACCTAGAGGTACTATCAGTCAAACACTGTTGGTGAGTTGTTGTTTTTTTTCATTTATTTATTTATTAATTTTGTGTGGGGGCAAGGGAGAAGGTAACCCAAATACAGTACAGATAGGTCTTAAGTCGTCGCTTTAAGGACTGGGAGTGACTCGGCTGTACACAGACTACAGTTCCCCAACCTAGGTGTCAGACTAAAAACAAAAAGGCTACATGCATGTCTCACTTGATTCCTGAGAGATTGTGGTACCAGGCGAGTGCTGAAGGAACAGGGTGCATTCAAAATTACTCTCCTATTTGTGTACCTTGGCAAACCATGTGTTCATAAACCTCACTTCTTCACAGGGAGAAAAGAAATACAGTAAATTACAAAAAAATGTTTTAGAAGGGTTTTCACAGACTGGGTCACATACTGTACTGTATATTGTAGTTGAGGTATTTTATTTAAAAAAAAAAAAGACAATTTATGTTCATCTACCTCAAAGTGAAAGCAAAACATGCAAAATCAGCATATTCAGTGATTGCATGTTCACTACCCACACTAAGTCATTTTATAATTTTAATAGCAATCATTTAACTGTAAAATATAAGTTGATAGATCCTCATCAGTTAGAGAGAAATAAGCATTAATAGCATTCTCTTAATAGTTGTAAGTATAATGTATGGTAATTAGCTTCAAAGCAATCTACTCAAAAGCTTTACCTCCTCATTTTATTAAAAATACACACAGCAGGTTTGTATCTTAATTGGTCCATCAGTATTCATGCATGAAGCACACATTTATTATATAAGCCTCAGGGTAAGTGGAGTAACCTCCCAGGCAAAGAAGTGAGCTTGACCATGTCTTTATTAGAACACTGGCACACTGCTTCTCTCCATTAAGCCTACTTTGGTCAAAACCAGGATTGGTACTAAAGTCTAAAAGCCCATCATCAGCTCAGCACTGGATTTGGACCATCTCTGAATAGAGCGGATACAGGAAACAAATAAGCAGCCTAACTGAGTGCTACATTAAAGAGCTTTCAGTCTCCCCTGCTTATTCAATCCAAACCTCATCAAAATGCATTTTCCAAGTCACCACACTCTTGCTGCCAACTCCACCTGTGGGGAAATAATTATTCAAACAAAATGGCTCCATCGCTTAATATTTAATACTATGTAGGGCAGCCAGCGTGATTAATTTGAAGTGAACCACCTCCAAGCCTTCACATTTACAAGGAGTTGCATCACTGCTCATCTATTAAAGCAAACTACAGAGCAGGAAAGCAAAAGGTTGTGTCTTTAAACTACATAAAGCAGGCTATAATTGAAAAAAAAAAAAACTTACATTGCATGTTGATAATTACCAAAGAAGCATTTTTTTTCTGTGTGTAATTGAATACATCTGAAGCCTCCCCATGAATCCATACAAAATCGTTCGCATTCATTCAGACCAACAATGCTAAATTAAAGATTTTGCAATTTAGTTTAGTACATGATATGAAATGCTATATTAAAGTACATTACACATATAGTTCAAAGAAGAGCATTGGTGACTCAGTGGAATGGCCTCTCTCTTGCCGGCCATGCAGAAGGCCCGGGTTCGATTCCTAGCCAATGTCCAAGTCCCAGTCACTGGATGCAGTGCCTGTCCCAAGCCGAGATAAAATGGGAGGGTTGCGCCAGGCAGTGCATCCAGCGTAAAACCTGAGCCAACCTTGTGTGCAAAAAGAGTTTTTAAGAACACAAAAAGGCTGGAATCTTGCTGGAAAACAGTTTGGGCCTTTTAATGCCAGTAAAAAAGAAATTGTAATGCTAAAACATACAAAGACAATCTACGCTACTTTAAACTTTGTGGCAAATGTTTTCTGAGAAAAAAATCATTCTTACATAGATATTTTTTGTAGAAGTATTTTCACAGACTGGGTCACATACTGTATATTGTATTTGAGGTATTTTCAAAAATAATTTCTGCCAAAAATAATATAAATGATACTTTTTAGCTTGAAAAAGTAATTGTTGCATGTGCAAAAGAACAATATGTTGCATCAGTACATTCATACATGTGCTACTCATGGTTTGATGATGAAAAGATGATGCTTTATTCATTTTATCTACTTGATTAAAGAACACCAGTTAACCGAAACACAAAGCATTACCTAAACTTCAGTTTAGACAGTTTAGCACATTTTAATTCTACCAAAAACTGCAAGTACGTGAACATGAAATTTTACAACCAAAAAAAAGACATTTTGGAATAGTGCATTTGTTAGTCATAAACAGTGTGAATAATAAAATTGCTACTGTGCAGTGCGTGTGTGTGTGTGTATGTGTGTGTGTGTGTGTGTGTGTGTATTAAATGTGTATGCAAGGTCACCTTCTGCTTATATAGCAGGTTAATCATTCTTGTGTAGTTGTGTAGACTTATGGATTAATTAAGTGATTTTTGCTCGAACCCACTGTAACATCATGGTCAAGTGGCCCACCACACAAAGAGGTTTTCTTAGGATTGCTGGGAATTATTCTGAATATTAATTCAGACCTCTGCGGCAATCTGTAGAGTGACTAGCAGATGACACTAAAGATGAGGACCTGCTGATGCTCTGTTAGCAAGGAGATTAATCTGATGAGATTGTTTGTCAATGAAAGGGACACAGGAAATTCAAGTGAGACTTAGAGCTCAAGAAAACGAATTATTGTATAACAGGATGGGATGAGTTTACAATTGTCATCAGCATATTTAACATTCATCAAATGTTAAGTAAACAAAACCTTAGTTATGTTGTAATTAAAATAAAATCTATTCTAGATCTTTAGCACACACACACACACACACACACACACACACACACACACACTCATAAACTGTGTCTGCCGAAGAATTTATACACATTTCAGGAATAGAAAAGTGCATAAATATCTTAATACAAAAAAATTATTGTTATACGTTATATATAGATATATATGATATTATTGTGATAATAATATGATAATATTATTCATATTATTTTAATATAATATACATCATGCTTGAGACAGACAGACAGACAGACAGACAGACAGACAGATAGATAGATAGATAGATAGATAGATAGATAGATAGATAGATAGATAGATAGATAGATAGATAGATAGATAGATAGATAGATAGATAGCTCTAGAGCAAGTATGCCACCAAGGAACATTTCAGGAATTACAACCGTTTACATTCACACATTTTGGGGGCTCATAAATAATGGAAGAAATGGCTGACAGGTAGTCTGCATGGCCAGGTGTGGTCTGTTACCTCATTACTCAATGTCTGATCAAGGCCTAGGGGTGGTTCTCAGTGTTACTTAGCATCTGATAGCTGTTCACTGGAACTCTCAACATGATGCGTGTGTGTGTAAGGGAAGGTGGATATTACTAAGCTGACAAACAAAATAAACTAATCAAGGCTATAGCAAAAATATTGTGATTAGACAATACAATAGACTGAAACATTCTTAAAAAGAACCAATGAACCAGCAGGCTCAATAACAAAATTCCTGGAAGATCACGGAAGACAACTGAAGTGGATGACTTCAGAATCCTGTGCATGATGTAAAAGAACCCCTTTACCACATCGAGCCAAGTCAGGAAGACTCTTGTGCAGTAGGTCTGTCATTGTCAAAGTCTACAGTCAAGAGATGGCTTTATGAACTAAATACAGATGCTTCACAACAAGGTACAAACCACTGGTAAGAACAGATAGGCCAGACTAGATTTTACCAGAAAAATAAAGTCTGGTAAAGTCTGGCCTTTCTATTCTTACTAATAGACTAATGAAACCAAAATTGGCTTGTACCAGAATAATTGGAAGAAAAAGGTTTTAGAAAGATAGGAATAGCTCATGTATACCACATCATCTGTCAGAAAAAAGTGGGTCAGTGTTAAGGTATAAGTGTGTACAACTGCAGATGGAATCAAGCCACAGATGTTTACTGATGACCTGACTTCTGTTAAAAGTAGTTTTATTTAATTTTAAAGTGTATAGGATTATACTGCTCTGATTCAGGCAAATTTTGGACTGTGCTTCAACCCAATAGAACTTCAACCTGCTCTCAACCCAAACGCTTTTCACTTATTGAAGATGATACTAAAGGCTGAAAGACCCACAAACAAGCAGCAGCTGAAGGCAGCTACAGTAAGGACTGCCAAAGCATCTTAAGTGAGGAAATACATGTCAATGGGATCCAGATTGTAGTCTAGTTCTAGTCTTAAAGCTTCAATGTCTGCTAGGGATGTAACGGTATCAAAACATCACGGTACGGTAATACCTCGGTATGAATGACACGGTACGGTATTTATTGAATCATTTACAGGAAAAACAAAACTAATGAAGAGACTCGAAAAAAGTGCCAGAAGTGTTTATTAAACAGAATACATGAACACTGAACATATGAATGGCATACAAATTAGCCATCGATCTGTAAACTTTGAAACAGAAACTTAAATTTTTCAATTTTAATAACAAAATATTATTAAACCATGTAAAAAAAAAGTTTCAATTTCGTATTTATTCACTCACTTATTCAGACAGAGACAGGATTTTTTTCCCTTTCTCGTTTCTTTTCAGAGAGAAACCGAAATGACTCGATAAAACTATAGGTCTTCTGAGAAAAGTTTGCGGATGCTGCTATTAGGAAGGAAAAGAGATGGAAAGAGTAATTAATCATTACGGAGTAAGCGGGTTTTAAATCGGATGTGCGCATTACTGGATCTGTAGCGACAACAGACCGCAAAGTACGATGGCCACGCCTGGGCTGATGGGAATTGTAGTTCCCATTACCTCCCGTTCGCTCCATTCGCCTGAGCAAACTTTTCTCAGAAGACGTATCATTTTACCGTCATGCGACCACGGTATTATTGAAATAAATTGTTATTGCGGTACGATGGTATTTACAATACCGTTACATTCCTAATGTCTGCAGTAAGAAATAATTACCTTTTTCGGCATTATGGTTAAATTTTGGTCCATTTCTCTAGGCAAATTGCTTAATGAGCACAGAATCTGAAACTGGATAGTTAGGAACTGGAAAAAAGACAATGTCATTAACATGGTCTCACTCAATGTTTTTTGCTTTGTGAACTATTCTATGTGAAAATCCCAACAGACCATCTGCATCTTAAATAAACCAGCCCATCTGGTACCAGCAACCATAGTACTGTTAAGTCATAAAAATCTCAATTTTCCCCATTTTGATGTGTAATGTGAGGACTAACTCACGGCCATACCCTGTATCTGCACGATTTTATGAACTGTGCTGATATGGCAACACGATTGGCGGATTGTAAAACTGTGTAAAGCAGGTGTCCCTATTAATGTCCACAATGAATGGTGTGCGCACGCGTGTGTGTTTGTGTTACTGTAGGTCACACAGGTCTTACTAATTACACAAAAAGATTGAGAAAGGAGATGCACTGACATTGACTTGAGAATAAATAATATAGAACGTGACAATGTCGCCCTCTGGAGACATAATCAACTGCGGGTCAAAATCTTACAAAGAGCTGTTATCCAAAACTGTTTCCAATTCTCTATTGCTTTGATTAAATTTGTGATATAAGTAATATTCAGCTTTGGTTTAGACCGCTCAATTTAACAGTCTATGTTACTATTATAAATCTCAGTTAAACACTGTTTAATGGTTTTAAAATTTGCCCCATTATGCACAGCAATTACTACTATATTTTTCACTTCTACAAACCACAAGGTTTTATTATCCAGTATGACCATAAAACCCATGTATAGTTATAATTATAAACAAGATCATAGATTGAATCACAATGTAATAAGTTATTACAATATATATTATATATTATTATAAGTATAAGTATATTATAAGTATAAGTATATTATAAGTATAAGTATATTCATATGATTTGTTCCTACCTTCCTAAATGGATTTGTTGAAAGCTTTTCTCATAGAAGCAGTGTTGTAGGGATCAATGTGGAAAATTTACAGGACAAAAACATTCAAGGATTTTAAATTTAAACCAAATTAAAATATATAATGAATTTGAGTAAAACTATAGTGATTTATATATATCATAGTGAATATGAAATATATCTGGACCAAATTTAATAGTAAATATTTCCCAAATTCAACTAAACTCAATAGATTTACAATATATATATATATATATATATATATATATATATATATATTTTTTTTTTTTATTAATATGTGATAGCAGCAGTAATCTCCACCTCAGCAGCAGAGGGCAGTGTGTCTCCATTAGAGGCCATTAGGTTTCTACCTGCTACCTGTGGGTGATATAAATCATTAATCAAGTTATATTAATCATGAGTAATTGTATACCTTTCTACATTGTGTACTTACTGTAAAAAAAATCCAAATGTAAACATATTTTTAAAGTAATGTTTCAATTATGCATTTGCATGCTACTATACTTCATGAGTTATAATCTTAATATTTAACCAATCTCCCTATAATTAAATTTAGCAAGCGTCTGTATTTGTGCAATGATTTATTTGTATTGCACACTGTACAGTGTTGCATAGTGTGCTATACTGCAGGACAGACTCTGGTCTGAGGCGGTGTCCTCGGTGGGGGTGTTCGCAGTTCCTCCCTCGGATGTTTTAATGAAAGGTTTCCTGACTGTGGCAAGACCAGCAAGGCACTCTGCAGCTCAGAATACCCAACCTGTGACCCAACACTGTGGCACTGAGCGCAGGGAGGAACACCACACTGGCTCAGGAGATCAGTTGTTATCCAGAACCGTGTGTCTCAATTTTAAACCTAAAGAACAGACTGAAAGTGAACAAGCATAAATTAGTAAACACTGTTTAGATTTTAGATTCACTGCCGAGTGGTTTAGCAAGACAGTAGCAGTGATGTATAGCATTCTTTATTACATTTTAACACCAGCTATAAACTTTAAAAGGATTTTAGAAGGTCCTAAAGTTAGGCTGAAGTGAACCTCACTTGACCCTTGGGTCACAATATATATATATTTTTTTTTTTAAATGAAAACTTTTTGAAAAAAAAAAAAAAAATCCCCACAGGGGAGACGCCTTTGACAATTATAACCCGGAGTGGCAAGTTAGGTTCTGTAGCAGGCAAGCGGAGCAAACCGACCCAAACCAGTCTGATGCACAGGGCAGTGGCCTGGGTGCTGCAGCAGATGGTAGCTGGGGTTAAATTCAGCTCTGGGTGTAACCGTACATAAACAAGCAGAGCAGACCTCAAACAGGGCTTCTGGATGCACCACTGCCTGCTGTTTGGGAAGATGACTTTGGGAATACATTTATCTGATTTACAACCTGCTGCCCCTCTAAAAAAAATCCTATAGCCAGAAAACTGCTGCCTTGCAGGTGTGTTGAGGTGAACTACAGTGGATCTGTAAAGACTGAGTTAACATTCCCTATTACAGTACCTAGCAATGTGGCTCCCTGTGAAAGACATTTAATATTTATATAACTTATTTTAGATCTGCCATGATGTGCAGCATGCACCTGTGCACCTGTTTCCCTAGCTCAGGAAAGAGCAAAGAACTAGTGTGTTCAAACATTAGCATGCTTAGCAAAAAGAGGAGGGGGAAATCCCTTCCTTTGTGGGATGCCCTCTATACTGAGCGGTCGCCTTGGAAACATTCTGTGGTCATCACAAAGAAACCAGTGTGTAGTGGCGCACAGACGTCTTGGCCATCGTAGCGATGTTCCCTCTCCAAGCAATGATGTAATGTTTTGGAATGATCAGAGCATCTCAGTGAGAAGCGCAGGCTTTGTAATGGATGAGTGGTTGCTGTGGATGAAGTTTTGTTAGACAGTTTTCTTGTTTTGAACAGTGTGGTTTCAATATGGCTGTCTACGTCCCATGCCAGACCTATGGCTTAGACATTTTTACAAAGAAAAAGCCATCACACTCTCACAGTATAATTTAAAACACCAAAATTGATGGTTTGCAGCCAATCCCTGCATCCTCTATGATTTGTGTCACTTTTTGCTCCTATAGAATTACGTATCTGTCTATCTTATTTCCATTGACTCACTAATCTAATGAGGAGCAAATCCTTATTTTGAAGGGTTGAATCAAATGGGACAGTCCCTGTGTCTGTTGTAACACATTACAGAACACACACACACACACACACACACACACACGCATGCACGCGCGCACACACACACACACACACAAATAAACATTCATATGGTATGCCAGTGTGGTCAGTTGTAGTAAGAGGAACTGCCAATTTATGGCAAGTTTAAAAAAAATAAAAAATTGTAACGTGGACAAACGTTTAAATAGCATCTACATCTGCCTCCCACAAACAGAGTCTGCACAAGGCAATTCTCACTGCACATATGTTCTTTTCCCTGAAAGGAAGGACATTGATTTCAGGAAGGTCAAGTATCTCTTGCGGCAATGCCGCCAAGTTAGACTAAAGTCAAGTAGAAGACCATTTCTTAAGCAAATGTAGTTTGAAACAATGTATATAAAAAAACTATGTTGATTTACCATAATCTAATTGATTCACTATCAATTAGATTGGCCTCAGTTTAAAGTTTTAAATTTTTTTACATGAAGTTAAAAATGCTGAAGCATTCTGATATTGAATAATTAATAAAATAATTATCTATACTATGATTACATGTTTCATTGTACTCATGTTTGATTGGCCATCTAAGTTTTAAGAAATAGGCCAAATAAAGTTATAAATATTAGTGAATGAGCAAGTCCAATGAACATACTTATTTGTCTGTTTGTTTATTGAAAAAAAAACGCTTGAGACTTTGAGCACAAGGCTGGGTAAACACTGGACAGGGTGCCAACCCATCACAAGGCAAACCTGCACACACACAATTTGGGGAGGCCAATTAGCCGAATCTGCATGTGTTTGGACTGTCGAAGGAAATCCTTAAAGCAAGCAACCTCCATGGTCACAGACCCAAGACTGGAATCAGACCATTAAACATTGAGGTGTGAGGCCACAGTGCTAACGTCTACATCGCATCTAATTTATAATTGTGTTGAGTTATAACATTAACAAATTACCAAATAGAATCAGCTAAATAAATACATCCAATGTCTGAAACAATGCCTAACTAAATTTAAATACCTACTAAATTAATTTTTGAGAAACTAATTTATTTTGTTTATATGGCGAATTTAATGCTGGGTATTATGTAATTTAATTTCATTACTGAACTACAGTAGACAATTGGAAAAATAGGTTGCCAAAAAAAAAAAACTAAAGTTCTAAAAGCATAAGATGTGAAAGGGGTGCAGTTACTAATGTTTTTTTTTAAAGTGTGAGCTTACCAGATCATCCCTTGGTTTAGGATTATTATTATTATTATTATTATTATTATTATTATTATTAACATTATTTGGTAAAATTATTATTCAGAGTCAATGGAGGGCGCTGTTAGGCTAGTCAATGTTGTTCTTTCTGTGTTAGATGAATTACTGTTTCAGTGAAGCAAGATCTGCTTTTTGGCTTTTATGTGAAAGGCCGTTTAAAGCACATGGACACCTGGATGAAGCCGCTATGTGGTGAAAGCAATGCTGGAATGATTTGGAATATCTACGTCATGAACCGTACAGGGCTTTACTGTGGGGGGAGTGCAAAGTATGTCAAAACATTAACAGAAAAGTTTCAGGAGTTCCATGTTATCTGTAGATTCTTTGGATCAGGATGTGTGTGTGTGTGTGTGTGTGTAAGAAGTGTTTAGTAGAAAACGTTAATGTGCGTCTCTAAGTCACCAGATTACAGGAAATTTTAAAAAGTGCGTCGCAAAAAATTCTACAAGTCCATCCCCTAGACCACCAAAACACTCCCCCTCGATCATCAAGCCCCTCCCCTGCAACAACTGTAAAGCATTTATACACACATGTGCGAAGCTCGCCAAAGCGCGACACTCCCCACAGCCAGGGCTCACTTAGCGCAGAAGTGAACAGAGCAGTGCGGTGACCTGTCTGCTCTCTCATCTCATCTCTATTCACCATAAAAATCTCAAGAAAATAACAACACCAGCCGTGGATATATTATTGCACGCAAGGATCCCTCACGGTCCGACACTTATTTTTGAGCTGGAACGCACTGAGGAAAATGTCGGCTTCAGTACTGTCTTCCATTTACGACTTCGACCTGTTGTACAGGGTAAGCAAATCTCTCCAAAAATCTAATGAGCCCGTGTGATAGCTGTTTTCACTGTGTATAGCTTCAAGCTTCGTGTTGACGCTGTAACGTGAGAGCTGTGTGTCTGTGTGTGTCTAGTGTTGTAACTAATTTTGGCAAATGGCAATAGTGTAGAGATCAGTGTATCACTGGAAAGTACTCATGACCAAATGATTGTCTTTTTTAGCAGGAGAAAAGCCAAGGCTCTAATGCAGTGCACCTGAACAACGTGTTGGACAGGAGAACCGTAGGGATACCGCTCTCCACATCCAATAAAAACAATAACAGGTTCAATGCAGGCGGCTACTTCCGGGCGAACTCCATCAGCCACATGGACTCTATCGGCGGGGGCAAGGAGAGTCCAACACCAGCATATATGAATAAGGAGAACAAGTTTCGAGACCGCGCCTTTAGCGAGACAGGGGACCGAGGTCAGCAGCTGCAGGAAATGCTCCAGTCTAAGCCCGGTTCTCAGATCAACTCGACTCGTTATAAAACCGAACTGTGCAGGCCTTTCGAGGAAAACGGTTCATGTAAGTACGGCGAGAAGTGCCAGTTTGCACACGGCTACCACGAACTGCGCAATCTTTCCCGCCATCCCAAGTACAAGACCGAGCCATGTCGCACCTTCCACACCATTGGGTTCTGTCCATATGGCCCGCGCTGCCACTTCATTCATAACGTGGACGAGCGCAGAGCCGCGCCGAGCACGCACATGAGACTCCAGCGAGGCGAGTGCGCGCTCCCGGCCGAGAAGGAGTCCGCTCCGTTTTTCACACACAAGGACAGACCCAGGCTGCACCACAGTCTGAGTTTCTCAGGCTTTTCAAGCTCTCACGGTGCCATGATCGAGAGCCCTACTTCTCGCACGCCGCCGCCCCCCGCCTCCTGCGCGCTCTCGTTCTTGGAAGACTCACTGGCTCCGAGTCCACATTGCCTCAGTGCCTTTGGGATGCCCGAACAGGACCTAAAGGCTTTCCTCGCCCCTTTAATCCCCCACGCCCAAAGTGCTTTTAGTGGGCAGGCCTCATACGGTCCGCCACCGTCGCCTCCGTTCCCAGTGAGCTCTTTAGCGCCGGTGCGCCTGATCTCCGATTCGCCTCCGGTGTTTGACTCCCCGCCCAGCCCTCTCGACTCGCTCTCGGACCCGGAGAGCTTCGTCAGCGGCTCCCGCTGCTCGTCCGGCACGATCAGCGGCTCTGAGTCGCCCAGCCTGGATTCAAACAGACGTCTGCCAATTTTCAGCAGATTGTCTATCTCAGACGACTGATTTTTATTATTATTATTATTATTATTATTATTCACAGTTGGTGGTTTTGTTAAGCTGGTAGGCCCAAGCTTGCTATTTTTTAAAAACCAACAAATAAACAAGAAGGTGCCTTTTTAAGTATATATATAGTTAAGGGTCTAATCAAGGGCTCTTGTTTTTACCGATAAAGTAGCTACATCGGGGAAAAAACGTGTGACGTGCCTTGTTTTTAACGCCCCCCTATGGCGTGTGTCAGTCAGTGCAGTTTTTGCTGCTGATGGAATGTCGCTGCATTTATTAATGCGTTTATAAGTGCTATCATTGCGCTTTGCTACATGCTATGAACCTATTTAACTTTATTTATTGTCATGTGAAAAGTATGGCCTCTGTGGATCAAATGAGTCCATGTAGTATTTATCAAGTCTAAAGCAATACATTTATATTTGATTTATGATTATGACCTCTGATGTTAATCTGGAATCACTTTTTTTTTCACAATAATATATTTTTGTTATTGGAGGTATATGTGTTGTAAATAAGTTAATAATTTATAAATTGTATACTATTTATTTCAGTTTTGTTTACAACATGTGTTAAAAGTATGGGAGCATCTAAAGAGGCCTCATTTCTTTTTTTCTTTTCTTTTTTTTGGGTGGGGCAGAGGATCTCTGGGCATTTGATTTGTATAGGTTGTATAGGAGTCTTTACAAGGTGTAAAGTTGTACTTGCCTTTCACAGTTCAAACCACCACAAAACATATGGACAATACAGAAACCAAAAAAAAAAACTTCTTTGCACATAGTTGCACTATTTCAGTCAAGTGCCAGAGAATGTAGCAGTCACTTATTATCTTGATGTTAACTTTCTAAAATGTGCCTATGGAGTAAATGATCTCACATACTGTAGATCAGCCTAACCAAGGATTATGTTTTAGTGCCTATGTCAAGCAGATTCAGTTGAATGTAGCTTTTGTTTATATAAATCAAGATTGTGTTGATTTAGACTATTTAAATAATTTTATTCATTTAAGAGCATTTATTTCCGGATCATTTTGAATACACCATTCCTTATGATAAGATAAAAAATAAATACAGTTTCTATTTTGACTTCATATGGATGAACTAAACTTGCTGGTCGGGAAAATATGTTGTATAACGTGTAGTTAACTTGTAACGATCAGTTGGACTACTTGGATTAGAAGTTAACAAAAAACTTTGAATGTAAAGACAATTCAATACAATTTATGAGGGATTGTGTATGCAGATACATCAATGTATACTTTGAAATATTTTGCATTGATATCCTAATAAAGATACATTTTAAGTAAAAGGAGGAGAGTTGAATGTTTTTTTAAGAACATAAAAGGGATTTGTTTTACTGTTGGGATGAAGCTCGTTTAAACTGAAAAGAGCTCTTATTGGCATGAGACTGTAAATGATTGACCATTCTCTATTCTCTGTCTTCCTACCCTCCCTCTTGCCTTCCTTTGAGAACAGCTCTTACAAAGTCATAGAATTTGGTACACTTTCAAAAGGTTGAGAGAGCCAGACTGGTCTGTATTGAATAGCAAGCAGTGTGTGTGTGTGTTTACACTGCAAAGTATGTGATCATTTTCAAAACCACACAAGCAGAAATTGTTTATTGTACTGAAATTACAAAACTTCCCCTCTTTCCTACTAAATATTAATGAATAAAAATATTGGGCTAATAATTAAAAGAAATCATGTTTTCTGAGTCAATTCATCTCACTGGAGAGCAATAACAAAAGCACTCAGTGTATCAGGGTTTGTTCAAAGATAAGGTGGCCAGTAAATATTAACATCGCCAAACCTGAGACAAAACTCTTTACCATTATGCAAACATTACAATAGAGCTTTAGCTAGTGTGCATGCACAGATCTGAATTTGTACAAATATTTGCTTAAACTTGTGAGAAACTATGCTCAAATGTATGTTGTGTGTATGTGTGTGTGTGTGTGTGTGTGAGAGAGAGAGAGAGAGAGAGAGCCGCCTAAGTGCAGATGTGTATGTGTTCAAAAAGTGGCCGTCAGCCCTTAATGAACCTGGCATTACAATAGCAGGAAACATACTCTGTTCCCTGATTAGGGTCCCTTGGAACAAAGCTGTTCTTCATTTTTCTTTCCATGGATTCCACACACAAGTGTTTCATCTAGTGTGGCCTTATTTTAGCTCTGCTTGAATGAGAAGTAAAATTTTCCTACTTGACGTGTTGAAAAGAAAGAATTCTTGAAACACTAGGGAGAAAAATGTTTCTTAATATTAATTGTCAGTTTAAAAGTGTGTGCGAATGCCTTCAAGGCTAACGGTTTGAAGTTTAGAGCTCAAAGCATATTTCTTAAGATGGATTTCACAAACGATAGTTAAAAGTTCCTACATGTTCTATTTAGAGACCCCATAAAATGGACAAACTCAGTAGGTAATGTTATGTTTTGTTAACAGTTTTGAGTGTGATTCTGAGATATTTTTACAAGTACTTGTAGCACATCAACATAAAGGATTCTGTAATCGTAGGTCTGTCCAATTGGTAATGGTGTGTAAACAACTATCTGTGAACATTCTGACACAAACTATTACATCATGTTTTTTAAGGATTTTTTTTTGGGATTACTTAAAATGTAACAACCAAACAAACGTAGAGCCTTAAAGCCTTATTCAAATATGTTTTAAAACATTCTGGTAATATTCTTTGTTAACCCTTTGTCTGTGCCTAAAAAAGTGATGCTCCAGATGCCGCTGCTGATGTTCATTGCTATTTGAGAGTTTGTCCAGGTACAAAAGCAGAACTACAAACAATCAAGAAAAAAATCAAGTTAATACTGGAGTGGCATTCCCACGCTGTTTCAACCTGGAAGATTGCGAAATGCATGTGTTCAACTTGTTTCTACATTAGCTGTCAGAATAGTCACTATGTTCCTTAGGGCCATGTGAATGTTTACCCAAAAACATACCTGATGTGTTTTGTAAGTGAATAATTTGACATAGGTGACAAGCAATAATGCATACGATAGTGCATACAATTTTCAGGTGGATGCAATCAGTAGCTAGAGAATTTGCATGGAAAGTTAATAAAACATGTGGCAAGTTTTCAAGGCATGAACATTATTTATGGGCTAAAACATACCATGGCAAGGTTATTTATTTGAATGGTAAGTTATGGAGAACAGGCCATGAAAATGATTCCTTGGGGTTAGAAATGAGGCAGCTATGAGCACTGTTACTGTACCTTGTTCACTTTTGAGAAATCTCATAGCGCACCCATAAAAATTGAGATTTATCTATAACAATCACACTTAACATATCTTATTTTAATGTGGCAAACTATGTCATAAACCTTGAGCCAGAGACATGAAACCCATCACAAAAAGTTCTTATTTAGTATCATCCTTCTCAAACTGGAGTTCAGAGTTTTATAAAAACATAGCCAAACATAGCCAAGATTTTCTAATTTTGTAACAGAGAGGGAAACCACAACTCCCTATTATCAAAGCAATGCCAACAAATAATGCCAACTGGACTCTGATGAGGATTTAACTAAATTGTTAGTATGAGTGGAAAAAAAACAAGAACAGCACCAACAAAAAAAGAACAACAAAAAACTATGCACAGGTTTAAATAATATATCTGCATTCCATATTTGGTTTGCAAGAATTAATCTGCTTTGAAGGAGCTGTGATGTTTTGAAGGGGTCGCCGTACTAACGTCTGGATGGGGTGCCAGGCAACTACAGAACACAAGCACACACACACACGTACACACACAAGGCAATTTGGAAACGCTAATTAAGCTAATCTGCATGTCTTCAGACTGTAGGCGCAAAACCGGAGTACCCAGAGCAAACCGTAGAAGCACTGGGGGAAGATCCACACTCCACATACACAGACCCAAAGCAGGCCTCAAACCCTCGTCCCTGGAAGTGCGAGGCCACCGTGCCACTAATAACAATACAATGTAAATTATTTTTATTTTTTTACAGTATATTTTGTGTGTTGTCAACAAGGCTAAAAAAGAATAATATGGGTAAATAATGCAGCGGTGACATGAATAGTGAGAAAACATCAGTTGCACTCATAACAACAACAACAACAGAATTTCCATGTGACCTATATGGTCAATATTTGCCAAATCTTCTTGCTGTATCTGTTATATCTCTGTCAGATGTCATACAATTACTTTATTTTGAGAATATGTCCTTATTTTGTTTTTGCTCAAACTGTTTTTCTGTTGATTTCACCTTGTGTTTTGAATTCATTCATTCATTCATTTTCTATACCGCTTAATCCTGTGTTCAGGGTCGCGGGGGACCTGGAGCCTATCCCAGGAGACTTCGGGCACTAGGCGGGGTACACCCTGGACAGGGTGCCAATCCATCGCAGGGCACACACACATACACACACTCACACACCCAATCACACACTACAGGCAATTTCGGAACGCCAATTAGCCTAACCTGCATATCTTTGGACTGTGGGAGGAAACCGGAGTACCCGGAGGAAACCCACCAAGCACGGGGAGAACATGCAAACTCCATGCACACAGAGACGGGAATCGAGCCTGACCGGGGAATCGAACCCAGACCCTGGAGATGCAAGGCGACAGTGCTAACCACTACACCACCGCGCTGCCGTGTTTTGGATTGTTGTAGATAAACCGTAGAATAGTACAAAACTTTGCACCGGGTAGCCCATGATGAAGCAAGCTTTTGTGCTTAAACTAGTATATAAAATTGGTGGCATGTAAACCTGTTTATTGCATCTCTTTCAAAATTGCAAGCCTAAAAAACACTGACTTAGAAAGTCAGAGGAGTGTATGGGAGAGATTATGAGGAATTGGAAGCGGCTGCACTTTTAATAAAGGAACAGGATGGCTGTACTGAAGGCTAGAGGACCATGCTTCAGTCTGGCCCAAGCTTATCTTTAGCAATAGTGCACCTGTGACAATCAAACTAGCTAACTGCGAGTTTCCTGTTTTGTTGACAAAAGTGTGTGCATAGTGTGATCCGTGGTGCCTCCTTGCACAAGGCAAGGAAGTTCCACCCACCTCCCTTTCCTCTAGTTTGGGAGTCATAGAGCCCTGAACGAATATTTCCTTCCTTAAAGAAAACACTATGACTATAACCAATTCAATGCAAACTGCTTCTGTGGCAGCCATATTGTTTGCTGAGTGTCTGAAAGCAATCAGGACAAAAAACAATAAAGCATACTGAGTAATGGAGGAGTTTTAGAGTGCCTACTGTGTCTATATAGACATAAGGATAAAACGTGAAATCATAAAGATAAAAGTGTGAGAAGTATATGATGAAGCCTTTTGCTCCCAGAATTTGCTCAATAAAAAGAAGTTAATGTTAATGTTTAAAAAGTGATAAACTGTGACCTATGAAAGTGAACTTCATTACATAGAGATTTACTTACAGACCAGTCTGATATGAACACCTATACAGTTGCTTATTTGTGCCTTTATCAAGATCTTCAGTTAATGTTCAAGTTCAGTGTGTGAATGGGTTAAAAATGCAATCTTCATTGGTCTGACCCTGGCATGGTTGCTGGTGCTAGACAGGCTGGATTGAATATTTTTAAAATGGCTCTCAGTCTCAAGACCTTAAGAACAGTTAATAAATAAATAAAATAATAATAAATTAATACAATAATTTAATTACAATTTTATTTTGAGCAGCAGTTCTGCAGTGGAAACACCTTGTTGATGAGAGAGGTCAAAGGCGATTGGTTGGCCAGACTGGGTCAAGCTGACAGCCACAGGAATTCCAGTTACCACTAGTCCATGGTGAACAGAACAGCAACACTATTTGCCTAATGCACCACAGAACACCACATCAGGTTTCACTCCTGTCTGCTAAGAACACAAATCTGAGACTTCAGTGGGAACAGATTTGCTAAAACTTGAGAAGTTGACTGACAAAAGATGCGTGGCTTTTTCAGTTTTAGTGAGTCAGCGCCCTCTGCATCTCCTTTATTCTGGCATAGGAATAAATGATTAGAAAGCATGTTACTTTTAAAATGATCCTAAATGGCAACCTATTGGAGGGGAATGCATTGCATAGATATAATTACAGTGAATTCAGGCAGAAACACAGTGCAGTGCTGCGAATCTGCTAAGTTATGAGCCACAACAATAAACACAAGGTCCACCTTAAGAGCAACATGCTTAGCTGAGATTTAAACAAAAGGAAATGAGAGCTCCCATCTGGGATTTGATTAGCCTAGTATATCAGAACAATAGAACAACCTGTTTCCTCTAAAGTCCAAGTTTTGGCCTGCAGATGTGATTTATTTATTTTTTTAATACTTGGTTAGAACAAGTATTGATATATAATGAGTTGGCTGAATGGAGGAAAAACTTTCCCATGGAGATTAGATGTTTAGGTTAATTAATATGCAGCTGCTCTTTGGCTGCAGAGACTTTCTTTTGAGATTTTTTTTCTGTGTGGTGTCAGCCCCCTGAATGCTAAACAGGTCAAAAGGCACAATATGCAGCACAGCACGCACACCACTAGGAACCTTCATTGACGTCAATGTGAAGCCTACACGAAACTGACCTTGAGCTTGAGGCTGATGCGAGAGAATGGCTGCTCTGTTTCACCTGACTGGAAATTAGATGTTCACAACCAATCATTAACTTCCCTCTCATATAGGTCACAAAAAGAACTTCTTGAGACGAAAGTTTGCAGACAAACATAAGAGATTGGTGCCAAATTGGGGGGTCAAGTTTCCAGTACATGGTTTTATTCATCAGCATTATGCTACAAAAATATTCTTTTGTATTTCTTCATTTTTCCCCCCCGAACTGCAGAATATTTAATGACTGGGCATTAAAGATACGGTTCAAATAATGCTATGTATCTGAATGTGAATGTATGAGGGGGAGAGAGAAAATCTGAAGGAATGTGTATAATCTATTGTCAAGATTAATGTTGTAAAAGCATGAACCACAAAAACCTTCAAACAACTGCTTGTGCCTGACTGCTGACAGTGGTGTAATCTTACTTTGGGCTTTCAAGGCATAGTTGACTTGTCAGGTGATTGTCAGGTAATAATCTTACAAATCATACAGTATATGCATATTTGTTTGCTGTTACCTGTAGGCTAGAGAACAGCTGGTTCTCTGCAGTGGCACCTGCATTGACTGATCCCTTGTCATTGTTGCAAGCCTAATATTCACTCACAGGTGCCATATTTAACCCAAAGATAAATACAATCATTGTCATCGTTGCAAGCCTAATGTCACTCACTGGTGCCTTATTTAACTCAAAGGGTTTGTGTTTAGATGTCTGAAATGTTTCACCTGAAAAATGCACATCTCCAGTTCCTAATGGAAATTGGCCTAGAGGTTCCCATTAAAATATATATATATTTTTTTTTATCATTAGTATCTAATGGTTGATCAACCATGTTTAGGAAACAACCAAACACAACTAACTGGACGCTTAACATGGGGACATCAACCCCTAAGATTAAGAAACTTTCATCACTACCAGTTATTTAAAAAATTATTTCAGCACCGACAAGCGTTTCAGTTTGAGGCCTGGAAGGTGTTTAGTTTGGCTGTTTTTGTCCTGTCTCAGGTGTTGTAGTGTAATAACACTTAGTAAAATTCACTCTGTGACGGAGAGACCATTAAACAAACATAAGTCAGGGAGAGCAGAACTGTGCTCACAGACACACCAATGCACATAAAACAATATCCTGCATTACATTATAGGACTTTGCCCTCCATGAATAGTAAGATGAAATACGTACGGTACATCCACAATACTATGTCCTAGGCAAATTACATATTAGTAATAAACCTTCTCTTGCCCTAGGTTGTTTTGCGTTGTAAAAGTCATTTATGAGCCTTAACTCTTGGGATACATTTATGTGTGGTATAATTCTGTTAGAAAGATCTTTCTATTGGTTTACACAGTTTATAGAGGATGCATATTTCTTTCACTTGTACTATTGGACTAGAAGAGCTTTGTGTACAAGCCCCGGGGCCTGGCTTTCCATCTGCAGGTGTGTGGGGGAGGTTAAAGGTTCATGTTAATTTAGTTGCATGAGTGAAGTGGCCTAAAGTGACACTTTAATAATAAAGGGGATTACACACTGGGATGGGGGTAATATTAGAACTGATAAAGAGGGTCCCTAATAGCATGTTTCTACTGGACAGTCCAGTATAACAGTACTAATCCGTATGAAGAACTAAAAGTTCACCGCCGTCCAATAAATTTTTTTCCTAAATTCCCAGTGCCACAATGGTACATGTGAAAGTACGAAGAGTTCTCAGGATGTTTATTAGGATGTTTCTAAATGTTCTGAATGTGACGGGAAACAATAGTAATGGGTGGCTTTATTATGTTTGTAATAAAATAAGCTACAAAACAAATTGATTGTTTCAAGTTTTCCATTGTACTGAATGGGACTAATTGAGACACTAAAGCTGAAGAATACTGTGTTCTTTTAAACAAAATAAACCATTAATAGACCATTTTAGATGGTGCATGGGTTGGACATAATTTTTTTCAATATGGTGATTTCATTTGACCAACACAATTTCTAGCCTGACTTATAGTTCCCTGTTTAGTGTTTTTCTTTTTTTTTCTTCTTCTTTTTTTTATAACTATACGCTACTTAGGATATTTTACTGCTTTTTGTTAGTTGACTTAATTCAATCAGAATGATATTGGTCCTTTTGATTTGATTGCTTTTTGGTTTGTTTAACATATTGAAAGCTGTGTATGACTTTAAATGTACTATTGAAACTTTTTTAATCGTTTACCATAAATATAGCAATAGATAAAGGTAAACAAATTTTACCAACTGTTGGCTCCTGAGGTTCACAACATAAAAACATTTACTTTACCGTTCAGGAATTGCAAGTTTACATGATGATGGTACAAGGGTGGCTTACTAAAATATTAATACAATAATATATTCATACATATCAATCACAGTCACACTAGTCAATTTGTGAGCCTATCAAGTGAACTTGAAGGGGGGGATACACTTTCCTCCAAGTGCTTTATGTCACCACCTAACATTAATTGAGAATCAGTTTAGAGACAATCAAGGCTTCATGTAGCTTAGACAAAGCCCTTTCTGGTTGGTAGCTCATATCTGAAAGGGGAAAGCCCTAGGAGAGGATCGACATAGGCATAAACACCTTAAATGGGAAAATATTTGGGAGTGGGGGGTGGTTGGGAGATAGACATGAACATGCAAAGATCCATATGATAGCCTCTTTACTGTGTTATTTCCCGCCAAAATAAATGCCACCAAGGGAGACAATGCCTTGATTCAGTTGGACTAAACATTTTTTATTTCAAAGAGCACAAGTTACAGCAAGAGCAACAAAATGTGAGATCGCAGATTTGCCACAGTGCTTTGCTGAAAAGTGCTAAAATGTAGATAGGAAACCTTGAAGGAATTTGAAAGGGCTAGCAAAGATAGCATGAACACCCTTGTAAACATACATATACTTGTGCGCGCACACACACACACACACACACACACACTAGCATTAGCATTAGTATTAGGGCTAAGGAACTGTAGTGAAGTAGAAAGTTTGCACAGTTACAGGTTTTTCATTTCATTCTTGCTGACAGTCAGGATAATGTTCAACAACAAATAACAGGATCTCTGAGATCTACAAATCATTAACAAGGAGTCAGACTGTTTGTAGAGACTGTAGTCAGAGGAGTGTGTGATGATTCAGGAAAAAGAACAGACATCTTACAGGCCTTCTGGCCTTTATCAGTTAATCAGAAAACCACAGAGTTGCTGCATGTAAGGCATGTGTTCACATCATCTCATGATATGTGTGGCTGGGTGGGTGGATACGTGGGCGTTTGTAGTTATATCTTGGTGGGGACCAAATGTCTCCAGAAGGATAGGGATATTTAAGTTTGCTCATTTTTTGTAGGAACATTTTGCTGGTTCCCACAAGTAAAAAAATATATATATTTTTTATGTAACACACTAGTTTTTATTTCAAAGTTAAAGCCTGAACGTATTCTTTTGGTTGATGAGGTCAAGGTTACAGTTAAATTTTTTGATTCGTTCAATCTCCACTGACTGCTTTATATTGATCAGGGTCATGGTGGTTCTGAATAAAATCCAATTATAACTAGAAGCAAGGTGAGAGAATTTAACCAAAACTCCATAGAGACAGGATTCCAAGCTCAGCATAGTCCCTCAGACAATAAAGTGTTGAGGTAGCAATGGTATTTACTGTGCCACATTGACATTAAAAGACTCCATCAATAACTGCATCAATAGAAGATCCTTACAAGACTAAGATCAATGTATTCATATGTGTGGGAATGTCTGAGGTTTTCCTATCATGAACTACAACCACATGCCTGATTTAGGAATAGATTTCACACACATTTTCATTTTTTTGCATTATACGCCATTTATTTGAGTTTTTATCTGAATTACTGTACTTTATGCAATGTTTAAATTACAAATGACCTTATAATTGTATGTTCGTGTCAGTCTTTTCCAATCCATAGCCAGCAGTTCCCTAGCCAGATTAGTGTTTCCTTTCATGACACACTACATGATTAGGTGATGTTTGGGCTCGGGCATTGAGGAGTGAGTGCAAAATTACATTTTGCCATGCAGTGGTGCTCCAGAACCGAGACTGGAAAGGTACTGACATGCATATGCTGAAGAATACAAGGCATCCATGCATGTTTATTCTGCTCATCTACTAGATAGTCATGCTAGAGAGAGAATGTTTTTTTTAACATGCTTTACTCACGATGGAAAATAAATCGACACTTCATACTTTCCCATTCCATTATTACACAAGAGAGACATCTTAAGGACAAGTGCATATTCACGTTTGTAAAAATGTGTGGGTTGCTTTGACATGCGTCTTCCTGCTCCACTTATTTGTTTTTTACTTGTTCTTACAGCCTCTCCCAATCCCCCACAGCAGATAACAGCGTAGGGCCTGACAGACATGCTTCTGCAGGGGCATCATCACTGGGCCATAAAATGTTCAACTGCCATGAAAAAAATTGCAGCTTTCACACACACACACACACACACACTGACTAAAGCTGAGAAAAATTAGGGTAAATTGCTGTGACTTTTTCTCACGTGAACTGCGGAAATACTCTCATGCACAAGTGTGAATTCTAAGTTTGGACAAGATGGCTTTCTACAATGAGATATCTTACTGCATGGCTTTATCAGTGCTACCACAGCTAACTATTCAATTAATGATTGACTGCATGATACTGTGAACCTTTGAAGTGCAGCTAAATTGCAGCTGTTACTCTGTGAAATTTACCATGTTCTTAGGCAGATCTGACACAATAACTCAGGTGTAGTGACTAGCAGATGCGTAAATCTTTGATAATTTACTGAAAGTATCAGACATTTTAGTATGTTAAAATATATAATTCAAAAAGAAAATATTTCAAACCCAATTCCTCTCTCACCGTGAGACTGCATGCAGGTTTCTTATGTTCTCCTGGCATTTACATTTAGGCATTTGGCAGATGCTCTTATCCAGAGCGACTTGCAAAAGTGCTTTGTAGTTTCCGTCATTGGATAAATCCTGACACCAGGTTAATAATTAAATGCCATCAGTCAGTTTTTTAAAATTATTTTTTATGGGAGTTTAGCCCAAGTCCTGAAGAAAAACAAATACATCTTACGTTTTCGTTTAAAGATTGCCAAAGACTTAGCTGTGCCAGAACAGAAAACAGTCTAGATGTAAACAACTGGACAAAAACAGAATAGGTTTCTATCAGACATCAGTTAATGGAATTATAATTTAGAGTTTAGTTGTACTCCTTCACAGAATTTTTTTTTAATTAAAGGGACACATTTTGACAAGAGCTTTGGCTTGTACATTATGATATGCCAAGACCTATTACTTAATGTACTATAAACAGAGAAGAAATTTAAAACCACAAAATGCCCTTTAGGTATAACCAATAACCTTAGTTATGCAATAACCTTATTAGCATTAAGCAGACCTGGACTCTGAAGGGGACAATCAAGCACCAGTTCTGATGTCTCCATATCCTTACCAAAAAATAAAAATAAAAAATAAAAATTCCCCAAGCAATATTTATGGGTCTTAGGATCCTGGCTTTCAAAAACAGTTCTACTTGAAATGTTTGCTGAAAAGTGGAACAATCTATTGCTGTATCCCACTTAGAATTTTTATTGATTCCCTCAGATAGGTAAACCTAACACCCTTGTGTGTAGTGTGTAAAATGGAAGAGCACACATATACTAATTGATTTAAGGAAATGGATAAAAAACAGTAAATGTAATATATATATATCATTTTCACCTGTTGGGGCATCACCCTTCTGTAACAACAGACACCACCAGCAACAACAACTAAAGTTTTTCTTCATAAAAAAATAATTTCCACAAACAGTTCCTGGGTTGTCATGCACAACACTGTTTGGGATTTTCCCTGATCCTGCATTAAGCAGTAAAAGACTTGTTCATTTGTTGATGGGTTAAATAAGGTGTAATAGAACAAGGGTAAATCAGTGATAAAGTATGTAATCTCTATGTGTGCATTTGTCAGAAACTGTTTCCATGAACACATTATCCGTAAATTACACCTACCTTTATTTGGTAGGCAGATGTGTTAATCTAAAATTATTTAAAACTGAGAGAAGTTAAAAAAAAGTTAGCTTTTTGGTCATTGGTCAACCTTGTATTTCAACTAAGAACTAGTTTAGAGTTCAAATGAACTAACACTTCCTACATACACAATATGGACAAAAGTATTTGGTGAAACCTGTTAATTATTGAATTCAGGTGTTTCAGTCAGGCCCCTTATCTCCAGTGAAGGGCAATCTTAATGCTTCAGCATACCAAGACATCTTGGACAATGTTATGCTACTGTATGTGGCAACAGTTTGGGAAAGGCTCTTGTCTATTTCAACATGACTAGTGCCACAGTGCACAAAGAAAGGACTATAAAGACATGGTTTAATGAGTTTGGTGTGCATTAACTTGACTGGCCCGCACAGAGCCCTGACCTCAAGCCCATTGATCACCTTTGGGATGAACTGGAACGGAGATTGCGTGCCAGGCCTTCTTGTTCAACATCGGTGCCTCCTGACCTCTTTAATGTTCTACAGAATGAAATACTTTTATCCATACAGTGTATCTAACCACTGAACCACTGTCTTAAAATTTTTTATATAAATCATTTCTTATTTAACTGATTTAAATAAAAACACAAAAGAACAAATTAGAAAGATTTTATGGATAAACATAATCACTGATGTGTACCTCAAGTGCGGTTCATCATGATTCACAGTGGCGGCCGGTCAATAAGGGTCTCTGGGGCGACGTCCACTTAAAGTAAGGCAGAGAAGAATGCTACTTTAGCGTTTAATTCATTCATTCATTCATCTCCTATACCGCTTTATCCTGTATTTAGGGTCGCGGGGACCTGGAGCCTATCCCAGGAGACTCAGGGCACGAGGCAGGGTACAATAATGAAATAAAGTCATTTAGTCAGAATATTCCTGTATATAGAAATTATAGAAATACTGCTGTATTTCTTAATATAATTTATTTACAATATAAAAAAAAATCTAAACTGTATTACGTTCATTTATGTTCGCGTACCCAGAACGCCGGACAAACAAGTATCTATGTAAGGACGTAAATTTTTGAAAAGCATTAGTTTGGAGGCTGAGCTCTACTTGGAATTTTTCAAATCATTCTTTGAAGCACAGTGCGCCCTGAACCCTCCCACTTTTGTTCTTAGCGAAGTAATAATGTTTTTAAATATTTGGGCTCATGTGATTGGACCATTTTCAATCAGTCTTATTAACGGTCAGCAGATTGTTAGTTAATGTATTGAATAGTGATTGATGTGGAAGCCAGATAAATATGAGAGAAAATCCTGTAATTTCTTTGCTAAAATACCGCTTCGTAAAGGCGATCGGATGAAGAAAGAATCAAACTTCTACCGATCTTCTAATTAAGCAGCATTCAAGTGATCGTGGCCGAGCTTACACTCTGTGCTTTTCCAGCACTTATTATGGCTATTTACAGGCAATTAGTGGTAGGTGTTTCGCCTGTCATGCGGAAGGCCCGGGTTCGATTCCCAGCCAGAGCCCAAAACCCCAGCCGCTGGATGCAGTGCCGGTCCCAAGCTCGGATAAAATGAGAGGGTTGCGTCAGGAAGGGCATCCGGCATAAAACCTGTGCCAAGTTGTAGTGCGGACTGGATATTCCGCTGTGGCGACCCCTTGTCGGGAGCAGCCGAAAGACCAACAACAACAACAACATTAAAAGTTTCATTTAAATTTTGTTTGCGCCCATAAAAAAAAATTTGCACCAGCCACCACTGATGATTCAGTTTTGGCGCTGTTTTGGCGCTGTGATTAGACACACACACACTAACGGATTGGGAATGACTGCTGTCTGGCTCACGGATTACATAATTTGTCTAAATAAGGGGGTACATTTAAAAAAAATTAAAAATAACTGAGTACTTTATTGGCAGACCTAACGCATTTGATTACTCGTTACATCAGAAAAGTAATCCAACACTCAACACTGCTAATTAGTGTGATGTAGAAAACTTCTCATACCTCATTTAGCAGCAAGCCATGGCCTACAACTGCAGAACTAGCAATGCCAAATTAAAGGAAAGATAACCCCCAAGAGTATCTGTGTGGTTGTTTTACAAAAATATTTGCATTTCTCAACCCTCTGGGCAGGTTAGTGGATGCTGTGGCTGGCTCCAGGCTGATGGAGTTTTGCTCATCTGGGCACGCTCTGTAGTGCTCTCACACTGAGCTGCCATTACTCAGCGGGCAGGCGCTATTTCAGCTAGCACAGCCACAAGGGATTGTAGTGCAAGCACGGCATACCTGCACATCTCACCAACCCCCTGACTACACAGAGAAACTTTAGAAAAATTCCAACACAAGTAAATAGCAGAGTCAGTATCATCATTTATTAATCAACATAGAGTCTTGCAGCAAAAACATAAAAGCTTAACTGCAGGATATTTAACTTTCCTTAGTGCAAGGATTGGGCCTTGGTACATATTCAGCAATGTAGGTCAGTTTATTTACACCTGTGTGCTTTCCCAGGAATAGTGTTACTGAGATATATTCTAGCCCTGACATTAGCTCCCAGAATCTAAACTGACGCAACACCATTTGTTAATGTTTCAAGCATCTGGAGATTATTTTATATAATGTGTACAAAAGAAAACTCTGCATGAATTTTGTATCAAGTGCTCAGCTCCCTCCTTTCAATTCTGGAAATCTCTCTGCAGGATGACTGGTACCTGAGTCACACTTCAACCTGGGCCACACTGTCGACATGTGAATGAATCAGTGTGCAATGTACAGACCCCAGAAAGGCCAAATACACCAAAAACCACAGGCCAGGCACTCAAAACAAAACTTTGAAGGTTAGTCAGTTAAAATTATTTATCCACACCAAATATGAGAGATGTAATAAAAGATACTTTAACAAAACTCTAAAGCATTTGTGAAGTTGTCAGTGTTGAATGTTCCATTCTCAGGAAATGTGCCTTTCCTGTACTCTAACTGACTGAAGAACAGTCTACTGTATGGTGCATGTTTACTACACAGGAGTGATGGAGGGGAGTGCCACTCTCACAAAGTCCAATAGAGACATCTGCAATCTGTCGCCTCTAGCAAACTTGCCCCATCGACCTTCTTTTCAAACCAGAACCTCTGCCAACGAGGGAATAAAAACCTAACCATGAATTCCCAGTGCTTGGCAGCCACCACATTCACAGTCTCCCTGTGTCTTTTGTATTTGGCCTCCAAAAGATTCCTTTTTTCCTTTTCTCCCTAAGGCGTAGAGGCTTTCCCTCTCTTTTCTCGCACTCTAAGCAAGGCCCTGGAGGGGTCACAGGCGCCCTAATGAACAGCATGACAAAAAGCGGCATTTACATTTCCAGTGAATGTGGCCCTATCAGAATTAAGATCCAGGATCCAATCCATTCTTGCATCTGAGCTCCACATACTCTATGAAAGACTGGAGGAATTTGTCCATTCCATAGCATACAGTATGGATCTGACACACATCCTTGGTAACACAGGCATTTAAATTCTTTCAGTTAAATTTTTTATTTAATATTCAAAGTAATAGTAGTAGTGTTTGAGATATTTAAATGGTAATTCACAACAGATTAGGAGGCCCCTATCAGTCTCTATCCAGAGCAGTCACTCAGAAGGAAGACCTCTGTGCCTCTGACCGGACCAGGCACAGCAGTGGTCAGACACAACAGCAATGTGCCAGTTGGCTGCTGCAACCCTTGGCAATGAAACCTCATGGGATTGGCTAAAATCGCCCTCCCTGGCTGTCATGGTGACAGACATGCGAGTATTTACAGCTCTGTTTTCTCTTGCCTCTTGTTGCTCCTCACAACACACAAGGCTGCTGGGGAGGGGTGCTTAAACTTTTGTGAAGGTTTTTTTTTGTGTGTGGTTGGTATTCTGAGTTTATTTTCCTCTTATTGGGCCTGTCTGTGTTGTGAATCCCATTCAGTGGTTTATGGAGACCAGGCAGGAGGTTTGTGCGTTGTTTTGTTTGGGGCTTTATCAGGCCCATCTGGACAGGTCTGTCACCCAGTAAAGAAGCATCAAAAGAAGCCTGACATATATCCAAAAGCTTCCTTTAAAGACCTAGACATCCTTAATCATATCTGGTACCTGTAAGCTGCACATCTTGTAAATCAACACGCTAAAACCTGGTTTCCCATAGTCAGCATGCTTCGCTGTGTAATCTGTATATGTGTGGTCTTTCAGCACCTACACTGTCAAGGTTTCAGACCTTCATACCTCACACCTTTCAAGCTTGCATGCATTGGTTTCCACGGAACACGTAGGAAATAGACAAAAGAGATTTGACTCTTGCAACAAATACTGTATTAGATGCTGCAAGGTGACTCTTATAGTAACAATAACAACTATAAAGCCAGCACCCATATGAGTTAACAGTGTATTTCAAATGTTTAGCAGCAGCAGCAGCAATGGGGGTGTGTCAGTAGGTGTTCATGGTTACACAATATGTTTGTCGTAAAAATTTACCAAATTAATTTATTTTCGTTACTAAAATTGCTGTTGTTGTTTTTAGATTACAGCCTTCCAGGGCACAAAATATCTCCACATCTACTTCAACTTTGGGTAACTGTGTTCCTTGGCCAGTAGCATGACCAGGCAATGTTTTCCAATATTTAATTGTCCAGTTTCAGTGACCCTATGCAAACTGTACTCCTTCATGGCTGATGGGAACGGAAGCTGATTTGGCCTCTTACTGTTGTAACCCAGTAGACCATTCATGTGGTTTGTCATGTAAGATGCTTTCCTACTCACCACAGTTGGGATTAAGTAGGATTATTTGACTTTCTGTCATCCTAAACCAGTCTAGCCATTCTCCTCATGGGCTTTCTCAGCAACAAGTCGTTTCAGCCCACGGAATTGTTTCTCACAGGATGTTTTGCAGTCCCTTTGAGAAATCCCCATCATGTCAAATTCACAGAGAGCACGTTTCTTATTTTTGATAAACTGAAGGTTTTGACCTGTATCTGCATAATTCGATTTGTTCCACTGCTCTCACATTATTGGCTGATTAAATGATTGCACAAATGTGCAGATATGGAAGTTATCCTAAAGTTGTGTAAAAATTAGTGTAATGGATCAATTCAAAAAAGGTAATGTGGTATACAGTCAATTGGGGGGATAGATTACATTATATCATTATATCTGAGCTGCCAGTGATCCAAACTCCATTTGCCCCCTGAACCTGTCTGACTCATCCTGGTGCCCCGCTTCTGTTTGTAGATCCCGTCACATGGATGCCCTGTGTGTCTCTTTGGGATGCGTCTTGTGGCTGGGGACGGTTTCACTCTACCATGACGACGGTTCTGGCCTCGACTGATGTTGACAGCTATTCCTTTGAGTACTTGAATTGGCTTCAGTCGCTCGATAGTTCAGGATTGCACTTTCCTATAAGTCTACCTGAGTCTCCAATAACTACCTGGACTCCATATTAACATGAATTAATTGTTATGAATGTTATGAAGTATGAATGCAGATCAATTCCTGCTTTCTGTTTCACCCAAATGAGGATGGGTTCCCTGTTGAGTCCGGTTCCTCTCAAGGTTTCTTCCTATTACCATCTCAGGGAGTTTTTCCTTAAACTTAAAAAAAGAAATTGTTCTATTGATTGTGTGAAGCTGCTTTGCGACAATGACAGTTGTTAAAATAAAATTTAATTGAATTGAATAAAATATATATGTAACAGGTACACAACTGTAGGTTGCTAGAAACTTAGCCTCCAACTTTCAACATACCAAAAATGTGTGTGTGCGCACGTTTTTCAGGTAAAAAAAAACTGTTTTTCAAATCTTGCAAAATCTACAGATAAAATGCTATATCATGGCAAAAACCGCTAACACCTCAAAACTCGAGGAAATAACAAATGACTAGTGTGACCTTTTATAAACAAAACATCACGAAAGAGTCATAAAGTAAAATGCATGCAAAGATTTCTTGAGTTTGCCAGAAAATGTTTTAGACAAACTCATTTATGAAATTAAATACAAGAAATAAGCAATCTCCCCTTACTTAGTAAAGCATTAGCAATGGTTGACTTATTTCGGAAAGGGTTTATCTAGGATTAGCCATGATCTCAACTGTGTAACTGTATAACTAAATTAACCAGGCCTTGATTGTAGAGTTCAAGCTGGTATCATGCAAAGCAACAACAAGCTGGACCATCCTTGCACAGCTGAGATTGTTTGGAATTGGGCTGCCACCATGTATGTATGCAGATGGAGCTTCACAGCTGATCATGGAGCAGCAGGCATGTCCGTGCGTGTCTGAAACAGGCAGATTCACCCCGAACAGCTGAGACATGCCTCCCAGTCTCCCTCCAAAATAACCTGGGTGGTACATGCTATTCTGTGAGGGAGATTGTGTGTAATTGGTTTACTCATAAATAATGGCTGAGCTCTTTAACCAAGATCCCATAATCAATGGTGACTAGAATGGTGTGTGTGTGTGTGTGTGTGTGTGTGTGTGTGTGTGTGTGTGTGTGTGTGTGTGCGTGTGTGTGTCAGATGTGTACTGTATCAGTGCGTAGTGGAATTCTCACAAACTTGTATCCAGGGCAGCACACAAACACTTTTTTCACTGTATTGGTGCAGCAGGATGGGCTGTAAAGTGTCAGCTGTGAGAAGACAAAACAAAGCACATACACACACACAAAAGCTTGGTCTAGGTCAGTCAAGACAGCCTCCCATCATGTCATTCCAGACGGCTAACCAAGCATGTGGCAAGTGCAAGGTCAAGACCAAGATTATTATCATGATATGAGAAGAAAACACACACACACACACACACACACACACACACACACACACACACACACACACACACACACATAGACTCTTAAAATATTATCTTGAAGAGGAAATCAACAAGTGAATACAAGCCTTGATTAAGAACCATTTTCCTTTTGGTCTCCCAAGACAGAGATAAAGATGTGTTCTGGGAATAATGATCAACAGGAATAACCCCTGCATATGCTATTCACTTCTCCACTGAAGCTCCCAAAGCCTCTTTTGATGTTCAGTTTAATGCAGAGTAACAGCTGCACGTCTCTCATGAAAGCCCCATGCTTTCTTTCAGGGAAAAGAGAGAAAGAGAGTCTGATAGGAAGCCTGGCAGTAGCAGCATGAATACAGCAATCCCTGAATTGCTCCTTCAATCATTTGCTATGGACAGAGAATGGCAGCCTAACATGGATTAAGCACACACAAATGCATGGAAGAAATATATTTAATTTCTAGAGATTTCTTTGTACAGACTTTCATTGTTCAGGCTGTTGAATGTACAGTATCTCGAGGGTCTTGAGGGCATTGATTAGTTCCTCAGGTTTAATTGAATTGATTAAAGTCTAACATACTGTGCAGTACGTAGATTGGTTTGTGTAAGTTGTCTCCACGGGTATTGAAATATCTGAGAGTTTTTGCCCAAATAGAGACATTAGGCTGATCCTACAAAGAAAAATGGTGTTTCCAAAAAAAAAAAAAAAACTGTTCATAATTTTTATTAATTTTAATTCCTTTTAGATTATTATATTAGGTATATTAAGTTATATTTAGGTGTATTGTTTACAGAAGTAATTATAAAAATATAATTATTTATACTGTGTGTGTGTGTGTGTGTGTGTGTGTGTGTGTGTGTGTGTGTGTGTGTGTGTGTGTGTGTGTGTGTGTGTGTAGGAAAGAAGATCTGTGTCATGATGTCACTGTTAGTGCTATGTTGGTGTGTTCAGTTCTTTTTTTCCACTCTGACTGCTTTGTTCACTCCGCCTATAATCCAGCCTGCAGCTCTCCCCTGAGCCTGTTACATAATTAAGTAACAGCCCCTTGCCCCTTTTACTCCCATCTACGCACACACCCAAAAACCCAGAGAGAGAGAGAGAGAGAGAGAGAGAGTACTGAGAAATATTTCTTCTGGATAGTTCAGCAGGAGATTAAGCAAGCTTTGGGTCAGAACCCTCTCCTGACTGGATTCTCTGTGTGGGTCTTTTTAAGAGGTCTGGATTTTATCCTCCACTCCCCCAATATCCTGCACTGACAGCAAGCACAACTCCAAGCCTGTAAACCTCTTCGACTTTGCCTCCATTTTTGGCCTTGCGAGTTAGATACACAGCAGAGCAAAGAGCCATGTCTCCGAGAGAAAAGCAGAAAGCAGAGGTTGGCGTTTAAAAGGGAAAGCTGTAAACAGTTAACATTTTAATGCAGACATGCAGCATTACTGTAAGTCACAGGGTAAAGTAATGGCAAATCCAGATGGCTAACCTTTGACATCTTGCATCACTTTGTTCCTTTTTTTTTTTTGTTTGCTTAGGCAGTTTCTCTTTGAGCAATAGTACTCTTAATTCATAATGCAGAGACAGGCTCTTCTTTCTATGTTTATATACCCAGCTGAAGTTTAAAAAGGCAAAATAATTAGTTTTCTTTACAAAAGAGCACTGTTCTTCCATTTTAAATTGTTAATATTGTTTCTACTTCATTCCACTGTACTGTCTCTCCAACGGATCTCCAGAGTGATATGTGCGTCATCAGCAGGTTAATAAATCCCATTCTGAAATAATATTTATGAGAAAAGGAGTTTATAAGGCGTGCGGCAATAGAGACAGAGTGGGGAGGAAGAGGGAGGGCAGGGAAGATCTTCTTCAGGTGGAACACATCTGGAGGGAAGATTCTCCAGCTCTCAATGTTGGCCTCCACACAATGTACACTAGACAGAATGTGTAGACTGAACTTTCAGGACCTGGAAAAGAAAACCACAAGTGTAACCTAGGCCAGACATACATATCTATCCTCGTCTTTGAAGTTCAGTGGTTTAAGAGGATTTCACATTAGTGTATATAACTATAACATACACACGAGTAACAAAATATCATATCTTATTAAGTTTAAGTTTAAAGAGATGCCATACTGTCCTATAGCAACCGTTCTATATACTAAGGGATTGTAACATATGAAAGGAAATGTCTAAACCGAAACGTCAGCTATTGCGGTCATTCTTTGTTGCAACTTCCCAGATGTCGCTCTGTACATCAGTCCAAACTAAAAATAACTCGGAGTTTACAAATGCAGAGAGGGAAACAAATCGCCACAGATGGTATAAGTTATCACAGTTTACAATAGTCAATTACCCCACACAACTTTTCTCCAAACAAGTCAGGAGTGATTTTTCATGGAGGGGATTATGACTAACACACTCAGTATGTGCTTTATTTATGAACCCATGGGAGCCATCTTAGAGAAAGTATTTTCCGACTTGAGTTTTGCCAGCTGTGTGGCACAGGCACTGAAAAGCCTCAGACTGCTGGTAGTCTTATAATAATCTGAGATCAATCTCATGGCTTCTTTTATAATGATAATGGTCAGGACTTGGGTGCATGTTCTAGATTAACATGAAAGAGCATCTTTTAGCCAGGGAAAGCACCAGGCACCTCTCCCAGCTCATATCCAAACCGAAGAGAAGCTGTTTTGAGAGATTCATTCTTCTGCCTTGCCTTTGAAATTTCCTGCCAAAGCTTTTGGGCACAGATTCTCTTTTCCCATTGTGTTTGACTTTGAATGTTGACAACTGATTCCAGCAGCTTGCCAACCAGACACACAGCTCTGTGCATGAGCAGGACTAGGCCGGGTAGGCTCATTAGATGGACAGCTCAAGGTCAGGTGTGACAAAGTGAGGAATCTGAACCAAGGGGGCCAGGGGAGGGCTTTGCTGAGAGCAGTCATTAGACTGTCAGGGCTAAACCTCCCCCAATATGACAAACGGTTTCTTAAGAGCTGCTGGAGTCTGCCATTAGTCCCAATGATTTGATGCACATTTTTGACCTGGTTATAATAATACACCTTTATACTTCAGTGTTTTAGTGCAGAAACCAGCCAAAATTTAAAAACAAATGTAAAACAAGTATGAAACATTGGCAGTAAATCAAAATAGTAAAAGGGTCAAACACTTCAGAATATTCTGCCAATTAATTCTGGTACTGCTCTCAACACACTGTAGCTTTCCAATGAGCAAACTAAGGATAGAATTCCTGGAACTGCATTATAACTTATTAAGAGTTTGTAAGCACCATCAATTCAGCTTCCTGAAAACCTTTTACATAAATCAAAGACCTGTACAGAAATGTTGTAGAATTAAGTCATTCTAATTCCTTGGCACACGGTCAATGGCATCTTTTTGCATTTTACCCGTTCTGAAAGATTTTGTTGAACTCATCTGGTATTTGTCAATCATTATACAACATAAATATTACATGTTGTGTTCCATATTGTAAATGAAAACATGCGCAGTTAGTTAGGTCAGAATGATTGGAAATATATTATACAGTTATAGAATACTTCATAAAAGTATAGCTTGCTTGCAATTACCCTGTAGTCAGAACAAAATGCCATAAAAGCCATGTTAGGTTAGTCCTGTCCTGCGTTCCTGCCAAAGTGGAGGACTTGCCTGTCTCAACCCACTGTCCACTCAGACCAGGACACCATGCACATATGCATATATATGCGCGCACACACACGCGCACCTGGAGAACCTGGAGGAAAGACAGGGCTTGAGATAGACTAAATCAAGTTAAACCAAGAATTGATCCATGGACCCTGGAGCTGTGAGGTAGCCATGTTGCTTTTTCACTAACATATTAACTTGTGAATATTTCTTTATTCAGAGATTAGAATAAATGATGAAACAGGAAGGGATATTGGATGACAAGGCTGACAAGTGGCTACCTGACTTTGTGGCCCATAGAGATCAAACTGCTGCCTTTAATTCTCATCTTTATTGAAGGTAGAAAGGAACCTAAAGCATGGCCCCAGAAGATAAAAAGCCTGGCCATTCCTTCAGAGACTTTCTCCTCTTCATTGTTGAGTCTCAAACAAATGTCCTTACGTCCGTAAAGAGACACACAGATTCTAGACCACAGACAACCTCACACACACACGTGCACTCACAGACACACACAGCTGAAGCATCAATACACAAAGAGGGCCTAAGAGATGGAGCAGTGCGGCTCCCACAAAGCCCTCCAAACAGAGCTGTGATTCATCCTCTTATCGGCTTCCAGGGGCCCATGAATGGGCTGCTTCAGAGGAGCGGGGATTCTGGGTAATCTGACTCGCTGCAGTTTATCTCTGGGGTTGGGGGGAGTACAGACTCGAGAGACACAGACTTTGGAAGAAGGGGTCAGGAGAACGATCCAGGCTCTTCAGGGAAGGTGGCCTTTCCAGGGCCTGACAGCTAAAGATGAAACTGTGTGATGGAACCCTGCTGAGCTGCAGATGTTTATAGGCACAGGAAGCAGCTCAGAGATGGGGGATGTGGATTCTTCTCACACCACCCTCTGCCCCACCAGGTGGACAAACCTAAATCCCCACTGAGGACCCAGGGCCAACACAGCCGGATCACTTCCTCTCTCAGAGCTTGTCGCTTAGCACACAAGGGTAATATAGAAAACCGAGCACAAGTCAACAACATACCTCTCACTCATGGGCTTGCTTTAAGTATCCACTTTTGCTTGGCCTTCCAAAAAGGCAATGCCTATCTCTCTCTTTCTCTAGACCCGTTGAGTGATTCATAAAGCAGAGCTCGAGATGAGGTGGGTGGTGAAGGATGGAAAGTCGGGATCTGAGGAGAAATCTTTCTGGCTCTCTGAAGGTGACAAGCGCTGGAGGTCCTGAAAGGACTTTGTTGATAAGAGCTCAGGAAAGAAGCAGGAATCCTACTGATAATGACTAGATTAGAGATGACGAGTGAAAAAGCTGCTCTGCTTCATTTGTTTCCATATGTACGGCTTTTCGAATTCTTTTATCCAATCTGAACACATCCTATCTTTGTAAACAAAACAACACAGTTGCGTGGTTCTGGTCTTCAACATCCGATTCACTGTCTATAATACATGTTTTTGTTCATAAGTGCAGCTCTGAAGCCTTTTGATCCTTGATCCATGACCCTGCTAGAATCTCTGCCCACTCTAAGAAGACTAAGGAGCTTACAAGTGAAAATTTAGGCTTCAGAGAACATGCTGCATTCCATTGAAAAACATGAAAGACATGTCATCGCATTGAACCTCATCCCCTGCAACGTACTTTTCATACATGCCTTTTACAGCAGATTTTATTCTAATCGACTCCATGTTAAACATAATCTTAAAGAAACAGTTAGACAGAAAATGAAACGTATGCACTTTCTCCTTCCAGTCAATCCATGCTGGCAAAAGTGTTACTCAATGAAAAACAGCAATTTCTTATTTTATCAAATAATGTTCTTGTTAAATGTTGACTTGATGTACAAAATAAAACCTTGTATTTTAGTGTAAAAGAGAAAGTACAAGGGGGAAAAAAATCACAATTAAAAAGGAATTCCGTTCCTCGATTTACACATGGATTTGGTTACTGACCGTAAATGAACATGACTTTCATATAGGAAGTGTGGCTAATGCTATCTGACAACAGCTATATCCATAATCTCTAAAACGTTAACTAGCAGTCTAATAGTTTAGAGAATGAACACTAGTCTGCAGGCGAATGGGGGCCTGTCACGGTACAGATAACTGCCCAAGTAAATGCAAAATATAGCTAGATAGATTTCAGTGATAGGTATCAACTTGTGAACGTTGTCACATCTGTTACAGTTTAGATTTGTTAGGAATGTTAATCAGCTTCTTGAAGCTGTCTGATGGTAAAATCGGGCATTCTGTTAATTGAATAAAAGTAGATTATTGAGAAATGTGTTGAATAAAAAGCAAGGTTTTTCTTTTGAAATGTAGTTTAGCATATTATCTTTATTACAGACTTGGGCAGTACAGTATGTAGAGAACTGTATTTGTGTACAAATGGAGTTACTTAGTCAGGCAATTTCATTTAAAAATAACAGCAAGATTTTGTTTCCATGACGTGTATGAAATCTGCATGAAGCTGTTAGATACAAACTTTCTTTACTTGATAGCTACACTAACCCTGCAGCTCCAGTGCAAAACTAAAATAAAAAGAACTTCAGAGATCAAACATCTTGGCGGAGCAACCAGATTTGTCATAAGGGAGAAAATATGCTAATTTAACTTTATTACCCAAACTGATCCGTTAAGAATGCGTACCTTATTCTCAATCACTTACTTGATACACCACTCCAAAGCAGCCAGCTCTCACTTCTTTGCCATGTATGTTTTGCAACTTCATAGTGCCTCACAATTTGAGGTAGTTTTGTTTATGTACTGTTTAAGTTACTGTAATAAAAACGTTTCTAAAATTCTAGAAAAGCATGATAATGGTCAATGTTTTCCCACTGCCTGGTTAAATATCCCCCGTTGTCCTATTCCTAATCGATCTGCATCAGTCAAAATGATGGAACGGACCAACATTCATGGGGTTCTGCAGTAAGTCACTTTTAAAGTCAGGAATGTGTGGGTCAAAATGATTTCCAGATGTGGTGTGTTTTATTTTAAGTGAAACTGGCACTGCTCATAAATTAGGTTTGCTTTACAGGGGTTGTAATGGGTATGGGCTATTGCTTTGATTCGATCCAGTCAGCGCAGACAATATGCTCTCTCAGTGTACATCCTTTACAGTCCAATTTCAAAGCAATGCAATTGCATCCAGGGCTTTTTCAAAGAGAAGGCCTCAATGAAGCCCATCAGTATGTGGAGCACCAAACTCTGACATGCATTTAATGATCAAGGGTGTTGCTTTGAAAGAAAGAAAATAACACCCATTTTTTTCTGTCACTGCTTTCATTTGATTAGTAACTTAATGTTGCTTGTCGTTTAAGGTAGGCGTATGATCTGTGCTGACCTTTCACCTTTCTATTCATAGCCATAGAGAAAATATTTGGTCAGTGTTATACACCACTGAGCAGATCAACTAAGCTGCAAAACCGCCTAGTTAGGCAAATAGTAGAATATATATGTACACACACACACACACACACACACACACACACACACTGTAGAGACATCTAAAAGATATGCAGCAATTGTTTCCGCACAAGCCTCTCTATGTCTCTTTCTTGAAATTAAAAACACAAAAAATATTTCTTCTTACCAAGAAGGAAGAGAATGCTCTGATCCGAACAGTTTCTCATGATGCAAAACCTATTTACAAAATGACAACAATGGAAACTCCTTCGATTAGTGATAAATAATGATGTCTCCTTATCCTCCAAAAAATCTTATCTCAGCAAATCTGGATTTTCTTTGATAAATAGCAATGTCTTTAATTTATCTGCATATTACATTCATTAAAATATTAAATTTTTTAGATCATCTATCATAAAAGTCCTTATGAATTAGTTGCAACTGAATATTAGTATAATGCATTAATATAAAACTATCATATAAAGTATAGCTTGAATTAATTTCTGGGTTGATGTTTTAGAAATTAAATTGTGACTAAATGGTATAATGCTTTATGTACTGTATAACTGTGATGTATTGATGTATTTCTACTGCATGTCTATGATTTGGTTTATGGCAGATTTGTGTAACAATAGATTTACCCGTAAGTAGCAATTTCTCTCATAGTGTACAAATTTGAGGTTTCATAGTAGTATGAGTAGTAGTGTGAGTAATATTGAAATCTATGTTCTGATACGGGTCACCGAAAAAGTGAGGACACAGCTGGACTGAACTGTGTAATGTACAGACATGTACATGTTAATATGGTGTGTGTGTGTGTGTGTGTGTGTGTGTGTGTGTGTGTGTGTGTGAAATAACAAATATGGATTTATATAATTAAGTTAAAGTTTCTGGAACAATTCTTGGTATTGTCAAGTGCATTTGCAAGCACCATGATGAAACTTGCTTTACTGAAGGCTTTACAGAGCATAAGTAACAGACACTATCAACTGTTCGAAAGGAAATGATTGCATATTTTGGATGCCCTCAGCATTGGTTTACAATTTAGAATGAAATAAAAATCAGGAAAGACAGGGGTAGCTCTGTGGTTAAGGCATTGGACTACGGTTCGGAAGATCCCAGGTTCAAACCCCACAACCACCAAGTTGCCACTGTTGGGTCCTTGAGCAAGGCCCTTAACCCTCAACTGCTCAGATGTATAATGAGATATAAATGTAAGTCGCTCTGGATAAGAGTGTCTGCCAAATGCCTAAATGTAAATGAAAGACCATGGAATTAGAGGGCGTGTCAAAACTTTGGACTGGTACTGTACTGTACAATATACCTAAATATTTGAACAGCTCTGCTTTTAAATCTAACTGCTTGAAAGATAAACATAAAGAAAGCAATTAAAAAGAAATTTCATATTACTTTAGCTATCGGTGTTAAAGAGATGGTGACTCAGGGAGTTCAGGACTCTGAGGAACTGAGGGTCAGGGATTGAACCCCACCACCACCGGGTTGCCACTGTTGGGCCCTTGGGCATAGCCCTTAACACTATGACACATACTAAATCACTCCACAGGCTGCCAATCCCAAAACCTGGAAAAGAAATGAGGAGGGTTGGGCAGTGGGCTAGCAACCTGACCCCATAAAAAAAATCATTGCTACAGAACTCATCATCTGATGTGCATAACAGGAAAATATACTGTAGTGTTAAAGTAGCCTAAGGGCTTAAAACATGAATGACTTGATTATAGCCATCAATTAGATGACTGTTTATCGTATGTAAGTCATTGCGTCAAAAATACATTCACAACATTAGTCATAAAAATTCTTCTTCTTAAAAGTTCTGTGGTCCTGATATATAGTATTGTTCAAGCTTTGGTAACATTTGGTAACAGTTAAAATGATTGTTAAGACTATCAGACAAACTAAACAAACCTCATAGCTAATTAACTAGCTTAGTTATCTTAGATTTAGGTACAATAGCAACTGTGCAATAAGACCATTTGAAACTGCAACATTATCCTAGTGCAATTAATTGCAACAAAACTGTGCAATAACATTTTAAACTGTTTAAAATGCAAAAAACGACTTTTTAAACATTGCAATATTACCCCTGTGCAATTTGTTGAAATAGTGCAATTTGTTTGTTTGGAAGGGTAATTATTGTTTTGTCTTTACTTTTGCTTTTGTATTTATACACTGTAATATTCCTATTTTTTATTTGCACAAAATTACCTCGCTGTGGGACGAATAAAGGGATATCTTACCTTATCTTAAAAGAATCACATTCTGTTGCTTTGTAGCTTGAAATGAAGACAGACACCTTTTTTGTTTTATCCAGTTCTACTCTATTTCCTCAGTGCAACGTTTAACACCCAAGTGAAAATGGGATTGATTCTGACTGGGTATCCATCCCCTGCCTGTGCAAAACTTAATGCCGGAGATCTTTTAGACAGTGCTTTGCCACATATACTGTAGTTGATTGTTTGCTTCAGTTGCAATATCAGGGACTGAAATGCTCCAGCTTTTCACACTGAGGTAATCAAATGTCCCCAGCTGAAAGCCAAATGGCCTTGTGTGCCATTGAAAAGGTAATTAGCTTCACCTGATTAGGTTTACAAGTCATTTTTAGGAGAGGGGTGATCCTTTTCCAAATCAGTGATCCTGTTTTTTTTTTCTGATATGTTGATGTTGTATCTTTCACTTGTATGTTAAAAGTTGCATTAAGTATAGCTGAATGAAACAAAGACCGTGGCTGTCTTTATTTCTAACTGCAAAGCAACATCATATGATTATTTTAAAGGGGGTTGATTTTTTTTCTGTAACCAGTGTATTTTCACATGTGAGGGCGGTGCATGGTGGCATAGTGGTTAGCACTGAGGCCTTGCAGCTCTAGGATGAGGGTTTGTGTCGATCCCAGGCCTCGTGTCTTTTGAGAAACATGAGTTTGCATGTTTTCCCTGTGATTGGTGGGTTTCCTCCATACCATGATTTCCTCCCACATTTCAAAGAGTAATTAGCATTTCCAAATTGCCCATAGTGTATGTGGGTGAGTGTGTAAGTGTGTATGTTTTGCGATGGATTGGCACCCTGTCCACTACATTGCCTTGTGCCCCAAGTTCCCTGCGATTGTATCCAGGCCTGCCATGACCCTAAACAGGATAAGCAACATAGAGCATGAGTAATAGAGTGAGCTTCAGATGTTCCAACACTATGTATGTTAAATTTTAATTACTTGGAATGAAACTGTACAGTAACTCAGTTAAAGCTAAGTTAAACAAAATATTGAATGAGTTATCAAAAAAATTTTCCCCCTCAATGTGGTGGTATCCTCTTCATACTCTGTCTGCTGTTCCGACACACTAGAATTGTGCATTGTAATGTAATACTGTAATGCTACACTGATATCAGTGGAGTGGAGAATGGGGTTGGGATTGCAAAGGCACATGAGAATCTTTTTTCTCAATTTTCATGTTCAATTTCTTTTTCTGTAGTTGACTAAATAGGTACTTGTAAACATTATTCATGTAAACACTATTCAAAATAGATTTTTATTTGTGATGCCGTTATTTTATGCACTTTATTTATCATTTTACTAATTTATGTAGGAGTGGCTTTAAATATTGCCATAAACAGACAGAGTGTGTTGAGATAGGTGGGTGCATTGTATCGTTAGCTTGAACTTAGAATAAAGAATCATACATGAATATAAGTTAAAGCTGTGCTTTTATTGCGTTATTTCAAATCTACTACTGTGTTATTTTGACTGCACTATTCTACACCAAGGATGTAGCCTATTGATGAGGGCAGCTGCTAATGTCTGTGATAATAATTAGAGAAATTAGATATTTCTCTCTCTCTCTCTCTCTTTACCTCTGTGTGTCTCTCTATCCCCTTTTTCCTGTCTCAGGTGAGGCTATGATTCTGTGCTGGCAGGCAGCGTGCTGTATTTGGCAGGCTTCGATGGCCGTCCAGCTCCCAGCGCTCAGATAACACATGGCTCCGGAACGTTCCACAGCCGGGCGCCTGCTTTGTTGGGGTTATAATGATTGTGCGGCTGATGGGCCAAAAGCACAGAAGCTCCAGTGAGAGAAGGCCACAGTGAGATGGAGCCTGTGTAGAGGCCCTAAGGCTGCCTTCTCGCTCTCACCTTACCCAAGCCGGAGTGTCCCTGCTCTCATAAGCTGATCTGATGGCTGAGCACAACCATGGAGAGGTATGCAGCAACAAAGCAGCCATGGGCAAGCAAAATGTAATGGTTCACGAAGATGAAGAGATTGTCTGGGGCTTTTTTCTCCCCCTGTTTAATCAACACTATCTTCAGTGGCATGTGTGCCTCGTACTTTGTGCCAGCTTCTAAAAAGAAATCTCTATTGTTCACATTTCTCAAACAAGCCCTTAATGATCATTATGAAAGCATAATTACCAGCCTGCCATGAGGTTTAGTATGGTAATGACAGAAGTTTTTTTTTTATTTTCATACTCTATTTAAATGACCAGTGAGCACCCCCTAGTGGACATGAACCAAGAATTTAACACAGTCTGTTAAAATAAACAAGTTGCTCATGGTGGGTGAATAATTCATACATAACATATATTAAGTGGCATTTATTAGGTGGTATTTATTATTATTATTATTATTATTATTATTATTATTATTATTAATCTTACCTCTAATTCCAAAAATAAATTATCCTCCTAAATGAGATGCCATTTTATTTAAAGGGAAAAGAATGCTTTCACTGTGGAACAACTTACTTTGCCCTAGACTTGGCTTAGGCTTTCCTCCTCTCATTTCTTGTTTAAATATTTATCTGTCATCCACCAGCGTGCAAGTGTGATCAGCTTTGCAAAATAATTTCAACACCCTCCTAAATCCTAAATGTCAAACCTGTGAAAGTTGCAGCTCAATATGCACCTTTTCACCTTCCCCTCTTATGACTAATGACGGGAATAGCTATATCACATGATATAGGATATAGGACTCATGCTCTGAATAACCACTTGAAATCTGTCCTCAGCTTCAAGGCTGTCATGAAACAGACAGGGAAATAGATATGGTACGGACTGAACGATCCAGTTGATGAGGAAACAGTCAGGCCTGGAGTTGAGTAGTGTGTTCAGAACGGGTCTGTATACACTGCCACCCAGGGTTCAGCTGGAGATTAAATCAGGCTGGACGCAGCTTGCAAACGATTCTGCAAAAACAAACTTTAGTGGGCCCGTGTTTGCTCAAGCCTGTGCAGCTCCTTCTCTGCCTCACCCCACTGACCTGCTCCATACAGTTCAAATGCACCTATTCGACTGCTTCTATTTCTAAAAACAGTTGTGTATTTTCATGAGGAGTGTCATTAACAAAGGGATTATTTACTTTCTAGAGTGTGTGTGTGCATGCGTGTGCGTGCATGTGTGTGTGTGTTGTCACTGATCAGAAGCAGATTTCACTTGTTAGGAAATCACAACGTTAAGTTGAACTGAGGCACATGTGTGTGTAGTCTACCCCTTTGTTGAAGGCTTGAACACACTTACATGTGCGCTTTTGAACACACCGTACCATTCCACTGGGCCAATGAAGAGTTACAAATGCAACAGATAGAACTGGCAATGGAACTTGTTTATAAAGTGTTGAAATATTTCAAAAGATCATGTGTGATCGCTGATCTGCCTGGGCTGTTGCTGAACTACGCCACATAAATAAAAATGTCCTTTAGATCAGTACAGAAAGCTAGTGATGAAGGATTTCATTTGAGGCTAAATTTGGTGTTGAGCCAAACCATGCAAAATAAATAGAACTCTTGACCAATCCATCTGCATAACATAAGAACATCTAACAGAACTGAAATAAGGCCGTCCAATAGCAGAGTTCATAACATGTTAAATGTTTTAAAATGATTGAAAATGGAACACACTAAGGCCAGATTTGCCACATAGTCTCAGTGCGACAGCTATCCTTTATGCCCAAATTGCAAGCATCACTACAAGGCACTTAATCACTTCAGTCATGAATATAATGCAAAGTAATGGTTATTGTAATTATTGTAGTTATTGTAAAGAAACTAGATCACTTATGGATGGTCAATTTTTATCACCATTAAAATACAGGGATTTGGATAATTAATGAATAAAGCATGTTGGTACATGGTTTGATGCAATCTGATATGTAAAAGTTTAAAATAATTACTGTCACTGCTGATTATCTTCCAGTATACCACAGCAACTTGCCTATAGAGACAAAACAGATTTGTAATTATTATAGAAAAACAAATCATACTTCTTGTACTGTACATTTACAGAATTACTTGCATTATAACAGATTTAAACAATCAATCCTTCACCAACCTCTCTTTTTTTCTTCTTCTTGACCTTAATTATTCAAAATGCAGTTTGGCATATTACTGATTTGTTACCCGCAAAGCTCTCCATCCTGACCTTCCATGTCAGACTACATCTAGAAATGCTAAACAGGCATCTCTGGACACAAAAAAGCTGAGCTGTTGTAGTAAATTATTCATCTGACCAATCAGCATTCAACTGCACTGTGGTATAAAACATTTAACAAATAAACCTATTAATTAATCTTCAAATATGCATACAAATTAGTTTTTCGGCATTTGTAAATATGCAAATTTGAATATCACACATTGAGAATTTAACCTGAAAACTGAACTCAGCTGTATTGCATAACTAAAGCGGAATAGATGGATTTGATGTTATTTAGAGATCTGTGTATAATTTCTGATAGTAATTTGTGTTGTTATGTATATCTCTACAAAAATACAATTTTCAGTACACGCACTGAGCTCCTGTTACTCCCCCTGCTCTCTAGACACGTTCTCCACACATCCGTATTACTGTACATCACTGGAGTCCCCAAAGAACTGCACTCTTCTTGGACCCCTTTCTGTTTCTATCTCTACCCTGAAATACCCCTTGTGTTTTTGATCAGTAACATTTTTGGTGCCCATATGTCTTTGAACCAAAAACTCCTTGAGAAATAACAGGCCGCTAATGTTAGTCAGAGGAGGAGACAGTCACCCCTATGATATTCCTTTGTGTGTTACTGTTTGTAGACTAAACCCTGTCTATGAACTGAGGACAAAAGTTTTTTCTTTCTTTTTTGTTAATTGTCTGCTTTAAATAAATAAATTAAAAAAAGAGAGTCTAAAGCAAAGACAAAGCATTACTTTATTTTCCAATTTCCTTGTACAGATTCCAACATAATAAATACTCATACATCAATGAGAAACCAATGTGTTTTATATCATGTGACTGGAAAATGTAAATAATTCACAATACATGTCTGACAATTTCCCCAATTTGAAATTCTATCTACAGAACTACAGGACCGAAGACTGCCAAACCATGATGGGCCACAAGCTTTATAATTACAGCCACTTATATTAGTTTATATCTTCAAAGTTCCTCTAATGTATTCCAATGCTCAAAAAAAAAGCACTGTAATGGAAAAAACCTAAATGGAGTCACAGAAACAAACAGTTTATATAACAGAGAATATTGTTTGGATTATTTAAACATTGAAATGCAATTTGTTTGGAGAATAGATATTAATAATACTCACAACTATAATTGAGGGATCACATATTGCTCTACAGCTTGAGGAAGTTGTTACTTCTGTACTGTAGGTTTTGGACTCAAGTGATTTTGAGTTCACTGAAGCAGGACATAAGAAAAGAAACATCACTTTTTTTCTTTCTTTTTTAATTGATCTTCATCAGTGGCACCTGTCATCCCAGATTTGTTGAATGTAATTGGTGATGAATGACAAAAATGTTATTTCAGCCCCCAAGCTCTAAGCATGATAGAAAAATGACATGGCACATAAAAGCACATGCCCACACACAAATTAGCCTAAAGGAGCTTGTCATTCTAAAGAGATGAATTGAGTGACAGCCATATTCAACCTCTTCCCTAAAAAGAGGCATTTTACCTTAAGTGATAAGCATGTCAGTATTTTGGTCAGTGATGTTTAATAACACTAATAACCCAGGAAAATGTCACATAAAGCATTTTCTAAAGTGAGCCGACACATTATTAGTCAGAAAAGTGTAATTATGCATTTCGGGGTCGAGTTCTGAAGTTACACAATCAAAAATAATTTCAACATTTACATATTGTCAAATGTTCTCCATGTTGTAAAAAGAACAAAATGTGCTCACTCAGGATTTACTCTTCTTCCTGGACTGGCGACAACAGTCCATGAGATTTCCAATCATCCTGCCATTATTAACAGTTTTTCCTTCACACAAACCAGAACTCCATGTGTCCCTTGAGAAGGAGCTGATTGGTTCCTGGAGAGAGGGACGAGTGAAGCGTATGCTTTATTTATCCAAGTGGAGATATAAATTACGTGTATGAGCATGTACGAGCTCCATCGCCTCAGGCTGATAGGGGCTCTTGTTGCTGATCTGAAAGTGGAAAAGGCAGGATGGGGCAGGAAGAGCTCTCAAAGCAAGAAATGAGAGCAATGATACATACCAGAAGAGAAAGACAAAAGCGAGTTGTGCTGTTTCATCACATGTTCCAGGACAGCATTCTGGATCATTATCTATTATTTCCTGTTATTTCATATGAGAATTATTTATTTGTTAAAACACTGTGTCTAAGGAGATGCTTCATAAACAACACTGTGTAATTTGTGGCATAAAATAGCAGTGGAATTTCCAATGGCTCATCATTTTATGTAGAATGGAAAGTCCAGAGGACGAGAGTTTATCATCCTTACATTTATAATAACTGCCTGAGCAGTGACGAGGCATCAGTTAGGAAGACCAGCCAAGAATCACTGCAAATGACAGCTCAGCCTTTGGCACCACACCAATTTTAAGCAGCAAGGAATTTAAACAAAGAAGTAGCACTGCCACACCCGTTAGATATTTACAACATGGCCCCATTTCAACAATTCTTGATTGTGGTCTTAAATAACATAGTGGCATTTTTTTCTGCTTGGGTTACATGCATCCCAGCAGCTTTCCTGTGATTTTTCTCTTGACTGGGAATAATTAATCTCAAATGAATGTGATGTAGAGAACAGACGTTATGTTGTTTTCTTTTCTGTCTGGAAATGTCATTAAGGCAGTTGTAAAACATACAGTTCCACGTTCATCTGCATGTTCTTATAGGTTCCTGCCAGCCCTCCAAATAAGCCTATAGCTGTTTCACAGTGGAAACTCGTGGTTGTTAAAATATGGCTATGGACATATGGTGCTCATGAAACCGGTACAGGAGTTGGTCCATTTACGACCACGGAGTGTAACTACACTTCATGGACTTGGTTTGTAATGAACAGCATGCCACGGTTTAGTAGCATATGTGTAAACATACATGTGAGGGTAACACAGTTCTGAAAACAGATAACAATAATGAGGAAAAAGGTATGAATGCAACCAGATGAGATATTTAAATTAATTGGAAATGAAGAAGGGGTGATGAGGTAGCATTTTGTTCTATTTTCTGAGTAAAATAATGGCCTGTATCATATGACTTAAAAGTATGTGAACCCCTAACCATCACAATCAAATGTGTTATTTTAAATATCTTCTTCTTCTTCTTTCACTTCTGTTATAATAACCTCTACTCTTCTGTCAAGGCTTTCTGTCACAAGAACTTTGGTGAAGTAAGGTATTGATATCCAGTGTCCTAAAAAGGTATTTTACTTTAGCTTTGGCAAAGTAATTGTTATGGAGCATGCTTTGTGCACAGATGCATTGTCATGCTAGTGCTAGTAAAGGGAAATCTTTAAACTGCAGCATAACACAACACATTCTAGATAATTGTGTGCTTCCGAATCTGTTTGGAATCTGTTCATCTTCCATTAATTCATGTTCTTTATTAATTAATAAATGTTATTAAATTAATTAACTAAATAAAAAAATGTATGGAGGTATTTGCAAACCAAGCGGTCCCCCATTTAATTCTGCTTGACCTGGGCTTGGGCACACTCACACACTCATCTATACACTATGGACAATTATGAAATGCCAGTTAGCCTACCCTGCATGTCTCTGTGGGTGGAAACCGGAGCACCTGGAGGAAACCCACCAAGTACGCAGAAAACATGTAAACTGCACGCACAAATACCCAAGGGCTGCGGTGTGATTCAAACCATCACCCTGAAGGTGCACGACCACAGTGCTAACTATACTATGCCACAGTGCTGCAGTATATCATGTTATGAGCCATTATGTACTCATGAGAAATGTACTCCTAGGGTTTTATATTAATTATTGGGCTCTTTAAGTTATTTATACTGTTTATAGATAACTTTAAGCTCCTTTTATAGTTTTTAAAAGGAAGATCATAAAATAATTCTATAGCGAGGGGCTCTGTGGGATATGTTTTACAGATAAAGCTGGACTCGGCTGTAAAGAATGGAAGGAGATAAACATTATATTACACTGTTGATTGTACTTAAAAGAATGAACAGGAAAGTGAAAAAGAATGTCTCGTTCTTTACTGTTGCTGCGAAAATAGATTTAAGGGGGGAATGTTAGATTTTACACTGTTTTAGAGCCAGTTGTGGCATGTTTCCCTGAAATGTGTCTTGCATTGATTTACTTTGCCATAACCCTATTCTAATCCTTATTCCTACCACAAATTTCACAACATTTTTGCAGGCTGGGTCTTGAGGTTTGAAAACTATTACAAATGAGAGTGTGAGACGATGTAGGACGAACAATGGTACACAAAGTGTTGTACAGATCTCTTGATGCGATTAATGTAATTATGTAGATAAACATTTTTTTCCCCGACTCACCAGAGCCAATTTTTCTCACTGAAGTCTTCGTGATTCATTCAGGGGATGGAGGTCATTCCAGCAACTGCTTTCTAGCTCGTTATTCCGAAAATGTTTGACATCTAGCACAATGTTTCTTGTGTAACGTAAAAGTGAGGGTGTTAAATAAACTCCAGCTGAACTTATACATTTCAGAACTTGTTTGGCACCTTAAGAAAAAGTTTTTTTAATTTGGTTTTAATTCGGTAAAGACACATCTTATTTGAGATTACGACTCTGAGAGTCAAAATCATATGAATATTTCTTTGTGTTTTAAAAACGACTTTTTTATTTGATTTCTATAAAAGATGTATTATATATTCTATGTCAAGACTGCTTTAAGCTTAAAGAGTTAAACTTGAGGATTGAGCTGTTTTTAGGACTTTGATAGTGGAAGTTTTAAAATATAGTGCAGTGAAGTTAATGGGTAGCCAGAGGCCTGCGCACACCTGAACATGATCAGAGCACAGAGGGAGGGAAGGCTCTCTAGGGGGAATATCGGCACACGCTGACACACCCTTTCTCATGAGCCCTATGTTTACACATCTGTGCACCGTCTCGCCGCTGTTTCTCTCACAATCTCTGCCCTTTGACGTTACAGAAAAGGAGGCAAATATGGGATGCTTGTTTAATCTTTTCCTGGAGTTTAGAAGAGAGAGAGAAAAAGGAGGTGGGGAAACTTTTCCTGCCTATTCTAAGCCAAGATTCTCCCAGGTCATGCCAAAGTCAATATTTATGGAGCTCGGTTGATGAAAAGAAGATGTAGGGGGTGGGGTCAATTGAATGGCTTCTGACCTTCTTTCAGATAGTCCTCATATATTAAGAGAGTGCAAGAGGCAGTCAAAAAGGAGAAAACACTTACCAGCCCTGCCTTTAGGCCAAGACCAAGCATGTAGTATAATTTATCTCTGTCCATAATGTGTCAAATGTATACAACTAATGCTTTTAAATGAAAAAAAAAAAAAAAACAGCTAACTGAATGGAAGTGACAAAAGAAATGATTAGAACATGCAGTGACAACGCCATCTAAGTGGTCTACTTCTAGCATTTCATTTCCTCCTCCCCTTTTCCACTTCGATTTCCAAGCACTACTTTGTCTGCTCTTCCCTATAAAAATAAACCACAACCATGGGAATCTTGAATTGTTAATCCAAGCTATCTTCACTGGGGCAACATCACTCTTGCTTTTGGTGCATGCAACCTAAAATCCTTGCATCACTGTACACATTTTCAGCTTTTAAAAGGGAAACTAGCTGAGCCATATAAAGCTCAGTATTTATAAATTGCTCACAGCCGTCATCAGCAGAACCTCACTCCTTCCTCGTTTTAAAGTGCGTGTGGTGTGTGTATGTGTGCGTATGTGTGTGTGTGTGCCCCAAATATTATGGAAAAAATTAAGACACACAAAAAAATTTAAGTGAGCAATGTGAAAATTTGTGGTTGTGTATCTGACCAACTTTTAATCAGAGCTTAAAATGTTCACTCAGTGGACATTTCACCCTTCTGCCTGTTACGCAGAGCCTCTAAAATTAGCCCTAATTGCAGCCTGAAATGGGAGAAAAAACTAAAATGACATCCAGTCATGGCCGCAGCCTCGCAGATACTCATCCTCCCAGCGCTTGGAGGGCCAAGAACGGCATGTCCTCCGCTGGAGTTACGGGGCCCGTGGCTCAGGGAGGGCCAATCTGAGTGCATTCTCTGTGACCACAGATACCACAGTCTTTAGAAACATCAGCTCATTCACACGCTCTCTGACTGGCCCTATCCAGTTTGATCCAGAGTGCCGCAAAGTCCGTCCATCATCTGACACGGCGGGGGGAGGGGGGGGGGGGGGGGACAGCAGTATATTATCTTCATGCCTGTGCAATATAATCCCTTTAGGTTTGCACTTCCTGAAAGTTGAAAACAAGCAAAATGAGATGTTAAAGGAACTTTAAACTAAAAAAAAATTTTTTTTAATAATAATAATTCAGTCCGTCTTAGCTTGCATTCGATAGAGGAGAAAATGTGAGTAGGATGGATGTGCAGAGAAGTTTCTATTTGGATGTACAGGTCTGTGATTACATGTTAATAAGCACACGACAGGCTGTGTCTCAGAAGATAGTAATGCTGATTGAGACGAGGAACTGCTACAGTATGATGACAGTCAGCTGGACTGAATCACTGTGAAATGTAAAACCCAGCATTAAACACCACAAAACTGCATGTGAAAATGCTTTTCTTGTTACCCCACTGGGAGAGAAGCGCAGAGCAGAGATGGCACTACTCTCCGACTGTATGCGTGACGAAGATCCCAAGAGTCTCCAGTCATGTACACACAATTACACTCCCTCCTGACATTTTGGAGCTCATATGATTTTTTCATCCTCTCTACAGTTTGAGGTCATTTCCAGAGCTTGGCCTATAAACTAATTCTATTTGAATCCATGTGCATCCAATCAGAAATGACTGCACATTTCCAGGAAAATATGCAGTTTTGATTAAAATGCTGCATGTCCATCCCCCCCCCCCCCCCCCCATTTTGAAAGGCTGAAACATTCCTTAGGAACAGTCTGGGGGTTCTGCAGTTTCGTTTGGAGAAGAGAGGATGAGTGGTGGAGTAGTGATTACAATTACAATGATTATAAAACCATGTCAGTCCTGTCACACAGAAGACGTCAGATGTACAGCTGTTTAATCCACTCTGCTTCACATTTCAGTCTGCTGCACAGTTAACTATTACATTACTTATAGTCCAGTCATATACTGCTCTTAACAATGAATCTAGTGCTTCATACTACGTTTGTAAACTCTTTATGTATGTCACCTTGTCTTTTGCAAATTTAGGCCAGTTCTGTTTTAAGAAATCTATCTTTATATAAGGGGCTGAATGTGATTATATACTAGTTAAAACTTTCTCTAGTGGTGAGTCCAGACTCACATGTACCTAAGGTAAGTACAAACCATTACTTTACTGAGTTTTGCAGATGTTACTCATTATTCCATATGTATTAGAGTTCTTTAAAACTGGAGAATAAGAAAGAATTTTGGTCTTAGAAGGTTAAGTCCATGTGAACTGTACAGTACTGTGCACAACTTAAAGTCTTAGGCACATGACAATAAATACAGTTCAGTAAACAGTATTTAATGAAACAAAGTCATTATTTGGTGTGACAATGCTTTGAGGACACTTTAGTCTCAGGAACAATTTGTTAAATCTTATAAGGAAATTACCTACTAAGTTTTACTAAGCATCCTGCAGAACCACCCACAGTCCTTCTGAGGACTTTGAACGTAGCACCTGCTTTTTTTTTTACGCAAGATACAGCAGCTTTCAAAAAATTGTCTAAAAAGTCTTATATTACTTACATAATATGCTGCTTTCTTTTCTTTCATACACATTTTATTTTTCATAACTTTAAATTTTGTGTTGGAATACTCACTTACTCACTCATCTTCTATACCGCTTTATCCTGTATTCAGGCTCGCGGGGACCTGGAGCCTATTCCGGGAGATTTAGGGCATGAGGCGATGTACACCCTGGACAGGGTGACAATCCATCGCCAGGGCACACACACATACACACACTCACACACCCATTCACACACTATGGGCAATTTGGGAATGCCAGTTAGCCTAATCTACATGTCTATGGACTGTGGGAGGAAACCGGAGTACACGGAGGAAACTCACCAAGCAAGGAGAAGCACATGCAAACTCCATGCACACAGAGACGGGAATCGAGCCTGGCCGGGAATCTAACCCAGACTGGTGGAATACTGAGATTTGAAATCACGAATGTTTTGTAATAATAAAGTCATAATAAAAATTAAAAAAGCAATAATAAAGTTTGTACTAAAAATACAGGGTGCCTAAGACTTCTGCACAGTAATGTAAATAATTCAGGACTCACTTGAATTGTTTCAATAAAAACCTATAGGACGTGTGTGTGTGGGGGGGGGGGGGGGGATCCTAGCAGACGTCTGACATTGGGTTAATTAAGAACATTTCAGTGTTTTAATCACACATTCCATAGGATTTATGGTCCAAATTTATTCCACAAACTAAATCCAGATGCCCCCTTTGGTCGTGATCAGAAGATACCCTAATAGGCACATCAACAGCTAGAACAGGCCTTAATAAAGTGATCATTATAGAGTAAGGAAGTCACAAATTCACTTTATCACAGATACACAAACGCACGCACTAAAATCAATGACAGCTCAAGTCCCGGTGAGGAGTGGATAGACTTGTATTGAATGAGGAATCAGTGGGAAAGAGTGGGAACAGAATGTCTCAGGCACCAAACGGCTCAGCAGCTGTAAGAGATTTAGCCAAAGAAACAAAGAAAGGAAAAGATTGTGGTGCGGTTCCAACAGTTCTGCTGTGAGTTAGAAAGCGCACAACAGTATTCAGACTGAATGAATGTAGCTTAATACTCTTTAATAAAAGGTGATTCTGGAAGAACAACTCGAGCTTGCTAAGATGCACTAAACCTAAAGCAATATGTTGAAGACAATTCAATAACAAGTTCTTTTGTTGCTTTTGTCTGTCAGTAAAAGAACAAGATTAGTGCCTGAGCATCTGATGACAGCTGGATGCCTGTGTATCAGATTTAATGTTGATGGCCGCTTTAAAGAATTATGAGGCTGCTGTTGACTAGACCTTTCTTCATGTGCAACTGTGACAAAGCGTTAGGATGTCCAACGTCTAACGAAATGGTGCAAAAGAGCACAAATGACCCTGACAAGAATATGCCATGAGTATATTCTTAAATATAAAATAAAACAGAGAGAGGAAAGGCAGAATCAAATCACTGGTGTACAGATTAGGAGATGAGGACAAAAAAAAATCACTTGTAAACCACCAAAGCAAAACTCCTGGCCTTAGATCGTGAGCAAAGATTTAATACAATCAAGTCTCTACAGAGCTGCCCCAAAGCCCTACAGCAAGCCTCCAGGTCCCAGCATGCTGTTAAACAGAGAGAAAGAGAGATGCTCAGAGGAAAGCGGTTGGCTCGGCTCCTGTCTGCACTTGCACACCAGATGCGCTGTGCCTCAGCTCTGGAATGTGTTTGTGAGAGCAGTTTAACCACCGACCCGCCCAACCATTACCGCAGAAATCTGATCCTGTCAATTCACTCCTCCTCCTCCTCAATGTGTTTGTCTCTACATGTGTGTGTGTGTGTGTGTGTGTGTGTGTGTGTGTGTGTGTGTGTGTGTGTGTGTGTGTGTGTGTGTGTGTGTGTGTGTGTGTGCGCGCGTGTCCCGCATACTCATTTTGCTTTCTCTTCCTCAGGATTTCTCTTTTTCTCCACCATTGCTAGCTTTGATTTTGTCCTGAACATTTCTCAAAATTGTTACATGACGGCTGTGTTTTAATGGAGCTCATGGATCTTGTCATGGCAGGAAAATAAAACTTGATAGGGCTTAATGGAATTTCTCAAAAGAATCACAAAAAAAGGCAACTTAAGGAAAAGTTGAGAAAGGAGCCAAACTCATTTCGTCTTCCTGCTGTTTCTGTTATCCATCCTGTGATCACAAATATGTCTGTCTGGTAGTGTTCTCAGTGGGAAAACTTTTAGAAATTGAATGCTGTTTGAAAACCTGTCCAAATGAATAAAGTATGTGTCTTCTATCATACATTACTTAGGGGTTCTATTCTGGTTGGCTACAAAAAGGACATAATTAGAAAAAATGAACACATTTGAGTGAAGGAAGCTGATGTGGCTGGATTACATTTAATTTCATACAAAAGCACTGAGTTTTGTAAACAAATTACAGTAATTCCCAAAGTAAATATTTATGTTAAAGTTACATAATCCAACAATTCAGGTATTAGGCAAATTGTGTTAAAGTGTAAAATAATTGGCAATTGAATTATGGGTGAGTTTTTTTCTTCCACACACAGAAAGCATTTACAGTACTGTGCAAAAATATTGTGCCATCCCTTATTTCTCCATATTGTGCTTCAAAAAAGCCTGACTTTCTTGTATTTTAATGTAGTCTTAAGGAATAGTTCTCCAGGCTTCCTTTTTGGCTCTCATGTTTGGCATGTTTTGGCTCTCATTTTCAGTCCTGTCCATGACCATTTTTTAGATGAATGTTGACCTATGAATCATTCAATCATAAAAATCATCTACCTTGAGGCGAGAACTATTGAGAAACAGGTGCAGGTAATGAGACATGATCAGGGCAGTGATGAGTATGCTGGAACAGGTTTCTGCTGAGGTTATTTCATAAAAAATTATAATACATTTTATCTTTAGGCATTTTGCAGCCTGTCACAGTAAAACATTTGTTAAAAATTTTTTTTTTCATTTATAATTTTATGATTTCAATTAAAAATATCATGGATCCCTCTGGTTATACTTCATACTATATGCCCCTGAGGATCACCAGACCCCTCTAACAAAACTGTTTATAAGCAAATGTTTGTTTCTGTTAATTCTGGGGTCAAAACACTGAACTCTTTTTTTTTTATATTTTCATACATTCCTCATTTATTCCCCCTTTTCATAATTCCATTAACCTGCACAAAAGGATTCATCTTATTCCATAGACCTTTGAATTAAATGCAAAGTAAGTCTGTTTTTCTTCATTGTAGAACAGAAAGCGCCATGGCTTTTCCCTCAGTTCTACCATTTTAGTCGATCTCTCCGTTATCTGTCTGAAAGCTCTTTAAAGTCTATCCAAGAAGAACTGTCACCCATCCAAGTATTCCAGCCTCACGTCTCTTGGCTCGTCTCACCTGCATTATGTGCTGACTGATGCCACAGTTTTATTAGGCTGTTAGGAATCCAAACAGCTCAGGAATGTTACCGGAGGAACGAAAACAACCATAAACGTGAGATAATGTTCACAAGCTGAACATTATTCCTCATTCCTCATATACTGAGGAAGCAACATTTAACACTTATAAGAGTGCTTCGAATTTAGCGCATGTGCATGTGCGCAACAAAATGTAATCAGTTTTTCCTCTACATATCAGTAGGAACATCAGCAGGACACCAGAAAAAGCTTGGAAAGACATTACTAGTTGTATACATGTGCTTTCCTACAAAGTAAATTATTATGACAGAAAGTTCCATGATTCAAGTTTAAGCTTTGTTAAGGTTCCCAAAATGACTTATACAGTACACTTCAGGGGGAAAAAAGATGCTCGAGTAGTTATTTTTTTATTCAAGCATTTAAATACAACTCATTTTGTGTGTTTCTATGGTTTACAGAAAGGAGATTTGTATTTAAATGAGTTGTATTTAAATGCTTCAATAAATGCTTCAATAAAAAAAATGCATAAATACATTAATAATCACAAAAAGATAAATCAGTGTATAGTGACCCAGTCTAAATTCTGTCCAATGTCTCTATAACTGAACTTTATTTTAGGTGAAGACATTAACATTTGGTTTCAGGCTGCAGATAAATAAATAAAAAAGTCTTAAAAAAAGTAGCTAAATAGGATTATATTACAAGCCTTAAGGGTGAACTAAAATGATCTTCAGCAGAACACTTGCTCTTGATTATTGCTCTTGTACTTGGGGTGGCTTGAAATGTTAAAAACAGATATTAACCTGTGCCCTATCAGCAATGCCAGAGACTCTGGAGCTTGTCAGGGAGTGTGGGAGAAGTTAAAGGATAGCAGAGGAAAATGACATTTCCGAAAGATTTGTACATCATTTGGCTACCTCTGGTTTTGCTGAGTTTATAACATTGTGTTCCATAGATTTTTCAAGTAGGAATATTATAATTTACAAAGCTGATTAATTTCAATATATATTTTCATTCATTTTGGCATATATCACTTTTAAAGACATTTACACTTTATTTAGTATAGTTTAATCTCAGTTTGTCATAATTGTTAAATATGAATGCTGTAACTCTGAGATACAAAATGCTGACTTCTCACACATAACATTACAAAGACTTCTCAATCTCTCCAAACGCGTTGCTTAATGTGCATGTGTCAACATGCCTGTGCCTGTGTTAATGTGTGCAGTCCAAATAAATACTTTTAAAAACATATTAATAGTTTCCTAAATGTGACATGACTGGTTTTATCATGAAAACCATCTATTATTAGTTTTAATGGATCTAATCACAGTGAGATGTGGAAGTGCTATAGAAATTACACATTTTTAATTAAACCCCAAATTACTGTAAGTAAGTCATAATAATATAGGTCTGTGGAGTTTATTGTATGAATTGTTCAGGTATAGTAATTTATAAATAACATACACAGGTTCCAGGCCCAATGAATTAAAACTGTTTTGATATCCACTGAGTTGTCATCAGCGGTGGTGATATTAAATAGAAGAGGTAATTTACAGTACATGGAAGGGATAAGAAGAAGGCAAAGCTTTTACACACACAGACACACACACACACAAAGTAAATAAATAAATAAAAATGAAGGTAACTGCATTTGTGATATCTATGTTTGGGTGTGTTTAGATTCTCTAATGCTCTCCTGGTTCATATCACTTTTATTCCAAATGCCAAATGGAAACAGAAAAGATGTAACCCTTTTGTTGGAACTAAAAAGCATTAGGTGTAAACAGTTCTGTGATCTGTCCTTTGGCCTCATTTGTACTTTGGGGAGAAGAATATTTCAGCCTGCTTATCAGGGACAATCTGATCATTTTTATTTATATGTATTTTCTCACAAATGTCATACTCATTTCCCTTATTTTCTATTGAGAATTTGTAAAGCTGCTTTGTTAAAAGCAGAAAACAAATAAAATTGAATTAAATTGAATTGAGGCAGCACAGTGGCTTAGTGGTTAGCACTGTCACCTTGCACCTCCAGAATCCGGGTTTGTTTCCTACCTCGTGTCTGTGTGCATGGAGTTTTCATGTTCTCCCTGTGCTTGGTGGGTTTCCTCAGGGTACTCTGGTTTTCTCCTGCCTCAAATATATGAATGTGTGTACAGTATGTGTGTATGTGTGTGCATGTGTTTCCTGCAACGGATTGGCATCCTGTCACGTGCCCTAAATCTGCTGGGATAGGCTCCAAGCTCCCCGCGACCCTGATTACAGGATAAAGCAGTAAAGACGATGAGAGAGACCTATAGAATTGAAAAGTATTAAGGAAATAATCTTTTTTTTTTTTTTTTTGCACTCATTTGCACACATCTTGTTAAATCACCACTGAGGACAGGTTAGCTGATGTATCAGTAGGGTCATCATGGGATAAGAGGTTTTAGTTTTAGCAAATGGTGATTAAACCTAGTGTGCATTTAACTCTGTGTAATCACCTGATATGACTGTTGCTAATCAGCTGTAAAAATCAACAGCGTGGGCGAAAAAGAAATCAATCCCTGCTTTCACTTTATATAGCTCTGTGATTATTAATGTATTTATTTATTTATTTAGCTAGCTGGTTAGCTAGTTCAGTCAGTCAGTCAGTGAGTTGACATTGGTGATAAACTTGTGCTTCTTTCCACAAAAGTCTAACAATAATTCACCTTCCATTTGTTGTGGCTGCCAAAAAAGAAACCACAATAAATAAAAACAATGACAATCTGATCATTTTGATTTATACATTAATGTATGTTCTCACAAATTTCATACTCATTTACCTAATTTTCTGTAAAGCTGCTTTGCCGCAATGACCATAGTTAAAGGCGCTTTACAAAAAATGTAATTGAAATAAATGTAAAAAAAAAAAGAAAGAAATCATGTCATTTGATTCTAAGAATTTGTTTTTGTCTTTAACCAAACACAATCCATATGTGGCAAATAATTCTCTTATTAATGATATGTTACACGTGTAAAATAAAAAGCATTGTAAACGAAAACGTGCTGGCTGGAATTTTCACTATTTATAATTGATTCATAAACTCCACATATTCGTTGCCTTGAGACGGGTTTCCGCCAGTCGAGTGTAAATGCAATGCTGCCCCCAAGCGGCTACATTCTGAACAACACAAATGTGAACCAAAAACCATCTAAAAATCTGTTTTTAAAACCGCCCCATTCGTGTTTGATAGGTTCTGGTGTGGACCTCGCTTTCTTGAATCAACACTCTAAAAAGTTCAATACATGCAGGTAAACTGTTTAATTTATTTAACCATACTCGCTAATTGTTAGAAATATATATATATATATATATATATATTTCCAACACATATTTAACAAACATACCCGTTGTTTAGGCCGGGACAGCTTTTCTACTCTGATTAAATCAGGAAGATCATTCAAGACGATTTCCGTTCAGGATTAAAGGCGTGCAAAACACTGCTCCAGGTGAGGCTCGAACTCACAACCTCGGCATTGCTCAGCTTCGTACTGTCATATAAGTACCGCGCGCTAACCGATTGCGCCACTGGAGCTCGAGTACAGCGGCAGAACAAAACCGCTTAAAAACGTACCGACTTCTAACCAGACGCCTACACTACGTCTTCAGTAATCGTGTGGTTTCAGCCGTTACATTGTACAATTTAGTAATTTACTAAATGTAGACTATTGTGTGCTGTAACTGGCTGAGTTTGTTTTGTTGCTTACTGATTGAATTTCAATAAACAGTTGCTTTGATTGTGGGCTAATTTCAAGCTTCCCTATTACTTGTACTCATGACTACTGAACATGAGTACACAGTTTACTCTCTGTATTTGCGTCACTCCCACGCGATAAACTCCTTGTAAGGAGACCGCCATGTTAACACACATGGGATTTCCGTAATTTCTTTATAATCCGTTGACATTTTGAGCATCAACAGGAAAAGACTGCCAGTGAGGTCTGAACTTATACAAGAGATCAGAAATCCTGCTGCTGAGCTGCTTGTGGGTAAGTCTTACATGTTTTTACTTGAATGTTTTCTTCATTTACAGTAAAGTTCAGGACTGTGTAAGATAAAACTACTTATGAGAAAGGTTTCAGACTAGGTTGTGAAGATTAATTGATTAAAAAATATATATCATAACACCATCCCTAAATGGTCCTTATTAACCAAAGTTCATTAAATTCAGATTCAGAGAGAGCCACACCTTTATCAGCTATTTAACTACTATTAATCATGAAAGTCTTTATCACTACCTGTGTGTTTTAACTTCTGTTTAAATACTAATTAACCACTTTGAGTGCACATAGATCCTAAGCTGATAATCACTTGATTTGTATTTTCCAGATGCTGCACCGTCACTGATCCATTTAGTTTCTGTAAAGTTACTGTTACATTTTGGTGTTAACCTTTGATAATCTGTTAAACGTATGTGCGCGGAAAGTATGTATGTGTGTGCGCATTTCATATGTAGTTGTTTGAGCAGTTACTGTAGTAGTATATATGTATGTGTGAGGGTTTCATGTGTGTGTGCATGAGTGCAGTTTGATTAAAGCCCTATACGGCCACTCGCCCATCTGGAGGAAGGGACATTGATTGTCTTGCCATTTCATACATAGCAGAGCATTTAACCAATCATAGATGAGACCGAATTCTTGTAACTAAGCGTAAAACAGAAGAAAGGTGTCAGATCACCTTCCATGTAGACAGATGGAATCTCTAATCAGAATGATTTCAAGTGGATTGAAGAAGCGTTGTCCATAAAAACTAACTACTAGGGTTGTTCCGATTCCGATCCTGGTATCGGAAATGCTACCGATACCACAAAAAAAATCTGGCATCGGAATCGGCGAGTATTTGAGTCCATGTACCGATCCGATACCATTTTCCAAAACATAACCTATTTATGCCCGCTAGCTTTGCTAGCTTAGCTTACTTACAGAGTGTCACGGCGTGCGTCTGTGAGGGGCGTGCGCCCAAATTGATATCGCTCCTCGCTCACTAGTTAGGCGGCCTCTCCCCTCTTTAGGTATGTGAAGGAGCAGGGCAGCAGAATCAGGCAACGGCCCATGAGCTATAAAACACAGCGGGGAGTGTAACTCGGGGTCTGACTGTTGGGAAGCTGGACTTTGCGACGCGGTGGATTTTATGAGAGACAGTGGCACAAGAGCGGGGCGATGTGATGCGCCCCAGAGACTTTAAAAAGGGGGGGGGCGCCTTTGATCTCCGCGAGAGGAGCGCGTGAACGAGCTGCGCGAGCTCCCGCTGCACCTTCACTTCCGCGTAGAGCCCGCCTTCGCATCCCTGCCGCCGAAGGGGAAAAGACTCTGCAGAGAGCCTTTAACACTTTCCTTACCCATTTTTCTAAATAAATCACCATTTTTCCTGTAAGACCTCGCCTCGTGTCCGTGTGTCATGTTGTCGCCCGTCACTTAGGGTCGAACCCGTTACACAGGGCTAGTAGTATTTAAAAAAAATAAAATATCCAATATATATATATATATATATATATATATATATATATATATATTAGTGTATATATTAGTGTGTGTGTATATGTATATATATATATATATATATATATGTGTGTGTGTGTGTGTGTATATATATATATATATATATATATATATATATATATATATATACACACTGTACAGATACACACCCAGGTATCGGATCGGTACTCGGCATCGGCCGATATCCTGAGCCCAAGTATCGGAATCGGTATCGGGAGGGGAAAAATGGTATCGGAACATCTCTAATAACTACTGACATTCATTGTTGAAAATATAGACAGGTATCGATTGTCAAATAGCTCCACAGCCACTATAGTGAATAAACAGGAAGTAGAGGAAACATTGTGGTCCTGATTAAAGTGTTCATGCAATTTAGCCCAGTAATTCACTTTGATTATTGTTAAAGATGAGCCGATACTGAAGTCTGATACTGGACTCATCTACTCGTATGTGTAAAACCGTTCTGATACTACAGTATTGCACTGGTGCCACTTTACAGAGAGCCACTCACTACACAAATGACGCAAGCTCCCACACTTCTCTTGTGTCAGTGTTGATAGTTTAAACTTCAGCGTGGAAAGGATAACTGCATTGTGCATGAAAATATCCTTTTTTTTTTTAAAAACTTTCCTTTCAAACGTTGCCAGAGGTGGCAAATACTGTACATGTTCTTCTTTATAGACATTGTGGTGGAAATTCTGAAACCAATATAAAGACAAGTAATCCATACACTGGGTAAGAGCAAAGTAACAAAGGTTTTATTTTAAACTTCTGCAGAAGGACCAGTCTCATACAGCAAACAGTTGCAGCATAGAGAAAGGTGATCTCTTTCTCTAGCTGACCTATTTTATACACAAACATCTCTGTTAACATAATCAACGCCCCGTACGTGAAGTTCCTACATTCAAACTCATGACTCTCTATCTGCCCCAGACTAGATGTCCATACCTTATCATTTAGTCAGGGACAACTACAATCAGGTTGTTTCTATTCTGTTCTCGGCCTTGTGTCTCTAAGCTTCGACAAACAAGTTCAAACTTCTAAGGCCTACGTTACACACTTACTACAAGAATCAAATAGGATTAATACATAATTAAAATATGATTTTTCCATTACAACATGTAGATTTAAACCTTTTATATAATAAGAATTCTCTTCCTTTAAATGTAAATAATTTGTATTTATTTAGTTTATTTAGTTTTGACTTGCAGTGCTGTTGTCGTTATGTGTGGGTGCTACATTGTCCAGAAAGAGAAAAAAGGCTATTCCTATTTAATTAGAAGTATCAAATATGTAATATTACCCAATAGCCAGTGCCATCCAAGTAAGTTTATTGATAAATATCAACTGTTTATTGGGAACTGTTTAATTCAATTTGTTAGTTGTGTACCGAGAGCATTATTTGATGGCAATATTTGTCTACCAGAATATGCTACCAATAATTTGTACAATGAGTATGTTATAGTGGCGGCACGGTGGTGTAGTGGTTAGCACTGTCAGCTTGCACCTCCAGGGTCTGTGTTCGATTCCCGGCCAGGCTCGATTCCTGTCTCTGTGTGCATGGAGTTTGCATGTTCTCCCCGTGCATGATGGGTTTCCTCCCACAGTCCAAGTACATGCATACTAGGTTAATTGCCATTCCCAAATTGGCATTCACGTTTGTGTGTTGTGATGGATTGTCACCCTGTCCAGGGTGTACCACGACTTGTGTCCTAAGTCACCTGGGATAGGCTCCAGGCCCCCGCAAACCTAAATACAGGATAAAGCAGTATAGCCAACGAATGAGTGAGTTATAAGTATAATTGCAAAGGAACGATGATCGGACCCAAGCACCTGCGCTATCACCTCCCAGGCACACGACAAAGCATGTCACAGGTCTTCTTACTGACTGCAACATTAGGCAGCGTCGTCCCCAGCTTTTATATAAATAAGCAACTTATTAGTCACTTTTCTCCATAAGTTTATGGCTGGACAGTTTGAGATATCAGAAATCCCTTCGCAATTTTCTATCCGCAATGTCAAAATATATTTCATCCATATGTCTAATATAAAATAGGTGTTCTGCATGTTACCATCAATGCTACCTAGCATTTCTAATGGTTCTGTGCATGCAAACACCAACTAGCATGGGAATTGATTCATTCATTTTGTTGGTTATGTGCCGGGATCATTATTTGATGGGAATATTTGACTATCAGAATATGCTACCCTTAATTTCTAGATACAAGAAAAATGTTATACCTAAGAAAAGTATCAGAAGATGTTTGTACCATGTACTGCTATAGTACATTTACCTCTAAAGCATTTAGCATTTTTCAAAAGGGTAGCGCGCATTGACAGACTGCTATCAATTACCGCTACGGTTGCATTCTTTGACAAGGCAGCACGAATTCCCGCAGATTTCACAAAGCTCCGCCTTTTCTGTACGTCAAAAAGCGGGTGTAAATTTTAACAGTGATGGGAGGATAAAGCGGAATTACCCTCCTTGAAACACGAATTGCCTTAAGAGTGATTTGAGGGAACTGTACAAGTTTAATATCAGCAAATAACAGTAAGGTTGACATTGATTATTGATTCGATAATGGATTTAATATGTGAATTAAGTAGGCATGTGTGGCAATATGAATGCATTTCTGTCAGTAACTCCGCCAGGCCATTAGGGACATAAAATATTATCACAATATAGGTGCCGATTCGATAAGTATCCAGTTTTTATAAATATCCAGATTCAGTTATTAATTTTATTATTATTTTTTGTTGCAATTTTGTTAAATTTTTAATAAAATAAAAAAAAGTTGTCATTACGCCAACATTTTATACTTTAGCTTTTTTTCAACATCTTCAACAGATTACTTTTTGAACATCAGTAATTAAATGTAACCCGTTCCTTATAGTATTATTTTTCTCACTTAAAAAACAAGTGCAGGAAATACTAATACAAGAGTTATTAAATTAAATTAAACAAAAAGCTAATTATTTTACTGAGCAGAGCGTATCTCTGTCATCCGCAGAAATATTTATTATTTTTAAACAAACTTAGCAAATAATTCACTCCTACCACACAGGACACCAGTGTGGGAATAGTTCAGAGTGCTTGTAGGATTATAAAGAAACAGTAATGTTTTTACCGCCTCGATCACCTCCGAAGTCTTGAGTGCATGTCAAACAACTGAGAGCAAGCAGCCGTGCACTGGCTATTAACACACATGTTACGAGATTAACAGTGCCCATGAATCGTTACACAAAATAATCACGATTCTGAATCATGTTGAATCAATTTCCCCCCCCCAAGGCCATAGTATTCAGTAATTCTACCAAGGCATAGCATAAATAGTACTGTATTTTACGTTTGAAAATGGAGAAGTTCATTTGATTGGGCCTAAAGCCATTGATTGAATGAATAATACTATTGTTATCTATAATTTATAGTAAAAAAAATAAATGAATAGTGTTGAAGGAGCAATCGGATGTCGCATTTGACTGTGTGGCAATGGCAAATGGTTTTCATGGCTCGCAGGTCAGGTAGGGGGACCCTTTGCAGTATTATTCTAGATAGATACTTTATTGATCCCAAATCAGATTAGTACATTATGTACTGTACTTCATTAATGGTTGGTTACATGCCACAGCAGACTAAGTTTTACATTGGCTAAATTATAAGTCTACATAATGTCAACATAATATAAAAAGTTTTTAATTATATAATAATTTCAGATAGTATTAATATACAGATTGTGCAAAAATGTTATTTCTAATCTGTTTACATTTCCTAAAATTATAAAACAGGTGAGGAACCAAACCCAGAGATTTGTTGCTGCAACATGACCAACAACAACACTTGCATGGAAGCTCAGAGCCCTGTTGCTTCTGCGTTACCCCCCTTATTGATCATGGACTTCATTTTGGGCTTGCCAGGAAACCTCCTAGCATTATGGTTCCTTGGCTTTAAGGCTCCCTGGAAGCCGGCCAATATTTACCTGCTCAACTTGGCGCTGGCTGATGTCCTGCTGCTCCTCGCCCTTCCCTTTCATATTGACAGTGTGCTCCGTGGGAGCTGGATTTTTGGGGATCCTTTTTGCCGCATCAGCGTTTTTATGCTGTCGATAAACCAGTCAGCAAGCATTGCTTTTTTTACTGTTTTGGTAGTGGATCGCTTCTACAGGATAGTTCACCCACACCATCCTGTTTGCCACATGAAAATTCAGACCATAGTAATGGTGGTCTGTGGAATCTGGGGAGCTGTTGTAACGCTTCGTCTTCCTCTGCTTGTGACTCGACTACTGAGATCATCAGAAAACGTATCTGCCTTCCTTTGCCAAAACATCGACATATGGACGAATACTGGTGCAGGAATGAGGGTTCATAATTCACTCGTTATAATAGAGTTTGTTATAGCTTTCCTGTTAGTAGTCATTTCATCTATTCGTATCTATTACCATATACGGGGCAACAGGAAGCTGAGAAAGCATCGAAGGATGAAACGGACCATGTGCTTACTTCTGACTATTGTGATCCTGTTTACATTTTGCTTTCTGCCCAACTACATCACAGGTTTTGCTGCTTTTTTCCTTGGAGATGTCTCGTCATGCTCCTCATACAATGTTTTGGGTCAGGTGTTTAGTGTTTCTTTATGCCTTGTCTTTTTAAACTGTGCTCTGCACACAATTCTGTATGTTTTAACAAGTGAATACTTCAGAAACACTGTAAAAGAAACAGCTAACTCTACCGGGATCACCAAGCTTCGAGTAAGTTTCAAGGAGGCCAGATCTCCTCGACGATTTTGAAAAGTAAGTTTTAAGAAGGAACATTCTTAGCCACAGACTAGCTAATCATTTTATCACCACGACAGTACTTTTTACAGTTCCACTGGGTATGGCTGTATTCAGTCATGCTTTTCCATTCTAGCCTAATAAGGGAGCGCTTTCACAAAGTTAAGAGCATAAATTACAGCACAGGCTGCTGTACAAGGTAAAATCTATGAGCTTCTGAGTAATAGTAGAAAATATAGCATACATTTAGCTGTATTTGTAAAAGTGTGTTAGCTACAGATAATTAGTGGCAAAGTCATTATGGCATAGCTTTTCCTTTGAAAGAAAGCAATGCTGCTTTATGGAGATACAGCACTACTTTGGGCAGTGGATACCGCTTGGTTTTAACACTAAGTCCAGGATCAAACAAATTATAATTGTATCACTGGTATTTGAATTCAACAAGTGAGACACCGTTGCATACTTTTGATTTGCTAAGCAAAAGTTATTCACTTTGCATGTTGGTTAAATAACAGCTGGCACTACCAATGCATAAAAAGTGGATAGTTACAGTATTATCTGGTGTAATATATGCTTTACTGTGGTGTATGATTTAGGTCATTATTTATTCACTTTTATTTGGTAAAACCTCTTTCAAGACATCATGAGACACTCATCTAAAATTATTTGTGCCTTGTACATTTTTACTTTTTTTTTTATCGTGAAAATTGATTTTAAGTTGAATACATGTTTCTCCCAGGATCAATATACCTGTAAATATATAACACATATATAAGTAAACTAAAGTATTTTATCATAAATGGTGCCTTATTTAACAGTGTGTTTGTTCTCTAAATGTTAAGGATTCACATTTTCGTCTTTTTACTGTATCCAAGCATAAACGAGTAATTGACTTCATGCATTCAATCTGCCAGTGTACAGTATTTATATATGAATTACTTATTATAAACTACAAACACATGAAAGGAAGAAATATCATCGCAATTATATACAATCTTTTTTTATTCTGCATGTTTCACTTAACACATGACATACAAGTAAACACAACACAATATATGAAGCATAAAAAAGTAAGTTGCTGATCATTATGACTGTCACATGCAGTATAAACAGCCTGAATTTGCATTATGGTAACTCCCATTCTGCATTATTTATTTAACTCATGTCAAATCTGAAAGTTTCTATGAACATACAGTATGGAGGGAAAAATATAGCCATCTGTGGGCAAACTGCCAATATCAGGTTCTTTTTAAAGTTTCTTTAAAAAAAAACAACTTTTTTTCCCCTTTATTATTTCTAACTGGGCACTCAAATTTTTCTTTACTTACAGCTGAAGAACAGCATTTTTTCCTGGCATATGGATAAAGTCATATACTCAGTGTGCCTCATAATTTTACACCACCAAATCCTTCTTGCTATTCAGCGCTCCTGAAACTGTATAGCAGTCCCCTAGAGTAACATGAACCTTCATTGATGAGCGTGATCAGAAACACATTACATTGTCTGAAATAGAAAACATGAACATAAGGAAATGTATCAAACTGGTGGCTTTTCCACCAGATAAGACTGGAGAGAAAAAGCTGCACCTTGTGTCCAGAGGTTCCATGCTATTTACATAATTCTGCTTTCCAGTAATGCCCAACACATCAAACCTTCGTTCCTGTTCAAAACAGCTCATGAATCTGTATTCATAATACTCACAGAAGGTAAGAGAAATAGAGGACTTGTAAAAGACTGTAATGCAGTGCTAAAGTAAAATACAAACAAAATAGCACACAAATACTTTACAGAAAAATCTCGAAAGAAAGAAATGCTTTGTACATTATAATGTCATTTCATTTGACCACTGACTTACAGGATCGTGATGATCTGATCCTTACATCCACAAAATATTAAATTAAGAAAGCTGATCAGTTCCGAGTTTACAGAAGCTTAATTGAGACTTAATGGAGCCCTAGAGTTATTTTAAGTGCTTGATTCTATGGCATAGTGCATGGTGTTAGTTAACCATGCTTCACTGAATGCACTGTTTCTGTATTTCCAGAGAGAACAGAGCTGTGGTGTATGACCACTGTGTTGTATGATTAGGGGCAAGAATCAAAGAGAAGAGGCAGGCAGGTGAAACAGCATAGATGTGGGTCAGTCGTGGATCACAATGGGACCTCGCATCCGTAGACTAGGGTGAGGGGGCACGAGGATGGGTCCCTGCACTGGCCCCTGGGGGACCCTGCGCAAATTAATCTGCTCGCATGGCTGCCTACAGGCTCTTCTTAACTGGGAACGAGTGAGCAGCCTCCGGGCTTTCCTGTGACCACAACACAAGAGAAAATGATGACTGTTCACTCCTGCAACATTACTGCATCCAAGACTGTAGCTGAAGACTGAGGTTTACAAAATGTCACTACAATAAAAGCAATAGTATTTCAGAGAATACAAAGGAAGATGGAGCACATATGAGGTGACATGGTGGTTTTTTTTTATATATATTCCAGCCCCAAGTTAATAGCGTGGAGTGTCACATTACTACAAATTGTCTAACTTGAGAATATGACTTAATTTGGTGTGAGAATATCATACTCAATATATCTCCACAAGTTAATTAGGAGGGAATGTGAAAAAAAGAGTTGAAGAGAACTTTAGAGAGAATCTACTCCAGTTTGAGAAATTGCTTAATGTGACATATGCAGATCACAAGTGTCCAGTAACTCCAATATGTTTTTATAAATCATTCACACAATGGCCACAATGGTCTAATTTTATTGATTTCCTAGTCTCATTCATTTTTAAATGAAAGGGATATGCAAGTCAAACCAGGACATTTGATTGTACATAATAAGAACACAGTTATGTGAGTAAAACTCTATATAATCCCCTCCAACACACTAATGCAGTTATGGGAAATGTGGCAATAACTCCCAGACGACTTCCTCTATTGTGCAACTGATGTTCGTCAGTGCTTGTGCATACAGGTCCCTCAGACAGATGTGTCTCTTCTTCTCCAAGTTGGAGGTGTTCCACTTGCTGAATTTTCACAAGAACGGCCTCCTTTAAAACATTTCCCCCACTGTACTTGTCTTCTGTAAATGTCAATCAGTTTAGCTCCTTCATTCATGAGAAATTTCATCCCGGTTTGACTTGACTTAAAGTTACAAGTTAAGTCGTGGGCTTAAAATCTATCACAAAAACCCGCCATGTCACCTGATCAACTCCATAGAGAAAGCATTATTACACATTTCCTCTTTCATAGCAACCTAGAAGACATGCAGGAAGGATCTGGTTACATAACAGATGAATGATTTGCAATCTTAACACAGTTTTTTTTATTCATAATTCCATTTTCCAATCACAAACAATAGTTTGATGTAGCAGCAGTTAAAGGCTAATCTATTGTTTTGTTTTTTAAGGAAAACATATGATTTGTTACTGACTAATGGAATAACTAAATATTCCCGAACACTAGTGACGGCTCAGTAGAAAAACACATAAATCTTTCTTAGTGGAACTGGCATGCTGTTATTGTATTACTGCAAGCTAATGTTGCCATTGTGTTATCATGACATGGGGCATTTGTGTTTGTCTAAACCACAGAAAACAACATTACCAACTGGATGCTAATTCTTTCCCTTGAGAGAAAGACCTCTCTGTTACAGAGAAAACAGGGAGTGTACAATATGCAAATGCACATAAACACATACACATACATACACTATCCTGCAGTTCCTGGAATATGACAATATGAGGATTAAAATACAGTAGCACATGAATGGAAAAAAAAAAAAAAAAAAAAAAGGTTTTCCCAATCATTCTGTAACAGGTTGTATTATATACAGTACTCTGACACTGCCATGGTTCAGTAATGGTATTAGTGTGAATTTCCCCCTCAGGTAAACACAAGGCCAGTTAATTTGTGAGAGTAATGCTCATCTGAATGCGCTGCCTCCCAAAGTGATTACAAGCATTAAGTTTTGTAATATGAGCCAGTGATGACTGATTATATAAATGTAATTTGATATAACGTTGAGAGTATAATTGCAATAATCAGGCTAATGGATGAACCCTCGAGTCCTGTGTTCATGCACAATTTATAAGGCTTACAGCCACTGTTGCCTTTGATTGAGTCTGATGAAGACGCCATGATCAAGACTCCTAACATCAAATCCTTTTTAAAAAATTTGAATTGGCTAAGTGTATTAGTGAGCACTCGGATTAATGCAAATGCATGAATGTGCATTAATATGTTATATAGCCATCCTGTAGAATAAAAAAAAAAATCTAGATGTCTATCGTCTTCTGAAGACAGCCAACATCAACCATGGCGTGGTCACTTGTGGAAATATCAGGGTATACGACTTGTCTATCATGGTTACACATGCGGTTTTTCACTTTTCTTTCCTTGCGCACGTTCTAGATAATAGAAACAATACAAGAGTGAGATAACAACCATCATTTCCTGGTCACTGTATGATGAGGTAAAACATGAGTGCCAGGCCCAGCCTCAGAGTGACTCTCATTTGTCTCAGCTTCTCTAAAGCCAGTTACAGGCTAATCCTTCAGAGCAGGGGCTCTAAATTTAGCCTGGCATCCGCTCCGGCGAGCACAGACGCGCTGGTCATGGCTCATCCAGACAGGGCCCTAATGGAGAAGCATTTTCTTACAGCTTTCTCCCTTTTCTAAAAAAAACTAGTAGTCTTAAACTAAAGTACAATCATGATGTTAGGATGACAACATTTTGAGTCGAGCTGCTGAAAGCAACTAATAAATAAGCATAAGCAAGATGTAAATTCCAGCCATGTCAGCAGCAGACTTTGTGTGTGAAAGGTAACCAATCCGTCTTGTCTATGTCGTATCCATTTAAAGCATAAAAATCTTGAAATATCTAGCATAACTATTTTTATTGCATATCATGTAATTAAATGCAGCCCCAGTCTGTGAGTGTGTGTATGTGGTGTTTGTGCATGTGTTGGTGTGGATGCAGTAATGGGCCAAGGTCTTACCATGAGCAGATGTCTAACAGCTACAGCACTGAAATGAGACAAGCCGCCAGTCAATCATAGGAAGTCACAAACACACTGTGACCCACGATCTATTTGGGCATTAAATAGTCTTCTTGCTCCTCTAAGGTACCCCCTCCCCCCAAAGCAGACTTTCTTTCTTAGGATTAATTTTGGTGCCTTATTAAGTTTATTTCAGTTAAAAATGAAATGAATCCAAATTTTAAAAGAAAAATGTATAATTTCAGACCTTATTAATAATCACCAGAAGTTGAGCACAGATTTAGGCAGACAGAGTACTCTAGATCAAATTATTACAGACTGAGAAATGATCATTATGACTCAGAAGAGACATTTGTTGCTGCAGAACATATTTGGTACTGTAAGAAATGAGCTCCTTAATTCTGGAGACGTTTATACCTCGGTGTCTCTTGATTGAAAAATAACGAGTAAAAATCAACTTAAACTGATCGACATGTTAAAAATTGACACCAACGTTAAATGGCATGGGTGGATTAAAATCCATCTCGTCATGGTACACAAATTTTTCTGCATATAGTGAATTACATTTTTATACTTTTGTGCGTAATCGTTTTGGAAGAAGTGGGTATCTTTAACAATATGCCACCTTCAGGTTATCTGTGGAGTCCTGCCACTCCCTGTTGGGACATTACAAACAAATGAGCATTCTATTCTATCCAAGATACCATCACAATCTCACTAATCAACTAAAACAACCGTATTTGCACTGTTTCTGACTTCCAGTTTGACCAACTTGAGTCAATCGATAATCCTGAAAAGTGCTTATCAAAGAGCAAACTATCATTCTGACACTCTTTGATGGTGTTTGTTACACTTTTACTCTAAGACCAAGGATATCATGTTCTGAGGTAAGCATCTTGATTTACTGGCTGCTATCAGTGGTTTATTATTTAAAAAGAAAAAAAAATAATATGTAGCTTGTAACTCAATATCCACATCAAAAGGCACACAAAGAGAAAACATGCTTCACATTAGGTAGGCATACCTGGTTTCTCGGGAAACAAGGAAAAAGCTGTCATCTGGCGCATCGATCCAATTGGGCCGCCTCTTGCGCATTATCATGTTGCTGGCTTGTAAGCTCGGGCTGCCACTGCTGCGTCCATTGTGCTGCTGAGAGAAAGAGAAGTGTTAGATGTGAAAGGTGAGCGTGAAGCATAATGTAGACATTCTTGTCCAGAGCGACTTAAGTTTCCTTAGACATATCCTTACACTGGGTTACTAGGTTACTAACTAGAAGTACTAGTACAAGTACTCAGTCAGGGAGGGTGAACAGGGAGAGTGTTTTTTTTTTTGTTTTGTCAACCCAAATACATAAAAAAAACAGATAGGTATTTTGTCATCGTTTAAAGATTGCCATATCTTACCCTGACAAGCCCATTGGTCTAGAATAAGATCAATCTGGACTTATCAAACCACATGACTTTCTTCCATTGCTCCAAAGTCCAATTTTTGTGATCCCTAGCAAACCGAAGCCTTTTTTCTTGTTAGTCTGACTAACAAGTGGCTTTGTAATGGCCACACGGTTATTTAGTAAGAATCACGGGTTGTCGTCAAATTGTGTCTGTAAAAAAACTTTCACTATTAAAGGCTCTTTGAATGACATTTTTTATTACGTAATCTCATGTATAAGTGTTCTTCAATAAGTTCTTTGTTTACTTTGTATTCAGACCACATTTATTCCACAAAGTTTACCACCATCATTCCAGGTTTTAATCATGTGTTTGACCATCCTTTACTCAATTCCTGTTTGTCCCCAATTTTCGCAATCTCCTTAGATGTTTTCTTTCTTTGATGCAGGCCAATAATTTGAATTTGGAAATGCAGTCACTAGTAAACCTACAATGTACATTTAAAATTTCCATGTGACTGAAAAGCAGGATTAGATTGGAATAAATTGTATCCTGAGCTGCGGGATTAGAAAACACAGAGGGCAGAAATACAACTAAATCAAAGTTAAAACCATTTAAGTTGGTAAACCTAGGAAGTAAAAACTAGTAAAATAAAAAAGCTGACATTCTAACCTGCAGTAATGAACAATAGAATTTATTCAACATGAATGCTGTTTTGTTAAAAATGTCGTTATTCATTTTACAAATGATGTGTGAATGATGTGCTACACAACATGTCTTTCTATGGTTGCTTGTTTAAACTACTGGTACATCTCAATAAATTAGAATATCATTGAGAAGTTGATTTATTTAAGTAAGTCAATTCAAAAAACGAAACTCGCATTATAGAAATTCATTACACATAGACTGGTATATTTCAAGTGTCTATTTCTTTTAATTGTGATGATTTTGAGTTATATCTAAAGAAAACTAAAAATTAGTTACTCAGAAAATTTGAATATTGTGAAAAAGTTCACGAGACTCATGGTGTCACACTCTAATCAGCGAATTAACTCAAAACACCTGCAAATGTTTCGTGAGCCTTTAAATGTTCTCTCAGTCTGGTTCAATCGGCGGGCTGTTCACAGAGTGCTGTATCCAAGCCCATTAACGGGGAGTTGAATGGAAGGAAAAAATGTGGTAGAAAAATGTGCACAGGCAACAAGGATAGCCGCAGCCGTGGGAGGATTGTGAAACAAAGCCAATTCAAGAATTTGGGGGAGATTCACAAGGAGTGGACTGCAGCTGGAGTCAGTGCTTCAAGAGCCACTGCGTACAGACGTATCCAAGACATGGGCTACAACTGTTGCATTCCGTGTGTCAAGCCACTCTTAAACCATAGATAACATCAGGTGTCTTACCTGGGCTAAGGACAAAAAGGACTGGACTGTAGCTTAGTGGGCCAAAGTCCTCTATTCAGATGAAAGTAAATTTTGCCCCAAAGCTGTACATGTTCATACTTTTCAGTAGTCCAACATTTCTGTGTTGAAAATCTTTTTTTTTTATTTTTTAAAGACACTATTCAAATTTTCTGAGATACTGAATTTTGGGTTTTCATTAGCTGCAAGGCATTTTCATCAAATTTAAAAGAAACAGACACTTGAAATCTATCAGTCTGTGTGCAATGAATCTATGAGTTTCACTTTCTGAATTGAATTACTCAAATAAATTAACTGATATTCTAATTTATTGAAATACAACCATAAATAATATGCTGTTCAGCTGCATCTTTGTCGTCTGTGATATATACCAACACTAGAAAGGTTTACGTACCAGAATGGGACCTACGATGTGACCCTGATTTTCTGTAATTAAAGCAGAAATAAATGTGCGTTTAAATTAAAAACATTAAAAAATAATGATGACAATCAGATAACACTTAAATGTTTCTGTATATGTGTTTAGAGCGAGCACCTTGCCCTGGTGCATTTGCTCTTCTCTCAGAGTCCATCCTGCTGCTATGGTGGTAACTGCGTTTTCCCAGCATGCCAAGTGGACCATGGCTTGGTAGGGAGGAAAGAAGTCGGCGTGGTGGTTGGATCTGTAGACCAGGTGTACGATGAGAGCGCTGGACATGCGGTGCTGGACGTGACTCTGAAAATAACACAGCACAAACCAAATCATTGTTGGTCCCATCTTCCCTACAAGGAAATCAGGCCCGCAGCAATGGGGGACATGGTGTGACTTACCGAGATACTGCAGGACACTGGTTAGTGTGCTCCTCTGGGAAGGTTTGGGCTTGGTGGATCGCCCGGTTGTGCCTTCTGCGACTCGAATCATGTCTACACATCAACCGGCAGCATTGGACACACAGAGAACAGGGCGCAGTCAATATGTCGCAGCAAGCAAGAGAGAGAGACTCGTCATGTCGCTGTGTATCATCACGCTCTTTGATAGACAAAGAGGCAAATCACTTGTTCTGCAGTCATTTCTTCAGGCATAAGCCATATGTTTGTTCTCCCTGGACTCTAGCACATTGATTCGACCATAATGCGCTCATTAAAATCCCTGTCCAACTAAATTCAGCTCATTATAGAATTCATTAAAAACTTCAGGAATGCCGCCGCAATATATCCTGATACAAGCCATTCTGTTGCCTGGGCAAATGAAGGCCTGTCTTGATGGGCTCTGAAATGTACTCGAAACATTCCCTCTCTAACAGTGCATCTAATTGGATCACACATCTCTGAGCCGACTGCAGTAGTAAAGAACTGCATCGAGCAAAGAAAATGCAATCTGAGAGCTGTTTTCGTTCAAGAAAAAAACCTGTATTACAGCTCATAAGGTGCATGCTGATCAGGCACTCACTAACCAATAGAATATTGCTGTAATATCTCGGAAATTGGCAATTTCTTGTAAAGTAACAGGCTTTGTCAGCTTTTCTGTCCTTTAAGATTTAAGTGATTTTTCTATGCTACATTTAGTAGCTGTTATGTGATATTCGCTTGGGTATTGAGATTGAAATCTTGTATGCATTCCTTTTAGATCTAACACACCAGTTAACCCTTAAACAAGAAAAATTTAATTAAGTAAAGTAAAATAAAAACTCATATCTTAGCAGGACTGTTATATTTCCACAGGCAGCATGCTGATTATTATGCAGAATAATCCAATTCACATTCACACACCATTAAAAAAAAAAAAAAAAAAAAAAAAAAAAAACACAAAACACGCTAGATGAGGGCATGAACAGAGCAGAATGACAGGACCTAATGGATCAGAGCTCATGCTGTCAGTGGAGGTGAACTTCATACGACTGCCGCTCCACACAGAATATCAAGTGCGAGTGTGGCACAGTGATGGACAGTTACACAAGACACATGAAACTACAAGGACTCAGAAAGAATGGTTTCAGCCATGGCTTTATTTTTGTTTGTTTGATTGCCCACAGGACATTTACACCAGGAAAACAAAGATATGATAGAAAAGAAGGAAACAAATCAAAGAGCATGCCCCAAGGGTCACCATGCCATATAGCACAGAGGTGCCACAAGATCTTCTTACGGGTGCGACACAAAACAGACTTCTAGGGTGGGTGGATGGAGAAAGGAGTGGAATGAAAGCACAGAATGAAAGATGTGGTAGAAGCAACACAAAACTTAGAGCAACTTCAGCTGAGGTGAGATGCAAATAGGAGAGATAAGGAACTATGAAATTAAATGACAGACTTTACATTCTGTAAAAACTCAATTAATATGACTAATTTGGCTGTCAGGAGCTGTAGCCCTATAAAAAAAATGCAATATTATACTTCTAACTTGGAATATTTTTTCCAAAAGCTGGTTACATGAAATGATGGCTTTAAATACCAACAACTAACTGTGCGTGTGAAATTAACAGATAAACCCCTCAATATTCTGCACAACCTGGTAGACCAAATACATATTTAATTAAAGGGCAACATTAACATGGGAGCCACCATTTGTCTTATTGCCTATTTGACAGTCCACTGGTGGAAAAGCTTTGTAAAATTAATATAAATAATTGCTGCCCAGTGTGCTTTTTAACATCAGTATATATTTATATCAGGCTTTACCAGAAGGCCAAATGCCTGATGTCCATAATACAATCTTTAACCTGTCTGCACTGCAGTGGCATGAGACCATTAGACACTTTAACGTCCAAACAATTTCTTACCACCACCATCAATCTGCTCCTTAATTTTATTTTCTCATCTAACAAAATACATAAATAAATCAGCAGAAATCCTTGACTGTTCTTAAGGCATAGTCAAACATTCCAAACCATTTCCATACATCGAAGCTAACTTCACTGAAGATTCACAGATTTTGATCTGAAATCTATTTTTGCATTTTAGCTTTCTCCGATTATTGCATTTACTAACCGCATAAAGTAGGAGTCACACAAATTCCACTCTGGAGTGATCCACTGAAGCGATGACATGATTTATGATCTCATTACAAAGGCACAAAGGCCTCAACTGCTTGTCAGTGGCTTCTTCTTAACACGAGTCATTTGCTAAATAAAAGCAATTTGAGTAGTCCAGCTTTTATTTGCTTTCTCATTCCTTGAGGACAAATGATTTTTAGTCTGGATGATTTTCATTTCCGCTACGCCTAGAAACTCCTTACTCAGGGCCATCATTTGGAGCGGTCCTATAATCCACTAACTGATGCAACGAACAGCTCACACAAATGAGATGCTCTTCTATTACACAATTTATTCTTTAGATTAGATGGTACCTGAAGAAAATGATCTTGATAAGCCACAAACCTATACATATTCCCTGACCATTATTTAACTTCAGATAATTTCAATCATGGAATTGGGCGTATTTACATTCCTACATTATTTAACCTCATGACCATTACGTTTTCATATACTTTCATATCCTTAAGTATTGTAAGTTTTTTTTTTTTTTTTAAATGCTTTTTTTAGCTGATTGATGGTTTACACCAACAGACTCAAATTTATCTTTGGAAATTTTTTATTTCTGAAGTTATCCAAAAGATTACTTAGTTTGATAGTCAATGCATTAAATTATGTTTTGTCTAGTGCATGCTGACAAAACAGATTTTTTTAAAATCCTTCCTGAGATAGTCTTCTCTTGTCCAAGCTGTTCCTCCTACACTAAATTTCTTAAGGTGCTCAAGACCCCTAACCTGTCAAAGACATACTGCATAAGGGAATATTACTCTAACTACTCAGTCACTGTTTTATAAAACTCAGTTCAAAAGACTTTATACATTCACAACTTGTGGACAGATATTAATTACACCCCCCAGTGACAGCCTGAATCTGTTACAGATGCAGGACAAGGCACAGGCACTACATTCAGAACCATTTTATATGTGTTTGAATTTCTTATACTTTACAAATATCTTGAAGTACAGCACAGATATCATGCAGAAACATGACAAAAAGACAAGTGCTGTGTATGACCTTAAGAATGAAATGGAGCTAGAAACAGTACAATGAACTGTGGCATGGGGAGGACAGGTTCACAGTGAGCATTACGTAGTAAACATCATGAGGGGTGTGCAAAATACAATTTCTTGTAGGCAAAATAGACGTAAAAGGGCTCTGTAAACGCAATGTTAATAATTACAAGTCTCACATTATTCGCACTTCCAAGTACAACTAAAAGCTAGAGTAAAGGCAATCGAAAATGGGATCTACTTAATTGTATGTTATCAAACCTTTTTTCACAGACATTCCAAATGTTTTTTTTTTTTAAGAAATGACAACAGCAAACCCAAAAACATAAAAAAAAACAAAAAACAAATTGAACTGAAATGAAAAGATGATTGCAACCCAAAATGATGGAGGACAGGCTTTTCTTTATTGGAAACGAGGTGGGGGGAATACAAAAAACAAAATATAATAATAATAATAATAATAATATAACAACAAAAACAGTAAAAGACAGAAATGAAGGGGAGGAATGACTGCGAGATGTTGAGGTGGGTGTGAGGAGGACAGCAAAGAGGGTGCATTGATGAGCGTGTGTGTGTTTGTGTGCATGTGTGTGTGTGTGTAAAGGGGCGAGATTTAGAGAAAGATTGAAGTTAGGAATTTAAAGAGCTCTTACACTCCGCCTTTATGGCGCCACAGTTAATGGGCACAAAGGGGCGGCGCGCTGCCCGGCGCAGCCTGATGAGGTCACGGCACATGTGACGCGCCAGCTTGGTGAGGCGTGTGGCCTGTAGCAGAAAGGCCTGCTTAGTCTTCATGGAGGATTTGGGACTTCTGTTCCTCATTGGAACCATGTGGGAGCCCTGACGCAGGCTATGGCCACGTGAACGCATCTCCTACAGACAGACAGACGGACAATAAAGGGAAAAGTAAGTAGGCCGGAAGCATGAAGAAGACAGAACAGCAGAAACCAGAGATGCAGACAGACAGGAGATGAGAGCAAGACAAACAGATTGATAAAGATGGAAAGATGGAACATGCAGTGCTTTGCTTATAACAAATATTGCACCATTATCCAGATCATATTTTTTATCTGCCTTCTGTCAATAATGATCGTGACAGAGAAGCAATTACACTTCAGTGCACTAATTATTCTATTTTCAGTCATAAATCCAGCATTTTCAGTCTGTTTTATTTGTGGCATGTTTGATGAGGTATAAAGTGCCCTTCAATCCCATGCATGGTCAAAATAACCAATCTCTAGCGGTCTTCTGAGAGATTATAAAGGCCCCCTATCATCTTACTGACTCCTACAATGCTAACCCTTACATTTGAAGCAGGGCTTGGAGGCGTTTTCTCTTCTGTTCCCTCAGCTCGGCTTGGCATCTTCAGGCCACCATACTTTTTCCAGTACATCCAACAGGAGACACAGAGACGACACTGCATGTTCGGAGGACCCCACGAGTACCACTGAGGAGACTGCATGGCTGGGGAGGTAAGAAAGACACTCAACCCGTTAACCCTTAATCTGTGCTGGAAACAACACTGGTCAATAAACGATTATTATTATTCATTAATTTTTTTTTTTTTTTAAATGTAAGAATGTCGCGTCAGTGTATGTTAAAAGGCAGGCTTTAAATATCACACTGTGTATTCCGTGTGTTCAGATATGTCATGTATGTAAATTATGTTGAAATAATTACGTAAATAAATTAAGATTAAATTAGGTTTTAAATTTATAATGAGCAAATGTTACCGCTACTCGAGTATGGGATTGGTGTTTTGAAAAAAAACGTAAACTTTTTCAAAATTCTTAAATTACTATTATTTTCTGGCCAAACGAAAAAACAACCATAAAAAGAAATGATCATGTGTGTCTCCAGTATTTCTTTGGTATGTTGCCTAGGTGACTTTTTTTCTTTTTGCCAAGTCATGTTTATATAGTTGATTAAAATGAAATGAATTCCATCATATTGCCTGCCAAGTCAAGCAGAAGGAAAATTATAAGACAATCTTTAATGCACAATCCTGGCCACTCATGTATGTATTTATAAAAACAGGAATGCTAAAAAAAAAAAACCTGCTAAAAATGCTCTGGGTTTTAAGGGTTAAACCCGTAAACATGTGCAAGACACTGCTAATCATCTATTGAGGATTTGTCACTAATGCTCACTATTGATTGTTTTAATGATCTTTGAGGATCATTTGGATAGCACTTGACCAGTCATGTCGATTTGATTAGGAAACATGCACAGCTGTTGATTGATTTAAGAAGAAAGTGGTCAGTTTTAAAGGGCATGGCATGTTTTAAGTGAAATGTGAGGACTACTGATTTAAAAAAAAAAAAAAAAAAAAGGGGAGTGATGAGATATTTACCAAAACAGCTTTCACATGCACGACCCCCGCTGGCTGCATGGAAACTGCCCGGTCCTGCTGCGCCATTCACGGTGGTCATCTTGCCGTTGCTGACTGAGATCTGATTAGGATTTGGCTTATTACTGCAGATTTAAAATAAAAAAATTGTAATGAGTGAATAAAGGTTGGGTTTAGGGAAGAAAAATCAAAAGGCAAGGCAGATGTTAAACTCACTATGTGGGGATATAGACTTGTTTCAATTTGCTTTCTGCTTCGGCTGCTTTCAGTCGCTTCTAAATCGAGAAACAACATTTAGCACCATGTGTACAGTTTATAATCAGCATTACAATTATAGCAATCTTTTTCAGTGCTGTTTGTTTACCTGCTGCACGTATCTGTCTGTAGTTTTCCACATGTAGTAATACTCAATAATGCTAGTCAGGGACTTCCATGGGAGCTGAAATAAAGCAAGAAGGTACAAGCAACGAGTAAGAAATCAAATAAGAACTACTGTGGTAGTGATGTGTGTGTACACACGCGCGCGCGCACACACACACACACCATTGAAGTCTTTGTCTGTCCCCGTTGAACTGTGTGCCTGCTCTGACTTTAGCAACACCAATCGACAGACTGGAACGACCCCAAGACACCTTCATATTTCTAAGCTTATTCTGAGACATGAAAATGTCTGGCTTTGCATGCTGATGAACAAATTTATTCATGAGCACCTGCTTTTGGCAGATGCCTAAAGGATGAATGCTAAAAACACTTCAGCATATCCTGATATACATCTTTACCACTTAATTTAAAAGGCTATAAGACAACGACAACGCAGAATTTTTTTTTTTTTGAGAACTGTTGGTACCACTGCACATAGAAGGTTGTATGGGTTTTCTGTTCTTTTCCCCCATGTTTGTGTTTTGAGGAAATGACACCTGCCTACACTGATCAGATCTGTCTGTGCCCACAAGATGAAAGTTGAGGCAGAATCTTAAAAAATGTGAAAGCCTGTAAAATTCTACTCGCACACCAGTCACCTTGTGGACTCTAGATGGAGAGTGCCTGATGTGGCAGACTGCATGTTGAGACGAGAGCCCTCATCAGCCTGCAGGCTTGATTAGGAACAAATCCCTGCAGCTTGAAAAAAATAAAATAAAATCAGCCATGTACCATTAAAGGTAGGTTTAGTGTGGCTGGTCACGTAGACGTTACATTTTCACTTATTAAAAATATGGCATATGGCAAGTCGAATTTAAAAGTATGCCATTTGCTTACCAGTTTGTTCAGCTTTCATTTGAGGAACAGAACTGCCATACAGAAAGATAAATAACGCTGCTTCTATAGTAGCCAAGAACAATTACTGATTACTGGCGGATATTCACTAATAGCTCTCTCCACTGATCCTTATCCAAGACGCCCAAGAAAAATAAATAAAAAATGAAATAGAGGCCAAGCCTCTAGCCTCCACAGAATCTCTCATGCATAACCAACTGAGAGCCAACAGAGCTTTGTGGCAATATCAGCTCACTGGGATTGTTCTTGTAACCCCTGAATGTCTGAATAATGATTTACTCTCCAATCATCATCATCTGCTACCTTGCTCCTCCAAGTGCAGGTCAACCCAAGGGCAGCTCTCCCTTTAGATGCCAAGTGGAAAGAAAGCAATTTCCCAGAGAACTAAACCAGTATTGTTCATCCTGATCTTGATCAGCCTGACAAAGCCACTCAAACCAGACTCTAAGATTTGGGTACACATGAGGGCGCACTTGAGGTTTTCTATCTGGATTAACCTGATTAGGCCTGTTTCACTTCAAGTTCTAAGTCTACAGACAAAGTCAACCATCATTCTGTCTCACACACAAACTTTATTTTCATTTCATTATCACTCTCGAAACAAGGCCCATGAAGCATTGACTGGGGGGGGCTGTCAATCATTAGATCTCATTACAGTGGTAGAAATCATAACCCATTACTAATGATCCAAGTTAGTATATATAGGTATATTCAGACCTGCACTTCATCAGTTGGAAATTATGCAAGACAAAGCTTGATAATCTCCAAAAACATGTGAACAAATTTACACTAATGTAAAATAATGCAAATCGTTTTTTTTTTTTTTTTTTACTAAAAGGGTCGATTGGGATTTTTTTCTTTTTAAAGCAGTTCTTTTTAAAGCAAAAGTTTGATGCACAGACCTTCCTTTGGTTTTCAAAGAGCTTTGTTTTGTGTGACTCTTTATAATTTGGACTTACAAAGTCTTGCCGGATGTCATTGAAATCCTTGCCGTACTTCTCCAACGCTTCCTCAAACAGGTTGGCCTCCGAAGAGCTCCACTCTTCCATCTCGTCCCTGCAGAGGACAGGCCCTCCCTGTGGCACCAGAACACTCAGCGCGCTCGAAAGGTCATAGCCATGCCGGTGTAGTGTGTCCATGGCATGGAACTACAGTGCAGCGAGCAGAGGGAAAAAAAAAAAAAGCCACACACACAAAGAACGTTAATGAGGCAAAAAAGAGACAGAAATGAGCGCTGTAAAGTGAAGTGCTGCTGAGCATGGTACCAGTGTGATGTCCCGTGATGCCGCTGCAGCACTCATGTGTAAACTGGGCTGTCTGACGGAACTGCTGCAGTCCAGCGCTCGAGCAAAGGTCCCCACCGCCCTGCGCACACATTGACAGAACTACTATTGTGTGTGTGGTCTCCACAAAAACATTACACCAGACACAATCTAATTATCGTCATTATTATAATTAGTAGCATCTCTGTTCATAAACAAACCATTCTACTTCAAAGCACATGGCTTAATGAATGACCTTGAAACTTTTTCGAAGGAAGGCAGAATAATGACAAAACATATTCAATATGATTTTATGTTAAAATAATTTTAAAGCTTTTTTGCCGTAGTCACGACAACCAATATTTTCTGGCATCGATTCTGTGAAAGGACGCATCTTGTTACTGAGCCAGAACACATACCGAGCCACCACTAGGAACTGGTCTATCTGCTTATTGGTCAGTGGACATTCTGGGTCCCACATCTTCACCTCCAGCTTGGACTGGTCCCTGTCATCTGCTTCCCCTGGATAAAAGAGGACATGACAAAGCTATGATTTCATTCAAGTAATTTCACGAATCATTAGATATAACGGTTTGTGCCCCTGTAAAAGAGACTGGTGAGGGCCTTAAATTATCAAATATTTACTGATATTTATATTAATAATATTGCGTATAACTTTTGTAGTATAACTACATTCCTAGAATGATTCAGTATAGCAAAATGTTTTGTTTGGTGAAGTGATTTATTAATTAAACTACCCACAGTCAGAGTGTTAATAAAGTATCAGCTTTAGCTTAAATTAAAGAGACTTGGTGAACAAAGCACTAAAATTCAATAAGAATGGAAATCAGACCCTCTGATCGTCCTAAGAAAGAGCTGAGGAAGAATGGATGATCTAACAATATGCAATTTTTTGCTGCAAATTTATTTTAATAAGAAAAAAAAAAACTGTATTGGGGCCCTGGTAGAGCATGGCAGGTCACAAATACTCATCCTTTATTATGACTAATTCTGAATCATAATTATTTTAAATTCTTTTCTTGATTAGATATACAGCGCTTTAAAAAAGTTAGCCGAGTTCAATTCACCGTTATCAGACTAAGTGGCACTTTAAATGATCTGAAACGGCATAAATGCAAATGAACTTTTAAACTTGTTTAAACTGAAGACTACCAATTAATTTTTTTTCGGGAGTCGTCTCAAGTCAGTAGTCTACCATTATCAGAATATACAAAGAACAATCTTTGCACTAAAGTTGAAGATCATCTCCATATGCAACATTACTTCTCATAAATTAAGAAATAATAAACTTTCTTGAGTTCAATATATACACAAGTGCCACACAACCATGAATTTGATTATTTACAGTCACACATTTTAGACATATAATTTGCCTACAGGTCCAGACTTTTGGGTTGTCCTGTATTACAATCCATACATAACCCAGCATCAGAATCAGAAAGACAACTCGAAAAATGGCGGCATGTGGGTCAGTTCTTCTAGAACATTTCCACATTCTATATATTTTCATTCTTTTTGGCATACACATGATCATACACAGTATTAAACACCATAACGCAGTCAATAACCATTTACATCAAGGAATCACTAATTAATATGAAACAAGAAATAAAATTCGGAATAAGAGGACACTTTCACAAGCAAAGAATCACTCTGAACTTCATGGTACCATCTTTTGCATTCCATAAAGTATCTGTAGTAAAGATGCAACAGTAAATTTCTTGGCTGTCGCTGATTTCCAATTTATTATATTTATTTAATAATATTATATATTACGTAAAACATCTTATTTTGTGTGGAGGAAGGGTAACTGTGTAAGAGGAGAGGAAAAGAAAATCTTTTTTTTACCTTTAAAAAAAAAAGAAAAACAAATTTAAAGTGCAGGTTAATTTCTTTTATTTTTACTTTATATATTTTGTGTTAATTTTTTTTTATGCATTTATTTTTTGGGGGGCTGTGGAACGAATAATTTGAGTTTCCATTATTTCTTATGGGAAAATTCGATTTGGTTTACGAGTGTTTTGGAACACGAGCCCACTTCCGGAACGAATTATGCTCGTAATCCGAGGTTCCACTGTATAAATAAACAAACAAACATAAAACATGCACTATTAAATAACCGCACAAAGTCACAGGACATTCTCCCTAGGTCACTGGTCAGAGGAAAAAAAAATTTACAGCAAGGAACAAGACCATCAGATGCTTTCTCTTGGACACAAACTTCTTGAACTCCTGCGAACACACCATTAGTGGGCAGACAGACATGACTGGATAGCACAGCTATGATTTGAGTACAAACCTTCCCCTGACCTGACTACAGATAGCTGTAGCAGAATTCAAATTCGAATCTCCGGATGACTGGGCGAATGCAATTCTGTTTTGCCACTTGGGCAAGGGTGTGTGATTGGTTATATCAGAGTCTGATCAGAGGGTGATCATGGTCATTGCTGAAGCTGAAAATTAGCCAATTCCGGTCACAGGCCGATTAATCAGTGCCTCTTTAATCAGTATTACGGACACGTATTTGCAAAGTATTTAGTCTAGAACCTACTGCATTACTGAAAGTGTCTACTGTATGTACTATAAAATAAATGAAGGCGAAAATACGTAACTACATTAATAAATGTTTGTGTCGTTCTGCTTTCTCTCAGTAGAAATGATGTGTACAACACATTTTGTCTTCAGAACAGTCTTCCACATCGACATCCAAAACACTGTTCATTTGTATGCAAATGTACCAAGAGAACAGGGAGATCTTTGAGTTAAGATTTTGGCAACTGGGAATATAAACAGTGCAAGTGGCAAAGCGAAGTCAATGAGATTGATAGAAGAGCAATTTCACACTTGACTAATTGTAAGTGCTGATATAGTAATCTACCCTGTTAGTTCAGTAATGCACCAGAAGTCACTAATGAAACTTGTCCTGATACTCTGCAAATACTAAGCACCATAATTTAAACTCTTCCAGGCAGTGTCAGGAGAAAAGTTTTACTACCCAGCCTTACTCAATCTTATTAACCGTAATCCGGTTTGAAGGCAGATGAAATCCAACAGAAAACTGAATAAAGGATAGTGGCACAGAAGGTGAAGAAAGTGACGGCTCAGTGATATGGGCTACTGATCAGTATGTCAGGAGTTCAAGCCCTAGCACCACCAAGCTGCCTCTGTTAACCCTTTAAGCAAAGCTTTTAACCCTCTCTGCTCTCAGGACCATTGAATCATAGCCCAATGTGCGGCAACCTTAAACAAGTCTTAAGTTGGCATATGGAAAGGAACTAAACTGTACTGCAAGCATGAAAGATAAAAGATTTCTGCTTCAAAACTAAGCAAAAAACTTACAATAATACATTTTCTAACTGGATTTGTCAATGTGTGTCAGAGTGTACATTGATCACCTTCTTGGAGCATATCAGGGACGTCAGCCTGAAAGCGAGGACCCACACGGATCTCTCCTTTGTCTGCCAGCAGGGTCTTCTGTGTTGGGTCGTACACCAAGGAATAAAAAAAGGCATCCTGTAAACAAGAGAGAGACACAAGCATGACAGGTTGCTTTTTTTTTATTTTTTTTATGACATTTAATGGCATCTTCACAGAACTCCATACATAGATTCACATTACTAACGTACAAGCCAGAGGATACAGGGGCAAGAAAATACTCCTTGAGTCGACATTAAGTTTTAAAATCCCAGCTTCATTTAAAGGAACTCTTCAGTTTTCTCCATCTACCCAATCTGTAAAGTATGGCTGATCACCACAGTTCAGAATTTTGCAATGGCCGTTACTGTACGCTGGCAAAAGTGTAAACCTTAAGAGCAGCTGTTCAGGTCAAAGGTATGCTTGCAGAATGCAAAATGAAATCATGAACTAACATGTGAATTACATTTTTTTAAAATCATTTTTAAGATGGAAAAAAATGTATAGTTTGTAGTTTAAATCATGCATAAATATCACAAACTCCTTCAAAACTCGCAAGTAATTAGAACGGACACTGATGAACAGCGCTGAAAAGCCTCAATTTGAAAGGTTATCTACAAAGATCAGCTTTAGAAAGGCTTTATCTTTCTTATTCTAAAAAAAAATAAAAATACCTCTTAGAATCATGCATAAATTCCCCAAACATGTTGAAAAATGTATCTATATGCATCACAAATTATATATAAATTGCAAAAAGAGGATCGCTTGAAACCATGTTGGATTATTTCTTTTTGATTTGCGCCATAAAACTGCAGCTGTAAAAGCCGGGACTCTGGTACCTCTTTGTCCAGATAGGAGAGTACTGATTCTGTCTCATTCAGGAGGGCCACGCTGCACTTCCCCCTGGAAAAACAAGCAGACACAAAGCAGCTTTCAGAATTAGACACACACATACATGCACACACACAGAAGGCAAGCCCTGCACACAAGCACCTTGGCGCAGCGGGAGGGGGGGGGGGGTGGGGGAGGAAGCGACATGAAGTGCAAGATTACAGGGAAAAAAAAAAAAGTGTGAATGAAAAGAAAGTGAGAAAAGATGAGGAATGCGAGATGAGGTGGGAAAGGGTGACACGAAGGGAAAAAAATGAGATCTGGTAGGAGGATGGAGGTTGAAAATAGAGCATGCTGTTTCAAAGTACACATGAGCAATAACATAGGATTTCATTCTTCACCTAAACCAGGGCAAGTGTGAAATACAGAGAAGTGCCACAACCGGTTCCAAGTGGGAACTCATTTTAAATGAGTGAACCCAAGAGTCAGATAACAGCAGGCATGATGAGATCTTTATTGGACTTGGAAGTGGCGTATGACTTAATTCTGAATCTTTCATCTCTCTCTCTCACTCACGTCACTCATTTATACTCAGGGTGAGGAGAACAAAACAAATAATAGGTGTGGTTGTACATGAGTCAATGGTGGATGACAAAACATTTGCTTGTCTTGAATGCTACCAATGCGGCTCACCTTCTCCCAATTTTCCGAATTATTACACGTTTGACAAAATAAGAAAGTCAAAATCTTAATAAGTTTTTCGATTACACGTGAAAAATTGCTAATTGCTTAAATAAGTCTGGGGCAGAAACAAGAGCATCAATGCCAGAAAAAGATCGATGTTCTGTACTGGTGAATATTCATAGGAAATAAATTTGCTCTGGATCATGGAGACATTGCACAATTGGCATTTGCTTATAACTGTGCTAATTAGCCAGGCAACATGTCAAACAAAACTAGACCAACAGAATGCCAAACAGACTTCAGTTCAGTGGTATATGCATGTAAATTCAGGGCCAACAGTACAATGAAAAGCTTTGGATGAGAAAAGCTAGTCAATTTCTGTATGTGTGTGTGTACAGTACGTATATGCATAAGTGCGTGTATGTGTATATGTGGTATTGCCAATGCTCAACATATTGACGACACACAGCCAACAGTCGACTAAGCAGAATAAGGGAGGAAATACTGAGCATGTACAACCACACACGAAAAAAACGCACCACCACATCTAGCTTACGCAGTTGGAACAATCGATTAGATCAGACTAAACCAGACAGGTGTGTAACTACAGTCACTGGCTAACTATAACAAGCTCAATCTTAATTAAAGTTAAAAAAAAATTTATCACAAGAGTTTTGGCAGGTTCAAGTGCTGATGTGTGCTAAACATTAAACCCTTTCAAGCCCATTAGTTCATACATCACTAAATACCCCTCTACATGCCACCTACCCTAGTGTTCAGTCATCGGATTTAATGTGTCCATTGCAATGATTTTAAATGATCTCATTTGTATCATTCTCATTTGTAAGGAAATTTTAAAGCATTCATAATTCTGTGACTGATGATAAAAAAAAAAATTATTTAACCTCTTCTTGAATAGAAGGAGTCATGAATATACAGTCTCGAGTCTCTTGATATAGATGAATAAAAAAACCTTCAGACATTTATGGCTGTGCTGTCAACACCTTTATCTCTTTTTTGCTTTCCATTTCCTAGAAACTCTGGTTTAGTTCATGTGACACTGTCCCTAAAGTAAAAACAGACATCTATGTAAGAGTCCACGCACAGCACACGTAGAACCCTGGTCTATGGTGCAGGAACCCCTTTATGCTGACTATACATGTAGATTCTGGAAGAAAGCCTGCCTGTGTTTACCTGATGTGTGTGGCGGGGAGAGATTCGTACTGGCGAGACAGAAAAAGCTCTCTATGTCGGAGCTGGTGCTTCTGCTTCTCACTAAGCTCTGGCTCTGTAGGTGTTTCTTTCTCTTCCTCCAAGTCTTCTGCTCACACACACAAATACATACAAGCACACACAAAGAGCATTAGAACAAGCCAAGTGCTGCAAGAGACATTCAGAAAATTCACCAGAAATGCAGTACACACACACACACACACACACACACACACACACACACACACACACCCAAAACACAATATTTCAAGATTAACTACTGCACAAGTCTAGGCAAAACAAATGCCTGAATAAACAATATTCATGCACAACAAACAGAGGACAGTGACTTATGAGGTCCAAAAGTTTCAAAAAGTTTCTGCCAGGTTAATAGAAAAAAAAAACTGATGCTCGTTTATCAAGTCCAGCTATCCATTTGGAAAGTGAAATGATCTGAAAAAAAAAATATTTTCTAAGTACTAAGAAATCGTTCCAACATATTATTCATTATCGTTATTACACAAACCATCAGATGGCGAAATGGAAGACAAGACACTAGTGATAATAGCACTGCATTAGGACATGAATCAAACTGACTGGTGGAAAAAGCACTACAAAAGGTATTAGGGGAGGAAAAAAAAAAAATAGCATTTCAGCCTTGGCCAATTTCCCTATTCTTTTAGATGAATCGCTGCCAGCATCACTTCTTAGTGCTGGATGTGAGGTCTTCCAGAAGAAACATGACAGGGGTAACCTTCTTCCAAAAAAGTAACAATGCAATTATGCTACTGCTACACCAGGGACTCAGTGGTGTGCTATTTTTACAGTCTGGCATCATTTGGACCATATCATATCAAAACATGTCCATGATTTATCAAAGCACCCATAGAAACTGAGAACACAAGGGACTAAATTTCTTCTGAGAACAGACTAAGTGTTTATAGAACAATAATAAAATGTTTGTTAACATGCTCATATCCATATGGCAAGATTTTGTAATATTAGCATTGAAAAGTCCATAATGATTAATAAATAATACTTAAGGGGTTCTTATTCACCAGCAAAACATTTTAATTAAGCGTTCTTGAAGCTGGCAAACCGTCACATCAATTGGCCTGTCAATATCAATTAGTTAAGCATCTCTAAGCCACACTGGATTAGAAAGGCCCACCATACAATTAGGACTGTGAGGAATTTGCAACTCTATAAAGATCACAAGACCCCTGCTGAACACCGGGATATAACATGCATCCTGGCTTGTTATAAAAAGAGAGACACACACACAGATACGCACAAAAACAGGATATGCATGGACGGCTTTTGTTTTTAGTAAAACATGGCCTCATTAAAACACATTTTCAACCACCAACACAAAACAGTACTCAGTCTCTCACAACCTCACTCACTCGCATGCTTGTCTGCCAGCTGGATGAGGCTCTGTGAGATGTCCCTTCTCCTGTAGAAACATACCACCTTCGCCTCCACATTGCCGCTCGCTGTCTGAAAGCAGTGACACGCATGATCGATGGTGACTTACGGTTTTACATGTGAACCACACATTGCTTAAAGAAGACAGGAACAGAAAAAAAAAAAAAAGAAGAAGAAATCTTGTAAAACTGATCAGTACAGGGCTCAGTACACGCACCGGGGTGCTTTTTCGTTAATAAAAGTTGACTGATAAACCATGCTGCCAGTTTATTCAGCAAGCTTTAATAAACAATCCATTTAAGGACTCTCTACAGTCGCAGTACAATGGTAATAAGTATGAAACAGATGAACTTTTAATGACTAGAATAATGCTAACTTTAAACCAGTCCACTCTTGGTCATTTCTGCAGTGTGACAGCACTTTGCAGAAATTCGGGTCATTACAAAAAGACTAGTGTTGTGTATCTGGGTTTTCACACTTTTGATTTCCCATGAGACAACAGCACAATTAATGGTTGTTTTGTTTTATCGGTGCACTTGTTCACCCCTGGCACTGTCCTCTAGCCACCGGATAATCAGTCATCAAGCGAAATAGCAGTCTGCATTGTCATCGCATTAAATATGCTGGATAAATGTTATGCCTATTTTTAAAACAATAAAAAAAGTCACATCAAAATATAGTGGACTGGCTGTCGACACTATAGACTATCAATACTATATTACTCTTATTAACATAAATGAACGTTCTGAATGAAAAAAGCTAACTATTTAACCTCTAATCACTCTAATTTACTTACTAACAGACTCTTTAAATTACAATAAATAAAAGCAGCAATAAAGAGAGCTCCATGTAATGTTTCTCCAGGCTGTGTGACCTGGGCATCACTGTTTTACTATTTTACAGCTGCTATGATTTATTGAAATATATTAAGATACAATTTGATTGAGAAGAATAATTCTATTGCTGACACCCAGCTACAGATGGCACAGGTGTGCATCACTTTAACCTTTTTAGTTGTCACGGGAACACCACATTTAACACCTGTCACCAAATATTATATTACGGCCTGCATCAGAAACAAACACGAACAGATATTGAAAGATATAATTATATATATATAATGTGCGTGTGTGTGTGTGTATATATGTATAGTTTGAATCAGGAACATCATATTTCTTATTTAACATGAACCACAACATGGCCAACACAATTAGTCTGAATCCAAGCCTTTTTAAATTGCGTCCTTAAGCGCAAAAACTAACCAGAGCAAACAAATATGTTGCCATAGTTTTGAGGGATTCAGTATTGGATTAGCATGCTTTGATTCCCATTTTAAAACAGGCATGTGTGGACCAGAGAGAGAGAAAATAATTAAGTCATAAAAGTTATTTGATTTTTGCTGCTTACCAAGTGAAAAAACAGGACTTTTATTTGCTCTAATCCCACTTCAATTAAGAAAAAGACAGTTAATTAGTTCACTCGTTAAACCAGGTGTGCAGGGAGCTGGGAAAACACTAAAATGTGCATTTTACATTTCAATACTACTGTTGTGATTTTTTTTTTAGTCTCCCACAAACCAACACCATGTCTCATGCATACAAACTTTACCTTGTTCAGCTCCTCTATTCTCCGGATCAGATAAGGATTGCTTGATGAGTTCTCAAAAAAGACATAATCTGCAACAATAAACATGGCATTTCGTTCATTAATTGCTTGTGTATGGCTTGTATGATCAAATTAGCAAGTACTTAAAGGAAAACCTGCTAGAAAATGTTATGCAGAATATCAACAAATATCCTGTCACTCAATTACACAAACTCGTGTGTTATGCAAATCATTTTTTTAATTATTACTTAATACTCAAAGACTCCAATTTTAAGGGTTCACAATGGCACATTGTAATCAAAATGATCATATCTGATGTGATGACACAGTACTAGACGTCTAAGCACCATTTCTATCATTCAAAACAGCTGCACATAAGAAGAATAACTTGTAATTTAGTATTATTACTTACATGTTTACTATACAGTATTATGTTTCCATCTAAATAATTCAACAGTATTTTAAAAAACATATAATGTCATTCATTTTTCTTAGGGTTTTTTCCACACTAAAAGTACAAATGTTTGTGGATATCTGACAAATCAAAGTCAAGCCTGCAGTTTTCAGGTAAGGATATCCATGAGATATTGCCGCATGGCAGTGAGGATTTGTTTCTTTAGCCACAACAGCATTAGTATGGTCAGGAACATTACTAGGTCTGGGGTGCAGATGTCATTCCTGTTCATCAAGTTTAGTGGCGGTTGAGGCCGGAACCACTCAAGTTCCTTTCTAACCTTGACGAAACATGTCTTCACTGAATCTGTTTTATACACGGGGCGTTGTCATACTGGAACAGGGTTAGTCTAAAAGCCTTTAGTTCTAGTGAAAGGAAATTGTAATGCAACAGCATTTAAAGACATATTGTACAAATGGGTGTCTTGGTCAGGGTGTCTGCATCCTTTTTTTTTTTTTTGTCCATATAGTGTAACTAGTATTGTAGGTAGACTCATGACTAAGATTGTAGAATTTCCCCATCACTGGGATCTAACTCTAAACAAACCCGCACTCTGCAAACTCCTGTTGTTCGGTTGTGCAAAACATACTTTAAGATAATTATAAGATACATACTTTAAGATTGTGGTTTATATTCACACATGCGTGTTGTTCCATACATCACCACATGCATTCTCAAATGAACCAATGAGCTCCTGTAAGCTACAGCCTCACATCTCTTAATAGAGATGTTAACCCAAACTGTTAAACCTCAACCAAAATGTGAGTCCTTTATCACTTGACACTAGAGATGGGAGGGGTTGAGAAGAAGAAGAAAAAATTTTATAAATTATCAATTCAGTCATGAACCCCGCTTCTTTTGTGTGGCAATTCACATCCACACTGACTCCAAAATCTATTTTTTAAAAGGATTTCTACATTTATTATAGAGGTGAACCAGTCGATCAGCCAGTAACCAGAAGAGGCCGGTTTTCAGTTTGATTGGCCATGACCGGTGATTGGTCAATCAGCCCCAGATATTAAAGACTCTGAACCGAGGGCACAAGCTCCCGAGTGGCACGACAGAAACACATTTTTATGGTATCGCTGCATTATCAAAAACCGTACATGGTAATCTGTCTTTTCCTCCAAACTGAGTGAATTACTCTCAAACCTAAGCTCATTACACACACTTACAGCAGTCTCAAAACATCACAGGCGAAAATTAGTTGAAAATCACATGCATTAGAAACCCCGCGTAAGAAGCCACACACGGCCGCATGCTCGCAGCCACTCAACTCACATGTTCACTGTCCAGTTGAGTTGAGACTTTGGAGGCGTTTTAGGGGGCAAACCATGGGCATTTCTTTATAATCTTACAGTAAAAGAGGTACACTGAACTATTCATACATTTTCAACCCGTTTGTAGGAATTGTTTGATAAATTTGTTTAGAAGTTATTATTATGGTGTATTATAGGGAAAAAACATTTTGTTGAATTTAAATTTGAATCTGTTAAACTGTAGTATCTGAAGTTTGTTTGCTCTAGGTTTTATTAAACTTTTTGAAGGATTTAAACTGTAACAAAATCAGGGTGAAAATGTAATATCGCATCGGGATATTTATAAAATCGTGATACTCAGAGAATCTCAATACAAACCGAATCGGCACCGAGGTATCGTGATAATATCGTATCGGGAGGTGACTGGTGAGTCCCATCCCTACTTCACACGGTGGCACACAAGACTACACAAGCTGTGAATATGTCCTGGTGATAAATGCACTTTTGCAAGTAGTATTTATTTGCATGCACGGAGGTTTTAGCGATCAGTGCACTGTGTGTAAGACTGGAAAGGCCCCGAGGTTAAAAAGCCCAGACATGCAGTTCTCATTCCGATACACTGGGATAAACCGAAAGCACTGGATTTGCCTAACAGTGTTGGGATTTTCACTTGTGCTTGTAAAACAGATTCAACCACAAACAGTCATGTAATCCACTTTTAGGTAGATGCATTACACAAATATTCCGGTTGTCTTCTGGCGTTAAATCTTTGACACGGTTTTTAACGCCGCGGTGTAACAATGTCGTATTCACCGGCACACCACAGCTAATCACTGCCGTGTCTGGCTAATTGTATTAACAATGAGGATAGAAATATCAAGACTGAGATGAGGTCGATAAATGAGATCGTGCTAGTTATAATGCAAAGCAATAAACATTCGCCTTGTGGCTGTTTAGATACATTTTGCTCAGTGGGAATAAAACCCGATACGTCTGCTCGGTAGTTAATGGTAGCGATAAACTAAGCTTTAAAATGCTAGTTAGCTAGCACGCCGTCAGAACCCGTAACTAATGAAAATATGCAAAATAGTGAACGTTATTAAGAAATATGCCTGCCTAAAATCCCTTACAGACAAGCCCTCAAAGAAATCACATTACACCCTGAAAAGTAAACGTACAACAACCGCAGTTAATTTGGCCCGTTCCTGCATCTTTAATAGCGTTAGCTAGCCAGATTAGCTGATGATGTGTTTATGATAGCTAGCTACGAGTAAAACTAGCATTCTTTTGCTAGTGCGGCTAAAGGCCTTGCAGACATCCCAAATCATTTGCAATGCATTTAATTACAGACCAATTTCAGTGTCTTCGTTTGTTTTGAAAAGCCAATCGTATACCTGCTAAAAGTCAGAAACACAACTCATAAGTCCTTCGGCTATCAAGAAATCCGAAATCCGGATTGTAATAGCCTACCTCCGACCCGGTACATGTTGGCCGCCATTTCTGCCCTCCCGGAGTGGTAAAAAAACAAACCATAAACTAAAAAAAGATAATAAATAAGAGAATAAAAATATGTAATAATTATAAGTTATTAAAAGGTTACAGACTCGTGTAGAAAGGGGATAAACCGCGATATAAGCTTGAAATTTCTCTCCCTCGTTTGGGTTTCTTTTTTGTTAGTGGGGAGCCCCTTTCTCGGCACACTCTCTCTCACCGAGACACACACACACACAATACAGTAATTTAATGGTGAAAGGGAGGAGGAGTGCACAAGGGAAGGGAACAAAGGGAGAGCACAAAATTTTACACACTATACTGGTAATACAGGTAAACCTTTTTTCCCCACTTGATGTTCTTATTTTCTGTATTTCCTCTTCCTCAGGTAAGCATACCACATTTCTCAGGTTAATTAGTCCAGATGCTGGGTGAGCCCCTACCCTGTTGGACAGTCTTTAAACCATTTACAGTACATGCCCAATTTGTTTTCATCACCATCTGTCACGTTGTCCATCTGTTTCTGACCAAAACCAGCTGGATAGTTTTGGTTGCACTGTTTCTTACAGTGCAACCAAAGAAACCATACAGCAAAAAGTTATTTAAGGATTAGTTTGATAATATAGGTCTAGCATACAAGAAGGGTCCTACTTAGAAGTCTTTCTAATAGGGAAACAGTGTTACTTGCAGGTAACCTCGCCTGCATGACTGGGGATGCACAGACACAGGGAAGCAGAGTACAGTTGGAGGTAAAATCTTGTATACATACATTTTTCTCATTTATGTGCCTCAGCAGTTGAGGGTTTAAGACCTTGCTTAAGGGACCAGTACCATGGCAGTGTCAAGTTTGAACTTTCCACTAAGTGTTGGAAGTTTGACTCTCATCTCCAGTTTTTTTTTTGCATGTGATTAAATGGTATTTCCTAATTGCATGCAGCGTATGAATGCCGCAATAGGTTGGTACCAAATCCAGGGTATACCTGTAAATTTTATCCAAGGCAACTTACAGTTGAGACAATGACCAGTTGACAGAAAGGGTCTGGTTCAAGGATCCAACAATGGCAGATGGGAAATGCTCAGATTTGAAGAAGGGAGATTTTCTTTTTAGGTGTTCTTAATAAAGTGGCAACTGAGTGTATACTGAAATATGAACTGAATAATTTGAACTGAAACAGGGATTTCTATTTTTATCTTTTTTTTATTTTATTTTATTTTTTTACATTTTTTGCTCTCTTCAAGGAATATAACTGGACATATTCAGGGGATAAGTTTTAAGGGTTCTTCACAAACCCCACAAGTAGTTTTCCCCTAAATGATAATTTCATTCACTTTTGGCGTCATCTATGGAAGGAACCAATTTTCGTAATTTGTGACACACAAAAGCCACATACTCATGAATCAATACATACATAGTTACTGAATGAGACCGTCTGTTCATTAATTTCCTGCTGGACGTTTATGAACACAGTCTACGTTAATTTAACTCTGGGCTTTTTAAACTGTGTAAACTCTTAGTAGGAATCGACAAACAAAACCAAACATGCTCTGTGGGATTAAATACACAGTTGGCAGTATTAGAAAAAGCACCTGATTCATTTGTCACGCTTGAACTGCCGGAAAAGTCCCTTCCCCCTGGTGCGTAAAATATGCGTAACGGGAACCGAGAGCCGCTGAAGGAGTGAAGAGAGAGACAGGGGGAGAGAGAGATGGAGTTAGGATGGGATGGGAGAGATAGGCTACGTACAGAGCACACAGCTACAACGCCTAAAAATCCCGAGACTCCACACAAAAGCTGTGCAACTCTGTTTTTTTCTTTTCTTGTCATTTTCTGAAACGATCGTGCCAAAAGTGCATGCGGTATAGCAATGGTTATCCAAAAGACCACGGTTTTGCGCGACTTCTGCTTTTTACCTGGACGTCTGTAGCCACGCCGAGATGAAGTTCGGCAAGAATATATGCATCTTAAACGTCGGCGGCACCAAATACGCGTTCACCCGAGAAGTGATCAAGGATTTCCCCCTCCGCAGAGTAAGCCGCTTACACAGCTGCTCGTCGGAGAAGGAAGTGCTGGAGGTGTGCGATGACTACGACCGGGAACGGAACGAGTTCTTTTTTGACCGTCACTCCGAGGCGTTCGTGTTCATCATGCTGTACGTGCGCTCGGGGAAGCTGCGCTTCGTGCCGCGGATGTGCGAGCTCTCCTTCTACAACGAAATGGTATACTGGGGGTTGGAGAGCTCGCATCTGGAGTTTTGCTGTCAGAGACGCCTGGATGATCGCATGTCCGACACGTACACGTACTTCTCGGATGAGGACGGTAGAACCGATGAAGAGTCTCGAGTGGGCGACGAAGAGTCCGACGCGAGGGGCTCGTGCGCGGAGCGCGCAAACCCGGGTTGGCTCGAGCGCATGCGGAGGACCTTCGAAGAGCCCGCGTCGTCCGTGGCCGCGCAGATCCTCGCCTCGGTCTCCGTGATTTTTGTCATCATCTCAATGGTCATCCTATGTGCCAGCACCCTGCCCGACTGGGACACTGCAAAGAACAACACAGTAGAGGAGCACAGGTAAAACACACTGATTTGGAGTGAACATGAAGTGTGCTTTATGTAGTGTTCGTAATTCAAACGTCAGCAATAGTAAAGTGTTAAATCATTATCAAGTGCATTGATAAAGTAAAGTGTCTCCTTATTCTTACACACTTGCACTTAATGTCTTGTCTCTGTGTCCACGTTGTTCCCAAATTGTGACGCTTTCTGTTTTACTGTCATTTTCATTCTGTTTGTCTTCCTTAAACACTATAAAACATTTTCCCACTACATTCTGCATAGACTAAATTATGAGTTTTTACTGCATATTACAGTAATGGATAGAAATAATATTGAAATATATTGTTGGTTCAATAACCCTAAAACTACATTTATTCCTTTATTTATCCTGCATTTATATAGGCTATATATTTGAACTTGCGGTTTTTAAAAAGTTGCAATAAAATATTTTTTACATCAGTTTTAAAGGCTGCAAACCAGGCTGAGACAGGTCTTAAAGAGGGGTGTCTTTATAGTCCAATAGGCGGCGCTAAAAAAATCTTGCGTGCGGAGCCAAGATAATAATCGAGCAAATCAGGTGTTCGATGCGAAAAGGCTCCCTATTATGAAGGCAAAACAGTAGCAAAACCAATATTAATTTTACAAGTTCTCACATTCAAATTTGCAAGCTCTCGAGTTTTGCTACTGTTTTACCTTCATACCCTATATACATGCATAGTTCATTATAAATATAAAAGCAGTAATGAGGTACTGTTCAAAAATCTATATGAATGCAGGTAGACATTTGGCATCACTGGAACAGGCTAAACACCACAGACCTTAAATTCTAACACAATTATTATACTGTATATGTTATATGCATTGGATGCAAATAAAAATTAGCAATTGTTTTTTTTTTTTTGGTTGTTTACTTTCTTTTGTTCAGATTAACATTTCCACATCAACAGAAAACAATTCTAAATTCAAATGTAAAACCAAATACATATCTTTATTCATATAAATAAAGATAAAGATAATCACATAATTAGTACCAATCTTCACAGCTTTAAATATTGTTGTGTTTCTGTTTGTCTTATTTATTCCATATTACAACATGATTATTAACATATTTCTCCCCTTATTACTAATTGATCTGAAAAAAAAAAAAACACACTCTGACAGAATGATTAATGAAAGACTGAATCCATAAATCAAAACAACATAAATCCTTGTGCACATGAAAATCTTGATTTATTTTTTCTTACCAGGCTTGATTTATATTTTATGTTATATTTTATTGATCATCCTGCACTGCATTGTAACTTAGGTCCAAAATCTTTCCGACTTTTAATTTATGCATATTTAGTCTCTCTCTCTCTCTCTCTCTCTCTCTCTCTCTCTCTCTCTCTCTCTCTCTCTCTCTCTCTCTGCAAAGCAGCTGCCTATAGCTGTTTTATTTTTCTTTGCATCCAATAAAAATACTCAGTGCTCTGATGGTGCATTTTTATGTCTTTATATTTATGCCTCCAAGTGTAATGAGCAGTGTCAAAAAAATCGTCCTTATTTAACTGAGTTGACAGATTGTCCAAGAAGCAAATGATCCATGTTACTCTCTTTCACTGACTAATATTTCTCCCTCATTGTTTCCAGCCTGTATGTTTACTGGCATTTGTCCCTTTTCTCCTGGTCTGTTTGGACAGTTTGTGTGTCCTCATGCTTATATCCCGTGCATTCTTGATTCCATGTCCTTCAGTATCACGAGGTCAGATATGTGTCACTTTGTGTTTATGAGGCATTTACAGGGGATACATTTAAAAGTGTTGAGGTTTGTAATGCATGTGCATATGAATGATGCCAGAAATGCCAGAGATGGTAGCTATAATGTTTTCAAGAGAGTGGGAACAGCATATATACTGATCCTAATATATTAAATACTAAACTGTACAACTGCTGATTATGGCAGTGGGATGGATGTGCTTTTAATGTGTCATAAATTTAGTGCACTAGTGTACTTAAGAACATGGCATGCATTTTAAAGGTACAGTACTTTTATCACCTAAGGTATAAATTACCTTTAAGGATACAACCCTCATGGCAAGGCCTTTTTTCTGGGACTATTTTACATCTTAGTTTTACATATGCTTAGAGAAAGACTTTACTGTCCTGTCCTCTGTACTGGTTCTTTGATTCTCTGGCATTTGTGAGCAGAAAGAAATGTGGTATACTTAAGTGCATCATTACTAAACTTTCCCTTTTCACACTTAAGCTTGATGTTGATATGTTCTTACTGCAGCATGCCACCATGCTGCCAGTGTCTGTTTTGTTTTCATGCATATGTCAGTCCAATGAAACTTGTAAAATCATTAATATTTGAAAGTCTGTAATTCATAGGAACAATAAAATATACTGCAGCATGATGTATTGTATATTTTACTGTAATATAACCTTTGAGCAGCATCAAGCTTTTCATCTGTGTAGCTATTTACGTCCAAAAGACACTCATTATCTGCATGATGATAATTAAGCTTATGATCCCCAGATTGCATGGTTGCATTTTAAATGCTGTAATTTAGACATAAGCTTAAATCACCTGTCAAAGAGCAGACAGTAGGACTATTAGCGTGAGTTGTAACCATTGCTTTTTGCTCACTTTTTCTCTCTCTCTCTCTCTCTCTCTCTCTCTCTCGCTTTGTCTCTCTCTGCCAGGATCATTGAAGCGGTATGCATTGGCTGGTTTACCGCTGAGTGCATAGTGCGTTTTATTGTCTCACGGGATAAATGTGAGTTTGTACGCCGGCCTTTGAACATCATCGACCTCCTGGCTATAACACCTTACTATGTATCAGTGACCATGACAGCCCTGACTGGGGAAAACCCGCAGCTTCAAAGAGCAGGAGTCACACTGCGTGTGCTCAGGATGATGCGCATCTTCTGGTTAATTAAGTTGGCGCGCCACTTCCTTGGTCTGCAGACTCTGGGGCTGACGCTGCGTCGCTGCTACCGCGAGATGGTCATGCTGCTGGTGTTTGTGTGTGTTGCCATGGCCATCTTCAGTGCTCTCGCTCAGCTCCTAGAGCACGGGCTGGACCTGGAAAGCAGCAATGAGGACTACGCCAGCATCCCGGCAGCGTGCTGGTGGGTTATTATCTCCATGACCACCGTAGGCTATGGAGACATGTATCCCATCACAATGCCGGGCCGCGTGCTGGGTGGTGTGTGTGTTGTGAGTGGCATTGTGCTCCTGGCTCTCCCAATTACCTTTATCTACCACAGTTTTGTGCAGTGCTACCACGAACTCAAATTCCGCTCAGCACGCTGCGTGCGAAGTCTCTCTGCTGAGTTTCTCAACTGATATTGGTTTCTCTGGGACATATTGGTCCCATGTAGGCATGAACCATAGCCCAGCTCCTGGTCCACATCCCAGCCCAGCTCATCTGATCGTTCTGTGCCTTTGCTTTGAAACCTTTATCAGCCTCATGAACGGTAAGATAAACTTTAGACACAATGATCTCATCTACAAAGAAAATGACTACTAATGACTACTTAAATGCAGCATCTCTACATTCTGAAAACAAGTACCTCAGACAACTGTGATATGTATATACTTTAAGAAAAAAAATACAAAGAGTGCCAATCTGCATAGCACACAGTTATCCAAACAACCCAAAGGAACTACATAAGCCAGTGTTTGCATTGTAACTCCATTTCTGTATAAAAAAAAAAGAATGAAACTGACCCAAATAGACAGAGTTTCCTGTGTTTGGTGATATTTAAAAAGAAAAATTGTGGCAATAGCCGGCACCAGATGGCATGGCTGTCTGTGAGGGTCGTCTGGCAAGCCTTTTAGGGTCTTGACAGTTCTCTGGACCTTTGTTGGATTTTCCTCAAATGCCTTGGCTTTACAGACAGAAACACTTTGTTCCCATGTAGAAAGTTCTCCAGCTTGATACATCAATTACATCGGTTTGGATTTGAAATCACTCCAGAAATGAAGATTGTTAGAACAGAGAGGGACCATATAGGAAAGAAATTATTAATAAGGACTGAAGGGATAGTGTGAAAAGATTAGGGGAAAAAACATTCAGCATGTCGTAGTCTAAGTATTCCAAAATACTATAATTGAGACTAAATTCGGGTCAGTGTTGCAGGCTCATTACAAAGATCAGATCCTTAACTTCAAGACACAAACATCAGATGTTGAGCTACACAAGGATAAAGCCACCACCTGCCCATATTTCAATCGAAGAAGATGACTGTGCGGACCGAGAGGTGTTAACCAAATTGATTAGCAAACACCTCACCCACACACTCAGCAGTCAGAGAGCTGTCACTCTCCTCCTCCTTCACTATACACACAGCAAGCACAAAAGCTAGTGTCTTTCTATCCCTGGCTTCTGTCTATTCTGTAGTTAAGGGTATACTAAAATCAATTACACAGTTCATGTATGTGTAGATTAGTTTGGCTCGATAGTATCAAATGTAATGTTGGAGCAAAATCTTAGATGGAATGGCACTTAATTAATGACACATCCAATGGTGTGTCAAAAACCCGTATAAATGTTTGCTTTGCTTGGTAAATGGAAAAAATCTGAAATAGAAGGAAAGTACAGAAAAGTTGATCCTGCACATTTATGATGTAGTTAATATTACCCAGTGAGCACCATCTGTCCAGATACATGCATGGACACTGGACTGTCCTGGCTGTAAGAGGTCAGGGATTCAAGCTAAGCTTTTGCTGGTCCTATTGTGTCCATTTATATGAAAGATGTATGTTTTCAAAAGTTTCCAGGTCAGCAGAGAGACTTTGCGACAAAAGTAATGTGTGGACAATTAAATTATGGCATAAGATATTTAGTATGTGATTTTTCATAAGAGTTAATCGTGTAAAAAAATACAAAAAGGCAAATCGTAAGATAGAAAAAAAGATATTCATTGAATAAAAAAGTACTACGCTTGCAAGCCTACCCTTTACTTCTTCAGCTGTCTTAAATCTCTGCCAGGGCCAGAGACAGTTCTGGGAGTTGGGGCAGTGGATTACTGATTAAAAGGTTGGTGGTTCAGGCCCCAGCTCCACTAGTTTGCAAATGTTGGGCCCTTCAGCAAGGCCCTTGACTCTGTCTGCTGCAGAGGTGCTGTGCCATGGCTGAGAAACCATGGGGAATACAAACTTTTGCATCAGTTGTTCAGTTTTTCACCTCTTTCCTTTGGGGGGAAAAAAATTCCATGTCTTTTTAAACTTATTTGTATTTGTGTACATGTACATATTTGTAATCATTCTCACCAGGTTTCTCCATTTTAACAATTCTGCTATGTAACTGTGAAGCTATGACTATTGCAAAAGTGTCATAAAATCCTTTATGCAGGTATTTGTAGATCCTGAAAGATAAACCAGAAACCATTTGTTTGTTGTGTGAAAAATGTAATTGCCCTCTACTAAAGAAACATTTGTACATATGTTTTATAATTAGCATTTTGGCAGGCTTTATTCCAGAAATACACTTGGACACTTAGAAAATAAAGAGATGCATTTGCAAAAAAGAAGCGTGATTATGTGTCCTTTCTTCTATGAACATTTCGTAGATAGATAGATAGATAGATAGATAGATAGATAGATAGATAGATAGATAGATAGATAGATAGATAGATAGATAGATAGATAGATAGATAGATAGAAACAGCATCTCAGATTAAAGCCATTATAAAAGCTTTACACAGCATAAATAGCAGACACGTCTCAATATCAACTGTTCAAAGAGGATTATTAGAAGTTTTTGATACCTTCAGCATTGTTTTACAATGTAGAAAGAAATGAAAAATCAGGAAAATTCATCTGCACAGAAGATGCTGTCCAAACTTGACTGAGGAAAAAAAGATCATAAATAAATATAAATATAAATAAATTTAATGCATAAATAAATGTAAGGTATGTAATGTATGTATTATACTGTATGTAATGCACTTATGGAATGTATTTACTGAACATTGGCAAGAGGCTATACTATAGTCTCTTGCCAATATTCAGTAAAACATGGTGAATAAGTTTTAGAAGTTTTGTCATTTTTACAATAAATAAAGTGTTTATTATCATGAATGTTTTATACTGAAGATTCTGCACTATTTCTAGGTCCCTATTTAAAGGTAAGCAAATTTATGATACTGGCCATGGTTACTGATCATATTTTCTTCATGCCTATTGAAGAGCATATTTTCTTGGGGCCAGGGGTAGCTCAGTGGTTAAGGCATTGGACTACGGTTCGGAAGATCCCAGGTTCAAACCCCACAACCACCAAGTTGCCACTGTTGGGCCCTTGAGCAAGGCCCTTAACCCTCAACTGCTCAGATGTATAATGAGATGAAAATGTAAGTCGCTCTGGATAAGAGCGTCTGCCAAAATGCCTAAATGTAAATGCCTAATCCCTTCTAACTGGAGCATGTATTCAGATGTCACTCGCATCGTTTTTTAAAATAAATAAAAAACGTTTCACTTGTTTAGTCCATACCAGCTGGAGTGCACACTACATTACATACATTACTCACTCATAACGCTTTATCCTGTATACAGGGTCACGGGGGCCCTGGCGCCTATCCCAGGAGACTTAGGGCACGAGGCGGGTAGATCCTGGATGGGGTGCCAATCTATCTCAGGGCACACACATACTATGGGAAATTTGGGAATGCAATTTAGTGTAACCTGCATGTTTTTGGACTGTGGGAGGAAACCAGAGTTCCCAGAGGAAACCCACCAAGCATGTGGAGAACATGCAAATTCAATGCATGCAGACCCGACGTGTGAATTGAACCCGGACTCTGGAGGCGCGAGGCGACAGTGCTAACCGCTACACCGCCTTTACATCACGTATTCAAGTAACCTTGAAAACCATTCATTCATTCATTCATTTTCTATACCGCTTAATCCTGTGTTCAGGGTCGCGGGGGACCTGGAGCCTATCCCAGGAGACTTCGGGCACTAGGCGGGGTACACCCTGGACAGGGTGCCAATCCATCGCAGGGCACACACACATACACACATTCACACACCCAATCACACACTACGGGCAATTTGGGAACGCCAATTAGCCTAACCTGCATATCTTTGGACTGTGGGAGGAAACCGGAGTACCCGGAGGAAACCCACCAAGCACGGGGAGAACATGCAAACTCCATGCACACAGAGACGGGAATCGAGCCTGGCCGGGGAATCGAACCCAGACCCTGGAGGTGCGAGGCGACAGTGCTAACCGCTACACCGCCTTTACATCACATATTCAAGTAACCTTGAAAACCAGAAACTCTGAAATTAATGTAAATATTGACATTTACAAACATTTCACACAGGTTCTTGTCAAGCCTGCAAAGTTAAGTAGTAATGAAAATTGTATTAAATAAAAAAAATAACGGAAAATTTAAAAAATTTTAATGAAAAAGTTGTAAAAACAATATTTGATTTAAGAGTATATGACGTCATATTTGTTGGAAAGACTTTGGGAGGCGGATGGAGAAAAAGCAGGTCGGTTGCATTGTGCAGCTGGTGTGATGTATTACAGATTCAGCAGTTTCACTTAGAGTCTGACTTTTTAGTTAGTGCAGTTTTGCATTGATTTGTAAGCTGAGTTAAGTTAAGTTGAGTATAATAATAAAAACGTACCCATTCTTTGTCACTAGAGTAGTAGCGTTACACTGATCTGATCTCTCTGTATAACAGTTTTCTTACATACTTTTAACATATCTTTCACCTCAATTCAGCATACATAATAATTACCTCAAAACCTAAAGATCCACCATAGACTTCTTTCCTTATAATAAGGGTGCACAAAGTATTCCCTTTCTGTACCACCTCAGTGATAAATAATACGTTTTTCTCCCCTAAGAGTGTAAGTATGTACTGATCTGTCTGTTTTACATTTTTGATACAGTCCTGGAATCAATAGTTTATTTAATTTAATTTAAAAAATCATAAAAAATTATAGAAGACATATTTTGAGGAAACCAGGAGGTACACCTTGAGGGGGTGACCAGATAGTTTCAGCCTTTTATTTGTGCACAGTGAATTTCCTTATTCTTTGTATATCCCAGGTTTTGTTAGTAGGCTGGGGTCAGAGCGCAGAGTCAGCCATTATAAGGGCCTTGCTCTAGAGCGGTAACCTGGCAGAGCTGGGGCTCGAACCGCCGACTTCCGATCAGTAACTCAGAGTAAGTAGATTATTTTGGTACTAGTTTGTTGTCATAAGGTCACATGACCTGAAAGGTATTGACAAAAAAAAGCTAAAAATCTAATCAGACTTATTTTGGGATATCAAGAGGGGTACCTTGTGCGGTTGACCAAGTAGATTATTTTGATACTACTTTGTGTCACAGGGTCACATGACCTAGAAGGTATTGAATAAATAGAGTAAGAAATTACATAAAAATCAGTGCAGAGATATTTTAGGATACCAATAAGTGTACCTTGTGCAGGTGACCAAGTAGGTTATTTTGGTGCTAGGTCACAGGGTTACATGACCTTGAAGGTATTGAAAGAAGGACAGTAAAAATGTTCTACAAATTTATTCTTATCAACTATGCATTAATTAGATTATCAATAATAAATTAACAACACGGGCATGTCATGATATATGAGAAGATACATAGCCTGGTAAGAATCACACTTCATTCGTACAGAAATCTGTGACGGTCCCTAAAATACCGCCTCCGATTGTTTGTCTAATGTCCGAATATCCAACTAACTTCACTGCAGGGAGCTCTGAGTATCACCCCTTACATAGTGCTTATTTTAAATCGACACCTTCGGAGTAACCAAGCTGACTTTTTGAAAACTTCTGTTTTTTGCCTAAAGTTATGCAAGACATCAAGGACACAGCACACATTGTTCTCGAGGAAGATCTGTGACGTGTCAGTCACCCCACAAATGTGTCAATTCGATGCAATTAGGCCAGTATTGACCCACATACTGTCAGTCTCTATGGGACTGGTCCATCTCTGCTGGAGCAAACTGAGTGAGAGAGGTTTAAAGAAAACAGGTTTTTGCATTTACAGTAATATCAAAATATTAATTATGTTATGTGTATCTGTGCCTGAAACATAATGAATTTTGAATAATTCTTAGCTTTAGTGATTTATGGAATTTTGCTATGAACTATATTATGAATTATATGAAAAGCTTAATCATGTATTACTAATTTCAGCCTAGTGATATTTCCACGAAACACATCATGCAGTTAGTTGTGCAGTATCTATATCAGCATCAGTATTTTGTGTGTTTGTCTGCAGCTGATTCAACAGTCTCTGAAGGCTGTTCTTTTTTTTACCAGGTCTCAACAATCTAAATTGATTGAAAAGGAATAATGGAGTAATGATCAGTTATGAACTTACAAAATAATAAAATAATTAACTAAATGAATTTTAGATGTATTGATGTGTTCTGCAAAGATGTTTCACCCAAATCTATAACCAGCATTTTGTTGAGTGGTTTGGAAAACAATAACATAACTTATCTGAACTGAATGTAATTTGATTCCAGGGTTTAAGGACAAGCATACAATCTGAAGCCTCTGCATTGATCTTTGCTACGCAGACCAAAATAATTTCAGTCAGGTGCATCTCTCGAATATATGGGTTCCAGGGTTCCAGACCTCCACAGGATATTTCAGGTATACACATAAAAAAAATAATAAAAAAATAAATAAATTCAATATTCCTGAAGTGATTTATGTTCCGTTAATGACTTGGTTATTTGACATCTTTCAGTCTTCAGATGGGATCCCAGTACACCTTAAGCGAAGTGTTCCTCACCGCCTCTTGTACAGGACCACCATGGTTTTGACTGTCGGAGGTGCTCTGTACTGTTTAGTGGATCTTTACACACGTGCACGTTCTCAGACTGGTATTGGTGAACTCTCGAAGAGACAGTAATGTGTTTGTGGATATATTTATCATCATGTGACGAATGGCAGTTCCATGTGAAGATCATGGGGAAGACTCAGAACGTATTCAAACCTCATTTACAGTGAGCGTACTTGCAGTACAAGATACATTAATGATCTGGTTAATGCAAAGAGACAAATGGTTAGCTTCTCTAACAGCAATAAGTCTGTGTGGGTGAATAATGGGAAATATTGAGTATTCATTTACAAAAGATTTGTTTTAAGTGAAAGGACGTTCTACAGTGGAGTTTGTAAAGGTTTCTCTGCATTTAAATAACATTCACACACAGTGGTCACATACAGCCTGTATTACATTTATATGCTAAGGTTTTGTTGAGGGTTTTAGTGACAGTGGGTCTGTTTTGAGAATGAGATTGCTGAAACACCCGAACAAAACCAGTCAACCAGTCTCACATCTGAATCGGTTATATACTGTAAAAATATGACAGTATGTGTATAGTGCAGTATGTATAGGTAACAGTGTAAGATACCTTTCAGTATGAATATCCTTGTTAATTAAAATTGTTATTTTGAATAAGAAAAAAAATACATTATAGAAGAATATATTTCTACATTTCTTTGTTTATTCCTATAAACTTTATTATGATCACTGAAAATGATGTTTTCTTTTCCCTGAGCCTCTGTATACAGTATGTCACTCTGTTACTCGTTCACATGGCAACAAGAGTTAGAACTAAATTCAGAGTTGTAAAAGGATTCTGTGACAAACAAAAGACTTTTTCTTATGCTTCTCTCTCTTTTTTTTTTTAAACCAAAACGATCAAGAACCTTGTATATGCTACCGATGACAACAGAGGTGCATTGTTCCTCCAGATCTCATTTTCATAAATGCCTTTGCAGTCGACGGTAATAATACACGGTGAAACTGACAGTTTGCATGACTGTTGTCTGAAGTTTGATAGGCTGTCACAATACAAAGCAGTGCAAGGCATTCTATGACAATGAGAGACGATAATTCATTCGCTATGGCTTGACGGCTGTGCTAATGAAAGACCATTTATTCCCGGCCCTAGACAGAGTCATCAGTAGCTGAAATGATCCATCACACTAGGTTTAAAAGCTCCACTCCAAACAACAAGTAATGTGTAGATACAGACAAAGAAAGCATGACAAAGACTGAAGTGGTATAGTGATTTAATCGGACTGCTTCTAGAACGTGAATCAATAAACACTTTGGAGGTTTCAGTAATGGTCTGGAGACGACGACTTTTTATTCCTTGCCGATCAATGGTAATCTTCCTCAGTTTGAGACTGAAATGTAAGAGAAATCTGGTAACCATGAAAACGTAAGGTCTCTTGTCAGGTTTGTCCCAGTTTCTCTGAAATGTATTCATTCTAATCCAGCGAACGACTTTGCCAATGATATTGATCTTACGCCTAAATCAATTTGCCAGCAGCTGCAACGGGTAACAAGCGTAATAGGTCAGGTGTGAGAAGGAAAGCGGTTCAGTTTGCACAGGAGGCTCGGACACTATCGCTTTATCCCTGTCTTTCTCTCCAACCCATCCATTATGGATATCTTTTATCTAATGTGGATATAAATATGTGCACAAAACAAAACAGATGCCCCTCTTTCACCCAATTTATAATTTGCACATCTTACTGACCTGTGAGTTCTCATTAAAATTACACACACACAAGAATGAACCAGCAGGTGAGGAAAGAGCATGGAAAGAGCAGACATTGCGGGGGTGCTGGGAGCTGGGAGAGTCGGAATGGTGTGAGACCCCCCAGCCTGTGGAACTGACTGGTGGAAGGAGAGCCATCGCTCTTCTCCATCTGCAGCCCTGCTGCTCTCTTGGCTCGGACAAGCTTGTTCTCACACTGCTCTGGGGAATATGTGCATGCGTGTGTTTTTTTTTTCCCAGAACAATTTGTCATTTACTTTCCCCCCGCTCTCTCACACGTTATTCCTGGGCTTTTAAAAATGTAGTAAAGGAGACTTACTATGGATAGTGAAACAGGTAGATACTGGATAAGCAGCATCTCTTCATCTGATGATGCACCCGGTACAAAGTATAATCATACACAATGAGTTTTGATTGTGATTAACATTTCTTCTATCAGGCTTCTTCCATGCTCGCTTCATAACAATGTACCTCATTTATCTTCATCTGTTTTGCATACACGTTGCCTTGTGATGTGATTTACTAATCACTCTATTCTGGTTGGTTCATGGAGCATCCAGAACCTTTCGCAGGGATACTGGGTGCAAAGTGGAAATACACCCGGGATACATAGGAGGGCACCAGGCACACTCACTTTCACAACTAGGGTCAATTTAGAGTCACCAGTCCATTTTCTATCATGTCTCTTCAAGGTGGGAAGAAACCCACATGGACATGGTGGGAATATGTGAAACTACAACAGACAGTAGCTCAATCTTGTGAGCAAACCAAGAACGCTGGAGCTGTGAGGCTACAATTTCACCCATGAAGAAAAAAATATATCCATCCCTCCATTGTCTAGACCATTTATCCTTTTGGTGGGAAGGGGCCTGGAGCCTATCCCAGGGAACTTAAGGCACAAGGCAGGGTACACGCTCAATGGAATGTATACATTCACACACTCAGTCATTCATTATAGGCAATCTGGAAACAACACATTTCTTTGTCTCTGGGAGGAACCTGGGGGAGATCATGCCACCTCAACGCAAGGAGACTGGAGTTAAGATTTGAATCCCTGTGAATCCATGTTGGGCATTGATAGTGTGTCATCATCTGCTTTTATGTCTTTCTGTGAGAAACGGCAGTGAAAACGTGTACTCTATGTCAGGCTGATCTCAGGGTTACTGGAACCCCAGTTGAGATTACGATGTGTCTACAACGAAGGCGCATATGACAGGCAGAAGTAAAGGCTGCAGAAACATTGTAGAAGTGTGAGGAGCTACAGCGAGACTCCCTATATGTGAAGCTGTGGGTACTCTCTAGTGCTTGTACAAAATCATAATTACACACGCTGTGGAAATCTACAGAGCCCTGGAGTGGTCACATCAGTGACCATTGTCCATTGATTTAGTAAAACAAGCAAAGAAATTAAATAAACCAATGAATAAATAAATAAGTTGTGACCATTCTGGGGCTCAGTAAAAATTTTATTATACTTTATTAACCACTTACATGCTGCAGAAAATTATGTTAACAAGTCAAAATATCTTAAATATGGCCAAATTTTCATTCATTTTCTATACCGTTTTATCCTGTGATCAGGGTCGCGGGAGGCTTTCGGGCACAAGGCAGGGCACACCCTGGACAGGGTGCCAATCCATCGCAGGGCACACACACACACATTCACCCATCCATTCACACACTACGGGCAATTTGGGAACGCCAGTTAGCCTAACCTGCATATCTTTGGACTGTGGGAGGAAACCAGAGTACCCGGAGGAAACCCACCAAGCACGGGGAGAACATGCAAACTCCATGCACACAGAGATGGGAATCGAGCCTGGCCGGGGAATCGAACCCAGACCCTGGAGGTGCAAGGCGACAGTGCTAACCACTACACCACCGCGCCGCCATGGTCAAATTTATTGTTTCAAATTTATTGTTTATTATTAATTCCATTTCAGGTATTGTTTTACATATTTTAAGTTTTACATTTTCGTATTTATTCATTGGCGTTTTTTTTTTTTTATTAATTTACTTTTTTTTTTTAAATCATAGGAAATACTAAATAAATTTGACAAAATATTTTCACTTGCTACGATATAATTTCTGCAGTTTCCCTGAAATGTATTAATTCTAATCCAGTGAACGACTTTGCCAATGATATTGCAGTAAATAAAGCATGGTCAAAAGCATAATATTTCAGAATGTTTGAAATGGCTGAACTTTTGCCAGAAAGCAGGGATACACATCGGGACATTGAAGGAAGCAGAGGCAAATACAGGAAAGAACAACTCACAGAATACTGCTTCTGCACTCATCATTCTATCAGTCATCATTCTATCTATACGATGAATCATGTCCTGGGCAGATGAGAACTTTTGGCACATCATTGGCATGTTTGGATAAAAAGTGGATTGCATTCAGGGAGAGGCATCCAAACCGCCTGTATAATATGAATCATCAAAATTAAACATCTAAATCAATATGACTGCAGGACAGATAATAAATGGCCACGTCGATATGTGGGTCTAAAAGATGGAAACAGCTTGGTTGGAAATGAAGAAAAGTCCACATGCACAAATCTAAGAATATGAAGTCATTTACATATTTTATACTAGGAAGAGATTTCATGAAATACAGTTTATAAGGTTGACCTTTTGCAGAAATTCAAAGATTCTGTAAACGCTTATCAATCGATAGCAACTTCTTGTCATTTAGAGTTTATTCAACCAAAAAGACAGGTTTGAGGCTCTGTGAATATTTTCTCTCACTAGTTGCTTCCCCGGCTGAAAAAAACCTCACCAGAGACCACGCAGAATCCCATTGTGATAATACTTTAATAACCCCAAACTGTTCCTTTTTCTCCTTTAGATTTCCACATGGAGACGGTACAAAGTGCTCTGTATAATGAAATAATACCCTTGTTTGAAGGCTGTTATAGGAAAATAATCAACAAAGTGTAAATATATATTTTCAGTAAAAGCATGTCCCACAGAGGTTAAATACCTTGTATACTCTAATGATTTGCCAGCATGAACCATTTGGTTTTATTAAAGATGAATGATACGCCATGCAGTTTATTCATGCATTAGTGGTGGTGCACTCAGGGCACCCCTACTATTATTATTGTATTTTTCAAAGTGGAAAAAATTTGGAAAAATGCATTTCACACAGATGGTGCAATTGTGCTTAAAATCGGCACAATCATTCCTCCCCCACTGTCAGATGTGCTATTGCTTTTCTAAGGAATCAAACTGACAGTTTTCTTAAAAAGTCTGGACAGGACGGCCATATTGTCCTGAATTTTGCTCGCACGCCCATGAAGCTTACAACAAAACGTTGAGCCGTGTCTCTTGAGTGCAGTGGAATGGCACACTTTTTTTGATTCATGTTTTTCGAATAATCCTTTTCGTACTTGTTCTGAACCACTTTATTTATGCTTGGTGGGTTTCCTTCGGGTACCCCGGTTTCCTTCCACAATCCAAACGTGTGCGTATAAATAAAACAAATTAAAGAAACAGCTTTATATTTGACCATTTAAAAGCCAACACTAGAGAGTCCTTACAAAAATATATAATTAATGTCTCCTTAAAGTAAAAAAAAAGTCATTCCACTTTATTACTCTGTAACAAATTTACAGCAAAATTATACAGAAACTTACCGTTTTGCCATTTTACAATTTATTGCTGTAATTTGCAGTGCATTATGGGTTATACAGGGTTTTACAAGTGTTAACTGTATATTTCACTGTTAGCTGTAATTAATTTACAGGTAGGAGGTGCTTTCACTGTATCTTAAATATTTTTACAAGAGTTTACTGTGCTGTTGCATTATGGTATTGCACCGGCTGATATGGTTTGAAATCTGGTGGACTGAAGCACAGCGACAACAGCTGAAGAAGTTCAATTAAATTTACTTCCATAAGTATTAATTATTTCTTTTAATGTAAAGTAATTCATATATATGGGGAATATCCTGATAAAACTTATATAACGTTATATAAGTTTTATCAGGATATTCCCTCTAAACGTTATATTTAGCTGTTTTGTAATGGGATGTTTAGTTAACTTTATTTACCTGTTGCTTCAGGCGAGGAGGAGAAATATGATGCGCATCATTTCAGAAAGCAGCTTAAACTAAAAGGTAAATTGTTATCGCCATGTTAATGTTGATATATGCTGCAGTTTGTTAGCTTTATTTGCCTTTATGTTCTAGAGAGTATTTGTAGTTTGGCAGGAACAGCATTGCTATGGAAGTGCCTGTGAGACAAAATTAACGTTACATGAAGTGCTCCGTTGTCTTTGCTGTTGAAAAATGTAAATATTAACATCGTTGGATGAGTTTCTCTGAAACCTGGAGTATATTTTGTAAAGGAATATGGCGTTAATTTCTTTTTTTTTATTAATTGTTTTGTCAGGCAAGCTGAAACATAACGGAGCTAAAAGGTAAAATGTCATGCTCGTGTTGATGAATGCTGCTTTTTCTTACCGATTTATTCACTTTGCTCTCGATAGAATATTTTTTAAATAATTGCATATAAACAGACACAACAGACTGAAATGCTGACCATCTTTATTTTTAGGCAAACAGTCCCTTTAACTTTTATTTAACTATTGCTTTATGCTTTAATCTTGAGTTGTTTGTAGTTGTTTTGTAACAGTTGATTTTTTATAAGTTTTTCTGTAGTTGAAAGAGTAAAATGATGTCACTACCAGTGACAGTGCTGAAGTGTTGTCAGGTGTCAGCATTAATAAACAGTTTACTTACAACAGCTTTGAATTTGAGTGATTATTTTTCAAAATCTTTGTTTTAATGCATTTACATCAGTATAATAGTAAAGTGCAGTTACAGTTCACAGCACAGTACAGTTCACAGTTAAAATAGTTATTTACTGTACAGGAATTTCATAGTAAAAATGTTACAGCTACATCTTGGCTTTTGTTGAATTCACAGGATTTTATTGGCAACTTTTGTTGCCAGGTAAGTACTGTAATTTAGCATAATTACAAAAAAAACTGTAATGCCTTTTTACAAGTTTAATTTTATAATCCTGTAAAAAAATTTATAAAATACTGTAATCTGCAAACATCAATTTATTGTAAATTGCTAAGCAGTATTATACTGTAATCCATTTTACAGCAATTAACGGCTATTTTACAGGATTTTATTGGCAACTTTTTTGCCAGTAAATTATTGTAAATTCTACAGTATGTTCTTTATAGGAGCAACCTGCCCATTCATGCATTTAATCATCAAATCCAGATGTGTCACATCCTCTTCAGAAAGAGCCAATGTGTGTGCAGGTTTTCAAACTAACCAAGCAGAAGCCACACCTGAAAATTAAGAACAACTAATTAAAAAGGTGGAACCAGGTGTGGCGTTTCTGGAGAGGATTTGACATCTGTGATCCAATCAGTCAATCATGTGGCAGTAGCACAATGCAAAAAAATACATGATACAGATATATGTTAAGAGCTTGGGTTATGTTCACATTAAACATTAGAATGAATAAAATCCCAGTAGCTTTAACTGTGACAGTAGTGATGGTGCCAGATGAACTGATTTGAGTATTTCAGAAACTGCTGATCTGAAAATTTCATATTTAATGGGTTTAACAGGTTTAAACAAAAGTTTTACAGGTTTAAACAAACACACAAACAAACAACAAGCATTAGTTACGCAACAGGTCTATGTACTATGGACACGCCTTGTTGATTAAAGAGGTCAGATATAAATGTCCAGCTTGTTTAGAGCTGCCTTAATGATATACTGTAGTAACTCATATAAGCATTGTTTTCAGCCATGATGAGAAGAAAGCATCTCAGCACGCACAACACACTGAGCCTTGGGGTGGCTGAGCTGCAACAGCAGAGGACCAAGTCAGCGTTCACTCCTATCAACCAAGAACAGGAATCTGATGCTGTCATAGACATAGGCTCACCCGAACTGGACAGTCAATGACCTGGTCATTTTTTTAAGCAGCACAGTGACATAGTTGGTTGGAGCCTCGACCATGGGGTTTGATTTCCGCCTCGGGTCTATGTGCGTACACTTTGCATGTTCTCCCCATGCTTGATGGGTTTCCTCTGGGTTACTCCAGGTTCCTTTGGAAAGATTTGGTTAATTGCCATTCCCAAATTGTTCATTTTTATTTCCCTGATAGATTGACACCCTGTTCAGTGTGTATCCCGTCTCGTGCCCTAAGTCTCCTGGGATGGGCTCCAGGCCCCCTGCAACCTGGTACATGGTATAAGCAGTAGAGGAAATGAATAAATTAATCAAAGAATAAATGGTCATTTTTTGAATGTTCTGGTATGCTTTATTCCTAATAAAGTGGTATAAAGGGTATATTGTTTATAGAGAATGCCAAGGGCTATAACATATTTGATTGAGTGCATTAATATAATAATATAAATGATTTGCCTTACGGCTGGAAATAATGTCGGAGCTGGTATTAAATAATCAACACCTTTCCCCATCAGATTTGAGAAGCTATCAGCCCTATGGAAATCCAATTTAAATTCAAACTTTTATGCATATTTTTTCAGGAGATGAATTCTCTCACATTTTTGCAGTGACATGCCTTTTCTCACAGACTTAATCAAAAATTCATGCCTTTTCCACGTTCATAATAAATACGTTGTGTTGACTTTTACACATATATGCTGCTTTAATAATAAAATTAATCAAGTTAATTCAAATTATCCAAGGTCAACTTCTTAAGTTGTGAAGTCCAAAAAGCCCCTAATTTACAACATATGGGTGGTTAATACTTTCATGTGTAAAGAGCCAAGCCTTGATTTCTTAATTAACTATCGAGCAGAAATAGTAGCACAGCTTAGCACTGAAAGGCTTTCAGAAATAGCTTTCCTTAGCTAGTCCCTGCACAGTGGGGTAGCAGGAGGGAGCGGCACAGCATTTGTACTGGCTTAAAGCCACACCAACCGTTCCACAATCAGACACCCACCACTATGGATACAGCAAGCCAAGTCCGTTCTCTAAGCAGTCACTATGGAACGATCAATGCCAGACTGTAACCTGTAGAGTGTAACTGAAGATACAATCACTGCTCCAGGATCAGTGAGGCTGGCTGAGTGCTGTTGAGTGGTTTCATGTCGACAGCCTCTCAGGATTGACACGGCTCTGTGAAACTGACATGAGTGAGGGGGAAACCATCTGCCTCTGAGAGACCAGCGCCAGATCAGAACGTGTACTGCAGACAAATTCACAAAGTCAGGATTGCCCTTTTCCTACCTTCCATTTCAGAGACATTCAACACATCCAAAGTTTAACTTTAAAGGCAACATGGGAAAAAAGAAGGCTTTGGTTTTTGGCTGGTGAGGATGAAATATTCTTATATATAAGATGGATTCATCGCAGAAGGTTTAGACCTGAAGTCCAATTATTGCAGTCTGCATGTAGGCAGGGGTCATTAACCTAACTAGGTCATTATTAAACCCTTTTTCTGCGCTCAGCTTAAAAGGTGCTGAAAACTTTCATTTTGTACTTTTCACTCACTGTAATTATAGAACAGTTTCGGGTTCTAAGTTTTATTATTATTATTTTATTTCTTACATTTCTAACGCCAGGAATTATATAATATATTAAAAAGGAAGCTTATAATGTAAATGCAGAGTTGAGTTTTTTGAGCAAAGAAAATACACCAAAGAGACAAGGTAGTACCTGCGAACAGATGTGCAGTGAAGTTTTCGAGCAAATGTTTTAGTCGATTCAAATATTACAGTCAGCTCTAAAATGATTGATACTTTTCATTTAAAAAAATCATGACATTTTGAGCTTTATAAATGTCAAACCTGTATTTATGGGAATTTTTTTTATTCATTTTGCACTGCTTATCCCGTGTAGGATTGCAGGGGGCCTGGAACCTATCCCAGAGAACAAGCTTGGAACTTTGAATAGGATGCCAAACCATTGCAGGCCACTAGAGCTCAACCACTCTCACATCCAATCGCATTATCTGGAATTTAGAAATGTCAATCAGCCTCCAATGCATGTCTTTGGACTGTTGGAGGACAGGAGAACGAGATTACCCTGAGGAAGCGGACAAAGAATGGGGAGAACATGCAAACTCCACACACACAGATAGGGGGTGAGATTTGAGCCTCTAAACTTGAAGGGGGCATTTTTTCCCCAAATATTAAAAGTTTCCATACAACTCTGTCCTAAATTGGATAGTCTGCAGACAATCCACACTGATACCGTATGCACATGATGTGCAACTCAATCTGTGCTTCTACATATTTTACCCTATTTTATTTGGTCTGTGATTTCAATATGTCCAAAGCATACACAAAGACAATACTGAATGTAATTAGATATAATGGTTTGCATGACATAGATCCTGACTTTTTTTTTAATGATCCAGCTAGTTTGCTTTGATAGAAATGTCATTTAAATTCAAAGCCTCAATTGGTTTACTCTGATTATTATTGAGATTATTGCAGGATAATTAGGATGCATGTAAGCATTAGCTATTGTGACGTAAAATCCACATGCACAAGCGCTCTGGCAGTGAAGGAACAGATATTAACACAGAGAAGTGACAAAGCCCAATTTACACTGCATGCACTGGGGAGGGTCACTATTTTTATGCATGCACCACAGCTCGAGCAACACCAGTTCTAAACTAAATGGATCATGATTTAAAAAGGATCATGCGTTGATACGTGATAAAACTGAGAATGTAATGTCCAAAGAAAAATCTAACAAACTTGTAGTGTGACTTACATGTAGCAGACTGCAGGCATAACACAACCAGGTATTAAGCTATGACATTATTACACCAGGGTTTTTCATGTCATTGTGTGGGGGAAAAAAGGGTGAGCATCTTTGTGCGTGTGCCATTTCAAACCATGTCATTTCCAAGATGTTTAATTGCCCTGCATGGTCCACGCAAAAACCCTAGAAGCTTGCTTTTACCCCTGCAGGATATTATTTAATAAGGGTCAGTTAGTGGGTGATGTGTTCTTGTCCAGCAGACTCATGGGAATTTAGCTCCAGGAAATTGCCAGGTTGTTGCCACACAGAGCAGATTTTTTCCCCCCTTCCAAAAATAATTGGTTGCCTTGAATTGGTTGTTTCTGGTTTCCTATTTCCAGTAGATGTTTGGATCTGAGACAGAATGAAATCACATGTCTATTAATAATATACTATATAAACATGTTAACAATTCCATCAAAGCACATGGAAGCGAAACCCATTTTACCCAGATACACCATCATACAAAGCCAAAGATACATGGTCAGCATTCAATCAAATAATCCTTTACAATTTACAGTGCTATCCTGTTATCCCCAAAGACTATTTATTTTTCTTTAACCAAAGAAATGAGAATCCTACTTCACCAGAATGTTATGGTATGTTTTGTTTTTCAGCCTTCATACATCTTGGCAGACCCTTAGAACAGCCCTTCTTGCACACCTGAGAGACTTTGCTGGCTTTTCTAACTTAATATTTCAAAGGACATCAACTGCAAAATTGCAACAGTGTGCACACTTCCCACTAAACTTTCATTACTTCATTTAACACACTCTGCGCTGTAGGAGCTCTGATGACGGCAATACAGCGCTGTCCATATGCCTGTTCAATAACTCGCTCGGCACAGATGGGATTTTCCAAATGTGTGATTTCAAGGATTTTGATTCACCTTAGGGCGGCGCGGTGGTGTAGTGGTTAGCACTGTCGCCTTGCACCTCCAGGGTCTGGGTTCGATTCCCCGGCCAGGCTCGATTCCCGTCTCTGTGTGCATGGAGTTTGCATGTTCTCCCCGTGCTTGGTGGGTTTCCTCCGGGTACTCCGGTTTCCTCCCACAGTCCAAAGACATGCAGGTTAGGCTAATTGGCGTTCCCAAATTGCCCGTAGTGTGTGATTGGGTGTGTGAGTGTGTGTGTGTGTGTGTGTGTGCCCTGCGATGAATTGGCACCCTGTCCAGGGTGTACCCCGCCTAGTGCCCGAAGTCTCCTGGGATAGGCTCCAGGTCCCCCGCGACCCTGAACACAGGATTAAGCGGTATAGAAAATGAATGAATGAATGAATGAATGAATGATTCACCTTACAGATGCTGAAAGCTCAGATGGGAGCATTTTTTGAGCTCCATCTTTTATAGATTACTCTCACCTTGAAGGCTGTTTCAGCTCATTCCATGCACTCTTGATGTATCAATCATTACTTTCTATGATCCTAACACCCCTATATTCTGGTCACTTTTTTTTTTTTTCCTGTCATACCTCTCCAAAAGTTCTAGTTGAAAATAACAGTACTCAGTGTGATTATACCTAAGCTCATACACCTTGTGAGCTGTCTGGACACCGAGTGAGACTTTCTTATTGCTTTCAGTAGAACACTGGGATGGAACAAAGTCATTACGTCATGGGTGGAAAGTCTATGGTTAATCAACACAGCTGCGAGGAGAGGTCATCACTCACATTTCCCTAAGGTATCTGATATGTGTAGGGCAGTCCACTGGAGTTTCCTCGACAGAATAAATTTTGCCCTGAGTGGACATAATCGATATCGGCTCCAAAATGGGAGAACAAAATGACAGCGAGTGGGCTGGAAAGTGATTGAAATGAATCAGCAATACATTCATTCTCTTTTCATTATGAATCTTCCCACGCCTTCAAATACTCTGTCCTGACTTTGTTTTGAAATGGTTCAGTCGGTCTTGTCTTGCTCTTGGATGAGAGCTGCGAAGTTATAAACAAAAACTGTTGTTCCAGACTACATAGTCATTGTAATTACTGTCTATCATGATGCCACAGCACCACACCCAAGCCATGATTTACCCTTTTATAGCCATCATAAAACATTTGACAGTGGGTGTTCAGCAAAAGAAATAACTGTGTACATAACATCACATGCAAAATAGTGGAATGAGCAATATTTAATTGAATGATCAACAATGATCAAGGCCCCTGATCATGTCTTTCAGAAACTCCTAGAAGAGTAAATCTGAAGCTTACTAAATATATGCATCATTGCACATGACAAATAAAGCAGATTAGAAACAGTAGCATGCCTATAGAAGCTGTAGAATAACCTGTGCATTAGGTATATGCTAAAAGTAACTTTTTTGAGAGGATGTCATTTGGTAGCACTCAAGATACTAATGTGTGATGAGGATCTACAACAAGATCTTAAAGTCTTCCAAAATGTTATACTTGCTCTATGAACATAATTTCATCAACACTGGTCCAAGTTTCTGGCTTGATAAATCACACAGCTTGCACTAAATTAATAAGCAAATGCATTAACACCACTAATTGTTTTGTACTGTTTGATGGAAATGCACTTTCTTAAATGGGCAAGGTGTGATTTTAACCTCTGTAAACCTGGTTTTCTAGTATTATTAAAACTGTACGTGTTTTCACCCACACAAACCTTTAGTAAATCAGTGAGCACTGTTGCTGCAGGGCCATGGCCAATATGTCTCCATTAGTATTTCAGACAGCACCTTTAATAACAAACAACTCTGTTGTGTTTAAGGCGGAGTCTCATTCAATCGCCTGTAGCTTGAGGGTCAAAATTGCCTTGGAACTTGGAGCCTATCTATAGAAGCTGGGGAATGTCAAAAGTGTTGTATTGCTATCTTACCAAATCTTAACTCTGCTCTGTTTTTATCCTATCAGCAGAACTGCCTTCAGCTACGTTCTGTACTGTAGGTGCCGATCCTACAGCCACCAACTTATGGCAGCATACAGTATACACCCGAGCTCCTTCGAGATATCTCACCTTCTCTGCACTCCAGCTGCTGCATCCATCACCCTTCTTATTCTCCCTTTCTCCTGTCATCATGTAAATATGGAAACCCCCTAGGGCTTAACTGATTACACTTTTTAGAGTAGTGCCCATGCTACAACATCATAGCTTTAAGCACTCGTCTTTACTGAGGTAAATGAGAGCTAAAATCGTTTTTAATTTAATATACCGTTGACACGTGATGTTAATTCTTAACAAACATATCTTGCTTCTTTTAAAATTGATTGCAAACTTTAATGACATTATGCACTTTCTCTGAGGGTGTGCTATGCAGAGGGTGGTCATTAAAATAAGCCATTACACAGCCAAAACCCTGGGGAGAGCAGACAGAAGTGTGATTGCAGCTCTGATTAGCTCCACTACTTATGTTTCCTGTGTGCCGTTTATTCAGAAGAACCCAACCAGTATTATGAGCACCATAAGATGTTCTGCAAAAAGACACCAAAGAATCCAGAATAATTTTCTTTCACAAGGATATATGTGTTTAGGTGTAAAATTGGTCTATCACTAATGGCATGTGACACCCACATGTTATTGTTCCTCAAAATGTTGCCACAAAGTTGCACGGTACAGAATGTCTTTGCATTACAATTTCCCTTCAGAGGAACTAAGGGAACCTGGAACCTGTTCCAGCACGACAATGCTCTTGTACAGGAAGCTCAATGGGGACATGTTTTATCAAGGCTGGAATTAAAGCATTTGAGTGGCCTGCATGGAGTCCTGACCTTAACCCCAAGGAGCACTGGGATGAACTAGATCGCAGACTGTGCCACAGACATCAGTTGCTGTGCTCCTGTGACTGAATGAACAAATCCCCACAGTCATGCTCCAGAGTTTCTGTGCTCCAGTGGAAAGTGTTCACAGGAGAGTAGAGGGTATTATAACAGCAAAGAGGACTAAATCTAAAATGGGATTTATAGCAAGCACATACGCACATATAACAAACTGGAGCCCCATCTCAGACAATAACATATCTTGAACTAATTGGCCTGGAAAAGTTAGCCATGAGACTAAAGCCCTTAAAACTCAGAGCATTTTAGCCATTTTTGTTTGGCTATTTATTGATTTTAATAAACATACAGTATATAGTACTGGCAGCATGGTGGTGTAGTGGTTTGCACTGTCACCTTGCACCTCCAGGGTCCGGGTTCAATTCCCAGTCAGGCTCGATTCCTGTCTCTGTGTGCATGGAGTGAAAAATACTGGGTTAACCCAGCTGCTGGGTAAATATTGGACTAACTACATGCTGGGTTAATTTAACCCAGCAAAATGGGTTCTTTGTTTAACCCAGCAAGATGGGTTAAATATTCAACCCAAATGCTAGGTCATATTTAACTATAATGCTGGGTTAATTCTACCACATAAATTGGTCAAATGTTCTACCCAGATGTTCATTAATTTTAACTGGAATGTTGGGTTAATTCTACCTCACAAATAGGTTATTATTATTTTCATGTTTTACAGTGAATATGTTAAAAAAATAATAATAAACTACCCATGTCTATTAAACAGTTAAATTACTTTGATATACTGGTCTATTAAAATAAACTTCTTTTATTAAAGTTTTACAAACCATACATATATGCAATAAACAACATCCTATTAAATGTTCATAGAAAAAACATTTATTTTTCAAAAGGACAAGAACAACAGCGACATCATTACTATACTATTACTCACAAGGACAGAATGGAGTAATTGCACAAATAGGCTGAGGCAGCTTTTACAGAGCAGGATCTCTCTGTGACTTCAGATATCTTTTCTGCAGAACAAAACTACCCAGTCCTGGTCTCATTTTAACATACAAACACTGTCTATGACTTTTCAAGTAGGCCTCGCTATTTCATAGCAACATTACAAAAAGTCCTCTACAGCAGCACACTGCTTTGGATAGTTAATGTCAAAAATATAAAATCCCTTGAAGCACACATCAACCGCCCCAAGTAGTCCCGAATGCCTGAGAGCAGCGCTGGTCATTATCTCCCAATGTCAGGGTGTAGGGTTACGGCCTTGACACTTCAGCCTGCTGGAGGTATCCCAGATAGCAGAACAACATTGAATCATCGTTGAATCAACATTAAAGCATCAACCAACTTGTTATTGAATCAATGTTGAAATTTCAATGTTAAATGTTGATTTTTCATCAGGTTTGCACCTTGAAATAATGTTATTTCAATGATGAAAAATAGATCAAGATGGGCATAAAATCAATGTTTGTTCAACGTAAATTCAATCACTTATTTTACATTGAATCAACATTGAAACAATTATAGTTTAGTCTTGCTTTATGAACAGCAAGATTCTATGACAGTAAATCATGTCCGTTTTGATTTATTTCTTTAAATCAGAGACCATGTAGGGCTGAAAAGCTTTTTTTTTTTTTTTTAAACAAAAAGTCAGTAACTCAACATCCTTCAGTTTACATGTAAACATATTTATTTATTTATGCTCCATACCCATTTAAACAGGAAGTAACATCACAATTACAATAAAACAACTATATAATAAAACACACTACAACTTACATACAAATTATTATAAACTGGATGACAATATGACTTTTTAGAAGAGAACTATTAGAAGAGATTGTTAATTCTGAATTCATAAAACAGAATCAAACTGCCAAGAGAAGAGACTGGAAAACCATAATATAAAAATGGCAGCCTGCCTCAGCAAAATTCAGTCAAATGCAAATAGAAACAACCAAGTCAGAAACACAACAGATGACTGAAACATTATTCGTAAGTTGAAATGTATTTACTCAGCAAAACAGATAATAAGACATGAGTCTGAACTTATGGCTTTCCACCACGAGCAATTCCCCCCAGCCGTTCTGGGGCATAACGAAGCCATTTCTGAACTGTTGAAGCAAAGAAACTCTGTGGCCTCCTTTTCTTCAGCTTTCAGCTGTTGTTGTAGTAGTGCATCTAAAGAATGAAAAACAAACAAAAGGTTAGAACTATACAATGCTCTAAAAACTTGGAGTGGTAGTTGTTTATGAATGACAGAAGGTGGGTCCTAAATTTTTGGAAATATGACTTTTACAAATGTACAGATATGCAACATATGTTTTGAAATGTCCTACAATCTTCCATAGATACAATGCACACATTAGATTTTTTTTAATATACAGGTCCTTCTCAAAAAATTAGCATATTGTGATAAAGTTCATTATTTTCTGTAATGTACTGATAAACATTAGACTTTCATATATTTTAGATTCATTACACACAACTGAAGTAGTTCAAGCCTTTTATTGTTTTAATGTTGATGATTGTGGCATACAGCTCATGAAAACTCAAAATCCCTATCTCAAAAAATTTGCATATTTCATCCGACCAATAAAAGAAAAGTGTTTTTAATACAAAAATAGTCAACCTTCATATAATTATTTATTGGCAACTTTTAGAAACTTTTCATGTTTCATACTGATTCTTATGTTTAGCTTCCCAATAGTTAATAGGATTTTATGTATAAATGCAGATTAATGATAATCTGGACATTCTGGACATTTGTTTACATGCAGGGTAAAACTGCAACAGGAACAGTACAAAATAAAAACTGAAAAAAGACGGACATTCAGAGTAAAACAGTGCAAGATAAAAAAAAAACCTGTACAAAACATACATGCAGGGTAAGCATTGGTGGGAGCAATGTCCAAGCAGTGTAGAGAAATATTTCTGTACGACTTCATTGTTTTGTGCTGTGTAGTATAGTATTGTAATAGCTGATCAGAGTGATCAACTCCCCATGTGCTGGTTGTACGCAGTCACAGGACATGGAAATGTCTTTGTAGTCCATGTACCTTGTAATTTCACCCTCATCTTCACCGCGTCTACTGTAAAGCAGAATGGATGGTAGAACAGGTAGATACTTCTCGTGTGTCCATCCACTTCACAAATACAAGAGGTCCATCTGAACGGAGCTTGCGTGTCCTGATGTGAGGGGCTGGTGAAGGCAAGGGTGATGCAGACACATTCCTAAAAACAAATAAATAAAAAAAATGTTAACCTATACTGTTCAGAGTAAATGGATGTGCAATTAATATGGATGCACAATATATACAGTACAGAGATGACCAAAAATGTATCCATACTTCAACATGAAAAATATACACCTCTCTTCTGTAGGTCACATGACAGCATCAATGATGTTGATAGATAATACTACACACTGCAGCCATAATTCAATTTGAGTTTTAAAAAACACCATCCACTGGACATTACACACATATTGAACACATTCTAAATAATTACATCTTATCAGGTATTTGTAAATACACGCTAAACAAAAGGGATTATTTACATTTACACCAAAGAAATATTCATAAGCATCACTTAGCTACATAAGGCAGTATTTTAGCCACCTGCAACTTGCTTGTTTGTGCTAAATAACATTACTGATAGCAGTGTTATAAGCTAACCAAAATGGAGCCAAATACACATTAGCAACCATAATCTAAAGCTATCAAAAACAAGGTGAATATAAACATCTGTAAACTCCATAAGGCATTAGCTTAGCCACCGGGAAATATCATGTTTGTGCTACATGAGGCAGCATGCTAGCATGATTTACCTAAACTATATAAATGGCATTGAAAGCCAATGTGTCACACAAGCTGACAAGAGCTAGCTGTAGTGAGGAAAATATTTACTAATATTAGTTTAATATTATCAGAATAAGAGTTATATAAGACTTAATAACTTACCCAGTGTAGCATGGGTCTATTCTCTGTTCAAAATGCTCCCGTTCGTCGTCGGAGTCACACAGTCTTCTTCTGAGGTAAATGTAAACTTTCCAGAACATTCTGAAGAGTTTCCTCGGATGTGTAAGCGCGTGCCATCTTCCAAAACGTGCTGAAAACTCACTGAATCGGAGTATTTTCAAACCTGTCTTTCTATGTTCGTTTTTTCATGCCGGTGTCCGGGGGCGTGGTCTAGTATGTAAATTACCCGGACTGATTTCCGTGTGATTGGCGCATGGGCGTGTCCTGCCTCGGGTCATTAGCATACAAGTGTGACAGAAATTCTGTGCCTCTCCTTGGTTTCATACGGATTACATAAACTGAGAATATTTGTTTTCAATGTGCCTTGCATCATTTAAAAGTAGACACTTTAAGCTTTATATAGATATATTTCTCATTTCAGTTAATTATAGTGACGTGTTTCAAAAAGATTTTCACGGAGACTGAGGTTTCATATATGTGCATATATCCTCATATACTGTATGTGGCCAATTAGGATTCGTTTTTTGCATTTTTTTTGTTAGTTCTTAGTTATTGCCTTGATAATAGAAAATATGAGCTAGGCATCATGTATGACAGTTGCCAAAGTGAGATATGAGCTAAAATGACCAGATCCTGCCATAGGAGACATATCTTGTATGTACATATACAGTAGGGCTTATATGTGGATATAAAGAAGCAATACAGGAGACCTATATGGCCTGTATATGCACATATATGCACCTCAATGTTGCCTACATGTGGCATATATACGCATATATGCAGCATATATACGCATATATGCAGCATATATATTATCATATATGTGCATATATACTGCATATAGGTTTCATATATGCGCATATATCCTCATATTTACATTTACATTTAGGCTCTTATCCAGAGCGACTTACATTTTTATCTCATTATACATCTGAGCAGTTGAGGGTTAAGGGCCTTGCTCAAGGGCCCAACAGTGGCAACTTGGTGGTTGTGGGGTTTGAACCTTAGTCCAATGCCTTAACCACTGAGCTACCCCTGGCCCCATATAGGTGCGGTTATATGCGCATATATACTGCATATAGGTTTCATATATGCGCATATATCCTCATATAGGTTCTTTCCATGTGGGGCACGCACACTGCTCTGGGTCAGACACAGACAACGGGAAACAGGAACTAAGGTCTCAAACAAATGCTTCCCAACAGAATACTGTAGGTCGCATCGCCAAAATTCTTTCACCGTGAGTGGCAGGAACTTCCAGACTACAACATATTGAATTCTCATGCCTGTAGAGTGTATTATAATGACGTGGCGACAGTGTAAAAACACCCTCCGATGTTAAATGCGAGCCGAAAATTGAGTACTTTTGAACGGCAAACAGGAATTAAGCTGTCAAGTGAGTAAACTAGACAGCAAGGTAAATACACAAAACTTACCGTCAAATTATTTTTTTTCCTCAATAACTATATATATATATATAATTATTATTATTATTATTATTTTAAGCACCATGGCAAATCTCTTGTAGTCAATTTTTTAACCTGTTTTAAACACATACACACATGCATACACATTTTTATAGAAATGCACTTAGTTAATTTTATTTGCCTTACATTGTTGAATGAGGATGGGTTCCACAACCAAAAATCAACATTGATTCAATGTTTGTCTTTTCAACACTGAAAAGCATTGAATTATCAACATTGATTCAACATTATTTAGCATTGAAAAATCAACCTCAACCAAAATGATGATTCTGATGAAATTTCAACATTGAATCAATGTCACCTTGCTATCTGGGTATACCACCACGTTGGTTCCAACCTTAGAAAGAAAGAAATGAAAGAAAGTAAAAATTTTGTAGCAAAGATTAAACTGAATCAGACTATCAATTTAGTGTGTAATAGGATTGATACTAAATAAAAAATGACAAAGCTAGGGTATAAGTAACCTAATAAAACAGCAAAATAAGCATGGCTTTTAGGATAAAACTCAGACTAGTTAATGTGGTTGCCATTCCCAAATTGTCCATAGTGTCAGGAACTAACCGGAGCTGAAGAGAAGACGTAGCAATTAGCAGTTAGCCCGTTGTGGTGTGGATGGTAAACCCAAACGCGGAAGTGACACAAATAGGCAGGATAACCACGCTTGTTATTTTAAGGCTCCTATTATACGGTAGTCTCAAATCAGTTTGGGGTCGAGAATGAACCGGGCTGGAATCCAAGACCGTTCCTCGGGGGGTTGGCGGAATCATTGGAGAGGTGATGAAGGGTTTGAGTTGAGACATGTGGAAGACTGGGTGAATGCGGAGCTGAAGCTGGTAGGTGACAGGATTGATCCGTGAAGCGATGCGGTATGGACTGATGAACCTGGGTGAAAGTTTTCGTGATTCAGTGTGTAAGTGGAGATTTCTGGTTGATAACCATACCTTGTCACCTACGTGGTATAATCGTCCCGGGGGGTGTCGACGGCGATGTTGGCTACTGTAGCTGTTGTTTGCTTTTTGGATGGCGATTCTTGCTTTGTTTCTACAGCCGTCGACACCTACGGACCAACTGTTGGGCTGATGGTACGTCAACCTCCGGTTCTTGGTGGTCAAACATCGGAGGTTGGAAACCATGGCATCCCTCAAATGGGCTTAAGTTGGTGGCGGAAGAGGTGTGGAGGTTATGGGACAGTTCTGCCCATATGAGGTAGCGAGCCCAGGAGCACTGGCGATCAGCAATAAAACATCTCAGGTAGCGCTCTAGTTGTTGGTTGGTCCGTTCCGTCTGACCATTAGTCTGGGGGTGATATCCGGATGACAGACTACAGCTGGAATAGTTCAGACGGCAGAAGGCCTTCCAGAACTGGGCGGTGAACTGGGGTCCCCTGTCCGAGATGATGTCCCTTGGGAACCCATACAGTTGGACTACGTGTTCCAATATCAGCTCAGCTGTCTTTTTTGCTGATGGGAGTCCAACGAGGGCTACCAGGTGCACAGCCTTGGAAAACCGATCGACGATAGTCATGCTGGTGTTTTTCCTTTCGATAAAATCGACGGCAATGTGCGTCCAGGGTCGGGGGTGTACAGGAAGTGGTTGAAGTTCTCCTGTTTTCGGTTGATTGGTGTCCTTGACCCTGGGGCACACTGGGCATGCCTGGATGAACTCTTGGATGTCCTTCGCCATGGAGGGCCACCAGAAGGCTTGTCATATGAATAGTAGAGTGCGGCGAGTACCGGAGTGTCCTGCGATGGATGAGGAATGTCCCCAGTGGATGACCTCGGCCCTTAGCGTCTTTGGCACATAGAGTCGCCCAGGCGGCACACCTGCCGGTTTGGCTTGTGCCTGGCAAACCCTCATCTCCAAGTCCCATTGGAGCGGTGCCAGAATCTGGGATGGTGGGTGGTATCCTCTTCTTGTTGTCTCGAGAGGGCGTCGGCCTTAGTGTTTTTAAATCCCGGGCAGTAGGACAGATGAAAGTCATATTGTTCAAAGAACAGGGTCCACTGCGACTGTCTCAGGTTGAGCTGTTTTAAATTCTGTATAGTAATCAGATTCTGATGATTGGTCCAGACAATGAAGGGCTCGCTGGTGCCCTGGAGCCAGTGTCACCATTCCTCCAAGGCCCACTTTATGGCCAGCAGTTCACGGTCCCCTACCCCGTATCGCTGCTGAGTGGGGTCAAATTTTTTGGAGAAGAAGCTACAAGGGTGTAGGTTCTGGTCTGGACCTCGCTGGGAGAGGACCATCCCGGCGCCCACATCCAAGGCGTCCACCTCCACAACGAACGGTTTGCTGGCGTCTGGGTGGAGAAGGATGGGAGCAGTGGTGAAGCGATGGCAGAGTTCTGGATGAGATGGCATTGGGGCTGAGTTTGAATGGGTGTGGTGAAGGTCGAGTCAGGGTGGTCAGAGGGGCCGCAACTGTACTGTAGTCCCGGAAAAAGCGACAATAGAAATTTGCAACCCCGAGAAACCGTTGAAGTTGCTTTAAGGTCTTGGGTAGGGGCCAATGACGCACAACTTCCAGCTTCTGTGGGTCCATGGCCACACCCTGGGACGAGATGACAAAATCCAGGAACATGGTAGAGTGCTGGTAAAAAGCAAATTTTCTCAACTTACAATACAGTGAGTGGGCAAGTAATCTCTTTAAGACTGCCCTGGGTGTGTTCTTCTACTGTCCGTGAATAGATTAGAATGTCGTCTAGATAGACAAACACCCAGCGACCTAGCATGTCTCTTAGGACGTGATCGTGGAGGAGAGTTGAATGGTCCCCGGTGAGTTGGGCGTTTCCCAGACTGATAAGACAAATTGCCCGATGGTGTTGTGTTGACCCACAGTACGTACTCAATCGAGAAGATGACCAAATAAAGTGAGTACTCACAGAGTAGCCGATGTAGCTCGTGAAACGACATGGGTGAACTCAATGACTAAGCGATGTGCCGCGATATGTTTACTCCTCTTATACTGCCTGGTTCACGACCGCATCACATCCGTGATCTAGTGCCGGTCGCGGATTGAGTATGCATGACACATAGTGTGTAAATGAATGAGTGAGTGTATGTGTGTGTGCCCTGTGATGGATTGGCACCCTGTCCTGTACCCCGCCTCATGCCCTAAGTCTCCTGGGATAGGCTGCAGGCCCCCGGTGACCCTGAATACAGGATAAAGCGGTATAGACGATAAGTGAGTGAGTAAATAGTGATTTGGATATTCCAGTATAGAGTGACATATCCTTGTTTCAGCACAACAGGTAATATACTAAACTGAATTTTGTTTCATTTCGCAGCCCCGTACACAGGATAAAGAGGTATAGATGATGAGTGAGTAAGTTAACAAGTTGTTTTTAGGAGAGGGGGTGATCAGTGATTCTATTTTTTTTCCCGACATGTTGGTGTTGTATCCTTCACGTCGATGTTAAAAGGTGCACTGAGTAAATGCAGCTGGCTGAAACAAAAACTGTATCTGTCTTTATATCAGGCTGCAAAGCAACAAAACGTGATTATTTTAAACGGGGGGGGGGGGGGTATTCTTTTCTACACTCATTGTACTAACTACTATATGCTTTGTTTAAAAAAAAAGGTTTTTTAAAAACACTGTTTATTGTTTGACTTTAACTGTGCACACTATCCATCATGCACGTTTGTCTGAATGAAGTATTACTATAGAAAAGACAAGCACAACTGATTGAAGTAATGATCAGAGCTGCAGTTATAGAGAATCAATCAACATCTTTTTACCAATTAGAGAATAAAGAATATTGAACAGAGCTGTGGAATCAATAAAGACATTAACTACTGATTTAATTCTTACCTAATTTAAATTTTCCTTAAGCGTTGACTTCTAATTCGGGAACACAATTGGAATTATTTTAACATTTAATATTTGTTAGTGAAATTGCCCCTTTAAAAAACAAAGTGACAACTGCTTGATTTTTTTTTTTTGTTGTTGTTGTTCTTTAGATACATTGCCCAGATTTAAATAAATTAATAAATAAATAAAAAACAGTCATACAATATAATATTTCATTCGACCACCTTCACCTTGCACCTTGGGATTACAAATTTAAAGTGAAAGTCCTGGAATATGCCCATGCCATCAGAAAAGAAAAAAAATCCATAGATTGATAACCTGGTCATATAGTACTGTACATTGAGGTAGTCACCTGACTTAATTTTATTGTCCCATAGCATTGCTGAACCTAGACCTCACCAACTGAACGAGTGAGTGTGAATGAGAGTCCAGGTCATTATACTCCCTCAAGAGCTTCAAGGGCCACTATGCATGATTTGGTACAGGGTCAGTCTTGCCTCAACCTTACTAACAGACCATATAAGCTTTTCTCCATTGTTCTAAACTTCAATCTTTATGCTCCCTAGAAAATTTAAGTGTTTTTTTTGTTATTATTATTATTATTCTCACTAACAAGTGGCTTTCTTATGGGAACACAGCTGTTTAGTCCCAGTCCTATGGTTTATTGTTGCATTGTGTATGTGGTAATGGTCTTACTTTCAGTACAGCTGTGATTTATATTGTCAATTTTTTTAAACAGGCAACTTCATCAAATGTTTAAATATTGATGCAGTGGTAGCTCAGAGAGCTAAGGCACTGAGTTAATGACTCCAACTCTACCAGGTTGCTATTGTGGGGATCTTGAGCAAGGTCCTTAACCCTGCCTGCTCCAAGGGCGCTGTGTCATAGCTGTCCCTGTGTTCTGAACCCACGTACGCTGATGTTGGACAGTTTTAGCCCAATTCCAGTAATTTCAACAATCTTAGTTGTTTTATTTGTTTCATGCAGGCCCTTCAAAAACAGTGACTGTTTTGTCCAGGAGGTCTACAGTTCACATATTGTATGTATCTCACCATAAAATTCCCAAGTATGTAATGAAGGCAATTTATAGTTTTTTATAGCATTTAAAAAATTGTTTCCACACTACAAATCAATCTGTCACATTGAATTATAGCTGTAAAAAAAAAGAGAATAATGTTGTGTTATATTCAGTCTATTTGATTTGCACTTTATTTGGGTCTGGAGAGATTCTTCTGTTTAGCTCCAAGACCACTGGCCTCATAAGTATGCCTGTCAGAGCTGTATGTCTAAAGCAATCACTAATCACCCAGTACTTCACCCATGGGCCATTCTGACAAGAGGAAGAAGGAGAGAGAAAAAGAGAGTGAGAGTGAAATAAAGAAGTGCGATGCATTATACAAAAATTTTTGAAGGGGAGTTTGGTGCAACCTATAAATCACAACAAGGTCCTGAAGTGTAAAGAAAGCTGGGAGCCTGTGCCACACATTAGTGATCAATCCATTGATGCGGAGTGGCATAGAAGTGCATACTGTATGATAAAGCACCATCGAGCAGCTTCTTATCATCTGGTACATATTAGTGAAGGATTGTTTACTAGCCTCACCCTACAGAATCCCATTATACATTCTAATCATTACATCAAACCCACAAATCAGTGTGTTGGATCTCCTCATATGTAGACAAATGGGAAAAAGCTTTTACATAATTATGATGCAGAACAACATCTATTTCTTCCTGCTTGTAATAAAACCTGCGGATGTTGGTGATGGGTGTATAATAGACGTATAGCCATGCAGCTCTTTTTGGACACTGAGCAGATTCATAATAGCTCTTGAGCTTGCAGATCTGGCCAATTCCCCAATCAAATACACACCGTTTAAAGACCAGAAAGGCTGGCGATTAGGCATATGGCACCGCTGAACAGAGTTGTTTTGACCACTGTATTGCATATTCAGGAATATAAGATTTATGATGTGGTTCTTTGTACAGAAATAATAACAGAACAGCATTGTTAAAGACAAAAATCTGATACTGTTTGTGTGGTCACATTGTTCATCTGTAATTCCTTAATAATGTGTTATTCCTTAATATATGTAATTCCATAATATACCCTGTCTCTCTGTACAATTTGTCCACCACTGAAAAGTGTCACTGCTAATGCTGATCCACTGGGATTGACTACTCTCAGCACATCATCACTGACACCAATGAATTACCCAAAATAAGGTATTTCATATATTTCTGATGAGGTTTAAAGGGAAAAAGACAAATATTGACCTTTTTTTTCTAGTATTTCCAGAGATTCCTTTGACATTTCGATGTCTCTGAGCCCTGCTCACCCAGAGTTTCATGCATGATGAGCAGATGTAAGCTCCATCTCTCTTCTCTGGGTATGAACAATGGTCTAGGGCTAAACTTAAAGCTTTCAATAAAACATGACTCCATATTTCAAGCTGAGATAAAAAATTCATGGTCCTTCCCTCATAAAGCCTACAGAGTGTGGTGCTGGGTGCAGCTCTAATATTAAAATGGCCTTTTGTTTCTTTAGCAGGGACGACTTCAAATCAACTGAACTTTCTGATATTGCTCCTCATGATGTTACACAAGGATGTGTAAATGTAGTTATACCAAAGTTCATTACAGAATAGTTTGTGCTGTTCTTCAAACCACTTAAATAACCTTTTATATAGTGGACATGGAACATTTCTGTCCAGTAAATCAATATTGCTGTGTTTAATTGAATTAAGTCCTTTATGGGAAATTGCATTTATTCATATTGTATGCTGCAGTAATTTTAGGTCTGACCATAAGGTCTGCTGTATTTATTGTGTGTTTTTTATTTACAGTAAATCTATTTTTTTAGGATCTAATATTACAGGACAGCCCTTATGGAGGCGGCACGGTGGTGTAGTGGTTAGCACTGTCGCCTTGCACCTCCAGGGTCTGGGTTCGATTCCCCGGCCAGGCTCGATTCCCGTCTCTGTGTGCATGGAGTTTGCATGTTCTCCCCGTGCTTGGTGGGTTTCCTCTGGGTACTCCGGTTTCCTCCCACAGTCCAAAGACAGGCAGATTAGGCTAATTGGCGTTCCTAAATTGCCCGTAGTGTGTGATTGGGTGTGTGAGTGTGTGTATGTGTGTGTGCCCTGTGATGGATTGGCACCCTGTCCAGGGTGTACCCCGCCTAGTGCCCGAAGTCTCCTGGGATAGGCTCCAGGTCCCCCGCGACCCTGAACACAGGATTAAGCGGTATAGAAAATGAATGAATGAATGAGCCCTTATGGACTGCGGAATCATTTATACATATAGTTCACTCAAAACCATCACAGCGATGTCAACAATGGCATTACAGAAGCTATGTTACTTCATAGAACCTCAACTGTATTTCTCTTTAAATTGTATAACAGAATAACAAAGGGATCTCATATTATTATTATTATTATATTTTATTATTATTATATATATTATTATTATGGCACGGTGGTGTAGTGGTTAGCATTGTCGCCTTGCACCTCCAGGGTCCGGGTTCGATTCCCGGCCAGGCTCGATTCCCGTCTCTGTGTGCATGGAGTTTGCATGTTCTCCCCGTGCTTGGTGGGTTTCCTCCAGGTACTCCGGTTTCCTCCCACAGTCCAAAGACCTGCAGATTAGGCTAATTGGCGTTCCCAAATTGACCATAGTGGGTGAATGAGTGTGTGTTTGTGTGTGTGTGTGCTCTGCGATGGATTGGCACCCTGTCCAGGGTGTATCCTGCCTTGTGCCCAGAGTCTCCTGGGATAGGCTCCAGGTCCCCGCGACCCTAAATAGAGGATAAAGCGGTATAGAAGATGAATGAATTATATTATTATTATATATGTTATTATTATTAATGTGCAAAGACCATCTCTATATTTTAATATGTTCAAAATATAATTTTACTTCCATTGAATTCAGAGAAGCTACAGTACATTTTTGCTTAACACAATAGAAGCTTGAATTGTTTGAATGATTTTAAATCGATTCTCTAAACTAGCATTCTGTCACAGCTAACCAATATTTACAACTGTTTACAACATCTAATGTCAATTCTTCTTATAACTTTTGAGGAAAGGATAAATAACTTTTGTAGATGTGAAACCCCAGATAAACAAATTATTATGCCCAGTTCTGTTTCACCTTTATTGCATTCATCTGGCAAACATGCATGGAGTGATTGCCCATGAGCGGGTTTCCAAATGCCAAAAACACACCTCAACAATTATTGCATATTTATAGAGTCTAAATAAAAATTAAATAAAAATAATAAAGCACATTATTACACACATTTATTAAGCACATTATTACCTGGGTAACCACATTTTTATGGGAATAAACGTCTAAAAATAATTTAAAAGCAAGCATGGCTATAAACTTGTTTAGAATTTGTCACTTAACCTGTGAAAAGTTGTAAACAAGATCGATGTTTCTTCAATTAAATGTACATTTCACATTTAATTTTTATTTCATTTGTCTACTAAAGTTCAAAATGCTATAAAATTTGTAATAAACGTTAACTCCAACAGCTGTTACGCAGTCCTTCACATATGGGTGTTTGATGCGTTGGGAGACATGTTGGCGGTTGTAGTTTTTTTCTAATTTGTTCACTAATAATTTTTAATAAAGACAATATAATTTTTCAAACCTGACTTTGTAAATGTATTTTTACTTAAATGTAACATTTATTGCATGTTTTATTTAATAAGGGTGTATTTGTTCAGGTAAAACCCACTGTTTCAAATGATTCTATTTTGGAAGAGGAATGAGAAGAATGATGCTTGACAGAAGTTGCTGATCCATGGATCCATGCTGATTCATGTGCAAATTATGGGATCCTGCACACAAGAAGCCGCAGGACTTCTACTGCATAAAAACAAGGGGGAAAATGTTAAGATGATAGGCAAAAGGAAAGTTTGAATTGTAGGCATAGGGATAGGGAAAGAAATTACAGCTTAATGTGTTCAGGGAAGAGGAGAGTGAATGAGGAGGAGGAGAAGGAGGAGGAGGAGGAAGGTTGTGATGTGCCAGTTATTCATGGTGTCTGCGAGAAAGCATAGATGGAGCACAGGAAAGCCAGCATTCCTGATTTATCTGATCTCAATCAGTGCCTAAAAATGAAGAGATCTCCTATTATATTGAACTTACAGCCACTTAACATACAGTATGCCTGCAAAACAATTCCTGCTATTCGTTATCTGTTAAATGATGATGGGTTCCCTGCTGAGTCTGGTTCCTCTCACGGTTTCTTCCTATTACAATCTCAGGGAGTTTTTCCTTGCCACAGTTGCCCTCGGCTTGCTCATCAGGGACAATTTTTTTAAATCTTTTTTTGGGTCAGGGGTAGCTTAGTGGTTAAAGCATTGGACTATGGTTCGGAAGGTCACAGGGTCAAATGACATTGCTGGCAAGTTATCCCTGTTGGGCCCTTGAGCAAGGCCCTTAACCCTCAACTGCTCACATGTATAATGAAATACAAATCTAAATGCTAAATGTAAACATATTTTATCACTCATTTTCCTAATTTTCTTTCGATTCTGTAAAGCTGCTTTGTGACAATGACCAGTTAAAAGCACTATATACATAAAAATTTATTGAATTGGAAAAAAGTGAAGAGCTGCAACCAACACTGTTTGTGACTGACACACCAATATGGGGAGGTGAAGTGGGTAAGTGGTAGAAGGCATTAGTTATTAGAAGATCATGAGGTGAAAGCAGAGTACTGCCAAGCTGCCACTTTTTAAATGGCTTAAATGTACTGTATAAATAAGATTTTTGGATAAGAGCATCTGACAGATGTTGCAAATGAGGATCCTGATAGGCCTGCCAATGTGTCGTGAAAACAGACATTGAAACATGTTGTGCATCACCAGGACTATGAAAACCCTGCTATTTTTACACTATTTTTTGTGATCCACTGTTTTCCACACAAAAAATCTGTTTTTACAGATGAGTCACACATGTTAGAGGGACAATTACTGAAGGTAAAAGAGTAATTGAGATACATAGCTGAAAGATGCAGGTTTATGGTGATTCTGATGCTCAAGCAGAAGGGAGAGACTGTTTCTTGGATAAACACTCTCACACAATCATGGTAAGCCCCACTCTTAATCCACATTTGATTGTAGCCAAAGAAACTTTTAACTAAGGGTTAAGGACCTTACTCAAGCGGCCAAAAAGGACAGTACTTATGTAGTAACAAGCAATTAATAAGAAAGTTACCAAAAAACACATCTTAAAGTCAATAATACCAAGTAAATAAGGCTAAACAGGTAGTACAGTAACCATCATAAGCCTGCCTTATCAACCAGAAAATAGAAAAGAAAAAAAAAAGCAAGAAATAATGGAATCTGTCTCCATTGGTTCCTACATAAAATCTGTAACATATGGGAAACATTGATTTAAACACAGTCAGTGTGGAAGTAGTTACTCACGTAAACGTTGAATCAGGTTTTTAAATCCGAAGGGTAGAATTGAAAGTGTATTTTTGCATATGTTTACATATATGTGTACAGTATATGCATATATGGGCAATGTATGCATGCATATGCAATGGTTTAGGCATGGGTAGAAAACCATTGCATAACACATGGTGCAGCTTTCTTACTGTGCTGTGGTCTGTTTATACTGTATTTGTGTCTAATAAATTAAATTACTCATCAGAAATAAAATGCAAATACTATTATCCACAAGTAGCATTAAGGAGTCTGACACCCTCCTCCTCGAAGTTGGCATATTTCAGTCATGGCCTTGATGATCATTATTTACTGGCCCAATACTGAACAGAAATGTAATGAAAATGTTATGCAGCACCAATTCATTAGCTATTTATCTTTTTCCCTTTCTCATTTTTATTATCTTTTTTTCACTCCTCTCACGCTCATTAATATCCATGAGAATGAGAAACAAAGCCTTCAGTCTACACTTGACGGCTGTTAGTGGAGATGTGTAATAAACACACTGTGCACATCCATCTGTTGTTTAAAGGCCAAGTGGCACTCACAGTGGCCTCATGAGTATTCGAACGTTGCCTCGTACCTGATCTTTCACTCACCGTCTCTTTGTCCTCATCAAGTGTCAGGAAAGAGAGGACACACAAAACTAATTTGAAGAAGGGGAACAAAGAGAACTCAATTACAGCCTGGTGCATGGAGGATAGAGAATAGAGCTGAGGGAGCATAGAGTGAAAACAGAAGAACTAGGAGTGGAGTGCTGAGATGTGTACAGCGAGAAAGGCTTGTGAATGTGAGATGAGACAAGTTTCAGGCTGATACTGGACTCCTAAGCCTCAGGCGACCAATTAAATCCCAGAGAAGAGGAAAGGCCATGTTTCAGTAACACATGCATTATTTAATAGATCTTTATACTCATTCCACATCTCTCATTTATATCCCTGAGGTCTTTAACCGTCTTACAAAGTCTCTCCCAAAGAAATCTCTGATTCAGCAGTACTGGGTCCTCAGCATCACATCCCAGACCTGGCAAAACTGTTTTATAATGCCATTTGGACATTTAATCCATATCAACTGGCTAACCCCTAAGCTTTGATACTAAATAATTGAAATTATAATTGAGGAAGTATTTAAAAAGAGGGCAGAAAACCTTGTATGGTAGATGCTCCATATTTTCAAACTCTCCACTCTTAATCAACAGCACCACCTTGTGAGTAAGACTGGACTCAACCCTACTTAGAGGGTGAGGAATAAATACTGAACTAGAAAATGTGTTTTGAATTAGAAAGAGGTACAATTTCCAAAAAGGAGTGTTTCATGCTGAGGAAAAATAAGCATTTCAGGCTGAAAAACGTTGAATGGTTCGGTCAGAGTTTAAAAAGTAGTGTACATAGTGTAAATATCATTTTTTTAAAATAGTGTCACATATCATTCAGTACATACACCGATCAGCCATAACATTACGACACAAAACATTATGCCCAGTATTGTGTTGGTTCCCCTTGTGGGGAGCTCTGACCCCTTAATTCCTCAATTCCTCTATGAATTGCTATGGTGTCTAGCACCTGAACATTGGCAGCATATCCTGTGGGTGCTGTGAGATGTTGGATGGGGCCTCCGCAATGGGTGCTCTAGTGCCTTCTAGTCTATTGGGGCTAGTATTGACTTTTTTCTGCAATTTGTGCTGCATTGTCTGTTCTCTGCCAATGGCTTTTGGTACCTGCAGACATGGGTGAGCCTTGAGTTCCCATGATCCTCTCACCAGTTTACTGGTTTATAGTCAAAAACCAATGTTAATCTCATGGCTGATCGGTCAATGGTTATTTGCCAATTTAGTCTTTGGGTGGATGTACTTCAATCCTCAAAAAAGTGGCTTATAAATAATATCAACTCCTGTCGAAGGAGAGTTCAGGAATAAAATGCTCTATTGCTCCAAGAGGTGCCTGGAGTTAATTTTACAATAAAAGATGTCTGTAGACTGTAACTACGTACATCATTTTATATAAACTATATGATATTGAACACTTACAGTATAAAAAGCTTGGCCAATATGATCTTTACTTCCCAAAGTGACGATTAAGACTCCTCACATTGCTCACATCAAGTGTCTGTAATTTTGCTCTTTCTCACTTATCAGCAGGGTATTAAAATGTCTAAAGGGATTAAAGAAAAAAAATGAAAGGGTTTCTCAGAATGATCACTCTTTATGATTATGAGGGATTACACACAAGCTCCTGCCACAAGAGGGAAGCAAAACACTGGGAAACTTTGATCTTATTAACCTCAAGGCACTACAGCACGTGGAAAAGTTATTTACTGATATTTATAGCTGATATTTATTTACTTATGTCCAAAATTATAATAAGGTATCTGCAATGAGGTAACAACAGTATAATCAAGTAACTGATTATTAGTAATATTGAGTAAGATATTACTAAAGGAGCAAGGCGCCACATATTATTATTATTATTATTATTATTATTATTATTATAGTACATAGTGATTTTATCCTTTAAGCCAGTGATTTTCAACCCTCGTCCTGGGGACCCTTTGGCCTGAACATTTTAGTGTTTTCTCAGCACACCTGATACTTAGCAGCTTTTTTTTTTTTTTTTTCAACTCGATGTGATTAAACAGAGAAAAAACTAGCATGTGTAGGACAGAGTGTCCTCCAGGACCAGCAATGAGAACCATTGCTTTACACCACAGAAGTACAAGAAATGTTATGGCCTGATGATTCTGACAGAATATTTAGGAAAAATTAAGGTAAACCATGAAGCATGCAGAATTTGCAAAATTTGCAAAATAGTGGAAATATTTTTAAAAAGCTGACCCAAAATTAACTCATAATGTCTTCACTCAAATCACCTGATTACAAACTTTATGCTTCATGACATTATGATTTATTAACTCTGTACCGGTATTACTGGTGAATACTGGCTACAGTGCAGTTTTACCACATATTTTGCTATTTTGCTGCAATTAATTGTCCAACACACTACTCTTTATTCGTTATTTCTTTACACATACTTTAAATTCGGGAAGAACATGCTAACTCGCATAGACTTGCATGCTAAAAAGCTTTTGTCCTCGCTGAGAAAGTTTCTTCATTATTTCTGATAGATCTTTGAATATTTCATACATAAAATATTATCATCTTATTTAACACTTATATGTCAAAGAAGGGGCGGCGCGGTGGTGTAGTGGTTAGCACTGTCGCCTTGCACCTCCAGGGTCTGGGTTCGATTCCCCGGCCAGGCTCGATTCCCGTCTCTGTGTGCATGGAGTTTGCATGTTCTCCCCGTGCTTGGTGGGTTTCCTCCGGGTACTCCGGTTTCCTCCCACAGTCCAAAGATATGCAGGTTAGGCTAATTGGCGTTCCTAAATTGCCCGTAGTGTGTGATTGGGTGTGTGAGTGTGTGTATGTGTGTGTGCCCTGCGATGGATTGACACCCTGTCCAGGGTGTACTCCGCCTAGTGCCCGAAGTCTCCTGGGATAGGCTCCAGGTCCCCCGCGACCCTGAACACAGGATTAAGCGGTATAGAAAATGAATGAATGAATGAATGTCAAAGAAGGGCAGAGTGTTAGATAAGATTCATCTTAGCCTCATTAAAAGACTAGAGTCAAATTTGTCTCAAGCAGTTTAGTTTGAACTCTAATCTACTACACCTGATCCTGTGAATTAGATGTCTGGAACACTGCATGCTAGTTGTGAATGTACCTTTGATATGACACCTTGATCAAGGGCTAAAGATAGCAATCACAACCAATATATGCTTATTGAACATCCCATTCCAGATTTAGTCCCCTTTTCCTTTATAATAACCTCCACTGTTATGGATTTCCAGGTTTTCTATTAGGATTTGGAGCATGGCTGTGAAGAGACTATTTAGAGAAGTCAAGTACTGATGTTGGACAAAGAGACCTGGCAAGTAGTCAGCATTTAAATTTATCAGATTGTTCACTTGTTGCCTTTATAGCCAAAAACCAACAACAACAATTTCATGCACAACGGCATTGTTTAGTTTCAGTGGAGGAAAATCCTAATGCTAGAACATACTAAGATATTTTGAATAAATATGTGCTTCCAGCTGTGTGGCGACAGATTGGAGAAATCCCACATATGAGCTTGGTAGTCATATGTCCCAATTATTTTGCCCATATGGTGTATTCATGTACCTTGTGTCACTTACACCTGAAACACCATAAGGTATAGTGATACTTGAGGTGTAAATCAGTCTAAAACTGCTATGGGTAAACGTACCAAGACAGCACTGTAAATAAATCATAGGTCATGTTGAAGATTTGCCCCTCTGTTCAGAGATGAGTCTTTTAGGCACTTCACACACCTAGTGTGAATCATACAATGTTATCATAGAACATATTTCCTAATTAGTACAACTGATGTATTAAGACATCTGTGTGTAGGTGACGAAAAAAAAATAGCTAAGCTGCATCTTAATTAAAACACAAATTAAAATCAATGATTCCATCTGGATTTGGTTGTAGGTTTTGCTGTAGATGGAGGCAAAAATTTTTTTTATAAATGCTTATTTTGTGCCACTGTTAGTAGTGACTCATTGGTGAGTTTATTTATTATGGTCATAGGGGGAAAATCATATTTCCACTGTTAATGTTTCTAGCTTTTATTTGAAGCCTTTCCTTAATAAACACCTCTGTTGTAGTGTTCTACATCAAACATTAAGGAATTTTCCCAATTTTAGTGTGTTAAGAACATTCATCTGAACAGGCTATGATTTTCTTGTCTTCCAATGTACAATTCTGGTGAGTCTGTTCCCACTGTTGCCTCAACGTTTTGTTCTTGACAGTTTTGTTCCTGACAGAAGTTGATCCCGACATAGTCAACTGCTGTCGTAGCCCATCCGCCTCATGGTTCACTGTATTCCGAGGTGCTTTTCTGCTCACCACGATTGTAAAGGGTGGTTATCTGAGTTACTGTAGCCTGTAGACAACTTCCTATTCTTTATTGATCCATCTCATCAACAAGCATTTCTATTCAAATAATAGGCGAACACTGAATGCCACCTTATCACCTTCATTGTCACATTGTCATTGTCATGCCACATATTTTATATGTGGCATGAGATCACACTTGTGCCTGAGATCACACTTTTTGTCCATTCTGATGGTGATTCTGTTCTGGACCATGATCAAGTTGGTTTATATGTGTTCATAATAAAGTGAGTAGATATTTTGGTTAAAAGGAATGAGAGTGGACACAATTTATTCATTTATTTTAATATTCTTTAGAAAAATCATAATTTTGGCTTGTATGTAAAAAAAAAAAAAAACACTGCTAGCTCACTCTTTTGAAAGGTATGGGTAATTAACTTTGAATGAGTTAAGCGTATTCCCCTAAGGAATGTTGTGCAACACGTAGCTAACCAGTAGCTATAATAATAGTAATAAATAAAAGTCACGTCTAAATCATCCCTCGTGATTGCAGGAGCCGCGTTTCGTTGTCAGGTAGACTACAGAGTGATGACCGAGGAACGTCAGCGTCCAAACGAATGGGTGCGTCTCGAGACTTGTACGCCTGCGCGCGCGTCTCCAGCGCGCGCGCGCACACACACACACACACACACACACACAAGGTATGAGGTAATTGTTTGGTCACGTGACTTCTGCAGTGGCTGTCAAAATGATACAGCAGCGCATCCTTACCCAGCCCACCCACTCCCAGCTGATTGGACTGCAAGCGTGAGTTAGGGATCCTCTAAAAATTACACTAGTCACACTGACAAGGCTGGAAACTCACGTTAGAGTTAATCACAACCATAGAAACATAGTGATTTTGATCTGCAAACTGTTCTTCTTTCTTTCTTTTTTTGTAGATTAGAGACAACAATTTTCATTTTCCTGCTTTTTGTTTTGCTTCCTCAAACTTCATTCCTGTAGTGTTTAACTCAAATAATAAAATTAATTTGGGGAATCCAATGAGCTTAATCTGCATGTCTTTGGACTGTGAGAGGAAACCGGGATACCCAGAGAAATCCCACCAAGCAGAGCTCCGTGCACATAGAGGCGGGAATTGAACCTGGTCGAGAATCGAAACTCAAACCTAGAGGAGCAAGGTGATAGTGCTAACCACACCGTCGTGCCATCAATTAGTATTATTCATTCATTCATTCATTCATCTTCTATACCGCTTTATCCTCTATTCAGGGTCGCGGGGAGCTGGAGCCTATCCCAGGAGACTTCGGGCACTAGGCGGGGTACACCCTGGACAGGGTGCCAATCCATCGCAGGGCACACACTCATACGCACATTCACACACTCATTCACACACTATGGGCAATTTGGGAACGCCAATTAGCCTAACCTGCATATCTTTGGACTGTGGGAGGAAACCGGAGTACCCGGAGGAAACCCACCAAGCACGGGGAGAACATGCAAACTCCATGCACATAGAGACGGGAATCGAGCCTGGCCGGGGAATCGAACCCAGACCCTGGAGGTGCAAGGCGACGGTGCTAACCACTACACCACCGTGCCGCCTATTAGTATTATTATTATTATTATTATTATTATTATTATTATTATTATAGTACATAGTGATTTTATCCTTTAAGCCAGTGATTCTCAACCCTGGTCCTTTGGCCTGAACATTTTAGTGTTTTCTCAGCACACCTTTTTGTTATTTAACTGGATTTGATTAAACAGAGAAAAAAATAGAACATGGACCAGCAATGAGAACCACTGCTTTACACCACGGAAGTACATGAAATGTCATGGCCTGATGATTCTGACAGAATATTTAGGAAAGATTAAGGTAATTAAACCATGAAGCATGCAGAATGTGAAGTTACAAAATAGTGGAAATATTTTAAAAAGCTGAATCAAAATGTGCTTTTAATGTCTTCACTCAAATCAACCTGAATATAAACCTTATGCTTTATGACATTATGATTTATTAAATGGTATTACTGATGAATACTGGCTACAGTCCAATTTTGCCACATATTTTGCTGCATTTAATTGTCCAACACACAATTATTATTTCTTACACATACTTTCAGAAAGGAAGAAACCGGAGTAATCCCACCAAGCAAACCCAACTCCAGGCACATTGACTCGAGGCGACAATCGAACCCTTGACCCTGGAAGTGCGATGCCACAGTGTTAACCACTACACCACCTAATACCGGTCTCTGCCTTAAATAATCCCAATACATTTATAGTCATTTTAAATGCTGAGTAAAAAACACAGAATTCAATTTATTTGTTTAGTAAAAGCAATTTGTAGAACATGACAAATCCTTCCAAAATAATACAAAATAAAAAGACTGAAAGTCATTTTAATAAAGTAAACATTTTTTCTTTAACATTTCTGTACATTTCTTAAAGATATTTGTATTCACATGACATGAAATCATTATAAAATGTGAGGAAGAGTCATGACTTAAACGGTTGAAAGTAAGAAAAGCAGTTACAGATTCTGCAAAGAAGAAACATAAAATGGCTTTTTACACCCTTCCTATTTGCATAAATTAATCTTTCGCAAGGGGTGCTGTGACTCAGTGGTTAGCACTGTTGCCTCGCACCTGCAAGGTTGGGGGTCTGAATCACACCTCTGATTTGTGTGTGGAGTTTGCATGTGCTCTGTGGTTACTCTGGTTTCCCCCACAGTCCCCCACAAAGACATATGGTGTAGGCAGAGTGGTGTTTCCAAATTTCCTGTAGGCAGGTTTTGATGGGATGTTTTTTTTTCCTGAGTGTGTGATCCCTGTGACTGGTTGGCAGCCCAGCCATTGTGTCCTCTACCTTTCATCCCGGGTTCCCCACACAAAGGCTTTACACAAGATAAGAGGTGCAGAAAAGAAATACATTTAATGAAAGGTTTCATGAAAATGCTGTATGTTTATTAAGATTTCATAACATGTCATTTATTTTATATCTTTAAAGTCATAAAAATCATCAAAGGGTTGAAAATTCTGCAAACCGTATATACTGATCAGTCACTACTTTATGGCCATCTGCCTAATAGTAAGTAGGTCCCCCCTTTCACCACCATAACCGTGATGTACTTTGTTTTCTCTCACCTTTTTAATACAACCAATAGCTCTTCTATTGAATCGGACTACACAGGCCAGCCTTTGCTCCCCATGAGCCTCAGTGAGCCTTGGACGACCATGATTACAGGTCACAGGTTTTTCATCCTTGGATCACTTTTGGTGGGTCCTGACCACTGCAGACCAGAAACATCCCACAAGAGTTGCTGTTTTGAAGTTGCTGTGTCCCAGTCCTCTACCCATCACAATCTGACCTGTGTCCAAGTTCAATTCAATTCAATTCAATTTTATGTTTATAGAGCTTTTAACAATTGTCATTGTCGCAAAGACGTTTACACAATCAAAATAATGATTTAAGTTTGTATGGAATGTGTTATCGACTCTTCTACTACGCAACTTTAGAAAAACTTTACAGAATGTGAATGTGTATGAATCAGATGCCCAAGCCGAGGGCGTCAGTGGCAAGGAAATACTCCCTGAGATGGTAATAGGAAGAAACCTTGAGAGGAACCGGACTCAACAGAGAACTTATTGTCATTTGGGTGAAACAGAGAGCAGGAATTGATCTGCATTCATACTGTGTGTTAGGTGGCAGGCAGTTCAGCATAACAGTTGATGTTAATTCATGTTAATATGGGGTTCAGGTAGACTTGTAGGAAATTCCAGTCCTGAACTATCGAGCACCTGCGGCCAAGTCAAGTCCGCAGTGAAACAGCTGTCAACATCAGTCGAGGCCAGAACTGTCAAGTCACTTAAATCATTATGCTTGCACATTTTTTCTACTTCCAACATATCGACATCAGGGAAAAAGGTTAATTTGCTGCCTAATAAATCCCATGTAATTCCAGACACAATTGTAACAAGATATTAAAAATGTAGCTACTGCGAGAAGTGGCATGGCTGGGTCAGAGCAACTCTACAAAAGTGAACCAAGGAAGGAAAACAGGGTCATGATTATGATCAAGGCTCACTGATGCACATGGGGGAGTGAAGGCTGGTTCAAGTAGTCCAGATCCATTCATCCATTTTCTATACCGCTTAATCCTATGTTCAGGGTCGCGGGGGACCTGGAGCCTATCCCAGGAGACTTCGGGCACTAGGCGGGGTACACCCTGGACAGGGTGCCAATCCATCGCAGGGCACACACACATACACACACACACCCAATCACACACTACGGGCAATTTAGGAACGCCAATTAGCCTAACCTGCATATCTTTGGACTGTGGGAGGAAACCGGAGTACCCGGAGGAAACCCACCAAGCACGGGGAGAACATGCAAACTCCATGCACACAGAGACGGGAATCGAGCCTGGCCGGGGAATCGAACCCAGACCCTGGAGGTGCAAGGCGACAGTGCTAACCACTACACCACCGTGCCGCCAGTCCAGATCCAATCGATTTAAAAAAAAATGCTAAAAAAGTTTAATGCTAGTTGTGATAGAAATGTGTCATTACTGTTTTTGGTTTCAATGGGGGGGGGGGGGGGGAACCTGCTCAAGATGGTCATAATGTTATGGCTGATCAGTGTACACCTTTAAATCTTTTGCACTAAAAAGAGAGAGTTGCACTTTTCACTCGATCCCTTGATCCGGAGGTCTTCCCCCCGCCCCTACAGTATGAGGAGCGCGGTCTGAGCTCGTGGAGTCAGGAGAGACCAATTTTGTCTTTAGAAAGTAGGCAAAGTGGAACAATAGATGAGGTGTTGAGAAGCACAGAGAGGGCGGTTATGGGGACAGAAGGGGTTTAGAGAGCGCGGGGTGTGTGCATGTGTGTGTATGTGTGTGCACGCACATGTAGACGCAGAGAGGAGGAGGAGGAGGAGGAGAGGAGGCGTGTGAGGCGGTGAGTCAGGCTGAAGCAGCTCTTTAATAGCGAGAACAAGCGGCTCACGAGCTGAGCATGATGATGATGATGATGATGTGCTGTGTGTCATGGCCAGCGAGACCGGCGCGATCATGTTGAAGTGTGTGGTGGTCGGCGACGGCGCCGTCGGCAAAACTTGCCTCTTGATGAGCTACGCCAACGACGCGTTTCCCGAGGAATATGTGCCCACTGTGTTCGATCATTACGCGGGTAAGTCGCGTGATTCCTGGCGCTCGTGCCGTGCGCGAGCTCCGCGCGTGAAGGACTCAGTGTGGTTGTGATGTGATGTGTTATGATGTGGCTTTCATTGTCTCGTGTTTGCTTCCTCTAATCGAAACCACCTGTGGGCTGCAGCTGATGTGTTCAGCCACACTTCCTCCCTCACGCGCCAGTCACATCGTTACATCCCTCATGACACATTACAGAATCTGGATCATCACATGATTTTAGTCAAGTAACTGTTGCATGTTTGATTTTGCAGTGAGTGTGACAGTTGGGGGAAAGCAGTACCTTCTTGGGCTGTATGACACTGCTGGCCAGGTATGAGCAAAATCCTTCTCCCTGTCTCATTGTACAATCTGATCTCTAGATATACAGTAATTCTATAAGAACACTACAAGCTCCAGCTCATATGTACTGTACGTCTGTGATGTTTTAACCTGCAGCCTGATACATTGTCTAAAATAGTGCAATCATGACTCACGCAACAGGTGATGAAACTTTATATGCATAGAGTCAGACAAATATTTTCAACAAATGTGTAATATTTTCCTTAATCAGGTGAAATCTGGTATTATGTTTATTCCTTGATGATTCCCTCATCGGCGACACACAGACATACTTTTCAGCATTCGGATACACTCCTGACATATAGGCAGATTGTATTTATTGTTATTAAATTATACTAAAATCGCATTTAGAGTAGATTGCTACTATATTTACTAGATGTTAAAGCTGTTCTGCTTATTCCCAGTCTGTTGAATTGAATGAAGCTAATTCCTTAAATGTTTAAAAAAAAAAAAAAAAAAAAGGTCCTATGAACAAGTGAGGTGGGTTTAATTAATATATAGTACAGGCGGTGAGGTGGCATAGTGATTAGCACTGGTTCGATTTCCGCCCCCCCGGTGTGTGTGTGCATGTTTTAACTATGCTTGGTGCGTTTCCTTCAGGTACTCTGGTTTCACAGTCCAAAGACATGCAGATTAGGCTGTTCTTAAATTGCTATAGTGTGTGAATGAGTGTGTTTGTGTGCACCCTGCGATGGATTGGCACCCCAGGGGTCCAGGGTATACCCCGCCTTGTGACCAGCGTCTCCAAGGATAACCTTCAGGTCGCCACCCCCCCCCCCCCCCCTTCCTCCCCCTCCAGGAGTTCTGGAACGATTTGCTTTCATGTGTGAGTGTCAATGAACAATTCAGTCTTGTTTGGAAAGAAAGACATATTGGTCTCTCATTGTAAATGTAGAAAGTTGACATGCTCTGGACAACTTACTGGATTAAAGGTGAAAAGTGCGACCATACGATTGAAAATGTGGATCAGTCAAGAGCACTAATCACGGATGCCTACTTTCAAGGTTGGAGAGGAAGGTTTCTTTCCGTTCTTACAAGGTGGTCTGCTTTAGAGAAACAGATCTCTGTTGGTCCGACGCTCTAATGAGGTGGCCAAGGAGGTATAAGCTGTGTGACTAGAAGCAGATCCCCTGCTTTGTGCTGACAGTGCATTATAAGTGGAGTTATGAGAGGCTTTTCTCCAGAGCAAAGCCATAAAGCTGCGTCTGACATGGTCGCTATTTTTCATTCACTTTAAAGGGTGCCGGAGATGAAGGAATGAAATTTTGAGGAGTGGGCCAGATGTTGCAGACGGGTCAGGGAGGGCCAAATGCTGGGTTTGATTTTCAAAGCAGAAGAAAGTCAAGTCCTGCCCTGTGCTCGCACAGCTGGATTCAGTTAGAAAAACACTACAGACTTTGTGATTGAGCAGATGCTCAGAGGCCTTGTTTAGACGAGAAATGAGAGGGTGTGTCTGCAAACCTGAGTGTGTAACTCTGATGGAAAGAGAACAAAGAAAAGTTTTCATGTTTAATCTGAGATGATGATGATGATGCAGACATTGTATATTTTAGTATATGCTATTTATATTATATTCCTGATGTGTTGACACTGGAAAATACAAACAAGTGCAGTAAGCTAAACTGTATTTAACACACAGATGAATGGTGGAGCAATAGAGAAGATTCAACAATGACCGTGACAGTGGAAAAAAGTTTCCACATAAATGTTATACGTACATTAAAATGAAAAACAAGAATGCTTTTAGCACAGCTTACATTATATGTTAAGAGAGCTAGCTCAGTAATTCCCAACTCTGCACATTTTAGTGCTTTCTCAGCTCCCAGCATGCGTGATTAAATTAATCAAGTAATTAACAGCCTTGTTTTAATTGAAGTGGGTGCGGTAGAGCAGGGAAAACATTCAGATATGCAGTGCAGTGGTCCTCCAGGAATACGGCTGAGCACAGTGCAGTGAGATCAGTCTCGTGCTCACAGGATCAGCATCTTACACTATGTGGACTGTCAGTCGTGGCGTCTACACGCTGCACAAAAATGGTTAGTATTTTAGTGGTTAGCTAACCTAGCCATGCAACCGGGCTACGTTCACACTAGAACTGTTGATCATTCATCGCTAACAGCTGTGAATTTAGTCGCTTAAAAATTGATTAACAGATAAGGTTTGTTTTATATGTCGTGGTAACCTTAACTATGCTAACATTATCTCCATCCATATGCTTGCTAATAACTTATTTGATGAATTAGGTTTCCACGATTCCTGTGACCACTGGATTGAGTCAGCATACTACTTCCTCTTCCTCCATCTTTTTTTTTTTTTTTTTTTTAACGGAGAGCTTTGTCACAAAACCGATTGCTGTTGTCCTAAAACACTTTCGTTTAGCCGATGTGTGTGCATGGAGGGGCGGGGCTATACCCAGATGTGTATGTGAGGTCATGTGTTGGAGAGAGAGAGAGACAGACAGAGTGAATCATTGCTTTGTGGATAAATAAATAAGATTTGACTCATTTTAAATAATAAAAAAAATATTTTAAAAAACTAATATGTGAAGGAGGTCACTGGTGATACTCTGGCAGTCCACCACAAATACTGTACATCAGTTTAGGAAACACTCTATTATGTCACTAGGACTGTTTAAATAAAACTTAACCCAATTGAATGTTTATCATTCATTACTTATCACTCGTTGTTCTACTATTTATTAAGAAAAATGTGTGAAATTTGCAAACTTGGTTAAGCTAGATTTATTGAACAAAACTGATTGATTTATTTAGGTTAGGTTCATACTTTGTTTTCAAGCTGACCAGCAGTCTAAAGAGAGAACTCTCTTAAACTGACCCATGTGCAAAAAGTAATGTTTGCGTTCAAGTTGGCTGTAAAAAAAAAAAAAAAAAGGTATATTATTCATGTAGTTATTTAATTTCTTACATTACATTAATTTGAAATGCATAGCGTTCTATTGGCACTGCAGTCAGGTTCTCCTATGTCCATGTTCAGTGAGCTCTTTTGTGATCTCTTCAAACACTGAGCTGTTGCATTATGCACCTTCAGATTTTGATTGTACAGCAACATCAATCCCAAATGTTTGTTACCAATTATGACAAACGTCGAGTTGGAGTGTTGTAAAAGTTGCATGGATGACAATCTGACCAGTTCAGACTGGGGTCGTGTTGCAAAAAAAAAATAAAAAATCCGGCTTGGATCTGATTTGGGATCACATATGGAAGTGGCCCAACTCCGAATAGAAAAGATCAGATTCCATGTGATTTGTGCTGTTCACACAATTCATGTAACTTTTACAGGTCAGTTTATTTTCCTAACTTCAGAAAGTTCCGTATACATCTTTAGAAGACGAATGTGCTGTATATATGTACGAGTTGGGTCAGAGTGTGTGGTTTGTCTCAGCTACAGTTGGCTTGTGGAGTGATCAAAGCAGCTGGACTTTTGACTTTGGCTATGTACCGCATGCTCTCTTGGCTCAGACAACCTTCATTCTCTCGTACACACACACACACACACAAACAGTACACACACACACACAGACACAGACTCCTTGCACACATTAGCACACGGGACTGATATCTTGCACAATAGTGCTTTGTTCTTGTCTTTCCAAGTTTATATTTTAGTTGCCAAACATTTCTTTATTTATTTGAACGGTAAATGTAGCATTGAGTAAGAATATGGTGTCCAGAGCGGTGTCTGAGAAAAGTATTATATGGCTCCTAATGCATTTTTAATTGCTACAGATTTTACTGTACAATGATTTTCTACATGAACGTGCCCGGGAAATCTAAATTGAACATCAGAGACGCTACTTTTTATCTCCTGGTGTTCAAGACACTTCGATTTCTTTATAAACTGTAAGGAAAGAAAAAAAAGCCCTTGTGATACCATATTATTGGGGAATTATTATTATTATTATTATTTATTTATTTATTTATTTTTTTCAATAAAAAAAAGCTTATACCTGGGCGAGTTATAATATTTGCATCTGTTTAAAGGGATCTACTGTAGAACAACAGCTACATTAATATTATCAGCCTGAAGTGACTCAATACCAATATTTTTACCTTAATGTGACAAATATCTGATTTTATTTTTGTTGATGTTTTTTTGGGCAGTACAAATGCACAAATGTGTGATCAGATTTAAGTCACCTTCAGTGTCGGGGGATATTACTTTTTAGAGTACCTAATTACATTCCAAAATTACTGTCATTAAAGGGGACATACGGTGCTACATGCACTTTTTCAAGCTGTTTGGACTGAAATGTGTGTTAGGAGAGTGTGTACACAACCACTCTACAATGATAAAGAGCCGCCCAGCAATTTTCTTTTAATTTATTAAAATAAGATGCCCCTTCTGAAATCAGGCCGTTTTCAAAAGCCTGTCGGTGTGACGTCACGGAATAACGGAAGCACTGCTGTCTGACTCATGAATTACATAAATTGTCTGAATAACGGATTACATTTTTGAAAATGTAACTAAATAAGTGAGTACTTAAATGGTGGACCTAACGTGTTAAATTACTCGTCACATCAAAAAAAAAAATTATCCAAGTACTCTAACTTTGTAAAGCGTTACACCCAACACTCGTCACCTTCATATGTGGTCCGAGATCGGGTATATTTCAGATATGCAGGCCTGTGACTTTAATGAGAACAGGCAGAGCGGATGCATGGAGCTGACATCTGTCAGCAGTGGCATTTTGGGGATTTCATAACAGTACTATCAATAGCTGCTAAATACAGCCGACTAACTGCTTGTTGTCCTTCAGAGGAAAATGCCAAGTAGAATAATTTATAGTAAAATTTTATCCATGAATGAACACTTGTACAAATATCATCTGTTTTAACTCGGATAACGTCAGCAAATGTAGTGTAGACGTGTGTAATGTAGACGTGTCCACATTAAGAGTCAGATAAAAGTCACTGTAATTATGAACATGAACTGTCAGGACATGCTGATCTGACCAAAAAAAATCAGAATTGATCAATGTGGCCTGTGATGCGAACGTAGCTAAGGAGTGATTATATTTTGTCTACATAAATACAAATTATACCAGTATTAATCGATTTATTAGGAGTATTGCTAATTTCCGTCTGTTATAAAAATCTGTTTAACGGTATCTAACAGAGGTCTCGGTACTTGTGGGTGCGCACTGGATTATAGCTGCTTTCTGGTGGGAAAGTGGCATAGTGGTTAGCACAGTTCTCTCACACGTCCAGGATCAAGGGTCTGTGTGTGTGTGTGGAGTTTGCGTGTCCTCTGGTGTCCATGGGTTGTTAGGTTTCCTTCAGTTGCTCCGGTTCTCTCTCAGGCATTGGTGGCTCAGTGGTAGGTTTCTCGCCTGCCATGCTGAAGGACCATGTTCAATTCCCTCCCAATACACAAACCCCAGCCACTGGATGTAGTGCCCATCCCAAACCCAGATAAAATGGGAGGGTAAAACCCATGTTGTGAGCAGATCGGATGGTACGATATGGTGACCCCTCTCTGGGAGCAGACTAAAAACGACTTTGGTTCCTTCCTACAATCCAAAGACCTGCAGATTAACTGAACTGGTGTTTACAAATTGCCTGTAGTGTGTGAGCATGTGGATGCTCGTACCCTTCAATGGATTGGCTGCCCCATCCCGCGTGTAACCGTCTTGTGCCCCCGAGTCCCCTGGGATAGACTCCATGCCTCTCGTGACCCTGTATGGGATAAAGAGTATAGAGAATGAATGAGTGAGTGAGAGTAAATGCTTTCTTGAGCGCTTCCGTTCTTCGTAATTTATGATGCTTGTTAGATGATATGGCAATATTTCAAGCTCCTCGAACATGCCTCCAACCTACCCTACTGTTTAAAATAAAAACACACCAGTAAGTGAAATCGAATTAGGACTTTCAGTTAAGTCTTTATTGACCGAACGACTCGGATATGATAGCAGGCAGTTATGACTGTATGATGTATGCAGGAGATCAGTCTTTATTTCACTGGCTGTGCTGTATGATGCTCGTTTTCAGTATGTTTCTGCTTCTTGACTTGTTGTTTCTCTCCGGAGTTGATGGATGAACTGTTCTGTTCTTTGCACTCCGTCACATTCCCAGAACCAGTTGATTAAAAAGCCTCAGACAGCCTTCATTTTATCTGACAAAACTGTGCATCGCAGCGCGGAACCACATTAAACTGTGTGTTCCACGTTGAACGAGTCTGTGAAGTTAAAATGAGGTAGTCAGTGAAGTAACGGTGATATTCCAGCTGCCTGGGATCGTGTTTGAAAGATCATCTCTCGTTCGTAATCTCTCATGTGGATGGAAACAGCTTCACTCGGATCGTTAGACATGTGGATGTACGACTTTATGTGCACTACCTGATTGGTTGTGACAAGTGGAGCGCTCCAGCAGTGAGCTAGTAGTGTTGTGAGAAGCGAAAGAGAGGATTCAGCTCCTTCGTCTAATAGATATTCCTGGTGATCGTGTTCAGATTGTCCTGATATTCTATTTCTGCTTCATGATTGTTTTTCTCATTCTTTGTCTGTATTACCATACAAGGATCGGAGCAGACCTACTGTTGCTGTGCATCCAATCTTTTCTTTAGTTAACTAAAATACGAGTGGTGTTCACATCACAGTGATGAGACTCTTAGCCTGTAAAACATTTGAACGGTACAAATGAAGGCATGTGTGTGAATGAGGATCCCGGCCGAAGTGACTCAAAGCCTGCTGCGGTGATTCTTGTGAACAACACCTGATCCTTGAAATTCGACGTATAACTTGTGACCAACTTGCGGAAGTGACTCCTCTGTCTGTGAATGATTGCGTGTACAGTTCCTACATGAACAACTTGCAAATTACAGAAAATCAGCTGGGAGTTATTGCAACATCCCCCGTATATAGTCCTGACCTCACTCAAAGCCATTTCCGCGCGTTTGGGCCATTAACGGAGTTCCTGGGATTGGATACAAGGATTGGATCAGAGTTTCAGCCGATCATGGCTCTGGGGTACTGGGAGAACTTTCTACCTTGATGGGATCCAAGCACGTAGTGTAGGAGGAGATTATATAGAGAAATGAAAGGAGTTTTATGCTCATAACTCTGTTCTGTTGTTCTGCACAATCAAAAGTCCCAGTTTGACTTGAATGCCCTGCATATTTAGCATTTGATCATGTTCGAATATTAATGTATAATTTTATACTGCTACAAACAGTACACAAAAATATAAATGGTGTTCTGCTATTTAATATTTGTTAAATTATGATGCAGTTCTTATACTGCTCCAGAACTACATGAAAATTATATATATTATCTTAATTATATAGATAATATCTTAATTAGAGGCATCTGTTATGCAATTGTTTAATTGTTCAATTGTTGAGTCAAAGGTCTGTCTCAAGTGCGTGTCTCTTCTGTTAGCACTGTCGCCCTATAAAACTATAATACAAAAAAATCTGTTAACATGATATGTTTAATATGTGGTATTAGTAAAGGGAAAATTTAGTAAATTCCTAGTTAGGAAATACTTTTATGAGCTATAAATAAAAAACATTTTCAAGTGAAAAGTGGCTTGCAACAGACTAAAAACAAACTAAATAATAATAACAATAATCATCATCAATTATTACAATCATCATCCAGCATATCGGCAAAGTATTACGACCAGCTGCAGTTTTTTTTTCTCCTTTTAGTGAAAAACCTGTGGTTCACTTGCTGAAATGCAATGTCTTTTGAGATTTCCAGATTTCCAGACAACTTATCTTTTTCTTCCTCGTGCAATCTCCTCCTGTTCTCTCCCTCTCTCTGAGCTGCTCTGCACTCAAATTCCTGAAGGGATGAAAATCTACTTTGGCTCTCTGGAAGGAAAAGGAAAGTAGGACGATTATTGATTTTGTTCTCTCGCACACAGACACCTTCCTTAAACCCTCAGTCATTAAAGACAAGGCAGATGAGTCAGACCCATAACAGCTGATCATTCCGTGTGTGTGTATGTGTGTGTGTAGCCTGGTCAGGGATCGAGCCGTGCATGGAGATGTAACCACGTGCTGAGTGTGTGTAATCCCAGGTGCAGGAGGCCTGGAACATAACATCACGCCGTGGCACCCACCAACTTCCAAAGAAAAGACAGGAAAGGCTTAGCTAGGATGATTGTATATGCTGTGTGCGCTTGTGTGTGTTCGTGCTGATGTACCGGCAAGCCTCAATTAATCTGCTCTGGCTGAGTAAATACAGGCATGAATTATTCTCTTTGGATATCAGCTCAGAATTCTCCCACGCCCACCCATCTTTCTTCTACTGCTTACCATCTCCGTCGCATTTCGTCTTCTGCTTGTTTTTTTTTTTTTTTTGCTTGTTTGCCGGAGCAGGGATGTAAATATAGCTACCTTATATAAGGAACTGAGTGCTGTCAGTAATGAAACACTGAGTGGAAAGTTGACCCATTTACCACTTAACATTACATCACAGATTTACAGCATTGTGTACTGATGATAGAAAGCCAACGATGAATGAATGCACGATGGTCTCCAAAGGATAGACTGACCAGACAAAGGTAGAATCCATAGTGAGATGCATGCCCATGCAGATACACACCTAAAATCAGTGCTGGATGCTTGGGAATGACACCACTGGTATGTATATATATATATATATGTATATATATATATATATATATATATATATATATATATATATATATATATATATATATATATATAAAATGCTAATCTGATGATCGTGTTCTTTTGTAAAAAACAAACTGATTTCATGCACTAGCAAAACTTTTAAGAAGAATCTCTGGAGGACGATGCAAACCCAACTGGACAGAGCAGAATTGTTTTTTGTTACATAATCTCTGAAAAGATTATAAAATGCCATGTTTTTTTTTTTAGCCCCTTTAGCCGTGTGGAGGAAAAACTGGCTAATTGGGTTATATTTTACTTTTACAAGAGCACCTGTTCCCGTTGGCTTTGACTGCTGCAGTCCCACTCTGGATCTGCTCTAATAACTGGCTGACATTTGCAACAGAATGGATATTTGGTGTGGGATTTTTTATTATTATCATTATTAAATCAGATTTTATTGTTGAATTGTTATAGAGAAATAGAGAATTGAAATTGAAATAGAGAATTGTTGTCTCTTTCTAGGAGGAACTACAAGTAAGTTAGTCGATGTTAACAAAAAGTCCTGGTAGTACTCTCGAAAAATTCCCCATGCTTTCTACTTCCCTTGAACATCTCTTCAGGAAGGTTCAGTTTCCTCTGTTGTTTCAAGTTTCCAGAAAATGACAGCATCAAGAAAAAGAACTACACACTACTAACCGAGTGATTTTGACCAGCATGCAGAAGTGAGAAAGCTACAAACAGACAGAGACATTAGTCATCCAGAAACCACTGGTGATCGCTTTAAGACTGCGTGGGGCAACATGCTACCCTCTAAAAATCATTTGGTTACAGTAAGGAAATGTCTACTCCGATGTTCAAATGAAGGTTATTCGAATGTTTAAAGTAATACGTGAATCAAAGTTTCATGTATTACTTCACAGTATCGTTCTGCAACTCTTCGACAACTCGGCCTACTTTCAAAAGTCCATCAAAGCAAGTTAGATTCATTGCTGATGGGAGTCGATTGAGGCTATAGGTGAGATCCTATAACGGGTTCAGGTTCACTGTGTTTTAATAGAGCAAAGATCATTGGTCAAAGGTTATTGGACAACAGGCTGTACATGGTTCTGCTAACATACACCACTTCATACTCAGGTGGGTTTTGCATAGCACAGTAACTTAAAAGAATTGTCACAAAGACGCTCTTTGTGCAATTTTGTCCTGCCTGGAAGCAAGGATTCCTAATATGATGGTACAGAATCTTTCATACGGTCTGACTTTTATAACGCCCTGCTAGTCACTGAAATGATGAGCATAACTTACAGACAGCATTTCAAGCTGCCTACCTAAAAAAAATTATATTTAGATTTATGTAATCAAATACTTACTGTGAGTATATAATTACGGCAGAGATTATCAATGATAAGAAACTGCTCACTGCATTGATTATCTCTTAAACACCCATGCCAGAGGATATGTCGCATTGTCATGGAAAGGGCCAAATTTTTGACCTGCATCAAGCAAAGAAAACAACTAAGGAGATTGCTAAAATGAATGAATTTTGGTTAAGAACTATCTTATTGGTATCTTTGTTGGAGAAATGTGGTTGAATCACCTGATCAAGAAATAATTCACATTACAAAGTATGTGTTTAATAATGAAATTAAGAGCATTTCCACATGCACAATGTGACACAAACTCACAGAATTGGGAAGTGAAAAGATGTGTGGCCATAAGAAAACCACTTGTTGGTGAAACTAATTGGTGGGGGGGGGCTTCAGTTTGCTGAGAAGCATAAAGATTGGAGTTTGGAACAATGGAAATGGGTTATGTGTTCTGATTAATCCAGATTGAACCTATTCCAGTGCATGGGGAGTAAATGAAGTGATGCACCCGTCATGCATTGTGTCCACTGTATAAGCCACTGAAGGCAGTGATATGATCTGGTGGTGCTTCAGTAGGTCAGGTCTAGACTCAGTAATGTCATGTGGCAATAACATAAAGTCAGCTGACGATCTGAATGTACTGAATGACCAGGTTATCACTTTTTTTTTCTTCTTTGATGGCATGGGTGTATTCCAGGACTCAAATTTTGAAAGAGTGGTTCTGAGAACTGGCCAGTCTTGACCTTAACCCTGTTTTTGGGATATCATGGAGAAGATTTAATGGAGTTGTTCAGCTCACTTATCGTCAGTCTTGGCAAAAAAAAAGTAATGCAACTCAGAATGAAAGTAAATGTTGTAAGGTTGTTTAAAAAAATACCATAGGGAATGTCTGCCGTAATCAAAGGTGAAGGTGATTCGTTAAAATATTAGAATGTGTAAATTAATTAGGTAGTAGTAGGTCAGTAGCCTAATTCATATAGGGTGGACACACGTATGAACATTTGCTATTTATAGATATTTGAAATGATAAAGTTCTGTTTGATCATTTGCATTTGTTTCAATTTATAGGAATAACTAGGTAGGCAATATCTTTCTCAGTGAAATTTATAGACCTTAGCTACAGTAGCAGCTTATCTGCAGACACTGCAAAATGTTGGTGACCTGGTTTTGGAAAAGATTTTTTCTGACCTTGCTTATGAGGAGAATTAAACAGGAGGGCAGATGAATGTCTAAAATGGATTTCATTTAGATTGCATGAAACAAAAACAGATCTTTTCATCTCTTGTAACGTTGACTGGCAGAGCAGCATAATGTAACCAAGCAGATGTGCTACAGACCCTTTTTTTGGCCTTAAATCTGTTTCTTTTTTTTTTTTTTACTATTTAAAGTATATGCACGGAGCATAAAGTCTTTTACATGAGTGTTAATATAGAATGATGTGCTCAGATCAGTAAGCTTAGTCAACGTGAGAGTCTGTTCGTGTCGCACCCAGAGAGTGTATACATGTACTGTACCCCATGTACTGTACATACCTGTTACACCACCTACTGCAAAACACTTAACTAACTCTGACTTGGCGTTACTCATGCCATTATGCCATGTAATATGTCATTCATGGGATTCGCACATGAACAATCATGACTTTAATAAGCTTATTGCCATCTACGCCACTCTTCCTTACCATCCATTCTGCTGGAACCCACCATACAAGTACTATTTGAGATGTGTATTTTCTCTACTTTGACCAGCGTTCAGGGTAAATCCTGTGAGCTCAGTCGCAGTGACAGACATGCACATATGCGCTGAGCAGCGGGCCGTGAGTTGAATGTTTTATCAGACCAGTTGCCTGAAATAGACTCGCTATCGCTTTCTTTTTCTACCAGCTCTAACTGAGCACAAACTTTGCAGATGCCAAGCTGATGTAGAAGACAAGAGGTAGTGGTGAGAAAGAATGGAAGAGGAGGCTTGATGTGTGTGTGTGAATGCACGACTGTGGATAATGCGTATGTGGAAATAGAAACTGATCTCCCAGGAGCTGTAGAAGCAGGAAAGGTAACACACTCCTGCTTATCCAACATAGATATTCAATTCCAGGTCCATATACAGTAAACGCACCAGTGTGGGTGTGTGTGCGTCTCTGTGTGATGGCGCTTGTTCTGAAGCAATAGAGAGAATTGAATTCCTGTACAGCAGCTTCTAAAATGCATTGCATTGTGAAATCGATATTTTTGGAGGGAAGTACATACACGACTGGAAATGCATGTGTGTTAGACCTGGGAAAATATCTATTATGTATGTATGTGTGTGTGTGTGTGTGTGTGTGTGTGTGTGTGTGTGTGTGTGCATATAAATAGCCTTCAAATCTTGGCCCCTTGGATGGTAATCAAATTCCCACTACTGTACCCGGCACAGAAACGTCTGCATGTGTGGGAGTGCAGTTTACAAACGACACTATTGTGGAGAAAGCGAGCTTTGTGAGCGCTGGTGTGTGTATGTGTGTGTTGCACGCTGTGAACTGTGTGAAGCGACCTGCAGTTGTTGGAGAGCGCGAGAGAGAGAGAGTTTTATGGTAATGCTTAAACCACAGAGGGAAGGGTGTTTCCAGGTTCACTGCATTAGACTGCTGTCTTTCTTTGTTCCAGTACATTTCCCTCAGCTTTTAAAAGAGCTGGCTGAGCACACACACTACATACACACACACACACACACACACACACACACACACACACACACACACACACACACACACACACACACACACAATGAGTTCAGCTTCTAAAATGTCTTATATTTCATTATTAACGAGATCCAGATTGTTGCCACTGGTAACCTGCAGCAGGGTGTAGCCGGGGCCGCCAGGCGCTCCTCGTTATAGCGTATTAAATCAGTGTTAAATCAATGTACAGCTGAACTTTACTATCAATGAGCTAATGAATTTCATAACCCAGTACAGATCACGCACCGCATCACAAGCACAAGTTCTACAAACGATCCAGGGAGATCTGGTGGGTGGACGATGAGTTTGTCTGGGGAAAGGCCAGCTGTAAATAATACTCCTCCCTCTCTCTCTCTCTCTCTCTCTCTCTCTCTCTCTCTCTCTCCCACCAGAATGCTTCAACAGGCCGAAGGAACAGTTGAGGGATATATTTAAGACATGCATACATGTGTGGTCACACCTTAGAAACACTTGCTCCGTGCCGTCGTGATAAGATTACAAACAGGACAATCCGCTGCTTCCGAATGACTGTAGTTGCGGCGTGCACAGGTCTGCTGCTCTGTGTCAAAGAATAACGAGACTCGTCTGTCTTTGACCTTTTGACGACATGACTCAGTGCAGGGAGCTGGCGTCGCCGACGCTCGATGAGGTCACCCGCTTGGTTCAGCAGAAGCAGAAGGGCAGCGTTGCTCAAAAAGGGGCAACAGCAATAAGTGTGACTGTCAGCTGTTTAAAGGGTCGAGTCACCAATTATGTGGAAGTCGATGGAGTGTCGTTTCTACAAGAAGCAGTGCAAAGAGCATCAGGTCTTTCAATGGAGCAGTCTCTGGAGCTCTCTGCCTCAGAGCAGCCCTGAGCCGGTGCTGCCAAGCAAGCGTCTGTCGCTCGATGAAAGGTTTATACGGTGATGTCTGCATGGCCGGAGGCGTACACCGATACAGTGGAGACGCTCAGACATGAAATAAGAACCACGAATAACTCGAATAAACATGCACACATGGTTCCAAAAATATCAGTCACATGTTCCTTGTAAATCAGTTGTAGCGTCTCGAGTTTCCAAAACACGCTCTAGTCAAACACGCTAGCCTGATCTAGCCTGCAAATGAATGCTAATTAAATAAAATCGATAATTTCTGGGTCATAAATTTCTAATAAAAATCAGCTGATGTACGATCAGGTCAGATTTTTTTTTTAAGGCTTAAATGAAATTTACAGTGTTTTTCAGCTTAATCTTTATCTATTTGAACGTTTATTATGATTTATTATTATAATTTTTTTTAAACACTTAACACATAACCCTATACCCAGGGAAAGAAAAGAAGATCTTCTTATCCATCACTAAGTCTCACTTACAAAGGCAATGGATTCAGTCAGTAAAAAGCTCAAGAGGTATAACCATGACTCGCTCTTACAGTAAGGTCTTTGATGGTCTTTTGAGTTTATTTAAAGTAATTCAGATTACATACACTTACTTTCTTGAAGGTTTTATGTTATCCATGTACACCACTACAAATAACCACACGCTTCCTTCTGTAAACCGAATCCCTGTGTACTGTAGAATGACGAATGTACACATCTGACTACCGCATTATTGGAAGCTTGTACAAAAAATACAACTGGTTTTAGACTTTTATTGTAAGTGAGCGTCAAGTAAACAGATTTCTTATTGTTTTCTCAGGAAAGCAAAAGAATAATTGTCGGTGGTAATCACACCTACACAACAGATGTGTTGGATATTACAGGAATTATGTATTATGAAAAATGCCAGAGTGTTCCTTTATTGATTTATCAGGGTGGGTTTGTGAGTCTTTACACAATTAAAAATAAAAGGGCCTTTGTTTTTTTTGGTTGGTTTTTTTATTTAAACCTGCTCGCGTGATCATGCTGTACGCTTCCTCCATAGGAGGACTATGATCGCCTCCGTCCCCTGTCTTACCCCATGACGGACGTCTTCCTGATTTGCTTCTCGGTGGTGAATCCGGCCAGTTTCCAGAATGTGAGGGAGGAGTGGGTCCCTGAACTGCAGGAGTATGCACCCAACGTACCCTACCTGCTCATCGGCACGCAGGTATTCTCCTTCACTGTTAAAAGTGACTGCTTGCAAATTTCGCCATTAGGCTGCACTGTTTTTAAGGAAAATCACAGATCATACACCAACCGTATCGAGCATGGAATTTGACGCCACTGTTTAACACCAGATTGATAGCACTTCTTCCATCGTTTCATACCACAGTGCGATTGATGAATGCTCCATTCTGATTGGTCAGAAGGTACAGTATGTCCTCATGGCTGGCTGCAAGACTAACCATGGGTTAATATTAATGTGATCTTTCCAGTGTGACACAAAAGCTTGAGACACATAGATTAACAATATAACTTTGTGGATATTTAGATGGTTTCTATAATCAGTTATTTACAGTATTTTGCATTGTTGGAAGGAGTCGCCAGTGTCGGCAGCATTGGTAAAATGTTATTTTAAGCTTTTTAGTCAACGCAAATTCTTTAGGCTGGAGAGTCTTGGTACCATGTCAAGCTGCATGCTAGTGAGGGAATGAGGGAATTAATACACATTTCACAACATTTAATAAATATAATGATATAATGATTTCACTACAATTTCTAAAGTTATCTCCTGCATCACCTGATATCCAAGTTGGCCCGACTGATCTATTTGCCATATTTCATTTCACCCTGATGGACACGTATGGAAAAGAGTCCTGACCTACAGTCCATCACTTCATGTATGTCCTTGTAGATCAGTTTTTGTCGCACACTACTGCTATGGCCTCTCGTATCATTTCTCTAAAGGATGGCGCACACACACATCACATATGGCTCATATGCATCACATGTGACTTTATGCAACTCGTAACATGTTTTTCCATATGTGTTAGACTTTCCATCTTTCTGACTAACAGACAAACACAGTATGGTGAAGCTGTAAATGACTGTCTCACTCGTAATCTGTGAAGAGTGAGTCCAGTTCAATGAACATGGATTATCCGTCACAAGCCGCAGCTTATTAAATTAGGATGGACTCATCATTACAGTGTTACCTGTTGCCAAGGTAGACGTTGTCCAGAAGATGAGCAACATTCTGATTATTGATCTGTACGTTCCCACTTGTATAATCATGTAACCAAAGAAGATCAACGTCAGACTAAGAGTGCATATGCGGAATTAATTAATTAAATTTTTTTTTGCCATTTTGCTCCATTAATACATGAATTCCAAGAAGAGTGTAGCTTACTTTAACACCAATGGAGACTTTTGATACATTTGATTGCTGTGCATGTATTAAGGACAGCTTATTGCTTAATTCTGTTCATCCTTGGGCAAAAAAAACAGCAAAGTTACATTTTGTTTAGAATAAAGGAATAAGTTTTGTTCTATTCTCAGCCTCTGTTGCAATCTGATTGGCTAACTAAACTGTTTATACACACTTCTATGTGTATACACTTCCATTTGCTGGTTTTCATCAAGAACACAAACATTTTTTCGAGTAAGATATGGTCGCTGGAATCCCATTCCAAAAAGTTATTAGTGTTTTGTGTGAGGTTTATTCTCGTGATTAAACAAAATAATCACTCATGTTCGCTAACCAGCTCGGACAGGCTATGGGAAAGCTGAGTATTTGGTCAATTGCCAACTCAGTCAGATTGATTTTATTTTTTCTGTAAATGTAGTTTATCAAGAAATGAAATATACCAGACTGTAGCAAATCTCGAAGCCTGACTTGCAAGACTATTTAGTCAAATACAATCATTCAACTTGTATACAAATTATTTTCAGTATTTTAAATGTAAGAAGTATTTTGAAGTAGTAATGACATCTGTCAGTAGGATAACTCTGTTTCAGAAAGATTCCTTTTGTCTAACTTCCTGATCTACTGAATACATTCACTTTCCATTAAAGTGTGCGAAAAATTACAGATAAATTAAGCATGAAAAGGCTGAGCGAGAAGAACCATTTATTTCAGAAATTTCCAACTTTTGTTTTTGAAGCCCCACAGTAATGTAACCCGTAAATTCATCAAAATCCACATTCAACAAGCAGCTGAACACATGACGGGCTGATGTTTGGCATTTGCACGTGTAACTGTAACTACATCTCCTGGTACAGTAGATGTCATACTACAAAGTATGACATCTACCACTGTCATACTTTGTGCTTTTCTCAGTTATTAGTAGATTAATCCATGTTTATTATGCAGATGTAGCATAATACAGGCCAGGACATGACTATACATTGGTTGTATACTGTATATATGTTCCAGTTTTGGTCAGGAGTTTGTTTACCCTCATCATGAACATGAATGCCTTGGCAGTAGTATTACTGTAGGTCATCAATCAATTTGTAGAACAGGTATTTTATATATTTTATTAAAGGAAAACCTCAAAAAGTTCTATGAAGTTTCAACTTTAACAGATGTTTTTGGTAGCCATCAACAAGATTCTGGCTGAATTCGGCTTTGATTTACATTCAGTATTTGGCAGACGCCCTTATCCAATGCGACTTACATTTTCATCTCATTACACATTTAAGCAGTTGACAGTTAAGGGCCTTGCGCAAGGGCCCAATAGGGGCAACTTGGTGGTGGATTATGGTCTAGAAGGTTCCAGGTTTAAACCTCACCAACACTTTTACAAATATCTGCTCCAATGTTAAAGTAGTTTCTTGGGATGGACCTGACATTTTGGTAATCCAGCAGCTTCCAGGTCATGGCAGGTATGTGACATGATGGTTCCTGACCATTGGAACCAATTTTCCATTAGCAAAAGATTCATTTTTCCAGACCTCTGCATAGCTCCCAGTAATTTGTAATTAATTGAAATTGTTTAAACTGATCTTGGAATCTTGTGCTCAAGAGATAATAATTGTATAATAATTGTGCATGAGGTTCTCTCGGGTGATATAGCTGCCCATTCTTCTTGGCCAAAAGCCTTAATTTCATGTAAATTCTTTGGTTGTCTTGCATGAACTGCACGTTTGAGATCCCCCCCCCAAAAGTGGCTCAATGATATTGAGGTCAGGAAACGTGATGGCCACTCCAGAACCTTCACCTTTTTCTGCTGTAGCCACTGGAGGGTCAACTTGACCTTGTTCTTTGGACCGTCGTGTTGGAACATCCAACAGTTTCGTGCTGTAGAATGCAAACTGCCCGTTAGTATTTTTTAAATAATATGCTGCATTCATCTTGCCATCAATTTTGACTATGTTGTACTTTTCACTGCGGGCCTTGTTGACTCCTCACCAAACATAATGTAAAGGCCATTTTGGCTTCATCACTACAAGTGACTCTGGTCCAGAGTCTAGGTTCTGTCTGGTGTACTGCAAGCAGGTCTTTTTGTGGCATGGCTGCAGTAACCGCTTTATTCTGGCAACTCGACCGTACAGGTCAATTGTGTTCAAGTACCTCCATATTTTGCTCCTTGAAACACCACCACCACTTTTGTTCCAGAGCAGCAAGTATTTCTATTTAAGGTGTCTGTGGGTTTTTCATTGCGTCCCGAACAATTCTTCTGGCAGTAGGGGGTGAAATCTTTCCTGGTCTGGCTGACGGTGGGTTAGTACCAACAGAACCTCTTATTTTCCACCTTTTTATCAGACTGACTGGCCTTTTCAAGTGTTGAGAGATCTTTTTATATCCTTTTCTTGCTTTATAAAGTTCCAACTACCTCATTACGCTGGTCCATTGGCAGTTCTTTTGTCTTCCCCATGGTGCAGCATTCAGCCAAGTTAGTGCATCACCTCATGAGCTGAGAAACTCACTGACTATTTATGCACAGACACTAATTACAATTACAATGAGTCACAGGTGTGGAAACTTTTCTTTAATGGCCATTTAAACCTGTGTGTGCGCGCGTGTGTGCATGTGCGTGTCTCACAACCTGTGTGTTTATAATGTGGACAGACATTCAAGGATATGTAAACTTTTGATCAGGATTGTTTGTTAACTCGTAATGATAATTAATGACTTCATGTGACCACTATCCGTAAATATGAAAAAATATTTTGCATCATCACTGATAATTTGGTAATTGTTTACCATTTCTGTTAGGGTATGCAAACTTTTGAGCACAACTGTATATGCTTTCTATTGACACCTCTTTTTTTGTGGCATGGTGATTTGTGAAACTGTATCACATGAAGACAGATAGACATATGAGGGGTCACACAGAACAAAATAGGCTGTTACTATTATTGTGGCATTTTCAAAACTTGCACTTGAAAATGTCTGATAGTTTCTTAAAAAAAATCTTTAGTAAATGACCAAATAAGCATCACGATAAAGACCAAGCTGAGTAGTGAGGAGATTTTTCTCGAAGCCAGGATATATTAAAAGATTGTGATTCTTCCATTTAAACTGTATGGGACCGTTCTAGGGCAAAGGGCAGAGCGTGCAGATGAACACCAGCATCTGGCTTTGGGTCAGATATCCTGGAGCCTTCTGCTCTAAAAACAAACCCCGACATATGGAATCGTGTCTGCAGCCCTGAGAATAAAGATGCCATTGGCCACATGTGGTGGCTTAGTTAACTTCTCACTGCTCTTGCTGCCTCCAGGACAGTTTTAAAAAAAGTTTAAAAGTAGTCCAAAGTTTGAGAGTGATACTGTAGTTGACATATTCCTTGGCCTTAAATGTTTCCTTTTTCTCCTGTGCTACAGATTGATCTAAGAGATGACCCCAAGACCATCACCAAATTGAACGATGTGAAGGAGAAACCGATAGTGACAGAACAGGGACAGAAGTTGGCAAAAGAGGTAAGACCCAAAAAGAGCACTAGATCTAAGCCTATCTATAGATGTAAACTCTGTGTATATGGGGTGGAGCTAAATTACAGTCCTTCCCTTCTGTTCTTCACTGAGTAATTACAGTCCGCATATTCCTCATTCTTCCTCTCCTCTTACAATAAATGTGTTTAGTTTGAATAACTGATTGATAAACTACAAGATGTCACCTACATAAGGAATAAAATATGATGGATCATGCAGTTATAACCACAAAGTTGATTCTTTTCCAGTAAGATTGTGTCCTAATGTGTATAATTCCCCCAAAACCACAGCGGTTTGCCAATAATTTAAATATATAACTGAAAAAAAAATATCAAGTTTCTGATATCACTTACTGTACAGTGATGTGAAAGTATTTGCCCCTTTCTTTTTATTAAAAAAATATTTATAACACAAATATCAAACAAATTTTAATATTACAAAATGCATAAAATGTGAAATACTGTAGTATTTGCTACTAAACCTAACAACCCTGGTCAGCAAGAACTGCAGTCAACCGTTTGAGATAACTGGCAGTGAGTCTTTCACGTCGTTGTGGAGGAATTTTGTCCCACTCTTCTTTGCAGAATTGTTTTAATTCAGCCACATTGGAGGGTATTCAAGCTTAAACGGCCTGTTTAAGGATCTCAATCGGATTTAAGTCTGGACTTTTTAACATTTTCCAGAGTTTTGCATGTCATTTACTTTGTTTCTAATCTGTTTCTTTAGATCGTGGCATTATGCGAGATCTTTTAGCGTGCTTGACTTTTTTCAGACCGGTTCTATTTAATGGCGCTTTTCCACTGCATAGTACGGCACGACACGGTTCAGTTCAACTCACTTTTGGGGGGTTTTCCACTGGGAACAGTACCCGGTCCTTTTTTTAGTACCACCTCAGCCGAGGTTCCAAGCGCGCCGAACCGTTACCAAAACGTGACGTGTAAACTCTGCTGGTCACTAATTGGCCGGAGAAAATCGTCATTACTGCATCACCGAACTTGTGACACGAGACACAACAGAACCGCTATATTTAGAACAGCCAGCGAAGGATCGGACGCACCTTTTTGTATTAATCAAAAATTTTCTTTGGCTGCCTTCAGCCACTTTTGAAACCAACTCCTTCGTCTCGCTGTTAAAAACATCCACATGCCGAGAATGAAGAACACCATGCCGTCGATATGCTCCATTGTTGTGTGTTTGTTTGTGGCGCGTTTACGATGACGTCACGGCAGTAGCGGCGCCGCAACTAAAACGACACGTGAGTAATCCCACTCTAAAGCGTTACTAAACTGCAGTGGAAGCGCAAACCGAGCCAAACTGCGCCGAACCGAAGTGAGTTGAACTGAACCGTGTCGTGCCGTACTATTCAGTGGAAAAGAGGCATAAGTGATTTCTTGATTCAACAGGTCTGGCAGTAATCAGGCCTGGATGTGACTCTGCTTTAGACAGCTTTTTTTCCCCTTATTAAATGAAATAATCATTTAAAAACTGCATTTTTTAAAAATATTTAATCGTGTTATGTTTGTGTAATAATAAAGTTAGTTTGATGATCTGCATCATTTAAATGTGACAATATGTAAAACTATTATAAATAAATGAATTAGGAAGGGGCAAATGGCACTGTATGTTTTTTTATGTTATAGCAGCTATAGAGTTGTTCCTCTTACCAGCCTCTTTTTACACCCTTGAACCGAAGAAAAAAAAAACCTGCATGTCATGTTACTGAGAAACCAGTGTGTGAATTCCTCTGTCCTAACAACTTCCTATTAAACCAGCAGCTTTATTTCTCACTCTTACGAAGCACTGACACCCAAGGCTTTTTTTAATAAAAATTTCACGTCAACACCTTCTCACAGAATTTCGCAATACATTATGCTTTTATCTTAAGATTATGCTGGATGCACATGCAGTACAAGTCTGTGCAATTTACCATAAAAATGTTAAAATATTAGAACATTAATATTCTAGTATAATTTGTCTTCTAACCTAGTGTCAAAGCTATGCTGCTTTAGAAAAGTATATGAAAATGATCGGAGTCAGCACTCCCATAGAATGAGAAGTAACATGTTTATAGTCGTTTACAGTAATTATATACAGTATAGAGTGGCATACAGAGTGACCCCATTGAAAATCTATTATCTGTTTAAAGTTGAAAATAAAAACAATTAAAATTCATGTTGAAACTAAACATTTCGTAACGAAGATTCTGCACTAGTTCTAGGTGCCAATTTGTAAGCAAACGGTAAGCAAAAATGTAAGTCAAGTTTGTAATCCTGACCATGTGACCTGTTATGTACAAACAATCAGATTTTCTTGATGTCTAATCTCTTGTTAACTGATTTAACTTGCAGATCATAAGGTTTGTAGAGTCCATACCAGCATGAGTGTACACCACTAAAACATACACATGACATACAAATTAATGAGAGAATTTTTTTTTAATTACTCATTGATGTTCATGTCAGTATTTTAAAGACTGAAACTAACTTGAATCACTCAAGTTGTGGTCAATCATATCATTTGTAATAAAAAATGTTATGCAAATAGAAACAAATGCAAAATAGAAGTATTTTCATTAGTGCGTTCAGACTTTTAATTTAATGTTAAATTATTTGTCACATGGACTTGCAAAGTGAAATTATTTTTCGCACATCCCAATTAGGAAACTGGGGTCAGAGCGCAGGGTCAGCTAGCTTACAGTGCCTCTGGAGCAGCTAGAGTTCTTGCTCATGGGCTCAACAGTGGCAACTTGGCAGTGCTGGGACTTGAACCCCAGACCATCCGATCAGTAATTCAGTAAGCCACAGCCTTAACTAATTGAACCACCACTGCGTATTAAAAGATTAAAACATGTTTCATTCTTAAATAATTAAATACCAGTGGTTAGTGTTTATGATATGTTATGGAATAAGAGAGGTAACACATTTTGGGTGGTAACTGTAACTCCACTCCATCACATCAGACCTCATTTCCTTCATTTTCACTTGACAGCATATGCCAATGTGTTATATTTCTTAATACCGTAACTGAACTGGGAAGAGTTTATACAAATATGAAAATTAAACATTTAGGGAAGGAATTCTGTGTGTACAGCAGAGCTGTTCTGACATTCTAACACTTTTTTGTGCATTTTTATTAGATCGGTGCCTGCTGTTACGTGGAGTGCTCAGCGCTAACCCAGAAAGGCTTGAAGACGGTGTTCGACGAGGCTATTATCGCCATCCTGGCTCCCAAGAAAGGAGTCTTAAAGCGACGTCTCGGCCCACGGTGCATCAACTGCTGCCTTATCACGTGAGCATCCTGTCACACACCAGCTCAGGGACAGTTCGGTGTCAGAGCTACGACATGCGCTCTTAATAAAGGAGGGCGATTTAAAAAAAAAATAAATCAACTAGAGTGCAACCTTTCCATAAACCGATGACAACAAAAAAATTTGGAAACACATTCTGGAATATGTGAAGGGGAATAAAAACACAGGTATGAAATCTTGTACTGTTTAGAATATAAGAATTAATGTTACTCTGGGATTGAGGGAGTGAATGAATGAATGAGCAGGAAAAAAAAAAAAAAAAAAAAAAAAAGCATTCAGCTGCAAGCGAGTCACCAAGAAGGACACTAAATATGAATGAAGTGGCACCAGAACAAGTAATGGAGAAGCACAGCAGATTAAAAACTAGCGAGGGCAAGACAATGAATGGTACACTACAACAATCCTGATGATTGAAAACACTGACTGTATTTCCAGTTTTGCTTCTGTAGGTAGGTAGGTGTGGTCTGGAGAGAAAATGCAGACAGCCTAAAGAGCACAACCAAACACTCCAGACATTTACAGAAGCAAGACTTTATTTGAAAAAGGGAACCTGCATCTGGAAACATGGGGTTGCAAAATTAATGCCTTTTACAAAACATTTCTCTTTCCAGTCTGGGTTTTTTTTTTTTTTTACATCCTTTATTTACAAGAAAGACGAGACCAGAATGCTCAAGTGTACACGTATACTGTACAGCGACTGCAACTATTGAAGGAACAAATCATTTGAAACCTGAGGGGAACATATACTTTCTACCGCTGCAGTCGACCTCAGAGGACGTGACTTTTAAAAGAGCTGGTGCAAGCATGAGGAACTTGTAGGGGGTATGATTTATAACGCATCCCTTGGACGCTCATGGGTCCTTTTGCCTGTAAGCTCCTGTCCTTCATTTGAGTTTGTAGGTGAGCTGTTTGCGATGCCAGCGGATCCAGATTGGAGCAGCAAGCAGTCCTGTCAGAAATCCTCCGGTCGCCCCGAGGGAACAGGAAATGGGCCACACCTAGTGGGAGGAGCCACAAAAAAGCTGATACATCAGCATCAACCAATGAGCTCTGTAACTGCACAACTGCAAACAAAGATCACTGTGGTGTTTTAATGGTCAACTTTCATATTCTAAGCTTTAAACTGTTGTTTTTTTTTTAAAATGCACACAGCTTTGATTTTTGTGTGTTTTTGAGGCTCAGATTTATTTAGCATTTTCAAACTGTATGAAATACTGAATTTAAGCATCAATAGCTATTTTAAATGGATTTTATTGCACAGTAAATGCAAGCAGTGATTGAGTGTTTTTGCAGCTTCCAGCATTTAAAATGAGTTTTTACAAAAAAGAAATTAAAAATAAAACAGAGCTTTATGAATATTGTGAATTAAATACCTAGTGAGTTGTCAGTCGGGAAACTCAAGGAAGTCTATTAAATGGTGCAAATTATTTTCTTAAAGTAAAAAGTTACAACTCAGTGAATAGTGATCAATACTTTATGTACATTTTATCTGACTTGCCTCAAAACTGATGTTTGCTGAACATAAAAGTTGTGTTTTTTTCCATAAACGTTGTCTCCGTTTAATCTTATTGACTGATCTTCTCTCATCAGAGGTTGTTACAGATGCAAGCATGACCTCATAGTGGGGAAATCTGGTGCTGAAGTGAAATTTAATCTAATCCTTTTCTCATGGTGGTGATGGGCTTGACACAAGATTTACTGAATGACTAAATCTGTCATGAGTATTAAATTGTTGTCATGAAAACATCTCAAACTGTGAACTTTAAAGATAAAAGAGCGACGTTTCTGTGCTACGCTTTGATCCGGGCTTTATTGAACTCGGCAAAGTTTAGGACCTGTATTTTTACTACAGTCAGAATTTCCCACTTTGATCTCCTTTTGTCATCTTTAGCAGATTTATGGTAATTGGCTCCAGCTGTCTCATTACAGGAAACATTAGTTCATCTCGTGCATGCTCCCCTCTGCTATTTTCCATTCCTTATTAGATGAAGAAAGACTACTTGACTCTCTTAAAAACAAAAAGATTTGAAGAGAGCCCCGAAATTTAAAAAAAAGCGTCAGCATGATTGATTTCTTAATTATCTCCTGAGCTGTGCTGGTGAAATAGGTTCCATTACAGTGGCGTATCATAGTGCTGAGAATAGCGGTTGTGTGAGTCAGAGCGATCTACCTCTCTATGGGAGAAGATCCTCCGCCGAGCTGTTTTCTCATTAGTTAAAGCTCACTACATCATTCTTTACCCTGATGAGGAACACAGTGTTCCAGCTTAACCGCACACATTTCTTTTATATGAACACTTTACTGCCAAATAGACAGGTCTGTGTCTGAGAAAGAAAGGTCTAATGGGAGACTTCAGTGTGACATTTTGAGGGCAAACACCAGCCCCTTTTCTGATCGATGTCTCTGTACCATGCATCAATAATTGAAGCCGCACTACAGCCCTTTAACACTTGGGAGAACTTTAAATTTTTCATGATCATCAGTTCATTCCTGATAAAACTTCTCTCCCTGGAGGCTCCGACAGATTTGTTGGTGTGTGTGTGTGTGCCTAATATTATTTGGCCTCAGAGTTGTTTGCTACCCGATTGTGATTCCTCATTGATTTTACATCTTCAGCCACAGATAAAAACTGAGCTAAATTTGAAGGATTGCCAGGCAGGAGGTCAAAAGGAAGACCAAAGAGGAGATTTATGGATGCAGCAAGAGAGGACATGAAGTTAGTTGGGGTGAGAGAAGAGGATGCAAAGGATAGATGGCGGCTGTGGCGACCCCTAAAAGGGAAATAATCTGTTAAACAAATCCTGGTCATTTTACAAGCGTTAAGAGAAATGCTGCTTCTTTAAAGATCGTTGCTGAAGGGGTTAAAAGCAGACGCTGTTTGGCGTAAATCCCTCAAATCTCTCAAGTCATATGGTAATCGGATTTGAAACGCTTTTATGACGAAGTGGAAAGAAATGTCTTCGCAAGGTTGTCGTACCCGAATAACTTTCAACTTTCTAATGGTGGAAAACACCTCCCACAGGGACACTTCTCTTTTACCTTCCTGTTTTCTAAGTTTCCCCTTTTCTCTTTTCAGTCAGACCTCAGTGACACAGAACTTTATATTTCGTAGCATCAAAAGTGAAAACGTCAGCATATTTACTCCATTATGCGCACTTTACACAGTGTATCCAGGTCTGTGCATATTGCTACTAAATTGACACTACAGTGTGATGTTAATGTGTGTGTCTGTGTGCGCGCGCTGTTTGATTCTGTACTGACCTGCCAGGGTCTGTCCCAGTCAAGAGGAATGGGGAAAGCTCCAAGCCAGGCTCCGACTATGCTGCAGCCAGTAGTGATCTGAAGTGAAGTGTCCCACACAGACATCGCCCTGCAACAGACACACTCTTTTGTCTTAACACCGCAATCTAAAGCTCTTGGATATGACGCACAGTGTATTCATTTATAGGTATCGAATATGAATCTCTCTCATTCAGGTCCGTTCCTACGATCCGGTATGTACCTGATCAGGCCAAAGCAGTTTCTGTGAAAGTAATAAAATAAAGGTGTCCATTGGGATTTAAAAAAATAATAAAAATATGGGAACATTACTCTCATGAAGATGGGAGTGGGTGGGGAGATATGTGGGGCAAAAAGGTCATGCTTACTATAAGAGTGTGTACTATGTACTATAGTGCTGCATCAAAACATTTCCACATCTGGTCTAAAGCGTATGTTTTCTATTCATCTTCCCTAACTGCTTTATCTTGATCACAGTTACTCCTTTAACAGATGTGCCATTTTTCTTTATGTTCTGGGAAGTACAGTGAACTAATGTCTTTAGAAAATAAGGAAGGAAGGTACAAACAATACATGTTCAGTGTGAATAACATTTGTTTAAAACCCTTTGGTCACTAATTGATCTAATTAGGGAAAGTCTGCTTGTTGTTCAAACCCATGAATCCTGTTTCTTATTTATTTATTTATTTCAAGACAATACTTGAAATAAATAATCCGCAGCGTCACGGTGGATTAGTGGTTAGCCGTGTCGCCTTGCACCTCCAGGGTCGCAGTTCGATTCCTGGTCTGTGTGCATGTCCTTCCCTGCTGCTTGATCGGTGCTCCGGTTTCCTCCCACAGTCCAAAGACATGCAGATTAGGCTAATGGTTGTTCCTGACTTGCCTTTAGTGTGTGAACATGTGTGTGCCCTACGATGGATTGGCACCTCGTTAAGGATGTACCCAGCCTCAAGCCCCCTGTGATAGGCTGCAGGACCCGTGCGACACCATGGACAGGATGAAGCGGTGTAGACGATAAGACTTTCATATAGTGATAATACAGTAAGTCTGATCTGATATGGACCTGTGTGATTATCTAATCGCAAAAGCCTGTAATTTATTACAGGTAATATACACAATCAGGAATTATTGCAGCTAGATAAATACAGTTAAATACTTAATGGCACATTTTATAGTTACTTTGATGAGAACGGGAATCATTGCACTGTGTACAGTGATGGGAATTCCGTCTCTTTCCAGAGAAGCAGATCATTTGGCTCCGTTCAGCTATAAGAGCCGGCTATTCATCTAGTACTACTTCTGGGTTGCATAATTCAAACAAATTTAACAATGTTTTGGCCTATGGTGGGTATGGTTGCACCTATTCAATGTAATATACTAAACCCATACAAATTCCAGAATACATTATACTCTGTACATTATATTAGGTATAAATCCATTAATGTACAACATCCAGCACTATTACATACAGGGACGGGAATCACCATGGAGCGCCAAATACAATGTTATCACAACACCCAAGTGCCGATTCGATTTGTATTCAGATAGTCTATGTATCTGCGTTTTTTAAATTATTATTATTTAAAAAATTTCAGATTGTGTTACAATTCGATACAAATTACTGTATTTGCTAAATACTCTTTGCTGTTCCAATGCTGCTTTAATAGTGTATAGGGCACCACCTGTAGGATTATAGAGAAATGTTAGGATTTTACCACTTCAAATGCAAATATATCTACATTAAGAATTGGTCAAAAATAAAAAACTCTTGTGCTCCATTCTAATGCTACCGAGATGTCCACTGACTTACTCATCTTCTATACGGCTTTGTCCTGTATTCAGGGTCGCAGGGACCTGGAGCCTATCCCAGGAGACTTAGGGCACGAGGCAGGGTACACCCTGGACCGGGTGCCAATCCATTGTAGGACACACACACACCCATTCACACACTACGGGCAATTTGGGAACGCCAATTAACCTAACCTACATGTCTTTGGACTGTGGGAGGAAACCGGAGTACCCAGAGGAAACCGGGAAAACATGCAAACTCCATGCACACAGAGACGGGAATCGAGCCCAGGCCCTGGAGGTGCAAGGCGACAGTGCTAACCACTACACCACCGTGCCGCCCCACATCTAATAAAAAACAAACAAATAAACTAAATAAACTATCCAAATCACAAACCATTCACAACAAATTGCACCCATGACAAAAGATTCAGTCAGTACATGGAGTGTCTGTGGTCGACCAGTGTGGTGAAAAGATCAACCATCATTCTGTGGTGTATTAACAACAAAAAAGAAAATCATCTCCAAGACGGGAGCTGGCTCATAGACCCGTCTGGATCTCGTCCGACACATAACTAATGTGCAATGCAGTACAATAATCACAAAACATGCAGACGTGATCCAAATACAATTATGTGATTATATTTAAAAAAACAAGACTAGATTAACAAACCTGTATTAATTAATGTCTGTTTAAATGTTAATTAAATGCTATTGCATTACAAACCTACTGACTTGTTTCCAATTATGGCTAAAGTCAGTCAACATTTACATACATACAGTTACAGCATGTTTCTTTCATACAGCAGACCATCCGATCCGCACAACAACTTGGCACAGGTTTTATACCGGATGCCCTTCGCGATGCAACCCTCCCATTTTATCCGGACTTGGGACCGGCACTGCATCCAATGGCTGGGGCTTATGATTGAGATTGCGAATTGAACCCGTGTCTTCCACATAACAGGTGAGACACGTACAGTACCACTGAGCCATCAATGCCCCAAGTACAGCATGTTACTATCTGTTGAAATATAATGCTGACAATAAACAGTAATCAATGTGTCATTTGAAAAAGATCTTTCAATGCTAATGTTTTTTACATTAACTAAAACCATAAAACAATGCTAGTTAGGCAAAACTAAAACCAACAGTAAATAAAATGAAATAGAAACATCCACAATGATATCCCATTACTGTACGTCATTGCAGCTGTAAGACTGTTTATGTCCAAAAGAGACAAACTTCCTGCAGTGCTTTGGTTAGAGATAACAGCTGTATAAACACTGGCTGTTCTTGTGCGAAGTGTATGCAAGTTATGTTTTCTCAAAATTATATACACCCTAGACTCAGAGTACACCTAGCACAAACACCATGCGTTTACTGTTCAAGATCTCCACCTAGTGGCACACAGACACACAAAAGAGCTAACTGCCTTTCTTCTTTCATGAGATTTGGTCATGAAAAATATAAGATCATGATTAAGCTGAGAATTTTTATACTTGAAAGTTATGTGACAAATATCACATCTAAAAGCACCATACACTGTTCAGCAAAAGTATATGGACACATGACCATCACATTCGTATATGAGCTCCACACCCACACAGTTGTCTGGATTGTTCTTGTATCCTGTTGTCATATTATTTGGGATGAAATGGAACGCTGACTGCACCAGGCATCCACTCTGAACATTAACGCATGATCTCACTAAAGCACACGTAGTGAGACCAAATCTAGGATGACTATACTTGGCATTTAGTGTCGGCACAGTATTGGTGCTGATTTCATTTATTTTACGTTTTACATATAATACAGAAAATATGTGTATTATATGTAAAAAAAAAAAAAAAAAAAAACTACTTCTGAAGTTTATGCTACATGAAAGTGACCCATCTTGCTTCCCTAAAAATTTCAACTCCACCTGTTTTGGAGAGATGATTTTCTATGTGGCCCAAAAATGGCCATTTTCACTTCAAACAATAATTTAAAAGGAAAATAATTCATATTTCTTTATGAGTATTGAAACGGATAGGACCTGCAAAAATTGTTGCTTAAATTAAAGCATTCCATGCAAAATTAAGGATAAAAAAAATAAAAATAAAAAAATAAAAACGTAACCATGTCAAACTCACGTTTGCTTTATAGAATAATACACTTTATCTTTTTGTCTTTTCATGTGAAATCTAAGTTTCATCTGAATAACAATTAAGATCATCGAAAGATTTAAATTCAAAAAGGTTACAGACACTACATAAAACGGCATGGAACTGTATTTAGCAAATGTGTCTCTTTTTATCTGATAAAAATATAACTGTGTATGCATATTTACAAAAAAAAAACGAAGCATGGATCGGGAAATATGAAGCATTAAGTATTATGAAGAATGCCGACATATGATCCTATCTGAAATTTCACTTTTTCACCTAGGTGAGACATTTCTTGGCACTGATATCAATAATGTCTTAGCCGTGTACATATAAAGAAACTCACCCATCTCTACTGAAAACCCGGATCCACGCCTGTACGTTTGGACCGAGCATACACAGACACCTCAGTGTGGTCAGACTGGACAATAGGAGAGCCAGAGAAAACGTCTCCAGAGCTGACCTGCAACAATGACAAAGCAGCATTCAGACTCAGTTATCCACACTTTACATTGTTTCTGCTGCCACCAATTCATTTTTTTTCCTGCTGTGTTGGTTATGGCCAAAAGTATATGGACACTTGACCTTCACATCCATAGGTGGAAGGAAGCACAGAACCCGATTAAATTAGGATTGAAGAGAACCCTTACTGGAATAAAGGAGCCTAGGTAAAACCTGTTACAGAATGACAATGCACAAAGCAAAGACATGCATCCTCACTTGACATTTGTGCCTGAACATTTTCTGAGAAGAGTGAATCGTGTTATAGCTTCAGGTATGTATTAAATCGAGAACGGGAGCTTCAAAAGCACATACTGTACGAGTGTGATGGTCACACAATGTAGTGTATTACTTACTCCAGCAGAGGTGCACCATACAGAACAACTACAGTGTGGAAGAAGAGGCAAGACAGCAGAAAATACACACAGGATCTAATCAGTCGAGACAACTGAAAAAAAGAGAGATACAGTATACAGATGAAATCGATATAACAGAAATTTTGAATGAATATCCTGAACATGGATAATAATACCTTATAGCTCAGTGTGTTTTTCTTAGTTGGTGGACTGATGCCAAGAAGCCAAAACACAGCAATGTTGACTATGGCAACACAACCAGAAACTGAATAAATCCACACCAAATGTGTCCCATACACTGAAAAGTTCTCCACGGTGAGAGCGGCCATCAAGCTTCCCACCAACACAGAGCCGGCGAGGAGGGCATGGGCTGATGCCATGCCTCTGATCTCCACTTCCCACATGCTTCAGCCAGGTCTGGTTTAAAGAAAATGTTAATTAATTAATGTTGGATTGATTGACATAAAATTTAATTGAATTCAATTCAATCTTTGTATAGCGCTTTTAACAATTGACATTGTCTCAAAACAGCTTTACACAATCAAAAGAATTATTTAAGTTTGTATGGAATGTGAATGTGTATGAATCAAAATGGTCAGATAGTCCCTGGTGAGCAAGCCGCGGGCGACAGTGGCAAGGAAAAACTCCCTGAGACGGTAATAGGAAGAAACCTTGAGAGGAACCAGACTCAACAGGGAACGCATCCTCATCTGGGTGAAACAGATAGCAGGAAATGATCTGCATTTATACAGTGTGTTAGGTGGCAGGCAGTTCAGCTATAATAGTTGATGTTAATTGATGTTAAAATGGAGTCCAGGTAGTTATTGGAGACTCAGATAGACTTGTAGAAAGTTCCAGTCCTGAACTATCGAATTGTCAAGTCCTCAGAGAAACTAAATGAATAAATGAATGAGTGTTTTGATATGCAAGTAATATCAACGTTAAGGGAAAAAATCCTTGCATTGGACAATTCATGTTCCTACTATACGAATTTCTTACAAAACAACAAAAAATCTATCATAGCACACATTCGGTTACCGTTACACTTTCTAATGCCATGTACTTTCCATGAACAATGCTGAAGGAATCCAAAATCTGCAGTAATCGCATTTGAACAGTTGATACTGAGACGTGTCTGCTACTTATGCTCTATGAATCTTTCACGGCTCTAATCTGTGGTGCTTGTTGCTAATTGGTGATGGTAACTCTAAACGAACTTCTTATCTACAGCAGATGTAAGTTTTAGTCGTCCTTTCCTGGGATGGTCTGGGATGAGAGCCAGTTTCATCATGGGTTTGCACTCGACAATACTGTTCTTGCAGGCACTGTTACAGAACAGCTAAACTTCATGTCTTAAAATAACAACTGACTGTTGTTGCTACTTCATTCACGAATGCCATACAGTATATGTTATTTTATGTTTTTAAAATGTTCAGTATTGTTCTAGAACAGGCATCACGGCATTGCCGCAGTGACAGTTCTATCTGGACCCTGATGCTTTTTCTGATAAATGAGAATCTATTTCTTCTCTCGAGGTAGGCGTGGCTATACGTGTCACTCAACATGATACCTTACCGTATATATAGATATAGAGTGTGGAAGAAAACAGAAACAAACTTTTGACTACTCTCTCTCTCTCTCTCTCTCTCTGCAGTACCAGTCAAAAGTTTGGACATACCTTCCAAACAAAGTCCATGGTCTTTTCTGTTTTATATACATATTTGGTGTGTTCCCTAAACTTTTGCACAGCACTGTAAGTAAAACAACAGTTTTAGTTTTACTGAGTGTGCTGGAAATTTTAAGTTCCTTTCCACATCTATTTTCATGCAAAACCCAGAAGCCTAGATTACGGTGTTTGTTTCCATCTGCAAACTGGTCTTCCATGTAATAAGTTGCTTTTTTTTTACAGGCTTGCAAATATTCTCCTGTATTGTTGTTTATTTACTTATTTTATATGTATATGTATGTGTATTATGGTTTTGTACATAATAATACAGATCATTTTCTGCTGAAGACTTTTGCACACTACTGTACTGTATATAATGCATTCAAACTCAAAACATGAGGTTAAATACTATATGTACAATATATTACAATATAATATTTGCACTGTATAAACCACAAATTGATCAAATACTATAACTTAGAAATAATAACACTTTTATAAATGAAGTCTTGCTCATCAGTACTTACAAATCAAAGGAAAACAAACACCTCGGTTCTTCCTACTTCGCTATTTTTAAACCTGAAAGGAGAAAAGAGAGCTTTTTGTCCTCTGTAAGCGATTTAAATGAAGACCGGATCCCCTAAACTGCACTTTTCATGGAGAAACAAATCCCAGAAAGACACGACAAAGGTGATTCAATTTAGTTCTAATACTTCCGGCATCACGAGGTCACGTGACGTGTGTTGTGAATGACGACGACAAGGTCAAAATAAAATAAAGGAGTCGCATCAATATTCTGTAGAGCGCAAAACTAAACATTAAAAATAATTTAAGACAAATACGGCATTACAGTGGAAATCATGAGGACAAGTAATTGTTGGTAAATGGAATTTTTAGAAATAATGGATGAATTGTGTTAAATCTGTCTGCGCTTACTAGGACTTTTATTTTAAAAGTGGTAGAAGCGTTAATTAATTGATTAATTATTTAACTTACATACTAGTTAAATAAGCTCAGTTATACAGTTTATTTATTCTTAGGTAACATAGTCGCTTACAGGAGATAAACTGTGTGGAATAACAATGAGGAGATTACAGTTTATTTTAGCTTAATTTAGTTTAGGCTTGCTCCTCTTAGCACCTAAACAAGCTCTCTTTGTTTATTCTTGTTTTATTCTTCTCAACATGTTTCTTCTCAGTACCACTTAGCATCTTGGAGTTCTGTAGGTTGCATCATTGCCATCAATACTCAGCAAAAAAAGAAACGTCCCTTTTTCAGGGACTGTGTATTTCAACAATAATGTTGTAAAAATCCAAATAACTTTACAGATCTTCATTGTAAAGGGTTTAAACAATGTTTTCCATGCATGTTCAATTAACCATAACCAATTAATTAACATGCACCTGTGGAATGGTCGTTAAGACCTTAACAGCTTACAGAAAGTCGGCATTTAAGGTCACAGTTCTAAAAACGCAGGACACTAAAGAGACTTGTCTACCGACTGTGAAAAACACCCAAAGAAAGATGGCCAGGGTCGCTGCTCATCTGCGTGAACGTGCATTAGGCATGCAGCAGGGAGGCATGAGGACTGCTGATGTGGCTAGGGCAATAAATCGCCATGTCCGCACTGTGAGACGCCTAAGACAGCGCTACAGGGAGACATGAAGGACAGCTGATCATCCTCGCAGTGGAAGACCACGTGTAACAACACCTGCACAGGATGGGTACATCCGAATATCACACCTGCGTGACAGGTACAGGATGGCCACAACAACTGCCCGAGTCACACCAGGAACACACAATCCCTCCATCTCACAGCAAGAACTGACAAATTTGGTCCAGTCCATGAGGAGGAGATGCACTGCAGTACTTCAAGCAGCTGGTGGCCACACCAGATACTGACTGATTTTGAGCCTCCCTTCATTCAGGGACACATTGTGAAACATTTTTAGTTTATGTCTTATGGTGTTGACTCTTTTCGTGTTCATACAAATTTTTACACATTCATTCATTAACCATTCAATCACGTCCGATTCTTGGCTATTCTATGGGCCATGTCTCGCCATGTCTTCCTTTCCCTGACCAATTCCTTCAGTTCACTGATATTCTTGCCCGTGTCCTTCATGATTGTGTCCAGCCATTGGGTTTTTGGTCTTCCCTTTGGTCTACTTCCACTCACCATCCCCAGCATCACATCCTTCTCCAGTGAATTGGCTCTCATCACATGACCAAAATACGTCAGTTTCTGCCTGGTGATCTTGCCTTCCAGGGAAAAATCGGGATTGATACGTTCCAAGACTGACTTGTTGGTTTCTCTCGCTGTCCAGGGGATCCTCAGGAGCCTTCTCCAACACCACATCTCGAATGCATCAATTCTTCTCCTGTCTGCCTTTGTTAGGGTCCAAGTCTCACACCCATAAGTCGCAATGGGGAACACAATGGCAGTGACCAGTCTGCGCTTGGTAGTGATTGAAGTGTCCTTGACTTTTTTCGGTGAATTTTTTACGGGGTAGTTCACCATTGCTTTCCCCAACCATATCTCTTAGCCGCATGACATACAACGATTGGTATGTCATACGTTGTCACCCCCTCAGCACGCTAAGCTGGATATGGAACGAGAGGGTTTTACACATTAGGTTTACTGAAAGTTAAAACAGTTGAAAGTCAGAGGACGTTTCTTTTTTTGCTGAGTATATATATTTCCAGTTTGGCATTCCTGATGTGCATTCTTGTAACACCTATTTTGTCTCTAAAGTTATACTCTGCCTGAACATTCACTCACTCACTCACTCATTGTCTATACCGCTTTATCCTGTATATCCTGTATGTGAGATCAAGTTCCAAGATCTTGTATATGTGTGTGCGCTGTGATGGAATGGCAACCTGTCCTGGGTGTACACGTTGCCATTCCATCACAGCGCACACACATACACACACACACTCATTCACACACTACAGGTAATTTGGAAATGCCAATTCCACTAATCTGCATGTCTTTGGACTGTGGGAGGTAACTGGAGTTCTTACTCATCATGGGGAGAACACGCAAACTCCATGCACACAGACCCGTGGCGGAAATCGAATCCTGACCCCGGAGTGCACAGTGCTAACCACAAAGCCACTATGCCACCTCCAGAGGTGTCAAGTAACGAAGTACAAATACTTCGTTACCTTACTTAAGTAGAAATTTTGGGTATCTATACTTTACTGGAGTAATTATTTTTCAGCCCACTTTTTACTTCTACTCCTTACATTTTCATGCAATTATATGTACTTTCTACTCCTTACATTTTAAAAATAGCCTCGTTACTCCTATTTTATTTCAACTTGTCATTCAAAAAACAAACAAACAAAAAAACATCCGGATAAATTGCGCCATCCGGATGGAGCGAATTTGATTGTGGTTGGATGAGAAGTAAAAACATACCACTCCGAAACCCTATTGGTTGGTACGCGATCCATTGCACCTGCACATGACGTCACGTCACACACTCCAGCAAGGACGTTTGAATAAAATAGCATTTTTGGTTGATAAGGGTGTGATAAGTAGACGAAGATGTCCGTGATATATATATATATATATATATATATATATATATATATTTTTTTTTTTTTTCATATTCATATTTTCATATTTCATATTTTTCATAATATATATTTATATAACTTGGATTAATCATTCATTCTGACAGCACTAATGTTTATTGTAGACAACCATACAAGGGTAATTGTTACTAAGCCTGCCCTGGCTACACTAATTTTCTTGTATGTTGCCCTCACAGATTCCTGCAGCTAAGCTTGGATGTACATTTACATTCCAATAAAGGTTACTGATGACATGCCTCTGAAGTTTTACTTTTTGCACCATGAAAATACTTATAGGCAACTAGTTATCATATCTTCTTCTCCATAAAACATGTTAATGCGCAGTAGTACACATATAGGGTTCTTTAATGTATTTGCATTGTACTAAAATGCATTCTTTTTCAATTGCCATATACTGTACAGTATCCCAAATCACTATGGCCGTTAAAAAAATACAACAAAAAAAACAACAACACATTTTTCTTTTTTTTTATGGCGTTAGTGCATTATATAGGGCTGTGATGCTTTTTCCCCCTCACGTTACTTTTACTTTTATACTTTAAGTAGTTTTGAAACTAGAACTTTTATACTTTTACTTGAGTAAAAAGCTTGAGTTGATACTTCAACTTCTAAAGAAGTCTTTTTAAACCCTAGTATCTATACTTCTACTCAAGTAATGAATGTGAATACTTTTGACACCACTGGCCACCTCTGACCAGACAACAACAACAAAAAGTCTCACACACTGGACTGCACATTGGACCGCCTTTTGCTTTGATTACGGCAGTGACATAATTGGGATAAGCTTATGCTGTATTGTTGTTGTTAGTCGTTCGGCAGCTCCTGTCAAGGGATCGCCACAACGGACAGCCAATCCACACAACTTGGTACAGATTTTTTTTATGCAAGATGCCCTTCCTGAGCAATTTTATTCGAGCTTGGGACCGGCACAGCATCCAAAGCTTATGCAGTGTCACAACACTTATTTTCATCCAGAGTCACATTAGTTTCTTTCCAAGATCTTGTATTTATAATGGGAGAGTCAGATAGATGCGTAATGTTTTCTCCAGCACATCACAAAGATTCTCAATGGGATTAAGTTCTGGACCATGGCGGTGACAGGGCTGAAACCTCTGAAACTCCAGCAACCCAGAGCTTCAACCGCCTGAGATACCACTGCCCCCTTATTATCTATTTCTATTATTCAGCCAATTTAATCAGCCATTTCTTTTTTACTTCATTATAATGGAACACAAAATAGTCTTTGTTTTTGCAGTACAAGCCAGCATTGATGTCAATGTTTAAATATAACATTGGACACCAAGTGACTCCATCCAATCTGACATAACTGGACCAATTTGGCAAAATGAATGGGGCAAAAATATAAGCATGTAGATTTACATAGCTGAGAGAGTGACATATCCTACAGGATTTTTGTTTGTAATTGGTTCAAAAATGGTTCATATCTGTGTATGGCTGATTAAAGTAAGTTAATGACTGAATTTTAATATGCACTCTGCTTCAATGACTCCTGCTGGCTACAGGGCTTTGCAATGATATTACAGGGATATTTGTTTCACTAGACCTTGAAGTCTGCGGCTGTAGATTTCTACAATCTTGCAAAGCGACAATATTAAGACAGGAAGTTAAATATATCACAGATAACAGATTTAATTAGTTTTTCCCCTAATAGCACTTTTAAAAGAATTGTGCCATTGACTCTGGCTGACTTGAAAGCCAGTGTTTAAGTGCACACTTAAGTAAAAAAGACTACAGTCTGATTACTGGTCTGCAGTAATCATTAATCTTTTGATCAATATCCCTTTTTTAACCAGGTCTGGCCTGGTTTAGCCTCTGGACTTAAGTTTTACAGTGATAATATATATCATGCTTTGGCATCACAGTGTATCAAACAGATTGGGATAGTTTTCGAATTTATGAGGACTTACACTGGGAAGACTAGGCAAGAGTCTAAAGAATCACATTCATGTGGATTCCAGCTCACATGGATATCCAGGGAAATAAAATGGCAAACAAATTTGCAAAGGAAGTTTGGTTAAGGGAGGAGTGGTAGATATTGGAGCTATCAGAGTCAGAAGGGAAAAGCAACAGCAGCAATGAAACAATGCAGAAAAATGCGGACACATCTACGCTCTCTAAAGCATAGTAGCCTTGGTGAGGATTTGGGGAACAAAAGCAGAAAGAGTGGGTAATTATAAAAAGGATGTGTATAAGACACAATAACCGTAACATCACACTCCATGTTATACGAAAACACCCAGCTTGCCTACGTGAGCACTAACTCACTCACTCACTCACTCATTGTCTATATTGATGTATCCTGTATACAGGGTCCCGTGGCACCTGGAGTCTCTCCCTGGAGACTTGGGGCACAAGATGGTGTCCACCCTGGATGGGGTGCCAATCCATCAGAGGGAACACACATATATACATACAGTACACTCACACACTACAGGCAATTTGAGAAAAGCCAATTAGCCTAACCTTCATGTCTTTGGACTCTGCAGAAAATATAAGCAAAAAAAGAAGCAAATGGAACAATTTGAAAAGGTTGAGGACACCATGGTTGTGAAAAGTCTTTTAGAAAATTGAGAAAGAGGACAAGGGATAAATAATTTTATAGGTTTCTGGTGGGTTTAAACTGAAAAGAAGATTAAGGAGATCAAGACCCGAAGGTGGCGGTAATGCACCACTGATGGTGGATGACAACCGCCGTTAAACGCCATGAAGAAGAAGAAGGGGAAAAATGAGGAGGGCTGCATTCATTCCAGCTGAAGTTCACTTAGAAGTCTACTACACAGTGTGTTCAGCCATGTTAAGTGCGAATCCAAACCGCACGTAGAGAAAAATGCTCATTTCAAAGGGAACCCTAAACGGTGGAGGTAAGTGAACAATGGGTCATCACTTCACCGGAAGTGGACATGCAAAATTTCCCATCAGTCATTGCGATTTGATGGAGCGCGGACAAAAAGGAGCTCGTAAAGGAATCTATATATAAATTATCATTATTACTGTAAGGACGACATAATATCAATATGACACAATAAAAAATATTAATATAATATTAATATAATTAATTATATAATTAATATAATTTAATACAAATAATTTAATAAATATATCCCCACTATTCCATAGGCTAGTAATTGTAAAATAATTCAGAATATTTTTTTTTCACATCTTCCAAAGTGTACGTTTTGTTATCAAGGAAATCATATGCGTCTTTGCGTTGCCAGGGTAACGGGGTCACGGAGGAAGTGGCGTCTGCAGTTGTTACGTCACAGTGTGTTCCGCACAGAGGGAGCAAAGCCTTTCGTCCACAGTTTGTGTTTTCAGGATTGTTTTTGACCTCGACGTTGGAATAATGGTTTGTGAAAAATGTACGTAATACCTTTTTCCTTTATAAACACGACAACGTAGGTTTTTCGTAAAATAAGGTGAGTTAATATGAGTGTGTATAATAATATAGTGTGTTAGTTCAGCTGGAGGCGGCTGGCTAGTGAAGGTTGGAGTGTTATTTTGTTAGTCAGAGTTATAATAACTCACACACTGAACGGCTCAAGTTGACAGTTAATTTAGTCTTAGATAACGTACTCAGTTACAAGAGATAAACTGCGTAGAGTAACAATAAGGACATCTAATTAGCTTAGCTTGGTTTAGGCTAGCTTACTCCTGTTAGCACCTAAACAAGCTCAGATTGTTTATTTACTCTTTTTTACGCTTTAATTTTTGTTGTCATTGTCATGTAAAGCAGCTTTACACAATCAAAAGATACAATACCTGACTAATGTTACGAAGATTTTACCAGAATTATTATAGCTGCTGTTGTTTTGCCCCACGACAACCACCTCTCACACACACACACACACACACACACACACTACATGACCAAACATCACTTCAGAGTTAACAGAGATACCATGTTAATGCTCATGGTTTTGGAACAGGATTTTCAGCAAGCGCATCTGTTCTTGATGGTCAGATGTCCATATACTTTTGGTCTTGTATATCATTTGGGTGACTAAGCATTTTTTCTGACATTATGGCTGATATGTTGGTGTCATTTGAGTGTGTATACCGACACGCCGCTTTGATAGTACCGGCTTGGACCTGGTTTTGCTTCAAAACTGTTACCTGGAGATTCAACAAGGAGCTGGGAACATGCCTTAGAAACTGTGGTCCATATTGACTTGGATCACACAGTGAGTGGCTGCACATCCGTGGTGTCAATGTCCCGTTCCAGCACATCACAAAAGTGCTCTATTGGATTGAGATCTGGTGACTGTTGAGGCCATTTGAGTAACAGTGAATCCTTTGTCATGTTCAAGGCACCAGTTTGAGATGATTATATCTTCCTGACACGGGGTTATGCTGTGGTCATGAAGGGATTGAAATTTGTCAGCAACATTACTCGGATAGGCTGTGGCATTTAAACGATGCAAAATTTTTAACTAAGGGGCCGAAACTGTGGCAAGAAAATATTCATCACACTGTCTGTCACACCACCACCACCAGCCTGAACAACATATTCAAGGCAGGATGGATCCATGCTTTTGTGTTGTTTACACCAAATTCTGACCCTACCATCTGAATAATACTGCAGAAATCTAGTCTATTCAGGCCAGGCAATATTTTTCCAATCTTTTATTGTCTAATTTAGGTAAACCCATGTGAATTGTAGCTTCAGTTTCCTGTTCTTAGCTGACTGAAGTGACACCCAGTGAGGGCTTCTGCTGCCCCAGGTGAGCAGTAAATACCCAGACTAGCCTGTCTGGCACTGACAGCCATGCCTCATTCTAAGTCACTTTAATCTATTTTCCTCCCCATTCTGATGCTCGGTTAGAATTTTAGCAGATAGTCTTGACCATATCTACATGTCTAAATGCATTGAGTTGCTGCCATGTGATCGGCTGATTTAGATATTTACATTAGAATAGTTGAACGTGCGCACCCGACTAGGTGGCCAATGGATATGAAAGATAGAGTTTAACTCTAAATATAATCTGTGATGTGAAAAAAAAGAAGAAGCCGTAAGCACTTCTGTAAGGAAAGAGAGATGGTGTTTTAATAAGTACATGGTTTAACCTAATGTGCTTATTTGTCCATAATATTTTTCATTTTGTATTGTTTTGTCATCTCTTGAATTCTGTTGTAATCATGTGTTTGAATGTTCTTCCTTCAGGTGAGAAGAAACTTGGACGAGTTATCACTCCTGATACCTGGAAAGATGGTGCAAGAAATACAACAGGTTATGTGCTTTATCTGTTGTTGGCTCATATCTGTAGTCATTGTGCAAGCACTGTACAAAAAGCCATAATGTCTGTTTTGTGTCTTGCAGAGAGCGGAGGACGGAAGCTCAACGAAAATAAAATGTTGACATCAAAAAAGGCCAGGTATGGTTATTCTGAAATAAACATAATTTTGCAAATGTTTTTCCATTGCAAATAATATCGTATGAAATGCAGCATTTGCGTTGAAATTGTATACATACGCAACATTTCTCTGTCTTTATTAGGTTTGATCCCTATGGAAAGACAGGTTTTGCCACATGCAGAATTTGCAAAAGCTCTGTCCACCAATCTGGGTCACACTACTGTCAGGGATGTGCTTACAAGAAAGGTAAGTTGGTGAAAAAGCAGTAATTTCAGTTGTACTGGACAGCGTAAACTGCTTTAATAGTACATATTGTAATTTAATTTTGCCTGTATTCTGTTTTTCTAGGGATCTGTGCCATGTGTGGAAAGAAGGTCCTGGATACCAAGAACTATAAACAGACCTCAGTGTGATTGGCAGAGACATAAATTACTCACCTTTTAGAAGTTGGTTTAGTGCCCGATCAGTTTGTGGTGGTGTTTGTTATTATTCAGTGCAACCGTGCAGTTATATATAACTGTTCCCAAGCTGGATATCTGTCGTTAATGTTATTTTCCTCTGTAAATTACATTAAAGCAATATAGCACCTTGCACTGTTTGAATATAATTAGATGCCTTTCCTATATAAAAAGGTCTAAGTACTTGTTTTACTCATGCTTTCTGGGCAGTCTTCACCATTTAGATGGTGATGTAATTGCAACCCATGTTCAATATGTATATTGCATTTGAAACACAAATCACACTGCCTCCAACGCAGGTTATTTTATTACCCAGTATACACCGACATTCATCTTGAGGTTCCAGTCTTGACATTTAAATATCATCTTTTCCCAGAGGTATTTTTTTAGGGTTGTGTATAATCATTGACCGTTTAATGTAAAGTTCATCCAGTAATCATGATCACGAGCATTGTTTTTCTTATTATTATTATTATTATTGCCATGTTTCCTGTAAGCACAGGTTCTTTTCTGCTTCATATTATTTTATGGCTGTAAATATGTTTTTGCTATAATAAAATGGTGGAGTTAACCATTGAGATGTGTATGCATGTGTGTTGGAGGTAAGAGTGTGTGTGCGTGCTTTTGGGTCTGAGATGAGAGAGAGTGTGTGTATGTGATGTAGTGCACCACAATTACTATGATCCTGAACCAGATAAAGCAAACCTCTCAAGAAATGCAGTTAACAGTACTCATAATCTGTTTTTTTCTTCTTCTTTTTTTTCTTTTAAACAATTATATTTCACCAGAAAACATGTGAACTAATTCTAATAAAGACCTGCTTACATTTATCGATCACATAAATATTAATCAGACCAGTAAACAGGATCAGACCCAGAAGCTGATCATACTGTAGTTTGATTGCATGACAATTGAAGTAACAATAGTACTCGTAGAAGACACTTAATAATTAAACGTGCTTTACATTTAGACGATTTAAGATAGTCAGTATATTCACTTTGTGAAACAAATACTAAATATACTAAATATTTTCAACATTTATAATTATAAGTATAACACACCATGTTACAAAATACATGACTTTTGTAAGTAATAATAAAATAACTGCCTCTATGAGGATGAATGAGTGGATGATGTATAATGCATAACAGCATGTTGATAGTAGATAGTTGGAGTGAAGAGGTCCTGAAGTTCATGTGTAAAAATAGAGTACACTGTAAATGACACTCGTGCTAAAATGACACATGATAAAAACCTGCAAAATACGCTGAATATTCGGTAAACTGCAAAGGACTTAAGGACTTAACAGCAAGCACATTTATGTTGTGTGGATGTGAGTTTTACAGCTCAGTGAAACTGATTTGCTGGGGCTTTATGTTGAGATGAAACTTCAACAGAGGATCAGTGGGACTTTAAGGTGTCTTGGTCAGGACCAGAAATTCGTCGCGAGTCTTGGGATCCTCTCTGAACACTCCCAGCATTGTACTAGTTACGGTACGACTGTTCATCTTCTGCACGCCACGCATGACCATACACATGTGACTGCAACAAAACATGAAACCATTCAGTTTCAAAGGGAAAAGTATGATAGCGTTCTAATAATGTGTTAGTAAAGTTAAAAGGGGTGTAACAATGTGAAACATTGATGATAATCATGCAGCTTAGTATGGAGATGAAACTGCAAAATCGCTATTTTATATATATAATTTGTTTTACGGTAATAGATGTACAGTCATGTAAAAAATTATTGCCTCTTCTTTTAATTCTGTTTTTTTTTTGTGCGAAAACTTGATCATAGTTGGTCTTAGTATTAAGCAAATACAACCACAGACAAAAAACACATTTCTCCACCGTGCCATTATTTATTTAACAAAAATGAAGCCAAAAAGAAAACCATCATTTAGCCAATACTAAGTACCCCCCATGATTCAATACCTTGTAGATTCACCTTTAGCAGAAATAACTTGAAATAATCGTTTCCAGTAAGCCTTATTAGTCTCTCACATTGGTTTTGGTACATTCTTCCTCGCAACATTGCTCCAATTTTTGACTTTGCTTACACACAGCTCTGTTAAGGTCCCGCATTACAATTAGGTTGAGATCTGGACTTTGACTAGGCCATCCTAATAATCATTCTATTTTTTCAAGTAGTCTGATGTAGATTTACTGGGCTGCTTCGGATCATTGTCCTGTTGGATGACCCACTTTTGACCAAGCTTTACCAATCGGACAGATGCCTTCACACTTGAATACTTCGTTATACAGACAAGTTCATGGTCGCAAAAACAAGGCCAAATCATCCCTTTACTGCCGTGCTTTTGGGTCATGCATACATGCAAAAAACTAACAAAACAAAACAAAAACAGCATGACTTGAATGCTTTTCACAAGAACATTGAAATCCAAACTGTTTGAAAATAGTTTTATAAGCCTTGATGTGTACAGTAGCAACAATCGCTTCTCTAAGAACATTGCTTTCCTTCTTTCCTTCTTGGCATTGCGTTAATGCTGATGTTTAGCAGCACCTGATTGCAACTTACCCTATTATCCTGTGAAAGCAGTAAGGAAGTACTTAGGTTGTAGTTGAGGTTCTATGTTCCTAATACAGTACTAAGACCCACTACAATCAGATGATTTGTATTATGTTTTGACTTAAAAGAGGGGGCACTAACTTTTAAACACGACTGTATCCTAGAGGATTTGCATTTGTAATTGCAGCTAAAATGTTTCTACCAAGCACTGATCATGGTAAAAGTACAGCCAACAACTAACAAATCTCTGCTTTTTTGTTCAATTAATCCCATTTCACAATAAAAAATGTTTAGATATTCATTTGTTGGAAAAATTATATAAAAACAAATCAGAAAAAGAAAGTAACATCATTGTGTGAGGCATTGTATATATCTGTGTATGAATGATTAAACTGGATTAGGATCTGTTAATTCTGTTACTCACGCTGCTTCAATGACTACTGCTACACCTGCTGGCTGCAGGGCTTCAAAGATGGCCATGGCAATTTGCTTCGTCAGACGCTCTTGTACTGCAATGGAGGAGAATTAGGACATATAGTATGTAACATATTAAGCATAGAAAGCATGTAATCTCTATTGAGATTTCTTTATGAGTTCTGCAGAGACATTTACTTGACTGGACCGTTGGTGATTACCTTGCAGTCTGCGGCTGTAGATTTCTACAATCCTGCAGAGTGACAATATTGGGAAAATAAGTTAAATACATGTATATCCAGATGACAACCAAATTTAGTCTGTTTTTCCCTAAAAGCATTTATTGAAAGAATTGTGGTTTTGACTATGGATGACATAAAAGTAATGTAAAGCCAGTGTTTACTTCCTCACCTGATTACTGGCCTGCTGTAATCATTAATCTTTTAATCAATATCCTTTTTTGTAAAACTAGGTCTGGCCTGGTTTAGCCTCTGGACTCCATTGATATACAACTGGAAATGCTTGGTCAATCATTTCAACTCACTATCTGTATACAAATGTATCCGAATTTAGCACTGTGATTTGTTTTAAGCCTTTGGTGCGCAATCAAGACTGAAAAACGAAGGCCAAGGTCTGCAGCTGACAAGTTATGTACAGTAGTAAGGCTCCACATTAATAATGCAAGGGCTTAAGGCTTAAGGGCTTCTTGTGACAATAAATGTATAAATCTATTGAGAATTGCATGGGTTCCCACAGGCTAGATGAGATTTCCTCAGCATCAGAAGCGGAATTGGATATATTTTTTTCAGATCCAATTGGATGCATTTTTAGGCCTTGCGACTAAGCTTCAAGTACAGTAAATGGGCTACCATGACGGGAGAACTCGCTGGCGAGTGACTAACGCATTTCCTCAGTCTTTAGACTGTCACTGTGATGAGGCGCCATGTGTTTTTACAAACTGTCACATGCGCTGCATACTCACCTGGCAAGTTTACTAAGGCCAACTACTTTCTTATTTGGCAAATATCCTATGTGGACCTAAGGATCAGAAAACAAGCAAGTAAAATTATATCACAACAGCTTGTTCAGTCTTCTTTTCTGCTATCTGTTCAGGTAACATGATCTCTGTTAACTTGCCGAGACTAACATCGAGCAAAATGACACTGATTTGATCAAGTTTACCTTGCCGAAGAATGGTACTAGATGATGTTCGCAAAGCGAGAACATATCGATGTCTTTCACTATAACCATCTCGTCATGATCTTCTTCAAAAATGGCACTGTTAAGGACGTCTGCAGATATCAGAAGGACAGGAACAGATAATTGATTTAGTCACTGTCACTTGTGTGCAGGGCAGCATTTTACCAAACGGACATATTTTATACATGATTTGCATGTATTGTCTGGAGATAGCAATAAAACTTACTGCAATGGATCTAAAGTGCACGTGGCAAAAATGTATTAATTAATAAAATTAATTTTAAAAAATCAAAGGCATGATTTAATCCATTCTTTAGAGTTTTAGTCCATAAATTATAACATGCTTCCAGAATTTACCTGACTGATGAACCACTGGTTAAGATAAGATAAGATAAGATAAGATAAGATAAGATAAGATAAGATAAACCTTTATTAGTCCCACAACTGGGAAATTAGTTTTTCCACGGCAGTAAGTGGAAAATACAAAGCTAAAAATGAAGAAACAACAGAATAAAGTAGAATAAAATAGAAAAAAAGTAGAATACTAACAGTATAAAATGTACACTATACAATCTGGGAGTAGAATATGGACATCTGTGTAGTAAAATATTTACATAAGTATATTGTAAGCAGTGACTATATGTAAGCAGAGTTGACTAAGTGATATGTCTGTACACAATGAGTATGTGTCATAGTGAGTGACAGGCATTTACAATAATGTTTTAAATTGCACACTTTGCCCAGTTATGGTGGTTCAGACAAGACGGAAAGAAAAATTGTAAAAAAAATAAAATAAAATAAATAAATAAATAAATAAAAAATGTTCCACTACAGTATTGCATATACAGTAGCTAGAAAAAAAAGGAGTTACAACTACTTAAAAGCTTGGTGAACATGAACATGTTTGATTAAAACTGTATTAAAACCCAGAATATTCCAAGAAAAGTCTAAGTCAGTTTCCCCAAATCGAGCAAATGTGAACGACAAAGGTGTGAAACTACTTGGGTACTAAAGTTACAGGTGATACGGCGGTATAAGGCGCGGTCCGGGTCCGCTTCTTCACCGTAGCTGTGTTGGTGGTAGCCCTTGGTTAGGAACTGCATGGCTTCGGCGGCTCGGACCGGAGTTTTCAGCAGCCCCTCGCGCTCGGCGTCCTCTCCCAGAGCGCGCAGGATGTTGGAGTAAGCTGACTGCATGGCCGCCGCCCGCCGCTCCTCCGCTTGCACGCGCGCCGCTTCGCCTCGTTTCATCTTCTGCACGGAGCTCTCGCTGTTATAGCCGTTATTACGGCACCGCACCTCGATCACGCCGTTCATCTCCACACCGTTGTGGCACTCCATCGCGCACATGTACGTTTTATGAGGGTCAACAGGTAAAGATATAGACTTGCACGTCCACCTGCTGCTGCTCTCCGCTTCTGCTCCACCAGTCTTGTTGCGTCGCCCTATTTATACAGCTTCATCCCCTCACTGCGTGCTCACGACATAACACAATATGTTGCCCAATGTTCTCATTACGAGGAAAATTTAGTTTCCACTCAGTCGACTGGTGAGTGGATTCAGACAGGTGATTTGTAAAGAGACCCTTCACACTATGGATTAGTCTTTTTCTGATCAAATCTCACTCATTCTCTCACTTATCGTCTAACACCTTTACGCTTTATCCCCCTATACAGGGTCGTGATGGGGCCTAATCCCAGGAGACGTAGGACACACCTACTGTAGGTGGAAGGGGTGCCAATCCATCACAGGAGCACATTTGGGGCAATTTGGAAACACCAATTAGCCTAACCTGCATGTCCGGAGTATCCGGAGGAAACCCACCAAGCACCTGGAGAACATGCGAACTCCACTCACATACAGTAGACCTGATGTGGAAATCAAACCCCGACCCTGGAGGTGCTGACCACGTCCCCATTGTGCCTCCCTGGTATTTGATATTTTTTTGTTTCACAAATTCAGCTGTTTTGAATTAACGATTACTATACCATACAAAAAACTCTTTCACAAATTCGAGATATACTGTACTTGTGTCATCAAGGGAAAGTGATGAGATTACCTAGTCGTTCTATACATTCAGGTTCTCAGTGGACGTCAACGTATTGCCACATAACATTGCTGAGCCTAGACATCCTCAGATCCTAACTCCAGGCATCCAAAGGCCTGATACAGTGGACATTATGCATGATGGGTGCATCTCATTATGCACTTCACTCCTTACCCTGACTCACCCATCACTTTGGAATAGGATCAATCTCAATTAATTAGAACACATGACCTTTTGTTCATTGCTCCAAAGTCCAATACAACGATTTCTAATGTGAAGTTTTTACAGTTCAACTTCACCAAGCAGTTACATTATCTCTGATCATGACCAGTCATGGTTTTTCTTCCCAACCACATTTCTCCCATGAAGCTGACAGTTCAACACTTCCATCCGTCCAGGTTTTAATAACGTTTTTGACAGTTCTTTCCCCAATTTCAATATTTTTTTCCATATATTCCGTATATTAATTTTTCATTTAATTCTTTTTTAGTGCAGGGGTGGCTCAAATATTTAAGGCTGTAGCTTACTGGGTTACTGATCGGTGATCGGGGGCAATTAGCCTAATCTGCATGTTTTTGGATTGCGGGAGGAAACCAGAGGATTGTGTACATCATGTACATCATGATATACAGTATGTGAGGTGTATATATAATGTCAGATTAAAATTAAGAGGACTAAGTTCATTGTGAATGCATCAGGTTTGATTTGAGCTTCAGTATGGTAATCCCACTGTATATGTATTGACATTTCCTGAAATACATCTATGGCAAAACTAATTCATTGCTTATTGCAACTGACAGATATATCACAACATGTAGGAGCTTTATTGTGAAGTTGTCTTTTGTCTTAACATGTGCAACACATGGCTACTTTACATGTGTTCAAATTGATTTGAGATTAAACATTATTTAGCAATGTATTTATAACCTAAGCAACTCTATTTCTGTATGCTATTACTAAACACAAACCCACGAAGTACATCTTTGGCAATTATACATTCATACAATCTGTTAACACAGCCCCTTTGTACTAAAATAGCATGGCATATTGCATCAGTGTGTTGCATCACTACTCATTTTCTATCCTCCTTCAAAGGTCCGAATAGACCCTGTAGGAACAAGGAAACACATAAAGCTTTTATCTTTTCTTTTAATAATTATTCAAGACCAGAATGGAAACAGGGTGAAAGATGGGATTAGATAGGAACTGTGATGTGAGTGGAGATTATGGGTCTGCATACACTGAAATGGTCTATTATAGAGCATCTCTGACGTGGCAGAGGATGCTTGTGGTGCTCTGTTTGCACCAGACCTGACATCATGATAGGTTCATGCGTCATCCTATGACATGAAACACAGCTGCCCTGGACTCAGATCACATCAATCATATCGACATGGAAAGCAGGTGAACAAACTGCATGGGCTCTGCAAGGCTAACTATGTGTTCAAATGTTCAGTTGTAGAGCTTCAATAGAGCATTGTTAGTTCATGTAAGAGGTTTGTGAAAAAAGGTCAAAGCATCAAAGCTTATACTGTTACAAAGTTTCTTATAATGGCATTAAATAATATATAATAATGAAATGAATAGAATTATACGGATACAGTATATATGTCAATCAGCCATATCAGTAACACCACATAACATTAAAACATTAACATTGATCAGTTATACACCAGTAAACTAGTGACATGATTGTGAGCAGTGACTATTGGACAGCCAAAGCTCACCCATGTCTGTGGGGACCAAAGTAATGGAAATTACTGAAAAAAAGTTAGTACTCACCAGCCAAAGAGTCCAATGCTACTGACCCGCCTCCAAACTGACCAGATCCCAACCCTGTGGAGCACCCATGGGATGACCGGACAAACAAATCTCATCCTAGAAGGCCCAACTCACCCACAGCACCCAAATGATCTGCCGCCAATGAACCCCCAGGTATTGTGGAATCATACCCAGAGGGGTAGTGCTTTCCAAGTGGCGCACGGCAAACATCCACAATACTGGGAATTATGCTTTTGTGTCATAATCTTATGGTATCTTTCTTCAATTTCCAGATTATTGAAAGCACACATCCAATATTGAGTTTTAAAATATCAGCAATTAGAATCACAACCAATCAAGGACCAAGAACCAATCAATGTTTGTTGAATTAATCTAGAGTGAAAGATTGGCTCTAATTTGATTCTTCCACATACTAGTTATGATAAACACTTCAACATTAACTAGCACATTAAAATTGCTAAGAGACAATCAGCTTGCTACAGCAGACAACATAAATTCTGCAAAACAAAGATTCTTGCCAACTACAGGTCGTCACCTGACTTCATTTTATTGCCACATAACGCTGCTGAGTCTAGACCTGACCAACTGATGACCAACATGAATGTCTCCAGAGGTTTGTACAGTGGCTAATATGCATGATGGTTGCATTGCTTCATGTGTTTCCATGTGTTTACGCTGGTGCACCCATCGTTCTGTAATAGGGTCAATCTGAACTTATCAGTGCAGATGACCTGTTGCTTTTGCTCCAAAGTCTAATCTTTATGCTCCCTAGCAAATTGAAGCCTTTTTTTCCGATTAGACTCACTAAATAAAAAGTGCATTTCTCAAGACCACACAATTCTCCCAAACATGTGAGTTTTCATCACATTTTGTGCATATGGAAATGCTCTTACATTCACTTTTAAAATTTCATTGATTACGGTCAGCCGTGAATTTCTCCTGTATTTGACATTTCTATTAGATTAGACTTTGTATCTAATTTCCTCTGTAAGGTGTGAGTATAAAGCTGATTCTGGTGGATTGAGCTACCTTGTACTACTGTAGCCCAAACCAACAGTGGAATGTGCAAAATTTAGTAAGTTGCAATAATAAAATAAGATTGTACTGTACAATGTTGTGCCTCAAAACCAGTTTGCAGATGCAAACATTTAAATGTTTAAGTTCAAAGTAACATTGTGGGAAAGATAAGATTTTTTTATGGTGAGATGTACTAGGTAGCATGTTTTGACTATAGGTAGCATTATTTTATGCATGAGCAAAACAGTTGTAAGATAGGGGCTGCTGAGGAACTGGAGTTCTTGAGAAAAAAGAAAAACACTTATCCTGTACAGGGTAATGGGGCCTCAGGGCATAATGCAGAGGACACCCTGGATGGGGTGCCAATCCACCACAGGGCACACAAGCATATACACTACAGGCAATTTGTAAAGGCCAATTTGACTACTCTGCAGATCTTTGGACTGTAGGAGGAAACCAGAGTACCTGGAGGTACATAGATCCGACATGGGAATTGAACCCTTGACCCTGAATTAGAGAAACCACCATGCTGCCCCTTTCACAGTACACATAGACAAACACTCAATTCTCACTCAAACACTCTTGCCTCTGCCCTCATTATGCCGTGCTATAATGCAACCTAGAACGATCATTGGATGAATTCCCCACACGTGTAAATTCTTTGCCACCCACCTCTTGGTGTGGAGCGTTGCAGCTACTGTACTGTAGGTGTGAAGGAGCAGAGGAATGTGTGTGTTCAGGCATACTACAGTATGCATGCATAGTGCCATGGAATTGATTGCAAATTTACTGATACACTGTAAATAGACTGTAATAAATTGACAAAAACAAACAGGATGAGGATGGGTAAAATTATGAACCCCTTATTAAATGTTGTAATATATCATATGTGCTTCAATATGCGCATCAACATCAAAAAGATAAAATTGAGACCAATAGGGGAAAAAAAATTTAAAGTTTGGTAAGGTAATTAACAGAATTATTTTAAGCCCAACTTTAAAAGAGGTTTATCAGGGAAAATCAGATTATCAGTAGGTTTATGTACTGTATTGTGAAATCAGATAAATATTTGGAGACGACGATTAGACGTACATACTGTAGGCAAGGCAAGGCAAGGCAAGTTTATTTGTATAGCACATTTCATACAGAATGGAAATTCAAAGTGCTTTACATAGAAGAAGAGAAAATAATAATAAAATGAAATAAAAGATAATATCAATAAAACTTTTTAACAAAAACTTAACAGAAATAAAATAAAAAAAACAGTTAGCAATAAAACTTTAAACTAATTTAAATTTAATTACAAATAAAAATAGAAAACTAATTAAAACTAATTAAAACATCATTTAAAATAGGAAGAAGAAAAAAAAATGTAATAAAATAATGCAATCGGTTAAAAAATTAAGTAAATATAAAATATAATGCAGTCGGTTCGGACGTAGCACAGTGCTCATTTGATAAATGCGCAGCTAAATAGATGAGTTTTAAGTCTTGATTTAAAAGTGACTAATGTTTTAGCACATCTGATCTCTTCTGGAAGCTGGTTCCAACTGCGGGCAGCATAATGGCTAAAGGCGGACTTCCCTTGTTTTGTGTGCACCCTTGGTATTTCTAACTGACTCGATCCTACCGATCTGAGTGGTCTGTTAGGTTTATATTCAATGAGCATATCTGCAATGTATTTAGGTCCTAGGCCATTAAATGATTTATAAACAAGTAAAAGTACTTTAAAATCTATCCTAAATGTTATAGGAAGCCGGTGTAGGGACCTGAGGACTGGTGTGATGTGATCTGATTTTCTGGTTCTAGTTAGAATCCTGGCAGCAGCGTTCTGGATGAGCTGCAGCTGTCTAATGGTCTTCTTGGGAAGGCAGACCATTACAATAATCCACCCTGCTGGTGATAAAGGCATGGACAAGTTTCTCCAAGTCTTGATTAGAAACAAAACATCTAATTCTTGCAATGTTTTTGAGATGATAGTATGCTGATTTAGTTATTGCTTTGACATGGCTACTGAAACTAAGGTCTGTCTCCAGAATCACCCCAAGATTCTTGACTTGATTTTTAGTTATTTGACCCCTAGAGTGAAGGTATGCATTCACCTTCAGAGCTTCATCTTTATTTCCAAATGCAATGACCTCAGTTTTCTCCTTGTTTAATTGAAGAAAATTCTGGCACATCCAACTGTTAATTTCATCAAGGCATTGGCAGAGGGAGTCAACTGGGCTATTGTCATACACACTCAATCTGCGCCCGGCACTAGGACCCGGAAGTAAGACGGGCGCAAAACCAGGAAGTATAAAAGAGGTAAACAAACGATGGCTTACCGCTCAGTCATTGAGTTCGGCCCATGTCAGCTCCAGTTGTCGTTTCAGCAAACCGTGAGTACTCACATGTTGGTTCCGTTGTCTTTTGCTATTGTGTGTGTATCTACAGGACGCGGGTTAAATTTGTGTTTTTCCCTTGCTCCGTTTTTGTGAGAGTCCTTAGACTAAATCCCGTGGCTATCCTGCCTACTCGCTTCTTTCCGCGTTTGGGTTTATCCTCCACGCTACATTGGGCTAACCGCTAAAGCTACGTCTTCTGGTCACCTCAGGATAGTCCATCTTGACAGAATGACTGAGCCCTCCGCGGTGAACCCAGCGGATTATGCGAGTCTCTGCGACGTTGTAGATCAGCATGCCGCGCTCATCAATCAGCTAACCGGGGATCTCGCTTCTCTCCGCCGCGAGGTCGCTGAGCTCCGGCAGGAGAATGCGGATCTCCACGCAGCTGTTGATGGCGTGACTGCTCGATCGCACGCCGCGGAGGCTGCGGCGCCGCATCATCCCCCCTCGCCCCCCCTTCTGATGTTTTTCTTTCTCTACCAGAGAAGTGGAATGGCACGGATGGGAAGTGCAGTGTATTTCTTACAGCTCTCGATCTGGTGTTTGAGTTTAGTGCCACCAAGTACTCCACCGATTGCCTTCGCATTGCTCTTCTCGTCTCGTTGCTAAAAGGGCAGGCAGCTGAGTGGGCCACGGCAGTTCTACAAGCAGATACGGACACCGCCCACTCATACAATGAGTTCACCCACCAACTCAGACTCACCTTCAAACACCCAGCGGGCGAGGTGGAGACCGACACCAGACTTTATCATCCGAGGCAGGGAGGATTGCCCGTGAGCCGCTACACAGCGGAGTTTCGCACCCTCGCCGTTCAGACCACGTGGGGCGATGCAGCGCTCCGGACGTCCTACTACGAGGGTCTGGCTTCTCGAATAAAGGACGAACTAGCCGGGCGAGAGCTTCCTGCGACCCTGGAGGTCCTGATCCAACTCGCTCTCCGGATCGACCAGCGCCTTCTCTCTCGCCCGAGGCCAGCCCCTCGCACCCTGCCACCCGCACCCACCTTCACTGTCACCACTCCACGACCCGCACCCGCCTTCACCGTCACCACTCCATGACCCGCAGACTCCGTCACCTACTCCACCCCTGGATATGTCGGTTCTCCACTTCCTGCCGTGGTTGACACAGGAGCCGGGGAACCCATGCAACTAGGACGCGCCTCCTTGACCGCTGCAGAACGGGAGAGACGTTTCCGTGAAGGACTCTGTGCCTATTGCGGGTCAGCCACACATCACCGGGCAACCTGTCCTCTCAGACCGGGAAACGCCCAGGCCCGGTGAGAGGAGAGAGATACTCGCCGGGTCACCTTCGTCTCTCCGCCATCACCACCAACTCCTCCCGTCTCACGGTTCAGGTACACCTCCAGGTTGGCCACAAACGAGTCAGAAGTGCTGCGTTCATCGACTCCGGGGCAGCAGGTAACTTCATTGACTCCTCATACGCCAAAAAACTGGGGGTAAAACTCGAGGCGTTATCCCAGCCCGTTCGTATCACATCTGTCGACGGTCGCCCCCTATCCACCAGCCCAATCAGCACCCAAACCGAACCTCTCGCTATCTCCATCGACCAGCACCATGAACAACTAAGATTTTTCGTCACCCCCATCTTGTCACCTCCCATCATCCTTGGCCATCCCTGGCTGCTCCAACACGACCCTCTAATCTCCTGGACCCAAAATCGGATCCTCCAGTGGGGCGCGACCTGCAACGAACTATGCCTACGGGCAGCGGCTGGGACGTGCTCTAGGGAGTCCGAAGCCCCCGACGTCGACACCAACGCTGTCCCCGAGCCATATCGGGACCTGGCGGAGGTCTTCTGTAAACGACGAGCCATCCATCTTCCTCCCCATCGTCCCTACGACCTCGCCATTGACCTCCAACCTGGTATGGTCCCACCCCGCGGCCACCTCTATTCGCTCACCTCCACCGAGACTAAGGTGATGGAGGAATACATGACCAACGCCCTGCGCCAAGGCACCATCAGACCATCCTCCTCACCTGCCGCCGCGGGGTTCTTCTTCGTGAAGAAAAAAGGCGGTGAACTTCGCCCCTGTGTCGACTATCGGGGGCTCAACAACATCACCGTCAAAAACCGACATCCCCTGCCTCTTACCAACTCAGCCCTGGACGCTCTCTCTGGCGCCACCATCTTTACGAAGTTGGATCTCCGGAGCGCCTACAACTTGGTGCGCATCAGAGAGGGCGATGAGTGGAAGACGGCCTTCATCACACCCACCGGACATTACGAAACTCTCGTCATGCCGTTCGGACTGTGCAATGCCCCCACCGCATTTCAACATCTGATCAACGATGTCCTTCGTGACATGCTCAGCCGGTGGGCATTCGCTTATCTGGATGATATTTTAATCTATTCACGTACTATGGAAGAACACACCCAGCACGTCAGAGCGGTTCTCAAGAGATTACTCGCCCACCAACTGTACTGTAAGTTGGAAAAGTGCGCTTTTCACGAGCGCTCCACCACGTTCCTGGGTTTTGTCATCTCGCCCCAGGGTGTGGCCATGGACCCGCAGAAGCTAGAGGTTGTGCGTCATTGGCCCCTACCCAAGACTCTCAAGCAGCTTCAACGGTTTCTCGGGTTTGCGAACTTCTATCGTCGCTTTATCCGGGACTACAGTACAGTTGCCGCCCCCCTAACCGCTCTGACCCGCCCTTCACCCCTTTCGTTTCACCTCAACCCGGCCGCCATATCTGCCTTCCGGTCACTGTGTCACCGTTTCACCACTGCACCGATTCTCCACCATCCAGATACCAGTAAACCATTCGTTGTAGAGGTGGATGCTTCAGATGTGGGCGCTGGGGCTATCCTCTCACAACGAGGTCCAGATCAAAAGCTACACCCATGTAGCTTCTTCTCCAGAAAATTCAATCCCACTCAGCAGCGATACGGGGTAGGGGACCGCGAACTGCTGGCCATAAAGTGGGCTCTGGAGGAATGGCGTCACTGGCTCCAGGGCGTCAGCGAGCCATTCATAATCTGGACTGACCATCAAAACCTCATCACCATTAAAACAATCAGACAGTTAAACCCACGACAGGCGCGGTGGGCTCTCTTTTTCGAAAGCTACAACTTCACCTCTCATACCGCCCGGGGTCTAAGAACACCAAAGCAGACGCCCTCTCACGACAGCTAGAGGTGGACCTCCCCCGGGCGGACCCCCCGTCGGTCCTTCCATCCTCCAGGATCATCGCCCCCCTCCAACTGGACCTGGAAACGAGAGTCCGCCAGGCACAAGGTACAGAGACCGAACCGGCAGGTGGGCCACCTGGATGACTCTTCGTGCCCGAGGTGATAAGACCAGAGGTCCTCCAATGGGGACACTCATCACCCATCTCAGGCCATCCGGGCACCCGACGATCCCTCCAATTTCTTCAGCGCGATTTCTGGTGGCCATCCATGACGAGGGACGTCCGACAGTTCGTTCAGGCATGTCCCGTGTGCGCCAGGGCCAAAAGCTCCAACCAACCAACCCCAGGAGAACTCCAACCACTCCCAGTTCCTCGACGGCCCTGGACGCACATCGCCGTCGACTTCATCACGGGCCTGCCGGCCTCCGAAGGCAAGGACACCATCCTCACAATCGTGGATCGGTTCTCTAAAACCGTGCATCTGGTGGCTCTCGCCGGACTCCCGTCAGCTAAGGAGACAGCAGAGTTGATATTAGAGCACATAGTCCGTCTGCATGGGTTCCCCAAGGACATCGTCTCGGACAGAGGGCCCCAGTTCACAGCCCGGTTCTGGAAGGCCTTCTGCCGTCTGATCGACTCCACCTGCAGTCTGTCCTCCGGATACCACCCAGAGACTAACGGTCAGACGGAGCGGACCAACCAACAACTGGGGCGCTATCTGAGATGTTTCGTGGCAGGCCGTCAGCGCTCCTGGGCCCACTACCTCATCTGGGCTGAGTTGTCACATAACCTTCACATCTCCTCAGCCACCAACCTAAGCCCATTTGAGGTATGTCACGGTTTCCAACCTTCCGTGTTCAACCACCCAGAACCGGAGGTTGATGTACCGTCGGCCCAACAGTTGGTCCGCAGATGTCGGCGGCTCTGGATCACGACCAACCGGGCCATTCAACGCGCCAACACCCGCTACACTCACCAACACCGCCGTCGACATCCCCCGGGACGACTGTACCATGTAGGTGACAAGGTATGGCTTTCCTCGAAAAACCTCCACCTTCACACCGAGTCAACAAAGCTCTCCCCCAGGTTCATCGGACCATACCGCATCACCCACAGAATCAATCTTGTCACCTACCGGCTCCAGCTGCCTGCGACGCTCCGGATCCACCCAGTATTTCACCTATCCCAGTTCAAGCCCTTCATCACCTCACCCATGATTCCACCCACCCCCCCAGCTCCTCCTCCCCGGATCATCGACGGCGGTCCCGCCTACACCGTGCGTCGAATCCTCGACTTGCGCCCTCGGGGCAAAGGTACGCAATACCTGGTGGACTGGGAGGGCTATGGCCCCGAGGAGCGATCTTGGATCCCGGCCCGGTTCATTCTCGACCCAGAGCTAATTCGGGATTACCGTCACAGGGTATCCTCCGCCCCAGGACCGTCAGGAGCCAGTCCTGGACAGGGGGGTACTGTCATACACACTCAATCTGCGCCCGGCACTAGGACCCGGAAGTAAGACGGGCGCAAAACCAGGAAGTATAAAAGAGGTAAACAAACGATGGCTTACCGCTCAGTCATTGAGTTCGGCCCATGTCAGCTCCAGTTGTCGTTTCAGCAAACCGTGAGTACTCACATGTTGGTTCCGTTGTCTTTTGCTATTGTGTGTGTATCTACAGGACGCGGGTTAAATTTGTGTTTTTCCCTTGCTCCGTTTTTGTGAGAGTCCTTAGACTAAATCGCGTGGCTATCCTGCCTACTCGCTTCTTTCCGCATTTGGGTTTATCCTCCACGCTACATTGGGCTAACCGCTAAAGCTACGTCTTCTGGTCACCTCAGGTTAGTCCATCTTGACAGCTATAGTCATTTGGAGATAAGACTAGGTAAATCTGGGTATCATCAGCATAGCTGTGATAGGCAATTTGGTTCTTTCTCATTATCTGACTTAGTGGGAGCATATACAGGCTAAACAGGAGGGGTGCAAGAATTGAGCCTTGTGGGACTCCGCATGTTATGGACGTCCACTTAGACTTGTGCTCTCCTAAACTCACATAATAGCCTCTCCTTTCTAAGTATGACCTGAACCATTTGAGTACCATCCCAGAAAGCCCGACCCAGTTTTCCAGTCTTTCTATTAGTATTTTATGATCGACATTGTCAAACGCAGCACTAAGATCTAGCAGTACCAGCACTGATATTTTGACAGAATCAGAATTTAAACGAATGTCGTTTATTATCTTTATGAGCGCTGTCTCTGTACTATGATGCGCTCGGAAACCAGATTGAAAACTGTCCAGGTATTCATTTGAGTTTAAATGGTTGTTCAGCTGATTAAAAACAACCTTTTCAATAATCTTACCTATAAAAGGAAGATTTGATATTGGTCTGTAGTTTTTCAGTATTGTATTATCAAGATTGCTCTTTTTCAGGAGTGGCTTTACAACTGCGGTTTTCAGAGGATTTGGGAATGTCCCAGAGAGAAGTGAGGTGTTTACCACTTTTAAAAGATCTGCTTCTAAACAGTTAAACACACTTTTGAAAAAAAATGTAGGAAGTGTGTCAAGGTTGCAGGTTGACGATTTGTGGTGCTGTACTATTTCTCCCAAGATTTTGCTATAAATTGCTTGAAAGACAGACATAGTAACAGTTTTTTGAGGTTGTGTTTGAGTTTTTCTGACCGCTGCATAACTTGATGTGTTAATAGCCCTTCTAATATTACTGATTTTCTCAGAAAAGAACGAAGCAAACTCATTGCATTTGCTATCAGAGAGCATTTCAATGGGAATCTGACTTGGTGGGTTTGTCAGTCTCTCAACAGTAGCAAAAAGAGTGCGTGTGTTGTTTAAGTTACTGTTTATAATGTTTGAGAAAAATGTCTGTCTAGCTGTGGCTAGTTCCACATTACAAGCATGAAGGCTGTCTTTATAGATGCTATAGTGAATTTCAAGTTTTGTCTTCTGCCACATCCGCTCAGCTTTTCGACATTGTCTTTTCACACACTGAACTGCTGGTGATTTTCTCCATGGTGATTTCTGACTGCCCGTCTCTCTGACCTTTTCCGGAGCAATATCATCAATAACATTCCTAACTTTTGAGTTAAATGAATCAAGAAGATCAACAGAGTCTGCAGAAATGCTTGGTGTTAAAGATATAGCCTTCATAAATAGTGCACTTGTATTCTCATTAATGCATCTCTTTCTGACAGAGACAGATCTAGATTCGGTGGTAACAGAGATCAATATATCAAAGAAAATACAGAAGTGATCAGATAGTGCTACGTCCTTTATGGACGAGATGTTTAGACCTTTACTGATGAGTAAGTCTAGAGTGTGTCCACGATTATGTGTGGGCCCATGCACATGCTGAATCAGGTCAAAAGTGTTTAGAACACTTAACATTTCTTTTGTAATATTGATTTCTGCATTATCAATGTGAATATTAAAGTCCCCTGTTATAGCAAAATGGTCAAACTCTGATGAAATCATTGATAGCAGTTCTGTAAACTCTTCAATGAAGTCTGGCGAGTATTTTGGAGGTCTGTAAATAATGATAAACAGAATGCGTGGGGTACCTTTTAGCAAAATCCCTAGATATTCAAAAGACAAATATTGACCAAATGACACTTGCTTGCATTGATAACTATCTTTAAATAGAGCAGCTACACCTTCGCCTCTCCTAACAGTTCTCTCATGACGTTCTCTCAGACACTCATGAACGTAAAGTTAGGAGGGGTTTCATTAAGAACTGTTGCACTGCAGCTATCTTCTAGCCAAGTTTCATTTAAAAACATAAAATCCAATTTGTTTGTGGTGATAAAATCATTGATCAAAAATTATTTATTTTTTAGTGAGCGACTATTTAATAATGCTAACTTTATGACCTTACTTTTTGTCCCCACAGTAATCTTAGTTTGATGCATAATAGGTCGTAGATTAGATGTGTCAGCTGTACGGCTTGAGATGGCCTTAGACTTTCTATCACGTGTTAAAACAGAGATAGAGAAAGTTGCAGGCACACTTGGTTCCCGCTTGTTCTGTAAACATTTGTTAATGTTATTGCTATCATAGCGGGGACCCAACACACATCACTGAGAGCTGATATCTGTTTGTTTTATTTCACCTAGACCAGATAAAGGAGGGGGGTTTGAGCCTTGGCGCTGTGGCAGCGGTCGGAGAGTTCTCACAGGAGGGGGAGGACGAGCTGGGCCCACAGGCCTTGATGGTGGTGGAGCTCGCTGTTTTTTACTTGGTATCTGGGGGCTAATAATCAAAACATTTGCTCCATTTCTTTCTGCTCCATTTCTCAGTGTGGCACATGTGCTTCCATATGTTTTTTTGTGTGTGTGCTTTTTTCACACATTGAAACAACATAAAGTAATATCAGCAACTCTTTCTGTCCTAAACAATGAGCAAAGCAAGACTTTGACAAAAGTCATCCAGGCAAATATTGCAGTTCAGTTACAAAGGCCACAGATCATTCAGAGAAGATGAACTCACTGCCCTGATTAACCTGAAAATACTCTAGGCTCTTACTCACTAAAAAGAGAATGGTTACACATACAAAAAAAAGATTTGTGATATAAATAGAAATTAAATATAATAAATATTTAATATGAATTCATACATTATATAATTTTTAAAATCTATATACAGTTACACTGTATATACACACACACACACACACACACACATATATATATATACTGTATATATATATATATATATATATATATATATATATATATATATATATATATATATATACAGTATATATACATGTGCAATCAAAACAATCCATTCAATGTCTTGAAAAAATATACAGTTACAAAACTATATACAGTTACACTGTATACACACAAACACTATATATATATATATATATATATATATATATATATATATATATATATATATATATATACAGTATATATACATGTGCAATCAAAACAATCCATTCAATCAACAATGTCTTGATTTATTTCAATTGTTGTCATTTAAATCAATGCATCAGTGCAAATTGCAAATTGTCTCACCATTACACCACTAATTCATATATTGTACTACACTGTAAATTTATTCTGACATGCCTTTATGTCATTTCTGTACATTCACACATGTTCATTTTCTCTCCACTGCATCATACCACTCAAGAATTTTGTCATTTCTTCTATCTGCTGCTAATCACATGCTTTTTCTTTATTATCTCCAGATATTTATTTATTTCAATATACAAATAATGTAACATAAAGACTACAAGCAAATGCGAGTGGGTTTTCACCTTACCATGATTTTAATTATTACTTTGAGCTGAAGTTAATTAGATGATTTGTTTTAACGGTCTTGTATAACTATGAAAATATAAAAATCCGAAGCAGCTTTATTGCATTCATTTATTCTGTAATTTATGTCAGGATGCACTGGCACAGGCTTCAATATCCACTCTGCCTGGATAAGTGCACATGCACAGGATAAGAGGCATGGACAATGAATGAACATTTTAAGCATAAAGCTGAGCAATTAGGGGTCAGGCTTGCTTGTAATTTACAGACACTCCTTCAGTTGAGTGGAGTATAATAAAATTGGTACTGTAATAAGGTAAAGACCTCTGAGATTTTGCTTTGCACCAAACTTCTTCCAATGGGAAAAAGATCAGGAGTAGCTTAGTGGTTTAGGCATTGGACTGTTGACCTCAAGGTCAAAGGTTTAAACCCCTACCACCATTAAGCTACAGCTGGTGGGTCCTTGAGCAAGGCCCTTAATCCTCAACAGATCTATAGATTTATAATGAGGTGAAAGGTAAGTTGCTATGGCTTACATTTTGCCATAAATGTATGTATTAAAAAGTCAGGTCCTGGACTTAAATAGTCTAGGGGAGACCATAGTGGGTGCATAAACTTTGTCAGGTGTGAAAGTGAGAGATTTTAATTAAACTTTTAAAAGTTCAGGACTTTCTCTCAAGCTTTTCACAGCATATAACCATTATTCACAGCCTCTCATTCCCAATGGCTATGACTCAAATCTCGGGTTACAGTCAGTGTGGAGTTTCACATGTTCTCCCATGTGTCAATCTTGGTTTCTTCCTGGTTCTCTGGTTTCCTCCCACCTCCCAAAAAACATGCCAGGAGTTGGATAGGCAATATGTGCACCCATGATGCCCTGGCATCCTATTCATGTGGTATTCGCACTCCACACCCACAGTTTCTGATCCTGACAAATTCTGACAAGAATTTTACACAGTAAATGCAGATGCATGACAAATAAACAGTGATTCATCTAACCGTCCTGGAAGTACCATAACCTTGTGGTCAGAGCCAAGACTGGTAAGTATGAAATGAGTTTATTACACGAGGTAGGTGTATGGAATTGTAACATGCATAGTTTTAATTTGATGAAGCCTTCTTTTCATGCCTTACTTCTGATGTGATAATTATTTATGCTTTTTATTCTAAGATAATAAATCATGCCAACTAAATAGTCTCACTAGATGGCAGCACACAAAGCTGATGAAAGCAGATATACAGTACTAAATACATACATGCTGCTATCGTTATATGTGTTAGTTAAAGTTACTCATGAGCAGTTTAAACAAACAGAATTGCAGAAAGGATATGAATTAATTGAAAGTGTCATATTAATATGTACACAATTAATTCAAATGTATTAAAGTGCCTTCTCTTGTGCACACAACCACTTAACACATCCATTTACAGTTTCATTTATGAAGAAAACCAGCTCACATATCAGTTTTAAGCATAACTATGACAAAACTGTGATATAGGTTATGACTGCTACAGTACTGTATGCAGTATAACTTTGTTTGGCCCTTCTGTAAGGCACTTAACTGCTGCGTACTGGGAATTGGACAGTACCTCAATGAAATCCTGGATTTAAGTATAACTTAAGTCACAAAGTTCACGCCTTGAAAACTCTCCATTTGAAACTTTACACTTTTTAGATCATATTTTATCATATCCATCCATTATCTGTACCGCTTATCTTGTGTAGTGTTGCAGGCAGTCTGTAGCCTATCACAGGCAACAAGCACAAAGGGCACAAGCAGGTTGACACACTGGATGGGGTCCCAAACCCAAACACACTCAAAGGAAACCCACCAAGCATTAGGAGAACATGTAAACCCCCCCACACACAAACATACACACAGAGTAGAGGCGAGAATCAAACCCCTAACCCTGGAGGCCATCCTGTGTGCATGGAGTTTTCAGGTTCTCTATGTGCTTAGTGGGTTTCCTCCGGGTTCTTCAGTTTCCTCCCACAGAACAAAAACATGCAGATTATGCTAACTGCGTTCCCAAATTGCCCGCAGTGTGTGAATGTGCGTGTGAATGTTGACCAGAGGGCCTACCACGGTCGTACAAATGGGAATAAATACAATGGTCACCAGGTGAATGATTGGAACCCTGGGGATGCCCCCTGTGACCTTAAACAGAATTATCACTACAGATAATGAATGGATGGAAGAAATTCTTGACGGTTCTTAGTTACATGCCTTATATCACCCACAAACTTGTGAAGCTGTGCACATCCATAATAAACATTAACATATTCTGTGTATGCATTTATTTGTGCATACTATTTAGTAGTTTAGTGCACAGAGTTATTTTCAGATAGTGTACAGGAATTGCTCCACCCCTGTATGAGAGATTTTTCCATGCACTTAGGTACTGACAGCTCAAAGCTGTCCACATCAACACTAAACAAGCAATTCTGTATATTTTGGGCTTTTCAGACCATTATGAAGTGACACAAGCTGCCTACAATGTCTATAATCCACCTACAAACTGCTACAATCTGCCGTCAAATAACTCATGAACTGTTACAATATTTTCAGTCTATACACACATTTAAACTTTTTGGCAATTACGATTTCTTCCGCATTGTGGCATGCTGTACCAACTCTGATAACCTTTCTAACAAAGGCCCTTAGATTCGCAATGGGTCAGAAACAAATTAGGAAATTTAAGAAAGTCTCATAATGAGGATGCAAAATAATGTTTTTTGAGGATTTTATCCCAAATCCAGGTCTTATGTAGTCATGCTTTTCACGAAATAACAAGCACACAAGCTGTAGTTTAAATTGTATTACAGACTTAATGCACCACCTACAGTGTATAGCTTATCCTTATTCAGGGTCTCTGGAGGCGCGTGGTGTAGTGGTTAGCACAGTCGCCTTGACCCTCCAGGGTCCAAGTTCGATTCCCGGCCAGGCTCAATTCCCGTCTCTGTGTGCATGGAGTTTGCATGTTCTCCCCATGCTTGGTGGCTTTCCTCCCACAGACCAAAGACATGTAGGTTAGGTTGATTGGCGGTCCCAAATTGCCCATAGTGTGTGAGTGAGTGTATGTGTGTGTGCCCTCCGATGGATTGGCATCCTGTCCAGGGTATACCCCGCCACGTGACCCAAGTCTCCTGGGATAGGCTCTATAAAGCGATATAGAAGATGAGTGAGTGAGGGTCTGTGGACTTAGGGCACAAGGAGGTGGCATCGCTGGGAACACACACAACATTTGGGAATGCCCATTAACCTCATTCGTACTTAATTGTACTGTGGGATGAAACCCACCAAGCATGAACACAGATCCAAGGTAGGAATCAATCCTGGACCCTAGAGATACAGGGCCACAGTGCTAACCCTACATCACCGTGCCACCTTATTACAGACTGCACAGACAGTCAGTTTGGTAGTTTGGTGATTATCCTGAGCCTTCATCATTTGGATGAATCATGATCCTGATCCTGCTATGTACTCATGCCAAGTGTATAGCTACACTACATTACAGCTCATATTATACAGTTCATAGTCATAGTTTAAATAAAGAAAAAACGTACTGTGTTAATAGAAAACAAAAACGTTTCAAATAATAAAAAAAACTCTCCACGTTGACTTTCTTGGCCTAAAGTCTACTGCATCTGCTGCAAACCAGACATGCTTTTCGCCTATACACGGTCCGCAAATCCCGCCTTCCTTTTCCTGATTGGCTGTTCGAATATACTATATGCGCGCATGTCCGAGATATTAACCAATCATAAGACGGGAAATGCGCTTCGTCGGGATCAAGGAGGTGGGGCTTGTCAAAAAGCGTGTGGGAAATCCTCAATCGGAAGCTGTGGATCATGAGCTGCCTGTGATTGGAAAGTCGAGCTGTCAGTTATAGCCTCCCGTCTCTCGTCTCCTCTCCGCTCCTGCTGCCACCATATCGGCCGTCAGGGAGCGAGGACGGCAGCGAGAGGAAGGGATTCAGGACTAGCTTATTTCCCCGTTGAGTGTTAAAAATGTCGAGGTCTGGATTGAGATCGACGTGTGTCGTTGTGACCCGCTCGATTGTACAATGTTGCTGCTGAGACTGGAGGTGTGTGTGTTTTATCAGCCGACTTCTTCCGACACGGGGGAAATGTGTCCGAGTTTTCTTGCTCGCATTTTTGTCGCAAACAAAGAAAAGCCTCGGAGAAAAGCATAAACGAGCGCAATAGGACTGCAGGTGAGTTTGTCATCGGTTGTAATTTTGTTCTGCACTTATTTCTTTCTCTTCCTCTTATTTATGGTGCATGTTGTTTCAGGGCCTGTTTAAATAGTTTTTAGTTGGTACTGTAGGCCCCTCCAGCCGGTTCAACTCCAGCCTCGAGAGTGGGGTAAAAGCTCAGTCTGATCCTCTCCTACTGTATAATCTGTAACATTACAAAGCAGCACTGATCTCAACACATCATCATTACACTTTTACTATGTCCTTAGAACATCCCAATGATGGATCTCTACATTATAGCAATGAAGTCTTCCTAAATCTCATCATCAGTCCATCACAATCAGTTGTGCTATTATTAAGAAGTGTGTGTGTGTGTGTGTGTGTGTGTGTGTGTGTTGTATGACCTGCTTGTGCAAGTTATAATCATGGCCTGTAAAACCCATTTCCCCATAAAGATCTCTATTCAGAGTGTAATGTGCAGAAATCATCCATCTTTATTCCTTCTGTTCTTCTCTTATCCTCTGTGATCAGTCTTTGTAGCACACATCTGTATCAGAAAAAAAACCCCTCACATCTGGCATATTTATAAACCGAATCAAGACCCCCACACCGGTGCTGTGATTTACAGCCATAAATAAATAAAAAGTGTATAAAATACGCATCAATGATGTCATTATAGTGTATTATTACATGAAACCAAGTGAAGGGACAGGCTCTCGTTATGTATTTAATAAAAAAAAAAAGTGACGATGCCAGTCTTCTGAGCATTAAGCCAACCAAGCTTCAGGTTTCTGTTGCTTAGTTTTTGTCATCGTTTGTAATGATGTCGTGCTTATAGTCAAAGTCGACCTGGATCGTCTGCATGATTGTCATCATTGTTATTATCAACATGATGAATCCCAATGTGCATCATGTCAAAAATATATCAGAAATAGTTATCGATTCGCCAGAAACATTTTTTTTTTTAACCCTCAAACCGAGCTCAAGAGCACGTTTTCGTTTTTTTCTGTATTCCAGAACTGCTTCTGAAACGAGTGACCTATTTAGCATTAAGCAATCAGTGCAGTCATGGAACGTTTTATTTAGCTCTGTTTATGTTTCTCTGGTTTACATAAGTGGCCATGAAAAGCGCATACATATTTTTATGCACTTGGAATAACCTAGGCTTGTTCGTTATAATGGAGTACGCTAATCAGGGTTGCGCACTGAAGAGGAGCAGAATTTTAGTTTTTCACGTTGGAAATGTGATGCTGTTGGTGACGTTCCTTCCAACACACTTAACACTGCGTGATTCTATAGTGTACAGTTGAAAACGAGTATTTATATTTTTTACATGTTCTTGCGATGTGATGCCACCCAGGTGAGGATGCAGCCCCTTTAACTCTTGTTTTTTTTTTTTATTGTCTCAGCTATGTCAGATTCTGACCGGTAGAGCTGATCGTCAAGATCTGTCCACATCATTTTCACACACTTAGAATTATCTGTAGACCCTTTTAATCAGGTTTGCTACTGTGTACATCTAGAAAGATGCGTTTAAAGGGGACCAACAATTGCCTTTTAATTGTCGACCAAAAAATAAACCAAGCAAATTAGCTTTCACCACTCATGTGACCTCATATACAAAGATGTCCTCCATCATAAAATAGCTAATTTCCATAGATGCTGAAGTTGTATTTGGGCGAGGAGTGTAATAAAGGGAGTTAAGGTGTGAGGGAACTTGTTAAAGAAATACTAAAATACAGGACGTTTGATTCTTCCATTTCACTGTTATTTGGTCCTGTAGTATCACTTGGTATTGGAGCAATAGGATGAATTATATCAAATGGTCAGTGGTAGTGGTTAAAGCATTGGCCTAGTAACCAAAAGGTCCAAAAAAAGGTTCAAACCCCAGCTCCACCAAGCTGTCCCTATTGGGCCCTTGACCATTTAACCCTCAACTGCTCACATGTGTAATGGGATAAGGGAGGCTGCCAAAGGCTGTAAATGTACCAGAATTGGTATTGCTGCAATCCAATTTAACCCTAATTGTTACATTTGATTAATTATTTCAAGATAGCATTAGCCCCAGTCTCACTACTCAACATCTCTCATTATCACGAACATCCTTATTTTTTTATTTTCGTCATACATACTTTGCAGCCCCCTGAACAGATGGGGTTAATCAGTCCAGCTACTCAGCCACCACAGCTGGTCATCTTAAAGCTGGCAATGCAATGTTTTTAATTTTCTCATATCTTTCTTCTTATCCTTACACTTAGTTAAGGAAAAGTCTGCAGAAAAAACATTAGTTGTGGATCGAAACAAGCTTTTGACTGTGTAAATATGTAAATGAGTAAAACTGTTTATGTAAATATGTTGTGGGCATAGCTGTGAAATGGACACAGTGTAAGGATTATGGTTTTAATGGATGTTTAGATATTCAGAGCATTATAATGTTGTAATAAAGGTTTATTTCGAAGTGTATTTTGGGGTTTTCACGTCTAATTACATACTGCTGCTGTTCAAAGCTGGTTTAATGGAAAAATGGCCACTACAACTGGCCTGTTCATCTGCATTTGTTTCATGCAGGTTCCTGTCTTACTTTAGATGTTTTTTATACTTGAATGATTAATATGTCACTGTGTGGCTTAACATACAAGAAACATACCTGAAACTGGTCAGGTTCAAGTAACTGCACAGAAAATGAGAGCCTGGAGAGTTTTCCCGCAAGCATACATTAAAACTAAAAGTCTGGCTCTTTGGAAGCAAAACATGAATAAATAAGGGGGCTCAAGACTTTTGCACAGTACTGTGTATATACAAGAGTAAAGTATTAAAGTGCACCAGGATGCAGGAGCGATAATTACATGACCGAGTGTACAGTTAAAACCAGTTTCCCCATGAGTTGTAAAACTACAATTTGATGAAGACCAACAGAAATGTGCTCACAGGTTTAAGGAATATATTTTCCCTTATAAAAAGTTTCTTTCATTAAGCATTTTCTCCGATCTGTCTTTAGAAAAAAATATTTATTAAGTCATGCATTGAATAACTCAAACAGTATAAGAATGTGGTTAGAACAATGTGTTACCCAAATCACACAAGTTCACCTTATTGCATTCAGAAGCCAAAAGTTTAATTAAATTTAGTCGAAGCTTCACAATGCCTCATTCTCTAGTCTAGGCATCTTCCCTGATTTACTTTGGCCAGGGTACATTTCTGTTCCACATCTGTGTTTCAAAGTGCTTCCAGATCCCAGATGTTCCACTAACAATCTCTGAGGACATTTGGATTTGTTTTTGTATACAATATTACAAAACCGAATTTGAGGTGTGATCCTTGGCCCTATTCGGTGTGGAAAAGTTTATCAAGAGGACTTCGGTAATACATTATTTACACATCACCTCAGTGATAAGAATCTCACACCCAGACAGAAATTAAATAACCCCAGGAGGAGTGAGTTTCTAATGGATTGGATTTAGTTTGAACCCAGATGTTTGGGTCATATAGTCATATGATAGTGTTCTGTGCACAGCCTGGCCTTCATGCGGTCGGAGAAGCAGTGGAGTGGAGGAGAAGAGCTGGCAGCTCTTATACTTTTGGGTGAAACAAAGTTCTAGCAACAGTTTAAAAAACACAATACAACAATAATCACGTTGTATATGAGAAGTGTTTGTTTTGTTGAATGGCTTGGGGAAGGGTCACTGATATGCACACCGTGAGACTAAATACAGCAGAGCAGCAGTCAAACATCTTTTATTCCCTAATGCGAGAGGATGTCTGGATACTGTAGAAAATCATGCATGTGTGTATTCATAAAGGAGTAAAATTATCAGATAATCCTCGAGTTTGATCTTTTAAAAAGAAACAAAAGACTGAGGAAAAGAGACCTGGACGATCCAGACGGTAATAACAAGATGATCACAGAGGATCATCTGTAGCTTAGTCAGAAGTACTTAGTCATATGATTACGGCTCAGTATAATAGAGGAAGAAACATGGCGGACAAAGAGTTGAATAAAATGACACGCAAGCAAACAGGAACACATTTTGCACAAAGGATGAACTGAAACAGTAGGAAAATTTTAACTTTTATTTGTAGATCATATTTATTTCACAACTTTACAGTCCCAAAATAATTGATGTATTATGTATATGCAAAAGTAAAAAAAAAAAAAACTGTGTATGTTGAATTCTTATTCAAAACGCTCAATTAATTTCACAATTTAATTAAAAACACTACTAATAAGTAGAGATGGGGGAGATCGATTCAGTTAGGAATATATTTTAGTGGCAATTCATGTATTGCCATACTTGCTTCTTCTTAAAAAAAAATTTATTTATGCATGTACAGTATGCATTTGAGGTGGTAAAATGTTGTTGTTGTTCTATAATCCAGCAGGTGGCACACTCCAAACTATTCACACCTTGGCAGGGAGCACATAAAACATAATACAAGTAGGGCTGCAACAACTAATCGATAAAATCGATAATTATCGATAATGAAATTCGTTGTTAACGAATGCCGTTATCGATTAGTTGGGCTGCTCACGTTATTGAGGAACGCAACCACAAGATGCACAAAGGCGCACACACAAATACACAAGCGTTTGCAGAAAAAAGCGCGCGCCCCAAGTCCTCCAAGGTATGGGAGCAATTTACGTTAAATGCCTGTTATTGGGCATTAAAATCAAGCGTTTTTCTGCCGTTCGTAGTGTCCGGTGAGCGCGGATGAAGTGCCGAGGGTTTTCTACACATAGGAGTCAGTGAGAGTTCACACGGGCTTTGGTGACGTGCGTTTGTCCGGCTGCGCGGTTATACGGTGTCAAAAAATACGTTGCATGCAGCTTTTTCTTGGCGTTCAAATCCCAACGAACGCAAGGAACTTCTAGTGCGTTTTCTTCACGTTCATTTTACACTTCGGAGGACCGGATATATCCCATCATCCTACACGCTATACACAGGGAAATACGGGAAAAGGGCAAAATAAACAGAGTGAACCCAGTAGCAGCGATTTATTTTTTTTTTCTCCCTACGTCGCCGTATTAGCAGAATGTCTAGTATAGCAAAATGGTCTATATATTTTTTTATTTATAATTTTTTTATTGAGACAACAAAAAAAAGAATAAAATACACGAGAGGATCGAAATGTATAAACCGTGAAAATGATGTAGTAGACACTTCAATTAAAAAAATCATAATCTAGAAGTCTATTCTTCTTATTATTAAGTTGAATTAATTTAAGATAATTTAAAATTGAGGTCATTCTTAACAACTGAATATGTCAGTGTATTTTTTTTAAACTATATATATATATATATATATATATATATATATATATATATATATATATATATATATATATATTATACACACACTGTCAACTTGCCATCTGCAATTATTGTTAAAAACAAAAATGTTGGTATGATTTTATACTGTATAGTTATATGCAAAACATCAAATTAAAGAAACGCTTAGCTTTTATCTGATTAATCGAAACAATAATCAGCCAACTAATCTATTATCAAAATAATCGTTAGTTGAAGCCCTAAATACAAGTGTCACAACATGTCTCGCTTCTGTCCTTACATTTGTATTTCTTGCAATTTAGATGACAGAACATACGTTTTGTGAACTTAAAAGCATTACATTTTGCAGAACACGCTAAATATGTAAAAAAAAAAAAAACACCACTGTATACTATACTAGCCACATACAGATATGCTGTTATATCTCAATCAGAAAAAAAAAATTGCTCATTCAAACTGCCGCTTGCTCCCTAGTCTACCTTCTTTACATGTTCAGTAATCCATTGCCAGAATAGAGGGGGAAAAAGGACTGGCTGTATTCTGCACATGTGTTCTGCAGGAATACATTGTTGTCACTGGACTTTTAGTCAATTTATCAATTCATGTAATCGGGACAAATTTTGTCTGATTTGTTTCAAGCAGCTAGATTTCTTACAGGTTTTGAAGGTTGCGTAACAACTTATGTAATAAGTATTGAAATTCTTTGTAACTTATGTTGTTGTTGGTTTGAATGATTCATGGTCTTCATGTCTCATTCAAGGCGATACTTTATTATATATTTTTTTCGTGACTATTTTTGTTGTCCATCCTCCATTCTAGTAGGTGGAGATATTGGCCCCCCCATAAACTCAAAAGAAGTGATAATAGATTAATAAATTCTGTATTGAAAAATGATATAATTAGTCAGTACAAACAATTGAATTGAATCAAGAAAATATCTGTTAAATTGCATATTTGGTTAAATTGCATGATCTTTAATCATATCGTATTCACCATATTTTGTACTCATTCGTACTTATGACTAAGTGATAATATAACCAGCAAGTAGAAGTTGCCACTTCATTAGCCCTATTGAGAGGGGACTAGTTTTCCAAACGATGTTTGAATTAGAATTTTTTTCAGACGTCGTCTGTCATTTCATGTACGCATTCGGACGGGACTAACATCTCCGTGTTCATTACGGAGGTAGGAGTGTCTGTGTTTTACATATGGGAGTTGCAGAAGACCTCTACATCCATTATTGGTGCGCAAACTTGAATACCTGCGCGGTACTAGAGATAGTACGGTAGTTCACGTCACACAAAAGAAAACGCGTTTTGGAAAAAACATTTTCGCCAATCACAGACATTCGCATTTGGACGGGATTAGATTTCTCAGAGGACCTCCGAGTTTGCTAAAAAACAGTAGGTAATTTGCTCTGGAATTTTTACACAGGTCGTGTGAGAGAAAGACAGACATGGCAGATTCGGACGGGATTATAATCACAGTCTGTGAAACAGATATTTCTCTAACGACCCCCTGTAAAACTAGTCCTGTCCGAATCGGGCTATTGACTAAAAATAGTGACCCCCAGTTGACCTCTGAAAGTCCCCCCTCCCCCCCCTCAATGATTAAAGGGTAAGGGTCAATACAAAGTTTGATAACTACTTCCAAAGCTTGTGCTGTGTGTAGCCAAATGATTTGCCAATATAACACACTCATGCAGTGTACAGGTGCTTCTTGTTCCTGTGGGCTCATATTTAGGCTATATAAAGTTTGAAATTCAAACTTTCAGTATGAATTTCTGAACGTTTTGGGACATTTTTGGAAGGCTTTCTGTTTTGATGGATTGATGAAGCTTTCCTTTAGTTTGGTCATATAAAAGGTATGCAGCCTCCTTTCTTACTACTTTCTATGGATAACCTTGAATTCATTACCAATACGTAACATACTGTACACACTGCACAAAGTGTTACAACTAACATAAGTTTTACACACTTGTTTGTCCACAAAAAGGAAATCTCCATGCATACAACCAAATACAACCAAGTCCGTAGAACTGGGTGGATGCGACTGTCTAAGTGAGTAAGCTGAACTTACAGCAGAAACACAGACAGCCGGACAATGAATAAGCAGCAGCTTTGTGTTTGTCCTGCTTGCTAATGAGTCTACAGATATTCAGATATTTCAGATCCATAGCAATTTACAAAAATTGAAACAGAAAAGAGTAATGCATCTGCAAGTATTCATAACCTGGGAAACAAAAGGCTTTATACTCACCAGGCCATATCCGATATATTATTACAATACTTGAGTGCGTGGTAGGAACTGGTGCCGGTGGAACTGGTGGTGTCAAAGTTGTACAAATATTACAATTCAGTGTTAATTTTAAAAAATTTTTATATTTTGTTACAATTCCAAACAAACTTGGTAAACAATATGCTAAGCAATGTGTGAATAGGGTTGGGTATCGTTTTTTTTTTTTTTCCGATACCGGTGCCAAATCGATACTTTGAAAACGGTACCGGTGCCAAAACGGTGTCTGAACCGATACGTTTAAGCCACAAAATTATAGTGGATGACTCAAGAATGAATTTTTATTGAACCAAAAATTTTATGCTTAAAATTGAATATATTAAAAGTTTATAGTATATATGAATATATAAGCTTCAAATTTTAGCAATTCTTTTGCAGAAATTTCACCATATTTGCCTTTTCTGTCAAAATGCGACTCCTTTCCTGACTTATTGCCCTGCACAGGACATGAATGCAAGATTTGCATTTTGCTATTAACATTACATTATCCTACTACTAACCTGCGGAAAGGCTGCTGACATCATCATAATCGGTGACTCCTTTTTGCTCCAGTTGGTGTGACTGGGACTGAGGGTCGTCCACCCTGATAGCGCCAGCTGTTGTCCACAAGCTGTTAAACACGGTGCCTCCCTCTGCTTTTAACTTTATTCCGTGTATTTATTCTGCTTTTAACTTTATTCCGTCTGCCCTCGAATGTTTCATTAGATTTGACGTGTTTCCGCCTTTACACGCAACTGCTGTAAAACATTTGCTGCACGTCGCGGTGCCGGAATCCTTTCTTGTGAAATGCAGCCACACTTTCGACTGTTTAGTTTTAGGCATTTTAACGAAAGTTGTTTAATTTAGCATGCTAAGCTATCGGTAGACCGCCTGCTGCCGTCAGAGCGAGTGTAACGTTAGTTGCTGCATTCACGCGCATCTCGGATGGTCTCTCATTTCCGGATGATTTGTGCTTTTAATTTTTTTATTTAATCTAATAAACTATTAATCTAAAAAAATATATATGAATCTAGAGAACAAATATTTAAATCGACAGTTCAGGCATTTAAGTGGCACCGAAATGAGGCACCGAAATTCGGGTTCTGTTTCGGTCCGGTACATACCGGTTCTATAGGTACCGGTGCCGTATTGGCACCGGTTTTCGGTACCCAACCCCATGTGTGAATAGTTTATAGTGCAGCATTCGTACGATTATAGAGGACCATCAACACTCTGCCGCCTCACACTTTGCTCCCTATTTTATATATATATATATATATATATATATATATATATATATATATATATATATATATATATATAAATAATAATAATAATAATAATAATTATATATTTATTATTATTATTATTATTATTTTTTTTTTTTTTTTTGGTTAGTGAGACGGAGAGGGATGCAGTGTTCCATAGTCATGTTGTAAGTGATGAAATTCTCCTCCTTGATATATAATTCTGTGTGTCCTTGTGCTCCATTGGAACGGATGAATATGGAGACAAAATGAGGCTGAATGGTTTGTTTCCTCGGGGTGTCCGAGGTGTGCAGTCTAGAGTTTGGCTGCAGTGTCAGGTGTAGATAAGTGATGGTGGGGTGAAGTGGGCCTGCACTGCCAGGAAACGACTGCTCTGATGTTCTTGGTATCAGAAACCTAAACCTAGTGTTAATGGCCGAGTGTTTTGTGATCTGGTGCCAAACTTTTGTGCGAAGGCTGTCCTGGTCTGTCCAAACTATGGAGGTGGGACAGGGGCTCTTGTTCTGAAGCAGCCAGACTTTCAACAATGTTGCTGCTGCAAGGTGATGTCAAAGTGCAACCCTTTTAATATCATATCCCGTTATATGATCGGAGAGGAAGCCATGATGAGGAAGAGGAAGCCAAATGACTAATATAAAAAAAAAATAAGGCTCACATTAAATTAAATAATTATACAAAAACACTAAGTTGTGCAACTTAACTTTCAGGACTAAAAGTCTCTAAATCTACAGCTCAGGCATAACATATAGGACTTTACTGACAAGTTCTGTCGTTTTCGATTGCTGGTTTCTTCATCTCTTGGCTTGCTGATATTTTTATCGCTGCTTTCCATTTTACAGCTCGCAACAGAGCGCTCTCTCAAATCAATACACAGCTAACTGTTTGCATCTCCTTCCGCTTTGTGGGTGACGTAAGCGCCTTCTTCTTCATCTGTGTTTACTGGCGGCTTGCATCCGGAAGCGTGCTGTATCACGCCAAACAAATCAGTGTGCAAAAACATAATGCAAGCTTTTACAATTAATTTAAAGAAGTTTGAGGCAGAAGAGTTTGCCTCAATCATTTTTTGTAATCTAATTAATCTAGATACTCGAGGAATTGTTTCAGCCCTACTTGCAATTTCCCATGTTCTGTCAGAAACCTTAGGGTTCAATTCAGCTCTGAAGCTGGTGATTAAAGCTAAAGTATAAACAAGTTTTGACATCTTTTTATAGTTTCAAAGTTCAAAGTTGAAAGTACTTAAAATTTAATCGGAATATTTATAAAAAATCGTGACACTTACAGAATTGCAATATTAATCGAATCGGCACCTAGATATCATTGTAACATCATATTATCAAAAGCAAAAAGGGAAAATAAAATGTGCAAATGATCTCAAAACTGACAACCAACGACAAATTTGACAATGAAGCAAATTGTAGGTTAAAAAAATCTTTACAGTTATAAAAATAGAAAAGGAACACTAGTACTCTAGTAAAAAGTTGGTTATGTTTTGCATTCTGTCAAATTCTGCACATTTTGCTGCTAATTCATGCCTACACAATTGGTGCTAATATGAATCCCCTCTCTCAAAAAGAATAAAACCCTAAGCAAGGTAAATGAAAATAAGAGCCTGGTTAGATATTGAAGACAACCATGGTTTGTTACAGACCACAGTGTGGTGTTTTGTGCGGTGAGTCACTGGCCACCCCAAGCATGTAACCAGCAATTAGAAATATCCCCCTGTGTGGGAAGGCCATTTTCTTCAATCCTTTCTTCAATAGTCCTTTTTTGTTAGTCTTTTATCTTTTGTAATCCATTTCTGGCCATAATATGATGCAATATGATTGGTACGCTGCACTTCTGGTTTTGAGTGGGACAACATTTTTATATTTAATATTTAAATGGGCCAACTTTAAATTACTTAAATGGTTAACGCTCTGGTTTATTGAAGAGAAGGTCATGGGTTCAAGCCCCAGAACCACCAATCTGCCACTATTGAGCCTTTGAGCAAAGCCCTTAACTGTCTTTACTCCAGGGACATCGTATCATGGCTAAGCCTGCGCTCGGACCATCTCGCTGTGCTGTAAAGTATATGCCTGCTTTCTTTTTATTAATTAACCTTATGCATCGTCTCAACATTTTGGTTTTGTGTTGATGATGGGAGAGGTGAAACACTGTGAAATGTATTTTCCAGTACATCCCCAAAGACCTTCAGATGGATTAGTGTCATGGCCTTATATTCTTATCTCACCTATGCGGTTTGACTTGCGGTGAGATGCGGTGTAAGGCACCGTGAGACGACGCTGATGATGTGCGACATCGCGCGAAGTTCTGCAAGGACTGAGAGGACCCCTCAAAAAATTAAAGACGTCTGAAACATGTTACATTTTTTGCGCGGAAAGATGGAAACGTAATCGCAACGCCAAAGTCACAGTGAATCATAATGAACCGTACTTACGGCCACCGTGCAAAATCGCGTAGGTGAGAGGGGTATTACTGGCCAATTTATGTGTAAAAATGATTGCTCATGCTTCCAGATGTACTTGTATACAATTTGAGTTCTGGAGTTTGCCTGTTCTGGTCATCATATTGTGTGTGGATGCTCGTATTTTCACAATGAAACATTTCTGTCGAGTTTTTATGAAGCAACTTCACAAAGTGATCTCTGACGGTCATTCATGATTTTCCTCCAACTACATTACTTCTATGAAGTTGACAGTTCAGCAATATTCTTCCTGGTTTTATTAACATCCTTGACAGTTCTTAACCCAAATCTTTTTGCTTTATGGAGGCCAAAAAATTTGACACTTCTGAAGCAGAGTAACATCGTTTCCACAATCACAGGACAAGTCTTCAGTTTAAGTAATGAGAAACCTGCTCACTGCATCAATAATAATATTAATTATCATTATTATTATTATTTTTCTTTATAGGCACTTTTTCAGTCACTTAAGGTTACCATACAGAATTCAGACAAGCAATAATGACCATAAACAGCAAATAACAATAGTCATTTAATTAGGGATAAAATAATGAAAAATGTAGATCTCGTAATTAAAACTTCTTAAATATCTACCTGTTTAAATCCAAAAAAAAAATTTTAGTACCAGGCAGTGTACATCTAGTTTGTCCTTGGGGTACTGTCCTGTCTCCTGCAGCATGAGGGTGCAACCAATCAAAAGCCACCTTGTTGCCACAAACAGGGTAGGAAAACATCATGGCTGGAAACTTGAAGTAATATTAAACATGATTCATCCCTGACTGCATCCCTAAGCAGAGAGTTGTCTTTGCTCATGGGATTCGTTTTAAGATCCACCTATCCTCTAAGTCTACCCGCTTTTTAGTAGCGTGGACGTGTGCTTAACTTGAAGAAATTATGTGCAAGAACATGAAAAGGAAAGAAAATTCCAGCCAAGCATTGACCTAAGCAAGTGCAGTAGGACCAAGTGTGCATTATCCTCTATGTAGTAGGACTTGGTAATTTAAAAAAAAAAAAAAAATCATCACTACCAAGGGAAAAAAAAATCATGAAAACTGATTACATCACCTGCACTGTGAAACCCCATGTGTATGTCTTTGTAGAGGCTGGTGTAACTCATTTCTTATTGATCAAATGTTATTAATGGAGACTGTATGAATATTAAGTTAGTGTATTTAAACTTTTTTTTTTTTTTCAATATTCATTATTGCTTTTAAGTTATCAATAATTAATGTTTAATGGATCATAGAAAAGGGCCAGGGGTAGCTCAGTGGTTAAGGCATTGGACTACAGTTTGGAAGATCCCAGGTTCACACCCCACAACCACCAAGTTGCCACTGTTGGTCCCTGAACCCTCAACTGCTCAGATGTATAATGAGATTAAAAAAAAAATAATAATATGTAAGTCACTCTGGATAAGAGCGTCTGCCAAATGCCTAAATGTAAATGGAGTGCTGTTGTGTGGAATATCCATATTGTGATTAAGCCGTGCTGATATCCAACACAACAGCAAGACCATGACTGTGGTATTGCTTTAAAACAATAGCTCCACAAACACCATTTATTATCAACAGATTATGATGTGTGTCTTTATTTAACCGATTATTTTGCGCCACCAGCATGCATCTGTCCGTAACCGGCACAAAGAACTAACCGTGATTGGTGAAGCTGCTGACCGACAGTCAGTGTAATTAACAGGAGTGAAAGAAGTTTTAACTTCTTACCTGTACTGTGTAGCCCAAGGTGAGGAGAATAAACTGTGGAGGTGATACAGTCCTGTAAATCTCCCAAGTTTCTCTCTATATTTCCAGCTTCCGTTTAACTTCAGGAGTTAAATACCAAATAGCGTTTAATGGAAATCTTGTACACCTACAGTATATAGGGTTTACAGTCCCTTGTCCCACACACTAAGTATTGCCCGATCAAGGGAACTCCTGAACCCGGAAGTTGGAGAGCAATTTTCAACCTTGTGTGAGAAGCTAGTTAGCTTTGTAGCTGTAAAAAAAAAACAAAAAAAAAAACAGATGTTTCAGAGGCGATATGGAACGAGTTAGAAACAATTAATTAAGGAGACTTTTTTTTTTATCATGACAAAATGTGGTCTTACTGAAAGTCCTTCTGTGACTATTGACTTGATTGTGGATTTTGACGGGCAGTTGCTCTCTCCTCAGTATTGCTCTACTTTCACTCACACTGGCAACTGTTGGTTAGTGTAATTAACCATTGTAGAACACCTGGGATGTGCTGTAACTGTCCTTTATGATGATTATAATTAACAAATATAACATCTATGTTTTCTAAGTAATTTAGACATTCATACTTGAGCTTATTTCTCACTGATGTACTTTTAATATTGTCCACTCATCATCTATACCACTTTATCTTGTATTCAGGGTCGCGGGGGACCTGGATACACACACATACATACTGTACACACTCATTCATACACTTGGGGCAATTTGGGAACGCCAATTAGCCTATTCTGCAGTTCTTTGGACTGTGGTAGGAAGTCGGGGCATCCGGAGGAAATCCCACAAGTATGGGGAGAACATGCAAACTCCATGCACACAGACACTGGTCATTGGAGGCTCTGTGATAGGCTGCCATGTGGAAGGACTCGGGTGTGGTCATAAATCTAGTTGAGGGATGCCTAGAAAGCATGTCGATAATCCTGATTAGATACAGTACATCATATTATATTACTAGGTTATGTCCTATTGTAGGCAAATGTTTCACATATAAGAAAATTAGTTTTAGTGGCTAATAGAGTATGAAACATTGTATGAAATATATATGAAACATTAAAGAGGCGCAATGCCAAAATCTGTCTGAATACAATGTTTGTGACTGTATATAGAGACACATTAATTAATTTCTGCTGCAGTACATGAGATGTGATACTCATATGGAAGATCAAAAAGTCTCTCCACAGTAGGTGACAGTCTCTCTCTCTCTCTCTCTCTCTCGCTCTCTCTCTCTCTCACATACACCATTATTTGCACACAACCTCACGGACGACACATTAAGCACTACGCAAATATATAAGCCATGTATTACTGTGTATATTACTAGTGCAGAGTGGCTTTCTGTTTCTTAATGTTTCTTTTATAGACCTAAAAGGGGAGTGAACTAAATTGGTCTCAAAATTCTGTGAGCTAATTAGTCTCAGAACTTGCACAGATTCGTACCTGCGAGCGGAAAGGCATCCTCATGAGGTAACCTCGTTGTTCCACGTGCAGGTGTCTTGAGATTAACACGAGTGTAAAATGCACGCACGTTTTGAGATTAATGTAACGTCATCGAATTTTGTTTCCCACTATGTCATACACACTAGCGCATGGCACAACGTCACCCCTGCTTAAAGAGACAGATTCGACAGATTGATATTAGCCAAAGATAGTATCCACTTTCATAATAAATGGATTGATTCCGGCGGCACGGTGGTGTAGTGGTTAGCACTGTCGCCTTGCACCTCCAGGGTCCGGGTCCGATTCCCGGCCAGGTTCGATTCCCGTCCCTGTGTGCATGGAGTTTGCATGTTCTCCCCGTGCTTGGTGGGTTTCCTCCGGGTACTCCGGTTTCCTCCCACAGTCTAAAGATATGCAGGTTAGGCTAATTGGTGTTCCAAAATTGACCATAGTGTGTGAATGAGTGTGTGAATGAGTGTGTGAATGAGTGTGTGAATGCGTGTGTGAGTGAGTGTGTGTGTGTGTGCGCTCTGGGATGGATTGGCACGCTGTCCAGGGTGTACCCTGCCTTGTGCCCAGAGTCTCCTGGGATAGGCTCCAGGTCCCTGCGACCCTGAATAGAGGATAAAGCGTTATAGAAGATGACTGACTGACTGGATTGATTCCACTTATCCATTGATTTTTTTTTCCCCCTTTGGTTAAAATATATACACTACCGTTCAAAAGTTTGGGGTCACTTGCAAATTTCTTTATTTTTGTTTAGTGATTTATTTTCTACATTCTACAACAATACTGGGGATTTCAAAACTATAAAATAAGACATATGGAATTAGATAATTATGTAACAACAACAAAAACAACAGTTAGTAGTTATTTTAAGACCCAGAGGTCATCCTTTCTGTAATAGTTCTTGCAAGAACAGTTTTGTCAAATGCATTTGCAAAATCCGTCAAGCACCATAATGAAACTGGCTCTCATGAAGGCCATCCCAGGAGGGCGAGACCAAAACCTACCTCTGCGCCCAGACGAGAAGTTCATTTAGAGTTATCAGCCTGAAAAATGACCAATTAACAGCACCTCAGATTAGAGGCGTTATGAAGTCTTTACAGAGCAGAAGTAGCAGAAACATCTCAATATCAACTGTTCAAAGGAGATTCATGCATTTTTGGACGCCTTCAGCATTCCTTTACAATGTAGGAAGAAATAAAAATCAGGAACGATCATGGAGTTAGAAAGTGACTCCAAACTAGATGAAGTAATATATTAGGAATCTGCAGGTGGTAATGTGTACTAAGCGTCACATTTACGCTTCATTTCTGTAAAGTTCCCCACTAGCCATCTAGCTACACAAACTACTTTTGATGTTTTTAAACCTTTTCCTATTCACAAAATCTATGCATGTTCAATAACTGTTTTCTTATGGCTGTGGATCAGGAGGGACATCCGACATTAAACCTGCTCCGGACCAAACGTGTGAATCCTCTGTTAACAGGATCAGCCAAAAGAACACAGCCACATGGTCTTCATTTTCTCACCGCAGAGGACGTTTTAGAGATTAGTCGGATAGATATCATGCTTAGAAAACATTCTGATGAACCTGATTTAGGTGCATCATCATCGACAGTAATATAATACAGTGGAACCTCGGATTATAAGCATAATTTGTTCTGGAAGTGGGCTCGTATTCCAAAACACTCGTAAACCAAATATAATTTTCTCATATGAAATAATGGAAACTCAATTCATTCTACAGCCCAAAAAATAAATACATAAAAATAATTAACACAAAATATAAAATAAAAATAAAACAAATTAACCTGCACTTTACCTTTTAAAAAAACGTAAAAATAAATCCCGACAGATAAGTGTTTCCGTTTGTGCATACAGGTGCTGGTTAATTTGTTTTGTAGTTGTTGTTTTACTTTACAGCAGTGATTCCGTTAGTATGCACTCACGCGAGTGTGACTAGCGATGTTCCTTGCTAATTTTTAAACGGTTTTAAAAACGGTCTCTCCGTTAATGTGTGTGTGTGTGTGTGTGCTCTTACACACACACACACACACACACACACACACACACACACACACACACACACACACACACACACACACACACACACACACAAAGAGCGTGTGTGTGTGTATTCACCCAGCAGGGGAGACGATTACCTACAATTCCGCACCGCAAGAGAGAGAAAAACCGTTGGCTCAGTTGTGATGACGTGACTCTCGGCGTCAAAACAAGAAGCGCATGCGTTATACATGGTGCTCGTAAATTAAGACAATGCTCGTTTTTCAAGTCAAAATTAATTAAAAACCTTTGCTCGTCTTACCGTAAACCGTGTTATTCGTAATCCGAGGTTCCACTGTACTTGTTTTTAGTCCAGAACCCTGACAGGTGTCGGGTGATTCTCATGCCTGTGTGAGATGTTCATTTAAATAACTTCTGTTATTCCCTGTTGAGTCTGGTTCCTCTAAAATTGAATTGAATAGATGTGTCAGAATTCAAATTAAAACTTTGCCACATACAGTAGTCATACATAGTACGATAAGCAGTGAAACTGCCCGTGACCTTAAAATAAAAGACTAATAGAAAATAGAATTGAAAAAGAAAATAGAACGTAAATTTAACTAACAAAGAATAAAATAAAATTAATATTAAATAACTGTACAGTACAAAATATACAATATAGGAAGATGTATGAAAAAATATAGAAGCATAAGAAAAACAGCTGTACACAGATGGCAGAAACTTAGTCAGCTTGGCCACTAATGCTGTTTAAAGCCTTCATTGATATTTAGCTAGACATATGATCATGCATGCACCTCTTCCTTTACATTTAAGGATTTTTACTTCAAAATGTCTGTACCTTTTGGAAACTGCTATCTGTGTTTAGTAGTAGGTTGCAAACTCGATTTGCCTTTTCCTCGTTTCACAGTGAAATTGCACCAAATCCTGCCTCCACTGCAGAACTGATGGTGTTACATAAACAAAGGCTTACTCATTTATTAATGCCCTGGCATGATGCATTTGAGTGCTGAATTTAATCAACATTAGAATATGTCTTTGATTTACAGAAAAGGTTTGAGCATGGATGTATGATGTGCTCTTTTTGAAGGATGGTTGAAGGATGGTTAAAGATTAGAGATGGGAGGGAAACAAAATTAATTCAGTTAATTCCGTTAGTGTTTATTGGGTATCGAGTGCTCCATGGTGATTCCTATTTCTATAATAAACATTTCCTAATCCTATTTCTATCTCCTTCCTATCTAGTCAAACTGTTCCTATTCTTCTGGTGTTTCCCAAAATCAGATTGAGCACCCGCTGTAAGGATTATGGTGTACATACTGTATATAATCTTTTTTTTCCTCTTTATTTGTTTAAAGCTCGGTTCGAGTGGGTAAATAGGTTTTGCCGGATGATTGCAAAATGCTGCTGAATAAACAGTTTTAAATGGAGAAGCCAGATTTTGATGAAAAATGAATCAACTACAGCTACAGCATCAACTGTTTCTACACACACACGCATGACATATTGCACTGCATGTAGACTGTAATCACTGCTTGTTAAATAGGAAAAAAAACAATCCCTAAACAGTTTGGCCTTTGTGAATGTTAGAAACTTTTATTTTTTAAGCCAGTGCAGTTACTGAATAATTCACAGACATGGCCATGTTTTATATGTTTTGAGTTTAAAGGTGGGTTGTACTACTGCTTACTGATGTGCCAGTGTTATGTTAATAAAAGCTACTATTAAATAACTGGTTGTGTACACAACCGAATTTGAGTTCGGGATGAGGGTATAATAAACGAATGATGGAAAAGTTCATCGTCTACTTAGGAAAGGGTTCAGCAGGGTCAGTCCGTGTATTATTTGCACTTGGAAGTATCAAAGCTCAGCCTTCACCTTAAGATCACCCAGCAATGGCACAACCTTATTTCTGTTCTTGCTGATTCACATATCAAGTAACCTTACAGAGAGGACATGAAGTATGATGATGGTGCAAACAGAATGAAGAAAGATTGACCTGATTGACCAGATATTTAGCACTGGAGTATCTGAAGCTTGTAAAGCTTATGAAGAGTTCAAGAGTTTTCATGTTCACCAGGTGATTGAGATCGGAAATTGTGAAGACCTGTCATGATGAAGCATTATAATAAAATCGTCATGCCAGTGTCAAATTGCCTGGATTTAAAGGTACATTTATGTGTTCAGTTCATTAGTTTATTGCTTCTGTGTTGTATGCCTGCTCAGTGAGAGACAGGCTCAGACTCACATTGTAACTCAGCCTGTGGCATTAGGTCGACTGGGAGCGTGTCCATGGCTTCATTTTTAGCACTGGCCTTGGGTCTCTTCAACTCTGCCTGGCAACATTTTAATCACTCAGCTAATTAACAGTCTTGCTCTCACCCTGTCCCTAAAACTCACAAAATGCTCAACAGTCTCTTCTTCTTCAGTTCTTTCATATGCAGTCAATGTTTACTATGGAACGTTATCAACGTAATCAATTATCAATGCAATATAACCTTGTCATACAATATAAACCTTAGTGATTGTGCCCATATAAATACTAAAGCAGTATTGTTCTTTCTTTCTCTTATCAGGCTCAGGTGCCCCCACCTCATGGAGAAGGTAGGCAAGGTGTGGAGCAACCTGAAGAGGGGATGTCAGTCACTGCTCCACCAAAATGGAAGTTCCCGTGTGGAAACGCAACCACAGACTCATGCATTTTGTCAGAGTATGGACCAGACCCTGGGTGAGAGCACACCAGAGCTCGTCTGTCCTTCTAACAGTTTGTCAACACACCCTGTAGTGTCAAGTAGGCTTAATGCCAGTGTGGTACATCGGGGACATAACTGCGTGGCTGATGTACCTCAGATACTAGAAATCACGGTTGAGCAGGACAATGAAGATTCTCTTCTGGGTTCTCGCAGAGACTCTTATTCACGTCATGCACCTTGGAGTGGCAAAAAGAGGCACTCATGCTCCACCAAGGCGCAGAGTTCCTTGGAGAGCACAGACCGCCGGAGTGGCCGTTCCCGCCGGAGACACCTAGCAAATAGCAGCAAGGATGAACCGGACCCAGGAGTACCACGTTCACTGCGTCAGCAGCTCCATGAAACTATGGGCCTGTGCCTTCCTCTGCGTCTGTCATCACGTGGCACCCACTCACGGGTGCCCAAGCGCAAAATCCAGATCACAGAGCTGATGCTAGATTCATGCCCCTTTCCTCCAGGCTCTGATCTCGCTCGTAAATGGCACCTCATCAAAGAGCATACAGCCCCAGTCACAGCTACAGCAGTGGATTGCTCTGCGGACACACCTAACGGCGCTCATGCATCTCCGGAGGATGAGGAGGAACGTCTACGTGAACGACGACGGCTCAGTATAGAAGAGGGAGTGGATCCACCACCTGATGCTCAGATACACACCATAGAAGCTATTACAGCTCCACTGGCTACAGTCTACAAGCTGGGACCTAAACTAACACCTGGAATGGGAGAAGCCCCAGGTGAGAGTCGGGGAGCCACAGCGGCCGACTGTGACTCTGAAGATGACGACGCCACCACTCTTTGTTTGCAGGCTCGGCGTCCCAAGCAGCGCCATAATTCAGCAGAGGGCCTCCTGGGTAGCAAGCAACCAGGGCCTTGGAAAGTGCACACTCAGATTGACTACATCCACTGTCTAGTACCAGACTTGATGCATATCACAGCTCTACCCTGCTACTGGGGTGTAATGGACCGCTACGAGGCTGAGACGCTGCTTGACGGCCGGCCTGAAGGCACCTTTCTGCTGCGCGACTCTGCCCAGGAGGACTACCTGTTTTCTGTTAGTTTTCGCCGTTACGGTCGCTCATTGCATGCACGTATCGAACAGTGGAACCACAACTTCAGCTTTGATGCCCACGACCCGTGTGTGTTCCATGCAGCCACGGTCACGGCATTGCTGGAGCACTACAAGGACCCCAGTGCCTGCATGTTCTTCGAGCCTCTGCTCACGTTGCCCCTTCACCGGACTTTTCCGTTCGGCCTGCAGGGCCTGGCTCGGGCCATCATCTGCCGTGGGACCACCTATGACGGCATTGCAGCGCTACCTCTACCCCCGGCGCTGCAAGACTACCTCAGGGAGTATCATTACAAGCAGAGGGTGCGGGTACGCTGGTTGGAGCGAGAGCTGCTCAAATCAAAGTGAATCACAGCACTAATCCTTATAAACTAAGAATGGGGTTTCAGTGTGAGATGGGTTTACACTGTGTGCCGAGCAGCAGGGGGATGAGGTGCTCAACTTGAAGAGCAGTCCATTCGGCACTTTGCAAGAAAAGTTCTGAGGTGTTTTTATTTTTTTAGAAGATGATTTTTGAGGTGAAGGGTAGTCAGTGAAGCAGTCGGGCCTGAATCTGAAACCCAATATGTATGAGCTTCTGGGTTTTTATCGTTTGTTTCTTATTACTCACAACCAACGCATATACAGCTAAATCAGCCTCCAGTAGACACAGCAATCTGGACTGACACACTTTGGAGGGGGGGGGGGGCTTTTTAACCTTCTCATCCCACATCTCCTGGCCTCTATTTACATTGCTTTGAAGAAGAGGAGCATACCCGTACACCTCCACCCTCTCACTGCTTAGCTTACAGGCTTTTACTCTTTTTTTCATTTTATTCATTTTCATTTACTAACATATAATTGTGCAGCCCTTCACCTCCATAATTGAAAATGCATTGGAAATAATAACGGACAACATTCAAGGTCATATCATTAACAATTTTGGCAAGATGGTGTGCCATGAGCGGAGCTGTGATCAAGTTATGTTTACCTATAAATCTTTGCATTCATGGTGCTCTGTTAGCGGTCCCAAGGTTACATTCTGTGCTCACCCTCTCGGTAAGAGTTGAGCAGGCATTGAAGGGACTTTGTATCTCTTAGCAGTCACGGACAACAAGAGCTGGAAGTCTGTGAGAGATGGACTTGGTTTCGTACATCGTGTCCAGACTGCTGTTGTAGAAGGTTCGACAGAAGGTCTCCGTGACATTCTGCTTCTTTTCACTTCCAAGAAGTGATGTTGATGACGTTGCATAATGAGGCTACAGTGTCAATTATGTCATGCGGGTGTGCCTGGTTTTCTAAAGACATACAGTAAGTCTATGTGTGAAAGTTCCATTGCTATCAATGTTTTGTAATCATTGATTCCTACCACTAATTGCACAGGAAGTGGTGATAATTGTACTTTTTTTTTTTTTTTTTTTCCTTTCTTTTTCATTCTGAAATTCTGTCAGTGCCGTGGGAGAAGGGGTGTGTTAAAGGGCACTTAAATGCAACTGTGCATATGTTCGGTGGAGCAGCAGATGCTATATATATAAATATATAAAAAATACTGCAATACTGGGACCATTGTTAAGCCTAAACACATTTATATACTGATAGACACAAATACACACAGACTCTATAAGCTTGCCTTGTCTGATCCACGTTGCACTAGAGGTCTACATTTTGGCGATCTTGTTGATCCCATTGCATGGAAATATTTTAGAGTTTCAGATTTATACTATACGGTAGGTCTCTTAGTCTCAGAGGTCCAGTTCAGCTCGTAAACGCAAGTGTAAGTCAGTCAGGCATATGTTGATGCTTTAATCTAATTGATTTAACTTTATGATTACTCAGGCAGTCTGCCTACATAGATCCATAGATCCATAGTTCTAGCATATCAATGCTTGTGCCCACAGCATGACGCATCAGCAAAGAGAATAATGGGGAGCAGCTTGACCCGTTGTGAATCCGTGTTGTGGGAGTATCTTTACGTTGCCCTATGTGCTGTGATGGATCGGGTAGGTCTAGCTATTGCCTGATTAAGTTCAGGTGCTATGATAGTGTTAAGTTGTCTCTACCTGCTCCTGATGCACAACACTGCCCCCTGACATCAAGAAGTCTTCCCATAATATCCCATACAGAGGACTATATGTCAAGTCCCATGTGTCAGTGAGTTGGACGACCGGGATGTTTGTGGAGATTTCCTGACTCTTACTGCCTCAGCTGTAATGGTGGCAGTGGGGGAGGCCAGAGGCTCACCTGAGAACAATGAGATCTTTTCAGAGGGCTGGCTGTCTCTCTCACCGCCAGCCTGTGAAGGTGTGTTATGCTTGGCTTGGCTCCAAGGGCACCGTCAGTAACTTGATACGTATGTACATTCATCAGGGCAGTAGTTGACGGTGATGTTGGGTGAGGGGTTGTAGAGTGTGATGGGGTGTTAGTGACATGGTGTACCTCATTTCTCTCCCTCCCTAGTTTTATTAGAGAGATGTACAGGATTGAAAAAGTATATTAATACAGATTTTAAATATTTTTAATATTAGCAACTTTAACAAAATTACTCATGGTGAGGTGTTGGAAGGGAAAAGTCCCTGTTTGAAATAGGGATTGTCCAGTTCACTTGTAAGGGGAGGAAATAGAAATTGAAAACTAGTACGATGTGTGTGATATAAAGTATCTAATAAAGTGACCAAAGGTTTTGGTTTTGACTGTAGCAGATCCAGAATAGATCCAGATCAATTGACTAAAGAAGTAATAAGCTTACTTAATCTTCCTCCCTGAGTAAGTACAGTTAATATTTACAGGTTAAACATTTCAAATATCCACAGGACCCTAATTTGAGACCCCAAAAAGTACTCATAGGCTTTCTGTAGAAGACATGCAAAAGTGCCTTTCTTTTCTTCAAACTACAACGTTAGCTCTGGGTTGATTGATTTCAGATACCTTGACATAGTATCTGAAGTATTGACATATTGCAACTAAAGATAACCTCACTGTCTCAGTACATGGTCAAAAAGTAAGTGAGTGAAAGTTTTAGAATTGGACAGTGAGTGGTTATGCATTTACATTAAAAGGGGATAAAGAGGCTATATGGATGGTGTAGGGGGGGGGGGAACTTGCATCCCACCAGGTTCTGTGCTAGGCTCAACTTTTGTTTTTCCCTTAATGGTCATCTTGCACCTGCTCACTGTTTAATGATACAGTGTTTATTGTTTATATTTTTCAGCCTGTCTGGTGTCTGACTCTTTGCCTTCCTGTGTAGAACAAGAGACGCTGCACAGAGAGGTCTGCTTTATCTCAGGCCACCAAGACACTTAAAGTGTGATGAAAAAGACCGTGTTGATATTTAGAGGCCAGTTGTTTACTTATTTCTGACATGTCTGTGAACAGAGGTAGCATTTTACAAATTAAAATAAGAGTTTAGTCTTACTTCCCCCCCCAGCCTGTGGGTAAAAGTGGACAGAATAAGAGAGACGTTTTGGGACTTGATAACACTGCAATTTTAACCTTAAGGGGAGACATGGCAAGCCATTTCATGAATAATCGTGCACATTTCCTTATAGAAGAAGTTGTTTCCTGTTCAATGTTATCTGGCATGTTTCTGTACAAATAGTATAGGAAGGTTGAGTGAATTAAATTAATGACTGGTCATCTGACTGACTTATATTTTTGTTATGTACACCGGAAGTCCTTTATTGCAATGCAATGGATCTTGAACATCATGAATACAACTCGTCACTTTAATGCTGGATATGCACATTTAGTTAAGGGGGGGAAAGGGCTGAGCAATGAAGATCGGGGCGTGGCCTGGGTGCCATGGTAACAGCACTTGACAATGATTGGAAGTAATACAGATGACACTTTTTTTTTTTTTTCTTGCCCAGTGTCAGCCACCACCTTGTTGTTTTGATTGCAAGAAACGCCCCCTTAAATCATTCATTCATTGACCTTTTATGAACTTTCTAGAGTCACAGGTATATCTCACTCTCTCTCACCATCTTTGTCATATAAGTTTTTTTTTTTTTTTTTTACACTGCCCATAAATTATACTGTGCATTACAATCACTCACTCTTTTCTTTGTCAATGTTTTCTTTCTGCCTTGATCACTTTGACTTTCTCTCTCTTTTCATTTTTGTTTCTGTCTATCTTATGTACAGTCAATGAACCCTGCTTCTTAGCTTTGTTACCAAGTTGCTCTGTTGTATTATTTTGTTTGACTTCGGTTACAGTATGCTGTTTGGGGGGACAGAGGGGGCATCACGTCTTCCTCTCCCACCAGTAGCTGTTATTCGTGGTGCTCTTGGCTTATGCTTCATTGTCTTAATATTCAAAAAAATTTAATAAAACGGTTATACATATGTCAACTGTTTCTTTCCAATCTTATTTCGTACTTGATCTTTCAGTGGGTCTCCTATTGTTTTTATACTTATATTTTTAGGGCCCAAGCACTTTGACATGTCGTCATAGTGTATGTAGGCCCTCACACGAGATTCTGCTGCATAGCTCATACAAACTTGCATGTATGCACGCGAAACCCGGGATACATTTAGAGCTCATTGAGCCAAACAACTTTCGCAACTTTCTCAACAGGATGTCAGTTATTTTGTGTCGTTTGCAAAACGCACCCAAAGGAATTTGATTCACTCTTCCTAGAATGATGATGAACAAATTTAACTGATAAAATCATAAGTCACACTGTTCTTACCAAAGTTCATAATTATTGATTAAACTAGTAAAAACAGACACAGATTAATTTGTTCGCTGAAACAGCCATGCTTATGTGGCCTGATCTTGGCCTTTCCCTTCTAATGAGGAGGAAGAAGACAGTTGAGAGTCTAGACTGAAGCCGCCCAGTAGCCGGGGCCTGGGGAGTAGGCTTGGCCTGGGCCCAGGTTGGCTTGGATCCCCCATTTTACTGTGTTCTTCTTTGAAGTCAGGTATAAATAGAAAGTAGGTTATGAGTTTCAAGTGATCTGCTGGAGGCCTCTGAATAATTGAAGCATTGACAGAGAATGATAAAATGGAGGTGCGCAGGAGGGGAGAGGGTCTATATTTGTAAGATTTCGTTCAGAATGTGTAGACTCCAAATTCATAAGAGTAAATGTGATCCAGCACATAAAGATGTACCCTTGTTGTTGACTATTTTCAGGTGATGTAAATATTTTGCTAGAAACCATTCCAGAATTTATATTACCTAAATCAGTTTGCAATGTCTACATTTTTCCCCCCTCAATTAGTCGTACAACTTGCTGCATTTAAATTCTGTTAACACATGCAGGACCACTCTCAGGGCCGCTCTGTCCTACTCCAACTGACCGTGTCCCGGCTGCAGCAGGCAGGAAGTGTGTATCTGGAGCAGCAGGGGCTCCGTACAGACGGGCTCAGGGTGCAGCACCCCTGAAGACACTGTTCCAGGCTATATATACCCAGGAATCTGTGCTGTAGAAATAACCTCACTGATTTCTCACTCTCCTCCCCTCTATTACTGTCTCTTTGTATATTTTACCTTTTTGTACTCGCACTTGGAGAGGATGTAAGCTTTAAATTCTAATGACTTTTGTGAATTCAGAATGAAAGTGCAGACATATAACGGCACTACAATTAATACTGATTTTCTGAGATACAAACTAATGCTAAAGGGATTGATGTCTGGAAAAGCACAGTTTACTATTATGCTCTACTGGCCAGTTTAATTGTATTTAATATGGAGGATTAACCAGCAATATAATGTTCTCTGTATTAATGATAATAAATTCAAAGGCAGTTTATCTTGCGCACAAACATGTTCAATACTGAATAAAAGGAATGAGGATTATTTTAAATAAAGAGCAAATAATTTAACATTTACCTAATGTGTGCTTTGAAATGTCTCCACTGTGCTACTGAGTTTTACTTTCACATAGACATTCCGTGTGTGTGGGTTTTTTTTTTTTGTTTTTTTTTTAATAAAGACAATTGTTCTCACATCACAAGTTTTTTTTTTTCTCTAAAGCTGAATACCAAAAATATGTATTAATATGAAATTTTATTGCAACTATATGCTCTTCTATAGCCACGGGAACCATTAAGACTGCTTTGGTCTATAGGTATATAAACATTACATATTTTGCTCTGTTATCTAAGGGGGGAAAATGTGCTTAAGTGTTTGCTTAACCCCTTTCTGTATACAAAAAAATACAAAATCCACAGACCATAATCCACAAAATTGTAGATCATAAACAAATATCTACAGTCATACACATAAATGTAAATATTTGATATTTATTTTGGCATCCTTCCAAACAAAAGTCCCGACTTTGAGATAATTCGAGCCTATGTGCGTCATCATGTGAACAGAGCAGGAGTTTCCTCACTTTTATATTAGTGAGATATCCTAAAAGTTATTGGACAATAAGTAATCATATAGCTGTAATAATTTTTTTATATTTAATTGCTTTACTGTCAATGACTACCTAAATACTGGAAGTTACAAACATCACCAGGTGCTAGATTTCTTACCTGGAGATGTTCTCTCAAACCTCTTCCTGCAACTGTCCTTAAGTTCTGCTTTCCAGATGTTTTGCCTCCAGTTTTGCTTCCAGCAGATGAAATGCAGGTTCAGTTATATCCAGGTCAGGCCATTCGAGGACAATCTACATCATTGCCTTGTCGTAGGCTGGTTTCAAATGCTTAGGGCCTTAGCTTTTACACTATTCATATTTGTTTAACGCTAAATTATCCGCATGTAGATGAAGACATTCATATCAACTGGACAGACAATAGCACATACTGTGTACAAATATAGTGATATATATATACAGTAACAGTGATGACTACCATAATGAGGGTCATCATTTACAAACCACTGGTTATCCGCCATATACCCCTATATGGATAACAATGTAAGGAACAATGCAGTAATGTTTCTAAGTCTGTGACTTTCTTTAAAATTACTGTAGAGTTGGCCTGTAACACCCTACACTGCCCCCTTGTGGTAGTTTATAGAGAGACACTAAGTGTTTGAAGTCCTTCTTTTTGACCTGGTTGCTTGCTGACTCAAAACATACTGAAGATCTGAAGAAAAAAAAAAGTTGAAGATCATGGAGATGACAGGACATGCATTCTAAATAACATGCTACAACAGTTGCATTCTCCATCTCCACCCCCTCAACTACTATGGTATGCTTTCAATGTATCTGTCTCTCTCCTTGTCTTTCGTGGAAACTGGGAGGGACAGAATCAAGTTGCATGCTGACCGCTCTGCGCCATGTCTGCCTGAGAGTTTTGATACCCCAACACCTCTTAGAGGCAGGAATGTTTGTTGTGAAGTAGCAGGCAACAGCATGCAGTAAACCTATCCATCAGATACTCTGATCACTGCAGACATGTGTCAGGCTACCAATCAAAGAATGTTTATACTACCGATTGACTAGACTAACCTATTCAGTCAAATGTGTGTTCAGTGCCGGTGACAGAAGTGGACTAGATCAGGACATCATGTTATGCCACTGCTTTACAATATATCATTCCTCTTCCTAGAAATGTCTATGAACTTCAAACTGAAAATAATTTCCTGGAACGCATGCACAATTTATATTGACTGGGCAAGGACAGAGGATGAGCATGACGGTCATGATCAGGCTATTCAAGCTAAGACATGAATGGTGTGATGCCAGGACATGCCTAAAGAGGTTTCACCAGCTGACAGGCTCAGGTGTTCGAGCTGAGGTAATATCCTAATACTGTACATTCTTACATTTCACTGAGCAAACAACCAAAAACTTCACTATTTCAATATGTTTGAGGTTATATTCTTTACAAGCACTTATAAACTACTGCTCAATTCTTTTTAACTTAAAACCTTTTTTTCCCCAAAAAAACACTTTTTGGGTCTATGTTTTCCCGTGCCTTATTTCATAGTGTTAATGCCTTCTTTATTATTCTAAAACAATGATGTGCTAAAGCTAATACCATAAAATTGCAAGCACTTGCAGCATGTACTAGCTAGAGCATGAAAAATAATCATTCAGGACGATGAAGAACTCTTATGGTTCATTAACATCCTGCTTGTGGAGAGCTGTGGAAGCTTTTCTGTGAAGCTTTGTGTATCCTTGAGGTGGATTACTGTGAGCAATCTGGCTGAAACATTAATAAAGGAAAAAGAATCCCCCTTATGATGCTTGGAGATTTTAGGAAAATACATATTAACCAACATTTGAGGTGGGTCTTTCGGCTGACAACATATATTCTAAAAAAATAAAAATAAAAAAATCAGCCAATTAAAGCAATTTTTAAACTACAAGAGCTGCTACTACATTATAGTTAATACTAGAGGATTTCCATGGATACTTATAAGCCATGTTAAACACATTGTGTTTTATAGTGTTTTGTCCAAAAAAAAAAAATGAGCCCCTCTCTTCGCTCCTGTTCATCCATAGGCACATCTTCCTTTTCACCTTCCTTTTCTTTAAGGGCCTTGCAGGCAGTCACTCCCGTTGCCTTCCTCTCTCTCTCTCTCTCTCTCTCTCTCTCTCTCTCACACACACACACACACACAATTGCCTTTATTTTGCGGTTAGGGTAAAGTCTCTAAGTGCTTTTCAAATGTATTTTGGTCATGAGCAACTTGGTCAAGGGCTTGGCAGCACAGAGATCGTAAAAACTAAGGGAATTCTGAAATTATAAAGATTTAGTTAAGACAGTTAAGACTGTCTTAACTGTCTTTGAGGAAACCAAGTGAAAGAAATGAAAATGTATGATCTTGTTACAGTCTTCCATGTAAAATAATATTTTAGCTGGAAAACTGTATTTTATAAAATTAAAAGTATTATTTATTTGTTTTACCTACTTCAAGCATGTAGATGTCAGAGTGCAGCAGTAGAAATGCTTAGAATTATAGAGGGTAAAGAGATCACAGCTGATAAGCAGACATAAAAAGTCTGTATTTTTAACAAAGAACATGTAAACTGGAGGTAAAATCTGGAACCAACTAAAAGTCGTTGTCTATATTATATTTATTTGCTCATTGCTGGAAATGTTGTTGCCTCAAGGCTTCAGGTTCAATCTACACATCAGGTTAAGGTGTAGATTTGATTGCTATGTTGATGGCTTTCCTCTTTACAGAGGGGCCCAAAAATGTACACACACTTCAACAGTTATCTATGCCCTACTTTAAAACTCGTATTGAATTACGATGGCAATGTGTAGTATTATGTTTCCTCTAATGATGTTGCACCATCCTTGATGCTATCATGTGACCGTCAGAAGAATGGCTTTCTGGGTTCTTCCTTCCTTCCTCCAAGGAAAAGTTCTTCTAAATTTCCCCAATGTCTTAATGTGTTGATGGACTGACGTCTCATCCAAGGTGTATTTCTTCCCAGGATGATCTCTGGATCCACCAACTCCCAAATCAGTATAATGCACTTACAGAAGATGCTCACTAAAGGGTTCCTATAATAGAGCTGACTTAATAAAAAGGGTTCTACTTTGAACACTTTTGTTAAAAGAAATAAGCAATTTATTGTCATGTTTTCTATAAAAAATCTTCAAAGAATAAAATGAAGAAATGTCTGGATTTTGAAAGCCCTTGTTTCTCTTTAGCTGCAGTACTACAATGAACCTGCAGATGGCAGAATCTAAACAGTTTACCTTTCTACAAGTTACAGTTTACATTTCTAAGCAATATGCAAAAAATAACTTCACTGAACGACAACTCACTCACTCACCATCTATACCGCTTTATCCTGTATAAAGGACCTCAGGGAGCCTGGAATCTATCCCAGGAGACTTAGGGCATGAGGTGGGGTACATCCTGGACAGGGTGCCACTCAATAGTGCCAGGGCATCCAAACATACACACACACTATGGGGCAATTTGGGAACGGCAATTGGCCTAATCTGCATGTCTTTGGACTGTGGGAGAAAACCGGAGAACCTGGAGAAAACCTGTTAATGTTTAAATTAAACTTTGACATGTCTTTAACCTGTATTTTTAGCGTAAAACTCTGAAGTTGGAATATTACAGCTATCATGTACTGTATATAATATAACCCTGCTTCTCACAATGTCAGTCAGAGAGAAAGGACTTGGCACACATCCCAAGCCACATGGATGCACAGAGGATCAACACCCATATTGATCCTGACATCTAAGATCGAGGACAATTTCTTTTGTGGCCTCCGCTATAAGCCACAGACCCAGCGTGCAATACAGATGCTTGTGAAACAACTAGTGTTATTACTGCGCTCCCTCTGAGACACACAGACGATCCAGACTTTAATAAACGCTGCCTCTGATTCAGACGTGTTTCTCTGTAACTCACAACAGATGGCTGTCATCTATCATCTACAATGATATGAACATAATGTATCACCCAGTATTAATGGATATTGGTGTACTATTGCATAACCATGTACTGCCTCATGTAATGTTCTTCCAGGTATTTATGAGTTTCATATTGCCTCTTCTATTCCCTATAAATGGTCGTACAGCTATGCTTTAAAATTCCGCTCGGATAATACGCACATTTGTTCAGGCTTAAACTGTTGTATAATGGTTGTTTTTCATCAGAAAAGTTAATTACAGTTCAGTGAGAGCACATTAAATAAGGATTATTTGTTCTGTCCCCGAGGTTAACACAACTATCTATTCTGTGTTAGACTGTAATTACAGGGTTGATCAATTCAGCTTCTACTACGGCCTTCAGATCAAGTTGATGCATCATTATAAAGTAGGCAAAACAGGCTTGCAAATTAACAAAAGTGGGTGTCTGTGTTTTATGTTTCTCAACATGATCCTTTTAACACGGGCTTGTGCACAGTATTAAATCTGAACATGTTCCTGCCCAGGATTTCCACATACACTCTGCTTCTTTGTGCTAAGCAATAGCATCTGCCTTTGTGTCAGTCACTTGATGACATTTGGCCCTGGATTTACCGTCTCTATTTCATCAGCCGTATTAATCCAGGGTTGAGCTGGATATGCAGATTTTCCAGTGCAATAGAGCAGATTATGTAATGCAAAAGCCTAATGTAGCCTGCAAGAGATTTAGCTTCTGAAATGGTGGTTTTGTGATTAGCACTGTAATTGGATCTATATCTTTTGCAATGCATACGGAAAGCAGATTCTGATATTAAAACTAATATACTGATTGTGCCTAAAAATGTCATCCAGTTGAAAGAATGCGTCACCATTTTTAACCCAATCTCTACCCATGGGTCTATAAATCATGTGTGATTATTACAAATGTAAGTGGGATGTTCAAGTCAAACCGGAATTTGCTAATGAAATTTCCTGTGAATTATAAAAGACTTTTATAAAAAAAAAATAAGGGAACAAAAAGACTTCCGTGAATGATGATCCTGGCCGAGGTGAACATTCTGCAAAAAGGAATCAAGGTTTTCTGCATGAAAAATTGATAGATAACTTTTTTTCCAACTTACAGAAGAGATGCATTGGTCTGTGGGACTGTACAGACATTCAGTCACAGGTACCACCTGCACATTACAGCAAATCAGCTTCTTACATCCCTTATACAACCCTGCCCTCACTCCAAGCCATTTGCTTATGCTTGAGGCATTGAAGGAGTTAATGGGAGGCCAGCGTTTAAAACACTGGGATAAGTGCATTAGTGTAGCAGGGAATTACTGTATATAGAGAAATAAAGGTAGGTTTTACTTGCATAATTGTGTTCTGTTAATCTGCACACAATATATTCATTCATTCATTTTCTATACCGCTTAATCCTGTGTTCAGGGTCGCAGGAGACCTGGAGCCTATCCCAGGAGACTTTGGGCACTAGGCGGGGTACAACCTGGACAGGGTGCCAATCCATCACAGGGCACACACACATACACACACTCACACAATCACACACTACGGGCAATTTAGGAACGCCAATTAGCCTAACCTGCATATCTTTGGACTGTGGGAGGAAACCGGAGTACCCGGAGGAAACCCACCAAGCACGGGGAGAACATGCAAACTCCATGCACACAGAGACGGGAATCGAGCCTGGCCGGGGAATCGAACCCAGACCCTGGAGGTGCAAGGTGACAGTGCTAACTGTCACAGACACAGACACTACACCACCGCGCCGCCACACAATATATATATATATATATATATATATATATATATATATATATATATATATATATATATATATACGCACACACATACAGTATGTATATGTATATATGTATATGTATACATATGCATATGTGTATGTGTATGTGTGTGTGTATAAATGAACAAAAGAAATGTTACTGTTAAATGTATTAAAATATTTAATATTCAGTTCACAATCAATTTTTTCTGGAGTCTGACAATTTTCAAAGTTTTTAGCTGCCAAGGACACTATTGCCTTAGAAGAATAAGTCTTTATTGATTTAATTGATACGCAAATATTTCCGACAGGTTACACTTACAATCCTTCCTGGTATGAAATGTTTGTTTTGTAACCTTTAAAAGACAACTGATGAGTGTACAGAGTGGTATAGAGGGATAGGGTTGACCTTACTGGAATATATGTCTGTGTAAAGGTAGATGCCTTATAATCTAGCAAGTCAGGTTATGTAACATATTGTATGTTTTTTTAAATACTGAACATTTTACTGTATTTTTCATATCATTGTGAATCAGACAACAGTATGAAATGCTTGACAAGATTAATGTAAATAAATATTTCTATACCTAGAAGTGAAGAAGCTGCAGTAACCAAACCTAATCACTTGGTGTCAGAACTGTGCTGGTGAGACCGGAATGAATATCTGCTCCAGCTCTGCAGGGATATGATAGACAGACAGTAGAGCAAACTCCTTTCAAGTTTTGCTGAGTGAAGCATCAGTGCTGAAATACTGGCCAGAGAGCGGCAAGGTAGGGGGTGGAAAGCTCCTCCACTGCGCTGTAGGATTTTGGAGACTGAACACACCATCATCCACACACACCACAACGCAGCAAGTGCAGCTGTCCATCTGTGGTACCACTGAGCTACTAAAGCTGGAAATATGGAATAGTTAATCATTATCACATCTGTCATGTTTTTTTCCTTCAGCAGCTTTCCTTTCGACACTTCTGTGCTTCACCTTTTTTTAAATTACATAAGTTAATTTTTATAATCTTAACAAGACCCTTGAGATCTCTTATCTCTTCTCGTTTGTAATTATTCACTCTGTCAGCATGTGTAATCTTGTTAACGTTATCTTTATACAGTAAGGGGAAAAAGGGTGTGACATGTTGGGGGATGTGTTCAGAGCAAAAAAGGATAAAGTTAATTATTTATCCTAGACATGTTTATGAATGATAGCCTATCCTTTAGGTAAGGTTGGGTAAACCCATGTAAAACATTTGATTGGTCTATGACAAGCATCTCATGCAGGGTTGTCAGTGCATGTTGCAATGCAGTCAGCACTAACTGTCTCTGATGTCTGACAGGCCCGTGAGTGTGTATTCACTCTGCAGTGCCCTTGCACCATCAGGTGGCCTGCTTTCAATCGGGTGCTGGTGGTGCAGTCAGGAGGTCTGCTGCAGAGTCCTGGAGCATGGCCAGAAGCAGGGGTTCGGATGCAATGATCAGACTGCTGCTGCTGCTGCTGCCATGACAGGGCAGAGCCGTGAGTCTCTGCAGGGGATTAAATCATCAACCTCTGGACAGAAATTACTAGCCGCAAATACTAAGCACTGCACCAACTGTAGATCGGTCCTGGGCTGCAGTACAGCTACCTTTAATACCCTACTATTGCCCTGTCAGCTGCTGCAAGAGATCTAATCATCATCTGGATGACTGTTGGAATATTCCTATTGGACGGTTTTCCTGAATTCAGTATGCACTGCCTAACTCAGACATCCACTTTCATGAAATGTATGCAGTACATAGACACATGATATTGAAATATAGATGTACATATGTGTATGTAAAAAGTATATTTTATCACTATATTTTTGCTTCCTCTGTAGATGTAGACTGTACTGCATGGAATAAACCGTTTGCAAAGAAACTTCTTTAATTAAAAAAAAATTATTCCATGAACGTTGAATGTTTATTTCTTTTTAAAACAATCCAACATTAAATATTGGGCTTATAATTAAATGTTTATGATAATAATTTGGTTATTAATTGAATCAATATCATTTTTCATTCCTGGACTTTCCAATTGACATTATTTTAAGGCCTACTTCTTAAACTTATGCTTATAATTACGGCTGTGTTAAGTTAGACCACTGCAACGATATTGGAAAAACGATGGACCTTCTTACTATTCTGCACTGTCCACTAGGAACAGTTCCCTGGTTCCAGTTTGGGAACTGGTGCTATACACAATGTTGGGGGAAAAAAAGATCAGAAGACCTTTGTCAAGAAAGAATTCTAATTCATGTACAATATTAATAATAATATCCAGATTGCAGATTATTAACGATGTGTGATTGGAATGAATTACAAGCCTCTAGACTATAGCAGATAAAATAGTAATATAGTAATATAGTGTTATCTCTTAGTCATCACATATCCTTTACTATGCCACTAGGAAAAGTTGTGTTATGTCTAAATAAAACTGATATACTTAGCCACATCTGCATAAAAATGGTGCAACTATATATAAAAAATAAAACTCCCATATTCAGCTGCCAGGAATACTAATTTGGTTATAGTTTTTTAAAAATGACATTAAACTAAAATAGCATCATGACAGTATGTACACCATTTGTATTTATAGTGTATCACATGCACAGTTGTGTAAAGTAAAAAGGCTGCGTTTGTTTTCAGGTGGCCTTAATTAGTTGGCACAGATTGGCTATGGTAGATAGCTTCTGCTAAATACTTGCTGAAATATTGATGTTGTCCAGTATCCACAGTTGAAGACTGCGCTGTGCTTAAATTACACTGTGTTTGATAAATACAGTGTATGTTGTGATGTATTGGTTGGACATTATTTACAGATATATGGCAATAACAGCATTGAATTGTTTTCCACATAATATAACATTTATAAATTTGTTATAATGTGTAAGATGCATTCATAATTGCATTTGTAATGCTTTTACCAGAAAGCATCTGGATAACCTTCTTCATATCGTAATCACTTTTTCAATTATATTTTTATCTTAAATTACAAAAGAGCATATAAACCATTTGGGCATAATAGTTTTTTAACGGCTCCAGGCAGTTTAACATTCTACAATTTATCTGCTGACGCATTTCAATTGCAGCAAGCACACACTCCTTCTGTCTTATTTTTTATTCAATATATCAATCAATACAGTGAGTGACAGAAACAGACTAAATAAGAAACAAGCGATTCAACTAGGGGAACACCTGAGAAAGTTATTTTTATACATGTGTGGGCATACACAGGTGCATAATATAAATGCATGTGTTCTGCACACACAAAGTGGGAAATGTGATCCCAGTGTTGCAGTGCATTTGAAGGCCTCAATGTGCATTACGAATGAATAGGTCTTCAGTTTCATGGCTCTCACTACAGGTAAACATCTGAGTGGTCCGAGGCTTTTTAGACTTGTGATTATCGCTTATCCTAGTCTCATATGACTTGTGATGTTCTCAATTACCTATTGAGAGCAGAGTACGGGCGGGATCTTGTTACCTTGATTTTTGGAGCAACTCTAGGCAATATCATTACATCTCAGATTTCTAGATTGTTGTTTCAGAACTAAGTGAAAAAATACAGACATTGTAAATATGAAACTGAATGTTGCAGGCGTCAGGCATTTAATGAATGATATAAGATACCATCTACAGTCAACATATTCTGTCAACATAGGTATCTGATGATCATTTAGTCATTCATTATTAGTGTAAAAAAAAAAGCATGACTATGTGAAAGTCACCATACAGATTTACATGTCCTATAATCGTATTAACTTGTAGCATACAATGGCAATCACATCCTCAAGCGATTTCAGTATGTGAAAGAAACATCATTCTCAAGCACATAATTTTTCCGCAGAAAATTACAAAATCATTATGATATAAAAAGAAATGCAAACAAGGGACTATTGTGTTTTTCCCCCCATGGTGTGACTGTTGACTTGTTTCCTAAACAAAATTCTTATTGAGTTACGCTGTTAGAAGGAATTTTTATTTGAAAGACCTTTTTTATTTAAGACTAGACCTATCCCCTGTCTTGGATACTGGCCCACATTTATGAACTATTATTAGCTGAGTGATATTAACAGGCCCATTCCTCTTTGCATTTTATTAGAGAACAATAACAGTCATACTTCAATGGATTTGCTGGCTTAGATATCTAATACCTTTTTGTTGGTGCTGCTGAGCACTTTAACCCACAGTATTACTGCATGTTATTTATTACACATTTTAACTAACCGAAAACATGGACTGTGTTGGAAATATAATTACGTTTTATATTATCTTCTCTGAATTCTCTTATAGCTTTCCAGGCATATTCCTAGTACTCTGAAATACCACTCATAATGGTTAAGTTTAGCTAAAGAAAATATTACATTGTAGACAACAGAGGAAATGCATGACAGGAAAAAGGATTACAGCATTTCAACTTACTAAAAATTTCATTTCCAAATGGAAACTCTTACACACCTTAAAGGAAACATGAAGAATGTGCTTGTGTTGTAGACACAAATTCAGAGTGATTCACTAATTCCAAATAATTTTTACAAGCTCTGAAAGGGAAACTGACCAAGCCAGTCTGTTCAGTTTTAAGTTAAATGCTATGACTCAAAGCTAAATTCTCACACAGTGAGTTTTATGGAGATGCCAAGCATTGGGGGGTTGTACGAAAACACAAATACCTCATAAACATGAACCCTCTGGTTCCTGTTTCTGATGCCACCATGAATGAACCATGGTGAAACAGCATGAACTGTAGCCATTAAACAGATAATGAGCCTGAACTATTTTAAGTCGTTTATATTCTTTTAATGTTATACTGTTATAATACTTAAATGATCTTAGTGATATATAACCTAGCATTTAACTAAGCAATGCGTGATCTCACTGTATATCTGCTATCATGTGTGTTAATTATTAGTGCTAGGTGTGTTTAAAACTAGAACTGATACCATTTTCATTAAAGTGACTGATCAGTCTGGGATATGGGCTGGTCTACACTGATAATGATTCACACTATACAGAATTAGAATCAGGTTTATTGGCCAAGTATGTGCACACACACAGGGAATTTGGTTCTGGCTTTTGGTTTCTCTCACAGATAAAGTCCATCCATCCATCCATCCATCTAGGAACCTCTGTAGTCTAACTGGGAACCATGGAGGCTAATGGTTATCATTGTACGTATCCTCATTTTTGCAACCATGGCAGGGCATCTGGTCAACATTCACACGTACATTCAAACACTACGGCCAATTTGGGAATGCCAGTTAGGCCATTCTGCATGTCTTTGGACTGTAGGAGGAAACCGGAATGTCTGGATGAAACCCACCAAGCTCGGAGAGAACATGCAAACTCCATGCACACAGAACCCCCCCAAGGCGGGAATCGAACCGGAACCCTAGAGGTGCAAGGCCAGAGTGCTAACCACTACGCCACTGTGGAGCCTCTCACAGGAATAGACATACTGTGTATAATAATAATGATACTGTACATACTGCAGACACTACACAAAAAATACATGCTGACTTTCAGAGCAAGCTGAAAGTTAGACTCAAATTATAAACCCCTTAAATGTCATTGCGTTTAAACACCAAAACCTATTTCTCCTTATGAGGCAACCTATTCAGACAAGCGTCTGGGTGGGTTCAGGTGATTTGAGTGCACCGGTTTGAGCTGACATTTATGACTGGTTAAACGCTGCTGTGTGTGACCGAAGGAGTGACGCATTGCAGGTACAAACGAGCCAATCAGAAACTTCCGCACGACCGCATCACAAGAAATAATCCTCCGCAGCCAGATAGTCCGTGTGTGTTTAAACGTATAGTTTAGTTTGTAGAGCAAAATATGAACATTTCTTCTTATTGAAGTATATATTTATAACAATGCTTTTATTTTATACTAAGGTTAGGAGTGTATCGTTTCATTAATTGTGACAGGCTCTCCGCCAGAATGCAGATAAGCCGGCGGAGGGACACACGGACAGGGGAGGCGTTTTATGTACAACCGTCAAGGCGGGTCTGCGCTGCGCCGAGTTTACTGTTCACCATTTCAGAGGTGTTCTTACAGGACAGGACGCGAGCAAACCTAGCAAAATGGTGAGTACACCTTTATTAGATTAACCAGCTTCCCTTCTCGTGTGCATTTGTGACTTCTACAGGATGCATGTTTAAATAATTAGTTTTTTTTTAAAGACGGCGTTAGTTGTAATAACGTTACATCATACTTACTGTTAATGCGGCTTATGGGAGGAGTAATAAGCGGTATTAACATACAGTCATGTATCAATGCATAACTTCGATATTTTACACCCGGTAATATTCGAGCTTAGGTCAGGTTTCGCTTTGTTACAGCGTTTGGATGGTTTAAGTAGCTAGCCTGGTTGCTAGCCGAGTTAGCCAGGGTGCGATACTGGGTTATAAACGTTATCTGTTGGGTTTATTCATTTATTCATCCTGTCTGGGTCATTATTTGCGATTAAAAATGCTATTTTATATTATTTAGATGTTGAATTTGTGTCATGTTACGTGTAACAGGCGAGACGCTGTCTGAGCTGTTGTAGACTGTTAGCGACCTTCCCGCCTTCGCTGGAGTAAAAAAAAAAAAAAAGCGCCAGTGATGCACCGTGAATGCTTGTATTTTCTTTCTGTTCAGGGTGAATGTTTCCAATCTCATTTACAACTTATAGTATTTAATATTACAGCAAACTTTAATGTTTGCTGTGGAACTAGTTACGGATAAGTATATTATTATGATTAAGGCACGTGTGCAACTTATTTGGACAGGTCAAAAAATTGTTTTATTATTATTAATGTAATATTTTAAAACTGATAATTTAGCTATAACCTGTCTTAGACAAATTGACAAAATACCCAAGTAGGACAATCACCTTTTTTTTTTTTTTTTTTTTGGTGCATTATCTTTTAAAATATGCAAGAAAATTAAATTTGTCTAAAAGAACAAAGTGTGAATATTTTTTTTCTCTCTTCCCCTCTGTGTATTTGCTTTCCTTTACAAATGAATGGTAATATCCCTGTAATTTACACTGGCCACGCCTGAACATTGTTAATTCATTGTCAGAACCGGTCCATACACGCGATTAAAAGCTTCTCAAATGTCCTCACTGTGGATCGTCTCCTAAGGTGTGTTCGCGGTCAGAGTTGAGCTGAATGTTTAACATTACGTTAACAGCCAACTGCATTTTTTTCAAGGAAAGAGGCACACCCAGCCACCTGCATAGTTAAAGCTGGTCTCTGCACAGGGTGGAAGACGTTATCTCATCCTCGCTGGCGTAGCTTTGCTTATAAGGGAAGGCCTAGTGATGCTTCGACCTGCGAAGTGATTTAGTTTCCTCAGTCAGCAAGCCTGCATTAACAGGAATTTTCACACCCTCTTTAACCTCTTGGGAGTCAATGTGGGATTGAGAGAGGAGTGAGTGTAGGCTTTACTGAACGGATAACCACGTGCAATCTGCAGAGGTGTGTTTAAAAGTATGCGTGTCTTGTAACGCTGCAATGTCTAAGCAAAACTCCAAATACTTTCCTTAATTCCGTTTATTTTTATTTGCAGGCTGATCAACTGACAGAAGAGCAGATTGCCGGTAAGATCATAAACATGCCTTTTTATTTTTAATTGTTAATCATCGTTTGTGCCCAGTTTATTATTATTTTTTTGTCTTCGCACATTCCTTGTTGCATGGTCTCTCGCAGTCCTGCCAACAACTCGTGCTGTTAAATTGCCATCCCTCTTGTTGCCTTTTAAGGTGGGTTTGTAGACAAGCTTGTGTTGGCTAACTAAGTGTATCTGTGGGCTGGCCAACTGAAGTGAGATCACTTCCTCATAAGGGCCATTAAAGACATGTCTGTAGGCGTATGGAAATATGTGGGAACAAGTACTTAATTCATTACATTTGCTTAACATTTGTCTGCAGGCCATGTAGGTTAAATCATAATCTAACTGATTTAGTTCTGGTTTCAGTTATGCTTCATGTGGTTTTGTGTGTGTATGTAAATAGTCACTTGAGTTACTCCAATTTTGTCATCTTCTAAAGCTCCCTATTTTATAATGGATGTTCTCATACTCGCACCCCTTTCCCTGAGCTGCTTCTACACGTTACATGTCTCAATGCCAAACTGTGAGCTGATCCAGGGGCATCTTTTCCCAAAGGCATGTAAAAAAAAAAATTCCCCTTGGGTGACTTGTCGCCCTTTCCTGATCTTGCCATCCTCATCCAGAAGGCAGTGTCATTAGCCTGGCCTTAGACTTGTTGGCGTGGGCCAGCGTTGCCATGGCTGTAGTTTGTTTGTGCGTCTACTACATCTCCCTCCTCCAGACATTTTAGTCAAAGCATTGTTGGTCCCTGTGTCTCTTGGTAACAGTCATAAATACAAGTGTCTGAAAAGATTGGAATTGATAAGATTGCCAACATGGTGACTTTGCAGTTTTTTTTTTGTGTCAGTGGCAGCTCTCTTTATCTGCAGTGATTAAGTTGTAGACCTTTTCTTAACAATAAGCTGCAGTTGGGAGGTTGAGATCTTTGAGCTAAGAAAAGGTAGTGTCAGTCGTACCTACTCTACACAAATGTGGCATGGCAATGGAAGTGCAAACTCAAGTCATGGTTACTAAGTGTTGTTAAACAGAATTGATGCAGTGTTTGTCTACAATAAAGGCAGACCAACTAACATACTTTATTTATGTATAAAGAAACAAGGAATGATGTCTGATTGAGAACAATATCATATGTGAACTGACTCCATACTTGTCTCCTGACAGAATTCAAAGAGGCCTTCTCACTATTTGACAAAGATGGGGATGGCACCATTACCACTAAAGAGCTTGGGACAGTGATGCGATCTCTTGGGCAGAACCCAACAGAAGCTGAACTTCAGGATATGATAAATGAAGTTGATGCAGATGGTGAGCATACTCGGACCTATTTTGGTTAACCTAGGTAACACTGGGAAGTCCATATCTTAACCCCTAATTAATTGATATGTGCATGACCCTGTGCAATTTACTGTGTTTCCCTGCTGTGACTTGCTCAGGTAATGGAACAATAGACTTTCCAGAGTTCTTGACCATGATGGCAAGGAAGATGAAAGACACAGACAGTGAGGAGGAGATCAGGGAAGCTTTCAGAGTATTTGACAAGGTATGCAATGTGTGTTGGATTTGTGAGAGTTATAGGTGCAGTTTGTTTCTGCACTATTGCTTAATTGGCTTTATGTTTTCAGGACGGAAATGGATACATCAGTGCTGCTGAGCTGCGTCATGTCATGACAAACTTGGGGGAGAAGTTAACAGACGAGGAAGTCGATGAAATGATCAGAGAAGCAGATATTGACGGTGATGGCCAGGTCAATTACGAAGGTATGTGTGCCAGTTCATGTTTTGGAAAAAAGCATGCGAAGTTGGTAAAGAATGACTCTGTAGTAAACCCCCACCCCCTTCTTTTCTCTTTCCACAGAATTTGTACAAATGATGACAGCGAAGTGAAATCCTTGTACAGAATTTCTTGTATAAAACTATTTGCCTTTTCTTTTTAATCTATGTAAAATGTTTTGTTTTAATTTCCCCATCTTCTGCTGTCCAAAGGAACTGCATGTGTAAATTGGTTTTTGTTTTGCCCCTTTCTGATCTTGGTAATATTAGCATTTTGACCTAGTGGGCTGTCACAGGAACAGGTGATGGGTATAGGCAGACAGTTTGGCTGGCACTACCTTGAATTTGTGCTTTTTGCTGTGCCTGCTTGCCTATCACCTCATGAATGGAGTTCAAATGGCTCCAATTCTCGCCTTTTTTTTTTTTTTTTTGAGGAAATGCTCTGCATGGACAACGGACTCTACATATAAAAATATAAAAGTGGAAGAAAATCGCAACACTGCACTATTGCAACATCAGTGAATTAAATACTAACGGGTTTGTCAGGAGGCACTTGTAACCCCCCCACCCACCCTTTTTTGTGTGTATTTCTGTTCTCTCGTTATTACTGTTTTATAATTAGTCATTAAGTTTCTTTGTTAACTGCTTATGGCGCAGCCATGCCTCAAAGAATCCATTCCAAGTTGTATATTTGTTTTCCAATAAAATTAACAATTAATCCCAAATGGGCGTTTCGCCCATTTGATAAGATGTTTTCTTTTCGGTTGAATCAGGAGTTCAGGTGCAGTTTATTAAAAACAAAAAAAATGTTTGTTAAAAATGCACTTCAGGAAAAAATAAGGTAGAATTGTGCAAATGTTTTTGTGCTTGTGTATACAATTTGACACAAACCACTTCTCTTTCTTTTTCTTTAAGAACATTGGAGAAGCTAGAGCTACTTCTGGTATTGTTTAAATTTTAAGCTATTTCAAGGAGCATATCTTTTTAATTCTAAATGTTTCCATCTACTGCATGCATGCTCTCTCCTCATGTGGATGTTTTCCCGGCAACACTAGCGTTCAGCTTAGCTTGATGTCTATCAGAGTGCTACTATTTCCTTAAAAGGGGCTGTTGAAAAGCAAGTACAGTTCACTCTGTTGGATGTGCAAAAGGTTGGAGGCTGAAAGGCAAACACATTTGCCTGAGTGTCTTAGTTAATGTGCACAGATGGTGCTGGCTGACAAGGCCTTTTGGAGTAATCGAGTATAGGAGATGTGGAATAATCCACAATGGTTGTTAAATTAATTGCATTTGAGTTGTATTATGGTGTTTAATCAGGTGTGACTGATTCATTGTATTGAGACGGATCCATACTTTTCATTTCTATAAGGTGTTCATCAGACATTTATCTATTTATCAAGTTTCCTAGCAGCCATACAGTTCAGTGAAGTGTTTGCTTCACAAAAGTTCTTGTGAGATATGCTGAAAGTATCATGGTGGACATGATTTAAAATTATTTTTTAAAAATCTTTCTGAAGCCTGTTGTACTACATTTTACATCTTAAGGGACAACCACCAACAGTGTTTGGAATTAATGGAGTTGGGTTACTACTGCATGTCTGGCTATCAATAACTGGCTAGTGATTAGGTTCCTGAAACATTACTGCCCTTCAATAAAACCTGTTATATCCCTGAGCAGTTTTTACATCCACGTAAGGAATAAATAAAAAGCTAGTCGCAGTTGCAGAAATAACCTCGCGGAGAAGAACTATGTCCCACTATTTTTATGTTGTAAATCTTTGACAGAACAAATGAAATATTTGCTATGCTAACACAAATGATGCTATAACAAGATGAGAGCTAAAATCAAGGTTGTAGACAGGCTTTTAAACTGTTATGGAGTACTCTTAAATGGTTGTACATAAGATGCAAAATGGGCTGAACCATATTGATTTAGTAGAGATGATTTGCATCACTCATCAAAAATTCCTCCTAATGGAAAGCATTCTCATGTCGGAGTTCTCGATAGATATGCTGGCCATCTATTTCCAACGGATACGCATTATATGTTGCTCAGCAAGGACACAATGTGTGCCTTTCCTGGAATGTGTTAGTTGGCTTACGCATGGCCTCCCTTTTGCCGCACTGTCACTTAATAAGATCATCTTTCTACCTGGCCCTGGCTGTCCACCATCTCTGCACATGGTTTAGTAATCAGTTGAACCATTATCACATGCTGCTGATGGATCTGTGTGTATGCACACTCTCCCGAGCCCCCAGCTACTCCTCTCGCTTTGAAAATGAATGAGGGTGTGTAATCTTTAACTATGTTGCTTGATGATGGCTAGAAGGAGCAGACCATGCTCAGTGTACTGTCTGGTTGTTGGTACCAAAGGTAGCCTCTTCTTGAAAAATAAAAATAGTTCTCCTTTTACCTGAATAAAGGTCAGGGTTAGGAAACCTGAAAAAAAAGGCAATAAATGGTGGGTCAGGTGGTTCTTTATCTGTTGGAAAAGTTTGGCTTGAAGCACTTCATTGTTTTTGGTATCTTCCTGGCTCCCAGCAACTTGTTCCACAAGGCAACTATTTCGGTTACACTGCCTGGCCAAAAAAAACAGAAGTTTCCTCTCTAAGATTTAATTTAGTGGCCTTTGGCTTTGATTACCGAGTGCAATGTGGTGACCAGTTAAGATGTGAAAGTCATTCTTCATCCGCTTAGAAACACTCTTGGACAACTGGAATATTCCCATGCCATCAGGTAAGAAATCGTTTAATCATTCAGGTCATCAACTGATCATCAAGTTTAATGCCACATACTGTTGCTGAGTCTAGACCTGACTAACTGAAGTAATCTGAAATCATAACTGCCACCAGATGCTTGTACAGTGGCCACTATGCATGATGGGTGCATCGCTACATGTGCTTCCCTTTTGACCCTGACACAGCCATCGCTCTGGAGTCAATAGAGTCAATCTGGACTTATCAGGTCACATGACATTTGCCTATTGCCCCAAAGTCCAAACTTTATGCTCGTAGCAAATTGAAGCATTTTTATTCTGATTAGTCTTAGTCTTACTTTCACTATTAAACACAGCTGTGCTTTCTAGGTATTTTCTTTTTTTTCATGAATCTCCATTCATGTTTTTTCCAGCCTCATTTTTTCCATGATGTTGCTGGTTCACCACCATCATTCTGATTATAATTAGATATTAATGTTAATCACAGTTGTTAAATCAATTTTAGGATTTTTTTTTACCTTCTTAGTTAATTTCTTTACTCAATTTGGGTCAATAATTTGACCGTTTTGGAGCATCATTTTTATTTGTTCTATCAAGCCAGTGCACTTTTTAAGTATTTTACAACAGGTAAAACTATTGGCAGGTTAGGTGGTCCTCTAGCTTCCTGTTCTACTGAACCACAGACTACATAATTGATATAGTCTGTTTGGTTGCGGTTAAAAAACTTTGCTCAAAATATCTTTCTTCAACAGTCCTGGGATTCAGACCCACAGCATTAGGTCTGTATGGGTTTAAGGCACTTTGACTGCCAAATAGATCAATGTAAAAATCAGTTTGTTTACTGTTGATTAATTGCCTGCCTTTCTCGGCTTACCTTTGGTCATGTCAGGGTCATATCCAAGTGAACATGTGGCAATGGAGCAATAGTTACTATAAAAAATAAATACAAAAAAATTATACCGCTTGGCTGATCACTTAAAAAGGCTTTGCTGGGAATGTGATGAAATTAGCACAACCTGCACCATACCATGTACCACCTGTACATGAAGTTTAATGAAATGCTGCAGGTTCTTCACCAGAAGCGCATAATAAGAATTTACAGTAAGGACTTCACTTGAATGATTTACTTCATATGAAATGGTGTGAATATTACGTGTTAACATTTGGTCCTTCTCTTGCTTCATTTGTTTTAAATCTATTACACTTACTTGTTCCAATCCTTACATAATTTTATAAGATGAGGTTGCATGAAACAGAATTTACAGACAGGACTAAAGTAACAACCTACTTCCAATATTCATCATACTACATATTAAAAAGAATTCCATTATTTAATTTTCTCTTTCATTTTCTTCAAAAATAGGCAGTAAAGCCTAATAGAAGAAAACCTTCCCATCAACCTTATTAGGTGTCTGGCTGTGGGTGGCCTAGCGTGGGACGTGGTTGGGTCAGAGAACTGTGTAATCTGCTTTCTTACTGATGGCTCTTTTGTCTTTCTAGAAAGGCACGGATAGATAGATAGATAGATAGATAGATAGATAGATAGATAGAAGCAATGTGCGCTATTTCTGCTTGGGTGCCTGCAAGGCTCTGGGACATGCTGGTGAGGGGGAAGGGCTGCTGAAAATAGTGGAAAGCAATTAGAATATCACAAAAGTTCAGCTCCTGGAGGCAGCACTCATGAGAGTTTTTCAAACATGAGATCTATGTACTGAGCTGAGTGTGCAGTTGGTACAGGAAATGGGGAGAGTGTGAAACAGAGAACGAAAGACTGTGTGAAAAGGTGGGGGTTTGTGAAGTGACATCGCAAGAATTTTACCCACAGGGATCTGAAAACAGAAGGAGAGCGTTTTCTATCGAACGAAAAAAAAAATAAAAACTCTTTTCAGGAATGGAAATGTTTGAGGCTGGGATTATATGTGCCTAACTTTCAGGACGACTCAGTGCAGAACAAATGTAAACTAAACCACAAGAATAGAGAGTGTGGGTAGTTCATATATGCACTGTGGTTTTTGTAGACAAGGAGGATTTTTTTCTTTCTGTTCCTGTCTGTATATGCTCATACATGGGACGTCACTGCCCCAAAAAGTCAGCTTCAAATACCGTATGGTTAACCACACAAGAGTATATTTTTACCACTTAATTTCATTATAATACATACCTCAATTTCAGTAGCAATAAGATGCAAGATAAACATACGGTATAAAAGAGAAACTAAAACACATAACATAGCGCAAGCCTCAGAAGGTCTTTTTGTTTGATGGTGTAATTAATGAAAGGTCCTCCAAGACAGACAGCGAAAAACAATATTAAGTGGCTAAGAAGGTAGTTGGCTCACTATGGGCAGCTTTACTGAACATCATTCTTCCAGTAGACAATTCCACTGGTGGCATTTGGATGATGGTACAAAATCTACCGTAGCTGTTCAACTGGCTTGAGATGTTATGATCACAAGGCCATAACCTATTGATTTGCATCACTTTCTTTGTCATCAGTCCATTCAGTGAGCTCTTGTGCCCTACAATAAGGCTTGGAAACATCCTGGAAGAGACCATCAAAACTGAAATGTTTTATCAGTGTTACAGGCCTACTTTAATTCATCATTTGTATTCATACAGTATTTTTGCTAATATTACAAGATTCACATTCCTCCCTACTTATTCAAACTTTTCTGGATGAGAATTTTATTTATTCTTGTATTTATTATAAGCTACTTGGGTACTTTTTAAAATCATACAGCTCAGTCCGTGGTGACTGATGAGTGGTGTTAAGACATTTGGTTTTTATAATGCACTCACACACGTGTGCTCATATCAGTATCATCCACTCCTTTGATATTTTGACACAGGGCTCCCCCAGAGGTGACATCTCCCTGCAGGTTAATGGCAGCAACACATGTAAAAATAAATAAATTAATTAAAAAAAACCTACACATTCTCACTACACAATGGTGGCCAATAGTATTCTGTGTTTTAATGACATTCAAATTTTTTTAAATGATGACAACTATGATAATATGAATGACTTTATGCAACGGAATTGCTATACAACAATCAATATTTTATATAAAGTGCTTTATTCGTCAAGATCCTGCTGGATCAGTCATAAAGGAATCTGCAGTATTCTGGTGTCACTTGCTCATTTCATGCCTGCTTGATTGCTGCCTGAACATTATGTACACAAGACATTTTTATAATTTATTTTTACTGCTTCTGCCTTCTTCACCTTTGTCCAACAGTTTTCTCTTGGATTTAGATCAGGAGATGACCCAGGCCATGGCCCCAGAAGCTGAATACCATTGTCACATAACTGGTTTTAGCTAATTAGCGCAACTCTTCAGCCTCGAACTAATTAGTGAAATCATTCATTTTGTGCACAGGGAGAACTAACACATGGCATATGTTGTCTTAATAGCTTTCGCCACCGCTGACGTCTATGGTCTGAGTAAATATAGATATACTATAATTGGCTGACAAGTTTCTTGCACTTTTCAAGATCAATCTTCAGACTTTCTATACTGTACATTCAAGTGTCCTGGGAAAAAAGGCTGTTATTGTCACCAGCATGAAACAAATTGGACTAGTGTTTGGAGGTCATTAATTATATTGCAATGGAAAACATAAAACGTGTTAAGGAGAAAAAAAAAATCGTGCTAAATAATTGGATTATAATGATTATAATGTCTAAAGTACCAGCACAAAAAGCCTGTTTGGGACATGAAAGAAAATGTCATCTTTGTGAAAGTCAGTGAATTTCAGTTTAAATACATGGGAAACAGATTTGATCTTGTGGTGAAACGTTTCTTTGGCATGCTGTGCCCATCTTAATGTAATAATGCTGACTTTAATCCATTTACAGTCCAGCTACTTGGTAGAGCAGCTACTCCACCTCCTCTCCCTAATGATGGCTGCATCATCTTTAATTGACCCGCCATGGCAGTAAGACACAGTGATCAACGATGTTCTCTTCAGACACACAGCATTTCAAGCATCCTTCTTCTTATCAGAGATCATTCCATTTCAACCATCTAAACAGAAGAAGATACATACCATGTTTTTTGGTTTAGCCTTTGGAAGCAGTTGTGGACTCAAATGCATGATGCTCTATCCTGGCTATACTACGTAAAGGATTATGCTGTACTTAACTTCGTTTGAGTTAACAATATTTTGAGGACAACTAGATTCAGGGGCATGAAACAGGACATAAGGGGTCCAAGACATCCCTCTCTGTTTGAACTCTTTGGGGGTTTATAAATGGTGATAAGCATGGGAAAGACTTAAAGCACATTCCAATTTAGAGACAAATAGGACCAATGGGAATTCTGTAGAGTTCTGCAATGAGCTAGTGCTGTGCTCTGTATGCATGTTTAATAAAATAGCACATTTTACTGTGTCCACACATTTAAGTCACTGTACATAGGGGAAATTAAAAGCAAAGCATACTTTATTCACAAAACATCATCTACATAATTGTCATTTCTTTGTAAACACACAGAGTCATCACTCCCACTCATGATGAACTCGTGTTAACACCGCTAGTGAAGTGCATGTACAGTAAGTGTACTTTGAATGCGTTCTTTTCAATCTTAAGAACTTTGTGCTGTACCGTCTCCTGGTGCACAATATGAAAAAAATTCGCAGAAATGAAATATGTACAATTCTTAAAGATGTTTTGCTTAAAATGATTAATTTCCCCATATGCATGGAGACTTCTGTGACACCCTGTAGTTTAAAAAGTAGAGGTTTTTTTCCCCATCCATATAATGTATTAGGAAAAAAACATATTAACAGAAGTGTGGGAAAGCAGAGTAATTCATTCCTGCACTGTAGTATTATATACTGTATATTAGTTAGCTAGTATTTGTACTTAATAAGCTTGTCTATAACTCACTGCTTTTATGAAGAAAATATCTCATTTTTATTCACTACACAAACTCAGAATATACTACAGACATACATAACTTTTAAAAAATTATTTCCTTATATATTTCCTTCCTATATTTAAATTTTTCCATACATTTTACTGAGAATTTGCACACAAAAAAAAACAAATCTTGTCACATTCTCCAGTAATTATAACATATTCAATCATGTGACCTAAGTGTCCCATACAGTCTGTGTCACTGGACACATTGATCTGTTATATTTGTCCCTCTGTTCAAATGGGTTTCCTCTCTCAACTCTCATGGTTGTGAATTTGCATGTGAGTGGTGCACTGAAATGAAGTAACATCCCATTCAGGGTGAATGATCATAACTTGAATCCAGAGTTATGTAGATTACCTTTGCATCCACTGCTGCAGTATCCAGGATAAAGCAAAGGAACATCTGTAATTAAAAAAGTTAAAAAAGTTTTTAATCTTTAAAAAAGTTTTTTTTGCGAAAGGATGCTATGGCCGTAATCAAAACAAAGGGTCGGCCCAAAGAAGTATTAAAGTGCGTATACACTCTTTTTACTTTTTGACACACCTTTGAATATGGCTGTTAATGATGAAAGATATTTTTGATGTTATTTCCTTTTCACTGTGCTTACTAAACCTGTAAAGAAGGTTTATCAAAAATAGCTTTTTCTCATCATTCATCCACATAGCATGTCAGTCAGTCATCTTCTATACCTCTTTATCCTGTATTCAGGGTCATGGGAGCCTATCCCAGGAGGCTTAGGGCACAAGGCAGGGTAGTCCCTGGACAGGGTGCCAATCCATCACACAGCACACACACTCTATGGTCAATTTGGGAACGCCAATAGCCTAATCTGCATATCTTTGGACTGTGGGAGGAAACCGGAGTACCCGGAGGAAACCCACCAAGCACGGGGAGAACATGCAAACTCCACACACACAGAGACGGGAATCGAGTCTGGACGGGAATCGAACCCGGTCCCTGGAGGTGCAAGGGCTAACCACTGGACCGCCGTGCCGCTCCACATAGCATGTACACAGCATATTGGAACAAAATGTTTTTCTGAGGACCACAAACAACAGGCAAGTGCAAAAAATGATCAGCTTAATCTGGATCTGCACTGAGTGGATCTCCATACTGATGGTTCCTCAACGTCCTGTACAGCTCCTACAGTTGCGGACTAGTAGTAGTAATAGAATTTTAAAAATGTGTTGTTGTAGAAAATAATTCTTTTAAGGCTACCGCAATATACCGGAGTCATGAAAGCCATTGGGAAAAGTTGAGTGATCTCTTCAGTATCCATGTTCATGTCATGTCCGTAATCCTCTGATCCATCCAGATGACCCAGACTTTGTGATATGTGTCTGTTGCCTGGTATCAGCTCGTGGCTATGATTAAAAGAAACGTAATGCCTACAAGTTACACTCTATCACTGAGACCAGCACATTAACCACACACACTCTATTGAGAGTTAAATCCCCTGAAATCACTATGACCTTAATTCAACCTTTTCTAAAACTCTCCAATGGACAAGATATGTATTCAAATAAACAACGACTCGGCAAACAGCCCGAAAAAAAAAATCCAATTATTATAAAATAACTTGGGAATTCATTTGACCTTCACGTGTCTACTCAAGCTGGAAAACCAACTGAAAAGAAAATCAACAGACAAATGAACAGGATAATAGCACTACATGCCCCCAAACACCCCTGAGACACACTTTTCAGCATCTTTGGAAAGTGTTGTGAGGTGAAGAAATAAAGGAAAAAGGGTAAAAAAAAAAAAGTCCTCACTTACATACGACTTGAGAAAACAATCTGTAGTTCAGTCAAATATTTTTTATGAATTCCGATTAGTGATGCAGATCCTATAAATGTAGACTGCAGAAATAATGACCAAAATGATGAAATTTTGGACATGTGCACGTTCTGTGTGTCAACATTATCACATTGAAGTACAGATGTGCAGACATTTGCCGAGCTATCAAAGAAGGGTCAGATGTGAATTATCCATGGCTCTGCACACCACCTGTGCTTTTTTTTTCCAGTGGCTCTCCAGATGAGATGGCTGTGACAAGGCCTCAGTAATAGAGCCAGGCCTGGGAGCCGTGGTGTCCAGTTCCGCTGCCAACACTGGCTCCCCTGGACAGATAGTGCTGCTCTATTGAATGACTCCTGAAACTTTGATGAGATGGAATAGGCCACCACTCCGCAGACAAAAAGAGAATGCTGGTGTCCAATAGTGCCACCAGTGTGATGCTGGGTCAGCCATGGGACGTGAATAAGCCTGTTGTGTTTATTTGATGCCATGCTTACAGGATATTTCCACAATACAAGTGAACTCATTGGTTCCGCCACCTTAATTAGTCCTTATAAACAGAGTCAGTTTCAGAGTTTAGCTGAAAAGGGAGGAGTCTAACCCCTTTCTGAGGTTTAAGGAAACGCCAACTTGGCGATAATCATCAAGCTGCTTATCCATTAACTGGATTATTGTATTGGAAATAATGCAATGCAGCAGCAAATGACTCTTTAACAGATCCTAAATCCTATACTGGGGTCAGCAGTATATACTGTAAAACACACACTGGGGTCAGCAGTAAGGCGAGCATTACAAAAACATAAAATGCTTATCACCACTACCGTTAAGAGCTATTGCTTTACATTGCTTTACTGAATGAACAGAGTAAGAAAGAGGACCATAGATTATTTTTCTCTTTTGCTGTTTGGGTTTCCATGTTGTGTGAATCATATCATACAGGGAAGCAAGAAATACGAACATTCTGGCAGTATTGGCTCGATGTTAAAGCTCTAGGTTACTATCTGAAGGTCAGGGGTTCAAGCCCCAGCGCTGCCAAGCAGTGACTGTTGGGGCCTTGTACAAGGCCCTTAATTGCCGCTGCTCCAGTGGTGCCAAATTATGGCTGACCCTGTGCTCTGACCCCAGCTTCCTAATAAGCTGGGACATGAAAAGGAAACAATTTCACTGTGCTGTAATGTATATGGGACAAATAAAGGCTTCTTCTTCTCAGGATTCACTGAATCATCATTGATTAGTTACTTGCATAGAAACAGGTGTAGAAAGAATCCTCCCAAGCATGTCTTTGATTATTCATTCATTCATCTTCTATACCGCGTAATCCTGTGTTCAGGGTCGCGGGAGACCTGGAGCCTATCCCAGGAGACTTCGGGCACTCGGCGGGGTACACCCTGGACTGGGTGCCAATCCATCGCAGGGCACACACACACACATACACACACTCACACACTACGGGCAATTTAGGAACGCCAATTAGCCTAACCTGCATATCTTTGGACTGTGGGAGGAAACCGGAGTACCCGGAGGAAACCCACCAAGCACGGGGAGAACATACAAACTCCATGCACACAGAGACGGGAATCGAGCCTGGCCGGGGAATCGAACTCAGACCCTGGAGGTGCAAGGCGACAGTGCTAACCAGAGGTGGAAAGTAACGAATTACATTTACTCACGTTACTGTAATTGAGTAGCTTTTTTGTGTATTTCAACTTTTTAAAGTAGTTTTAAAAATCTGTAATTTTACTTTTACTTAAGTACGTTTTGTTTGAAGTATTGTAATTCGCTACATTTTAAATCATATTCGCTACTGAGTAAAAAATAAATGAATGAAAATGATAAAATAATAAAAATGTTATGCTTTGTATAAATGCTCCGTTGCGCCGCGTGTGTGTATCATGTCCTGGTCGCGCGCCGCTCCAGACTCCACTCCAGGTTTTCTGACATCGGCATCACCTGACCTTCCACACGGTTGCTTCGGCCCTGAGTGACGTCATCGACTAGCGTGACCATGTATAAACCGGAGAGAGACGCGGGAAAGATGAAAGAGGTTGTGATTTTGGCGTTTTGATATTTGGTTGTGTATTCCGGTTTGACTTTTTGCCTCCAATTGACTTTGATTATTGCTTTGTCCCTTTGGTTTGGTTGGTCTTTGTATATATTTGTAGATAATTTCACTGTTTTTGGTTTAGGGAGTCCGGGAAGATACCTGTATTTTTGTTTCTGGGTTTTTTTTGTTGTTGTTTCTTTTTGCAGGTAATCTAGCTACTAAATATAAATACCATTTTGTTTGTTATTTTGGCCTGGGTCCATCCTGAATCTGATCCTCCTCCTGGTGTGTGTGTGTGTGTGTGTGTGTGTGTTTGTATATACAAACCTCATTATTTCATCAGTTAATGATTGGATCTAGTTCTTTCTGCCATATACCACCATTTCCATACAGTTTAAAATAGAACCCTGAACCATTCTTTTGCTGTTTGGCCCTAGACTGGGACGTAACACCATATTTAAGTGACCACTTTATTATGCAAAGGTGTTCCTTCAGTTAAAAACAACTAGTTTGAGATTTATATCTGCTCATCTTTTTTGAACTATGCTAGAATGCCTCATCCCACCCCGCTGTGTGTGTGTGTGTTTTTTTTATATATTTAACAAAAAAAAAAAAAAAAAAGCAGAGCCAGATCAATATACAATCGACACCCACAGCAAACATTTAAAAACAAACAATAATCTGTTAATATAAGAGTGACCATGGAAACACCCAAGGGCAAAACAATTCAGCAAAAGAATCACCCCCGCTGTTAAAAAAATTAAAATAAAAAAGTAACTCGGTAACTTTTACTCTGAGTAAATTTTTTAATGATCTACTTTTTACTTTTATTTGAGTAGATTTTTATAAGAGTAACTTTACTTGTACTTAAGTAAAATTTCACTGAAGTAACAGTACTTGTACTTGAGTACAAAATTTTATTACTCTTTCCACCTCTGGTGCTAACCACTACACCACCGCGCCGCCACATGTCTTTGATTAGTTCTTACAAAACATGTGATTTAATTTAGAAATATACTACGCAGAATTTGGAGCAGGGGTGACTCAAGCAGTTAAGGCACTACTGTATGTTGCTGGTCAGAGTGTAGAGAGTTCAAGTCCACCATAACCTCGGTGTGGCCAAGTCCTTAACCCTGTGTATATACAAAATCCACCATTGTCTGCCCCAAAGGCTGGATGAGAAAGGAAGAGGATTGGCATCTGGCTAGCAACCGTTGCTATAAAATGAGGGAACTTGTCACACAAATGTGCTCAACAGCATGGGAGGAAAACACAGTATTTAATGCATGTTTACTTGGATTGCTAATTACCATATCTATTGTTATAATCTTGTAGATATTTTGATCTCTTATGAACACCTAGTGCGAAAGAGAGAAGCATTATCACCTGACGTAGCACGACAGATTATAATGTACCAGTCAGAGTTACAGCACATGATTCCTTTATGTCATATTGTGGGTCAGTCAAGATTAGTATTAATTATCAAATATGATTTAAGATGTTTTTTGAGAGGGTAGTTAGCACTGTGGTCTCACACTAGGGTCGAGGATTCGATTCTTGCCGTAGGTCTGTGTGCATGGTGTTTGCATGTTTTCCCCATGCCTGGTGGGTTAGGGTTACTGAATACAGAAAACTGAATACACAATGGAAGTATGCTGTTTTCTACAGTATATTCAGTCCAAAGACATGCAGGTTAGACTAATTGGGGGTCCAAAATTGCCTGCACCGTGTCAAGGGTGTCCCCTGCCTCATGCTAAAAGTCTCCTGGAATAGGCCCCTGCGACCCTGTACAGGATAAATACGTATTGAAGATGAACAAATGTTGTCTGTGAGACTGTGATGGTCAGACATTTTCTGTCAGTTTGGTTTTGATTTGGTAAAAGCTTGGCTAGATTGCGATTCTCTGTAATTTGGTGTAAGAAAACCAATTGATTAGTGTGCAATCATTTTCCATTTGATCAAGAACTTCAAAATGGACTGTACATAATTCATTGGAAGGTGTAATAAAATCCTACTGTATAAATAAAGTATCGTTCCTTTTTTGCACTTTGAAGGATTTCCTTTTCTTATCTTCGAAAGCAACTTTAATGCTTTTAAAGCAGGACGATGACTGAAATCATCAGAATCTTAGCTAATAATTATTCTCACGCTTTCCCTTCATCTTTTGAGTCCATTAAATATTATGTTTTCGAACATGCCTGGCCCAGATGAAGCTGACTTCTGGCCGATCTTTAAACCCATGTCATCATGTAAACTTTGGACTAAAAGAGGTCATGTGACCTCTGTCACCACCCTCTCGACTGCAGCCGTGTTCCGTCCTTTTCCCCTCTGTCATCCTCTCCGTAGATATTTGCACATTCTTCCTCAGAAAACAAATCCAATGGAATAAATTCTTCAATTATTCAGGCTTCAATGGTGTAGCCGTGCCCTAAGGTCCATGTTCCACTAATGGAGATGGCAGGATGTTTGTGCTGTGTTATTAACGGATGAGCGAACCTTTCATTGGTCTCAAAAGCAGCACCCCAATCAGCTTTGCCTGCTCGCTGTCTAATTAAATCTAGACATGTCGATCCTAGCCCAGGGATGTACATGTGCCGGTGAACTCGGGACGGACTGGCCAAAAACAGAGACGACCCGAAAAAGGGTTCCTGTTACAGCTTTAACCTCCACTTTCTTTCAATATACAACCGTCTAGGTTTTTCTGATCAATTTAGTTGTAGATGTATTGACCAATCAATGATTACGATTACATGTATTAGGTTATGTTGGCTAAAAGTTGCAGATGAGCCACAAAATCCACACCTGGTTCAAGCGATGCTGCCCAGGACGTCTGGTGTTCAGAGTGGAGGAGATTCCTCTGGTAGATTAATGAGAAGCAGACTGCTCATCTGCTTTCATGTTTTCTCTTGTAACACCCTTAATTATTTACTGAGCATCCCCTTGTTACAGAATGCAGAGAAGAAGAAAAAAACCACAGTTTTAAATGCATGTATTTGCTCATGGCTCTCAGGGCACATTAATATTTAATGAGACAAGACGAGCAAGCAGAATTTCTTGAGAAGAGTCAGATTAAATGACATTATTATCTCTGTATCATACAGCATACACGCCGTCTAATGTAGATGGAAAAACATTAGGGAAATTATTACCCCAAAAATTGCATCATTAATTTCATCTAACGAAATAATGTTTGATGTGAATGACATGATGAGTGAATGAATTCATCTATAAAACAACTGAAACAGCTTATCTATTTAACCATGATTGATTTTCTCATTATAATACATGGAACATATGCTATCTTTCTGAGACATGCAGGTATACAGACTTGTGCGTGCACACACACTCACTCACAGAAAGAGAGAGAGAGAGAGAGAAGGAGAATGATGCAATGGCCTGAAATGTGGAGAAATTTAAGAGTTTAACACCACTCACATATCTTTCTATAACCAACTTAGAATCCTCTGTTAATTCTCAATGCATTTTTTCCCCAAGTCCACTAACTAAAAACGCATTTATTAAAGTGATTTCAGAAAGATCAGAGACTTCTTCTTCGGTGGCTTTATCTCCGAACACAGATGCGGTTATCAAAATCTGTGCTCACTGAACTGATCTTCGTTGAGGCATTATTCAGATCACCGATCTTCAAGTGCTGTCTCGTCTGCCAGTGTTTCACTTGTAGATTAACTTGCGAACCAGATTCCAATTTGAAGATCGGCAAAACTCCAGCATTAAGCTGGATTACATGGACGAATCTGGCTGACCTGGAGATGCACCCTGCGTGTGATATATCTGAGGAGAAAGTGCCAAGTGTAGGCAAGTGTGTGTGTGTGTGTGTGTGTGTGTGTGAGAGAGAGAGAGAGAGAGAGAGAGAGAGAGAGAGAGAGAGAGAGAGAGCGCGCACAGGATTAAATTCAGGTCAGTACTGCCATGACCCCTCTTCTACACCACCTGAGTGTTTGAGAGGTGCGTGTGTATGTGTGTGTGTGATTAGAGATACACAGAAGCAATTTAATCTTGTAAGCAGCAATAAAAAATAAACGTAGCTACTTCACCACTAAACATAAGGAACATAAGGAGATTTTTAAGAAAATACACCCTCATATGTTGAAAAAGCTAAATTCTACATTCTAGATTCCCTGTCTCATACTGTTATGTCATTAAGTCGAAGTGAAAATGAATCTGTGTCAAATAATCCGTGATTCAGACAGGATTTGTATTAATTTCTCATATACAATGTGCACATTTTCTGAGATTATGAATGATTATAAATTCTGCATGTTGGATATCAAATATGCAGCAACGTATGAGAAAACTAATAGCTGTCTAAAATAGTTATTAATGCTACAGTGCAATATTAATAGTAATTAGTGCAATATGTAGTCATTATTTAAAGTGACTTAAAGTTGAATACACTCAGCAGCCACTTCATTAGGTTCTTTAACACAAATATCTAATCACATGGCAGCACCCATATGGATTTATGCATGTACAGTAGACAACTGCTGATCTACTGGGATTTTCGCACAGAACCGAGAATATGGCTAGACTGGTTCAGGCTGATAGAAACGAAACAGTAACTCAAATAACAACCGAGGTATGACAAAGACCATCTCTGAACACAACGCACAGACAATCTTGAAGCAGATGGCCTACAGCAGAAGACGACCACACCGGGAGTCACTCCTGTCAGTTAAGAAGAGGAAACTGAGGAAGATGATGGGAAAAACATTGTCTGATCTGATGAGTCTAAATTTTGGACTCATTCAGATGGTCATGTCAGAATTTGGCGTAAACAACATAAAAGCATGGATCCATCCGGCCTTGTATCAGGGGTTCAGGCTGCTGATGGTGGTGTAATGGTGTGAGGGATTTATTTTCTTGTAACACATTGGGCTCCTTAATACCAACTGAGCATTGTTTAAATGCCGCTTGAGTATTGTTGAGTATCTTTGCTGAACATGAACATGACAATGAGTTCACTGTATTCAAATGGCCTCCACAGTCACCACATCTCAATCCAGTAGAGCACCTTTGGGATGTGGTTTAACGAGAGACTTGATGCTATCAGGTAAATATGGACCACAATCCCTATGGAATGTTTCCAGCACCTTGTTGAATCTCTGCCACGAAGAATGAATGCGGTTCTGAAGGCAAAACTGGGTCCGACACAGTACTTGCGGGGTGTCCCTAATAAAGTGGCCGGCCATTTTATGTAGGTAACGGAAATGTGGAAATGTACACCATATGGCCAAAAGTATGCGGACACCCGACTGTCCTATACTGTACCTCCGTCTCATTTCGAAACAATGGCAATTGATATGGATTTACGCCTAGATTTTGTAACCCAACTAGTTTTTGTGATATGATGGTAGGGATTTTTTTTTTTAATGTAGCCATGAGAATATTACGTTACTGATGTTGCACAAGAACAATTATAATTTAGTATATACAGTACAGTATGAATTGGAACCTTTTTTGGCAAACACAGTTGAACAGAGTGATACACGCACTGAAACGTCCCAGTGACATTATAGGAAATAATAATAGGTGTGCTAGGAACACAGCTCAACCAATCTAATTATGGACAGGAACTGTTGTTCCTGTTGTTAACGGTTGTCTAATTATAATTAAACCACTAGTGACAGCCAAGTAGTATGAATTATTATTATTTATTTTTGGTTTTTTTTTTGGTAAGTCCGCGTGCCATCCGGCACATCGGGCAACAGATACTCCCCACCCTGGAGATATATCCGTTGTTTCTGTGGCAGTTACCTAAGGGGTCAGGTTGCCTGCTCGACGCCAGATAGTCATTCACACACTACGGGCAATTTGGGAACGCTAATTAGCCTAACCTGCATGTCTTTGAACTGTGAGAGGAAACTGGTGCATCTGGAGGAAACCCACCATGCACGGGGGAGAACATGCAAACTCTATGCACGTAGACCTCACGGTGGGAATCAAACCCAGACCACTAAGCCACCAGTAACAATGATACTGGTACTCAATGTACTGCTAAAATAATGTTGTGTGGCAAACACTTGAACTGGATGAAAATAGCTATAACCGAAATGTCCCATTAAGACACTAGGACACTACATACTCTATGTGTGTGTGTGTGTGTGTGTGTGATAAGCTGTTTTATTTGAAGTTCTCTACTGTAGCTTTAATAGGAATTCCCACATCCACCTCATTTTGCATAATTGGTGAAGAGCACATGGACGTGTTTTAACTGTCTCTCATGCCTGTCGGTCTTCAGGAAGTTGCCAGGTGTTACTCTGGATCAACAGACGCCAGGCAGTATTTTAAAAAGCTGGATGTCAGGAAAGGGCAGCAGGTGCTCCACCACGACTGAGTGTGTCTTACAGAGCAACAGGCCCAACCTGTTTACGATCTGTACCCTCCCTTGTGTCGCTGCTGACTCACAGGGAGCTGCTCCATTTTTATGCACACACACACACACACACACACACACACACTCACATATGCCCTCGCTCACACAGACATTAACTCCCAGCTCCTTCTCCTCCCAAGATTTTTCCTGATGATCTCAGAATCCTCTCTCTCTCTCTCTCTCTCTCGCTCTCTCTCTGGAGGTAATTAGTCTGGTTGCTAGGGGATACCTTGAGGTTCACAGATTCGGTTGAGTTATAAAAAGCATGGTTTGCATCAGCTAATCAGAAATGTCCTCGAATGTGAAAAAAGAGCAAAAGAGGGAGGGAGAGACAGTACACTGAGGAGAGGAAGACAGACACGTACGAAAGGTCGAGAGTTTTTCTTTTAAGTTTTTTTTTTTCCGAATAATTTTTAAAAATGTTTTGAGCACGCGATGGTCCACATTTCCTCGAGCTGAAATTCTCCTAGCCTCATGGAAGACTTATATAATATGATCCCATATGCCACATGGTGGCCCTCAGATGACTAAAAGAAAGTCTTCCAGCTCAGGCGACGAGGGAATTTACAGTATCCAGGGAATGTTTTCTTCATTTCCTGTTTATCATTTCAATGCAGCTCCCAACCAGGACTCAGGTGGAAATGAGAGTATTGGGATTTGATTGGGTGGGGTTCATGGGCAGAGAGAGAGAGAGAGAGAGAGAGTAAGAGAGAGTTCTTTACCCTCACAGTTTTGTTGCAGCATATGATTACAGTTTGGATTTTCTCCACAATGATTCATACTGCTAAGAAACTATTTCCACAAAATCACCAAAACGTACTTGTGCTCATGCTGCATTTGTCTCTCTGTGTGTGTTTGTGTGTGTTTGTGTGTGTGTGTCAAAGTGAGTGAAAGAGAGACAGCTGAATCCATTGCAGTAATGAGGGAAGATCGATCCTGAAGTGCATTAGTGATGTTTCCCACTCAGCAGTCAGAAAGTACTCTGCAGCTTTTAATGAAACCTGTCTATCCACACCTCCACCGCAAACACACACGGCCACACTGGATCAGGCTCTCGGGAGGAATATCAAGTAAACACACCCTTTCGGAAGTAGCTGGCTTGCTGTGCTAATAAGGGAGCGTCTTTACGAGGCATGCTCGGGAAAAAAAATAAATGCACGACGGGATAATGTGAGACACGCTCATCTGTCAGAAGAATAAAAAGATAACTTAATTTGCTGCTGCTCCACGGGAAGCATCGAAGAGACAAATAGAGCAAAAATGAATTGTGTAAGGCCTGCTCCAAAAATACCCCCACCAGCAGGCAGTGCAGTGAGTCATCCTGCCCCCTCACTCTCATCTCCAATATCACAGAGAAGAGCTACAGCCCTCTGAGTTACAGACCCAGGCTCATTGGAAAAAAGACAGCTCTTTAGGGCTGCATTAATACACATATTTAAACAGACAGATAGTCCATGAGTTGAGATATATCCGACATTCCGGTCATATCGCTGTACCTTAAGGTCATGTTAAATGTTCAGTTACAATTCAGGTGTAGTACTGTAATAAAAGTTATGTTATTAAAAAAGTTATGGCAACTACACTAATTCTCCCCATCTGTTCTGTATTTCTCTACCCATCCCGAGGCATCGGGAGATTGTGCCAGCTTCAGTAGACAAAGGCCGACCCTGCGAGGTTCCTGAGGCATCCAGAGAAGGACCAGCTCCAGCTGGATTCAGCTTTATGATGGTTGGAGCTACACATGCTGCTCCTGTGCTTCCAGTGATCCAGACCTCATCTGCCCTCTGCACCTACTGACTCGTCCCTATGCTGAACTGGTCTTCATGTCAATTTAAATAATTTCTGTCATATTGAATTTTCACCTGCACAACACACAAGATGTTATATCATTTCTATCTGTTATCACCCAAATGAGGATGGGTTCCCTGTTGAGTCTGGTTCCTCTCAAGGTTTCTTCCTAATGCCATCTCAGGGAGTTTTTCCTTGCCACCGTCGCCGTCACCCTTTGCTTGCTCATCAGAGACATTTCATTCATCATTCATTCATCTTATTATTATCTAGACACATTTGTCTCACACATACACACTTCCAATTATTTTCTTTTATAAAAAATGTTTCATTTTTTGTAAATTTTCTTTCATTTTTGTGAAGCTGCTTTGAGACAATGACCATCGTTAAAAGCGCTATATAAATAAAATGTAATTGAATTGAATTAATAACTGAAACAGAAAATGGATCGCATTTAGTATTGTCCTGATTTATATAATCATTAATTCATGGCAGGTGATAAAGCACCAGGACGGCGGGATTTGGTGTTGTTCTGCTTATACCACAGCAATTTGCTAACATTTAACATCCTTGAACATAAACGAGACAGATTTGTTCCTGTAATCGCTATCCATTATAGCAGCTGATATTAAATGTTAAACTCTCGCCAGACTAACTTGATGTTATTAAGACAAAAAGCTGGGGAAATTACTGAGAAATCTACAAAATGTAAAATCCTCTGTTGCGCAGATCCCTGGTGTGGTATAATGGAAAAAAAGGAGGGAAAAAACTTTTGCACATAGCATCACGCCCACTTCTGGATGGTAAAATGGACGTTACACATCCAAAAGCCACACACTAAACCAGTCACAGAAGAAAACACATCTGAGGACATGATGTCATCCTAAACAACACTTCTTAGTAATTGCTTCTTAGTCGTTCAGAAGTGCCTCTGAACCGTCTGTGGTGTGTTTCACACCTAACCAGCTTCTAACATCAGGCTGAATCCCAAGTCCTTGTCTAAACCCTGATCAAAGGTGTGAGGAACAAGGGATTCCACACCCTATATAGTGCACTAGCTTAAACACTAGAACAGTTCTTTAGCTATTTATTGGAAAGTTTGAAATGTCAGTATTAGTTAACATTACCTGGACATCATTTTATGAAGCATAAAGTACGACATTGATGCATCATTTGCAACAGAACTGAATGAGCTAATGCTACCGCTAACACAAAGCCACCAGGAAGTCCAGGGGGAATCACATATTTGTACTCTGTCTGAGGTAATCGCGTCATGATACATCAAACTTCTGTAAATCGATATCTTTATTACCATCTTCATCCATATGCTTTTTACCTTTTCAAAAAAGAAAGTCCACAACAACATGCTGCATATGAAAATAATCAACAGAGCAAAGGTTATCAATTAGTAGTTCATTCTTTTATCTGTGTGACAAAGTGTCAGGTAATCGAGAAGCTAATCAGGTAATGATTGGTAGGGCCAGGGGTAGTTCAGTGGTTAAGGCATTGGACTACGGTTCGGAAGATCCCAGGTTCAAGCCCCACAACCACCAAGTTGCCACTGTTGGGCCCTTGAGCAAGGCCCTTAACCCTCAACTGCTCAGATGTGTAATCAGATAAAAATGTAAGTCGCTCTGGATAAGAGCGTCTGCCAAAAAAATGCCTAAATGTAATGATCAGGTAATCTTTCTATTATTTTTTGACTCAGAAATACACCTTGAATGTAATTATGAGTAGTAAGCTAATGTCGGTTCTGCCATATGCTGTTGTGACTGGCGTCATGGCCCTGGTCATCATGTCAACAGATATAGGAAATATTCACGGAAATAGAGTTCATAAGTGAACTCATATACTTGTTAATATCTCTAAGCACACTTGAAGGGTTATAGACCGCACATGAAAAAAGGACAGCATGACATCAACTTCTCTATAGTTAGACAGAGACATATGGCTAAATATAGAAACATGTTTTATGACATCCTTTCACTGATATACCTGGGCTGGTCTTCCACATGGCTGTCAGGTCTTCACATTTATTTCAAAGTATAATTTTTATACCCATAACACTGATAGGATGAGTCCTTGCTGCTGTCATTCACGTCTCTAAAAATTGCCTGCAGCAGTGCTGAACTGTAAAGCATATTCTGTCATTTAAAAGAGGAGTCTGCATGCTTCCTGTATCTTTTTTTTGGCACCCCATGATGACTCTCCACTCCACAGAAGTTGCAAATTTGGAGCGCTGGAAGGATGCATTCAAGGACACAGCTGCCACCAGGGTACAAAAAAAATCAGGATTGCAAGAATCAAGGGGAAATTTTTGAACAGTGTAATGACCGATTTGGAAAAACAATTATTACCATATTTTGAGAATAAGAGAGGCAGGTGCAGGCACTTGAAAGTGATGCTGTGCCTTGATCTGACACTGCTTAAGAATCAATCATGTGATTCATCAGTATTAGTCAAAATGACACTTAGACATTTGTAAACGTGATCCTCTCTCTGCCTACTGATTTGTGTGCTGAATATTCATCAAAACCATCCATCTGTCATACCAAATCTCTGCCATAATTTTTTTTTGTGACGTAGTTTTTAGGGTTCCAATGCTTGTTTTTATAAATTATGGTTATTTATTTATTTATTTTAATAAAATCTAAAACCTAGCATAAAATTTTTTGGGATTTAAATTGCATGCAAATTGCATGTCTTGTCTTTTTCAGTTTTATACTTAAAGAGACAGGAAGGGGTATTGATGCCTCCGTGGTAGGTTTCTTGCCTGCCATGCGGAACGCCCGGGTTCAATTCCTACTCAACGCCCAAACCCCAGCCACTGGATGCAGTGCCGGTCCTACTGTAAGCCCGGATAAAATGGAGGCATGTGTCAGGAAGGGCATCCGGCATAAAACCTGTGCCAAGTTATGTGCTGATAAGATGATACAGGTATATCCGAAAAAGTCTCTACATGCTCAAAGATTTGTACCTTCCTCATTAAACATACAACAGTACAAAATTTCCATACCCTCCCCAACCTTTTCCAAACTTTCCAGTCATTTGTAAGAAACACAAACCCCATAAAAGTTTTACCCACCGCCACAGATGTGAGTAATTTAAATAAACTTGTTTTTATGAGACGGCTGACGGAACAAGTAAGTAAATATCCCTATGCTCAGCATTGTGCTGCAGAGTGAAAGCCCTGCATACTGCCTCTCTGCTGAAACATTGTTTACAGATAAGCAATGCTTATGAGACAGCGGTTGAAGTGTTAACTCTGTACTACAGTCATATTTTCCTTCCTTGTCTCATTAACACTTCTTCAGTCTCATGGGCTGAGCAGTACAGTGTAGAATCTTATGATAATAACCAGCTCTGGGTTGGCTGACAGATGCTGTGTAGCATCAAACACTTTGAATGCGATTATTCCACAACAAGATCTACAACAAACTCAGTAATGGCAGAGAGAAAACTGGGACTTTTCATCAGTGGTTTCGGAAGGACAAAAAGAAGGCAGCTACACCTTCACGCTGTACTTTATGCCCCATCTGACCCATTGACCCAGTAATCAGAAATATCACAGCATAACAAGCACGTGGGTGGCCTTGTCTTCAGTTCACACATCCATCTACCCCATAGAGAGCGTTTAAAGTACAGAAATAACATTGTGCCGAATAAACAGCTGCCTATAAATACATTCAAGACAAATTTACTGCACTGGTTTTATTCTTATACTTATAGTCCATTTTAACTGTATTTGCTACAACATATGTTTCTAGTCACAGTGGCACATACATGGTGTATCAACATCTGTCTCTGATTATTTTTATCAACCATTTTTACTGCATATTTCAAAATATTTCAAAAAGTGAAATTATATTTAGAAACCAAACATCAGCTATTAAATCACAAAATTCATCACTATACTACATTCTACGTCATCTTTTGAGAACAGAGTTGTAGGGTCACCGCTGCCTTCTTTAACTACTTTAAACAAGTGCAAATGGCAAATCTCTTTATTGGATTTTTTTATTGGTTTATGTAAGGACTGGCCTTCCTTAGTGAATCAGGGTGTAATAAGCAGCATTATATTATCCAGTACAGCACAGTCTTGTATAATAAGGGTATAATAGAGGATGGTAGGCAAGTCTCTATGCAGCAATTTACTTCTTGTGTAAAGCTCAAAAAATGTGCAGCATTTTAGTATTTTATTAACTCATCAGTCCACAGTCTTGTTTAAGGATTATTTTTTTGTTGGAAATGAAGTTGAAATATTCATACTCCTGATTATAATTTTCACGATAAGGTTTTCTCACATGTAATGCCCCTAAAAAGATTGGTCTTGAAATATTGAACTAGTTTAGTATTAGACATGGTCCGGGAAAATATGTGGCCATGGTCCAGGTTCGATTCTTGGCTTGATTGGATTCCCACCTCTGTGTGCATGGAGTTTGCATGTTCTCCTCGTGCTTAGAAGGTACTGTATCCTCTCTGGGTTCTCCGGTTTCCTCCCAAAGTCATGCAGATTAGGTTAATTGATGCTCCCCAGTCACCGGTAGCGTGTAAATGAGTGTACTGTATGTGTGTGTGTGTGTGTGTGCCATGCGATGGATTGGCACCCTGTCTGAGGTATAAGACACCTCGCGCCCTAAGTCTCCTGGGATAGGCTCCAGGCCCACTGCGACCCTGTCCACGGTATAAACCGGTATAGAGGATTAAAGTGAGATAGTGAGTGAGTATTAGACATTATTCATTCGTATCACTTTACTAAGCTATTTTTTGGTAGTAAAACATTGCAAATCCGTCCTTTACCTCCAGACATTTCTTACTGATGCATCTCTCTTAGAAATTAAGCAATTATTCACTGCATTAGTGGACAATATTAAGCAAGCCTATTGCTTATTAATAAGTCATACATAAAATTAGAAAGAGAGTAATTAACTGTTTACAACTTTTTTTTTTATTGATGTATGTTTTAAATATTAACTAAGGATGTAATAGCCTGGGGCCTATTCCAGGGAACTTAAAGCACCAGACAGGGTACAACCCATCCCAGGATGCACGCACTCACACTCATTCAAAAACTACAGGAAAGTAGGAAATGCCAATCAGCCTGTATCACATATTTTTGACTGTTGTGGACAATTAGAGGACTCCAGTGGAGAAAACATTCACTGAGGAAAACCACCAAGGACAGGAAACTCCACACACTCAGACTGGAGGATCACTAAGCCAAATGATTAAATGTAAGTGCATATACAGTATATTAGAATACAACAGCTAATCTCTGGGCAATTGGTGTATATGCTGGAATCCGCCAACGAGTCCCTTTTAGTGATTTTGCAAATGAGCCATTGCAAGCATATTAATTGAGTCATTAGATCATTAGTGGATGGAATGAACTTAGATTAATATCATTTTTTACATAAAAATCAATAAACACAAGCATTAAATCTTTGATGACATTGCTTATAATATACCTGCTCATGTCTTGTTAATGGTAATTCATTTACACTTTTATATTACCTGTAAAAAATCTACCTTTAACAAGGTTAGACCTGCAGGTATGCAACGTCACTCACTGTGCAACAAACAAACATAATAAACCTCGCTCAGCTTTTACATCAACTTGCATATCAACGATATCAGCACACACAGCAGTGTGCAACCAAAACGAACAACGATCAGGCATATCTATATCCAACATCTCTATACCACAGTATTTCCAGCCTTAGCAAAAAGTTGAGGATTATGTAAGAATGCTGCACTGTGTTTGCCAAAGCTACATAGTTATCCCTCCCTGAATGAGTCACATTTCCTTTGTGTGATATGAGCTTATTCTTATTTCACCTACTCCTTAGTCTCGCATTCCGTCAATCCTACTTATAACCCCATCCTCATCCTCATCCTAACCATCCAGCTTCCTCAACGTAACCACGTTAAGTACGTCTTAAACAAATCTTCTGTTAGTGCTGGCATAAACAGTGTTGTTCTGTGTGTGTTAATCTGTGGGACTCTGGGATGCTGATGAGAGATTTGTTGATGTCTTTGTCCTCATTAAAGCTGCATCTGTGATGGTTTCAGCTCTGCTGAATTTCACAGTGTTACTGTGAGCATCCCACATTGTGTTACGGCCCTCCTACTGAACAAGACGGCGTCATCACGAAAGTGTTGATCAGTCAAGTGCAATGAATTGCTCGCCTGCAGCAGTATGGGGGGAAAATAAGGGTGTCTTCAGTTATCTACATGTAGAGTAAGCTTGATTTGTTTAACATTGACACAACATAATGTGCCGGAGGAGAAAAAGGGAGTCATGCTGGGTGGTAACTACACAATACACATATGAATAAAAATATATATATTAATTAATTATTATGAATTTATATATTTACCCGGGCCTTGATAACATTGATTGCTGCTTTATATGATCCCTGCTCTAACCATTCTTTCATCCTATGGTTTGATTCCTTTACAAGCAACATAACTTTGTATTACAGTACCATTTGAGAAATCTTTTCATAATAAAACAAAAGCAATCCCTACAGATGTCTGAGAAATGAATGTATGCGTGCATACCTCTAGATAACCTCTGTAACAAGGATGTAACAAAAGGCCACTTTATGTATTTGTATTTCTATCTGTATCCGTAAATAGATTTAAACCTGAAGTGTGTATGGCCAGGTTTACTCAAGTACAAGGATCAAAGGAAAAAATAATGTCATAATCAGCACTGTCGTCAATGTCAAGTCTGTAAATTTTGCCTCCTTAGACTCAGCTACATCTCTTGAGTTCTTAATTGCTCTCAACTAGAGATGTGCACAGGATGCTTTCTTCATAGGGTTAGTATTTTTATACCTCTTATCTGCTATCTAGCTGCACTGCTATCTCATTAAGCAAAGCTCAGTTGCTGCAGCTGGTCCCCTTGCTTAAAAACATCAGAGCATATCACACAAGCCTTCCTCAAGCTTCTCTGGTTCCCTAATAAGTCCTGCATGTAACAAAAGCTCTGAATGGTTTAATTCCACTGTATCTTGATGACCTCCTGATGCAGTATCATCCATCCAGAGCATTCAGCCGGGACAGGCCTACAGTTAATCCCAAATCTTACTTGCAGCTAATCTCTTTAAAAGTGTTTCAGAGGACATTAGGAGCACAATTACTTATTTTTATTATTACAATAATTTTTATTTAAACAGTAGTAAAAAGAAAAAATGTAGATTACCTGCACACCATTAAATTACTGCCATGTTATATATCTGATTGCATAATACTTTTGAAAGTATTGATAACTGATTTTTATATCTTCATAGTTAATATTTTGTAAATAAGTTATGTTTAAATTTTACCTTTAGGTAATGTGTAGGTTTGGGTAGTGTTTTGTATTACTATGTGTGTGTGTGTGTGTGTGTGTGTGTGTGTGTGTGTGTGTGTGTGTGTGTGTGTGTGTGTGTGTGTGTGTGTGTTGAATATAAAGCAGTGAATCTCATTTCATGGTCATCACAAAATCACCAACTGAAGCGTGACTGTTTGGCCCAAGCAAAGCTGATGCAGCATGACAGTCGCATTTATCTGTCTGGATCTTAATCCTGATGACCCATGGGGATGAATAAAAGGGGATCAGAACTGCTATTTTCCAGTGTATTTTTTATTTATTTACATGAACTGATTGAGCTGACTGCAAACAAGAAATCAAGGCATTACACTTAAAATTATGTTTAAAAAAAGGCAAACTAGACAAATATCTTCAAAATATATAAATTGAACATAACTTTTTCATGTCCTTTATTATGCGTTATCATTCACACTGTAGCTCCAATCTTCATCCATGTTTAATGTCAGAGCTCATCTACACAAAGGAAAGATCTCACTCATGTTAAAATCTTAATGATGGCAGCAATAAATGAGCTGAGAAAGAAAACGGTCCTTACATGTTTTATGAGTAATAGGATTTTCTACTTTACACAGAAGCGAGGGATTGACATAAAGGGAAGAAAATGAAGGGGAAAGTGAAGGAAGAATGGATAAACAGGGCACAACAGGAAGGGTGAGCACAGGAATAGAGAATGATTGTTTCATCTCATGATGTCTGCTTCCCGTGCCCACTCTTGTCTCACTTGGTGAAATGTTAATATGACAGAGAGCACACGAAAGAGCTGTGGCTCAAAAATAGGTCAGGAGCAAAAGAAAGAGGGGGCGACGAACAGCTTGCCCTGTGATTTCCATGCAAGTGAACGAGAAAGGGAGCACAGATAAAGAGGATAACGCGGGATCAGAATTAGCTAGTTTATACCAAAGACACCAACATTTAACGTTTTAGCTTAATATTATATAACGTATATAGCTTATGTCTCTGAATGAGTAATTATGGGCTCAGGACAGTGACATTTTATAATGATTTACAGTTTGTTTTGTATATAGAAATATCTATGTGAGCTTACAACAAACCGTCTTATGTGATTTTGTTGACCCATGTGGGAACTACAGTCTAAAATGTGAATGAGTGGTGAAGCAGATTTAATCAAGAATACTCGCAGAACTATTTACAGGGGTCGAATCTCACTTCTGCTCTGTGTGTGTAGAGCTTGTGTGTTCTTTACACACTTGGTGGGTTTCCCCGCAAACAGTCAGAAAATATGTGGCCAAGGTTGATTAGTGTTTCTAAGTTGCCTGTAGTGTGTGATGTAATAAATGAATATGGAATTAAGATAATGTAGTTTATCTATTAAACCAAGAGAAATCATAGTATTATTGCTAGATGTATTTGTTAAAACAATGAAAATAATAGGTAGGATAATTTTAAAAAATATATATGTTTTGTTCATTTAACTTCATTTCATTAAGTGGATTTCATTCAATAATGCATGCTACAAAAAATTCCTTTAATTATTTATATAGTCATTTTTATATAGACATTTTTTAAATAATAGATAATTCTTTGTTTTTTTTATTTATTTATATACATTCTATGAGGTTTTTAATTCTCCCCATGTAATGATGTGTTGACGTTTAAATTTACATTAAGTGCATTAAAAAAAAATATTTTTACCTTGGGTAGCTTTAAAATATTGATATTATATCTTACATATAGCTACAGTAAAGTACATTTGTATATTTACTTAATTCTATTTAATACGGTTAACATAAACATAACGATTAGTTTTTAACCATAATTCCCATTCATTTGTTTTGTTCGACTTCTGCCATTAAATTCTGCCATTAGTTTAAATATATTATTTTTATTCAGTTATTTGCCCTTAGATATTATGAATTAAATAATTTAGTCAGAAGTATTAGAACATATTTGAGTCTGATACTCAGCAGTAGCACTGCTTCAGCATTCAAGTAATATTATATGAATACAGAAGTACTATCACCAATTAATGAATGAAAAGTGAAAAGTAATTGTTGTGTAAAAGTCTTGAAGAACTGCTTTACCGATTAATTACTAATCAGCTTCTTTAATATTGTCTTAGCTATCTACTGAAAAACTAAGATCTGATGCAGTGTATTCTAATCCAGCACTTCAGTAACTACGTACAATAAAACAATTGTTAAAACATGCAATAGGTTACCACAAGCTGTATTTATCACAATCCCTTCTGTGTTCTCTTTGTACCTTTACATTACATGTGGCAACATGAGCCAATTTGCACTCTGGCCTACAAACAAGACTCAGCACGCTTGTGTTATCTCTGTTTATCAGGTGTTAGTATGCGAGTGTACCTTCAGAATAATGACATGCTGACATAAATACTCTGTGATGTCTCCCAATTCCATTGTGTTTGACATATAATTTCTAAATCTTACCACCATGCTTTTAGTATATTAGATGATGATCAAAATGTTACTGTGTCCTTTCTTGTCTATGAAATTAGCTTCGTATTCATTAGTAACAAACTGGAGTGTTAATATACTATGACACGTTGCATATTGATCTATGACTTATTAAAATCTTTGTGTACATATTCATATACATTTAAAAAACAGAGTTGAAAGTAACAGGACATGACTTTGCCTCAAGTCACTGAACCACTACTTCTATGCATCAGGAAGTAACATTAACACTATTCTTCAAGGGTAAAAATACGACTGTGCAGCACTTTGTAAATTTCACACCTCTGCTGTGTGACATGCACATACATGCTTAACAGATACAGCAATATTATGCCTTGCTAGCACATGTTTTGTAAGTTCCAAGCCTTTATTAAATCTATTTTGTTTTTACGGCCTTGCTTCGTTTAAATGACTTCCGTTTGGATTGTCTTTTCGTTTCAATTTTTTCATGACTTATTGTCTTTGGTCATTCTTGGCACACTGTTCTTATTACTGTGTATGTTTTTAGATTCAGTGAAGTCTGTGCAAATGAATGCTAAAGCCTCCTCTTAGACTGGCAGAGTTACATTTACATAAAATTACCCTCAAAGAACTACGCTCTGCACAAATTAGGAAAAAAGAAAAAGTCAATTGGCCCAAATCTTGACTCTTCTTTTTCTTTTTTGACCTCCTAATCACAAGCCTGGCTTTTTATTCTACAAATGCAATTTGCACTCCATGTATTCTTCATTCTGGCCCTCTGTATTCGGGATGGTCTGTTACTGTAATACAATAATTAATAGAATAATGCTTTCATGCAGCTTCAACACAGACAATGAGTCTCATTATGGCACTGTAGAAAGAGGAATTCTGCTCTGCAAGGAGGGCAGTTTATTTCTCTGCAGCTTTCAACTACCTTTCATGCAGAAGAGCTCATGTGCCTCACTGTCACGCTTTCCCTACCAGCTGTGTACACAATATCTGATTTTATAGACCCACACCAAGGGGTCCTTATCGACTCTTATTGCTACTGTAATTACTCCTATGTGATTCTCAGTCCAGCAGAGAGAGAGAGAGAGAGAGAGAGAGACAGGGAGGGAGGTGGATAGTAAAATGTATGTGTGTCCATGTGTGCTGTTTCTCTCACTCTTTATGCTATATGAACATTCGGTCCTCCCACCCTTCAGCACTCAAAAAAAAAACACCTCTCTCTCTCTCTCTCTCTCTCTCTCTCTCTCTCTCTCTCTCAGCTCTAATTATACTGAGAAGTAGGCTGCTGTTCTAGTTCAGAGCACCCAAGTGGGTGGCCTGATTCACCATCAATGGAAGGACAGAGGGAAAATGTGAGTACATGTACACTCAAGGCCAGATGTACTAAACTGTTTTTTTTTTTTTTTTTAGCTAAAATAAGCCAGCCTTCTGTGAAGAAAAGAAAAAAAAAACACCCTGACCAAGTAAATTCTGCACCAAACTGACAAACTAGCATAAATATGCAATTTAAACCCTGTCCATGTGGCAATACAGAAATTGTCCATCTCCCTCAAGCATATCACATAAAAAGTGAGAATACACAACAGAAAGGGTGGGGAAACGGGAAATGTGGCTCATCACATATTCTGTTCAGTTGCATGTCTGTACTTCTAACAAACCATGTAAATTTGAACCATGGATGCTGCGTAGAGTTTTTTTTTTCCCGGCAGATGGTTTGCCAGTTACAGTTAAAAAATTTTTTTTTATCCTTATATTCATAATATGTCACAATATGTAATAATTTTAAGATTGAAAACAAAATCAGGGAAACTATGTGTTAATGTTTATTGCTAATTGGGATTTTTATTTCCCATGGAGATCTGGCAACCCCGATTATAGCACATACATGTCTGGAACACATTCATCAATTTTTCCTCAGATCTAACAAAACTATTCAACATAACAGCATTTTTGTGGCATCGCTATTGTTCCTCGCCACAGTTGACTGTAGGAGAAAAAGGAAAACAGTTTAAGTGCACATTTTTAATCAGCTTATTCTGTATACAGAAGTCTTTTCATTAAAATCAGTATTAGTGCCTTCAGAACTGTGTGCATGTTTTTGTTCTTGTACTTGTGTATGTTATATTTGTTACTGAGCTTGCAGTTTTACTTTCTCTTATCTCTGAGCTTTTCGACAACACATAGCCTTTAGTACAGTATGTGGACCTATTCTTACTGTTTACATGGTGAGTTATATGAGACCTCAATAAATTAAACATTAATTTCTGATGGACATTCTGTGGCTGCATAATTTTGTGTTTGCATCATGTCACTTGATGTGTGTTTATCCAGACCAAAGATTATATCTGTGGTTGAGGGGGTGGATTTAGAGCAGCTGTAACAGGGATCAGTTGTAACGCTATCAGTTGTTCCAATCAGCAACATGGTACTGTGGTGACACTCTTTCTGCCATGCTCAGTAGCATCCTCTGCCTCATTGTACATTGTAAAAGAACAGCGGAAGTGCACATATCGTTCCCATAACACATAAGGTGCGTCCATTAAGGTCAACGTCTTCTTGAGAATGGAATTTTCACAAATTTGAAATAATTATTTTTTTTTATTTAATCATCATCATCATCTTCATCTTCTTCTTCAGTCGGATTGGATGCAACTCCATGGGCAAAACCACTTTGCTCATGTAATAATCTCTCTTCTGAGTAAATGTTTTGAGAATGGGAATAGCGTCGGTGTAAACAGATAAATTCGGTGTGGTTTCTCTGTGTCACGAGGGTCTTAAAAAACACAAATGCAAAAATATGTCAAAACTATTTTGGTTAGATTGTTGTGAAATTTGCATGATTTTGCATAGTGCCAAAACTCCACCTGCCACAGTTTGGTCACAAGTTGTGTTAGTGTCCATGGACGTCTGCAACCTGTATATCTCATATTTCATCTCATATCTCATGCATGACAAAAATCAGTGCTAGTGATAGTTCAAATCTTAATAATAATAATAATGTATAACACATCATTTTCAAAATAGGGGAGATGAGAAATATTTACAACCTCGTGTGCCTGCGCGTAATAATTTACCAAATTAGTTCAAAAATGGTGTTTATCTCATTTTGCTATCAAACTGTTCATATAGAGTATATGTTTATGTAATTTCAAATAACATTTTACCTGGTATAAAATTTGTACAACTACATGAGTTCTCTATTATACAATGAAATACTTTATTTAAATTGAGGTGTTACAGCTTTCATGGGTTCTTTAAATTAATTGAATGTACCCCCTCCTGATGGGTATAATGTAGTATTATTGTATAATATAGTATAGATGTCAGACAACTGAGTCTATAATGTATTTACAAAATGGAACTTTACGTTTTTTTTTATATATATGATTAACAAAAAGTTGTTTAGTGGTTTAGTGGTTAACACAGTCACCTTGCACCTCAGGGATCACGGTTCGATTCCCACCTCGGGGTCTGTGTGCATGGAGTTTGCATGTCCTCCCAGTTCTGTGTGGGTTTCCTTTGGGTACTCCCGGTTTTCTCCCAGAGTCCAAAGACATGCAGATTAGGCTAATTGGTGTTTGCAAATTGCCTCTAGTGTGTGAATGAGTGTGTGTTTGTCTGTATGTGTGTCCAGTATTGGGTTGGCACCCTGTCCAGGGTGTACCATGGATAGGCTCTAGGCCCCCTGCAACAAATAAACAGGATAAAGCGGAACAGACGATGAGTGAGCGATGACGATTTACAAAAAAAATTGATCTGACATCTGATCCCGCTCTTCTCTACACATAGCTTGTATCTACAGCTATAGTGTTTAAGCAAAGCTAGCATACACGTGCACTTGGTACAGTAGATAGATAATTATTGACTGTAGCCCAGAAAACAAAGTGTTCTACTTTGCCTGATATATTTGGACAGCACAACACCCACTAGCATGTCAGTGTCACTGCAGTGTTGAGAAAAGTCCACTACAGGAATAATATCTGGACAGAGATGGCTCTAGGGGAGCTGATGTTACTTGATGAACGGAGTGGGTGGGAATGACAAACATGTAGTAATTTTAGATAGAAGGGAGCTACGTGTGCCTAGTAAACTGCGAATGACTATACTTGTGTGTGTGTGTGTGTGTGTGTGTGTGTGAGAGAGAGAGAGAGAGAGACAGAGAGAGAGAGAGAGAGAGAAGCCTTATCAGTGCTTATGCAACAATTTACTCTAAATCGCTTGCTTCGATTGTCTATTTCTCTATTCTCAGAAAAATGCCTCTGCTTCTTTCTCTCTCTCCCTCTCTTCATATGCACACATATTCCAAGATGTTTACGAAAGCCACAAATCTAGTTCCATCATTAGTGGTTGCTCAGCAACGCAGCCTCCTAAATGATCATCTTATCAGACTTATCTCATACAGAGCGCTTTCAAAGTGAGACTCTAATTATTGTCTTCAACAGTTTCGAGAAACCGTACCCCGTTCGCTCCCTATGCTCTTCCTCTATCAAATAATCAGCACACTCATCCTCAGAAAAATTTCAGATCCTAACATCATCCCCGATCCACACCTCCCATCCGCACAGGCAGAGAGGAAGAGCGGAATTTAAAGTCTACTACTTTTATTTAAAGAAGAAATGTGACAGAGGACTAAGAAAAGAACTGGGGGACGAGAGAAGAAAGGGGAGATGAGAAAGAGGCAGAGATACAGCAAGAGAGAGAGAGAGAGAGAGAGAGAACATTGGTAACATGTTTACTTGCATAACCATGAGTAGCTTTCAGCGAGGCTGAGGCTACGGTTGCCAAGCAACGGCATCCGTGCAGCAGCTGCATTGCGCCATGGAGTTGGGAATATTGTGTGTAAAGTTGACCGTTTCCCCTCCCCCATAACCCTCAGGACATTATATTAGGAAGGTGTGTCTCTGCTCTCAACACAACAGACATCACACATAACTCATGACTAAAGTTTATTTTTCCAACGTGAAATCCTGACCACTTTTTCAAAAGCGCCAACCGCAAAACCTAAACACCTCCACACGTGTACACACAGTTCCCCAGATCCACAGATCCAAAGATCCAGCAGACTGTCTAAATACTGATGTGCTGACTCACTCCCTGTTTGGAAAAGTCGAGAGGGGGGCAACGCAGGACAGAGTGCGAGGGGAGGCCCTGCAAACCTGCAAAACGTAGATCAGGCCGTTTGTCGCCATCATAAAATTCTCAGTAAACATAACCTGATATCATATATTTTTTATTCATTCATTCATTCATAGTGTTGAAGTGCACACGATTTTGTTTTAGCATTAAAACAAACGTGCTGCAGCTTCTTTCTGCTCTACAACCGGGGCTGCAGTCATACACTCCAGGATTATAATATGCCACCTGCATCTTATGAGGCAGCACTGACACCAACTGGTCATGAAGACAAACGTCAGGTCTCAAGCGTTAAACAGCCATCAACAAATCCTCACCTTTAACCTCCGTCCAGACAAATTAGTTTCTGGAAAGGTACACTCAGATCCACTGTTTGTGCTGGAGCACGGCGGTTGTACACCTTTTACGGGAATAGTAAAGTAGAGTCGTTCACAGCTGGATACACAGTATCTTGCATACAGTGGCGGCCAAAAATATTGAGACAAGAATAAAATGAAAGACATTCTCAATTGTTTTACATAATGACAATTAAGATGATAAGAATAATTTGCTATTCCCATCCATCCATCCATCCATCTAGGAACCTCTGTAGTCCAACAAGAGGCCGAGGAGGCCAATGGCGACCATCGTATTTATTTTCATCTGGTACAACCGTTGTTGGATCTCCGGCCAACACACGCTTTTTCACACACGATGGGAAACTTGGAAACTCCAATTACCCTAATCTAACCTAATGTCTCCGGACTGTAGGAGGAAACCAGAGTACCTGGAGGAAACCCATCAAGCACGGAGAGAACATGCAAACTCCATGCACACAGATCCGACGTTGGAATCGAACCCGGACCTGGAGTTGCAAGGCGACATTGCTAACCACTAAGCCACAGTGCCACCAATTTGTTATTTATTACTACGAAATTGCTATTCAACAATCATTATTTAATATGTAGTCTTTTATTCATCAAAACCTGCTCAATTTAGCACCGCTGTCACATGACCACTTGTTTTTCAGTCAATTGGCACAACTTTTTTCGGCCAAATAGAAGAGAACTAGTTAGTGAAGTCACCTGTTTTTACATTGGGAGACTATACCAGATGTCTTATGTTGTATTAATAGTTTTGGCCCCACTGCTGTATATTTCCTTTTTTGTTTGTTTTATGTCTGTTTTTGTATCTAAGTCTACTTAAACAATGATGGTGACACAAAACAGACATAGAATAAATAATTAAGTACATGAACAGTCGGAAAGGTGCAACTGCTGCACTCAAGAGATGCATGATCACGTTCTGTTCAAGAGACATGAGACACAATACACGTATTGCGTACAGGCAGCTGTTGCATTCAGTCTGTCCAGTTATGTCCACTATGTTCTATTCTCCAGTCTGAATTTCTGAATGCTAGTACGACCTTTAGGGAACCTCTGACATATATGTAGTGGGAAAGTGTGTATACTGTGCGTATGTGTGTGGTGTGTGTGTGTGTGTGTGTGTGTGTGTGTGTGTGTGCGCTGTATTATGATAGGGAGCGTTTTCTCTTTTTTCTCTCCTTAGATATTTAAGTAAAAGTAAAACTGCTAGAAGGGGAGGCTGATGATGCTGTAAACTGAAGTGTTTCTCAAGATGTTTGACAATCTTGGTAATTAAAAAGTTTTGTGCGCAACAAAACTCAAAACCTTTTTCTATTTCAACTTGCTGGCACGGTAAACTACGAAAGCACAATCAAACCATGAGTTGGCGATATTTTTTATTTATCTTAACATATCCACATATTATTGATACTGAATTGCATTCTTACATGGGTACAAATACAAATACAGTGGAACCTCGGATTACGAGTAACGCGGTTTACGAGTGTTCCGCAAGACGAGCAAAGCTTTTTAATTAATTGTGACTTGAAAAACGAGCATTGTCTTGGTTTACAAGTACCGAGTTTCATGTATCACGCAAGCGCTTCTTATTTTGACGCCGAGCATCACGTTATCACCACTGAGCCAACGGTTTTTCTCTCTTTTGCGCTGCAGAATTGTAGGTAATCGTCTCCCCTGCTGTGTGTGTATGTGTGTGTGCATGCGCAAGCGTAATTTGACACCGTGCTCCTTCACTCACAGCAACACACACACACTCTCGTCTTTACAGCCCCCCTTCCACCCCCTCCTCCTCTCGGCTTCACACACAGATACAGACGGACACTCTCTTCACACACACAGCACCTGTGCGCACAAACGGAAAAACTTATCTGTCGGGATTTATTTTTTACTTTTTTTAAAGGTAAAGTGCAGGTTAATTTGTTTTATTTTTACTTTATATTTTGTATTAATTACTTTTATGTATTTATTTTTTTGAGCTGTAGAACGAATAATTCTAGTTTCCATTATTTCTTATGGGAAAAATTTCATTTGGTTTACGAGCCCGCTTCCTGAACGAATTGTGCTCGTAATCCGAGGTTTCACTGTAGTTTTAAACTGTATGAGGTGGAGTTATAGCATTTGCAAAATAATGAACAATTCACTTTTATATAACCAAAATAATGTTGCCATTTGTGCTTTTTAACACCCTTATGCACAGATAATAACCATGCACAGAAATATTTGTATCAGTTGGTAATACTTACTACAGTAATTTGTTTTAAAACCAATATCATGTTTATCTCATTTTGCAGGCAAAACAATCAAATGAAAATTATAATTATTACCTAATTATCTGTTAGTAGATAGGCCATAGTGATGTAGTGAGTAGCAGTACATATAGGGTTAGGGTTCCTTTACCACTGATTGAGGTCAGAAAAAAATGCCCAGACAGGAAGGCCACTCACACAGTCACTTGTTAGATCCGTGGTGAGCAGAAAGGTATCTCAGACCATGTTAAACCTTGAGAGTGATGTGCTACAAAAGCGGAAGACCACACTGGGTTAAACTCGTGTCCGCCAACAATGAGAATTTTAGATTGCAGCAGACAAAGGTTTACTGAGACGGAACAGTTGCGGAAAAAACTAAGGTATAAAAATGTGCTTGTGTTGTTTGAGGAATATTTGAGAAATGCATTTATTATTATGTTGATTTATATGGATGATACTTAAACCTATATGATGCATTCAGAAATCAAAATTTCAGCAGGGTCCATAAACATTTCTCATCCTTGTATATGACTGATTTCATGTCCAAACAATCACGTTAAAACAAACATACACATTTCATTGTGTGGCAGGTGTGGGGAAGTCTTTTGTTTAACTTTTTACATTTTTCGATAAAACTGTAAATACTTCAGACCACAGATTTGTGTACTGACTTTTTCAGATTTTTTACATTTAGGAATTTTTTTATTAATCCTAAATAAAAATCACGGAAAGAATTCTCAGGAAATATTTGACTGGTGTACTTCCATTAACATTTTGTGCATGAATAAGCCTGTTGAATAAATTAAAGCATTCTCCTTGTGAGTAGCCTCACTTCTGAAAAGCAATAACCTGAAGGCATACTGTTCCATGTATTTTTTCCCCTCAAGACATGTATTTTAACTCTGGGTAGATCAGGTCTGTTCAGTTTGTTAAGAATAACTCAGTGTCCAGCAGGTCAAACGTAGCAGCAGAGGAATTAAAGTGAGCTTGTTAGAGGAAGAGACACACTGCTTTACTAATAATTCATAATATGATTCCTGCTGTGGGCCACGTGCTTTTTTTGTTTTTTATTTTTGGATCATCATATGCATGTAAGTAGGTGGATCTCTTTCACAAAATTGTAAATTGTCTTTTCTATTGCTAAATCTTATTGGGTTGTTATATCGTTTATATCTCATTTTGATGCAAAATATTTATCTCCTACTTTTAAAAAAAATAAATATTATATTACATTATGAAAATCAGTGCTTGAAAAACAATTACCAATCTTAAAATAGGAATATTTCTTCATGTTCTTAACTTGACCTCCGTGTATAACCTCTGTGTCTGGTTTGATTAAGGCTCTGCCCTGGGTCATGTGATTAATTTTTTAGGGGAACGTTATATCACTGTTAACGAAGAGGAAAGATAAATGGCTCTATACCAACTTCATCATAACGACTTTCAAGATCTTCCATATCCATTTATATAACAAACCTAGCTGTCTTACTCACCCCCTTTTCCCTTCTGCTGCTAATGCACTAAACACTTTACATCCAGGACTGTAAATACAATTATTATAATTTGTGCAATGCTTTCGTCTTAATGAAAATACCTGTTTGCACTGCACTGTTTGCACCATCCAAGTCCCACTGCACATTTATTTTATTGTAACTACCTTTTTTCTTTTATTCTTACATCCTCTTTATTGCTGCTAATAAACAAACAAATTTCGTTGTGTTCCTGCAATTACTGTAAAGTCGTTTTATCTTTATTTCATCTTTGTCTTAGTTTGCCTTAAAAACTTGGATAATGCAAACTTTTGCTCTTGTACATAAACAATAGCAACAATTGCTAAGAGCTTAAAGATTGTTGCTGGCTTGACCTTCAATCTGTCCTCTGTGGCAGTGATTCCGAAATGCTTCCAGATGAAAGCAGAAATCTACCACCTCCGGCATTTGCTGGTCTCGGAAAATAATGTAACAACTCTGACAGATGATGATGGGCTTTACGATCCAGAGTGTGAACCTAATGGACTCTTCAAGGCCAAGCAATGCAATAACAGTGACGTGTGCTGGTGTGTAGACGGTGCAGGTGTGCGACGGTCTGACAACGGCGACAGAAACCTGCAGTGTGAGGAGCTAGTTGGGCCAAAGTCAGTGTAAATACACTTTGAATACAGCCTGAAATATTAGGTTAAAATCATTTCCTCTAAAATACTTAAAAATGTCTTCTTCTATAGCTGGGTACGAATTGAGATGAAGCACAAGGAGACCAGCAGCCCCTTGGAGCTGTCCCACCTGCGGAGGTGATTTGTGTGATAATTTCCCTGTAATTGTGGCTTTTCCAGATATATAGTTAATAATAAACAAAACAAAAACAAAAAACTACTGATAATTAGAATGTAGTTAATTATTTACAGAGCTTTCGAAAGTGCCATTCCAAAACGAGACAATGTAGACCAAAATCTGGACAGCAAAACTGAAATCAAGGTGCGGATCAATTAAAACACAGAGTAATGTCATTTCTCTTTGCAATCTTTATATAAAACATGTGCAAATGTATTTCTCTGGTGTAGTACGACGTTGATGCGCATCTCATTACCATGGAGGTGATGGAAAACGTGGATGATCAGACACAGGATCTGTCTTTATTGACCTACTACGTGGAAAAAGATGTGAGAAAGCAATATTTAAGAAGTTCTAATCTAATAACTGCATTTCTGTTCTGTTTTTATTTACAATTTTTTTTTCCAAGGTTGTGGTGCATTCACTTTTCAATGATCAAATGACGTTTGAACCAGCAGTCGATGGTGTAAAACTGGAGCTTGAGAGCATCAGGGTTTACTATAAGGATAAAAACGAACCAACAAATAACATGCAAATGCTCACAAAAGGCTTTCTAACTGCCACTGGTGTGTTTATTCTGGCAGCTTGTGTTGGGCTCCTCATTCTGGTGAGTTTCCTTTCCTTTGTGTTAGATAACAAGGAACATTTTACAGTATATCATTTGTGTAAATTAGTACAGAGTGCTTGTCCACATCTTGTTACGTTATAGCCTAGCAGTAAAATTTATTTATTTGGGATTATACTATATGTAATTTAATCTACAGTTTCACTGGGTTTGGTGTCAAAGAAATTATGAAAGAACTTTAGAGATCCATGACTCTAGTGGCAGAAGCTTTTTACACATCAATCATAGCTATAAGTGGTGAGCAGAAGGACATTATTGAGGTCTAAAAAAAAAAAAAAAAGAAACAGCTTGGAGTTTAACAAAAGCTTTTTTAACAGAACCTTTTGGCTTTGGCACAAAGTGCTACATTTGGTTGAAACCCAACATTGCCCATTACCCTGAGAACATTCAGATCCACATTGAACCATGGTGGTGGTAGCACCACATTGGTACACTGCAAGATACGTATGAAGAGGTTAAGGGGAGGGGGGGTGAATACTTATCCAAGGCACTGTATTACCTTAATGTTTTCTACATGAAATCACTTCTTTTTAAGGGATTTTATTGATATGTAGAAAACAGTAAGTCACACAAATTAAGACTTCAGCAGGGTTTTCACAGACTGGGTCACATATGCGTTAAGGTAATACAGTTTGTGAAAACCCTGCTGAAGTCTTTGTTTGATTCACTGTTTTCTACATAAAATAATTTCTTCTTAAGAGATTGTATTAATACTGTAATACTTAATGTTACAGGGATCAGAATTTTACATATGTCTTACTTTCTTTCTTCATGTTTTAGTTCTTATTTAGAAGACAAAAGAGGGGCCAGTATGAAAAAGCTCAGGTGAGGTTACTGATGCCATTATTTATAGACTAAATTGTATACCTTTTACTTAATTAAATATTTCTTATGAGCATGTGTGAGGTGTGTGCCTGCCATGTGTCAGATTTGAGATTGGTGTTGAATCCAAGACAAAAGTACATATGTTAAAATGTTGAATTTATTTGCAGACAAATGAAATGGAGGAGATTTAGGCCCTAAGCTGTACTTCGAGCTGGTGACACAAAACAGTTGTATTATTTTATATTTACATTATTGTCACCTTCCATCTCTGCATTCGTCCTTCACCACTGCTAAATAATGTATTTTTTATTTATCCTTTCAAAACGTTCTACACTATACTAGATACTTACTTAAACAGGTTTTGTATTGTGTATTTAATAGTACTCATCACCAGATATTTGACAAATATCTAATCTACTTTCTAATTATAATTATACTTTTTGTTTAAGTAAACCTGTATGGCATTTGTTTCAGTCCTGATCACTGTGATGCACAATGGTTGTAATGGGTTAGTCATTGTGTAAAGAATTAATACAATAAATAAAAATCATTAAATTAAAATTAAATTAAAAGCCTACTTTGCTAATATCTTTAGGCTTTCTGTCCACTCTGTGGATTTATTTATTCAGTCATATATACTGTATATTTATTTATGGAAACCGCTTTATCCTGGTCCATAGTATCCTGGGACTCAGCGAGAGATACACATTCAGTGAAACTTCTGCCCATCGCAGAAACCACAAATACAAATTCACATTTTGTTCCCTTTTAGAAAATCTGTTCCATGTACTGTCATATTTTTAGAAGACGAAATTAACCAGAGAACCCAAAAGAAACCTACCAGTACATAGGACAATGTGCACAGAAATACAGCAGAAAATGTAACTCTGGAGTGACAATGCAACTCGCTGTGAATTCACTCACTCTTTTTTTTCTCAATGCTGCTTATCCTGTTCAGGGTCATGGGATAGGCTCGGGGTCCCTCTGACCCTAAACAGGATAAGCAGTATAGAGAATCAGTGAGTACTCAGGGGACAGGGGACTTAGGGCATAAGTACCGTAGGGACACACCCTGGACAGGGTGCCAGTCCATCGCAGAGCACACAAGCACACACACACACACACACACACACACACACACACACACACACACACACACACACACACACACACACACACTCATGACTACATGTCTATGGACTGTGGGAGTAATCCCAACCGGACTAAACCCACCAAGCATGGGCAGAACATGCTTACTCCACACACAAAGGCCCAATGTGGGAATCAAGCCCTCAACCCTGGAGGTAGAAATCCACAGTGCTAATCACTACACCACCATGCTGTGAAATGTTTTATAAAAATTTACATGAGGCCATCGTTATAATTGATGATGTATTTATAAAGATATTTAGATTTCAGATTTGATAAAGAATTCACATTGTGATTATTTTTTATATGTATTGGGATTGTGGTTTCAACTAAAAATATTTAACAGCAGCTCTTGTGGGATGTTCCTGGTCTGAAGAGGTCAGAACCTACCAAGTGGTCCAAGGAAGGCAAACTGTTCCAGTGAGCTGGGGACAGGGTTATGAGCTGGCCAAGGCTCACTGATGCACATGGGGAGGGGAGGCTGTCCTGTGTAGTCTGATTTAGTAGAAGAGGTAATGTAGCTCAGACTGATGAAAAGGTTAATGCTGGTTAGGATAGAAATGTGTCAGAACACACCGTGCATTACTGTTATGGTGACAGAAGAGGGGGCCTACTCACTATTAGGCAGTAGTGATGGGTCGTTCATGAACGATTTGTTCTTTTTGAACGAATCTTTAACGTGACTCAGAAGAACGAGTAGTCTCGGAGGGATTCGTTCATTTTCTACTGGGCGCGCATGCTCAAATCATCGCAAAATCCCCGTAGGTTACGTACAGGAAGCAGAATTGAGCGATTTTTTTCTCAACGACTCTTCTAGTCTGAGTCGTTCATTCTTTGGTCACGTGACTCCCATAGACGCTATGCAGTGCAGTACGCAGGAAACAGAATTGAACGGTTCTCAACGAAGCTTCTAGTCCCGAGTCGTTCGTTCCTTTGTCACATGACTCCCATAAACGCTATGTGGTGCAATAGATTCAAAAGAACGAACGACTCAGACTAGAAGATATAAGAGGTGAGCTACTCATTCTGTTTATTATAATATGTCTTTAGCTACATGGTAATATTTTCATTACTGGACTTGTAGCCAAAATTTGCATATGTAGACATATTGGGGGCCCTTTTATTGAAAACGCAACATTTTATTTGATTTCTGATCAAAAGAACGAAATGAACTAAATGACTCAAAAAAAGATGTGTTCATTTTGATGAACGAGATTTAAAGAACCGAGTCACTAAACTGATTCAAACTTCCCATCACGATTAGGCAGGTGGTCATAATGTTATGGCCGTAGAAAAAAATAAATAAATATATATATATATATATATATATATATATATATATAAAAGAATGGGACAATTTGCTAATTTGTTTAAAAAATATTACACAGAATATAATTGTGCTAACTATATTTTATTCAAACAAAAGTAAAAAACAAACAAATTAAATATTTTTAAAACAGAAATGCGGTAAGTTGCGATAAGGTTTGAGACGTTTCCTGACTGCAGGAAGCGCGCGCTGGTGATGACGTGTTTCCGGTTCTCGTGCTGTCGGTGGCGGGAGATTCCAGCATGGCCGTGCAACCAAAACAGAACTTGTCCATGGACAGCGCGTCCGAAACCGGGTTTCTAAACTATTATTTTTCCATGCATGAAAAACCGGACACCACGGTGAGAATATTTGATCGCAGCGAGTACTACACGGTGCACGGAAAAGATGCTCACTTTGCTGCTAAAGAAGTCTTCAAGACGAACGGTGTCATTAAAATGCTCGGTGCAGGTCGGTATGGTTAGCGGTCCAGGCTCAGCTTAGACTTAGGTCAAGAAATGTAGTCTTAAGGTTTGCTCTCTTTATTTAAATAATCTAACCTATACAGGATTTTTACATGTGTGGGGTTCTCTAATGTTAGCTAAAGACATGTTTATGTAGGTGATTAGCTCATTTAGTTAGCAGTGCATCATCACTAGGTGGCCAAAAGTATGTGGACACCTGACCATTAAACCCTTCCTCAAACTGCTGCAAAATGCACATTTAGTAGCATTACAGTTGCCTTTTACTGCAGGTAAGAGTCCAAATCTTAAGAGTCTAAATCCCAAACATGATTAAAATAATATAAGATATACAGTGTTGTTTCCTTTTCATCCCACAATGGGAAACTCAACATAGTACAGCAGAAAGCAAAGGGGGGAAAAATCATCAGTGGGTTTTTTTTTTTTCCCCACCATGAGATAGCACTTTATGTGAAGTATTTAATGCAATTTAATTGAATATAATTGTTCTGCCATAATATACTGTAACATAGAAGATGTTTGTTTATCTCTGCAGTGTTAATCTTGAAAACTGGTTGTGTGAAATGCAGGCAGCAGGAGGCTGGAGAGTGTGGTGCTCAGTAAGATGAACTTCGAGGCGTTTGTGAGAGACCTGCTGCTGGTCAGGCAGTACCGTGTGGAAGTGTACAGGAACAAGTCAGGAAGCAAAAGCAGCAAAGATCACGACTGGCAAATAGCATACAAGGTAAAGTTATTTCAATATTTACATTCTTCTATTGTGTCCAGGGCCGTGCAGAGACGTTTAAAGGGGCGGGTGCTCAAAGTAAAAAAAGATAGAACAGGCTGAACAACAACGACTCACATTCATGACGAATCTAATATGGAATTGCATCATACTGTATGACTGTCATCAGGTGGGGACAATGCAAAGCAAATGTAGCCTATGTTTTACCTGATGGCGTACAATGTTGCTGTTGAGGGATTACTGCTGCTCCTGTTGCTGATAGTGCTGGAGAGCAGGGCTGTGTTGTTCTGAGACTGTGTGTTTTTATTTATTTATTTTACATCATAAATATAATAATCCATAATTATGTGGATATCCATATTAGTTTGTTTTTAGTGAAATAAAAGCCCTCCAGAAAAGAAGGGAAAAGTCATGTAACTTACTTTAAAACAAAACATGTTCTCTAAAATGGTGGACAGAGCTACAGACCCCCTTGTAACACCCTTACCCAGTTAGCTAGCAGTTACTACTTGTGCAGTTCATAAAAGGACAGGTCATGTTTGCCGCATTGTTGCACAAATAGCACGCTCATTTATTTAAATTAATTTGTTGTTATAGACTATAGTGTGTGCTGTACACCCTATTTACTGTTTTGTTGTAGTCTGCACCTTCCAATTAATTTGCCTACTTCTCCTCCAACTCCGCACCATCCAGCCTGCAGAAAACCCGGCTCGTAACGAGCGCGCTCTGCCCTCAAGGGCGAGCATTGGTTATTGGCAGTCATGTGACTGATGCAAGCCAGATCCTTTTATTTAGCAAAATTGAGATTAATAGTTACATTTTATTGTTGAGGGGCAAATACAGGGCTCCATATACACATAAAAAAAACAAGAAAAGGGCACTTGAGGCATTCTGGAGGAAAGGGGCGGGTACCCTCCAACCCCCCCCCCCCTCCTCTGCACGTGCCTGATTGTGTCCATGGCAGGGCTTGAGTTTATCACCTTACATTTCATACAGATTTCCAATTTTCCCTGGCATGTTGTATACAAAACCGATTAGCAATAACATTAACACATTTACATTGATTATCAATTATATACCAGGAAGCTGGTGACAGTATAATGGCCACCTAAGCGTCCTTTATATCCGTGGACAGCAATGGCCAGCCCGTCTGGTCCGATCCCACTGGAAAGCCAAATGAATTTAACAAAAAAAAAAATTCTGGTTATGATAGAAAGGCACCAGAATGTCCTATACACCACATCCCGCCGCTCCCAGAGCCTGGGACCAAACTCCAGATGCCAATCCGATCGATCATCCATTGGATGCACGGACAAACAACTCACTGAGTGGTGCCAAACATTACAGCGCACCCTCAGAGGAATTGTGGAGACAGAGCTGCTTAGGTGGCAAGGAGAACCTACACAATGTCAGTTCTGGTGTGTGCATATATTTTTATATATGTTCAGACACATTAACTACATTAAATGTAGGATGTGGGCGCGGTGGCTCAGGCGGCTCTACACTACACACACCCTATACTACCAGCCACTGCATGCAGTGCGGTCCCAGTCAAGAGATTTGTTGAATGTTAATGTTTGAGATATTATAAAACTTCATCATCTGTTTCTTCTAACCAGTTTGTCATGCATTTTTTTTTTATTCCAACATTGCATGTTTACAATAAAAGTAAATGAGTATTTTAAAGTTACATTTTTAAATGAATGATATACAGTACATTTATGTGTGTATATATAGACTTGTACGGTATATACTGTATGTGTGTGTGATTTAGGCCTCTCCAGGAAACCTGACCCAGTTTGAGGAGGTTCTGTTTGGTAGCGGTGGAGGTTTGGGGGAAGGTGCTGCTGGAGTGGTGGGGATCCGTGTTGGAACAGGAAGTGATGGACAGCGTGTCGTGGGCGTCGGTTATGTTGATGGCATCCTCCGGAAGCTTGGTGTGTGTGAGTTTTCAGATAACGACCAGTTCTCCAATCTGGAAGCTCTGCTGGTGCAAATCGGCCCCAAAGAGTGTGTGCTTCCTGCCGGAGATACTGTGGGAGACCTGGGTAAATTAAGACAGGTATCTACAGTGGGAATCCGATCTGGTTTAATGTTTTGATTTTGTGTGTGACATTAACTCCAACTGCTCATGTGGTGTGATGTTTGTTTTTGCTTCAGGTGGTGCAGCGTGGTGGCATTCTGCTCTCTGACAGGAAGAAGGCAGAGTTTACAACCAAAGACATGGTTCAGGATCTGAACCGTTTGCTGAAGGCACATAAGGGAGAGACGGTGTCTAGTGCAGCGCTCCCAGAGATGGAGAAACAGGTTAGTGGTGGTGTGTAGACATTTTAGGAATAAGTGTAGACTTGCAGTAGTACAAAAGAAGAGTTTGTATTTTGCTTTGTTAAACTATTACACCCAATAAACATTGAAAGTTTGAGCAGTTTCTCTGTGCAGGTCCTTCTCAGAAGATGGGTAGTTTAGAAATATTGAATTGAATTCAATTTCATTTGTATAGCGCTTTTAACAATTGTCATTGTCGCAAAGCAGCTTTACACAATCAAAAGCATTATTTAAGTTTGTATGGAATGTGTATGAATCAGAATGAGCAGATTGTCCCTGGTGAGCAAGCCGAGGGCGACAGTGGCAAGGAAAAACTCCCTGAGATGGTAATAGGAAGAAACCTTGAGAGGAACCAGACTCAACAGGGAACCCTGGGTGAAACAGTGAGCAGGAATTGATCTGCATTCATACTGTGTGTTAGGTGGCAGGCAGTTCAGCTATAACAGTTGATGTTAATTGATGTTAATATGGAGTCCAGATAGTTATTGGAGACTCAGGTTGTAGGAAATTCCAGTCTTGAACTATCGAGCAACTGCAGCCAAGTCAAGTCCTCAGAGAAACAGCTGTCAACACCAGTCGAGGCCAGAACCGTCTTCATGGTAGAATGAAACCATCCCCAGACAGCAGATGCATCCCAAAGAGACACACGGGGCATCCATGCGACAAGACCTCCAACCAGAAGCGAGGCACCAGGATGGATCAGACGGGTCCGGAGGGCAGAGATAGTCTGGATCACTGGCAGCTCAGGAACAATATGTGTAGCTCGACAAAGAGGGGGAGAGAGGGAAGAGAAAGAGGGGGAGAGAGAACAGAAAAGGAGAGATAACAGTTAGGTATGGTTGCAGTCACATAATGTATAATATGAATGAATATTTAGTGTAGAGTGCAAGCAGGGACTCCGGCAGGACTAACTATAACCGCATAACTAAAAGGGAGAGCCAGAAGGAAACAAAAACATGAGGGATCCCTGAGTGAGGAAGACAGCATCTAAACATACCAGTTCACCATAATACTCTACGTCCATGAGTCCCCCAGATCTGCTCCTTTACCCAAGACAAATCTATTTATAAAAATGCTTGGCTAAATAAATAGATTTTTAGCCTAGACTTAAACACTGAGACTGTGTCTGAGTCCCGAACATTAATTGGAAGACTATTCCATAATTTTGGGGCTTTGTAAGAAAAAGCTCTGCCCCCAGCTGTAGTTTTCATAATACGGGTACTGACAAGCAGCCTGCATCCTTTGATCGAAGTAGGCGTGGCGGATCGTAAGACACTAGCAGTCCGCTCAGATACTGCAGACCATTTAATGCTTTATATGTCAAGAGTAGTATTTTAAAATCAATGCGAAATTTCACAGGGAGCCAATGTAGTGAAGATAGGAGAGGTGTGATGTGCTCGTATCTTCTGGTCCTAATGAGCACTCTCGCTGCTGCATTCTGGACTAACTGAAGCTTGTTTATGCACCTAACAGAACAACCAGACAGTAAGGCATTACAATAGTCCAACCTAGAAGTGATAAAAGCATGAACTAGTTTTTCTGCATCGTTTAGCGACAGTATATTTCTTATCTTGGCAATATTTCTGAGGCGAAAGAATGCAATCCTGGTAATATTATCTACATGAGCTTCAAATGAAAGGTTGGAATCTATAATCACACAGAGGTCTTTTACTGTTGCACTTGATGGAACATCTTAAGTCCATCTTAAGTTAGTGTGATCTAAAATTTTACTCCTAGCTGAATGCGGTCCTATGACTAGAACTTCTGTCTTATCAGGATTAAGCAAAAGGAAGTTAATTAGCATCCAATCTCTTATATCCTGCACACATTGCTCAACTTTAGTGAGCTGGTTTTTCTCATCTGGTTTTGATGAGACATATAACTGTGTGTCGTCAGCATAACAATGAAAACTAATACCATGTTTACGGATTATGTTGCCCAGAGGAAGCATGTAAAGGGAAAAAAGCAGTGGGCCTTAAACTGAACCTTGTGGAACACCAAACTCCACTAGAGAGCATGCAGAATAATCACCATTTAAGTCTACATACTGATAACATTCGGGAATATTGGAAAATTATTTTTTTAAATTGAATTAAATTTTTTTATTTCAGCACTACCGAGCCTTTTGTATAAAGATTATGTATAGATTATATATTGTGGGATGCCTGGAGCCTCTCTTAGGGCACGAGATGGGGTATACCCTATTGCGTATACACACACACACACTATGGGCAATTTGGGAACACCAATCAGGCCAATCGTTATGTCTTTGGGAGGAAACCGGAGTATTCAAAGGAAACTCACCTTTTTACATTTTACATAATTTTACATTTTTATTAATTTATTTATTTTACTCCATAGATTGCTATGTCCTGTTTGGCTGCTGTCATAAAGTATCTGGAGCTTCTTTCTGATGAGGCCAACTTCAGTTCCTTCAAGATGACCACATTTGACCTCAACCAGTACATGCGACTTGACAATGCAGCTGTGCATGCACTTAACCTCTTCCAGGTCGGTTTATTATCCTATTTATTTATAATATCTGAATTGGTCCTGTTAGTTTTGCCTGTGTAAATGGAGCCAAACCAGTCTTTATTTAATCTTAATTACTTATAAAAAATTAATCTAATCTAGATAGCAAGAAAGCTGGATAGTTGGCCGATACAATCTGTGACGTCATAGACATCTTAGGGTTTTATATCAGTAATATATTTTAATAATTTTGTCTGATTACGTTTCCTGCTAGGCTTCCTCCGATGATCCAACAGGTACACACTCCCTGGCAGGACTTCTGAACAAGTGCCGGACACCTCAGGGCCAACGACTGGTCAGCCAGTGGCTTAAACAGCCTCTGATGGACAAAAACAAGATCGAGGAAAGGTGAGGACGTTTACCAAGTGTGATCCGTCCTTCGTTTTTAATTTAATAAACAGGCATGAAAATTTAAATTTGGATGAGAGAGGTTTATAATCGCCTGAATTAGAGAACTGAGTGGCACGTCAGTGTTGGTGAATCGGGACCAGGAAGGGAGTGTGTCATGGCGTGAGCTATGTTGTAGACTGTCGTGGACGTGTTTTCACAGCAATTGTATTTCGGTCTGTTTTGCTGTTTTGTTATTCTATGCTGGAGAGTTACTTCCACCTTGTGTTCATGAAGAGCTTTGCATTCCCGAAACATCAGTCATATTGAGCTGAAAAATGTACCTAGTTATACTGTCTGACGTAATGTTTTAATTTAAAAAGGGGAAAACTTTCTACCCAGACATTGATCCTTGCCCGAATTTGGAAAAATTCTGGAGGGATGTTTTTAAGACCTTGTCCTACGTATTGAAATGCAACCTTGAACCAGACCCTCTGATTGCTCTTTTTGGTATCACTGGAGAGGAAGATAAGAGCCTAACTCCAGCTAAAAAAGCGATTGTTCTCTTTTGCGACACTCCTGGCCAGGCGTTCTCTTTTATTCAAGTGGAAGGATGTCACGTCACCCACTCACGCCCAGTGGCTCAGAGATATTATGTCCTGTTTGTCCCTGGAGAAGATTCACTACACAATTCGTTATTCAGACTTGAAATTTCAAGTTGTGGGGGCCCTTCCTTCGTTTTTTTCATATACATTTATAGTTTGATTCCTTTCTTATTTAATTACTTGTTTGTTTGCTTTCTTTAACCTTTTTATTCCTTTTTATTTTTTTTGCACGTAGAACCAAAAAACTTCCAGCTCCATATTCTTTTTTGGTCTCTCTTAATGCCTGGCGTTTAGCCTTTCTTATGCTTGTAAAACTGGCTTGGAGTCAGGGGGGACGGGGTGGGTGTTATAGGGTTTATAAGGGGGTTATAAAACCTGCATTAAAACATTACATGTTAACCCTGTTATATCCCTCTTAAAAATCAATAAAAAGGTTGTTGGGGGGGGGGGGGAACACACTTGCGACCCTTTGATTGGATGATTACTGCAGTGATTAAAATGTTTTATCTGCAAAAATTATTTTAAGCCTAAATAATGCGGTGAGGAGCTTCTCATTTCTTAAACAACCATGTTGAAAGACTAATTCTGTGATCATGGAAAATGTACTACCGTGTTCCAAAAAGGTCAAATTATTGCCCGTCTTCAAGAATTATACAGTACAACAGTTTGTTCCGACTGAGTAATCTGATTGGCCAAGAGGCATCAGATATTTTGTTTCAACGATGCCATGAAGAATGTGTACTGTAATCAAAGCAAATGGCGGACCAACAACATACAGTATCAGTGTATGCCTATTTTTTGTCAGACAGTATATAACTATTTATGTTGTTTGTTTGTTTATTTATTTATAAAAAATATGTATTAACAGGTGGTGTAGTGGTTATCACTGTCGCCTTGCACCTCCAGGGTCCGGGTTCGATTCCCGGCCAGGCTCGATTTCGGTCTCTGTGTGCATGGAGTTTGCATGTTCTCTCCGTGCTTGGTGGGTTTCCTCCGGGATCTCCAGTTTCCTCCCACAGTCCAAAGATCTGTAGATTTGGCTAATTGGCGTTCCCAATTTGCCCGTAGTTTTTGCCCGTGGATTGGTGTGCAAGTGTGTGTGTTCCCTGCGATGTATTCGCACACTGTCCCCTGCCTCGTACCCTAAGTCTCCTGGGATAGGCTCCTGGCCCCCCCCGCAAACCCTGAATACAGGATAAAGCGGTATAAAATATGAGTGAGTGAGTGATGTATTAACAGGAATAATTACTAATGAAGACGGCCATACAGAGAGTTGTAACATCTTATTAGGATACGTGTGATTAGTGCCCCAGTGGATTAAATAGCAGAAGGCATCGCTTACAGAGAAATATGCTTAAGCAAACCTGACCAGTATACAGGAGTGGATTGTTTGTTTAATTGACTAAAAAAGGGCAGAATTGTCATTACAATTAAAAGTCTCTTTAAAATAACCACACAAACATTTTTCAAAGTCTGAAGACATCCTTTTGTCGATGGATTAAGATTTATAATAATAATTTTTACTTCTTTATTTTTTTTACAGGATTAAAATTTTCAAGTAATGACACAATATTAGGGATTCTGTGAGCCCCTGCCCTCTCTCTCAGCTGGGGGGGGGTGTAATTGTCTCTATGGTGGAAATTATCTCTAACTGGATGTCTCTCCCTGGCACCAAATTTTTTGCATCTCACAACTGTATCAACATCATGCAAACAAATCGTCTCCTTTTGCAGGAGTCTGCAGCATCAACCTGTTTTCCGCGATAAGTTTGAGTTAACTACAGTATATGAACCCTATCTACGGTGTGACGGTGCACACACACTTCGAACACTTAGATCACGCATACCGTGGTAAATCAACACACTACTAGTGTGTATGTTAGTCACTTTCCGGAGAAATAAACTGACCAATGACGAGGTAATATTGTTCATCTTTTCATTTCAGTACTGTATATTTTGGCGCATACCATCTTTACATTGAGTATTTGGCAGATTCTGCTTCTTTTAAACGCAGGTCAGGGTGTAAGAATAAGTTTAAGCTTAAACCCTTTCGGATAGGTGGTACAGCAATAAAACCTGTAGAAGGAAATCGCCTTATTCACAGTGTAATTAGGAATAAACCCCTGCTAACACACAGCTATAATAAAGTGTGGTGTTTAGATGTAAATTGGTGAACTGGTTCTGCCTCAGGCTCGACCTTGTGGAGAGCTTTGTGGAGGACTCGGAGATGAGGCAGAGCTGCCAGGAGGACCTGCTGCGCCGGTTCCCTGACCTGAATCGCCTGGCTAAGAAATTCCAGCGGCAGAATGCCAACCTGCAGGACTGTTATCGTGTGTACCAGGCTGTGGGTCACCTGCCCACCCTGGTCCTGGCGCTGGAGAGACATGCAGGTATGACCTCAAGCCTCTTTTCTTTTCAGTGTTAAACAAAAATGATTTAAAACATTATTTTAGCAACAATATTTTGTGATTAAATTTGGGACTTCACTAGTATTTTTTTTTTTATGCAAGTAAATGTGACTTTTTGCGATGATTTTGTTATATTTATTAAAGCACCTTTATGAATTGATGCCTCTATTCTTACCATTGACAGGAAAACATCAGGTCCTGCTGAATGCAGCCTTCATTACCCCCCTCAATGACCTCGTCTCTGACTTCTCCAAGTTTCAGGACATGATAGAAACCACACTGGATATGAACCAGGTCAGGCAGTTGTGTCCTTTAGCTACAAAGCTATTCTTTTTTTTTTTTTTTTTTTTTTTTTCCCTCATAGTTATTCAGTTCATGTTATTTGTTCCATTTATAGATTGAGCACCATGAATTTCTGGTCAAACCCTCCTTCGACCCCACACTGAGTGAACTAAGGGAGAGCATGGACCAGCTGGAGAAAAGCATGCAGGCAGCTCTGAACAGTGCAGCACGAGAGCTTAGTAAGGATTCTGACTAGATTTGCGTGTGCCTCTTTTGGATAGAGATGTTTTTTTAAAAAGAAAACAATCTTACAGAAAACAAGGTGTATTTTCTGTATGAATCCTATAGCGTGATTTTGCATCTGGAGCTATTTATTATGCAGGATTTATACTGTAGGTTTGCAGTAAAGGTGCAGGGCTACTCAAATCGAGCCACATGGCAAAGAATGCAACAAAAATAAAGTCTTATTTAATGGATACCATAATTTATCAGGGTGCCAATATTTACGTTCTAAAATGGCATTTTGTTATACTCTACATTTTAAGCAATAAGATTCAGGCTACATTTTTTTAAATATTTTCTTTTAAATAAAATTGACAGAGTGTGATTAAGCTCAGTGTGTTTTTTTTTTTATTTTTTTTATTTTTTATTTATTTATTTATTTATTTTTTGTCTCGATTTTCTCCCTAATTTAGTCGTGTCCAATTCCACCCTGTCACTGGGGCCTCCCACATTAAGGCTACTACTACCACTCAGTCAGGAGGCCCGAAGACTATCAAAGGTTTCCTTCGAACCACGTGACTCCAGCCGACCGCATCTTATCGAACTGCTTGCTCACCCACCGTTGGGGGCGGCGTAACACACTCGGAGGACAGCGCTATCCGCTCCCTCTGTGTGCGCGAGCTCACAGACGCCCCTGATTGGCTGTAAAGCCGTGATTTATGTGGGAGAAACAAAGTACCTCTCATCCCTCCCCGCTGAGAGAGCTCGGCCAATCAGCTCACTCTAGACCTCCGGCTGCAAGAGGTTACAGCATCACCCGGGAATCGAACTCGCGATCTCCGGATGATAGGGCGAGCTCTTTACCACTGCGCCACTACACAAGCGTAGTGTGTTTTAAATAGTTTCAAAATAACGAAACCCTTTTAATTTTCTAAGGTTGTTAAATCCGGTGCAGTTTAAGAGATTAATTTTATACTGCTGCATTAACGTTTAAGCTTATTAGTATTGAAAAGGGAAACCTAAAAAAGCTTCCAGTGACCTTTATAGCTTCCAGTGTTATTCTGCTTTGCAAAATGCCTTCACAATTGTTTTTAATGTGTTTAATTACCCTAGAGAAAATAATCCAGATTGCCTTTTACTGTTTTCTTTACATTTTGTAAAAAAAAAAAAAAAAAAAAAAAACGCTGCCTTGATCTTGATGCAAAGTCGTTGCATCTTTTTTCTTTCTTGTTTCATTCTGTCTGTTTGTGCTTTAGGTTTGGATGCGGGTAAGACGATAAAGCTGGAATCCAATGCACAGATAGGATACTTCTTCCGTGTCACCTGCAAAGAAGAGAAAACCCTGCGCAACAATAAGAAATTCACGACGCTGGATGTGCAGAAGAACGGAGTGCGCTTCACCAACAGGTGAGAGGTCAGGCCTGATCAAGATTAGTGTGATCGTGTGACCTGGTTGTAGTGTGTGATAACAGTATAGGCTGCTTCGCAGTAAGCTGAGCTCATTAAATGATGAGTACACCAAGAGCAAGGAAGAGTACGAGGAGGCCCAGAACGCCATCGTAAAAGAGATCATCAGCATTGCTGCTGGTAAGGAGTGCATCCGGTTTTTTATTATTATTATTATTATTTATTTATTTATTTTTTTAAACCTTTTTCCATTAGTCTGAATTTGCCATGGCGGGGTCATGTACTGATGTTATATCTGGTCTATAGGCTATGTAGACCCACTGCAGATACTGAATGATGTGATAGCACAGCTGGATGCGGTGGTGAGCTTTGCGCTCGTATCCCATGCGGCCCCTGTGCCCTATGTGAGGCCTTCGATACTGGAGAAGGGTACCGGCAGGATAATCCTGAAGGGTGCACGTCATCCTTGTGTTGAAGCCCAGGATGATGTGGCTTTCATCCCCAATGATGTGACCTTCACTAAGGGAAAGGAGATGTTCCACATCATTACAGGTACACTGCTGTTAACTGTTACTGGAAAAATCTATATCATGATGAGTAGGATGGAGCAACAGGCTATTACAGGGGATGGGATCTACACCAGCTGACAGCACATTTAAAGGGATAGTTTTTTTTTTTTTTATTGAGGTGCATATAACTAAGTACAGTGAATTCTCGGATTACGAGTAACGTGGTTTACGAGTGTTCCGCAAGTCGAGCAAAGATTTGTAATAGATTTTGACTTGATAAACAAGCATTGTCTTGGTTTACGAGCACCGAGTATCATGTATCACGCATCCGCTTCTTGTTTTGACACTGACCGTCACGTGATCACAACTGAGCCAACGTTTTTTCTCTCTCTTGCGCCAAAACCAGGAAAACTCTTACAATTTCTGTCTAAAGTACACGTAAAGAACCAAATGTAAAACCCTGTCCTTCTGACCAAGACCATGCTATTATCTTATCTTATTATTATTATATCCTTTTAACTCTCACAATGCTCTTAATCACTTACATTTTTATAACATAATAAATTAGCATAATATTTGATGTGAATCTTGCCATGAAATAGCCTGAGAAGCTGATATGGCAATAAACCCAAATACAAACAAAACTCTCTCTTGCGCTGCGGGTAATCATCTCCCCTGCTGGGTCTTAGTGCTCGTCTCTTACTGGTATAATCAACATCCGTGCACAAAAAAAAAATAACACTGTGACCACGTGTGACAGCATGCGCAAAACATATTTTATTTTGTGTTTGTATGCGTGTGTGTACAGCACGCGTGTACTGTTTATTATAACACGTGCGCGTGTGAAGTTAAAGTCTCGTTGGAGAGGTTAAAGATCCATTTTCTCTCTCCCTGTATCAGCCTGCACTTTGTCATTGGACACCGTGCCCCTTCTCTCACACACACACACTCTATCTCTCTGCTCTACACAGAATCACTGCTCTGTCGCGATTCTTTTCAAAGGTAAAGTGCAGGTTAATTTGTTTTATTTTTACTTCAAAGCAGTGATTCCATTGGTATGCGTTCACGCGAGTGTCATTGACAATGTTCCTTGTTGATTTTTCTGATAAAACAGTATTTCTGTTAGTGTGCGTGCGCGCGAGAAAAACTCAAGAGAGGATGAAGGGGTACTGTGTAAGACGAGAATTGGGGAGGGTCTAAATTCCACACATATATACACATACATGCATACATACACACACACACACACACACAGTGGAACCTTGGATTACGAGCATAATTCGTTCCGGAACCAGACTCGTATTCCAGAACACTCTTAATTACATTTTTCCATAAGAAATAATGAAAACTGAAATTTTTCATTCCACAGCCCAAAAAAATAAATACATAAAAATTATTAATACAAAATATAAAGTAAAAGTATCCTGCACTTTAAAAAGTAAAAATAAATCACGACAGATTAGTGTTTCCGTTTATGCGTGTGTGTGGAAATGGAAAGATTTTTAAAATTAGCAAGGAACATCGCTAATTACACTCTTCCATAACACCTCAGCAGTGCCACAGGCTGATATCTTCCATGCCACGCCGCATTGAGCCAGTAATTGCTGCAAAAGGGGCCCAAACTAAGAACTGAGTACATATGCATACTTGTACATTTCAGACGTCCGATATGTTCTAAGTACAATCCTTGTTTTATTGATTGCATGTAATATTCTAATTTTCTGAGATTCAGAGAAAATCTGGAGATTTGGACTTTTCATGAGCTACTGTATAATCCATAATCATCTCAATTATGACAAGTCATGGCTTGAACTATCTTGCTTTGCATGTAGAGAGTCTATCTCATATCTCATACAGTATTAGTTTCACCTTTTAAGTTGCATTACTGAAATAAATGAACTTTTGCATGATATGATGTGTGTGTATAAATAAATAAATAAGATTTTTCACACACGGGTGTGTGTGTGTCATTAGATGTGCATATTCGCATTCAGAAGACACATTTTGTGTCTCTTTTCTGCATAACATAGTTACCACACCATGATTTTCTACACTCTCCTGTAGGTCCAAATATGGGTGGGAAGTCCACCTACATCCGTCAGGTGGGCGTCATCGTGCTGATGGCTCAGGTTGGCTGCTTCGTGCCATGTGATGTAGCAGAGGTGAGTGTGGTGGACAGTGTCCTGGCCCGTGTTGGTGCGGGAGACAGCCAGATTAAAGGAGTGTCCACATTTATGGCTGAGATGCTCGAGACATCTGCTATCTTACGGTCAGTATTTGTTACCTCTTAGTATTAGCGTTATTGATTACCTAAAGCACCGTGTGTAACATATGCATCACATTAGATTTACAAACCAATTTATGGAAAAATAGATAAACATTGAAATTAAGCAAGGATATGTTCTTATTGTCCCAACCCGGATCTTTTTTTTTTTTTTTTTTTTTTTACCTTTTAAACAACAGTTCTGCCACTGAGGACTCTCTGATTATAGTTGATGAGCTAGGACGAGGCACTTCCACATACGATGGCTTCGGCTTGGCTTGGGCCATTTCTGAGTACATTGCTACGCGCCTGAAGTCCTTCTGCCTGTTTGCCACACACTTCCATGAGCTGACCGCTTTAGCACAGCAAGTGTCTACTGTGAACAACCTCCATGTCACTGCACTGACTACCGACAACACTCTCACCATGCTCTACAGGGTGAAACCCGGTCAGTCATGTTTGATAGTATAAGGGTCGAAGGTGAAGGTGGTTTGGACAGTCATATTTAATATTTCAATTAATATTAGTGGTCCACTACATTGCTTTGCTTCTGTTTACAGATTGTCTTTGTGGCTGTCCTGTAAGTTTTAAGTCGTTCTGTGTTGGTCTTCTGTTTGGTGTTATTTTAGATGAGCGTTGAAATGCTTCTCACACACGCTGAGATTTTAATTGAAAAATGTCTTACTTTGCAAGAACTTGGTTGTTGCCTGTCTGTGGTCACTGCAGCATTGAACCGGCCACCCAAGATCTTGTCCGGATATCTCACGGCTGGATCGCGAAGGCGTTATTTCCCTGTATTTTTATCTACAAGTTCTGCTATATAAAGACTTTCAGGACTTGCTATATTAATTTTAATATTATTATATTTTAGCATAGTTCATTTTAAACGGAATGTTCTTGAGTGAAATGCTTTATAGATAAACATAAAAAACAAGGTTGTGACGATAACAAATTTTTATTTTTTTTTTTACATAGAAGCCGGTGTTTTTATTGCTGTATAATCGTGCATTAATTTTCTTGCATGTATCATAAATTATGAAGCTGTAATGTATATTACTAATCCAAGACATTATTCCAGATGAAGAAATCGTATGTCTTGCGTGTTTCATTTATTGAATATTTTAAATATTTTAATAATTTGTGTATTTTCTGTGATGTGCCCTGTAATCAGGTGTGTGTGACCAGAGCTTTGGTATTCATGTGGCTGAGCTGGCTAACTTCCCCAAACATGTCATTGCTTATGCTCGAGAAAAGGCTTTGGAGCTTGAGGAGTTTCAGGATTTGTCCACGCTTGATGACGATGCTGGACCTGAAGCTAAAAAGCGTTGCCTGGAGAAAAAGGTGAGATGATCATGGTGGGCTTTTTTCTCAGCATGTGCTCTGTAATTTATTGGTTATTCTGCAAAACTTAAGAGATTTCTGATTTATTTTCCTGTAGGATGGTGAGAGGATCATTGAGGGTTTCCTAAGAAAGGTGAAGGCATTGCCGATCCAGGACATGACTGATGAGGCGATCAAAACAGAACTGCGCAAACTCAAGGCTGAGGTGGTCTCCCACAACAACGCCTTTGTTAATAACATAGTTTCACGTACTGAGAATGCGAAAACTACACTGGAATAAGGTCCGATGTTATGTGAGATATGTTTCCCTTTCCTTGTGTATAATACTCTCAGAATAATCTATTGTAGAAATATGTTTTACAGCTGTGTCCTTTTGTTTGTTTCTTTTTTTCCTAGTAAACATACTGTATTCTGTCTATTTGTCTTTGTTGCTTCCTTCAAACAATGTCTTTAAAAGAAGAACATGGAGGAAAATGTATCGAGGAAATTTTGCCATCTAGTGGATAAATCATATATCGGAGAACTGAATAGTGTGTGACCATGACCGGGATAAATCAGTTAATAAAGACTCTCTTGACTCAGTTGTCAATTCACAACAGGGATATTTTATCTAACTAGGAAATATCTGTGCCAGAATATTTTTGTAAAGCTAATAAGTTAATTTAAACACTAGATTTTAAGATTAATTTAAATTCAAATCTCTTAAGAAATCAAGTGGCAGGGTGGTGTAGTGGTTAGCACTGAGGCCTCACATCACCTGGGCCCAGGGTTTGATTCCGGCATCGGGTGTGTGTGCGTGGAGTTCTCCCTGTGCTTGGCGAGTTTCCTCCAGGTACTCCGGTTACCTCCCACAATTCAACGATGTGCAGATTAGATTTATTGACGTTCACAAATTGCCCAGAGAGAGACAGAGAGAGTGTCCGTCCGTCCGTCCGTCCTGCGGTGGATTGGCACCCTGTCCAGGGTGTAACCCGCCTCGTGCCCCAAGTGTCTTGGAATAGGCTCCAGGGCCCCGGCGATCCTGTACACACTTTTACATGTATATTTTGCCATCATTAACTGATGATTAGCTGAAATAACTTGCTGGTTTACTTTCCAAAGTGCTCAGATGTAGCATTTATATATTAATCCAAATTGAAATAACTATATATTTTTTAAAAGTATGAAAATTCCTGAAATACACAGGAGATTGTATAATTATGTCTGTCACTGTAATATACACTACTGACATTAGAGACTTTAGTTATTTTTTCTGAGTGAATGCAGACTCAATAATACATTTCATATTTCTTGGTTTGTTTTACATGAAAAAAATCTTATTCCCGTCATTCTGAAAGTTAAAAAAAAAATTTTTTTGATACTTTAAAAGATCATGTGATCAAGAATGATCAACAATACTGTTTAAGCCTAATCTTACAATCAGATAGTTGGAACACATGTATTTTAAAAACAGCCACTAAGCTCTAAGGATCCTCAATGAAACACATCAATCCTCTCTATTATATTGCTTCTGTATGGACCTGTAAACTTAAGGGGAACATCGTGCCACCATTACCTGCGAATGGAGTTTACGGTCAACTCGCTGTCGCTCCTAACGCTTCTTCAATGTTTCGGCAGCCCTTACTTTATGCCTGTCTACTTGTGCTGCCTACTGTTACAGTACATCCTGCAAGAAATGCCTGTGACACCCTGCAGTATGGCATAAAAGTTAATGATGATGCCTACTGTTACATGTGCTGTTACATCCGCTGACACTGTTACATTTTGTTTTTATTATATTGTGTATATGGAGATATGTATTTTGGTTCAAAGCCTAACAAACAGAATAGACACCTCTCCCAACATCACAGCATAATAGTCCATTGATTAAACCTCTTGTGGGCACCTCTTATAGCCTTACATCAAAGGGCATCAACAAGTAAGTAACAGAGAGAAAAAAACAATATCAACCTAATATGAATGGGGCTGTATTGAAAATATGGTGCAGTGGCTTTAAATTCCTCAAACAATTTCTTAAAGAAAATTATTAATAATATGGTAGCGTTAATGTTTGTGTGCATTTGGGTTCTGGCTGTACAGTACTGTATTTTCACCTCATGTCAGTGTTTATAGGTTACTAGAGGTTACCCACTAGCATGCTACCATTACCTGCAGCAAGTGGAGGGTGTGGTCAACTCGCTGCTGCTTCAATATTACGTCCACTTAATTCTCCCTGTATTTGCTGCCCACTGTTGCATTCAGAAAATAACACTGTCACAGTATGGCATAAAATTTTATGATGATGCCGCCTACTGTTATACAGTGGGGGAGGCCTGCTACACTGGCTGGACTAACAACAGCGGCATGTGAAACCTAATTTCTGTTTTATATATACAGTATATATACCTGAATATGGTTACATACTGTAGATACATACACTATATGGACAAAAGTATTTGGCCAAACCTCCAATGACACTGTATCCAAATCCAAATCCAAATACCGTTCAAAAGTTTGGGGTCACTTTCTAACCCCATGATGGTTCTTGATTTTTATTTCTTTCTACATTGTAAAGGAATGCTGAAGGCGTCCAAAAATGCATGAATCTCCTTTGAACAGTTGATATTGAGATGTTTCTGCTACTTCTGCTCTGTAAAGGCTTCATAACGCCTCTAATCTGAGCTGCTGTTAATTGGTCATTTTTCAGGCTGATAACTCTAAATGAACTTCTCGTCTGCAGCAGAGGTAGGTTTTGGTCTCGCCCTCCTGGGACGGCCTTCATGAGAGTCAGTTTCATTATGGTGCTTGACGGATTTTGCAAATGCACTTGACAATAATATTCTTGCAAGAACTATTACAGAAAGGCCGACCTCTGTGTCTTAAAATAACAACTAAGTGTTGTTTTTGTTTACGTAATTACCTAATTCCATATGTTATTTTATAGTTTTGAAATCCCCAGTATTGTTGTAGAATGTAGAAAATAGATCACTAAACAAAAACAAAGAAATTTGCAAGTGATCTAAAACTTTTGAACGGTAGTGTATACTTCAATATGGTGTTCGTCCCCCTTCACAGCTATAACCGCTTCTACTCTTCTTGGAAGGCTGTCCACAAGATTTTGGAGTGTTTTATGGGAATTCCTGCTCATTCATTCTGTAAAGCACTTATGAGGTCAGGAGGCACTGATGTTGAGCAAGAAGGCCTGGCTCGTTCGTAATCTCCATTCCAGTTCATCCCAAAGCGGAATTCAATAATTAACAGGTTTGGCCAGAAACTTTTGTCAATATAGTGTATATAATGTTTACAAATGAAGTAATAAACAAAATAGAAACATGTAATAGGGATTGCAATACTTATTACTCATCTATTCATTTTGTTACATAGATGAATTCAGTCTTAATTACTTGTTAGATGTTAAAAAAAAAAAAAAAAAAAAAAGCACCTCACACTGGTGTAACTTTATACTAAAATATCGCGGTACCGATCATATCGCCCAGCCCTGTAAGGTTAAAAAGAAGGCGTTATCTGTTTTTTACACACATATGCTGCGTTCACATCCTAGTGCTCTGAGTAATTTCGGATAACGCGATGCCTGTAACACCCTGTGTGATTTATTTTCCCGGGGTGTTTATGAAGAGGATGCACGGTGCGATTCGGACGCGCGAGCGGATGCAGTGTATGCGTTTCATTGGTGAACACAGGCATCCCTTGTGATGTCCTCCCCCTCTCGTGCGCGCGCGCGCTGTCTGCGAGTGCGTTAGCGTTAATGGCTCCTCCTGCGCGAGAGAGAGACACCGAGCTCCAGCACCGAGCAGCACAGGGGGAGCTGTCCCAACACCCCGAAAAAAAAATAACTAGCTCTCCGTCAGCGAAATTTGAAGTGTTTACGCGTTTGACTTGGTTGTTATTATTCCGAGGACCCCCATGTTAACGACGGAAGAGGAACGTTAGAAGAAAAGCGTTGTGAGTTTTTGAAACAAACAAAAAAAAAATAATCAACTCGCCAAATGAACTCCGTCAGAGCGACCAACAGAAGACCCAGGCGAGTATCGAGGCCGCGCCCGGTGCAGCCCGAGAGGAACAACGGCGAGAGAGGTGAGACGAGCCGAACACGCCGCCGGATAACGACGATATCCGTATTCTGTCGTTTCCCCCCCGCGCACTCGCGTCGTCGTGTTTCTACACGAGCCGGCTGTTCGAAAGACCCGATGTTTGAGCCGCTTCAGCAGGAAACGTCGAGGCTTCTGTAGACCGCGCCATACAGGCCAGGCCAGGCCGCGCTTTGTTTAGGCTTACAAATATTAGCTTGTTGGCTAACCCTGGGATTAAAGCTAAAACTCAGTCACTGTGAAGCTGTTGCGCCTTCAATTAAATAAATGACGGCCTAAAGACTGTTTCGGACACAAATACCTAGTAGTATGTGTCGTTCGTCAGATAACATAACACATGAATGTGTTTGGACGTTAAATCTGCGTTGCGCAGCTGGTTAGCTAGCTAGCCGGTGGGCTGCCATTTTGGAGAGGGGGTTGTATATGGAGTAATAGCCAATGTTAGCTAGCTAGTTTGGTGGCTCCCTTTCTATCTATCCTTCTATCTGTATCTATCTATAGATTTAGCCACCGCCAAGCTTTGTCAGGCAAACAAAATGTCCAAACGAATGTTACGGAAGATACGGAGGTACCCACATTGTATGTGTGTAAGACTGTAATTACGGCGTTGTAGCATTGTACGGATCCGCTGTTGTTTTATTTCAAACAGATTACACAGGAGCTAGCTAGCTCGGTGAGTAATTCTGCTAACTAGCCACCAGCGACTACGCAGTTGGATCCACGCTGAATCTGTATGAAAAAAATGCCCGTGTTTTAGGATTGCATTTGTTTATGTTGGGTAACTGTCAAGCCAGTCGGTGTTGGTAATAAGGTTCATGTCAACAGTAGGTAGCTAACTGGAAACACCATGGTTTCACTAAACATCTCGGTCGACAAGGCCTTGGTTTGCTTGTAGCCATATAGACTGTGTGGTGACCAAGAAACCTTGGGTTTAACCCCTTTCAGCCTACATGGATCATCGTCTGGTGGGTGTTTTAAGGCTTATGTTGCCTACGAAGACGTAACCGGGAAGATACACCACTCTGTGTATTGTTAGTCTTTGTATTTGGGTTGTCAGCCTTTTCCTTTTTTTTTGTATTGTAGATTGATGGTAAGTGATGTGTTGACCTGATCAGCCAGTAGTTTGCCTTTTAGCTATTTGCAGTAACACTTTTTTGCAGTCTATTTTTTAAATACAAGTCATGCTGTCTGTATGTAGTGCATGCATTCGCTGTTTTTCCATATCATGAATTAAATTTTCATTTCACATTCTTTAATAAGGATGCATTGATCCAACAATGAGTATCAAGTCTGACTAGCCCTGAAATACTCTGTCGAGTTCAGCTCGCTTGTATTCTGTGAACATGAGCATAAACTGTCTCACAGTATTGTTTATCCTACCTGCGAAGTTTTGCATAACTTGGGAACAGAAGCTTGCAGAGGTGAGGTTGGTTTACTCTAAGGATCTACATCAGATTTTGACAGGTACTCACTTCTGATAGCGTTAACATAGTTTTAAGCACTTCTGTGGTGTTCCGTGTTTGATCTGCATGCAGGTATCGGTTCATTAATCTTGTCAGATACATTTCAGTCACGTGTCTAAACATGCAAATCCACCCCAGGTGTAAATTATATCTCAGGCCATGTTGTACATCTAGCCAAATTTGCCAGCATATTGCTCTTTAGAAAGGGAAAAAAAGGAGTTTCATATTTATTTGTTGGCATCCCCAGACCTGCGATTCTGGTGAAAACGTAATGGTATTGGCACCGTAACAAACACGCACATTATTTGGCATTTTGAGGTCTTATCGTTTCTCAATGAAGAGGTTTGTCTGAAATAGGTGTGAGAGAATAAGAGTCTTCCAGAGGCAGTACATTAGCATTGTGCATCATTTATTTTGTTAACTTTGGGTGTTGTCTCCAGGTACCAAATGTGTAGTAGGGTGGAACAGACTGTAGTCTGCTCAGGTGATCAGTACACCAGGTACTGCATGTGTATTCAAGCACAGATGTGATGCACAGGTAGGGACAATGCAGTATAGGTTAGTATATAATAAAAACAAAAACTTCACATTGACTTGCTTATTAGGGTCAAGGAAGAATTTGATGAGTCCTCTTAAGTTGCACAATCTACAAAGAAAATAAATACATTAAAAAAAAAAAAAAATTAAGTTATGATTTTTGATGGGACTAGATGCGGAACATTGAGTTTGCCACCGTCGATGAAGTGACGCAATTCCCTGGCCCTTTGCATTTAGACCAGTGGTTTTTGTTCTGTGCCTCGGATGATTTTCCTGCAAGTGTGTATCTATTTTTACTCGTCTGTCCTGCTCCGTTTCAGCTAATCTAGTTTTGAATTTTTAGTGGGTATCTCAGTAACTATGAGTTTGGATACATTTTTTTTTGTTGTCAGGGGATGCCAAATTATAAAAGGTTACCCACCTCAATCCCCAATGAAATCACCCAGAAAAGGGGAAAATATGCTTTAAATATACAGCATGGCTGTAGAGGTTGAGGGGTCCTACTAGAGAATGTGGAACATAAAGCTGATTGAGGGTTTTTATTTCTTTTGTCCCTCCTCTTTGCAGATGAGGACGTCCCTGCAGATATGGTTGCAGAAGAATCTGGTCCAGGAGCTCAAAACAGTCCATATCAACTCCGCAGAAAGTCCTTGTTGCCTAAAAGAACCGCGTGTCCCACAAAAAGCAGTATGGAGGTAAGAGTCAACTGGAGAAAACAACCATGCACTACATATTTATCAGTATATTTGTACTGGCAATTGTAAGCTCAGTAATAGGCAGCATGAAACAAAAAAATAAACCACTATGGTTTGTTCTGTAAAATGGGGTGTTTCTGAGTGAAACATGGGTGGTGTTTACAACAGTTCTTGCCTGCATGTGAATGGGGACATAGATCAAAATCAGAGCACACTTAGAGCTAAGCAAAAATGTTTTTCAGGGAGCCTCCACTTCAGCAACAGAAACCTTTGGTCACAGAGCAAAACGTGCCCGAGTGTCAGGGAAGTCCCAAGACCTTCCAGGTGAGTGAAGAAACACATGATCTCCCATTGTTCTGAATATACAGATGTGGAATAATTTGTGTGGGCATTTGACACAGGATGGACACCTGATGCTGAAAACAATGAAATGCCTAAGCCTTTAGCCCTTATCTCTCTGTTATTAAACGACAAGCAATATTGCAGTGTGTAGGTTGCTTTCAAATTTCGGTATGGTCTTAGGTTTTATTTATTTTAATTTTACATTAAAAAAATCAGTATGTTCGAAAAGGAGTCGGAAGAAGTATAAACTTACGGTCTGTTAAATGCTGATGTACATTTCATTACCATGGTGTTCTAATGATGATTTGATAATTTAACATCTATAAACACCTGGTGGTTTCTTTGTTTCATTGTTCTATAAACATGTGAGACCAGCTTATACAGTTTGCATATAACTTTTGCTAAAGAGAGAAGTATAAAGTCTTCATCGCAATTCGTAAATGATAAATAACAAAATACAGTCTTACTGTCAGGTTCAAGTTTAGATTTTTTTTTTTCCCTGAACAGATATGCATAAATTATTCTTACAGGGATACTGGTACAAATTTCTCGTTGTGAATCCCAGGAAATGCTGGTCTCTGCAATTTTGCTCATTACTTGCTTGAAGCTCAGTGGTTTTAACAATGTTAAACCATGGACTCTTCTGTTTCATGTGCTTGTCTTATTTGAATTTCATACATCGCAGGCATGTCAGTTGTTTTACATTAGCATTAATGAGGTAGGACAATAAAAGGACAGCAGCAGCATTCTGGTTTAATTTCTGTCATGTTTTATCCTCTAGCTTCACCTGCAGAACAGTATCTCCAAGAAAAGCTTCCAGATGAGGTGGTCTTGAAGATTTTTTCCTACCTTCTGGAGCAAGACCTGTGCCAGGCTGCTTGTGTCTGCAAGCGCTTTAGTGAGCTAGCTAACGACCCTATTCTGTGGTAAAGAAATCAATTTTGTCTTGTTAAGTTTTTACACGGGATCATTGTTTTCCCCGCTTTTGAGTAATATGCATTCCTGCACATTGTATTTAAGTTTCTACACGATATGTCGTTTGTTTGCTTTTTCCAGTTTTGCAGAAAGCTTTCATATGAAACTAAGCCAAGAGACAAATCACAACATTTTCTATTGCAATATGATGTTCCAGATGAGCGGCTGTGGGTGTTAAATTATGAGTGTGATCACAGGAATATTAATGTTTATACTCTACAGTAATAATTTGATTTAGATGTTTAAAAATAGTAATAAGGTCACTGTAAAATGTTTAGATAGTGAAGCAGCAGCGATTCCCTTGCATGGTGGCAAGACGATGATGGAAGTTTTGTGCGTCTGTGCAAAAATTGTTTCTCACGCAACACAAGTCCTTTGGCTGCTAATTTTCGTATAAAGATCAAGTAAACCGAGAAGAGTAAATGAGATGTACTTTTTGCACACACATAACTGTCGGAGCTACAAATTACCATCAACGAAGTTGGAACAATCAATCTTAAACCCAAGTAAGGAGGAAGTCTGTCTCGTTACACATCCTCAATATAGAATAGTGGCTATCCAGATAGTTCAAATAGTGTTCAATATTAAATGCTAATCAGAGACTGTTAGTCTTTTACACATATTAAACCCATCATGGGCAACAGAAAAATGCAGCGATCAAACCTAAATTATTTTCACTATTATAGCTAGGAGTACATTTTATTGTACTTGAGGTTTTGTATCTTTGCTTTATTGGCAACTTGGCCATAGCACTGCACAAGACTGAACTGAACTAATGGAGAGCGACATGGAGGTTAAATGTAAAGTGCTACCCGCAAAGAACAGTGCAAGATTCGAAAAACACAAGATGAAGCAGTGTGTGCTCGCTTTTTCTAAAATCTAAAATTTAATAGCTTATGATTTACGTGGCATCGGGGAGATGCGATCATTGTGCGTCCTGTGTGTATTAGCAATATTCAAAATCAAATGAACGTTTCATCAGCCTGCATGTTAACAATGTTCACTCACATTCTTTAGTTGCAATCTGATCCATCCAGTTCACCTTTCACTAAAAAAGGGGTGAGTGCATTGAATGGTGCACTTTAAGTGCGTTCATGCACGAGGCTGTTTTTGGATTTGTTTGTTTTCTTATCAGAAACAAATCAGATTGACCCAGGAAGGAAATACAGAGAGAGGCTTCTGACCGAGACTTCCAAACGCAAATAGTTGTTCCCATGAGCATACATTGGACGGGATTACTTATTTATTTATTTATAAATATGGCCTGTTGCATAGTATACCACCATGGTATACTAAAGATTTTTAAATGTGTTTAAAGAACAGTATGACCGTTTCATTTATCATCAAATCTCCTGGTAATTTTTGATGTTCCTTGATGTGTCCCACAGGAAGAGATTGTACATGGAGGTGTTTGAGTACACACGACCCATGATGCACCCAGAACCAGGGAAATTCTACCAGATAAACCCTGAAGAGTATGAGCAGCCGAACCCATGGAAGGAAAGCTTTCAGCAACTGGTATGAAAGTCTTGCGAAATGTTCTAAGACTTTGTTTTAAAAAAAAGGGGGAGATGGCGAAGAGAGAGCATTTGTACTGTCTGAATCACGAATAATTAAGTATTATAAATAAATAAATTACATCAAGTCTGTGCAATAAATTTTTTTCCTTTTTTTTCCTTTACCCTTTACAGTATAAGGGAGCACACGTAAAGCCTGGCTTTGCAGAACATTTCTACAGCAATCCAGCCAGATACAAAGGCAGAGAGAATATGCTGGTATGAAATTCTTGTTGCCATTTGTTATTTTCTGTGTGTTACTCAAAATTTAGCTTCCTTATCTAAACTTTACAGACCAATGTAATATTTCGATCTGGTCTGCAGTACTATGACACCATTGAGGATGCGTTGGGCGGAGTTCAAGAGGCCCACTTTGACGGGCTCATATTCGTTCATTCTGGAATCTACACAGACGAATGGATCTACATCGAGTCACCCATTACGATGATCGGTGCAGGTGTGTCAGATTTTTAACTGGAGCCATCAAAATACATTTCAGGACGGTGCCACCTAATGCAATCGAAATATTGTCTTATTTTCTTAACAGCTCCTGGAAAAGTGGCTGATAAAGTTGTCATTGAGAACACTAGAGATTCAACATTTGTGTTTATGGAAGGTTCAGAAGATGCATATGTAGGTTATATGACCATTAGGGTAAGTTCTGCATGTGCTTCTGAATCTAAATTTTTTTTTAATCCTTAGTCTAACTGTGGGGGTTGGATGATTTTTAAATATTTTGTTTCACACACAGTTTAACCCTGATGATAAATCAGCTCAGCATCACAATGCACACCACTGTCTGGAGATCACCGTGAACTGCAGCCCGAATATTGACCACTGCATTATCCGCAGCACTTGCACAGGTCTGGACATCTGGTCTCAATTTGATTTATTTTTTATTTTATTCCAACCTCGCCTCCTGTTTGCTCAGAATATGATTAAATGCCTGCAAAAGGAATGTTTTATTTGAGAGGTTGTTTTGGAGTAAATATTAAATTGTAACTGCAATTTATTTTCCTGCATTATTTGCTTATTTTACTGCTTTAAGCTTAACTATAGGCATATATGCTGAACTTCATGGAGATTCTACTCTTTGATTTTACAGTGGGGTCTGCTGTGTGTGTAAGTGGGCAAGGTGCGTGTCCTACCATTAAACACTGCAACATCAGTGACTGTGAAAATGTGGGGCTCTACATCACTGATCATGCACAGGTAAGAGCCAGAGCACAAAATGCAGGTTTTTGAATTATTATTATTATTATTTTTTTTTAAGGTTAAAACCCTATACACATCAGTGTTATTCATAAAGTCAGCTGTAATTGTCTCATCAGAAAGTACATCTTGTTAAAAGGAAGAATCCTTGCAAAATAACTTGCATATCAGTAGTTATAGCTATGCAGTGGGCTAATTACCGGTCACACTGGCTGTGTGCTTATTTGCTTTGATCTTTATTTCTGACTGCCCGTATGAGAGTAAACACTTCCAGTAGGATCATCGTATTGATGCAGATGCTGGTGTGTAATAGCCTTTGCTTCATTTCTGCCTAATTAGACCAGCTCTGCCACTTTGTCATCTGTACACTGCTTCAACTTTAATACTAATGTTACTCAGTAGCACCATCAAGCTTTTCATCCTCATAATTACTTGAGAGCCAAGCTGATTGCTGACCACAATCTCTATCACGGGGCAGGTGTGTTATCAAGCAGCTCAATTAGGGCAAAAATTATAATCGTGATTATTTGGATGATATTAAGATCATAATTATTTATCATGAGTACTTGCTGACTTTGAAAATGTCATGCATTTCTTAAAAAAAAAAAAAAACGAATAGTGGTTTTTCTTGACCTTTGAATATAACGCAGCGCAAAAATGTAACAAAAAACTTAAAAAAAATAAAATAAACGAGAATTGCCACATTCTGTCTGAGCGAGTTAGGGCTTTTAGTGAGAGGGGCTCAAAAGTGCATCTCTGTGAAACAAATGGATGCACTGGATTTTTAACACGACATGTGAATGGATGTGGCAAAATAATTGTTTAAATTGTTTAATCTTTTTTTCATAAACACTGGAAGCCAAATCAAGATTGAATATGCAAAAGGTGACATGATTTGCTCGGGTGACATGAACAATAGAGATGATTTGAGCTTGAAAAACCCTGAATTAAATGCTAGATTGTACTTTTCAAAGGAGCAGTTCAACTCTCAAACTGTGTAGAATTTTAATGTAATGTATAGAAATGCAGACGGCACTGAGCATTCAGATACGTACAAACTAGAAAACCGTTTAAGGAAATCAAACAGACAGTTAGTGCACATTGTTGGTATAAAATGGTTTCATAGACAACATTCTTAAATAAAGCTGGCTACACAGCTACTGTATAACGTGGTTTGGTGTGATGTTACACGTCTGGTGGGTATGTTCACCCACCATGCATGTATGACTGCATTACATACATTTAATAGCTTATTATTCAAGGGAGCCCTCTTGTGGACTCGGGAGGTTGTAAGCTTTGAGCATTTAGTTTGAGTTATAATTAGATGACACTGAGGGTTATTACAGCTAATGTAACATTGTATGCTGCTGTATCCTTAAATGCATGTTTTTGGGTGGATATTAGAATGATCTTTGTTCAAAGCCAGTACTATATTTTCCCAACAGTAACATGTTTAACATTTTAAAGTCAAAATAGTTCTAAGTACTAACTATACTATAATTTTATATAACCAGATGTTATTTTGCTTGTAAACACTTTTTGAATTTGCAGGATGTGCTGGGACCATCAGTACTAGAGAGCTGGTGTTATAATTGAGTTTGTTTGACATTTCTAGGGCATTTATGAAGATAATGAAATCTCCAACAATGCATTAGCGGGGATCTGGGTGAAAAACCATGGCAACCCCATCATCAGGAGGAACCATATCCATCATGGCAGAGATGTTGGCGTGTTCACGTTTGACCATGGCATGGTAGGATCAAGGCTCCATTTTGACTTTATGATCTCATTGCTCTCCACCAGCCATTAAGTGAAAAACCCTGTTTTATGTCTCCCTCTACAGGGCTACTTTGAGAGCTGCAACATCCACAGAAACAGAATCGCAGGTTTCGAGGTGAAGGCATATGCCAACCCCACAGTGGTGCGCTGCGAGATTCACCACGGCCAAACAGGAGGCATCTACGTCCACGAGAAGGGCCGGGGCCAGTTCATAGAGAATAAGATCTACGCTAATAACTTTGCTGGTGTGTGGATCACGTCAAACAGTGATCCCACCATTAGGTTAGTTCTGTCTGTTTCTCTTGGGGTGTGTGTGGGGGGGGAAATTAGAGACAAGGTTATCAGAGTTGCTTTACATGTTTTGTTTGAAAATACAACATAGTTTGGTTTTCTGATCCATGTCTTCACCTTCGCTTTAGATAATGAATTGGGTACATTTACAGGTGCTTTCTTTTGTCTTAAATGTTGTAGTAATCAGTTGTATGCTGTATTTATTTTTCCAGAGGTAATGCTATCTTCAATGGAAACCAAGGGGGCGTTTACATATTTGGGGATGGCAGAGGTCTTATAGAGGGCAATGATATTTATGGAAACGCCCTGGCTGGCATTCAGATCCGAACCAACAGCTGCCCTATAGTCAGACACAACAAGATACATGATGGACAGCATGGAGGAATCTATGTGGTGAGTATCATTTGTTAATTGGGGGTAAATTTTTCGATACAATTATCTAGATAATTTTTGTTGAAGTATATTCAAGTACGTTTTGGGATCTCGTCTCATGATCTGTTTAAACGAAATGTTTGTTCGTAGCACGAGAAGGGCCAGGGTGTTATTGAGGAGAATGAAGTGTACAGCAACACTCTGGCAGGAGTCTGGGTGACCACAGGGAGCACGCCGGTGCTCAGGCGGAACAGGATACACAGTGGCAAACAGGTGGGTACATCCTTCAGCCTTTCTCTCTCAGGTTTTTACTTTGTTTTTATTCATTTAACTCTGACTTCTGTTCATAGGTTGGAGTGTATTTCTACGATAATGGTCATGGAGTATTGGAAGATAATGATATCTACAACCACATGTACTCTGGGGTACAAATCAGGTAGGGTACTCTGGCACTCAAGGTTCTTCCTGTTTATATCAGTGTGTATAGTGCGTGTGTCGAGACTCTGTTGCATCTGTTTTTAATTATTCATGCGAATGGCAAACCTACAACATATCCACTCCTTTATGCAATGACAGAACTGGAAGCAACCCCAAGATTAGAAGAAACAAAATCTGGGGAGGGCAGAATGGAGGCATTCTTGTTTACAACTCTGGTACGTGAATTATGTGGCACCTCCCTCCTCCATTCCATGCTTTAATGGAATTCTGAGCCCATACTGGCCAATCCTCCCAACCCCCCGCCGTATTAGTCCCTTTCAGTGCAGAAAAATCAAGTATTTTTGGATAATGTATCCAAGTTTGTAATACAGGAGACCATTTTTTACTTCTTTCTCCCCCCCCCCTCAGGGTTGGGCTTCATTGAGGACAATGAGATATTTGACAATGCCATGGCAGGAGTATGGATCAAGACCGACAGCAACCCCACCCTACGCAGGAACAAGATCCATGATGGGCGGGATGGTGGTATCTGCATATTCAACGGCGGAAGGGGTAAGGCTTAGGAAATTTAGATCTATACAAATGCAAATGAACAATGTGTTCGGCTGGTGTGATCTCTGATTATGGGTTTGGACTCTGTTATAAATGTTTCTGCATGTAGGGTTGTTGGAGGAAAATGACATCTTCAGAAATGCCCAGGCTGGTGTCCTCATTAGCACCAACAGTCACCCGGTGCTAAGAAAGAATCGAATATTTGATGGTTTTGCTGCAGGTCAGTTGGATCTTGTACGCTTTTCCAAAGTTTTTTGCTTCGCCAGTGACACTTTAGGATTTCAAAAATTTATTTCTTCTCTTTAGGTATCGAGATAACAAACCATGCTACAGCAACTTTAGAAGGCAATCAGATATTCAATAACAGATTTGGAGGCCTGTTTCTTGCCTCTGGTGTCAACGTCACAATGAAAGGTGATTATTATTGTTAGTATTATTGAACACCACGACTGCTGTTTGTGTTATTGCTGCATGACATGATATCTAATGTAAATGGCTTTTTTTTATTAATTTTTTTATTAATCCCTCAGACAACAAAATAATGAACAATCAGGATGCCATAGAGAAAGCTGTGAGCAGAGGTCAGTGCCTGTACAAGATTTCCAGTTACACCAGCTATCCCATGCACGATTTTTACAGGTACAGTAACTGGTGTAGTGATCACCTTATTGAAACATGCCTGGAATTTGATGTTTTACTTTGTATTAATGTGATTTTTTTTTTTTCCCCCTTCCCTTTTTCTCTTTGCCCTTTGTTTCAGGTGCCATACCTGTAACACAACGGACAGAAATGCAATCTGTGTGAACTGTATTAAGAAGTGCCACCAAGGCCACGATGTCGAGTTTATACGACATGATAGGTTAGTCCTGCAGGTTTTGTTTCGTTTTAGGCCACTCATTTTGCTAAATCTGTGCTATACAGTATAGTTTCATTCTTTGGTTTAATATTGTCTAATCCGTAAACATTTAATCCATGTAGGTTTTTCTGTGACTGTGGTGCGGGAACGCTGTCAAACCCTTGCACATTAGCCGGAGAGCCGACACATGACACGGACACTCTGTATGACTCGGCACCTCCTATAGAGTCTAACACATTACAACACAACTGAGGCTCGGCCTGTTCTCCATCTCAGCACCCTGGTCTTTAATTTATCCTGTCTACAACGTAAGAGCTTCTATAACTTTGGTGTTAGAAAGACTCTACATACAAAGGGACAGGACAACAAACTTTTTAGACTTGAATAAATTGTTGTATGCTAAAGGAAATCATTTTGAGTGGAGACATGGGACTCCGTTGGATCTCTGCCTGTTTGCTGGATAGAGATGCGTCTATATTGCTAAAAGGGTTCTGATGCAAGCGGATGCGAGAGATTTTCCCCGTTCATTTTCAGTTGGCTCTCAATCTGCAAAGATGTAATAGTTGACTAAAGCTTTGGAAGAGTTAAGAGCTGCACAGAGAAGCAATATGTTGACTCAGGATTCTGGAGATTAAGAGAAGAGATAACATTGGCATCAAATTTCAGCAGAAGAGCGATGGAATCGTCCAAACCGATAAGCCTGTGCAGTCTCTGATGCGTGCAGGTTCAGGTGAAGTTCTTTTGCAGTTTTGTACAGATGTAACAGTGGCCAGAAACCCACAGCCATCACCCCTCCCCCAGAGACGCTGCCTGGATAAGAGGGAGAGCCATGATGACATGGCTTCCTTGGCAACTGTTTCTAGGTAACAGATTTGCTGGTTATATGTATGGTATAAAAAAATTGAAAAAAATGTGGTTAGCACTTGCTTCGTCTTTTTTTTTTCCCTCTTTTTTTTTTTTTAAACGGTAATGTTATTCTGATCAACAAATATGATTTTAATGCTTTCCCATGTAGTTTTGTATTTTCAAGCAAAAATCTTACAGTATTTGAATGTCTTTTATTTTATTATATATTATAATTATTATTGTTATTAATATTTTCGTTAGCGCATGTTAGGCTTGTAATCATACTGTGTCTCAGCATATAAATTCTTTCTGTGAAAGAGGAATAGTGAAAAGAAAAGAAAAAAGATTTGGAAAACACTACAATGTCCTCCAGCTATGGTTTTCGATAGGCAAGGTATGAAGCAATGTGTTTTTTTTTTTTTGTTTTGTTTTTGTTTTGTTTTGTTTTTCCCCCTCTGGGGTTTTAAGTTTTCTCTGGCTGTCTCTTATAAAGCCTGTATGTGGTCACAGTGCTTGCTTCATCTTTCACTGCCATTAGGTGTACAGGGCCATTTTACCCTGTTTTTTGTGTTGTGTGTGGGTTTTTTTTTTTTTTTTTTTAATCAGTGTCTGATGTCCGCCTAAACATTTGGAAAAATAATTTCTAACCAGACTTTAAAGTGCTAATAAGATCCCAAAGTCAGTGGAAGTGTTTGTGAACACTGGAACATTAATTAACGATTATGTGAAGTCGTGCTTCACTTATGCTTTTTTTTTAATTTTTTTTTTTATTCTTGTCCAAAGAATTAATCTCATGGACAGTGATGAATATTTCTCCCAGTTTTATTAGAATATATGGTTTCTTTTTGGCCCTTGGCCCCTTTATGTGCCTGTTTTTGAGTGATGAATATAATTGAAAAGCATTGCTGGAGTTTGCCATGTTTAAGGCCCTGGCCTCTTCGAAGCTGAAACACAAGTCTCTACAGCCTCATTGTCTTTTTGCCCCTCTCTTCATCATCCCCATCTCTGTGTAATGTGGTGACTGTGGCTTCTCATGCCGCCGCAATTGTATGCATGTACCATAACATCTAGACTTAATATATTGTGAAGTATTCAATAACCATTATGTAGATGCTAGTGTGAATTCAAAAAGGGTTTAATTTCCTAGAAAACAAAAGAAAAAGGAAACTGGTCATTTTTAAGAAAATAAACTTTATTAGATCAAGGCTCGTTGCTTTATTTGTGGGAGAGTTTACAAATTTGGTGTAAAAATTTTTTTTTTTTTTTAAGTTTAATTTTTTGATTTGAGTAGTAAGTTAAAAAAAAAAAAAAAAAGTGCTGCTGTTAGACCTATTGAGGCCACTGAAGATTCTGTTAATGTTCAGCGAACATCCAGCCTTCGGGTTTCTGCTTCCTTACTGCCTTCTTCACTGTGTGCATATTATGCCTGTCAACACGAAGTTGTAAACAATAAAAGGAAAAACTGCTGGTCTGCTTTTAAGAGCGTTATAAACATGGCTCAGGGAAAGATACTGTGAAGTGTAGTAGACGTGGTTGCAGGTGTGGCCTGGCTTTAAGTAGCCAATACGCTAAGTTGTCTGTTTAGGCCGAGCAAATATTGTGAGAGCAAAGTCCTTAAATCTGCAATGCTCCACACTATTGGAGAATTTTACTGCAGCTTGGCTCAGAGGGTTTTAATCCTGTCAGCTGATAAGACATCTAGGTCATTATTGACTCAATTCATAATGCACAGGCTTTCTTCAATACCTAGGTAAATATGGGTGTTGTCTGCGCAAACAAGCTAAACAAGGGCCCTTCAAATTCTATAACAGAAGCTGTGTTGACTTGAGACCATATTGGTGGTGGTTTGTTAGTCATACACTTGTACTATCCGTTTTCATATAAAGCTACAATCAAGTTGCTCATCTAAACTGATGTTAGTATTGTATCAGCCTGTTTTATGGATCATTAACAATCAATTTCTTTTTAATTTGGTTACTAAAATCCCGTTGACTTGGCACAAGTTGGTTTCTCTCGCTTCTGTTTTTAAAATTATAGCAAGGATACTTCTTTGATTTTGGCAACCTTATTTGATATCCACCATGGCTCCTTGATGTGTGACAGAAATTATTTTAAAAAGCACAGGATGTTACTTTAGCTTTCAAGTTTAACAAACATTTCGTCTGCACTTACTAGGGCTTGTTCTGAGTAGCCCTGTTTTCAAATCAGATTTGTTTTGTCATTTAAACTCCACATTAAGAGACTCGCATGAGGTCATTAAAAAACACATTAAGCAAAAAATGGCTGCCTGTGTTGCAAGATATTTTCTAATCACCTTGTGAGAAGTTTACGCACTCCTGTCACAGTCGGCGTTAAAAGGCGTGCATGTGCGTTAACATTTCGCCTAGTGGCATCCAATTAGATAAATGTACATTACTAATAGCCAGGACTTGTGCTTGATTGAATGAAACCATGTATTGTTTGCACATACTCCTGGCCTTGAGCTGCTTATCTGTGTCTGTGTGCTCTGGTAAAACACTGGGATAGTAAACCAGTTCATGTGTTTGAATGAAGTGAGGCATTTTAGAGTCGTCCAGCACATTTGCACAGCAGTCTTCTGTCTTTATATTATTTGATACGTGAATCAGTCTTGAAAGCAGTCTCCTGTCTTTATATTATTTGATGCTGTATATGTGAATCATTTAACCTGGAAGTCAAAACCTAATAAAAAAAGAGCTCCCTAATCTTAACAGGGTACACAAATTGCCTAAAATGGTACAAATTAGCCAATTTTAACTGAATTGGCTTGACTAGTTCATATTCCTTTATTTTGGCTGCATTTTAAAATGTCCAGCAGCACTGCTAGTCTGCATTTAATACTCGAGCAAGAATATCTCTTAGTATCAATATCAACCATTTTCTCCGGTAAACCTACCACATGCTTGTTATCCCTGCTCTATCCTATTTATTACTGGAAAGAAGGATTAAAAGCACTGTATATTTCTGTAAATGTTATTAATTGGCACATTTTTAATCTTTGTTGGTGGACCAGTTCTTAGCCCGGCAGTGATAGTAAGGTGTTTAAAAATCTCAGCAATGCTGGTGTGCCTGACACGTACATACCAGTACAATACTAATGCCCAGCTACCATATCAATGTCACTACTGTGCCAAATAAGATCCGGTCAATGGTGTTCCTATGGACAGGGTAGAAGATTAAAAAAAAAAAAGTGTGTGGAAAAACTTGGAAATAAACTATACAGACTATAGAGGAGTTTCAACAGACCTTTTACAATAGGTGGGTAGTTAATATGGACCTTGTGGGGTAAATTGTTTTTAATGATAATACCATAGCCAATGTAATAATGTAATATTTTTCTACTGCTAGCTGTTTGAATTATGCTTGATGATGAAATTAATTTATCTTCTATAAAACTTATCCTGTACTGGGTCACAGGGGGCCTGGAGCCTATCCCAGGTAACTTTGATCATGAGACAAGGTACACCCTGGACAGGTTGCCAATCCATCTTAGGACACCCACGCACTATGCACAATTTGGGAATACCAGTTAACCTGCCTTGCATGCGTTTGGACTTTGGGAGGAAACCCACCAAGTACATGGAAAACATGCAAACACCTGCACACAGACCCGAAGCAGGAGTCGAACACTCGTCCATTGAAGTGCGAGTGTAAAAATTTGGCTATTGCTGCTGAAGATTAATCAAGACTTTCAGTTTCACATAATTTGACACTGTTAAACACCCTGTCTGCTAATACCGAAAGTGGACTCCATATTAACTTAAACGCCTCTCCTGTTATACTAAACTTCCGGCCTCCTAACCCTCTAATCTCTGCTATCCGATACCACACAATTGAGGATGGGTTCTACTGTATGTTGTTGAGTCTGGTTAGTCTCAAGGTTTCTTCATATTGCCGTCTCAGGGAGTTTGTCCTTGCCACCGTCGCCCTCAGCTTGCTCATCAGGGACAATCTGATCGTTTTGATTTATTCATATTTCATCTCATTTCATAGACATTTCTCTAATTTTCCTTTTTGATTCTGTACAGCTGCTTTGCAACAAAGCCATAAATAAAAGATAACTAGTATAACCACTGCTGCTGCTCCTCTTGTTAATAACAAAAAGCACGGGGTGGCCAGCCTTCACACTGGGGTGGCAAGAGGCCACCCATGGATACAACTTGCCTCGTCCAAGGGGATACAATCAGTAAAAAAAAAAACTGTGACAGGTGTTTATATGAAAAATGGAGGAAGGACAACTCGGACTACTAGACGTGCTGGTGTTTAAAGTGAAAGCAGCTGTTCTGAAGCCATGTTCCTCACATTGCCTCACTGACATGGTGGCATGTGGGTTCATCTTGCTTTTGTTTCTCTGTTGATGTTGAATCATGCTCTAGATGGCAGGACTGAAGAGAGGATAATGACTGGTGTCTATACAGTATTGTCGTTCCAGTCTGTAATCAGACGCGACACTTCCGTGAGTTTGATCGGGTAAACAGCAGAGAAACGATTCTTAATCTCACCGCACGACATTCCTCCTGTTTCAGGATCCGCCTCCAGGACTTCCCCCGCCGAGTGACGTCACGACTCTCTGACCTCGTTTTTCTCAACGTTCCCTCGGCCTCGATTTTGAATTTCCAAGCAACCACACACACACACATCGGCGAGGTGTTAGGGTCGAGCGAGTGACGTCACACGATGCTATCTAATATAATTACATCTGTATTACATACAGATGATATGAAAAAAATAAGAATCCGTATATACATATTTATATATTTATGAAATTGTGATATGAGATTGTGTTAACCGGAGAAGAAACGCAACTGCGAGGCGACACGTGGTGTAAATATAGGAATGAACAGCGCGATTGCTTAGGTTTGCTAAAAAAAAAAAAAAAAGCTACAGTGCGCTGCGGCAGTTGTCAGGGGATATCGGAGAGCTCGCCTCTGATTGGCTGGAGGGGCCGTGTTGCTATGGCGACGGTCGGGGGGGTACGGTAGCGTTGCTGTGCGGCGTGATCTGTGTGCGCGCGGATGGAGGAAGCAGCTGCTGATCTTTTGACACAGTAGCTACAGCAGAGAAAAGGCAACTGCATGAAACACACCGGAACCGTGGAGTCCGAAACGACCTTAGCATGCACGAATGTAAGTCAGTGTGTGTGCGCGTATGTTTGTTCACTTTAATTCCTTGAGAAATGTTTGAAAAAGGGCGGAACTAAAGAACATTTTACATAACCCAGGCGGTATCTTGATATTGTAACGAACGTGTCATGATGTAAAATTCCGGGGCAATAAAAACACCTCAGCCTGCTCTGTGCTTGTCTGTCGCTAATTTAATTCACATCGAGTGTTCTATAGACGCGATATTTACTCGACGTAGTTCCACTGTGTAATGTAAATTTTTTGTTGTTGTTGTTTTTTTAATTCACTTGTTTTGTTTTCGCCGTGAGCGGGGGAAAACAGTCTTGACGAATTGTTTCGGACCATGTGATCCGGCTAGCTAACTAAGTTCAATCAGCACTGTGTACTGTATTACGGCTTTTCCCGAGCGCGTTCACCTGCTCCGTGTAAACCGTGTTCCGTTTCGTTTAACAGCGTTATTATTCCACACAAACAATGTTTATCAAGCAAGAGCTATAATTAGCCGCCAGGACATAGTTTCAGAGAAGCGAGGCAGCTCTTGAGACTGTAGAGGCGCATTAGCTTCAGTGCTATATGAGCTAGCCTAGCTGGCTGTTTATTTCACACGGAATATATATAAATATAAAAAAACACACACACACACAACACTCTTAAATGTTTAGGGTTATTGAACACCTCGTGAGACAATCCTCCGTACGTTCGTGTTTAAATTGCTTGAAACTGGAAGCGTAAAAAACTTTTCAGGTTGTACGTATGAATGTATGGATTTATATAACTCCGACTGAAATGTTATAGAGTAATAAACTGCTTGTTTGTAATGCTGAGTGAACTCAGGAACTGGGTAAAGTGTGTGTGTTTGTGTAATTAGGAAACACAGGGTGAGGAGCAGTTCCTGTCACCACTTCTTCTGGTGTGTGACTTTAAACCTACGTGGCGTTTCAAACCAAAGATATGTCTGATCAAGCCCATATTAACACAATGTGCACTCGACGCCACCGACGCTCGTTCAGGCGGCATTTCCGGCACAGGCTGACTCTGAGTGAGTGAGTGAGTGACACTGACACGTGGTCTGAGAGCGAGAGAGAGAGAGAAGGGAGGGATCGAGGACGAGTAGCTTGTGTCACATGATCATGTCATTTAGTTCTGGTTTCATGCCTGAAAGAGTATCCACTTCAACGCCTCACACTGTAAACACAATAACACAATAACAGTCATGCACAGCTTGGAGATAATAGTCCAGTGTTGTTGAGGTGACGTGATCATCTCGGTCATCACTCTGCTGAACGAGTCGTTTGTCAGCTCTGGGGTCGCGCTTGCTGGTTGAACCGTCGACCCACGCTTTAAAACAACAACAAAAAACCAAAACACGAATTTCCAGTCTACAAGATCTCACAGCCTAAGTGACATGCAAGATCATACATGTTTCTGTTGTACTAACTAACCCTTTGTTGGTTTCACTCACACAAAAACCCCTAATACAGTGACTTTAACACAACCTGAAACAGAGTGGACGGGCCTGACAATCGCATTGAATTTTTTTTAAATCGTCATCGTCCGCCGTCTCTGCTCCGACTGGACGCAAGTTTCAGGAGTTGTTTCCGTTCCACGAGTCGGCCGTCTATCACGGCTTACGAGTTGGAGGATATTCAGGAGCCTCTGTTAGAGGGGTTATATTTTGTGATTCAGGTCATGTTAGCTCTTGCTTTCAGAACGCGGCTCGTCCAGCGGGTTTTCTCAAGGCCTGACTGCCACACTGGATTACTGAAAGGCGCGATGGTTGTCTCTTTAGTGTCGCTCTCTGGAGGGCTCTTGTAGGGCACAGCAAATGATCCCTTGCTTATTGCTGCTCTCCTGACACTAGCCTGGGAAATTAATTAGCCTCATTATGACTCGCACAAAGACGGATATGTTCTGGCTTTTCCTTGCGTTTCAGAGAGCAAGAAGACACAGACTGTCGTTTTAGTCGTCCCCGGTCTTTTCTGGAAGACTGGCTTAAATGTGCTCTTTGAGTATTGTTACTCTCAATCTGATATCTCCGTTTGATAACGGTGCACATCTTTGACCCCTTGAGTGAGAGTCTTTCAAAGACCCTTGCGTGGTGTTTAACCGGGTGGACCAGATTTCCAAATGGTACCACTGAGCAAGCAGGCCCGACTTGTGTCCCAGCTCCCAGCTAACGGCCGTGCCTTTGTTTGGTGTTTTCCCCCTTCCTCCTCCTCCTCCTTCTTCTTTTCCCATCTTCTTGTTATGGCCCATCTGCACATATTCCTCATGTTCAGTTCCCCTCTTTTTGTTCGCCATGCCCTCAGCGATGGGCGAGAGATGCAGTCTGGCGTCCCCGGGAGGCCGGGACGCTTGCGTTGCCATGGTTGCGCCATGACACCGGGGCGTGGTAATCAAATGGAGGCACTGCTCTGGATTTCATTTGCAAATGCGACCCACGGCCAGAGCGCGCTCCCAGCCCCCACTCCCATCCTGCCTCAAGCCAGCCTTGAATCCTCCATCTTCAGCCCGGCTCGCTTACTCTGCCATCCCTCGCTTTTCCTTCTGAAAGATTTAGATTTTGCCTCTGAACCCGGGGCCTCTTTGCCTATTGAAGGCCATGCTAATGCCGAGCGTTGCCTTGATGCGAAGAGCTGCAGCCCCCCGTGTCACCCTGCTCACAATGGCCTTCTTTGTGTGGGTCACTCCTGCCTGAATGAACTGGGTGTGTTTAATTGAGATGGCAGGGTGCGAGGGTGACACGGGACGAGGAGCAGGCGGTGTGCTGAGGCGACAGAATGCACAAGGAACATGTGGACTGTGTGTGTGTACACACACCGACTCAAAATGTCTGGCGAAATAGTTTGCTCTGTGTCTAATTGATAAGCGGATGATAGTTGCGAGCCAACAATACCGGCTTTGAACTGCAGTCCAACTGCAGTAGGACGTTTGTTTAGTTTGATTAATTTTCCATTATATCTCGTTGTTTGTGACAATAATGTTGAGCCTTATGATATAAAATGTCAACAAATATGTTGACAGTAGATATTATATGGATATACACAGTGTGTGTGGATGTATTAAAATGGGAAAATCATCAGCAATTGAAAACAAAATCTCTGACTTTGCCATTATACATTTTTACCCTTTTTATTTTTTTTTTAGGAAATATTAAAACCTAATCTCGGACTCGTGATACGCTATTGTTGGTTCAGGTTTTAGATTCACTTGATATCTAAATATTTTAACCTTTAAATTTGCTCACAATAGAAACCTGAGCTACATTGGTGCACTGTCTTAGGTTTATGAGGTTTATGATTACAGCTTTGCAGATTCCATAACACTTTATGTCTGTGTCTAGGAAGCGTGGGCTCTGAAACATGACCACATGGTGCTCGAAATGGGATGCTAAACAAATTAGCGACCAACTTCCTGCTTCATGAGGTGGCAAGTTTCTAACACCATTAAGGAGTTTCAGAGTCAGGAACGGTTTAAGCGGAGGAACGGTTTTACGTATCGAAAGAAAGAAGTCTGCGAGTCGGAGTCGCTTTCTCACCGCGTCAGAGGTCTTTCTAAGTAAAAATAGGTTTTTGAGGAAGTCTGCGTATCGGTGTCAGGTTCTTAGTCCCCTGCTGCTGTGCGACGAGGCTAGGTGACCGTCCTGCTGAGTCAGATCAAGTCTTCCAAAAACGCCCCAGAAACTACGGGAGCTGCTGACTCACGCCTGATCTGACTGAACATGATAAGCGCAAGACAGAAAATCTTCACTGCGAGAATTTCTGACAGTGATGTATTAGTTCAGGATGGCTGATTATACGTGCCGGGCCATGCTGTGCACATTTCACTTAACCGTGGGGAAAATTGCAAAAAAAAAAAACTTTTTAGTCACACTTAGAAATTGAGAAGTCTCCAGTGTGTGTCGAACAAGTAAAAAAAAATGTGAGACGGGGAACATAAAACCCTGCTTTTGTCCTTTTTCCATTTCTGCATCGGTCAGGGTTTAAACAAGCCAAATAGATTTGACCTCTACTCTGACTTCATATAAGAAGATCCCCCTCTACCGGCTCTGCTGTTCCCTGGTGGTTGTGGCTCTGCAGCACCTCGTTTATGTAGACACAGAAATGGTGAATTTGGAGGAGGAGTGCAATAAAAGGCATTTGGGGTATGAAACACTGCTTTATCTGAAGCGTATTTCAACTGGAGCATTAACAGGCACACTTCGGGAGAGCTTTTAGACTTTTAAGGATACTAGGATAGTTAACTTTTTAAGGATACAGTAAAATATGGGACCTTTAATTTTTAGTCAACCCTGAAATGGTGAATTTGGAGGAAGAGTCAACTGAAGGAAGTTGAAGTATGACAACTGATTGATCTGAGGTGTATTTCAGCCGGAGCATCAACACACACACTTTGGGGCAACTTTTAGACCTAAGTTTACTTGTTTGAGAAATAGTAAAAAATGGGACCTTTAATTTTTCAGTCAACACTGAAAGAATGAATTTGAAGGCGGAGTGAAATTAAGGGAGTTTGAAGTATGAAAACTGATTGATCTGAGTTAAATTTTAGACCCGTTTTAACTTTTAAAAGAAATAGTAAAATATGGGACCTTTACTTTTTAGTCAATTGTAATTAATTTCAATTGTGAAGCGGCGTACAGGGTGAACGTTACAATAAAAGCGATGGGAGTTCTTCTTCTCAAAGTGTGAGGAGTCGCTGACGTCAGTCTCAGTTGCCTCACCTGCGTCAGATTCTGTCTCTCAGCCAAGCATTCCTATTGTTACCCTGCATAAAGAGGCTTTTAAATTATTAATTCGATTTCCATACCCGCCATCCGTTTAACCTATTTTTAAAGCTGTGTACATGTGCATAAAGATTATTACCGGATTGTTAGTCTTTCCTCACGGTTGTGTTCTTGCGATCCCAGAAAGCACTCTTTCCTGCGCAGTGAAGAACTTTTCATAGGCAGTTCGATGGCGTTAAGATCCTTTAAATGCTGATGGAAATTAGGCTGCCGGAGCTGGATGACGATAAGGGAAATGGTGGTTATTTTTAGAAAATTCATCTCTCTTCAAAGGTATTTTGCTTTCTCTTTGGGGAAGTGATACCTCTGATATACAAGGACGTTCATTAGTGCAAGACGGGAAGAAAAGAAGTGACTTTCTTTCACAACATTTCTTTTCACCGGTGTGAGAGAAACGGCGAAACCCTGCAAATCGAGACCACGGCTTTGCAATAGTGTTTTTTTTTGTTGTTGTTGTTTTTTTTTTTTTTTTTGGAAGAATTCCATGGCCATACATTGGCTATTCAAATGAAGGTGTGCCTGTGCGTGTGTGCCTGTGTGTCTGTGTGTTTTGCAGCTGCTCCACCCATAGACATTGTCTGTGTTTGTGTTTGAAGTGGCTGAGAGCCGTTGAGCAGGCGTCATTAGCATTGTTTCTTTTCGAGGATGATGAGCTCGTCGATGTGCTGATGAGCTTGCCGGAGCAGGTTGGCCTTGTCTTGCTAATGGAGGTTAATAAGAGCGTGTGTGAGGCAGGGACGAGAGCAGAGCGCGGGGCCAGCAGACGAACCGACACGAGCTGTTTCAAACATGCTCCGGATAAACTGCTAGTTCGGGCCTTTTGTAGGAAAGAACGACATTTTGAAGTGACAGAAACCACACGCACGTGAGCAGAGCTTCCAAACGGCTTGGTCTCAGGTTTCAGTAAACGGTTTTCCCCGTATTCTACTGAAACTGAGCTGATTTATTTTGTCAACAAGAAGAGTTCCTGCGGCAAACAGGAAGAGGTTTTTTAACTCGCGTCTACAGTACGAGGGACAAAAAGTCATGAAAGAGGAACAAACTGCCCCCGTCAAACCACCTTCCTGAAAGAGAGAGAGAGAAAGAGCGATGGAGATAGGTAGGAGAGAGTGTGATTCAGAGCAGCACTTAAGGTGATTATTTATTTATCGACGAGCTGTATGGTTTCCATGGCAGTACCTCATTTGAGTGGTAGTAGCAAAAGCGAAGCAGTCACTCTCCCTCAGACTACCAGCCAGATCCCATTCGCTCGAGCTGATTATTTATTCATCAGTGTATTCGGCGTGATTTCCGTCGCCGTCCATCAGTGGAAACCATTTAGCCTGCATCTAGGCACCGCTCTGATTGGTCGCCAGGACTCTTGGGGGCTTCCTGTTCCTTTAGGCCGTCCGTCTCTTGCGTCCCTTTGTCCTTCTCTGTCACTTCTGTTCGCACACGGCAGTACTGAGCTCGGCGTCCAGGAGTGGGGACTTGTTCATTCGCCGGTTACGGATTTTTATTTATTTATTTATTTTTTTAACCGATGGCGACGATCATGGTCCTTTCAGACATTTGAGTAGCGTCCTAAGAGGCCCTTAACATTGTGCTGAGGATCCTTTCAAGAGGATTTCAATTCACTTACAGGAAGAGTGGGAATGGGAGAAGTGAGAGATGGCGGAGGATCCGGTGGATGACTGACAGTCTACCGTGTATACATACACGAAGCCTAACAATTTATTAATAATTCAAATGAAAATCATAAAGTATATACATTCTAATCAATGAAGCGAGTGAAAGCGTGGACCGTGTATTAGTTCATGATCCATTTAACTGGAAAATGATCAGCATGTAAACCTTTAAATCAGAGCTTTTGAAGGAGGTCGACTAACACTTAATTAACACTTAATTTCGCAGCGAAATGATGCACACGCTCCTATTATAGCCTGCATTTTTTTTTTCTTCCTAGGACTGAGTGCTCACTACAGGCTATATACTGTACAGTGATATAACAATATGTACTCGACTTGTCTACGGTCTATACTCCTTGTAATGTCTCGAATCAAACACTGAAGTTTTTGTGTGAGGTTTATGCAGTTCCTCGCGTCACCGGTCGGCCTCCGCAAGAACGAGCGCCATTTTATTATCTCTTCATCTTCTTCTTCGGTTACTGTTTCATCCTGTCTTGGTGGATCCATGGGAGCTCTGCGTGCGAGACGTGAATACACCTTGTATACGGGATGCCAGATCATCTCAGGGATCTGTGTATACTCATAGATGTTTACTTCTAGGTAAAATTTAGGATAGTTGTAGTAATAATAATAAGAATAATAATCATCATCACCTGCCCTGGCTTGTTCTTGTGTGAACTCGCGCGTACACAAAAGCAGAACGCAGCAGTGCAAAACACTAAAAGTTTTTATCCATAAAAGTTTCGATTGTTTTTACTTTGTTGTTCACCTTGCGGTTATGTAGACCTCGTGCACCTGACATCATGACGTCGGTCTGACATCGTCCCGCCCACTTCTGGCTGACTAATTGTTACTTACTGCATGTCGGTGCCAAAACCCACATACAAAACCAGTCGTGAAAGCAAACTCGGCAAGAAAACGCATCTGATAACATTATGCCGTCTTAAACAACACTTTGTGTCCTTAGTAACCGGATTACAAATCATTCCGGATCATCTCTGATTCCAAAAATCTCTCCCTCTCTAACCCCTGAACAAGGGCACTAGACACTACACACTACAAAGTGCAGGTCTGTCCGTTCACGCTGTTTGAGATTCAACCTCTAAACTATAACCGGCTATTTATTAGAAAGCGTGAAATGTCCGTATCAATCAGCAGCTCATCTTTTTACGAAGTCATGTTTCATAGCATCGTCTCATTTGCAGCAGAAATACAGTAGAAATTACCTAGAAGTAAACATGTTTGTATACCGTCTGAGGTTATCACGTTATTAAACTTCTGCAAATTAATATCTTTATTGCCTTCTTCATCCTTTTTTACATGTCGGTTTCTCTCCTGAATACGTTACGAAGTCCACCACAAATTACTGCATATGACAATAATCAGTTGCTAGGTTACTCTTTTATCTGTGTGATAAAACATCAGGTAATCCAGTAGGTCATCAAGTAATCTTTTTTTTGTTTTGTTTTGTTTTGTTTATTTTTGACTTTCAACAGTACCTCAAACATAATTATCAAACCATAATACTGTCAGTTACTGTTAATAATGTCAGTTAACGGTACTCCTGCCATCCGCTGTTGGTAGTCAGGTGTCTGTAAAGGCGTCTGTGTCTTCTGTCTGTAATATATTATCGTAGGACACATCGAAATCAATAAATGAGAAGAATAGACGTGTCATATTTAGATCACTCAGGTAGGAGTGTCCATTTAAAAAAAAAAGGTGTATTATTGAATCTGTTTACTTAAATCTTAATAACAAACATCTCTTTCTGTTCCCTCTTATCTCTCCGTAGACCCTCCAAGTTTAATGGGTCCGATAATCGGGATGTCTCCAGATAAGAAAGCCGAGTCTCCAGGATCTCAGGGTATGTGCGGAGCAGGAACTCTCCCAGAAGCAGAAAGCGCGTCCAGCCCTCTCGCCACCAGTCTGGACAGGATCGGTCCCACCGGCGCCGCCAGCAGGTCCGGGCTCGAGCCCGAAGACGACGAGCTGACCAACCTGAACTGGCTCCACGAGAACCTGCTGCAGAACTTCACCCTGGGAGACACGCAGTCATGCAGCGGGCCTCTGTTCGACATCGAGGGCAGCATCGGCTCTCCACTTGGACACAGCCTGTCCTCGTCCTCTTCTTCTTCTGTCTCGTCCGGGAGCTCAGGCAGCGACCGGGATCCTCTCAAATCCAAGCCTCCGTTTTCCTTCTCGCTTCTGATCTACATGGCTATCGAACAGTCTCCCAGTAAATCTCTTCCTGTAAAGGACATCTACGGCTGGATCCTGGAACACTTCCCGTACTTCTCCAGCGCTCCCACCGGATGGAAGAACTCGGTGCGGCACAACCTGTCTCTGAACAAGTGCTTCCGCAAGGTGGAGCGCGGCCTAGGGAAGGTAAGAGCCGTTTCAGAGAGAGTATCAGGTTCATATCAGGAAAGGATTATAAATAATCTTATAATGCAGGTATAAATGTACAGAACTCAAACCACATCAGGAGGCCAGAGATACATTTTTGACAGCACCAAAAGAAAAAAAGGTTGATTATTTTTATTGGTCTTGCGGGTCTCTGTTAGACGACCACACATGCTATCGATACATTACGTAATACCACATTGCTACCGGGTGCTGCGTTCTGATTGGTCAATTTCCTACAACAGCTGCTCAGACACTAAAGGCTTCTGCAAGGGTTATATTGATGCAAGGTTACGGTTTCTATAGTAACGATTTGCACATGGACTTGCTTCCTGTTCATTTCACAATAGCAGAATTTTTTTTTTAAACCCCAAAAAATAAATTAATGATTATGATTAATTAATGATATGTTGAACTTTTCTGTGAGATGTTGTTGATTATTGAACAGTTTTAATTTTTTTATTTTTTTAAAGTAGTCTTCAGTGTCTACTGTGCTTTGTATCGGTACAAAGTCAAGCTGTAACTTTAATGGCTTTGTCGGTTGCTTGGTAACATGTTAAACTGCTTTATTTATTTATTTATTTATTTATTTATTTATTTATATGTAAAAAAAATTATACTCAAGTGTGATAAACAAAAAGCGCTAGAAGTCATAACAGGAACTAGATCGCTACGCTGACGTTCCCCAGCATTTTAGACATGACGATACGTGGATACAAACGTCTCTGATGATTGCGCGATAAGGCGTTTATGTTGGACCTCAGGTGTTAACACTAGGGCCTCCTCAGTCGGGCGTTTGTTATTTTCCTGTTACAGCGGGCCTCGTGTTTGTAAATGCACATGGTCCGTGACTCCTTCACAATGTTCAAACAGTTAAAGTTTGGCAGTTGAGCTTTAGAAAACCCGAAAAAAAAGAAAAAAAAACTCTCCTTCACAAAGAACAATAAAGACACAGGAAGTTGGCTGTGGTGCTTATTTGCATATTTCACTTGATGCAGCAACATATTTCGAGATCTTTTCACTTCGCCTACCCAGAGACAAGCGCCAATGCGTTCGATCGACATCCTATCGAGATGCACCGTAACGTGGAGAACAGCACTCGCGAAAATCCACCGCTTTTCATCACGTTCGTAAGAGCACGCTAGAACAGACGCTTTTAGCTTGTGCGCGCGCGCAGGCCACATGACCCGCTGCGCAGGTTTACAGTCGAGCTTCCATTTCTTTTCAGCTCGACCTGCGGAAAGCGAGAAGGCTCGATGATGTGATGTGTTACATTAATGTGTGTGTGTGTGTGTGTGTGTGTGTGTGTCTGAGTGAATCTGTGGGTTTCACGTGGCGCAGCCTGGTGTCTGTTGCCATGGCGATGTTTCCTCTTTCCTGTTTATGAGCCCGGCTGATGATTTGAGTCAAGGTCATATTAACCCTGCAGGGCCACACCTCAGACAAAGAGGTGATGAGTCCGGTTTTATGTACACGGGCCAGTATGCACAAAGCACACACACGCATGCATGCACATATAGACAAACAAGCACACAATGCAGACAGGATACATTTTTGATCTGTTCCATCATGTTGCCTGAGGAAGAAACTCTTGCAGAAATGGGCTTTGCTTATATATATATGTATATATGTGTGTGTTTGTGTATGCATATGTGTGTGTGTGTGTGTATATATGTGTATATATACATAATGTGTGTGTATGCGTGGTTATATGAGTAAGCACATAAAGGAGTGTATTCGTAGTGCTTCCTGAAAACAGCTTGCTGAAGTCATGCTCATTTCTTGGCATTCTGCTCCTTCCCTCTCTCTAATTCAGGCCAATGGGAAAGGCTCTCTGTGGTGTGTTCACCCTGAGTTTCGGCCCACGCTGATGCAAGCCCTGAAGAAACAGCACTTCCCAAGTGCACAGGCTTTCTGCACGCCACCTGCCTCTCCTCCCAGGTGACCATCTTCAGGAGTATATGCTTTAAAATCAGGGCATCTTAGCCGTCAGTACGAGCCATTCATTTATCCGGTTGTCTGGATGTGTGTCGTATTTTTCCCTCGTATTATTCCTAGACCTATAAAAGATTTCTTTCTTAATTGTTGTTTTGGTACTGGATTTATAAGGCTGATCTTTACAAACCCGGATAAGCCTGTTAACAAACTACAATATGCAGTATAGATCACATATCGAAGGGGTTTGTCTTTTTTAAATTCTTCTTTAAATTCAGCGTCATTATTTGTGTTTAAAAATATATTGAAAGAATAATTTTTAAATACTTTTGGAAAAGTGAGTGTTGGCTACTTGTTTACACCTGAATGTGGGAAATAAAAGTACAAATCTTGTTAGAACGTCAAAATAAAAATACGAGAACGTACAAATGTGAGTTAAAAAAAAAAAAAAAAAAACTAGAATAGGTAGTGCTTCTAAAGATGAACACTAGAGGAAAGTGAAAAATATTGGAAATGCTCATTTATGATGTTTTGCTGATGCTCGCAATTCAAAATGATTCCTCCGATAGTGTGTAGTTCACACATTCGTAATACAGCAGACGACTCGGCACAGGTTTTTACGCCGGATTACTCTCCCATTTTATCTGGGCTTGTGACCGGCACTGCATCCAGTGGCTGTGTAGTATCGGGCATGACAACCCACCGATGGCGGGGCTCGAACCCGGATCCGCAACCCAGAAGGTCATCTGTCTGAGCCAGTGCTCCCCCTAGTGTTCATGTGTTCACAGTGTCTGACAATAAAGTGCTAATCATACAACCCAACCTCATTTTAAAGCATTGTACAGAAGATTTAAAAGGCAGTCAATTCAGTTCTTATCTATCTATACAGCACTTTTAACAAAAGGCTTTTCACAGGACAGGTTTAAATAATTAAATCATTACAGAAACGAGTGTTGAAAGTGTAAGAAAATATGTACAACTAAAGATTATATTATATGATTTTTCCCCATTAGTAAGCAGAAAGGGGGGGGGGGACGATTTGGTGATTCGATATCACGATTCTTTTGTGTAACTACAATTCATGTATCACACTGACTCAGAAATCGATTTCTTAAAATTAATTTTACGTTTATAAATGTTTGTATTTGAGTTGGTGAAATGTTGTTGTTCCTGTAATGCTGCAGGTGGCGCACTCTAGACTATTCACACACACACCGTCAGGTAGCAAAGTTTGTGTGTGTGAGATTATTACAGGTCCTTCTCAAAAAAATTAGCAGATTGTGATGAAGTTCATTATTTTCTGTAATGTACTGATAAACATTAGACTTTCATATATTTTAGATTCATTACACACAACTGAAGTAGTTGAAGCCTTTTATTGTTTTAATATTGATGATTGTGGCATACAGCTCATGAAAACCCAAAATCTCAAAAAATTAGCATATTTCATCCGACCAATAAAAGAAAAGTGTTTTTAATACAAAAAAGTCAACCTTCAAATAATTATGTTCAGTTCTGCACTCAATACTTGGTCGGGAATCCTTTTGCAGATTCTTGTGTCTTGTGTCTCTCAACTTTCTCTTCACAATATCCCACAGATTCTCTATGGGGTTCAGGTCAGGAGAGTTGGCAGGCTAATTGAGCACAGTAATACCATGGTCAGTAAACCATTTACCAGTGGTTTTGGCTCTGTGAGCAGGTGCCAGGTCGTGCTGAAAAATGAAATCTTCATCTCCATAAAGCTTTTCAGCAGATGGAAGCATGAAGTGCTCCAAAATCTCCTGATAGCTAGCTGCATTGACCCTGCCCTTGATAAAACACAGTGGACCAACACCAGCAGCTGACATGGCACCCCAGACCATCACTGACTGTGGGTACTTGACACTGGACTTCAGGCATTTTGGCATTTCCCTCTCCCCAGTCTTCCTCCAGACTCTGGCACCTTGATTTCCGAATGACATGCAAAATTTGCAACCTGTAGCCCATTTCCTGCACACGCCTGTACACGGTGGCTCTGGATGTTTCTACTCCAGACTCCACTGTCCACTGCTTCCGCAGGTCCCCCAAGGTCTGGAATCGGTCCTTCTCCACAATCTTCCTCAGGGCCCGGTCACCTCTTCTCGTTGTGCAGCGTTTTCTGCCACACTTTTTCCTTCCCACAGACTTCCCACTGAGGTGCCTTGATACAGCACTCTGGGAACAGCCTATTCGTTCAGAAATGTCTTTCTGTGTCTTACCCTCTTGCTTGAGGGTGTCAATGATGGCCTTCTGGACAGCAGTCAGGTCGGCAGTCTTACCCATGATTGCGGTTTTAAGTAATGAACCAGGCTGGGAGTTTTTAAAAGCCTCAGGAATCTTTTGCAAGTGTTTAGAGTTAATTAGTTGATTCAGATGATTAGGTTAATAGCTCATTTAGAGAACCTTTTCATGATATGCTAATCTTTTGAGATTTTGGGTTTTCATGAGCTGTATGCCACAATCATCAATATTAAAACAATAAAAGGCTTGAACTACTTCAGTTGTGTGTAATGAATCTAAAATATATGAAAGTCTAATGTTTATCAGTACATTACAGAAAATAATGAACTTTATCACAATCTGCTAATTTGTTGAGAAGGACCTGTATTTACAAAACAATTATACTCGTAGAATCCTAATAAAAAACAGGCTCATTCTGGGTCGATCAAGTAACGTTGGCACCGACCCACAAAGCTACTGCAGGACTGAAATAGTGTCATGGTACATGTTTAGCGAATTAATAACAATCTGCTATTGTTTTTGCCGACTCCGCCGCAGTTCCAGCGCCGTGCGTAATGAATGTGTCTCTGTTCTCCGCAGTGCCTCGTCTCCTCCTTGTCACCTGTTCTCCTTGGAGCAAGGCTACTCTCTAAAGGGTAAGTGGACTTAACTACAGTGCCCCCAAGCATCCGTTCTCTTCTGAAGGACTTTAAGTGGGTCATATCCTTCACACACCATTAGCAAATCTATCATTACACATTTAAGCAGATCACTCATCTCGACTTCTTTTGTTCCGCTCATCCTCTGCTGGGCCACACCGAGTGCAAATGCCATCTCTTGCCTGTATTTTGTAACCTTGACAACCAAGGCACTGGTGCTTTTGTAATGAAGGATCACTCTGGCTGAAAGTGGCTCATTCATTCATGCGCGCGCACACACACACACACACACGTACACACGGAGCAACAGTCAAACCTGTGTCCATTCGATTGTTTTTTTTTTTTTTTTTTTTCTCGTTTCAGAATGTGATTTTGACGCTGCCACTGCCATGATGCTGTTAAAGTCTGCCTCAGAGCAGAACATTGACCCATGTAAGAAACCTCCATTATACAGAAGTCATCCATCTTTCTGTCATTTCCTCTCCTCTAGTTTTGTCTTTGCATCTGTTGTTTTTCTACGCTTGCCTAGACACATGTGTTAATATCCCCCCCCCCCTTTTTTTTTGGATGAGATATTCACCAGGTTGTTCTTATCATCTCTCTGTCTCAGATGAGCAAGAGGGGCCGATCGATCTTTCCCGAAGAGATCTGGTGGTGGTAAGCCGGGACCCGAAACAAGATCACAACTACAGCAGCGTCCCCGTACCTCCGTCTTCTCAGCAGACGACGGGTTCCAGCGTTCCCACGCACGAGCAACAAGAGCGAGCAAACGGTAGCCACCCTCTGTTAAAGAGGGTCAGACACGATGCCAAGCCCGAAGTGGATGATGAGCTGAAAGAGGCAGCGGGCTCGCTCCTGCACCTAGCAGGCATTCGCACCAGTCTCGGCGCCTCAAGACGCAAGAGCAGGAAGCTGGACAGGAAATGAAGCCCGGCCCTTCGGCCTGCTCTTTCCTTTATTTCCCTTTACGTCCCTCACTATGTGACTCCTTCCTGTGGCCTGTCCTGGCCTCTCTCCTCTGGTTGAAGTTAATTTGTTTGAAATTAATACTTTATTTTATTTTTTTTCTTTCTTTCTCGAAAATATTTCAATCATCTCATCCAACAGGCAATACTAACACAAACACAGGAGAGAAAAGCCATACTGATGCTTTCTTTTGTTGTACAGAAAACATTAGGAGGAAAGAAATCGAATCATCTACCAACCTACGTTCATAACTAGAAGAGTTTGTGGGGAGAAAAAGAGCGAACTTTGGGAAAGGGGGGGAAAAAAAAACTCAGAGGAGATTTGCATGCTTCCACCTCTTTAAAAAAAAAACTAACTAATAAAAAAAAAAAAAAAAAAAAACAGAAATGTATATATCTCGAGAATGAATGCATGACTTTCACAAGTGGCTTGGGCTTCAGCTTAATGACGAAAAGCTAGATAAGAAAAAAAAAAAGAAAAGATATAAAAGTGCCATTGATTTTGGATCATAAGACTTCAGTTAAGAAATATGATACAAAGATAAATGCAATAACTAGTTGACCTAAATACTTGTAGTTATTTTATTTTTGTACTGCTGTTTTTTGTATTTCGTCTCGTAAAGATGACGTGTCCCCCGGAGCCCCGTGCACTCGTAGCTATGATGTCAAAACCATGTGACTTTCCTCCTCATCCTGATTGGATCCGTGCCCTAACCCCATCCTCCCTGAGCAGTATCACTGTAGTGGAGAGAACAGCATGAGAAGCGGAGCTGCGGCTCTTTGCGTTCACTTCAGTATTTATCCGACGATAATCTCCGTAGTAAGTGTAGTCCCGTGCCATTACGTATCCAGAATGAATTCCCACATACGTTTACATGTGTTTCTCTTAAGCATTTAAGCAACTATAGGACACAATGCAATGAGGTGGATTTAACCAATAACTTTATTATTATTATTATTATTTTTTCTCTTCAGCAGCCCGTTTCTATAAACGTCACTATTATCCATGTCAATCCATGTCTAGCTGTGTGATTTGATACGATTGCTGAGAGAAGTCAGAGGGCAGGGTTTTCAAAACAAATCTTCTCAGTGGACATAAGTAGGAGCTGCTGTATGCATGAGCCGTTGTGCTTCAGGCATGGATGAAGCACTCCGGCTGCACAGATGACCTCGAGAGAGTTGCTCTGGCTCGAGAGGAAACTGGAGACAATGCGGACTCTGGAAGAAAAGCGGCTGTGGGAAGAAAGGGGGGAAGAAAAAACACTTGCCTTTCTGCAGCCCTGTAAATGAGGAAGTCATGGGAACGGACCTACAGGAAGCCGAGCTGATGAGACAGGAAGCTGATATCCTCCGAACCTGCTACTACCAGGACTGGATTTGGCACGAGTACTGGACTTTTCAGACTCTCTGCCTAAACTCACACTTTGGTTTGTGTCTGTCAGGGGTACCACCGCTATCTTTGCAAGCCTCATCTTTTTTGTTTGTTTGTTTGTTTGTTTTTGTTTTTTGTTTTGATTATTCTTTCGAGTTTTAACTGCCTAAATACCACTCATCTCTTTCTAGTGATATGAAGCTCTAATCAGGACCCATTGTACCCGACAGGCAGGGAAGTGCTACAGAAACTAACCCAGCCTGTTTAACCATGGTGCTACAGAAATCTAGCACCACGTGATAGATTTTGTTACCATCATCCCCCGTGTCCTCGGTGTGTCCTGTGGTACCTGTGAAGCTATTAAGCGAATTTCCCAATGCGACAGTTTTAACTCTTCCCTATTTAACTGCATCACTTTAATGTTGCATTGTGATGTGCTGCCCAAATACTTTTGCCAAGGCTGCCAGCCCCCCCCCCCCCCCCCCCACCGCCCCACCGATTTGTACATAGTGATAACGCGGGATGCAAGTATTACTGGAGGAGGTTTAGAGGAGAGTGACAGGGCTGTAGTGTTAGTTTTAAAAGATGTAAAAAAAAAAAAAAAAAGTCACCTTCTCCTCCCAAAAACAGGAATATTGACTTCTGAATATCGACCTCTCTCTCTGTGATACAGCATAGTGATCATTGTTTTATTATTATTATTATTATTATTATTATTATTATTATTATTATGCTCCACTAATTCTGAGCTGCCAATCAGTTTGCTTGCATTTGTCTGCCATGTCTGTCTGACAGACTTTCATCTTTTGGTTTTGTAAGCTAACCTCTGTTAATAAAATGTTTATAAAGTTTATTTTTGCCAAAGATATGCAATCGTTGCATTATATATGGTATTAAAATAAAAAAAGGGTTTCTTTTATTCCTGCATGTGTCTAATGTTTTTTTAAAAGAGGAAGTATATGTTTTGGCTTTGAAGTGTTTGTATTGGCTTTATTGAGCAGTGAGGCCACCTGGTGTTTAAAAATGGTAAAAGTTGATTGATGACTTTTAAATAATTGAGGATGTAGGGGGAGTATTTATTTATTTATTTATTTATTTTTATTTGCTTTGGTAATTTTTATAATTAAAATTTCATAAAACAGAATTTTACATGATGGGTACTCTGTGTTAACTCTCTCTCTCTCGCTCACTCATTCACTTACTCTCTATACCACTTTTCCTGCCTTTAGTCTATCTCAGGGGTTCAGGGGGTACACCCTGGATATGATGCCAGTCCATCACAGGGCACACAAACACACACACACATTGCGGGGAATTTTGGAAACACCAGTTAGCCTAATCTGCATGTCTTTGGACTGTGAGCGGTAGCAGGAGAACCCAGAGGAAACCTAACAAGTATGGACCTGAAGGTGGGACTCGGACCCCTTGACCCCGAAAGTGCGAGGTCACTACAACACTGTGCTGCCTCCTTTATTAACCATTCGTAATAAATGTAAATATTATGTTAATATCGAATGAAAAAAGTTCCCACAGTTCGGATAGTTTGATACAGATTAATAATACGAGAGTAAAACCTCATGTAGTTCTACAGTGCTTGCCGTAGGTAAAGCACATTCTTTCATTCTTGTGGAAAGGAATCCATTTTACAGGTAAGAGAAATTTACCTTTACTTTTATAACTACTTTTGTGAACCGGGAGCACACCTTGAAACCTGGTGTGTTAGCTAGAGAGCTTCGCATTGTCACCTATTAATCATGCTAAATGATAGTCCTAGAGACAGTGTTCAATAGTTTTGGAATGTTCCCCAGATAAGAGAAGTTTTCTACTTCTGTAATTAAAAATGCTGAATTCAGCAGAGCTGTGATTAAAGTCGATGTTGTTTTGCAGGCAGGTAGAGGACGCTACTCCACATGTGCAGCTTATCACTGGTTGGAGCTGTTTATACTCATGGTTTTCTACATATCACATACTGAACAAACAGCTCAGATAGACCTGGGCAGATACAGTACAGGTGGTCAGTATAAGTTTATTTATCCCATATTTAAAAAAAAAACACAAAAAAAACTTTTCATATCATGACTAACCAACTCACAATGAAAGCGTATGACCAGCTCTGTTGATGACTTTAATTGGAAGTTGATTAATGCTATTATTAATCTACTGGGCATTTAATAAAATAGTCGTCTAGGTATATTCATTTATAGACAAAATATTACTCAGTGGTGAATATTTTTGGATATTAGCTGTGTGTGGCTTTTCAGTCCACAAAGCCCTTGACCCGTAGCCTTGAACTCCAGGCCATGATACGTGAGGCATATCATCATACCAAATTCCTCTTCCTGTGTGTCTCCATTCAACAGAGTCCAGCTGCAGCTGCCACACATCTTCCATCTCCCACCCATTCTCTCAAACTGACAATTTCAAGGAGGAAAATGATCAACTGTGCTGTGCCTTGTTGCCCAACACGAGTACAGGTGCACAGATAAGCGGGCTTAGAGCCTGCACTGAATGGCCCTAGCCTAGTGAATAAGACTTTGCTTCATGTTTTGTATTGATTTAATCAAGGCAATATTGATGTAAATAATAATAATAATAAAAAGAATTATGTTTAGGACATCTATCAAGTCATGTCCTTTCTGGTATAACATCTGGACTTGGCTCTGGCTGCAAGGTTACAGTGACACTGAAAATACTGTATGTGCTAAACAAAGGAAAAGTTGAGATAAGAGCCAAGAAAAGGCATGAGACATCAGTGAGCTGAGGCTGTTTTGCATATATTGTATACAGTATTTGACGAAAGCAAATTTTTGTACACGTATTCATTTCCTTTTTGTATGTGTGTGAGGGTTTTTGTTTTTGAAGTCCAAGCAGTATAGATCAAATGTAGAGAAAAAGCAGTGTGCAGTTTAGGAATTTGGTCAGTGGGGATGAGCAATATGCCCCAAAGAGTATAACGTCCCATCACTACTCTTGGGTGAGCACGCCCTAGGGCCATTATGCAGGGAAGATGTTTCTATACGATAGACACGAGCACGTGACTCGAAGCAGCCAAAGCGACTGGTGAGAACAAAAAAGTCCTGCTTGAAACTCTTGGTGAAGAAGGCATAAAGGAAAGGATTGGCGCATGAATTGATAGGGTAGAAGAGCACAAGAAGCATCTTGGCATGTGACACGGTGATAAGCGGTTGCCTGAGAGCTGCCGAGATGGCGAAGAATGAGATGGGCGCCATGCACAGGAAGTCTGTAAAAACTAGCACCGCCATACGCTTTGCCACACGGGCATCGGCACTGTCAGGCACTGAGGCAGGATGCCGCACCGTGATGTAGATGCGCACATAGCAAGCGCATACGGCCAAAAACGCGAGCACGTTGAGAAAAAGCAGCAACATAACATAGACCTGTGATGACACCGTCTCGACATCCATGGGTAGACAGATGCTGGTCTTCATGTAGCTGCTCACGCCAATCACCGGCATTAGAGCCGCAAGCACTGAAAAGACCCATCCAAAAGCCATGACACAACATGCATGGTGTAAGCGCATTTTGCGCTCCAGGCGCATGGCGTAGGTAATGGTATGCCAACGCTCGAGCGTGATGGCCGTTAGTGTGTATACAGAAAGCTCACTCGCAAAAACTGTGAGGAAGCCAGCCGTGCCACACCCGGGACCCGTTTGCCACTCTATGCCATGATTGTAGTAGCGCGACCGAGTTTGTAAATCCACTGAGGCGATTATCAGCAAGTAGAGGCCCATGCAGAAATCAGCAAATGCCAAATGGCACATCAGGAACCTGGGTACTGTCAGCTTTGTGTGGCTACTGAGGAGCACTAACAGAACTGTGAAGTTTCCCAATACAGCCAACACACTGATGAACCAGATGAGGACACGCAGGAAAGTGAAGCCCATGATATCCTCGCACGGGTTGAAGGCATCTGGCTCGGGGTAGCAGCTCACTTCTATCACATCCTTACAGTGCTCCTCAAAGAAGTATGGCTCCTGGTTGCGGATGGAAGAATCGTTACACAGATGGTTCTTCTCTGACCTGTATAGTACACATAAAATATGCAGTAGGTAACCTGGAAGTATTGTGTTGATGTATGATGACTCATATTACGACTATGAATTTTACTATACAGGTTCTGTCACAATTTTGTAATCATTATTTACTTAGAGGTCTACCAGAAATAAGTTTCAGTTTAGAGTGAGATAATAGAATTGTAATTGAGGAATAACCCTGAGAACTTATGTAGGGTTCTGCACATCTTTCTGCTAGACAGCGTCCAAGTCCCCAGCTAAACAGAATTATCCAAAAACTTTTGGAAGTTTTGGAGACAAATCATGCCTGACGCTCCAGTTTCTTCCTATTTTACTGCGATTGACATAATGCCTCGTATTTTGACTATGAAATTATAACCTTATGTTATACAGCACAATGTTATGCTCTTTATCATTTTCAAATAATGGCTAAAAGTATAGTTGAAAACAGAGCCACTGCAAGTTTACACTGATAAAACATCAAATATCTGTAGGAATTAATAATCATCATCATCATCATCATCATCATCATTTTGATTCTAAATTTTAAAAGTGTGGCAAGAGGAAGATACCAAAGTCCCACTTCTTTCCTCGATAACTTAATATGAAATATCCACCTCATTTACTTCATTCAGCACCATCGTCTCCTCCTTATTATTCAACAACTCCTACCAAGATTTTATTTAGCTCTGAGAGGGCATTTGATTGGCCATATATTTCACTCAGCATTGCTAAAAATTTCTCCTCATTTTTGACTTTCCAAAAAATGATCTCCATGTCATTTATTTATGGGAACTGTATGTATAAAGTCTTGTGCAGGAGTAACTGTGTGGATGGATGGATGGTTCTGTCTATGTGCTGCCCGGCACATCGGGCCACGGATATACACCTGCCATTTCTGTGGTGGTAATTTACAGGCCCCGTAGGAGTCACTGAATAGTATGGACATTATGATGTTTACAGGAAGTGAAAGGGAGAGATGTAAACTTATAGAAAGTTGATTAAACTGATAGGTGACATGGTGGCTTAGTGGTTAGCAGTGCTGCCTCATCCCTCAAGGGTTGTATACATAATGATTGCATGTTCTCCGGTTTCCCCTGGGCATTCTAGATTCCGCGTATAGTCCAGTATGATTCGGTGTGTGATTGTGTTTGATTGTTTCCTGTGAAAGGTTGGCACCCCATTTAGGGTCTTGTGCCTATCCCTAGTTTTGGTCCAGTACCATCTCAGAGAAAGTCATTAAGCAAGTGAATGCAAAGTTCTAAATTAACTCCCATGGAACCACAGTTTGGCCCTTTGGTGGTGCCTGCAGCTCTTCGCATTAATTTTGTATGAAAGCATGTACCAAATAAATAACTACATGTACTATGTGACTGTGATTCTGCAATATTGGTCTACATACTTGTTCTTTTTGAAGTTTTTGAAGGCACAGCAGTGGCTGGGGTACGTAAGGTTGGCTTGAGTGAGCTCTGCAAATATCTCAAGGTTGGGTAACCATCTCAGAGAGTAGACTGAGGTGGCAATCAAAAGCTTCAGTCTCCTCAGCATGTTCTCTGGCAAGGAACTGATTGCAGTGCGTGAGATGTCCCTGTACAAACAAGCACATCTGCCTCAGGTAAAGAGAAATATTAGCAACAAATGTGGGCATTATGTCTGCAGTCTGGAGAGGTTTGCATGTGATAACAAACAGGACACTCCAGACTAGATATCGGCTACTCAATATTTATCCGCTGCATATGTAGCCGAGGAGCAATTACCTCAGACAATAAGCTTTCCTGTATTGAGGAGGAATGGAAAACTGGTTTACTCAAAACTCATTTATAATAGAAATCAAAGGCCAGCTGTAGACTGTAATAGATATTTAGGCGAAACACATTTCTGTAGAACACTTTCATTAATTTTTCATTAACATGTATTTGCAAAGAGAGCTCTGTATAATTCACCCTGCTTTTCCAGGGGGAGTTAGAATTTCTGGGTTTGCATTACCAATGTAGATTTAATGGTGCATGGATATCATGAAACGTTTGTTAAAGTATAAATAACTGGAGATATAGGTTTAACTGCATTGCTTCAGTGTCGGGAAGTCAAATTAAATGACTTATTTAGTAAGACAACTTCATCTTAAGACCTTTTGTAGATTTTAATTTGTCATACAAAAGATCTTTGAATAACCGCCCATAGACCTGCACCATGTAGGTCATATTTTCCCCAAAATGAACAAGTTTTTAATTCTTTTCTCAATTCAGAAAAAACACAGCTGTACAGATGTGATTACATGTTCCTAATCATAGGGCAAAAATTGGACTAAGTTCACTAACTACGTCTTGAAGCTGAAAGATAACCACATAACATGAAAGCTGTGTTGGTAGTGATGTAAAAGCTCTTCCTGGATTGTGCGATGCAGCTGGCAGGTTGAATTGTTGTTGACTTTGAAAGCTGCTCATGCTTACAGAACGATGGGGCCTTCAGCACCGAGGAAGGCGTGGTTGTCGATTTGCTTCAGCTGTTGGTTTCCCATGAGAAACCTGGGGGAGAGCAGAGGTTGTGTCAGAGATGAACTTTTTTAGGGATGCCCTTTATATATGCATTTTATATATATATATATATATATATATATATATATATATATATATATATATATATATATATATAAACATTTTAGAGAACTTACAGTTTTTCGATTTTGGTGCCATTGAAGGCATTTCTTTCCACCTCAGTGATCCCATTCTTTGTCAGTCTCCTTTAGGATTTGATGCATGTGATAACACACAATTTTTAGTATAGCACAACAAAAAGCAAAAAAAAAGTTTGAACGATCCTTGCTCAGAACATACTTACAGTTCGGTTATTGTACCGCTGGTAAGTCCTGCGAAAGCATTGCTGTGTATCACTTCAATATGCATGTTATCTTCTAGGTCACTTAAAAGAAGAACGCCAAGAAAGCAGTTTACTCCGATGTCATCATGCCTCAATAAACATATATATTTCAGATATTTATCTCTTACCAATGAAGTATTAAATACATACAACAGGAATTCAAAAGCAGCAGACTGGACTTTGGAGAAGTCGGGTAAGACTGTGAGACCTGTGTTTGAAATAGTCCTGAAATGTACGCAGACACACTGATGCAGATTTAACGAATCTGGTATATCAATGAAACCAAACAAAACACTATATTTTCTTTTATTTTTTTTTTTTCTTCTTTCCTTTTTTTTTTTTTTTTGCAGTGAGACGTTTGTTTCTGCCATGTTTGGACCCTTCTGTCGTCTAAGCTTTTGCAGAGCTTTTACCACTATGTTTAGACAGAAGTTCCAGTGGGAATACGTCCCCTTTGCCCTAGAAGAATACCAAAAAGTAATACTCACAGATATTTTAGTTGTGGAAGTCCCCAGAATGTGTCTCTGTCCATACTGACCAGATTTTTTGATTTAGTAATAGTACTGTAATTAAGGAAAACATATAAAGCATTTTAATATGCGCTAGTAAGAGTTTTTGAATGGTTAGAATTAAATTTTATAAAATTTTTTTTTGTTATTTTCAGTTTCGGTTGCATCATGTTGGTCCTTAAGGAGGGAAATGTGCTTTGCTGAGTCCAGCTAAAAACCTACATCTCTTCCAGTTTTGTCAGGTTTGCAAATGCGTAGGCTTCGATACGCTGGAGGGCTCCGTTCTCCGACACCATTCTGAGAGAGTGATAACAGCCATAACGATAATTTCACACCGACATCTTCAGCAACACAAACAATAATAAAGCAAGTGCTAACATGTTAACATGTCCGCTAGATGTTTACCCACTTAATGATCTTCCTGATGAAGGTGCGTTTAGCGGACAGCAGCATTAAATCACATTTCACTTCATTCGATTCCTACTTTTTAAGGTCACATGCTAAACCAAGGCTTGAGCCTAATTTACAACATATGTTCTTTGTAGCTGCTATATTTCTGCAATTCATATCTCATGTGTTTTGTCCCTTCTTTATATCAAAGACTAAACATGCTTAATCCAGACTAAATACGGACTATTTATGTTAGTTTTCACTTTAAAAACAAAAACACTATTTTAAACACGCCGATGCACACATTAAAGTGGTTCCTTAATATTTTTTACTCACATTCGCTTAAGGTCATGAAGCGATGACATGGCCCGATATGGAAATATGATGATCTGAGTCAGCTTGATCTCTCTGACCATAAACAGAAAATGTATTATCAAATGATTTGCATAATTACTTCATTAGCAGATTGAACTAAAACAATGATTTGTATTTCACAGTTTTAAACATATTGCATTTATTTATGAAAACAATATTATTAACCTATCAACTTCCTGACTGTGTTAGAAAGCACTTTCTCATGCTAACCCCTGCAACGACTAGTGTTACAGTTAGCATGTAGACACAGGTCTCATTTTCAGATTGTGTATCTGGGACATTTTTGAAAATAAACAAAAAATGGATATTTTTCCCCGAATATAGGATTTAACCATTTACAGTCAATTCATAAGATGTCTTTAAAGATTATTAAAATAATAAATATTCTACATCTCATTTTATTTTCATGCCAGGTGTAAGGTGTATGGAGATTTTAGAATGGAAAACTATTTGTAACACTTTAAATGAGCTCAGTATCACAAGAATGTGATGGAAAATGTCATATTCTGTTGTAAGTAATAATATATATAGTAATCATGTTGCCATAATCTGCAATTAACTACAAACCGGGTTTGCAGCAGCTGACATGGCACCCCAGACCATCACTGACTGTGGGTACTTGACACTGGACTTCAGGCATTTTGGCATTTCCCTCTCCCCAGTCTTCCTCCAGACTGTGGCACCTTGATTTCCGAATGACATGCAAAATTTGCAACCTGTAGCCCATTTCCTGCACACGCCTGTACACGGTGGCTCTGGATGTTTCTACTCCAGACTCAGTCCACTGCTTCCGCAGGTCCCCCAAGGTCTGGAATCGGTCCTTCTCCACAATCTTCCTCAGGGCCCGGTCACCTCTTCTCGTTGTGCAGCGTTTTCTGCCACACTTTTTCCTTCCCACAGACTTCCCACTGAGGTGCCTTGATACAGCACTCTGGGAACAGCCTATTCGTTCAGAAATTTCTTTCTCTTGCTTGAGGGTGTCAATGATGGCCTTCTGGACAGCAGTCAGGTCGGCAGTCTTACCCATGATTGCGGTTTTGAGTAATGAACCAGGCTGGGAGTTTTTAAAAGCCTCAGGAATCTTTTGCAGGTGTTTAGAGTTAATTAGTTGATTCAGATGATTAGGTTAATAGCTCGTTTAGAGAACCTTTTCATGATATGCTAATTTTTTGAGATAGGGAATTTGGGTTTTCATGAGCTGTATGCCACAATCATCAATATTAAAACAGTAAAAGGCTTGAACTGCTTCAGTTTGTGTGTAATGAATCTAAATTATATGAAAGTCTAATGTTTATCAATACATTACAGAAAATAATGAACTTTATCACAATATGCTAATTTTTTGAGAAGGACCTGTATATATAGTTATGGCCAAGCAATCTGATTGGACGAGAGACTTTCTATGAGTGATGATAATAAACTTAACATCACTGGGATATTTATCTATATGCAACAATCCACCTCCCTGATGTCCTAATAATAATTAATTAAAACCAAGTTTCAGTCACATATTGGGTAAAAGTATGCCATTACAGTCAACCATTCTAAGAAGCAGACAACCGCGTGCCGAAAAGCATATTCAAAACCAGTCACAGAAGTACTTTCATCAAGAAAACATGTCTATTAACTTTGTCACCTTGTACTGATACTTGGAGTGTGTGTGCCAATAGATTGCACAGTCTAGCACACTAGCTTTCCTTTTAACTCTATTTAGGAGGCAACCACTGGAATGAGCAAGTTAACAGAGTTCATATTCTAAAGTGGAATAAGTGAACATATAAAGAGAAAGTTACATGATTTACAGGACTTTCTGTATGGTGTATTCTCCTCAACTTTTGGCTACATAGTAATTTATAAGAATTTAAAACTACTTTCACCCTTGTTAACTACACTAACTTTCAGTCGCCAGTTCCACCAGTCGCAGAAGGATAAGTGTTGGCTGCACAGCCGTGCTGATATCTGGTACAACAGCACTCCCTCTTGTGTGATTTTTCTTAATTATAAACTATGCTGGTACAGACTTAATTTAAATATGAGATATTTACTGTTGTACCAGATATCAGCACGGCTGTGCAGCCAACACTTATCCTTCTGCGACTGGTGGAACTGGCGACTGAAAGTTCGTGTAATTAACAAGGGTGAAAGTAGTTTTAAATTCTTATAAATTACTATGTAGCCAAAAGTTGAGGAGAATACACCATACAGAAAGTCCTGTAAATCATGTAACTTTCTCTTTATATGTTCACTTATTCCACTTTAGAATATGAACTCTGTTAACTTGCTCATTCCAGTGGTTGCCTCCTAAATAGAGTTAAAAGGAAAGCTAGTGTGCTAGACTGTGCAATCTATTGGCACACACACTCCAAGTATCAGTACAAGGTGACAAAGTTAATAGACATGTTTTCTTGATGAAAGTACTTCTGTGACTGGTTTTGAATGTGCTTTTCGGCACGTGGTTGTCTGCTTCTTAGAATGGTTGACTGTAATGACATACTTTTACCCAATATGTGACTGAAACTTAGTTTTAATTAATTATTATTAGGACATCAGGGAGGTGGATTGTTGCATATAGATAAATATCCCAGTGATGTTAAGTTTATTATCATCACTCGTAGAAAGTCTCTCGTCCAATCAGATTGCTTGGCCATAACTATATATACAGGTCCTTCTCAAAAAATTAGCATATTGTGATAAAGTTCATTATTTTCTGTAATGTACTGATAAACATTAGACTTTCATGTAATTTAGATTCATTACACACAAACTGAAGTAGTTGAAGCCTTTTATTGTTTTAATATTGATGATTGTGGCATACAGCTCATGAAAACCCAAAATCCCTATCTCAAAAAATTAGCATATCATGAAAAGGTTCTCTAAACGAGCTATTAACCTAATCATCTGAATCAACTAATTAACTCTAAACACCTGCAAAAGATTCCTGAGGCTTTTAAAAACTCCCAGCCTGGTTCATTACTCAAAACCGCAATCATGAGTAAGACTGCCGACCTGACTGCTGTCCAGAAGGCCATCATTGACACCCTCAAGCAAGAGGGTAAGACACAGAAAGAAATTTCTGAACGAATAGGCTGTTCCCAGAGTGCTGTATCAAGGCACCTCAGTGGGAAGTCTGTGGGAAGGAAAAAGTGTGGCAGAAAACGCTGCACAACGAGAAGAGGTGACCGGGCCCTGAGGAAGATTGTGGAGAAGGACCGATTCCAGACCTTGGGGGACCTGCGGAAGCAGTGGACTGAGTCTGGAGTAGAAACATCCAGAGCCACCGTGTACAGGCGTGTGCAGGAAATGGGCTACAGGTTGCACATTTTGCATGTCATTCGGAAATCAAGGTGCCAGAGTCTGGAGGAAGACTGGGGAGAGGGAAATGCCAAAATGCCTGAAGTCCAGTGTCAAGTACCCACAGTCAGTGATGGTCTGGGGTGCCATGTCAGCTGCTGGTGTTGGTCCACTGTGTTTTATCAAGGGCAGGGTCAATGCAGCTAGCTATCAGGAGATTTTGGAGCACTTCATGCTTCCATCTGCTGAAAAGCTTTATGGAGATGAAGATTTCATTTTTCAGCACGACCTGGCACCTGCTCACAGTGCCAAAACCACTGGTAAATGGTTTACTGACCATGGTATTACTGTGCTCAATTGGCCTGCCAACTCTCCTGACCTGAACCCCATAGAGAATCTGTGGGATATTGTGAAGAGAAAGTTGAGAGACACAAGACACAAGAATCTGCTAAAGGATTCCCGACCAAGTATTGAGTGCAGAACTGAACATAATTATTTGAAGGTTGACTTTTTTTCTATTGAAAACACTTTTCTTTTATTGGTCGGATGAAATATGCAAATTTTTTGAGATAGGGATTTTGGGTTTTCATGAGCTGTATGCCACAATCATCAATATTAAAACAATAAAAGGCTTGAACTACTTCAGTTTGTGTGTAATGAATCTAAAATATATGAAAGTCTAATGTTTATCAGTACATTACAGAAAATAATGAACTTTATCACAATATGCTAATTTTTTGAGAAGGACCTGTATTATGACAAAAGAAGTGACCCATTTATGATATAAAGTTGTCTCTAATATAGGTTTGGATGTAAATATTTATCACAGTCATATATCAGTGCTTTTGACACCTAAATACCCCTTTTGAAAAAATGCCTGGTAATGGGTTTGGGCACTAAATACAAGAAAAGAATTACCCCATAAATCCATAAATGACTGATTTATAAATAGAATGTGTGGAAATGATAATTAAAAAGTCTAAAGAACAGAGATAATGGTCTTTATGATTCTGGTGTAACATGTGACAATAGCATGCCACAAAGTAACACAGTTTATGAAATATTTATGTCCGGTGTTATTTGATTATGAATTAAAAGTGAATTTAGCACTTATTTAGAGCATTATGTTATATCGTTGTAATGATATACAAGTTTGTGCCAAAATGCATTAAATGGTTATTAGAGAATAAACTCTTTAAATCCTGGTGACAGTGTATAATGGCTTCTGTGGCAGGTTTATGACCAGTGGAAGTACAGTGATAACCAACATAGTATATTAATTACAACAGATAACAGTTGGACTGATTTACAATGTTCTGCAGTAATGGATAAACAGTAATGAGTTAAATAATCACAAATAAGAAAAACAAACAACAAAAAAAAGCATGGCATTTAACAAAATGCAAAAAAAAGTTCTCTTCATGTTAAACCGTAAAAGTGAAATGCCTGGTCCAATCAGTATAAAAGCATGAATGTGAAATGTAAAATTGTGCCTGGACTTGCCAATGCAAATTTGTTCTGCTTTTGTTAGATTAGACGCAAAACAAAAAGAGTACCTATCATTTCCTACATTATCGATCATTAGAGAAAAGTACAATAGGTGTTCGTTTTTCTAGTATTCGTGTTTGAATAGATTGATTCCTGGGGGGGGAAATATAATAATAAACAATTGAAATCGGCTCATTTAGATGGATGGCTTAATGTAAAAACATAGCTTTTGCAAAGTATGAATGTTCTTGGTACCATCGGAAATGACTGCATTTTTATCCACACCCTCCACCCTTTTGTGAGATTGAAAGTACCAAAACGTACAGAATCCATACAGGAGCTTTATTTGGGTCACAATGTTTCACTTCAGCTAGGGTTATTCCTCATGTGCTTGCATGAACAACCATTACAATTACTAAACATATGCAAACTAGTACAACTAGTCTAATCTAATACTGAATACACTGATCTGTTTATTTAAGTTGAGTTTTAGAGGACTTTTATTTAATAAATTTTTACAGCACAAGATCCACTTATCTAAAGGTATTTCCTATTATACCCATTTATGTCTCTTTAATTTTGTTTTGAAACGACGTCTTTATCTCAATCATGCAAAGAAGTATGACATGTTTATTACTTCTGCTTTTATTGAGCTATTTCCTTCTGTTGTTCCCTTTATCATAGAACAAAAAAAAACAGGTGATAGTCTCTCTGTATCTTAGGGATATTCTAACAGCGGTTCACATGGGTTGTTAGCATAGGAATGTGTCTGGATTGTCTGCGGTTACGATATTATTCCGAATGAAGAGAGCCATCTGCAGCACTGTGTTTTCTCTATCAGCCCATATCAAGCACAGAACTCAATGTTCTAGCTAAGTAGCAAATTTGTGTTGCTCAGAAACATGCTGCAGGTCTCCTGTATTCGTCCCTGCTCTCACCCAAAATTGGCTGGAATAAAAAGTAACCAGATTGAACTCGCAGTCCGATTTTGGAGAGGCATACAGTTATGTAGCATGGTAAGTCTTGGACAGTGAAGGGGAAAGCACTGGGAGGAAAGTTAACATCTACTGAGGCAGGTGTCTCTGAGAGTGACGTCACCTGATTTGAGGACAAACTGCTCACAGAAATAGAACCTACAACAATCCTCCCAGGCTTAATGAGCCCACAAGCTGAGCATGTGTTCTTCTCTCCCTTCTTTCCACTGTTTTTTCAGTCAGAGTCAGACATGCTTAATGAAAGCATTGCTTGGAAAAAACCAAGTGTGATTTTTTTTTTTGTCATGAATGAAAACAGGCTATTCCCATCCACCCCACCAGTCCAAGGCTGAACTGTGTGTGTGTGAAGTCTGACAGCCTTGAGATTAAGAAAAATATGTTGAAGAAATCATAAAAGCATTTTGTCGAAACCAAAATCAGCTTGGGAGAAATGTCAGATTAATTAGTTTTCAAATTGCTTAATTGTTTCTTTGTTGTGGACATTGCTGTCCACAAGCCTCATGCACCGTGCGTTTTATTTACATTTACAGATGTGCTGTATATGGCTGTTTTATATTCATAGCCTTCTGCATTAGTGTGTCAATTGGGACAAAAAAAAGCACAATTTGAGTTTTCAAAAATTACATTTCTCTTTAAAATGCTAAAGAGTTTGCAATGAATTAGATTGTATGAAAGATTGTAGAAAAGCTTCAAAGCTTTTGGATTTAGTTTCTCTGGAATCTATAATAACATAAGTAAGTATAACAAAGATTGTACATCTCAAAGATGCTTTGAAATGCCTGATTTCCTCAGTGTACCTACAAGAAACAATGATTTACTGAATTACTTAATTAGATTACTCTTTTAAAAAGGTTTTCATTACAGTATATACACTTTTTCTACCTACCTATCAGTTTCTACCTATTCTGTAGCATATAATACAATATAAATACACAATATAAAGTGCATATACTTACACATATGTGGTATTTATTGGGATGTGGTGTGGCATCTGATGCACTTTGCTGCCAAGGCACAAAAAGGAGTGAGTTGTTCCATCGGCCAAACAAGCATAAGATCCCAAAAACATGTCCCCTATATGCATCACGAGCCAAGAAAGGATGTAGAGCAGCATGGTCTTCTTCATTGTAATGAAGAAATACACTTCCAGTCCACTTTCACTCTGCCCTGTGTGGTCGAGGGATTGTCTGTTTTACTCTGTTAAAGCCCGAGCAAGGCCTTCAGAGCTGAGTTCCTTAAGCCTCCATCGCCACGCTTCAGGTAAGTGTCAGGACTGTTTATGTGGTGCTGGGATGCTACATGTTCAGAGTATTGTGGATGAAGTTGTGGGAAGGGCGATTCTTGTTGAGCAGTGTGGTTGGTTTAGAGCACTACAGCCAAAGCCATTGAAGACCTTGGGAGAGACGACCTCTGATAACAGCCGTATGTAATACTCGTTACTATTCCCAGCCATCTTGTCCTCCTCCTTCTCCTCCTCCAATCTCATCCCTTTCTCTACAGTCTTTCCTCCCATTTATAATGAAGACACTTTTACACAAACATGTCCAAGTGTAACAAGCTAGCGTTCACTTGGTAGAACCAAATTTCTTTCTTTTGACCTGCCTATAGAAGAGGGATTCCACCTATTGTATTGAGTAGTCTTTTAGTCTACGAGTATAAAACAGACGTAATGCTTTCTTAAAGCGTGTAATGAAGTATTCCGAGCAAACCTTCCTGTTTATGGGGGCATTCCAAAAGATAGAAGGGAACAATTTTTTGCCATATTTCTTTCAGTAATTTCCTGTGAAAACAATTTTGGCACAAATGCAGAATCAGGGTTAGGCATTATGAAAATATGATTTTAACAATCACATTACAGGGTGGGCCAAAGGCTTCATATACAGTATATGGTAAATTATTATAATTCTTATTTTTTTCCCTTCAAAATCTAACTTTATTTTTGGCAAACCTCTTATACATGATTACAATTTTGTTTGTAAAAATACACAGTAATTTCCTTCACTCAAGGCAAACTTGTGCTAACACATCTGGAGTTATGACGCTACCTTGAATGCGTTCCCTAAAATGATCTTTGTGGTGTATCTTTCCCTGGAACACCATGTCCATGAGAATGATCTTTGTCATTTCTGCTTTCTAACATTTAAAGGAATTCATATTTATGTGTGTGTGTGTGTGTGTGTGTGTGTGTGTGTGTGTGTGTGTGTGTATACAGTATACAGTATATACAGTATACAAACAGTACAAAAATGTTTCTGATTGTCAAACATCGGTATTCCACTACAATTAAATTAAAAGTTATTTGTATGTACTAGTTTGTAGGCCAGAATAGAAAGCAACATATTATATAAGTGACCGCTTTTTAGACTAAAAAAAGAAAAAAGGAAGCTACTGGGTTTTGCATGCAAAAAAAGAAGGAAGTGCAATCCTCTCAAGTCATGTAAATATACCCACAAATATATAAAACCTAAATATAGTATGATGTTCCTGTATGAATATGATTTTGGGGCATTGTGTAGTAATTTTCTGTGAGTATTCTGGATATTGATTAATTAATATATGAAACTTTTAACTATTAATATATGAATTTAATTTGGATGTTTGGAAAATATGCACCGTCAATTTATTTTATTGTACAATCTATTTCTATTGTATTTACTCTATATTAATATTATATTACTATTTATTATTTACATCTATGCTATGCATACATTTTTATAATCCCTTACATTTGTATTAAAATTGTTTTGTTTTCACAAATTTCAGTTATGTCAAAAGTATGTCTTTAGTTTATCTACATATTCTTACTGATCACTTCATTTAAACTTATACAGATTCATATCTTCATATCAATACTTCAGTTCACATTCACATCTAAGAACAACAATGTGGGAAAAGATGTCATCTCAGTAACGTTGGCCGTGGCATTGTTGTTTGTGCCAGAGTGGTTTGAGGATATCAGAATCTGCTGATCTGATGATTTTTAAAGACTTTATGCAGAATATTGATGAAAACAGACAAACTTTCAGCAAGCAGCAGTGCTACTGATGAAATTGCTGTTGATGGGAGAGGTCAGAGCAGAGCGGTCACAGTAGTGTGAACCGACAGGAAGGCTTTGGTTTGCAATCAATAAGTCTGAGACTAAAGTCATTTTGATTTGAATAGCTGCCCCAGGGTAATTTGTGTTCACTCTCTCTAGCAAGTCAGAGGTAATTTTTATTAACTTTCATCATCCATGGTAATTTACATTTGCATTCAGCATATAGTCTGTTAACATGTGACACAGGGTAATGTGAATTAACATCCTATAGTGTTATTTCACTGGGAAAAAAAATACAAGGACATGATTTCAACAAGATGTTAAATGTGTTGTGTGGAAATGGTGTGCTATGATGTGATTTTCTGCAACTGGCACCCAGCCTGTTTTTTTTTTTTTTTAATGCAATGTAATTTCTAAAGTTTTGTAATAATTAGTATCTGCTTTTTTCTACAATGTCAGTACTAAAATATTCACCGTGCTTAATTTATGCCACAGCACAGCTTGCTGATCACAGCGTGACCCCTGTCTGGCATTAAGAGGCCCCTTGGGGCAATCGCAGGAAACCTAAAGGTTTAGTACTGTGTTGTCAAACAAAGCACTTTTTTTTGTCGGACTGTAACTTGTCCTTGACTTTGCCACACTTTATTTTTCGCAGAGTGCCTTTGCTATAAATTATTGAATAAAGCTCTAAATGTCAGAATGATCGGGGAGATGAGACAGTGCGCCAGAGTGTGACTTGTAAATGTGATTGCACAGAAGATTATTTAAATGCAGCTATTTAAGATGGGAGCAGGTTTTTAAAACGGAACAGTTCTTGTAATATTTCTTGCAAAGCTATCATGACTTCAAACACTTGAGTAGTGGTGGTGTGTGTATGTGTGTGTGTGTGTTCAGTTTCATTGTCAAAAGGACAAATTCACAGCATTTACCTCAATGTAGTTGATTAGACTATTTTATTAAACTTTTTTTTTTAAAGTACTTTACTGCCAGTTGATTTTTCCTTCTATTCCTTGATAATGACTTTGTAGATGAATTTTAATAAAATGATGATATTCATTTAACATAATTGGGTGGATGCAGCATGGTGGTGTAGTGGTTAGCACTGTCACCTTGCACCTCCAGCGTCCAGGTTCGATTCCCCGGCCAGGCTCGATTCCCGTCTCTGTGTGCATGGAGTTTGCATGTTCTCCCCGTGCTTGGTGGGTTTCCTCCAGGTGCTCAGGTTTCCTCCCACAGTCCAAAGACATGCAGGTTAGGCTAATTGGCGTTCCCAAATTGCCCGTAGTGTGTGATTGGGTGTGTGAGTGTGTGTATGTGTGTGTGCCCTGCGATGGATTGGCACCCTGTCCAGGGTGTACTCCGCCTAGTGCCCGAAGTCTCCTGGGATAGGCTCCAGGTCCCCCGCGACCCTGAACACAGGATTAAGCGGTATAGAAAATGAATGAATGAATGAAAATGATGATATTCATTTAACATAATTGGGTGGATGCAGCATGGTGGTGTAGTGGTTTGCACTGTCACCTTGCACCTCCAGCGTCCAGGTTCAATTCCCAGCCAGGCTCGATTCCCGTCTCTTTGTGCATGGAGTTTGCATGTTCTCCCCGTGCTTGGTGAGTTTCCTCCAGGTGCTCAGGTTTCCTCCTACAGTCCAAAGACATGCAGGTTAGGCTAATTGGCGTTCCCAAATTGCCTGTAATGTGTGAATGTGTGAGTGTGTGTGTGCCCTGTGATGGATTGGCACCCTGTCCAGGGTGTATCCCGCCTCGTGCCCTAAATCTCCTGGGATATGCTCCAGGACACCAGAGACTCTGTACGCAGGATGTAGGGTGTACCCTGCCTCAGGGATAGACTCCAGGCCCCCCCACAACCCTGAATACAGGATATTGCGGTATAGACGATGAGTGAGTGAGAGTAAATTGGGTGGCACAGTGAAGTGGTTAATGCTGCCTCCTCGCACCTCCAGGGTTCAGGGTAATAATCATATTATTAAATATTATATAATTATATAATTATTCCTTTTTAAACCCTTTTAAACTTTAAACCCTTTTTAAACTTTAAACCCTCTATTGGAAATCCTTTTTTTGCAGAGTTCTACATAGAACATATGTTTTTTTTTTTTTTTAAAGCAAAACAACAGATCGTAAATTATCGGACATATGATTTAGTTAAACTCACTCGTTCATTCATTCATTCATTCATTCATTCATTCATTCATACTCTATACCACTTATCCTGTGTACAGGGTTGTGGGGGGCCTGGAGCCTATGAGACTTTCGGCACAAGATGAGGTACACTCATCGCAGGGCACACACTCATACACATACACTATACGGGAAAATTGCGAACACCATATCTTTGTCCTGTAGAAGGTAAACCAGAGTATTTGGAGAAAACCACACCACACCAAACTCCATGCACACAGATTTTAGACAGAAATCATACCCTTACCCTGGGGATCACGATGCAGGGTTCAAGGTGTTGACTTGGTCTCCAAATTCCCAAGATATTAATCTAATCAATCATCTGCGGCATGTGCTGGACCAACAAGTCTGATCAATAAAAGCCCCATCTCGCTACCTCTACAACTTAAAGGATCTGTTGCTAACATCTTGGTGCCAGATATCACAGCACAGCACCTTCAGAGGTCTTTTGCAGTGCATCCCTTGACAGGTCAGAGCTGTTTTGGCAGCACAATATTTAGCAGGTGATTTTTATGTTAAGGTTAAACGATGCACTGTATATCAAATTTAAAACATACACAGCTGGAGTCAGGTGTTCTTTGTGGATTTGTACAACACAGCTGGAGCTCCAGATGTATAGTGTAGACACATTCTTCTCATCAGAAATAATTACTGTAGGTGTAATTGCAACATAAAACAGATAATTTGCCTGTTTATTATGTAGGAATGTATGAAGTGTGCATGAATGTCGCAAAGGGAGATAAAAGGCAAGCTCAACACCCCGCACACACTGCACTTCTCTTTACTCTTTATTTCATTTTCTGTTGTTTTGCATGCTTGTCTCCCGGAATTAAGTGTTTTTGTTGTGGTTTTGATAAAAATAGCAACACAGCAGGCTCCCAGGAGCTCCGAGACCAGGCTTGTTTTGTCTGCCTTAGATGTTCAGAATCAATGTTCAGTAGAAGAAGTGAGAGCTACCCCTACTGTACAGTTCTCAGCCTCACACTGATGTCTGTACCTGAGGGGGAAAAACAACCTCAGTTATTGATGTGAAATATTCTAGAGTTGTAAAAAATGTTTTTACAAGGTCAGATGAAATACGTTAAATAGATTTTTAGTGGTTTGATAAGCTGCGGAAGTTTTCGATGATATGTAGTACTTGTGGTTTTACTGTATGATAGAAGCTACATAGTCAGCTTTTTTCGTCTCAGTGTTTCTGTAAGGCCATCACATCTGATGTGTTTTTTATTATTATTATCTTGGCATGAGTGCAAGGCATGTTGGCTGATTGAAAAACTGAAAGAAAAGAGCCGATGAATAGAGACACATGGTGACTGAGTGACAGCATACCGTAAATGCATAAATGAAATTGAAGTGAACCTTTAGAGAGAGCCAAGATGACTATAATATAATTATTTATAAATAATACATTTCTCAAGAATTACCGCTTGATTCTGGGATATCAGTCCATCACACAATAACACACACTTTCACACACACATTTACAGTATAATGACCAGTCTACAGTACGTTCTGGCTTGTTTTTAGGGGGTGGAGGATCAGGATCCTATCTCAGGAGACTTGGACAGGGTGCAGGTCACACAGACATACACTCACAAACTACAGGCAATTTGGGAACGGCAATTAGCCTAATCTGCATGTCGCTGGACTGTGGGAGGAAACCGGAGTAACCGGAGGAAACCCACCAAGCACAGGGAGAACATGCAAACTACATGCACACAGAGTTGGGAATCGAACCCGGACCCTGTTGGTGCAAGGCGACAGTACTAACCACTACACCACCATTGTTATTATTATTATTAGTTTACCATTTCAACTTCTCGCATGTTTTGGGAGATGTGCAGAACCTTGAAAAATAGATGTATTTTAATCAATTTCGTAGAGCCATGATAGTGCCATATTTTTATTTCATATTTCATTACATTATATGGCCAAAGGTTTGTGAAGCCCAGACATGCTTGTCAACGAGCAAGGCAGGCAACCGCTTGAGGCCAGTAGGGGGCCCCTAAGAGCTGACAAACTTATTTATTATTTATAAAGACAATGGTGATGAATGCTGGTTGGAGAAGCCTCCTGTAAAGTTTTGCCTATGGCCCCAACAAACGCTAGAATCGCCTCTGATCAGCGCATATGTAGGTTCTTCCCAAAGATTCACCACAAAGTTGGAAGCTACCTGTATAGCATGTATTTGAATGTTGAAGCATAACAAATCTCCTTCTTTTGAACTACGAGACTCAATCCTATTCTAGCATGGCAGTGCTCCTGTCCACAAACAGGGTCTGTGAATGCGATTAGTGCACGACTAGGTAGGTGTGGAGGAATTCGAGTAGAATTCACAAAACCCTGACCACAACGCCAACATAGAGCACAGAGCATAAATTGCACTCCAGACCTCCTCACCTGACATTAGTGAATGACCTCATTAATTCTCTTCCCACAGCCACACAACAAAATCTAGTGGAAAGTCATATCAGAAGAGTGGAGCTTAATATAACAGCAAAAAGAAATATTTAAATATGGGTTTGATGGTCAGGTGTCCATAACTTTTTTTGCCTTATTGTGTATATGTACATAGTAGATTAAAATACCTACTGTATATAATAAAGCATAATACTTACACTTAACACAATTAAAGACTAGTTTTTATAATATATTTGCACAATTAAAACATACTAAGTACTGATAACGTGCCATATAAGCACAAAAAGTTTAGCAATCATTACTGTGGCTACAATTAGATGCTACATTAAAATTAGCTGTAACATAAATAACTAAAGTGTAAAATTTTCACTGTATGTACAGGAAATGCACATCAACCTAATCATTGTTTCTTTATGGGCAGCACAGTGGCTTAGTGGTTAGCACTGTCGCGTTGAACCTCCAGGGTCCCGGTTCGATTCCTTCCTCGGAGGCTGTGTGCATGTTCTCCCCGTGCTTGATGGGTTTCCTCCAGGTGCTCAGGTTTCCTCCCACAGTCCAAAGACATGCAGGTTAGGCTAATTGGCGTTCCCAAATTGGCTGTGATGTGTGAATATGTGAGTGTGTGTGTGCCCTGTGATATCCAGGGTGTATCCCGCCTCGTGCCCTAAATCTCCTGGGATATGCTCCAGGACACCAGAGACTCTGTACGCAGGATAGAGCGGTTTAAACGACGAATGAGTGAGTGTTTCTTTATGTTCCACCAGAGGGCAATAAACCACCACCAGAGCAGATATTCAGCTTCACCACCAGGGAGCAGTGTTGGATGAAAGAAGAATCTGCAATCGACATTTGCCTGTTTAGCTTTTTCAGGGGTGTTCTATCTCTGTCACGACAATAATGCTTTCTCTCTCTCTCATATATACGCCATACTGTATGTACATATTACACATATAGGAGAAGGGAAATGCATGTGATTAATATGTTTGCTGTGCACTGGTAGAATTTTTGCTGACAATTTCTCCGGCGACACACAGTGAGGAGCGAGTCACATAGCACTGGTCAGCACGTTTCATGCACATTTAATAGCTTGAACCTTTAATAAGAATTATTGCTACCTGTCTACATATGGTGATCTCAACTTCGGGTGTTTGTCATCCTATTCTATAAATAGCTCCAGTACATGGATCATCTTGTGGAGCGGATACAAAACCCCCTACACATGACTAAAATACTCATGCAAGAAGACAGACAGTCATTAAAGGGCTACAAAAAATAGCCCCGAGTCTATTTGTGGATGACTGTACAGTTTTTGTTCCACCTCCTATTTATATTGGTTTATTCTCAGAATCATTTGCACTCTGCGCAGACAAATTCGTCTAAAAGTGAATATTCTTCCAAGAAAGATGGGAATCAGGAGAGAGATGGAGCTTGTCAGTGGTCAGACGCGTGGTGAGATTCACTCTGACAGCTACCTCATTCTTTTCACACGTCCTCCGTCACAAGATCAAAAATCACAGAGGGCTCAGGTGTGTGAATCAGTAAGATAATAACGAGGTTTTATAAGTTCTTTTTACGCATTTCTGAACACTAGGGACGTTTTTCAAAACAACTGGCATGGCTTATATAACGCTCTTTCTCTCTCTCTAACTTAAATGTATTCGTTATGTTTCTTAAACACATCTTGGGTAGAATTAACACAAAACTCAATGGCACAAGACAATGATTTGTCTCCTATCCTCCACATCGATTTATTAGCTTGCTAGTTACCATGCTACTGTTTCAACCTTCATGGCCAGGTATAACAAAATCAGCTCTAAACACAAGAAATACTGGCATATACCAAATAACATAATGATCTGTTAATACAAGGAAATCATTAACAAAAGGAAAAGGTCCATTTTTAATTTTAGACACACTGATCATTTTTGGCTCCGTCTGAAGTAACCCGTTGTGCTAGCTACGTAGCTAACAAGATAAACTAAACGTAGATAGTAAACATATAAAACACATTGACAGATCAAATAATTTAACTATTTCTCATAAATAAACAGGTAATAACATTAATAATTGCATCATTTTGCCCACAAGAGACAATGTAGCTCTTTCAGTGTCCACGCTCAACCCCTACACAGTCCGCTGGATATCCAGCCCTGTCATTTCATTTGTCTTGGCATTATTACATGGGATTTCGCCATGTCTGCTTGTGTCTATAACAACTGACCCTGACGACATAAAGGGTGCAAACACAAAACAGGAGTCCACCAAGGACCCAGTGTATTAGGTGCTAGTGTGGCCTTAGCTGCCTCCCTTCCCCATCAGATTTATAATAAATTTCTTTGAATATTGTTGTTTCATATTTCATTAATGCTTCCAAGATATTCCCATTCCGCTTGTACTGTATCAGTAAGCAGCAACACTGGAGAGTGATGGATAAAATCTAACTGCCACGGCTAGCAGCATCGAAGTAACTGTCCTCATGTAATATTTGCATAGTGTTATGTATTAATTGTATATTTTGCTGTTCTGGTATAACAGGTAATTATGATATAGTATTTGTGCAGTGCATAGTGACATTCTGTATTAACATATAATTAGTGAATTCAATGTGGGTTTGTGTCCTTGTAGTGGTGGAAACCACAACACAACAAACTGTAGATGGTGAAAGACCTACATTTTTCGTAATCTTGCATTGAGAAATGCCCTTTTTGAATTTATGGACCCATTTTTTAATTTAGGCTTTAGTGAGCCTTTTATACCCTTTTATCCGTTTTTCACAACAGCCTCATTTGTTCTTAGTTCAACTGCTTATTGTGGAATGTTTTATAGTGTCGTTACCTGGGCAGCCAAGCCATTGAAAATTTTTTTTTTTTTTACATTTGTTCTTTTTTAGGATTATTTACAAATTGTCTAATTTACAAAATATCCAAGCTTTTTGGTGGTGGTTTGTGTTTTAGACATACTGTACATATCATAAGATAATAAATCAGCAGTCCAGAACTGCTCAGAACATATCAGAACTGGAGAAAGCTCATCCACTATAGACGTTTCACCACCTGTAGACATCAGCAGCTGCTGAGAAACAAAAGATTTCTCGGTTTCATGGACACTTTAGTCAAACAACCAGCACTCGCCAAGACTATTATTCTGCTATGAATGGAGATTGCTGTACATTTTGAAAAGAGGTGTTCACTTTTACGCTCCATCAGTCTTCGCCTTTGTTTTCTCCTTCAATGCCAGTCCAATCAAACACAGCATGCTCATGAACTCAGCATGGGCAGAAACAAACCGGCCGTTGGGTCGAGTGAAGCCAGGAGAAAAGATGAGAAAGATGATTAGAGTTATAAGAGTCAAAACTGCTGTACTTGTTTGACTTTTTGAACCAAAGCCTGAGATGAATGGTTACAAATCCTATTGAGGAGCGGCCTACATTGTCACTAAGTACAGACTTTGTTTCAGCCAAATGTATGATGTGTTTGGAGCTAGACACTGGTCAAACATAATCTCTGGCGTTTCAACTGGACACAAATGTGGAGGAAATTATTTTTTTTTAAGTGTAGCTTTGAGAAAGATTTTCATTTTTCTAGTGGCTTGCGAAGGCAATTATAAGTTGATCATCCATTTAATTTTTCTTTGTTGATTTTGTTTCTTATTTAGCCACAGTAATGTTATCTTCATGCTATTTTTAGATCACGTTTATACTGTGGGACCTTAGCAGAGGTGCTATCATTTCTGATTCAGTCATAGCATTCACAAGTTTGACCTCTTGCTATGGTGATATGCCATTCAAAAGTCAGACAAAAGATGGCAAAAAAAATAAATCCATTGAAAGAGTATTTCACTCTGTTAACATGGAGTCATCTTGAGACACTGACAGGTTTTTTTCTTCCTCTACCTGCTAGGGTTTAAATTAAAGTAAATGTTTTAACTGTATTCTTGGCCACAGTTAACTCGGGTGAAAACAAAGCTTGAACAAAACAATTTGAGAGGGACAAAATATTAGTATGTGGAATATCAGAATATAAAATTGCTACATGTGATCTAGTTTTGTAATTAGTGGATATAAAATTCAGCACACCTAGCCCAACCCTTTCCACTAATTGCAAAACAGGATCACATGTATCAATTTTACACCTTCAGATGGTCTGATCTATGTGGCTTACAGTGCCTCACAGTGATAGATTATAGTGCTAGATCTGACACACAGACCAGTATTGCCTTCAAAGTAAGATGATTACATACAGGGATTTATCCTACCCATAAAGTTGTGCGTTTATAACCAAAATCGTTTTTGATTGTTGAAAGCCCTTCCAGATGCCAGACTGCCTATTGGACCATGTTTGTCAGTATGAGACTCTGTTTACCTGCCCATTGAGCCACTAGTGTGGAGCGCAGGAGGTATGAATCATGCCTCAGGTCAAATCCTAAACAAGGATTTCAGGAAAGGATATTGTAGGATGTCTGGCTTGATCTGCTAGTACTCAGAATAAACTGTTTAAAAGTAGGCCAGCCCATGGGAGGGTTTGTGGCTTGGTGGGAGATCCAATCTGGCATTGTGCCTTTTTCCTGCTGGGTGTCATTTTTTTTTTTTATTAAAGATTAAGCTTGTTTTTGGATGATAAACATGCTAAACAAAAGCTTTTGTCAGCATTAGTCAATCAGCACTGCGTGGTGCTGAAACTCGTGCTTTCACTGTTTAAGTAAGGCTGAGAACCAACTCCCTGAGCTTACATGAAAGACTATATTGCCAGTCTAGAGAAAAAAATAATAATAATGTGGAACTTAAATGTGTGAGATAATGTACGGTCATCTTCAAAAGTAAAACCACCCCTATAAAAATACAATATAGTGGGTCTTAGTATTTACCAAAGACAACCTCAGACAAGCGACAACTTTTATCAAAGCTCAAAGGAACGTAGCCATTTCTAAGTACAGTACCCCCTTTTAGATATTGTAGATTTATTGTATATATTAACAATAGTTCAGTGAAAGGAACTACTATAATGACATTGATGAAAGGATGGCTATAGTAACTCAGATAAGCAGTCTTTACAACCATGGTGAGTAGAAACGCATCTCAGGACACACAACACACCAAATGTTGAAACAATTGGATACAACAGCATTAAATAACATTGAGTGCTACTTCTGTTACCCAAGAATAGGAATCTGGGGCTAAAGTAGGCACAGGCTCACCAAAACTCAAAGAATGGCCAGAATCACTCAGGTTGGAGGGGACTGATCTAGCTCAATGGTTCTCAACCCTGATTCTGGAGGACCAACTGCTCTGCACATTTGAGTTTTTCCCCTGCCTTATAACACCCATTTCAATTAAGAAAAGGCTGTTAATTAACTGACTAGTTAAATTAGGTGTGCTGGGAGCTGAGGGGTCGTCCAGGTCTGGAGTTGAGAACTACTTGTCTAGCTGACTTAAAGCCTGAACATGAGGAGTGTTGTGCAAAATGTAGAAGTAGTATTGCCATGTCATTAGACATATTCGAAAAAGAAAATAGAGATGGTAAGGATGAGTAAAGTAAATGAATGGCTTTAATGTTTCTTTTACCAGTAACATTAGAAGTGGAAAAACATGGAGTTTTGAGAACCAGTGGAAGAGAAAAAGGAAGGCTCTGAGACTTCTGCAGTTGGGCTGCACCTAATTATTATTATTTTTTAAATCTCAATATGTCAATTATTTTGATAAGCCATTTTCTAAGTGATAGTTTTCTAAGCATACTCAATTATGCCAATGTGTCATGGCAGCCTAGATACAAGAAATAAGCATCATAGTGAGATTTGATGGAATGAAGATTGGACATGTTCTCCATGTCTCTGTGAGAGACAAGACTTCATTGATGTGCTTTCCTGATGGACTCTCATATGTAGAGTTCCTTGTCTTCTTCTAGACAGAGTGTGGGGGAAGAGAGACCTCTGCTACAGCTGCTGCTGTTCCAAACTTACTTAAAGAAATACTTCACAACTAATTAGCTTTGATTAGCCACCAGCTGGGAGAGCTGAATAATTGCTAATTGAGCAGTTTCAGGGTGCTAATAATACTTCACCCCCTATGGTACCACAAGGTAGCCGAAGATTCAAATCAAGCAGGAAACAATTGTAATTCGGATTCCATGCCATGCTGGCTGGTGGAAAACTTATTGTTCATTAGACTCATTGTATAAATGAAATGGTCTTAAAAACACTGGTGTCATGACAATGTGTTTATCTAGTTCCTCTGTCTCGAAGACACCTTAATAGCCCTCAGACTGAATTTAAGCAAATTGTTGAATGTCTAAATGTCTGTAAACCTGTAGTTACTGTACATGAGTGGCACATCAGTGTGAAAGGGTGGAAAGAGATATTTAATGTGTTCTCATTCACCTTTTTTCAATAACACAAAATTTGTTTCAGATATGTACTGGGGTCAGTTGCTAGGTAACAGACTGATTAGAAAACAATTAGCAGTCTTACTTAAGAAAAGATTTGTCCTTGGTGCATATTCTTTTTTTTCAGTTCAGGCTTTATTCGTCACACATGCATTACTGCAGAGTGAAATTCTTTATTCTTCGTATATACCAGATTCTTGTTAGTAGACAGGGGTCAGAGCGTAGGGTCAGCCATTTTACGGCACCCCAGGAGCGGACAGAGTTAAGGGGCTTGCTCAGGGGCCCAACAGCGGCAACCTGGCGGAGCTGGGGCTCGAACCGCCAATCCGTAACTCGGAGCCACCCCTGCCATTTAACGTTCATGTCAATTTCAGTGATTTTGATGGTATGATTTTGGATTTATAGTGGAATAAATTACTTTAACACTTCAAAATGATTAAAGCTCTCTCTTTGAGGATCAATGAATGGAAGTGAAAGCCTCATCTGCAGTGGTAACAGAGACCTTGGACATTAATCAATAGACAAGCCTTTAAGTAAGTCAAGAGGAAAGGGGAAAGCAAAAACAGCTTCCCTTTGTGAAAGTTTGAGGCGCAAAGGGGTAAAAACCATCTCCAGATTGAATCATCACCTGAAGTCTTTAATGTGTACATACATCCTATGAATAAGTAATAAAGGTCAGATAGGGTCATGGCCATACCAAACATGAAGTACTGAATATTTAATAACTGAATATTTCAAAGGTAGATTTCATAGTTGTTTTTCTTTTTCCCTTCAAAATGCTGTATATGTTTAAATCTTGTCTGCAGATGAAATTTTGTCTACTGTATATTAAGGTCTTTTCAGAAGAAAAAAAAGGTACTACGATAATTCTTTACAGTTTACGCATAGAATCCTAACAAGGCGGCAACAACAACAACAACAACAAAAAAAAGGCAAATTAAAATAATTAAAGACACTCAGAACTTTGAACTTTATATGCTCGAAAATAATCAGAGACACAAAGGTGTTCAAGTAAGCATTTAAATGGTTTGCAACAATTAATACATGTACCTTTGCTCCACTACAATTTCATAAAGAAATTAAAATAATTTTACTCTAAAATTAATTTAAACCTTTCAGGAACCCTTTCAAATCTGGAAAATTAGAGCATAATCATTATAATGTTAATTATATTTTTAGTTTTGGCCAGCTTGTTAAAACTCTTGCTACCAACTAACAGTTGTGTTCTGTGCATGTTCATTATAAGGTGATTATTATTAAAACCTTGTAATGAAAATTGGAGGATTGCAGAATTTGTTCTTCATTCAATAACGAACCTGGACTTATAATTTCTGTCCAAATCATTTACTTTTAAATATTTTAGGCACTTATCAACTTTTACTTAAGTCTAATTTATACAGTGTACTTCCTTAATTAGGAGAGCTTTTAACACAACCTTTTGCGAAATAAGATTTGATTTAGCGGAAGAATTGATTAAGCAGAAATGAATGCATTATGTTTCTTTTTCTTGTCTTTTTCTTGCTACTGTTTCATCTGGTTTAGGGACAAACTGATGAAGCAGAAAATGTACACGTTTTGTAAAGCTGCTTTGTGACAATATTCATTGTTAAAAGTGGTATGGAAATAAATTTGCAATAAAAATTTGAATGTTCGGGCCTCCGAGTGGCGCAGTGGTAAAGCGCTCGGCCTATCATCCGGAGATCGCTGGTTCGAACCCCGGGTGGCTAGCGCTTTCCTCCGAGTGTGTTATTCTGCCCCTAATGGAGCAAGCAGTTCGAAAAGATACGGGACAGTCTTCGCCCTCCTGACTGAGTGGTAGAGGTAGCCTTAATATGGGAGCCCCCCTAGCGACGGGGAGGAATTGGCTACGATTAATATTGGGGAGAAAATTGGAAAAACCCAAATAATAATAAATTTTTATTATTTTTTTTATGTTAAATTGTGTTCATTTTTTTCCCTTTTGCATAAAAACTCTTTTGTTTTTTCTCAGGTTGGCCCGGTTGGCTGTAGAATTGTTGATTTGTTCCTTTGCCTAAAGGCAAGCAAATCAGGGCCTCAAGCAGCTAGGTGCTAAAATATATGTTTATTTTTCAATGACCTTGTTACCACCAGCTGGCCCAAATAACTCAGAGATAAGAAGACACAAGTAACCAACATGCTATGCAGCATTAACCAAGGACTCCAAAATGCTAGATGTTTGATTAAATTGCTACAAAATAGCCTTATCTAAATACTCACTGCCTGATTTCCTGAAAGCTTTCCGGAACAATGAGAAGAATAGTGAGGGGATATTAGCACTTTGGTAAAAATCAGGCCAGATAAGAAAAAATCAATATTGCAGCCTAAAGCCTACAGCACTGAACAAATAAAAGAGAGCTTCTCTGAGTCCTCCATGAGTGTGTCTGTGTAGTGTAGTGTTGTGTGATGTATGATAAGGACTAACGTTCCCCTGACAAGTGTCCACGATCACAGCAGCAGGCGAATCTCGAATTCATCACACATAACAGGTGTTAATTCATTCTCTCACACCAATCTCTGCTTTCCACAACCTCTCTCTCTCTCTCTCTCTCTCTCTCTCATGCCTAGCATCATGTCCTTTTTTCTTTCAGACTCTACAGTCTTCTGAGATGGCGTATCTTATTTGAACACCGAAGTAGAGACCCGGTCTTTCTTCAGGGAGCTTTTAAAATGCAGATATAGTGCTATCTGTGAGTCATCTCAGAGCTCTTTCTCTTTTAGTATTGAACGCTTGTCAGGAAAAAAATCATGACCTTCAATCGAATGATCTATTTTCCATTCAGTTTTCATCCAAATAGTAAGGTTCCAAAATATTAGACTTTCTAGTTCCGTTAAGATGACAGAATACAGTATAAGAAAAATGTGGTTGTATAGTGTGTGATTTTGTCTAACATTCGCTGCTTGACTTTACAGATTATTATTGAGATAATCATCACATGTTATAAATGGCTTAAGGATGTAATGGCTTAAACATTCAATAACAATTTCAACAAATTGGTGGAATTGTTGTCAATCAATATGCAATTCCTCTACAAAGCATGCTACTGTGTTCCCTGAAATGAAAGCAATGAAAGCACAAATCACAGATTACCTTAAGAAATGCAACCTAAGATTTTGAAATAAAAGTTTAGAATGTAGAATTTGCTAATTTGGTGCACGGCATAAAATGCAGTTGGATGTACATCAGGGAAACCTGGAGGCTTTTCTTCAACCACATTTGTAGTGCAGTTATTCAAACCCTTTAGCAACAATGCACACAGCACTGACATAAATAATAAGAATTTAGAAACTTGAAAACAAATGTCATCTTTTGACATGACAACTGTGGCTCGTTTATGTTATATAGAGCAGTTTGCTGACATTTGTCTTGTCCACTCGACCTCTTAGACTGAATACTGCAAATCAACTTTATTCTATACTGAAACATTTTTATTGTGGCCTTCCAGAATGACACCATCACTATCCAGAATACACCGAATGATTTGATGAGGATAAAAATGATGTAAATCATATGCTACAGTCAATGAAATGTTAAATCAATTAAACACCTACTGGATATTTTGGCCTGCCTTTGTCTGCCTTTTGTTCCAACGTCATCTTCAGGCCATCTTTTTGGAAGAATGCTCCAGTGTTCAAACAGCTCATGATGGTCACACAACTAGCGAACTCAAATAGATGTAATTTCCACTATTAATCATAGCTGTGATTTTCAATGTCTAAAGCTACCAAGCATATGCAAAGGAACAACCTCACTAAATGTCAGCTTATGCTGCTCCCATATAGCTACAGTAGCATAATAATCAGAAAATTGCTTTATTTATAAAAACCATAGTTTATAAAAAACACATAAAATTATGATTTTGTTGTTTGTCACTTGGAGTATGACAAATTTAAATTGAACATGGATAAAAAACTGAAAATAATAACGCTCTTTTATGTTTCTTATACCCCATTATGTATTTTACATACAGATGTGTTATGGATCTGTTGGAAATGATGTTTAAATTAACTCCATTGCACAGGAAATGCATGGGCGTTTCCTCCAATATACTGTAATTCCTTTACAGGATAGTCTATTGAAAAATCTACTGTATATACAAACACCCTTGCTGTTCCACAAATCCACTTTAAGCCATTTCTTAATATAACATATTAATATATCTTTATAAAGATTTTGTATGGAAGTATGGAAGGCTCACCATGCTAGCCGATTTATACGAGCCAATCTGCAATACAGACGAGCATTTAGTACTGCCTATGTTACACATATACACAAACCAATACAAATTCTGACACTGTTGTTGTGATCTGCTATAATATTGTCTGGCCATGAGGAATTAAAGTGACTGGCCAGTATGAAGTAGGAGGGACTGCTGAGATGGATGGTATATGGATGATGCATGATTGGCTTCCTGACTAATGCTCATGGTAAGTTAGAGTGACACAGTGGGAGAAACATGGAGTCACGAAACGATTATGGGGGGGGGGGGGGGGGGATGACAGCCTCTCTGACATCTCTCCTAGTGCCCAACCACATGAGACAGAGTGATAGGGAAAGCCACTCAGATAAAGCCTCAGTGCCTCGCTGCCCTATGAGCAGTGTGCTACAGGCTCCGCCACCCCCGAAGAAGCACTGTGATCTTTAGAGCCTTTTATGTTTCTGACAGTTTGCTACATTATATCGCGTATGATGTGCTTGATATACTTGAAATGAAACATTGGTAAATCTTTGATACAATTTTACATGCTTTGCATGCACCTCTATTCAATGTCTGTCATTAGTAGATTATGGTTTATAGTTAATCTGTTCATGGCCTGAAGCATGTACAATTCGTATTGTTGCTAAAAACAGGACGGCCAATATATCTCAGGTGAAACACATCCTCGGGATCTCATCCGTCAAGCTTCTTTCAAAACACCCTTCCAGTTCTTCGCTCAATCATTGACAACAGCAGAGTTGTCCCGAATGTCAGACTGACAGGCTTGCACTGTGAATCAGAAGAGTTTCTTGGCAGGTTGACTTTCTGCCCTCAGATTTATTCAAATGTAGCACTGAGTTGCACATTTCACTGTAAGCAGAGCTGCTCAAAGGACATGATGGCTGCCTCTGATATTCAGATCTGGCACTTCACCTGGAAGAGTTCCCAGACATCTGGAGCATAATGCACATGCTGAATACGATCAAACAGCCACATGTCCTCTTCAGCCAAAAGGGTCCCCGTTCCCATGCCTTAATTTCCCTCTCATATATTTCCATTTCCTAACAGATTTCAAATTCCCTTTTGATATCCGATTTCCAATTTCACTTCCACTCTGCCGCCCTCAGGTCTGCAGGTATTATCAGACATGGCAGCGTCTAAAGACCCTGCCATTTACATTCCATCCAGGGAAATGTCACAGTGCAGACGTGTCCCGTTGAGGTAGACAGATGGACCTTAGGTATGCAGTGGTGCTGGAAATAGAAATGGTCCTACACTGACCTGTGGAGAACATTGATGAAGTTCAAGAAAGAGATCAATAAAAAAAAAAAGAACCTGACATCTTCAATAACAACCTGACACACATCACACATTTAAGGAGCAAGTAAAATGCTGTACTGAATGTGCAAAAAAATTTAAGAAACAAAGAAAGATGGCAAATATTTGTAGAAGCTAATATTCAAAAATAGGACGGAAAGAAACAGGAAATAAATATAGGCATGTGTTCCAAACAGGTCTTAAAATAACCAGGTCCTGTTTTTGTTGAATACTCGTGTTTGTGCTGCAATAATCTTAAGCCTATTGCTTTTTAATATACTACCTACACGGTCTGGCCAAAAAGTCTTTGCAGAAGAGTGAAATTATTGACCAGCATCAAAGAAAGAAAACAACTACAGAAGTTTGAATTTACTGGAATTGGCCCTTTTGACCCGTCCATGTTATTGTGATAAACTGTCCATTTTGTGGACATTACAGTATGTCGTAAAAAAAAGGAAATCATGTATGGAGATCACTTAGATGCTTGATGAAGTTGCAGACTAAAACATCGAAAGTAGAAATCACGGCTACGCATGTTAAACAGTGCATTTCCATACTTGATGAAGACCACTTGATGAAAACACAGGATTGGGAGTAAATAGCTGTGTGGCCATAGTGAGACTAATCAGGAAGGAAGGGCTTTAATTTGCAAGATAGCAATAAACATTGGAGCTTAGGTTTATTTCTATTCCAGGGTGCATCAGGGTAAGAAAGCGATAAAGTGATGCACCCATCATGTCTGTATGTCTGTCCAGCCCATTTTGTCACAGCATCATGTACAACGATCTTGACAGAATGAAACTTTGCAAGTGCTTCCGTATTTGCCTGAAGTTATTTTCACAAAACACAAATGTGCGACACAGCATAGCTTACTCCAAAAAAGGGTATGTAACTTTAGAAAACTGAATCATCAAAGATTTACGGACAGATCAATGTATGTTAATTTTTCTTATGGGAAGTTTAAAACCAGTTTGTCTCATATGTTCCGAAACCACGACTCTAATAAAAATCAGACATGTGGAATGCCACTATAAGGTAAAATGGTCAGCTTTAACCTTTTTACTATAAAAAAAAAACTCATTACCTGTCAACTACAAGTGCTAACAGAAGTATATTTTATTAAACATGCTGTTAGTTTATTTCTGACCTTCATTTTAAAGCAGTTTCTAAAGTTTTTACAGTTTACATATGAACCTCCGGGCAATATGTGGATCTTTGTGGTTAGTAATAACCAGTAACCGTGAAAAATCAAGAGGTTGCTGAGGATCCAATTATTTAGTTGTTGTCAAGAACTCATGAATATGTTTAATAAGTAACCACAACACCCCTGATAAGATAGCAAGGTCATACATCATGCTAACTAGGTTTGTACTATGCATTCTGGCTCGTGATACTATATACATTTCTGTTATGGCAGAAATCATTGTGACGACTGACAGCTAGATTGAACGCATTTGCAGTCGACTGGTTGAAAGCATTTGAATATACTGTTTATCCTCTCACATGGTTCAATTCACACATGAAAAATAAGTGTGATACCTGTGACAGAAAGCAGCAGGTGAGAATTGTTCCAAAATCATATTGTAGGCTGTGCCTTAGTTTTGGTCCGATCCAAAAATACAATATTATTTTGTGTTATTTTGAAAAACAATTAAAAAATGCAGACAGTACAAAATACAAACCAGAACAATAGATTTCAGAGACCTGCTTATGTACATGCTAACATATTTGAATTTGTATTTCTTAATAAGGTGGCTTAGTGGTTAGCACTGTCTTGTTGGACGTCAAGGATTCGGGTTCGATTCCTGCCTCGGGTCTGTGTGCATGGAGTTTACATGTTCTCCGCGTACTTGGTAGGTTTTCTTTGTGTTCTCCACATTTCAAAGACATGCAGATTAGGCCAACTGGTGTTAACAGGCGGGAATCGAACCCTCAACCCTGGAAGTGTGAGTCCACAGCGTTAACCACTACACCACAGTGCTGCCATTGAATATAATGAGTACTACTGAAAAAAACAAACAAATCTACAATGGTGACTGAGTCTGGAGAAGTTGTGTGTCTAGCTCAGAAGGCTAAGGCACTGTTACTGATTGTAAAGTTGACGGTTCGGCTCCAAGCTCCACCAGGTTTCCACTGTTGGGCCCTTGAGCAAGGCCCTTAACCCTGTCTGCTCCAGGGGTGCTGTATCATGGCTGACCCTGCGCTCTGACCCCAGTTATACTGCGCTATGCCAAGAAGGAATTTCACTGTGCTGTAATGTAAATGTGACAAATAAAGGCTTAACTTAACTTAAAGTACAGTAGATATGCCACATGTTACCAAATATTACTCATGTTAAGCAAATCACTTTATCTTGATTCTATACACAATGATTCTATATCCTATGTCATGTAAACACTTGGTGTGAGGTGGGAGTACCTTAGATAGACTCTCTAAGCATAAACATACTATAATATAATCCAAAGTAAACCCATGAAACTGTCAATTCTACCCACTGTGCACCACTAGGGCACTCAAATGCTAGATTTATTCTACTTAAATTTTCCAACACAGCTGTGTATTTATAAAACGTTCGTTACCCATGCTGTAGAGATGGACTCTTGTGTATAATTGAAAAAAAATAAAAATCTATGCAAATTGTTACACTGATTAGATTCAGTAGATTTAAACCACATATTTAAACATTCACAACTTGCAGTGAATTACAAGCGGCCTAATCTGTAAGTTTCACTACTAAGACCGGAAAAGAAATAAGGAGATGAAAAAGAGAACATTAGATATAAAAGAGCAGCTAATGACAGAGACAAAAAGGAAATGAGGACAAAAGAGGCAGGCAATAAGAATGAGTTGTAAATCCGTCCGAAAGTGTTAGTCCGGTCTTTCATGCAAGCGCTTATGTAAATGTAATCATTTCTTTATCTCATCTGCAGACCAGGTTCTTTTAGTCTTTTTCTAAGATGCATACACCTCTGTGTTTGTGTTTGTAATTAGGGGCATGTAACGACACAGCAGCTCTGCTGGAGCATTACTGTGACACGATGTGGAAAGCAACGAAGATTTATTGCTAAATTATGCACATCTACATGTGACTTTCCTCCATTTTATCTTGTAGAACAATCCTCTAAATGATTTTATTTTATATAAAATTTTTATATAAAAAAAAAAAATATATATATATATATAACCATATAAAACCATTCAGAATGAGAAATCACTACACAATACATTCTAACCACAATCCTATCTCTTCACTGCTGGAAACCCTGATTACGTTTCCAACAATTATATAAAACACAATAAAAGGAAATAGTGGTTACATTCAGTTAAACACGTTGAGAAAGGTTTTGCATCCACCTTTAGTTCGGAATAGTTGATGGGATTTTTGAGTGTTATCAATGTAATCGGAGTAAAACAAGGTCCATATGGCTCTCCTGCTGAAAAACAATCATCTAGTATGTAGTGAACACCGTTTTATGGTACATAAGCTTGATGGGTCCATCTTACCCACCTTTACAGATGGGGAACTAGACAAATGATGAAGCCATACTGTAGGCATCCCACAGGGCTTTACTGACATTACTACCGTAATGAGTGTTCAAAATGAGATTGGTAAGTGATATCTGAAATGGAATAGCTTGTGCTTTATACAGTATATTCATAACAAATAGTAAAATAATAACAACAAATGACAATAACATTAAAAGTGTTTCTCATATCTCTTGCTGATTAATAATTTTTTAACACGTTGGGATTATATTATACACTAGTGAGACATTAACAGGAGTTTTAGCTAGAGAGAGAGAGAGAGAGAGAGAGAGAGAGAGAGAGGCTGAAATACTGATAGCGAGACAGCTATCTAAAGGAAATATATTATCTGCTGAAGAGTGCTTGGTCATTTTTCAAAATGTCTAAAAGTGTCTCCTAACTATGTTTTTGAATGTCTGTGGTACAACAACAGTCCTTTTGTTGTCTACAGCAAGTGGAAAAAAAAGCCTTATAAGATGCAACTGGACAAAGCTATGATGAATGACTGGATTTATTCAAGAATAAAACCTGAACATGTCACAACCTGTGTATTGTATCCTATATTTAAATATCTTTTGACTATGAAAGGGGTAACTGGTAGATATGTTTTATTCTGTAGAAAGTATGGTAAAATAATAAAAATGCTCCCTGCACTAAGAGAATCAGACAGATGACACACGGTGATGTATTTTTAAAAAGAGAACTTTTGATCTATTGGCAAATGTAAAGCATTGAACTTAAATGCACGTCTAGAAACGGTCACTAAAAGGAATACAGATAAGCTATAATGAAGTTCTACAATTTTTTAAAGTATAAATAAAAGAATACTAACTGTTACTATGACACAGACAGTGTTTCACTTTCATACGCCATATAGTACTTATTTTTTTATGACATTCTGACAGATTAATGCACAAATAATGATACACTCAATTAATAAAACACGGCAATGTGAATATTACATATTACAGCGCAGCAAATTCTTTAAATAAATAATTCAAATATTTTCACTGTGATATATTTTGTAGTATTTGTTCCATAAAGTCCACATTGCAGATATTCTTTTCACATTTACTTGCTTGTCACGTACAGTATAAGAAAACAAACTATTTTGTACTTTATGCTATATATACTGTATAATCTGCTGCTCCTATCATTGTAGTGTTTTATACTCCTTATTGTTTATAATCATACTGCTGCAGTCACCAATCTTTTTATATTGCTTGTATTTCATTTGTACATTTTTCTTTGTAAATTGTACTTATTTTATTTGCAGTGTCAATATTATTTTTACTTTTGATTTATTTTTAGATCACAGAAAGTTGTGATGATTTCACTTCAGGTTGCATTGTATATGGTTGTATGTAATAAATAAAATGTGTGACAAAGTTATTGGAAGAACTCTGGCATATTCTCTAGCACACTCAGTAAAAACTAACAGTTGTTTTATTTACAGTACTGTGCTAATTTTTTAGTTGTGTGTAAATGTTCAGATTTGACACACATTTTTTCTTTCTTTCTTTCCTCTTTTTTATTATTATTATTATTATTTGTTTACATACACACACACATTGCTTTCAGACAATGATGTTGCACTGATTTTTCTCAAATTTTAAGGTCTTGGACATGCATGGAGCAGTGCCCTCACTGCCCTATCGAGTCTCCACAGAGTTATCATTGCAGCAAGTGGGCAAAAATGGCATCTGAATCAAGTGCTAATACGAGTCTGCTGAGAGAGGAATCACTCTGCCCCATGCTTCCTCTATGAAGATTACCAGTGACAGAGGAGCAGTTACTGACGGGATTGACAAAATGATGGGTTTATGTTGAACTTGGCCAAGATCTTGTTTTATAGCAAGTAACAGGAATGAAATGAAATACATTTCTGCCGACAAAGGGAAAATGGAAGTGCAATGTTTCTATGATGTACCAGAACCGTTTATATTATCTAATATGTTGCAAAGATTGGATAGAAAGGAAAGGGCATTATGGAGCAGACAATGTGTGTATATCAGAAATGCATGAGGGCCATAGTGACCTTGTTTTGCACACAGGTTTAGAAAAAGAAGAAAAATGTGACTTACTTTTCCATTGTACAATTTTAGGGATTATTTATTAATTTATTAATTAATTTATTTTTAAAATTTATTTATTTATTATATTCTTTTTGTGTATGTGTGTGTGTGTGTGAGGTGTGTGTGTGTGTGTGGTGTGTGTGTGTGTGTTTTATACTGTATGTAGGTGGGCTGGAAATTATACTGAAACCTAGCAACCCTACTTAATTATATTAGCTTTTCTAAATGCACCTAATGTTGCACCAATATCAATGCTGTCCTGCCTCATCAAAATCTATAGTCACCTTATCTTATTCCAGAACAAGATTCATCACCTTTCTATGGGTTTCATAAAAGAGGTTGTTGAAAAAAAGCTGCTTACAAAAATATCTCTTGAGTGCATGCATTGCGGTTATGCTGTGTTGCAGATGGAAAATATCATGCTGCTTTTATACAGAGGGAATTTGTAAATGAAGTCCTTACAGAGCTGTACCTCATGACCAATTTATGCAATGCTTTCTTAAGTATGGAGCATTAGAGTTTGCAAATGAACTAACTACTTTCCATTACATTACTTCTCTCTCTCTCTCTCTCTCTCTCTCTCTCTCTCTCTCGGTTCCCTTTAAGCCTTCTATTCAAGGACATAAAAGCAACAAGGTTTAGATTTTACAGGGTAACACAATTCATGCCTTTATCATTGTGTGAGAACAGACTTGAAAAGGGCCCTGGGCGATGCACAGACTATAGGCAAGTCCAAACACAAAATGCATTAGTAAGGCTCTGTAGATCAGAGAGGAAGAAGCATGGGGAACATTTAGAGTGAGCTGTTAACTTGAGGAGAAAGAGACTGGGGGAGAAGAGGTCAACTTAAAAAAATAAATAAATCCTAGTCCCACAAGAGTGCTGAAAGTCCGCCTTACCTAAGATCCACAATCAAAGCTCAGATAAGGATGTCAACCTCACTCCAGCGCACCAGTGCCACTTCTGAAATATGACTCTGCATCCTGTAATAACACAACACAGAGAGCATTCAATTACAACCATGCCTTTGCCAAGGTCCTTCTCCGGGGGCAGGGGTGTTGTATATACACCAGGCTGCCTATATCTGTTCCCCCCTGGGTTGAGTTATGGCCCTCCACCCAGACTACTGCAGCTCAAATCAGCTCCACACTCGGGGGGGAGTTGTGTGAAGTTGGGGGGTGGCGGAGGGGAGGGGGGGGGCCCTCCCCTCCGCCACCCCCCAACTTCACACAACTCCAGATAACACACCACCTCCCATTTAATTAAAAGTACACAATTATTTCATAATGATTTATAGGGCTGTCATCAGGCAGGGGGAACGAGATAGAGGCAGAATGTGAACTTCTCATTTTTTTCCTCCTCTCATTTTGACAGGGAAGGCAGAGCAAAGTCAATTGTTTTGTCTCTCTCCTTGTAATCTGTTGAGGCTTCTGAAGACTTCAATAAAAATTGTGCAGCACATCACGACATGACCTGCTATTTGCAGTAATTGAGGTAGAGTAAAAGTATTTTGTGCTTAGAGCTGGGAAAGAATGATAAGACAAGCTTGTCAGAGTGGCCCTGAGCAGATGGCCAGCCAAAGAACATAATTATATGGAAACAGGAGTTAGAGGAGTTAATTAAAGGCATTGCTCATATCTAATACTGTTAATATAGATGGCCAGATATTCACTACTTCAGCATTTCTGCCTGCACAATTCATCCTCATTCCTATAGCACCTGTGACAGATGTGAGTTGTTTGTGCAGGGACTTGCAGGAAATGAGTTGAAATTGTCCATTCAGGACTTTGTGCCTGGGACCCAACTTTCAGATTTTGCATTTCTTTCTAACCTCATGAGACCTAAAAATTTAAATTTTGTCTGCCTTGTTATGTTTTCTCACTATTTGCATTTATTAGGACCTAAATATGGAATCCAATAAATGTCATCTGTTTAGGGGTGGAATAATACCCGTGCTTCTATGAGCGTGTACTGTACTGTAGATACTGTACATACTGTACGCATATACAACATAGATATGATGTCGTCAGATGATGATGATTTCAGGTACCTTCACTTAATTCTCAGCTGCTTCTGTTCTCTCATATTTCCAAACCAGGAAATATGTCAACAATTCATGAACAAAGTAAACCACTGAAATATTAATCTCCAGAATACATATGGCAATTTGTAGGCATATCTGTATGTATATATTTTTTAGAAGATTGTTTATTTAACACATTCGTCTAATGGTGTCTTATTTCGAGCTGTTTAATAACAATGGTCATTTACACTCTAAAATGTCTTTCACACGAAAAGGATCTGGTTCAATCTATGACAGAATATGTGATAATGTCTATTTTCCATATGAGATTAAACAACATAGATCCTCTAATGATGACCTGTAATTAAAGAAAATTATTGCCTCTGGCTTACATTATCAATCAGAGGGCACCAGCATCATGCAGAACATTTAATCACGTAAATAGAACTATTCTTCAAAGAGAGCTTTATATAGATATCTTGCCTGAGTACCCTGGATAGGATTCCCACCCAATATGCCCAAACCTTGCCCACTGGATGCAGTGCCCATCACAAGCCCGGACAAAATGGGAAGGTTGCGTCAAGAAGGGCATACGGCATTTAATCGGATGGTTGGTTGTGGCAACCCTTTAATCGGAGCAGCTGAAGAAAGACCAACAACAACATCTTGAGGTTATACGAATATTTTCCCATCCATTAGCAGGTTTTGTTTCGATTTTTACCACTCCTGATCAGACTGTAGCTGTCCTTTTGAGTTTCACATCATCCGAAGTCAGGGATGTTCAAAGTCCAGCCCCAGGGGCAATGCAGTCTGTGAACAGATGATAATAGACAGACATCTCTCTTAAATGTTTGCTAGGTGGCTTGCTGGCCAACGCATTCTTTGCTGGCCAAGCCGTTTTAACATAGTTAAACTAAAATGCAAGAACCTTTTTATTTTCTAACTATACCTGCAAATTAATACACCAGATGTCAAGAGACTGTGCAGTATTTAAGGAATTTAATGAGATAATGAGAGCTTATTAAACAATTTAAGGGCTATTAAAACTATTCTGAAAAACTGAAACAGCTAGAAGCTATCCTGACAGAAGAAGCTTTTTATCAGAGCCAATAGGAAAAAGAACTTTACAAGAGCTAATAAGTGACAATCACTAAGCAAAGAAAAACTTTTACAAGTTCTTGAAAGAACTCTTAACTAAAATGGATTTGCAATTGGGGGAACGTATTAAAAGCACCATAATTGCTAAAATGTTCACCCAATTTGGATGTAAATACCCTCAAATTAAAGTTGAAGGTCTGCATTTCAATTTCCCATGTACTGTGGTAGACATTTATGATTCAAGGACCAACTGTGTATGCATGGTGTTTTTAAAGCATATATTTAGAATAATACATAGGGAGTAGTTGGCAAGTGGGCTAATCTGTACCCCCTTTATAAAAACAACCCTGACAAGCATGACGTCTACTGGGTAGAGCATGACGTCTATTATAGTAGTGCACCAATTATGTAATTTTCATCTAATTTTCATGTCAGGGTCAGAGCTTTGTCTTCTTTATCTTCAGTCACAATGGCACCAAAGCTCATATTATAAAATCTACTACTATGAAACTCATGACCAATGAATGATTTTATACACTACTGTTTTGCTTTGCATTATCAAAAACGATGCGAAAACCTGACATTGTACATGCAGCTTTTAAATACTGTATATCATTTGGAAAATGCAAAATACTAGACAGTAAATACAAGTAGTGACAGGTAATGAAAATCTGGAGCTGTCTGAAAATAGTTATATTTCTGCAATGCAAATATACATTAAACAGCCAACCATATTGGTTTAAAAACTGGAACTGTTTAGCAGATGAATGCACCAGAAATTGAGTGCGTAAGTCACAGAGAGGAGAGGATGCGGAGGAGATTTATTTTCTTTGACAACGACGGTCTTCCATCTCCAAAAGCAGTTCTCACGAGTTTTCTTTTCATTTAGAGATGATGGTGAGAAAAGGCAATTGCAGGTAACTTAATACAATAACTGACCACATCTAGTTGCTTACCATCATTTTATTCAAAAAGCAGGCAGAATATCCATGACACCCTTTACCCACCTGAATGAATGTTTGAAGGATAAAGCAGCTAAAGGTCACCTACCTCGTACTTGAGGCATTCAGAATGGATGCTACATTACTGGGAATTAGTGAATCGATTTGTGGGTTAATACTATGATCTGGATACAATGCGAAACTTCATTAGACATCTGAGTTGCCTTGGTAACGGTGTCTGCTGCTGGGATTCTAAGTTATTTCAGTCCAGATAAAACCTGTCCTCTGCTGTCAAGATTCCCTTTTAGCATTCACTCATACCTCAAATTCGATATAGTTTAATACATTAATACTGTATCTTGTTCAACACATTTACAAATCTCACTGTATGACCATTATCAATGTTTTACTATAAACATTCTTGGGATTTCTTGCCCCTTCTTATTTGTTACGGATTTTAGTCTAGGCCCAGAATTATCTGACAGTGATTTATACCAATATCTATTTTTAAAACTGACTATACAAATAAAATTATTTAAGTTGAAATTAAATTAACTGCCTCAAAATCAGATCTAACACTGATCAGAACACTGTAAGATACATAAACTCCATTATTCCAGATTAAGAACTTGCTATTATGTTATCATGGCAACTATTGTGTGTGTGAAATATGTGTTTAAATAAAATATTTAAAATTAAAATCTTTCCCTTTATTTAAAGAAATATATCTACATTATGCGGACTCAATGTTTCACATTTAAAAATTCAAATATGAAAATTGGGAACAGTTGTGTTAGACAATCTAACACATGTTTCATTACCAGCAGATGCAGAGTTTAAAAAAAAAAAAAAAAAAAAGAACAGATGAAATTTTCCCCTAAACATCAAAATATTGAAAGAGATTAAAGCACCATGCAGTGCCATTTTACGTTCACATTCGAATCCATTTTAAGATGAGTGTGCAGCATAACAAAATAGAGAAAACTTGAAAGGCTCTGAAATCTTTTCATAATTACTGTATTATTCCCAAAATAGTCTTGTTCTCAAAGACTGAAAAGAGCAAGATAAAGCCAACAAGGTAAAGATTAAAATATCTCTTAACGGTTATGCTATAGATATTTAGATCATTTTTCCATAAAAAAAGAAGATGATGACTTTATTCTTGCATAAAGTAGAGCATAAAGAAGTACAGTCTGCCCTGCTTTATTGTCATATCATACTGTAGGTCTGTTTAGTACTCAGTAACAGCAGGATTCTGTCAGTTCCTTTCAGATGAGAACAAAAAGAAACCGTCACTACTAGTCTCAGGTGAACAGCTGGATACATATCAAAATGAGTTGGCTTTCTTCTGTATGAAATTCAGCCTCTAGATGACCCAGGTTTGCTGCTCTTTAAAGTGTCTACTGATTATTTTAGGCCATCTGTTATATTCCCAAACGTTTCCCACTATCTTAACTTAATTCCTCTACTTGTAGTTATGAAATAACTTTTCAGTTATAAAAATAACAATTCTGGCATATCTTTGGATATTACTGCTTACTTTTGAAAGACTAGACCAACAAAACTGAAGCAGAGACCTGAAAAGTCTTTGATCATTAAAAATCTATATTATGGTCACTTTTTTTTAAAACATAAAATTTAACATCACCACTGTTAGGCCTGGCAGGGACAGATGTTGGGATTCCATACAGGCTGCATGAAATGGAAAAGCATTGGTGTGTTTGGTTATTTCTACAAAAATCTACTTTTTTTTGACCCACAATTACCACCCAGGAAAGGTGAAGGCTAACAGGCATGTCCCTCCAGTCACTTCGTCCTGCTCCATGACATTAATGGGCAATGTAACACACTTGGAAGAAAGCAATAGCTATTCTCTTCAGCATACATGAGCTCACAAATCCTCCACTCCCTGTGATTGGCAGGCAAGAGAAAAAATGTCTTCTTCCTGTCTAGAGAACATGGCCAATTCTACTGCCTTGACTCATGGCCATGAATAGCGTTGCCAGTGTCAAGATTCAAACCTGCATCTCCAGGCTAACAAGGTCAATGCTTTTCTATTGGATCTGTTGAATGGAGCCAGCACAAGCCTTATATGGAAAATCCAAGGAATCAATAAAATTGGACTGGAATCAGGGAGAGGGGAAATGATTGGATTAACAAAGATTAAGCAAAATCAAAGGGAATGGACGAAACAAAAGTCAAACCAGAAAACAACTTTTATTTAACCTGTTTAATCAGTACAGCTTAGCTTTTAATAGACTATCAACTCTTGCTTAGCTCCTGCTGGACTAAAACTCTGCATCAAAACCAGCACCATTGTGGATATGATTGGGCTCTGGTAACACACTTAGTCTAACGCTGTATCTAATGTATGTATAATTTGATAGCATTTATGAAATATTCCAGAAGTTAAGTATTGATTGCACTGGAATATTTATAAGGCAAAAAATATTACTTAATATCCCCAGTAACCTACAGTACAAGCTCTGTGATCTCAGGAGATCTTTTTCTATTTCTATTTCAGTTCAATACAATTGTTTTTATAGAGCACTTTTAACAATAGGCATTTCACAAAGTAGCATTACAGAAATCTCCATGTGGAAGCAACCCTGAGATGGACTAAAAAAAGCAACCCATCCACTTCAATAAATCTTTACAATATACAGTTGAGGAAAATTAAAGGCAAACGGCAATAAGTTTGTGATGAAAGGATGTTCAGTATGAGCATATTGTGAGTAAGAGACTTCGGATAACACAGGGCAGTCTAAAAAAAAAAAATTATATTACAGCTATGTACAGTAGAGGCGGCATGGTGGCTTAGAGGTTAGAACGGTCACCTTGCACCTCCAGGGCCCGGGTTTGCTTCCTCCCTGTTTTTTCTCCCCGTGCCTGGTGGGTTTCCTCTGTGTACTCAGGTTTCCTTCCACAGTCCAAAGACATGTAGATTAAGCTAACTGCCTTTCCCAAATTGCCCTTAGTGTGTAAATGAGCATGTGTATGTGTGTGTGCTCTATGATGGATTGGCACCTCATCCAGGGTGTACCACACCTCGTGCCCTAAGTCTCCTGAGATGAGAGGCTTCAGGCGCCCAGGACTCTGCATACAGGATGAAGCGGTATAGACGATGTGTGAGCTATGTAGGAACATCACACAAAGTATGACAAAACTAATTTACAGTGGTGTGAAAAACTATTTGCCCCCTTCCTGATTTCTTATTCTTTTGCATGTGTTACAGGCCTCAGGCCGCTGTGACCTGTTGACAGATTAGATGTCCTGTTTCAGACAGGAAAAAAGTAGACATTAGTGGCTTGCGTTCAGTCAGGCTGTTCTCTGTCTGAAAAACAGAGGCCTGACGGTTGCCTTCGCAACCAGCGCTCACTTTGGTGCATACCCCCCTAGTGGCGGACCTTGACAATTACCGTCTAAAATATGGCAGTTCAACCCATAGTCAAATATACCAAATTTTTTTTTTATTCTTTATACACACAGAAAAACACAAAGCAAATCTTAACATACACAATTGTTACAAACTATTGATGGGTGTCACACACTCCCCAACAAAATTAAAATGGCTCCTGACATTTCTATTTGTATCTTATTTATTTAATATAAACCAAACTCAACACTTTAAATACTACTCATGCCACTTTCTTAACCCATGTAATTTGACATTTGAGGCAAACCCATTAGGTTGTAAGGGTGGGGCCAATACACTGGTGAGAAATAGTGGGGTGGAGAGACAGTGTAAGGTATCCAATGATACGAGTACCTATCCCAAAGTGTAGTGTAGGGTTCGGTATATACCTCTGCACTATCGACTGATGGGTGTACTTGTCGTGAAGGTTGGCCCATGTGCCTACTTATAATGTGTTATAAGTGAACCATGTGACTGGCCGCCTTTCTCTACTAGATCTCCTGGGTGCTTGCTTCCCTGCCTCTGGGGTTGGCCCAGGTCCAGCTTGTGCCTTGTCTAGAGCCGGTGACTCAACTCCACTCCCTCTCGTCCCTTTCACCTCCACTTGCAAGTTCCTGATCTTGCTCACTGGATGGTTCTGGTGCTTTCTCACTTTGCTCGTTACCAGGTGGTCTGATCCTGTGTTTCACACCTCTTTCCCTGACAGGTTGTTTATAGTGGATTGTAGCACATGTTTCAGTAGGTTTACCAGAAGGTAAAACATCGGTTCGGGTTCTGTTCCTCAAGACATACCTTAACTCGTAGTAAACAGAGTTATTCTCATCATCCGAACCTGTTTCACTGTGATATTGTGTTTTTGTCTCTTTGCTGCTGATTTTCCATCTCGTCCTCTTCTCAAGGGGTGCTTTTGTTTTACTATTTCCTGAAGGTAGATCAACAGGTAGGTCATTAACGAGATGCAACAAGTTGCGATGCAGGACACGGGATCTTTTTCCATCCATTTCTGAAACAACTGTGTAAACTGGATTGTCATTAATCTGTTCCTTTACTACATAGATTGTGTTCTCCCAATAAGACCTCAGCTTTCCAGGCCCTCCCCTTTCACTCAGGTTCCTTACTAATACCCGGTCCCCAGGTTGCAATACTACTCCCTTGACGTGTCGGTCATAGTATTTCTTACCACGGGCACCTAACTTCCTGCTGTTTTCTGATGCAATCTGATAAGCTTCAGTCATCAGCTCTGCCCATTTTTTGGCATAACTCTTTGCTGTCTGGGGCTCTTAGACAACCTGAACAACAGATCTATCGGCAGTCGTGGGTGCCGGCCAAAGAGTAGGAAAAAGGGGGAATACCCGGTCGCCTCATGCCGTGTACAATTGTATGCGTGCACAATTTGAGGGAGAAAGTCTTTCCACCTCTCCTTTTCCTTCTCTTCTAGAGTCCTGAGCATTTGTAACACGGTCCGGTTAAACCGTTCAGCTGGGTTGCCCTGGGGGTAATAAGGTGTGGTTCGCGAGTGTCCCACTTTACTCCGCTGTTGCAGAGTCTGAAAAAGCTCATTCTCGAACTCACGCCCTTGGTCATGGTGCAGTTTTAGAGGGTAACCAAATCTGGGAATGTAATCATTAAAGATTTTCTCGGCTGCGGTTTTTCCCGACTTGTTACGAGTTGGGTAAACTTGTGCATATCTTGTAAAGTGGCCTACGACAACCAAGATGTACTGGTAACCTCCCCTACTAGGCTCTAAGTGCAAGTAGTCAACTGAAACAAGTTCCATGGGTGAGTTGGTGATTATACTGGACATTGGGGCCCTTACGTGCATCGCCGGCTTCTTTTGTTTTATGCATGAGCACTGTCTTGTGACATACATTTCTATTTCTCTCCTCATATAAGGCCAATAAAATCTCTGTCGTGCCAAACTGAGAACTCGTTCTGCGCCCACATGCCCCATGTCATTATGGAGGTGCTTCAAAACCAATGATTTCAAGCTGACTGGTAAGACTAGTTGCTGTCTCTCTGCAGTCTTACGATACAGAATACCATCTTCGACACATAATTTAGTCCATTCATGCATAACTTTTTTGGTAGTCCCTTTCACACTATGCTTCATGTCATCTGTAAGTGGTCTGTTTAACTCTTTCATTTTCAAGATCTCACTGATCACAGGATCCTCTCGTTGAGCTTTCTGCAGTTCAGCAGGGTCTATGGGCAACAGAATGTCTCTGCTGCTCGGTTCAAATTCGTCACCATGTGAATGGGTCAGCCTGGCAACCCAGGCCACATCTTGATTTTTACTTGCCCTGCAGCCTTCGCAAGTAGTAGTAACAGCTTCTCTAACCAGTTCCTCTGTACACTCCTTGATATATCTGTTAATGTCAAGGGGGCATCTGGAAAGAGTGTCTGCATCAACATTTGCTTTTCCCGGTCGGTACCGTATGTCAAATCTAAAATCAGCTAGTTCTCCCACCCACCTGAAGCCCACCGCATTCAACTTGGCCGTGCTCATGACATATGTCAAGGGGTTATTGTCCGTGTAGATGGTGAAATGGGGGGCATAAAACAAATAATCTCTGAATTTTTCACAGACAGCCCACTTCAGTGCAAGAAATTCCAACTTGCCCGAGTGCAGCCGGTAGTTCCGTTCAGCTGGTGTGAGAGTCCTTGAGCCATACCCTATTACCCTCAGTTTTCCGTTTTGTCGCTGGTAGAGGACCGCTCCAAGTCCTTTATCCGATGCATCCGTGTGGAGTACAAATGGCAGTTCGAAGTCTGGATAAGCCAGAACAGGTGGATTGGCCAGCATATCTATTAACTTACACAATGTCTCTTGGTGTGTTACTGTCCAGATCACTGGGGTTCTGGACGGTAAACTGGGCACCATTTCCTTTCTGTCCCCCACGTCTCCCTAGAGGCTGTGCCTCAACAGTCCCCTTTGTTTGCAAAAGCTCATAGATGGGTTGAGCCATTCTGGAGAAGTCTTGAATATATGAGCGGTAGTAGCCCAAAAACCCAACGATTCTTCGCACATCCCCCACAGTGGTTGGTGTTTCATTCCTCAGAGCATACACTGCCTCTAAATCTTTAGCATCAATACGCACCCTTTCAGCTGAGACTAAGCGACCAACATACCTCACTTCTCGTTTGAACAGGTCGCATTTTGTGGCCCTGAGTTTGACTCCATGACTCTGGAGGGCTCTAAGAACTTTCCTCAGCCCTTCCACATGATCCTCAAAGCTGCAAGCATAACACAAGATGTCGTCCAAGTACGGAATACAATACTTATCTCGCAGAGGGGAGAGCATTTCTTCCATACTGCGTTGAAACGCAGCAGGGGCATTAGTTAGCCCAAAAGGGATTCGCACCCACTCGTACAAGCCCCAGGGAGTGATAAATGCTGTTAATTGTCGTGAACCCTCAGCAATGAACCCTTGGTGGTAAGCCTTCCCTTGGTCTAAAATGGAAAACCAACTGTAACCACCCAGAGTGTCTGTGAGGTCCTGAATCCTCGGCAAGGGGTGCCGATCTGGCACAGTGTGTTTGTTAAGGAGACGATAATCGATACAGAGTCTGAGTGTCCCATCTTTTTTACGTATACAAACAACTGGTGCGGAGTATGGGGATTTAGATTTTACAACCCACCCTTTCGCTAGAAGATCCTCAATGTATTCCTTTACTTCCTTGTACAGAGGTTTTGGGATGGAGGTGTAAGATTTTTGAATGGGTATATTGTCTTTCAGCGTGATGGACATTTCCAAACTCTGTATACATCCCATATCTCGCAGCATTTTCTTAACAATTTGCTGCTGGTCCTCACTTAAGTGACTAACATCCACTAATGGGTCCCATGGTGGTGTCACTCTACTTCCAGCGTCCTGCTGACGGCCAGAGGACTCAAGACTACTGATTTCCTCTGACATATTTGGCTCAGTTACATCTTGCTGATCAGTCTCAAGTACTTTTGCTACAGGTTCAATGCTCCCTAAAACAGTCCGGCAGCTTAGGGTGATGCTGTGCTTTGTATGGTTGCCGATAGGCAATGTGATATAAGGAACTTTTGCCTGACAGATCTCAATTAAACTATCTCCAATATCTAGCTGTTGTAACTGGGGATTGTTTTCATGGGGTTCAAAAAGGACAATTGGATTTGACATGTCAAATGTGGGTGGTACTTTACACTTAACCTTTCTAACCTGACCTGCCAGCATAACTACATCATGCGGCCCCAATCTCAGCCTGCCATAACTCATGCTCTTGTCATCAGTGAGTCTTGTTTGAATCAAATTGACAAGGGCAGTGGCTTGGTCCTCCTGAAGGTTCATTGCACCACGAATAAGTTTCACCAGAGCAGGTATAAGCCCGGTATCGCCCTTTGGCCCCCTTACAAGCTGCTCAATCACATTAAAACCGATCAGAGGAGCATCTAGAGGAAGACTGCTCACCAGGAAGGGCACTTGTATCGACAAATTTGGGTCACTGTTGTCTGGGAGACTCACCATTACCCCTATCCAACCATCATATGGCAGTGGTTTACCATTTACAGCCAACACAGTTAAATCCTTTTTTCCTACTGTATGAGTTCGGCTAGTGGCCGTAGTTTGTGGTCGGGAAGGTAGGTCTTTGTCCACTTGCGGTCAAGAAGACTAACTTGTGCGCCAGTGTCAGGTAAACAGTCTGCTGCATAGTTGTGGATGTAACATTTGATCTTATATTTGCCTAAAGCAAAGCCTCTCAGGATGGCGCCGCGGATGGCTGCCTCAGTGTGGAGCTCTCCATTAGTCTTACTGTTTTTGTTAGTTTGTCCTGTTTTTTGTTTCTCAAACGTAATAACTTATACCAGGGATGAACTGCTGAACGTTCAGCAGGACACATCACACAATTTTCAACTACTTTTCGATTTTTCAAACGTTTTACTGAACATTGTAACCGGCGGAACAGCTGCGCTGTTTAAATGCTTTAAGAAGCGCAGGCGGGGGAAGAGAGCCGGCGTGCTCGTCAAGCTCCGACAGCGCGGCTTTAGAACTGCGCTGCCGAGTATACATCTGGCGAATCTCCGCTCTCTACCCAACAAAATGGACGAACTTTTCCTGCTCTCCAGGAAAAATAAGGACTTTTCAAACTCTGCCGCGCTGTGTTTCACGGAAACCTGGCTGAATGAAGCCATCCCGGACAACGCGCTACACCTGCCGGGCTTCCAGCTGTTCAGAGCAGATCGCGACACAGAATCAACGGGGAAATCGCGAGGCGGCGGGACATGCTTTTACATCAACGAAAGTTGGTGTACAAATGTGACACCATTGAAGAAGATGTGCTGTCCTGATCTAGAGGCATATTTCATCAACTGCAAGCCTTTCTATTCGCCGCGCGAGTTCACCTCGTTCATTCTTGTGTGTATGTACATCCCTCCACAAGCGTGTGTGAACGCAGCATTGCAACAGCTGGCTGCTCAGATCACAGACACGGAGCAACAACACCCGGACTCTCTTATAATTATACTTGGGGATTTTAACAAAGCAAACCTCAAACGTGAACTGCCTAAATACAAACAGCACATTACATGCCCCACCAGAGACAAAAATACTTTGGATCACTGCTACACCACAATAAAGGATGCATATCGCTCCGTCCCCAGAGCAGCTTTAGGACTTTCTGACCACGGCCTGCTTCATCTTCTCCCAACCTATAGGCAAAAACTTAAATCTGCTAAGCCTGTAGTAAGGACAGTCAAGAGATGGACCAGTGAAGCAGAACAGGAATTACAGGCCTGTTTTGACTGCACTGATTGGAGTGTTTTTGAAGCTGCTGCCACCAATCTGGACGAGCTCACAGATTCTGTAACATCCTACATCAGTTTCTGTGAGGACATGTGCATCCCTACCAGGACATTTTTAACATATAACAATGACAAACCATGGTTTACAGCAAAGCTCAGACAGCTTCGTCAGGCCAAAGAGGATGCCTACAGGAGTGGGGACAGGATCTTGTACAACCAGGCCAGGAACACACTAACAAGGGCGAAAACCAGTTTTCAGCAAACGACCCTGCTTCAGTGTGGAAAGACCTGAAATCCATCACTAACTACAAGACGCCATCCCCCAACTCTGTAGGGAATCAACAACTGGTTGATGACCTGAATGAGTTCTATTGTAGATTTGAAACTCCCAGTCTCACACCACACTCCTGTCCTAACCCTCTTTCTACACCACCATTATCACCTCTGACAACCACCCTCTCTTCCCCCCCTGCACTCCAGGTCTGTGAAAAGGATGTTCGCCAGATCTTTCTGAAACAAAAGAGAAGGAAAGCTCCAGGCCCAGACGGCGTGACACCAGCCTGTCTGAAATCCTGTGCTGACCAGCTGGCGCCCATTTTCACACAGATCTTCAACAGATCACTGGAACAATGTGAAGTGCCTTTGTGCTTTAAACGTTCCACAATCATCCCCATTCCAAAAAAAACTAAAATCACAGGACTTAATGACTACAGACCAGTCGCCCTAACATCTGTGGTCATGAAGTCATTTGAAAGACTGGTGTTGGCCTATCTGAGGGACATCACAGGACCCTTACTGGACCCCCTGCAGTTTGCTTATAGAGCAAACAGGTCTGTTGATGATGCAGTTAATATGGGACTGCACTTCATCCTTCAACATCTGGACAAACCAGGGGCTTATGTAAGGGTCTTGTTCATAGACTTTTCATCAGCTTTTAATACGATCATCCCAGCACTGCTTCAGACCAAATTAAACCAGCTCTCTGTTCCTAGCTCTATCTGTCACTGGATCACCAGCTTTCTGACAGACAGGCATCAGCTAGTGAAACTGGGAAAATTCATGTCCAACAGTCACACCACCAATACTGGAGCCCCTCAGGGATGCGTTCTCTCCCCACTGCTCTTCTCCATCTACACCAACGACTGCACCTCCACAGACCCCACTGTCAAGCTCCTGAAATTTGCAGATGACACTACAATCATCGGGCTCATCCAGGACGGTGACGAGTCTGCATACAGAAGGGAGGTCAAGCAGTTGGCTGTCTGGTGCAGTCACAACAACCTGGAGCTAAACACGCTCAAAACAGTGGAGATGATCATGGACTTCAGGAGAAACCCACCTGCACTTCCCCCACTCACCATCATGAACAGCACTGTGACGGCAGTGGAGTCATTCCGGTTCCTGGGCACGACCATCTCTCAGGACCTGAAGTGGGACATTCACATTGACTCCATTGTTAAAAAGGCCCACCAGAGGTTGTATTTCCTTCGCCAGCTGAAGAAATTCAACCTGCCACAGGAGCTGCTCACACAGTTCTACTCAGCCGTCATTGAATCCGTTCTGTGCACTTCAATAACTGTCTGGTTTGGCTCAGCTACGAAAGCAGACATCAGAAGACTACAAAGGACGGTTCGGACTGCTGAAAGAATTATTGGCACTCCCCTGCCCACGCTGCAAGAACTGTATATATCCAGAGTGAAGAAAAGGGCACGGAATATCACTTTGGACCCCTCACACCCAAGCCACCTTCTTTTTGAACTTTTGCCGTCGGGTCGACGCTACAGAGCACCGAACACCAGGACAGTCAGGCATAAGAACAGTTTTTTCCCCCAGGCAATCTACCTCCTTAACAGATAAACATCATTCTAACGGTCAATAAATATATGTGCAATATTGTGTACAATACCACTGTGCAATATACTGTATAATACCACAGACTTCAGATATTTATGTAACTTATTTAAAAGTATCTCACATCGTACTCCATTTGATGTCAACCATTTAAAATTTTATTTATTTATTTTTTGCGTCATGCTGTTTTTGTCTTGTCATTTGTATTTTTTGTTCTGGAAGCTCCGTCACTAAAACAAATTCCTTGTACGTGCAAGCGTACTTGGCAATAAAACTCTTTCTGATTCTGATATTTTTTTCCCACTAGCTGGGCTACCGTCTCACAGGCATCAGTCTCATCGCTGGGAAGCAAAGATGGCACGTAGGTAGATTTTACATTGGCAGTTTCTTCTTGAAAAGGCTCTGACTTAGCGAAATTCTGCTGTCTCCCATTGCTTAGTACACGAGCATTACCAAATGACTGACTGGAGCCCGTGGCTGGCACTTTCTTAAAACATCCCACTGCTCTATGACCCGTCTCACCACATGTGAAGCAATGACTACATGAACTCATGTCTCTTTCGATACACTTTGGGCAGCCATACCTTCTCGATGTTAACTTGGGTTTGGTTGGTTTAGTAGGACTGAACTGGAAATTTGGTTCTTGGACCCTTTGAGCTGTGAGGGTTTCAACCACTTTAGTCAGTGCATCAATTTTAGCATGCAGTTCTTCTATAGCTTTGTTTTTACTCTTTGCTTTGCAATCTGGAGCATTTTCAATGTCTTTTTCAGTAGCAAGCTGAGCACTATGAGCATGGGTTACCTTCTGACGAGAGGACACGCCCAGTCTGCGTTGCCTTTCACTCTCCTCACTGGATACTTTGTTCACCTGCCTTATTAGTGCTTCATCTGAGACTGAATAATCGGAGAGAAGGGGTTTGAGTTCGTTACGGATGTCAGTATATCTAGGGAGAAGGCCCTGATGGATAGTGCGCAGAAACATATTTTGCACTGTGCATAGTTCATACTCAATGTCCATGTTATTCTGTTTGGATGCAAACATAACTTTCTGTTTCAATCCTATCATTCGGTACAAGAACTGCTGGGGACTTTCTTGCTCGTGTTGCTTAGTACTCATTAACTCCTGGAAGAGCTCACTGCCACTCTTTTCACTCAGGTGTGACCGCAAGAAGCTTTTAAGTTCTGTGAGGGTAAGATCATCCTTGTTAATGAGCATGTCTTTAAACTGTCCTGGTTTGATGATGCGGAGCACTCCCTGGATGATCTCACTGTCTGTGTGTTTGGCTTTGAGTCCCTCATCCATCTGTTTGCACAGTCCATGGTAGCTGATGTCTGCTGCATTGTCTCCGACCTGGCCCCCATGGACCTTAAACTCTCTCCGCTGAAAGAAGGATAAGTCTCTTAAGGAAACCATGCTATCAGGACTACGATCCATGTGGGCTGGTGAGCTGGGGTGGGGCTGTCTAACTGATGTAATGTGTGATGGTGTTGTAACTGGGAATGAACAGTAGGCTTTGGTGGGACTGATGGTGTGGTATTAAACTCAGCCAATCTTTTACCCAACATCTCATAGTTAGTCATTAGCTGTTGGTACTCAACTGCTTGTGGGTCAACCGAATGCACCAGATAAGTGTCCTGAGTATTTTTATTTACACTGCTTCGCTCTGACACTTCACTTTCACTACCCGCTGTTATGGGTTGGCTCGCCTCTACATCACGACTAGAGATCAGATCAGTAATAATATCTCTTAGGGAGAGCAATTGAGAAAATCCCTGATCCTCCAAGTCACGCAGTGTCTCACAGTTTAAATAAGCACAAATATAGTCAAAACAACTTTCCTCATCACCCTGTATAACACTTGAAAGGTCCAGGTCCTCTGTCAGTGTGATATTCTCAACCACTTGAAACAGCTCCTCTGCTGTTAGGGTGTGAAGGCTTTTATTTATCTTCCAGATTAGCCCTTTCCTTTCGCTGTCAACCATGATGATTACTTTCACAAGCAATACCTCACAGGGTCGAAACCTCCAACCTGCGGCACTGCACTCCTCCGACTGGGGTACCTCTTGAGCCCTTGGTCCTCTAGTTGCCTCAGTGGCGCATGTGCAGCTGTCCCAGGCTGGGTCTGCCTAGGTTCTGTAGAATTGAAGATCAGCACTAGATCTCGCCAGATGCCGATCCCAGCGGTGCCTCCAAAATTCTGTTACAGGCCTCAGGCCGCTGTGACCTGTTGACAGATTAGATGTCCTGTTTCAGACAGGAAAAAAGTAGACAAGAGACGTTAGTGGCTTGCGTTCAGTCAGGCTGTTCTCTGTCTGAAAAAACAGAGGTCTGACGGCTGCCTTCGCAACCAGCGCTCACTTTGGTGCATACCCCCCTAGTGGCGGACATTGACAATTACCATCTAAAATATGGCAGTTCAACCAATAGTCAAATATACCAAAAATTTTTTTTATTCTTTATACACACAGAAAAACACAAAGCAAATCTTAACATACACAATTGTTACAAACTATTGATGGGTGTCACACATGTTTGTCACACTTAAATGTTTCTGCTCATCAAAAACCGTTAACTATTAGTCAAAGATAACATAATTGAACACAAAATGCAGTTTTTAAATGAAGGTTTACGTTATTAAGGGAGAAAAAAACCTCCAAATCTACATGGCCCTGTGTGAAAAAGTGATTGCCCCCCTTGTTAAAAAATAACTTAACTGTGGTTTATCACACCTGAGTTCAATTTCTGTAGTCACCCCCAGGCCTGATTACTGCCACACCTGTTTCAATCAAGAAATCACTTAAATAGGAGCTACCTGACACAGAGAAGTAGACCAAAAGCACCTCAAAAGCTAGACATCATGCCAAGATCCAAAGAAATTCAGGAACAAATGAGAACAAAAGTAATTGAGATCTATCAGTCTGGTAAAGGTTATAAAGCCATTTCTAAAGTTTTGGGACTCCAGCGAATCACAGTGAGAGCCATTATCCACAAATGGCAAAAACATGGAACAGTGGTGAACCTTCCCAGGAGTGGCCGGCCGACCAAAATTACCCCAAGAGCGCAGAGACAACTCATCCGAAAGGCCACAAAAGACCCCAGGACAACATCTAAAGAACTGCAGGCCTCACTTGCCTCAATTAAGGTCAGTGTTCACGACTCCACCATAAGAAAGAGACTGGGCAAAAACGGCCTGCATGGCAGATTTCCAAGGCGCAAACCACTTTTAAGCAAAAAGAACATTAAGGCTCGTCTCAATTTTGCTAAAAAACATCTCAATGATTGCCAAGACTTTTGGGAAAATACCTTGTGGACCGACGAGACAAAAGTTTAACTATTTGGAAGGTGCGTGTCCCGTTACATCTGGTGTAAAAGTAACACAGCATTTCAGAAAAAGAACATCATACCAACAGTAAAATATGGTGGTGGTAGTGTGATGGTCTGGGGTTGTTTTGCTGCTTCAGGACCTGGAAGGCTTGCTGTAATAGATGGAACCATGAATTCTACTGTCTACCAAAAAATCCTGAAGGAGAATGTCCGGCCATCTGTTCGCCAACTCAAGCTGAAGCGATCTTGGGTGCTGCAGCAGGACAATGGCCCAAAAGACACCAGCAAATCCACCTCTGAATGGCTGAAGAAAAACAAAATGAAGACTTTGGAGTGGCCTAGTCAAAGTCCTGACCTGAATCCTATTGAGATGTTGTGGCATGACCTTAAAAAGGCGGTTCATGCTAGAAAACCCTCAAATAAAGCTGAATTACAACAATTCTGCAAAGATGAGTGGGCCAAAATTCCTCCAGAGCGCTGTAAAAGACTCGTTGCAAGTTATCGCAAACGCTTGATTGCAGTTATTGCTGCTAAGGGTGGCCCAACCAGTTATTAGGTTCAGGGGGCAATTACTTTTTCACACAGGGCCATGTAGGTTTGGATTTTTTTTCTCCCTAAATAATAAAACCCCTCATTTAAAAACTGCATTTTGTGTTTACTTGTGTTATCTTTGACTAATAGTTAAATGTGTTTGATGATCAGAAACATTTTGTGTGACAAACATGCAAAAGAATAAGAAATCAGGAGGGGGGCAAATAGTTTTTCACACCACTGTATCTCTCTGGCACACAAACAACATACAATATTTTAATAAGCACAGCATGTTCTGGCTATAAGCTTTATTTATTAAGAAAGAATAGGTTCTTCTGTTCTCCCTGTGCTTTTTGGGTTTTTGATAAAGAATATTTTGTGTATTTTTGTGTTTTTTTTCTTGTAAGGGTGTTAAAAGTTACAAGGGTGTTAAAAGCACAAATGGCAAAAAAAAAAAAATTGTTTTAGTTACATCAATGTGATTTTTTTGTGAGCATTTGTAAAACCCTATAATTCAATCTTCCACAGTGCTTTCCACAATGGATAAATCAACCTGCAGTTCTTTTTGTGGATATTTAACCATGCAATTTAATATTAGTAATATAAAGCACCTTAATAAGAGTACAGCAGTGTGCCGTCTACATATAGGCATTTGGCAGGCACCCTTATCCAGAGCAACTTGAACCTGGGACCTTCTGAACCGTAGTCCAGAGCTTCTAAAGGAGGAATAACTAGCATTTCCAATTAAACAATTTGTTAGAGACAGTCTTTAAAAACTGGGTAAAAGTTAGAAAATGATGTTTTGCTGTAAAAACTGTTCATAAAAATAGATAGATAGATAGAAAGATAGATAGATATAGAAATAATTTACAACAAATCAAAAATTATGCTCACTCTATAGAGAAAATAAATCATGTGACAGTAGCATAAGGGCGTTGCTGTCAGAGTAAAAATAAATGAGCAACAATACTCTGATGTTTTTGAATTCTGTACTAACTACCATCTCTCACAAACTACAATGTATGAGAATCAGTGCAAATGTATAATAAACCTGTAGCATGTGCATAACAAAGAATCAAATACTCCTCCTTATTAAAACTGTAGAGCACTGTAGTTATGCGCTGCTGGTAGCAGAGGGGCGCATTGATGCATGTATGTTAACTAAGATGATGCCAGCAGTGTGGGTGGATTTGGACTGTGGCAAAGAGCTGAAGCTACATCTACTGAGATCCCAAGTTTTCTGTTTCACAGCGTCGTGATGTAATTGGCATTTTTGTCACAAGTTTGCTGCAAGACCTTCAGTCTGTTTCTCACCAGTGATCGAGATTTACATAATTTCAAATGCAAGATGAAATTCCATAACACAGTGAAGTAGTTTTCACATGAAATCGCAAAAATATAATTCATCTTTGACGTTTAATGGATTTGTGCAGTGAGTTATTTTAAACTTGTGCCTTAAAATAAAATAATTCTCATTCGATCATTTTGTCATAACAACAAATTTAGTCATATTGAAAGAATGAAATTGCATGCGTTCTGTTTTAGTATCCCAAAGTGTGGAGGAATAAAACAAGTGTATTATATAAGGCAATGATCTGCTCTGTTAAATGTGTGCATTCTGCAATGCAGATCTCTGCCTGTGCCTCTGGGAATGAAACAACCAGGAATTTTTTTTTTCCATTTTGCTTTCAGTACTGATGCATATGAAGCATGCTGACTTGCTTTTGAATTCCATTCTGACTAAAAATAATATTTCTCACGTTATTGCTTCTACACAAGGCAAATCTTCTTCCAGTCCAAACACGTCTAATCTGATGTAAAATTATTTGCACAGCCATGTTACAGAATCCAGTTAATGACTAAGGCTCAGTTACACAATGAGATGATTTAGTTGTCTTGTGGAACACAGTAGAGCTGCTGATGTTAATAGATTTCTAGTCATAATCATTTGTCGTCAATGCCTGCACAAGGCTGAAAAAGACACCACGGTACAATGAATAAAAGCTATTAAAGACCATTCAGTCTGATGTACAGCGACATCTCATCATGAAAATGTAACTGGTGGATTGTTCAAAAAAGACAAATGATCATTAGCAATCTTGTGCAGGAAAGGCCTACTGAGAAACTACTGCATCAAATAAAGAACACTTTTAATATGCACGTCTATAATAAGATACTGTAGGCTAAAATCGTGGTCATAAGGGTTTCCTCAAATGTTTTTTTTGACATAGTTTTGAATCCTTTGCTTCTTATAAAGGACTTTAATTGAGATCCTTTCTGGTAAATTAAGCATTTTGTTCTACTTTATACCAGTAGATGCATATACAATTGCACTTTTGCCCTTAGTGGTCACAGTTTTAAAAGATTAATTTATGGTCAGCTGTCTGGTTTCCCCAAATGAGCATCCCTTGTTCCCTTGATTGTGGTTCCTTTGATGGTTTCTTCCTCATGCGGTCTCAGGGAGTTTTTTCATGCCACTGTCACCTCTGACTTTTTATTCCTGTAAAGCTGCTTAGAGACAATGCTTATACAGAAACTGCACTACTGTAGTTAAGATTGCAAATGACTTGTTTTTAGCTTCAGACCTTAGCTTGAGGCTGCGTCTCAATACTAGTCTTACTTGACCTTAGTTCTGCATTCGACGCTGTAGATTATAATATTTTCATAGATCGCTTAAAAATCATATAGGTATTCAGGGACAGGCATTAAAATGGTTTAGATCATACCTGTCTGATCGATACCATTTTGTAGATCTGAAAGGAGAACCGTCTGGTGTCTTCTTCTTCTTTGTCTTTCGGCTGGTCCCTTTCAGGGGTCGCCACAGCGAATCATCTGCCTCCATCTAACCCTATCCTCTGCATTCTCTTCTCTCACACCAACTAACTTCATGTCCTCTCTCACTGCATCCATAAATCTCCTCTTTGGTCTTCCTCTAGACCTCCTGCCTGGCAGTTCCAACCTCAGCATCCTTCTACCGATATATTCACACTCTCTCCTCTGAACATGTCCAAACCACCTCAATCTCAACATGGGTTGTCCCTCTGATGAACTCATTCTTGATCCTATCCATCCTTGTCACTCCCAAAGAGAACCTCAACATCTTCAGCTCTGCTACCTCTAGCTCTGCCTCTTGTCTTTTCTTCAGTGCCATTGTCTCTAAGCCGTTTAGCATTGCTGGTCTTACCACTGTGCTGTACACCTTTCCTTTCATTCTCGCTGATACTCTTTTATCGCACAACACACCTGACACTTTTCTCCACCCATTCCAACCTGCCTGTACTCGTCTCTTCACCTCCTTTGAACACTCACCGTTGCTCTCGACCGTTGACCCTAAGTACTTAAAATCCTGCACCTTCTTTACCTCTGCTCCCTGTAGCCTCGCTGTTCCTCTTGGGTCCCTCTCATTCACACACATGTATTCTGTCTTGCTGCGGCTAACCTTCATTCCTCTGTTCCCTGCTCTCGCTACAAAGCACAATGTCATCTGCAAACATCATAGTCCATGGAGACTCCTGTCTAACTTCATCTGTCATCCTGTCCATCACTAAAGCAAACAAAAAGGGGCTTAGAGCCGATCCTTGATGCAGACCCACATCCACCGTGAACTCTTCACACCTACAGCACATCTCACCACTGTCTTACAGCTCTCATACATGTCCTGCACCACTCTAACATACTTCTCTGCCACTCCAGACTTCCTCATACAACACCAGAGCTCCTCTCTCGGCACCCTGTCGTACGCTTTCTCTAAATCTACAAAGACACAATGCAACTCTTTATTACCTTCTCTGTACTTCTCCACCAGCATCCTCAAACCAAATACTGCAACTGATGTACTCTTTCTAGGCATAAAACCATTTTGCTGCTCACAAATTCTCACCTCTGCCCTTAGCCTAGCTTCCACTACTCTTTCCCACAGCTTCATTGTATGGCTCATTAGCTTTATACCTCTGTAATTGCCACAGCTCGGCACCAATACACTTCTCCTCCATTCCTCTGGGATCCTCTCACTCTCCAAGATCTCGTTAAACAAACTAGTCAGAAACTCTACTGCCACCTCTCCTAAGCACTTCCATACTATGTCATCAGGACCAAAAGCCTTTCCACTCTTCATCCTCTTCAATGCCCTTCTCACCTCACTTTTACTAATATTTGCTACTTCCTGCTCCACAACAGTCACCTCTAATACTCTTTGTTCTCTTTCGTTTTCCTCATTCATCAACTCCTCAAAGTACTCCTTCCATCTTCCAATCACCATCCTGGCATCTGTCAGTACATTTCCATCTCTATCTTTAATCACCCTATCTTAATCACTCTATCTTTAATCACATCCTTCCCATCTCTATCTCTTTGCCTCGCCAACCTGTACAGATCCATCTCTCCCTCCTTACTGTCCAGCCTAGCATACAAGTCCTCATATGCTCTTTGTTTGGCCTTTGCCACTTCTACCTTCACCTTACAGTGCATCTCCCTGTACTCCTGTCTACTCTCTTCAGTCCTCTCAGTGTCCCACTTCTTCTTAGCTAGCTCCTTTCCCTGTATACACTCCTGGACTTCCTCATTCCACCACCAAGTCTCCTTGTCCCCTTTTCCCTTACCTGATGTTACACCAAGTACCCTCTTACCTGTCTCCCTGATCACATTGGCTGTAGTTGTCCAGTCAACTGAAAGCACCTCCTGACCACCCATAACTTGTCTCAACTCCTCCCTAAAGACTACACAACATTCTTCCTTTCTCAGCTTCCTCCACTTTGCCCTCTGCTCTGCCTTTGTCCTCTTCACCTTCCTCACCACCAGGTTTATTTTACATACCACCATTCTGTGTTGTCTGGCTACACTCTCCACTACCAACACCTTGCAGTCACTGATCTCTTTCAGATTACAATGTCGACACAAGATGTAGTCCACCTGAGTGCTTCTGCCTCCGCTCTTATATGTCACCCTATGCTCCTGCCTCTTCTGGAAGAAAGTATTTACTACTGCCATTTCCATCCTCTTTGCAAAGTCCACCACCACCACCTGTCCTTCTACATTCCTGTCCTGAAGACCAAACCTGCCCATCACATTTTCATCCCCTCTGTTCCCTTCCCCAACATGTCCATTGAAGTCTGCACCAATCACAACTCTCTCACCTCTGGGGACTTCATCTAACTCATTCCAGAATTTCTCCTTCTCTTCTAACACACATCCTACCTGTGGAGCATAAGCACTAACAACATTGAACATCACATCATCAATTTCCAGCTTCAGACTCATCACACTATCTGATACTCTCTTCACCTCTAGGACATTCCTTACAAACTCCTCTTTCAGAATAACTCCTACTCCATTTCTTTTCCTATCCACACCATGGCAAAACAATTTGAACCCTGATCCTAAGCTTCTAGCTTTGCTACCTTTCCACCTGGTCTCCTGGACACACAGTATATCCACCTTCCTTCTCTCCATCATATCAACCAACTCTCTTCCCTTCCCTGTCATGGTCCCAACATTCAAGGTCCCTACTTTCACTCCTAAGCTCTTGCCTTTCCTCTTCTCTCTCTGCTTTCGAACACGCCTTCCTCCTCTCCTTCTTCGACCAACAGTAGCCCAATTTCCACCGGCACCCTGTAAGTCAACAGCACCAATGGCGGTCGTTGTTAACCCGGGCCACAACCGATCCGGTATGGAAATTATATTTCTGATTCGCATCATTGATTTGGTAAATGTTTTATGTCGGATGCCCTTCCTGACACAACCCTCTGCATTTATCCAGACTTAGGACTGGCACAAGAAGACACTGGATTGCGCCCCCCCATGGTTGCATTGGAGAACCGTCTGGTGTAATGCCAGTGAAATATGGGGTCCCACAAGGGTCAGTTTTAGGACCTCTGCTGTTCTCAATATACATGCTTCCCTTGGGTTACATCATTAGAAGACATGGGATTAGTTTCCATTGTTATGCTGATGATACCCAATTATATATTTCAACAAAACCAAATGAAATTCCTAAGTTGTCTAGAATAACTGAGTGTCTCCATGACATAAAAGATTGGATGACCAATAACTTTCATTTACTAAATTCAGATAAGATGGAGATATTACTTATCGGCCCAAAAACCAGCACACAAAAGCTTTCACAATTCAGCTTGCGTTTAGAAGGATGTACTGTTACTACCAGCTCGACAGTAAAAGACCTGGGCGTAATATTAGACAGTAACTTGTCCTTTGAAAATCACATTTCAAATATCACAAAAACAGCCTTTTTCCATCTTAGAAATATTGCCAAACTTAGGAGCATCTTATCCGTATCTGATGCAGAAAAGCTAGTTCATGCATTCATGACTTCCAGACTGGGCTATTGTAATGCATTACTAGGTGGTTGTCCTGCATCCTCAATAAACAAGCTTCAGTTAGTCCAAAATGCAGCCGCCAGGGTTCTCACTAGATGAAGAAAATATGATAATATAACCCCAATATTATCAACCCTGCACTGGCTACCTGTTCATTTTAGAATAAATTACAAAATAGTATTACTTACATACAAGACTTTAAATGGTTTAGCTCCCACATACCTAACCAGTCTTCTCATACGCTACAATCCACCATGCGCCTAAAGATCACAAAGCTCCGGACTTCTGGTAGTTCCCAGAATTTCAAAATTTACAAAAGGGGGTAGGGCATTTTCATATTTAGCTCCAAAGCTTTGGAATTGCCTTCCAGACAGTGTTCAGGGAGCAGACACGGTTTCCCAGTTCAAAAGTAGACTCAAGACACATCTCTTTAATCTGACATATGCGTAACTCATCCCATAACCTCATACTCCAGTACATCTATCCTGAATGGCAACTACGCTAATTCTCTCCATCTATTCTGTATTTTTCTACCATTGTAGCCAGCTTCAGTAGACAAAGGCCGACCCTGCGAGGTTTCTGAGGCATCCAGAGAAGGACCAGCTCCAGGTGGATTCTGCTTTATGATGGTTGGAGTTACACTTGCTCCTCCTGTGCTTCTAGTGATCCGCATCTGCCCTATGCACCTACTGACTCGTCCCTATGCTGAACTGGTCTTCATGTCAATTTAAAGAATTTATGTCATATTGAACTTTCACCTGCACAAACACATGATGTTATATCATTTCTATCTGTTATCACCCAAATGAGGATGGGTTCCCTGTTGAGTCTGGTTCCTCTCAAGGTTTCTTCCTATTGCCATCTCAGGGAGTTTTTCCTTGCCACCGTCGCCGTCACCCTTGGCTTGCTCATCAGAGACATTTCAATCATCATTCATTCATCTCATTATTATTTTTATCTAGACACATTTTTCTCACATTTCTCTTTCTCTACACAGTTCCAAATATTTTTCTTCTCTAAAAATGTTCTTTCATTTTTGTGAAGCTGCTTTGAGACAATGACCATTGTTAAAAGCGCTATATAAATAAAATTGAATTGAATTGAAATGGTTAAAAACATTATACAGATTAAAAGAATTGAGGTGAATTGATGTGGGTTATGGCATATCTGCATAATTGAACTAAATTTTATTTGTACAAATTATTTAAGTTTGTATGAAATGTGAATGTGTATGAATCAAAATGATAAGACTTTTCCCTAATGAGCAAGCCGAGGACGACGGCGACAGTGGCAAGGAAAAACTCCCTGAGATGGTAATAGGAAGAAACCTTGAGAGAATCCAGACTCAACAGAGAACCCATCCTCATTTGGGTGATGCAGGGGTTGATCTGCATCATACTGTGTAAGACTGGAAGTTCAGTAAAATTGGAGATGTGTTAAAGTTAAAATGGAGTCCAGTTCGTTATTGGAGGCTCAGGTAGAATGTAGGAAAATCCAGTCCCGAACTATTGAGCGAGTTCTGAACTACTGAACTAGTTCTCAGAGAACAGCTGTCTGCATCAGCTGAGGAAAGGCCCATCTTTGTGGAAAAGTGGAACCTTCCCCAGTCACCACGCACATCCCAGGCAGACCATGCGGGCATCCATGCCTTAGATCTCCAACCAGAAGCAGGACACCAGGGCGAGTCAGACAGGTCCAGTGGGCAGAGGGGGTCTGGATCACTGGCAGCTCAGAAGCGACATGTATTGCTCGACAGAGAGACAGGTAGAGGGAAAAAGATAGAGGGAGAGAGAGAGGAGAAGAGTGAGAAGGGGAGAGAGCAGACTAGAAGGAGAGATGGCGACCAATCACTTCACCGTCAACAAACCTGAGTGACCAATGAGAGTGTGGAAGACAGCATCTAAACATACCAGTTCACCATAATACTCTATGTCCATGAGTCCCCCAGATCTGCTCCTTTACCTAAGGCAAATCTATTTACAAAAATGCTTGGCTAAATAAATAGGTTTTTAGCCTAGACTTAAACACTGAGACTGTGTCTGAGTCCTGAACATTAATTGGAAGACTATTCCATAACTTTGGGCATTTGTAACAAAAAGCTCTGCCCCCTGCTGTAGTTTTCATAATACTGGTACTGACAAGCAGCCTGCATCCTTTGATTGGAGTCGGCGTGGCGGATCATAAGACACTAGCAGTTCACTCAGATACTCCGTTATCTACATGTGCTTCAAATGAAAGGCTGGAATCTATAATCACACCAAGGTCTTTCACTGTTGCACTTGATGGAACAGAACGGTCATTTAAAGGTAAAGTGCGATCGGAAAACTTACTTCTAGCTGCTTGTGGTCCTATGACTAGAATTTCTGTATTATCAGAATTAAGCAGAAGATGGTTAATTAACATCCAGTCTCTTGTGTCCTGCACATGTTGCTCAACTTTAGTCTTCTTCTTCTTTCTTTGTCTTTCGGCTGTTCCCTTTCAGGGGTCGCCACAGCGAATCATCTGCCTCCATCTAACCCTATCCTCTGCATCCTCTTCTCTCACACCAACTAACTTCATGTCCTCTCTCACTGCATCCATAAATCTCCTCTTTGGTCTTCCTCTAGACCTCCTGCCTGGCAGTTCCAACCTCAGCATCCTTCTACCCATATATTCACAATCTCTCAACTTTACGTTGCTCAACTTTAGTAAACTGGGTTTTCTCGTCTGGTTTTGCTGAGACGTATAACTGTGTGTCATCAGCATAACAATAAAAACTAATACCATGCTTACGAATTATGTTGCCCACAGGAAGCATGTAAAGAGAAAAAAGCAGTGGGCCTAAAACTGAACCCTGTGGAACACCAAACTCCGCTTGAGAACATGCAGAATGGTCACCATTTAAATCTACAAACTGATAACGATCAAATAGGATCAGAGCCAGAAGAAGGCCATTCCCTTAAATCTTTACTTTAGGCCAGAACCCTAAAGTAGGTTCTGATGTGGTGTGGTGATATATTTGTATATGACATAGTTTGGGACACAAACCAAATCGTATATATACGGGGTGCCAATCCATTGCATACTCATGAATGCTGAATACACATTTTGATTCCTTAGCATTCAATTAACATTACATTACATAGCATGAAATAATACACACATACTGTACATACATATCAAAATTATTTTAACCGATGACTGTTAATGTAATTTGAAAAAAAAATAGTATATATGTTTTTATATATCCGTATATTTACGCTTGGTAACATTAGGGTGTAACGGTGGCTTAGTGGTTAGCACTGTCGTATTGCAATTCCAGGCTCTAGGTTTGATTCCCACCTGGGTTTGATTCCTGTATGCATGGAGTTTGAATGTTCCGTGCTTGGTGTTTTTTTCTCTCCAAATGCTTTGTTTACTTTGACAGTCCAAAGACATGCAGATTAGGCTATTTGGTGTTCCTAAATTGCCTGTAGTGTGTGAGTGAGTGTGTAGCTAGGGTGTACCTTGCCTCGTCCCTAGCCCTACAGTAAGTCTCTTGGGATAGGCTCCAGGCCCCGTGATACAGGATAAAGTGGGATAGACAATGAATAAGTGAGTGTCTGAGTGGTAACATTTGCCAAACAAAGTTCACTAGCACATGTACACACACATGCCCACAAACATCTGCTAAAGTTGTGCTTCACAGACTTTTCTCTGATTCTGATAAAGCTGTAGAGGAAACAAGACCAGAAGTGATGAAAAAACAAGATGTCTGAGGAGACTGTAATTCATATTAACTTAAACACCACTCCTATTATACAGAACTTTCAGCCTCATAGGACACAGTATGAGTGCAAATCAATCCCTGCTATATCTGTCTGATATCACCCAAATGAGGATGGGTTGCCTGTTGAGTCTGGTTCCTCTCAAGGTTGCTTCCTATTGTTTTCTCAGGAAGTTTTTTGTTCAGGTGTGTGTGTGTGTGTGTGTGTCTTTGTCTTAAGAGCTTGCTTCAGGGGTGCAACAAAAATCCTGGGCGTGTAGATTCAGGCCTGTATCCTAATTAAAAGTAGTAGTCCTCCATCCTCTAAAATATACACTTTTACGAAAGTACTTTTAAGTACCTTTAAATGTCAAAACTTAATGTAATGATTACTGATTTATTACGGCTCTAATGTTCTATTATTATTTTTGTAACCATACTCATTTAACTAAGAAAGCTTAAATGACGCTCATGCAGAGGTGGAAAGTAACGAATTACATTTACTCACGTTACTGTAATTGAGTAGCTTTTTTGTGTATTTCTACTTTTTAAAGTAGTTTTAAAAATCTGTAATTTTACTTAAGTACGTTTTGTTTGAAGTATTGTAATTCGCTACATTTTAAATCATATTTGCTACTGAGTAAAAAAAATAAATGAATGAAAATGATAAAATAATAAAAATATTATGCTTTGTATAAATGTTCCGTTGCGCCGCGTGTGTGTATCATGTCCTGGTTGCGCGCCGCTCCAGACTCCACTCCAGGTTTTCGGACTGTCTCCACATCGACATCTTCCTGACCTTCCACACAGTCGCTTCCGCCCTGAGAGTGACGTCATCGACTAGCGCGACCATATACAGTGGTGTGAAAAACTATTTGCCCCCCTCCTGATTTCTTATTCTTTTGCATGTTTGTCACACAAAATGTTTCTGATCATCAAACACATTTAACTATTAGTCAAAGATAACACAAGTAAACACAAAATGCAGTTTTTAAATGAGGGGTTTTATTATTTAGGGAGAAAAAATATCCAAACCTACATGGCCCTGTGTGAAAAAGTAATTGCCCCCTGAACCTAGTAACTGCTTGGGCCACCCTTAGCAGCAATAACTGCAATCAAGCGTTTGCGATAACTTGCAACGGGTCTTTTACAGCGCTCTGGAGGAATTTTGGCCCACTCATCTTTGCAGAATTGTTGTAATTCAGCTTTATTTGAGGGTTTTCTAGCATGACCCGCCTTTTTAAGGTCATGCCACAACATCTCAATAGGATTCAGGTCAGGACTTTGACTAGGCCACTCCAAAGTCTTCATTTTGTTTTTCTTCAGCCATTCAGAGGTGGATTTGCTGGTGTGTTTTGGGTCATTGTCCTGCTGCAGCACCCAAGATCGCTTCAGCTTGAGTTGACGAACAGATGGCCGGACATTCTCCTTCAGGATTTTTTGGTAGACAGTAGAATTCATGGTTCCATCTATCACAGCAAGCCTTCCAGGTCCTGAAGCAGCAAAACAACCCCAGACCATCACACTACCGCCACCATATTTTACTTTTGGTATGATGTTCTTTTTCTGAAATGCTGTGTTACTTTTACGCCAGATGTAACGGGACACGCACCTTCCAAAAAGTTCAACTTTTGTCTCGTCGGTCCACAAGGTATTTTCCCAAAAGTCTTGGCAATCATTGAGATGTTTTTTAGCAAAATTGAGACGAGCCTTAATGTTCTTTTCGCTTAAAAGTGGTTTGCGCCTTGGAAATCTGCCATGCAGGCCGTTTTTGCCCAGTCTCTTTCTTATGGTGGAGTCGTGAACACTGACCTTAATTGAGGCAAGTGAGGCCTGCAGTTCTTTAGATGTTGTCCTGGGGTCTTTTGTGGCCTCTCGGATGAGTTGTCTCTGCGCTCTTGGGGTAATTTTGGTCGGCCGGCCACTCCTGGGAAGGTTCACCACTGTTCCATGTTTTTGCCATTTGTGGATAATGGCTCTCACTGTGGTTCGCTGGAGTCCCAAAGCTTTAGAAATGGCTTTATAACCTTTACCAGACTGATGGATCTCAATTACTTTTGTTCTCATTTGTTCCTGAATGTATTTGGATCTTGGCATGATGTCTAGCTTTTGAGGTGCTTTTGGTCTACTTCTCTGTGTCAGGTAGCTCCTATTTAAGTGATTTCTTGATTGAAACAGGTGTGGCAGTAATCAGGCCTGGGGGTGACTACAGAAATTGAACTCAGGTGTGATAAACCACAGTTAAGTTATTTTTTAACAAGGGGGGCAATCACTTTTTCACACAGGGCCATGTAGATTTGGAGTTTTATTTCTCCCTTAATAACGTAAACCTTCATTTAAAAACTGCATTTTGTGTTCAATATTGTTATCTTTGACTAATAGTTAACGGTTTTTGATGAGCAGAAACATTTAAGTGTGACAAACATGCAAAAGAATAAGAAATCAGGAAGGGGGCAAATAGTTTTTCACACCACTGTATAAACCGAAGAGAGAGACGCGGGAAAAAGGAAAGAGATTGTGATTTTGGCGTTTTGATATTTGGTTGTGTATTCCGGTTTTGACTTTTTGCCTCCCATTGACTTTGATTATTGCTTTGTCCCTTTGGTTTGGTTGGTCTTTGTATATATTTGTAGATAATTTCACTGTTTTTGGTTTAGGGAGTCCGGGAAGGTACCTCTATTTTTGTTTGTGTGTGTGTGTGTGTGTGTGTGTTTTTTTTTTTGCAGGTAATCTAGCTACTAAATATAAATACCATTTTGTTTATTATTTTGGCCTGGGTCCATCCTGAATCTGATCCTCCTCCTTCTGTGTGTGTGTGTGTGTGTGTGTGTGTGTGTGTGTGTGTGTGTGTGCGTGAGTGTGTACAAACCTCATTATTTCATCAGTTAATGGTTGGATCTAGTTCTTTCTGCCATATACCACCATTTCCATACAGTTATATATATTATAAATAGAACCCTGAACCATTCTTTTGCTGTATGACCCTAGACTGGGACGTAACACCATATTTAAGTGACCACTTTGATTTTCAATCACAAGAAAGACAACAGCTTTATTATGCAACGGTGTTCCTTCAGTTAAAAACAACTAGTTTCTGAACTACGCTAGAATGCCTCATCCCACCCCGCTGTTAAAAAAATAAAAAAGTAACTCGGTAACTTTTACTCTGAGTACATTTTTTAATGAGCTACTTTTTACTTTTACTTGAGTAGATTTTTATAATGGTAACTTTACTTGTACTTAAGTAAAATTTCACTGAAGTAACAGTACTTGTACTTGAGTACAAAATTTTATTACTCTTTCCACCTCTGCGCTCATGCCACACAGCTCCATTAAGATACGGTCATTAAATTAGTCTGACGCTGAGGTCAATTACACCTGAACAATCATCATGCAGGTGAACAGTTTCCATTAGGGAGATCTGAAAGGCTGTGAAATAACTGAATTTAAGAACAAGCTAACTTAAAAAAATTAAAGATTTACTCACTGTACATAACTGCCATGATTTCTCTACAAGTAATGGAACATGTTTCAAGTCAAATATCTGCGATATCAGATGTATGTCTTCCGTTCTTTAATAAATAAAGCATATTTGCATCATGTGTTTTAGCACATGGGGAGGTTTAACTCCTAAATGGGTTTAGGTAATGTCGTGATGCATACATTATGCTGATTAAAAAATATATATTTTTTGATATATAGCATTGCAGTGCATATGTCTACAATTGGTCAAGGAGGTTTGTATGGTTCCAGTTCTGAAAATTTTAGAAATTGTGCATAATGACCAGTCTTATACGCTGTGCTTCTAAGATTAATCCTTTGGTTAGGGAAAGCGCGTTTGCCCAGAGTCCAATACATGCTAGAATCAGAGGTTACTTGGCCTCTTGTTGAGGGAAGGTTTTAGTAAGGCTTTGTTTCTGGTGGTCCCCTTGAGAATAGTTTTAGTGCCCTGTTTTAGGCTTAAGACATGGCATAGATCATCAGTGAGTCAAACAAGGCTGAATAATGTGACCATATGTCATGTGCATCAGGAGAAACTGGACAGACTGGACCTTGAAGGAATATGCCAGTCTTTTATCACAACATTGATAGGTGGACCTTTGGATCCTTTGCTTGAGAAATAGTTTGGTCCAATGCTGACTCCATGGCTCTGGTTAAATTTCTTGGTGTTGCTCCTTCTGCATCCTTCCACCATCATTCTGACTCATTTAAAATAATCGTAAAATTACAGTATGTGACTCTAAATTTCTTTAGAAAAAGAATAGCAAATAAAAAAGAAACACATAAGTACCACCTTACTTTAGATATTAACCCTTAATAGTAATATACAGTATTACTTGTATGGAAGAGTAATATGTACAGTATTAGTAATATATTACATCACTTACATTTAACTAGTAATAGTAACTACTTTTATATTAAATTACTTTTATAAGTAACAAGCACAACATGGGTCATAGTTTAGCACAGGTTATTCCAGAGGAAGTTTCTAGAAAAGTATTTCTGGAAATAGGAATCTCAGTTGGTTAGTAAAGTCAAGTAAAACTCCACACCACCCACCAACTGTGTTAGCATCATCAACAAAATTCAAAGCCAAATAGATTTTAGTTCCAAGTGTTACCAATGAAGGGTGACCATTTTACAAAATGGACTTGCCTCTACGTGTTTGCTTGGATTTAAAGAAGAATTTAAAATAAAACTCATATGGGAGTAAGATAGGAAGAAGAAGGCATTTTGAGAGCAAACAACTCTCTCTTCTGTTTAACATAAAAAAAAAACATTCAAGTAAGGCCACAGATGTTAAAGTGGTCAGCTTGAGTCAGGACTTTCTCCAGTTATTTTCCAAATGCTCAGTAATGTATACTGCTGACTGATCTTGTATTAGTAATGGTCTGTGTTTTCTAAGTATATTTGTCTAATAGGTGCTGCAAACAGGTCACAGCTAATCGGCCAAATTACAGGATGCCCTGTACACTGATTGCTGTGTTTACTGTGCTTCACCATGGACAAGCAGTTTTCTGTTGCAGTTGAGTAGAAAGTAGAATATTTTACTTTTAAATGTGATGAGGTTAAAGTAAAAAGTCGTCTCAAATAGAATACTTATTTTTTTTCTTCTGTTAAGTTTTTAAGTACAGTAACAGATTACATTTATTGTCCACCATAATGAGTTCAACATGTTCATTAGTTCAACAATGGTTACTAATCTTACCTCACATATAACACATGGTATCAGATGTTGATTGGGGATCGATATTGGATGGGTATTGATTAATGCATCTCTAGTTTATTTAATTATTTTTAAATACATTTTATTTAAATGCTTAAATTAGCATATTTGAGCAAATTTGGGTTGCTTTAGAAAGAGAATTTCGACCAAATAGATATTAAAATACAATCATAATACACTGCCCGGTCAAAAAAGTGTCACCACCTGGATTTACTGTAATTAATCAAATAGTTACTACTGTTAAATAGTTAATACTGCAGTGATTAATATGTGTCAGCTGGCAGCAAGTTATGTAAACCTACAGTAACTGATATAATTAGTAGTTTCACATTTCTTAAAAAACCATGTAGGAAGACATATCCTCTGGTCATGGCAAAGATGTTTCTGGGTCAAATTATTGGCCTGCATCAAGCAATGAAAACAACTAAGGAGTTTGCTGAGTTTACTAAAATTAGGTTAAGAACTGTCTCACACATTATTAAAACCTGGAAAGATAATGGTGGACGATCTTTTAGGAAGAAATGTGGTAGGAGAACAACAGTAGAACTCACTGCTATGTTTAATAGAGAAAATAAGAGTATTTCCACATGCACAATGCAAAGAGAATTCAGGGGATTGGGAATAAACAGCTGTCTAGCCCACAGAACCAACTTATAAGGCTTAAATTTGCTAGGGATCACAAAGAATGGACCCTGGAGCTTTGGAAAAAGGTCATGCAGTCTGTGAGTCCAGATGTAGACTTTTCCAGATTAATTGGTGTTCCAAAGTGAAGTGATGCACCCATCATGCCTACCATATAAACACATGGGGGTAGTGTTATTATCTGGGGTTGTTTAATTTGGTCACGTCTAGGTTCAGCAACATTATGTGCTCAAAAAATATGGTCAGCTGACCTAAAAATACTGAATGACCAGGTTTTTCCATCAAATATTCCGAGATGATGATGCCAGGATGAATTGTGCTCTGGAAGAGTGATCCAGGGAACAAGACGTCATTGTCACACATGGATTGGCCACTATAGACTCCAGACCTTACCCGCACTGAGAATATTTGAGATGTGCAGGAGAAAGCATTACTGTATGCAGAGGTTCGGCTCTCCCATTATCAATGCAAGAAAGATCTGAGACAATTGCAATTTAAACAATGCCATGGCAAATGTGTGCAATAATCCAAAAATCCAAGTAGTCCAGCAAAATGGCAGGCTAGTGTATAAGAACGGGAATATTATGGCATATTTTGCATTTGTTGAAACGTGTACGTGAATTTTATCAGTGTTATTCATAAAACAATAAAGCATTGTATGTAGTTAGCAGTGTGAGGAACTGAAGTCCGGGCACAGAATGGTTTAAAACCATCAATCAAGGGTGTCAGAATCGAATCCTGAAAGGTCACAGCACTGCTTAGTTTGCTGTTTCACCTCATTTAACACAGCTGATTCAACTCACTGGCTAATTTACAAAGGCTTCATGGACTGAAGATGGTATGCAATAGAAGGAAAACACAAATCTTTGTGTAGCTGTCACCCTTCCTGACCTGAGTTTGAACTTCTTTCCCTAAGTAAATTTTCCACAGGACCATCTTCAGACCCTCATTACCCTCTCCACGTACTCTGCCCTCCTTCCCTCAGCAAAGTCGAAATGATGCCTGATAAACGGTCTGTGGCTGCTGGGAATAATTCATGAACCATAAATTGGCGAGGATGCTTCCCTATAGTGGTGGTTATTTCATGCAAGTTGTTCCCTCGCCTCCTCCTGTGCAGAAAATGAAAAAGCCGCTTCAACCTGCAGGTCTAGCGTTGTGACCGTGAGCCCACAGCATCCAGCTCTCTAAGGGCACAGCACTGTTCTTGTTCAGCCATGCATGGTGTATAAGTGATGTTCATTATCATACTGGATCAATGACCTCCTGCTGAATGAAGACCCAGTATGAGGCCATGTGAGATGACCAGAGAAGTGCAGAATTAGGGCCTAAAACAGTTTGTGCTATGAATGACATACTAATTTATATACTGTGTATGTGTCTATCTACAGTAGCTATCTATCTATCTATCTATCTATCTATCTATCTATCTATCTATCGATGGAAGGTGGAACAAATTCAAGAAATTCAAAGTGCCTAAAGATGCGATTTAAAAATTGGTTGTTTAAGTAAGTCACCAAAATACTAATCTGATCATCTTTTATCTTCTGAACCTGTTTCTCATTGGTTCATGGATTAAGTTAGAAGTTTCTTTTATGCTTGAATAATTCACACACACACTATGTGTCCAAACAGACATAAAACATTGCTCTGGAACTAGTCAAGTACAGGCACTGAAAAAAGAAGTGCTTCAGGAAGCCTGGAGAACTAGTCGGTTGGATTGCATTAAAAATACAAGAAAGGCTATCTGGAATCAAAACATGTGTATATACGGTATACAGTGGCTTGCAAAAGTATTCGGCCCCCTTGAACTTTTCCACATTTTGTCACATTACAGCCACAAACATGAATCAATTTTATTGGAATTCCACGTGAAAGACCAATACAAAGTGGTGTACACGTGAGAAGTGGAACGAAAATCATACATGATTCCAAACATTTTTTACAAATAAATAACTGCAAAGTGGGGTGTGCGTAATTATTCAGCCCCCTGAGTCAATACTTTGTAGAACCACCTTTTGCTGCAGTTACAGCTGCCAGTCTTTTAGGGTACGTCTCTACCAGCTTTGCACATCTAGAGACTGAAATCCTTGCCCATTCTTCTTTGCAAAACCGCTCCAGATCAGTCAGATTAGATGGACAGCAGTTTTCAGATCTTGCCACAGATTCTTGATTGGATTTAGATCTGGACTTTGACTGGGCCATTCTAACACATCGATATGTTTTGTTTTAAACCATTCCATTGTTGCCCTGGCTTTATGTTTAGGGTCGTTGTCCTGCTGGAAGGTGAACCTCCGCCCCAGTCTCATGTCTTTTGCAGACTCCAAGAGGTTTTCTTCCAAGATTACCCTGTATTTAGCTCCATCCATGTTCCCATCAACTCTGACCAGCTTCCCTGTCCCTGCTGAAGAGAAGCACCCCCAGAGTATGATGCTGCCACCACCATATTTGACAGTGGGGATGGTGTGTTCAGAGTGATGTGCAGTGTTAGTTTTCTGCTTATCTTCTATATGTAACACAACTGTCTCGGTGCACAAGACCAGTAACACAGCGCACATCCAATCTACACAAATCACAATTCGCACGCTTTCGGCTCTTGTCCGCCACCTTAAGAGGACGCGCAGATCCAAGGACAACCAATCCTGGCGCACGTCACAGCATGTCCAATCAGGGCGGGGCCACCTGTGAGAGAGGGAGAGCGAGAGAGAGAGAGAGCGAGTGCGCACGCCGCCACAAGCAGCCATGCATGCGCACATACATGCAACACACACCTGCATGTAACAGTAGGTTTCCATTTCTGAATGATCGCTTGAACAGTGCTCCGTGGGATGTCTGGTGTGTTCTTTGGACTTCATGGTGTTGTTGCTCCCAATATTCTCTTAGACAACCTCTGAGGCCGTCACAGAGCAGCTGTATTTATACTGACATTAGATTACACACAGGTGCACTCTATTTAGACATTAGCACTCATCAGGCAATGTCTATGGGCAACTGACTGCACTCAGACCAAAGGGGGCTGAATAATTACGCACACCCCACTTTGCAGTTATTTATTTGTAAAAAAAAATGTTTGGAATCACGTATGATTTTTGTTCCACTTCTCACGTGTACACCACTTTGTATTGGTCTTTCACGTGGAATTCCAATAAAATTGATTCATGTTTGTGGCTGTAATGTGATAAAATGTGGAAAAGTTCAAGGGGGCCGAATACTTTTGCAAGCCACTGTGTATATATATATATATATATATATATATATATATATATATATATATATATAGCCTCAGACCCTGTTCTTGGCAGATAGGAGTGGAACCTGATGCTGTCTTCTACTGTTGTTGCTCATCCTTCTCAAGGTTCAGTGTTTTGTGCATAATAACATGCTTTTCTGCTCATCTTGATTTTATGAGTTTTCATATCCTTCCTGGCAGCTGCAACCAATCTGACAATTAACTTCTGGACTCTCATCTACAAGGCATTTACCTTCAGAACTGTCAGTCACTGTTCACACAATTCTATGTAAACTCTAGAGACTGTTGTGTCTGAAATCTCCAGAAGATCAAGAGTTTCTAAAATAACTAAAATTATCTCATCTCTAACCAACCACTAAATGGAAAGATCAAAGGTCACAGATCACACTTTCTGCATACTGTATTTATGTTCACTATGAACATTAACTGAAAATCTGTATCTGCGAAACTCCAGCCAGCCAGCCAGTCAGATAGATACAGTGGTGTGAAAAACTATTTGCCCCCCTCCTGATTTCTTATTCTTTTGCATGTTTGTCACACAAAATGTTTCTGATCATCAAACACATTTAACTATTAGTCAAAGATAACACAAGTAAACACAAAATGCAGTTTTTAAATGAGGGGTTTTATTATTTAGGGAGAGAAAAAATCCAAACCTACATGGCCCTGTGTGAAAAAGTAATTGCCCCCTGAACCTAATAACTGGTTGGGCCACCCTTAGCAGCAATAACTGCAATCAAGCATTTGCGATAACTTGCAACGAGTCTTTTACAGCGCTCTGGAGGAATTTTGGCCCACTCATCTTTGCAGAATTGTTGTAATTCAGCTTTATTTGAGGGTTTTCTAGCATGAACCGCCTTTGTAAGGTCATGCCACAACATCTCAATAGGATTCAGGTCAGGACTTTGACTAGGCCACTCCAAAGTCTTCATTTTGTTTTTCTTCAGCCATTCAGAGGTGGATTTGCTGGTGTGTTTTGGGTCATTGTCCTGCTGCAGCACCCAAGATCGCTTCAGCTTGAGTTGACGAACAGATGGCCGGACATTCTCCTTCAGGATTTTTTGGTAGACAGTAGAATTCATGGTTCCATCTATCACAGCAAGCCTTCCAGGTCCTGAAGCAGCAAAACAACCCCAGACCATCACACTACCACCACCATATTTTACTGTTGGTATGATGTTCTTTTTCTGAAATGCTGTGTTACTTTTACGCCAGATGTAACGGGACACGCACCTTCCAAAAAGTTCAACTTTTGTCTCGTCGGTCCACAAGGTATTTTCCCAAAAGTCTTGGCAATCATTAAGATGTTTTTTTTAGCAAAATTGAGACGAGCCTTAATGTTCTTTTTGATTAAATGTGGTTTGCGCCTTGGAAATCTGCCATGCAGGCCGTTTTTGCCCAGTCTCTTTCTTATGGTGGAGTCGTGCACACTGACCTTAATTGAGGCAAGTGAGGCCTGCAGTTCTTTAGATGTCCTGGTGTCTTTTGTGGCCTCTCGGATGAGTTGTCTCTGCACTCTTGGGGTAATTTTGGTCGGCCGGCCACTCCTGGGAAGGTTCACCACTGTTCCATGTTTTTGGCATTTGTGGATAATGGCTCTCACTGTGGTTCGCTGGAGTCCCAAAGCTTTAGAAATGGCTTTATAACCTTTACCAGACTGATAGATCTCAATTACTTTTGTTCTCATTTGTTCTTGAATTTCTTTGGATCTTGGCATGATGTCTAGCTTTTGAGGTGCTTTTGGTCTACTTCTCTGTGTCAGGTAGCTGCTATTTAAGTGATTTCTTGATTGAAACAGGTGTGGCAGTAATCAGGCCTGGGGGTGACTACAGAAATTGAACTCAGGTGTGATAAACCACAGTTAAGTTATTTTTTAACAAGGGGGGCAATCACTTTTTCACACAGGGCCATGTAGATTTGGAGTTTTTTTTCTCCCTTAATAACGTAAACCTTCATTTAAAAACTGCATTTTGTGTTCAATTATGTTATCTTTGACTAATAAGTTAACGGTTTTTGATGAGCAGAAACATTTACTGTAAGTGTGACAACCATGCAAAAGAATAAGAAATCAGGAAGGGGGCAAATAGTTTTTCACACCACTGTAGATACTGTAGATGAATAGATGCATATATGAATAGATAGATAGATAGACAGATAGATAATGAATAGATAGATCGATGAATAGATACAGTAGATAGATAGATAGACAATAAATAAATAGATGGATAGATAGATGGATGGATAGATAGATACTGTATACTGTATATATATAGATGGATAGATACAGTAGATAGATAGACAGACAGACAGATAGACAATGAATAGATAGATAGATGGATGGATAGATAGATAGATATATACTGTATAGAGATAGATACAGTAGATAGATAGATAGATAGATAGATAGATAGATAGATAGACAATGAATAGATACATGGATAGACAGATAGATAGATAGACAATGAATAGATAGATAGATAGATAGATAGATGAATATATATATATATATATATATATTTTTTTTTTTTTTTTTTTAAAAAGGATTTTTTTTTTCAAGATTTCATTCTATATGGCCATTTTTCAACAGCACACACAATCCAGCAACTTGCCTGAAATTCACTGGCTCTTTACTCATTGTCTTTACTGGAAGATTTGGAAGATTTTGGAAGACTGGAAGAAACTTTTTTTCTTTTCTTTTTCGCTTCTTGACAGAAGTCACACATATAATTCCATAAACTGCAAAAAGAGACTGATCCAAACCTCAAGGCACACTCTGCTGCCATACAAGTACATCATGTGAAAAGATGAGCCCTTTGCCCTACTAACTCCAAAGTGCACCCCACAGGTCCAAACCCATGCCATGTTCACTACTTAGTGAATTTTGTCAGTTTGTACTTATGTACAGTACCAAATATTCCAGTAAAGGGAACATCCGGTGTACTAGTGAAATCACAAGGCACAAGGCTTTACAACAGACGAATGTCCAACTGTCATGCCCTAGTAGGTATAGAGTACCCACAATGCACCTTGCGAGGTTGTAGGATAGGTTTGTGCTTTCTGACAGAATGATAGCATGCGTGAACAAATTTCAGTTTGTTTTATACAGAACTTGACGCAGATCTTGAAAAAACAAACATACAAAAAAAAAAAAAAAAAACCCTGAAGTGCCAGTGGAGATGTGTCTCTGCTTTTCACTGCCAATTGCTCTTCCTCTTCACACTCTTTGCTGTTTTTTCTGACACTCTATCTAACAGAACTCATCTTTTTCAGTCTAACAGCTTACAGCAGCAGAGGTTCTGCCTGTTCACATGTGTACTGTACTGTATGTTTTTGTTCTGCTCTTACTCTAATGATGTCACCTATACAAACAAACAAACAAACAAACAAACAAATGCATCAATATACAGTGTTCAAGTCAAACCGGGACGTTTGATTGTGCAGAATAACAGACCACAGTTAGGAAAGTAAACCTCACTTTATTTCTCTATATAATCACCTGCCACACTAACAGACATTCTCAGGACTTTGCGGGGGATGTGACTCCCAGTCGAGTTCCTGTAATGTGGTTACAGGTTAATAATTGTGCGTACTCTGCACAAAGACAGATATGTCTATTCTTCATGTTGGCAACAAATTATTATATCACTATACTGTGCTTGAAGTCTTCTGTAAATGGCAAGTTTTTTTTTTTTTTGCACCTGTATTCATGAGAAATTTCATCACAATCCTTGGTTCGGCTTGAACGCCCCTTGTACAAATAAAATAAAGAATTAGTAATAGTAATTAAATGATGTGCAGCAAAACCAAGACCAAGTCATGAAAAAAAAAAAAATCCAATTTAATAACCAAGCTTTTTGATTTGAGTCGGTCCGGTGTTAACATGAACAATAAGAGACAATAGCTTTAAGTCTTAATTAATATTTTATTTATTTGTTCGATTTTTCAAAACTATTTTTTCATAATAAATCTTCACTTTGAGGTCGTTAAAGAATTGTCACAATAAAAACAAAAGAAGGTATCATAGAAAAATTGTACACAAATAAAAACACAAATAAAAAAACAAACAAACAAAAAAAATCTAACATTTATTCTAAAATTGTATGTATTTTGTGCCTCTTGTGCATTCGGTGTAGTACAATATAGCAAAGAGGAGTGTTCACAAACAATACACTTTTAGTTCTCGTTTTTGTGTCTTCTGGCTGAAATATTTTTAATGCAGAATATTTTGGGATCCGGTTCACCATTTATTTTTACATCAAGATGTCACCTCATAACAAATCCATGTCAGAAGAGCAAAATGATATTGCTTGAACAATTCCAATCGGTTTACTCGGTGACTGTTTGCTTTTTCCCAAACCCAGATTAGTTTGTGTGTTTTTTTTATTGTATTTTATGTTGACACATAAGGAGTTGTTGCAAAAATAAAATGTAATGGCAGAAATAAAATACTGGCGTTGAAGGTGCGCATAAAGGAGGGGAAAAAAAGATACAGGAGCCCAAATGTTCATAGCTAATGGCAGAAACGGTTCTATCTCTATAGCAACACATTAACATTTAGTTTTTTTGTTTTTAATCGTTTTCCCAGTTGCTTTTACTAGAAAATGTTTGAAGAGCAGGTATACTGTAGTTGGCATCATCTATATAACAGGCTATAAAACACCACTTCAGCCACAGTCCAGAGAGCACACATAGATAGTCTTTGCACCGTATATAAACATATGTAATAAGATACTTCACGTGCATGGAGTATTTCTCAAACTATCACCAAGCGACCCTAGCGTTCATTACCTTTAATCGTCAGCATCGCCACCTCGACGCTGCCGCCGGCATCATGACAAAGATACCGGCAAAAGAAACAGCGATCGATTTTACACTTTGCTTTAAAATAAGGCCTCCACAGTCCTCTTTCACACAAGGTTTTCATCCTTGATATTGACTTTACGTTTGGATCCTTTATCTTTATTTTCAGTTTGGTTCCTTCTCCAGATGGCCAATACTGCCATTAGAAAAGAGGGGGAGCGAATACTTTGGCTGATTGAACAATCATACAGTAGGTAGCTTCTCAATGTAATAAGTCACATTTTCCTCTCGTTTAGTGAATGTCTTTTTAATTTTCCAGATGTTTATGGATTTTCTGCATGTAGAGGGCGTGTCCCAGTAACACATACACAGGCAACATAATATGAAACACAGTAAGACCTCAGTCCTGACCAGCGGCCATGTCTTTAAGAGTTTCACCCTAACATACAGGGTTGAACTGGCTTGCCCCTGTCCAGAGGATCGCTTTTCATTTCTCATTTTTTAAGGTTCCTTTCGATCTCGCTCAATTCGCTTTCGTACACACTCTTAGTTTCGTGTAGTTCTCGTGTGCTTGAGTATAAAGTATATGTTCTTATTGTTAGTAACAGTATATCTGCGTCTCAGTTAAAACTAAGACTGTGCTTTTTTTCCTCTTAATTACTATACACAGGGTTGGTGACTCCTCCCGTTCGTCCGTGTGCTTCCGAACACAGGACCTGGGAGGAGAAAAAGTCTGCGGGATCAGACGTAGTACTCTTTGTCTTTGTTCTTTTTGTTCTTGCTGGAGATCTTGGCCACGCCGATGGGTTTTTCTTTGACGGCCGCTCCGTTGGGCTGCGTGGCCGAGTTACTGATGTAGTTCCGGCTCTCGTCCACGTGGTACGAGCCCTCGTCGCGGTTGCGGTATTTGTACATGGCGTAGAGGAGGATGAGGATGCAGAGGGCGGCGGCTGCTACGATGCCCACCACCATGCCCGTGGTGCTGCTGGACTCGCGGATCACCTCCGGGCTCGGGTAACCCTTCGCTTCCGGCAGGGGAGGGTGTGCTGTATGTACAAGGGAGACAGAAAGACCGAGGCTGTTCATTATAAACATCAATCTATCTGTTTTCCAGCAGCAGCAGCCTTTTATCATTGATTAGCCAAGCACTAATGAGTAATTAACCCAAATATTTACTCTATGCAAATACAGGTGTAGGGAGTGGTACAGTTAGTAAAAGGCCTTTGGTTGTAAGCCGGCTTACTTTACTAGGAAATACAAAAGGGAGAATAAAGGCTAGACATGAAGAAATTCAATCCTAGGATTGTATGTATCTGATGGTTTTGGTTAATCCGATTGACTGACAACTCGCTAGCTGCCTCGTAGCATGGACAGGGCTTTAAAAAAATATATTAAAAAATCCATGAAAACATTGATATGGGCATCTTCAAGGCGTTGGCCTTTCGCCTGCATTCACTTTATAGTTGTAATGCAATCTACTCATCACATTGACTCTAGCAGGCCATAAAGTGCATCTTGTTATTGGCTGATGCACTAACACACAGTGATTAAATTGGATGTGCCAGACATTTTTTATCTCTGCCGACCACTGAGGGAGGCTTCATTTATACTCGCTGTTTATTTCCGAGCAGAGAGATAGTGATCCCTTTTCGTGATTTATGTCATGATTAGCTTTAAGCCACAACGTGAAGGGGAAGTAATTCAAAATCTGCATGGCTGCAGGCGGGACATAAAACCTGTAGTGGTATGACACTTGAAACGAACATGTTCCCTTACTCTCGCTGAGTCGACTGAAGCCTGCAGGTGAGGCAAAATATGATGATAAATGTGTCTGACAAACAAATCTGGTTTTTGGCCCATGCGTTTGGGGAGCGACGTGATCACATCACGATGTGGGAAAAACAACAGAAACTTAATTCCTGATAACATCAGTATTCAGCTTCATCGTTGTTTGGAACTATAACGGCCTCGTTCGTATTATTCACTAGACCGTTCTGCATAATCAGAAATCTTCGAGTTCTTGCCTCAGGAGGGAATTTTCATTATTTCTTTGACATGCTTACAAGGCGACTGTAAACACAAGGAATGCATGGATCACTTGCAGCTTAGAATTGAGCTGCTGAATAAAGCCCATTTATGGTAACCTTTATTCTTTGTAAAAAAAAAAAAGCAGTTGACAGCTTTAGCATGTAGCTCCATCGCTGAGAGATTCGGAAAAGGTGTTCAGCCTGTGCTCAGTGGCCTTTTCCTCACAGCTCTGTTCCTCACATCAAACACCAACCCGCCATACTGTATATATACTGTATAATACATATAAACCACAAACCTGCATCGGACAGAACTCGAGGTGATTTAAAAAAGAAATCTCATAAAACTATGTTAATGGATGAGTTTGAACTAAAAAAAAAAAAAAAGGAACAAAACAGAACTATGATTTTTTGTACAATCCAAAATAATGACCTCCATATGGGCTGTATGGAAAGATAATGGCTCTTAGATTCCTAAAGAATTTCTACCTAAAACTCTCTACTGTGAGGTCTACATAAAACCTCGAAATACTTTCCATTTAAACGTGAAAAGCCTTATCGTTATATTCATATATGTATTAAGTGTCATGCATTAGAAAAAGTTCTTGGCAGCTCCTTTCACTATAATAGTATATATATAATAGTGAATAGTTATTTGTCACATAAGTCTCACAAAATCTCAGCTAGCATCTGCAAAGGAAATGGATTTTTATTATAAACAAATATACTTTGGAATTAACATATAAAAAGTTCTAAATGCTTACTGTATTATTTATAATAGTTATTTATAATAGTTCTTTTTTCTTGCATTAGTACCATGAAGGTCCATATTGAATATTCCTCAGCTATGTATTTTGCTGCACCTGCATAGATAGAATATATTAAATATGTGATTAAAATGATATATTGATATTTTGGGTAAAAGGTGCCGTCATGGGCGGTCGTTTAAGCATTTCACTGCATGTCGTACCGTGTATAAATAAAATTAGAATTTGAATAAAAAGACAGTAACTGCCTTTTCCTGGCTGGGTGGAATCCGATTAGTCGAATGGCAAATTATTAAATTTTATCATAACAGGAAGTTTGAAATAAACTGACTCATGATTAACCACTATAGACTTTCTTTGACTTGCTGGCTTTAAGGTTATTATGGAAAATGAGCTAAAGCAAAAGAAAGACACACGGACAGCAATAATAAAAAAGAAAGATGACTAACCTAACCCACCTGAGGTTGGGTCACACGGGTCGATGTCTTCATCATCAGTGGGACATTCAGCTGATGCTACTAAAAGATCGTCCTGGAGTTGAGACAGAGAGAGAGACAGAGAGAGAGAGGAATCATTATTATTTTTTTAATTCCCAACATGAAGCTTTTATATGTTGGCTGTCTTATCAGAGTCTCCAGCTTGTGTGTGTATGTGTGTGTGTGTCAGACACACAGACAGAGACGGCTGGTGCTGCTTGAAGAGAAGCACAATGGCCGTTAAAGAGAGATTTGATGTGATCTCTACACTCCCTGTGTACTGTATATCCACAGGCCTAGCCAAATGTGGTTTAACCAAAGGCAATAAAATTTACCTAATGTTTCAATTTCCTCGTGTAAATACTATATACTGTACTGCACACCATGCTCTCGTATTGTCCCTGTCAAACACCACCATGCAGTATATAGATCCTGATTTGATCCTGATTTGAAACGTTATTTGAATATGAATGAATATTAATAAATTCAAGACACTAAATGTATTTTTTAAATACTTTTTATGTTCACATCTGAGACAATGTTAAGATATCTAAAGATTAATCTGAGATACAATTGTGTAAATCCATACCAGCAGTAGCAAATACACACACACACACACACACACACACACACCAACAACTACAGTTACTTCATTTTTTAAAAATGCACATAATACGCAGATAAAAACATTAATCGCATCCCTCACTGGAAACCGAAAGCAATTGGATCAAGGCCATATACACACGCAAACGTACAAACTAACGAACAACACACATCAAAATCTTGCCTCTGTTCCGGTTATAGTCCCAAAAGGAAAGAAAGCCATTGCTGCGATCTTTCAGTCGATGGAATCCCACTACAGATGATCGACACAGAAATCAACTTAGATGATCGTCCGCGCCTGCAAAGCTGATCTGCTCTGTGTGGAGAACGTTGGTGCTACATTCTGCTCTGTTCTCCTGCAAGAATCCGACGATGTGAAGTGGTGGCATTCATTCAGCGCCAGCATTCACACCTCTCTGATTAGCCCTGTGTGGATTTGACGCCAGCTGGCGCATGCCTGTCTGCGTGTGAGTCGACAGAAAGGCAGAGATGGATATAACATCGATCTGCCTCTACGTAGTCTCTCGCACACACACACACACACACACACACATGCACACTACCCACGGGCATCAGGGCAGTGCCCACTCCAGTCAGGACATCTCATTCGCATTACAGACTTCCACCCCACACAACTAATGGTGGGAGAGAGAGAGAAAGAGTGCATGATGGTGGGAGTGGGAGTGCCCCCTGCACAGTTATATCAGCATCGTTGCCATAACCACACGGCAGCCTTTTTGCTCACAGCAATATCTCTTCAACTCCCAACTCTCAAATGCTCTAAAGTAGGTCAGTGCGGGTAAATAATTTAGATCTCTGGTGCTGGGGCAGTGATACTGCTAGGATAGTGAGAGAGTGAGAGAGAGAGAGAGTGAGAGAGAGAGAGAGAGTGAGAGAGAGTAAGAGAGTGAGAAGCTCTACTCAGACAATTTAATGCACCTTAGCTTGCGCTTTACTGGCAAGACACATTATCACATGCACTGATGCATGATATTAGTCTTGGGTTACTGACGTTAGGAAAATTATTTTAAGCCTAATGAAATCTGAGAAATATTACTATTGAATTAACAGTTAATGAGACTGGGCTATGATTTATGCTACTGCATCGTATACAGGTCATGTGTGTTTGTCTTTCAACCTGAGTTCACTCTAGATTTCTTTACTTCTTGTAATGTTGTCTGAGTTGCCTCAGTTTCCAGATCTGCATTTGGATTATTGGTGAAGTACACCAATAAAATGTATGTGGACGGTAAACCATTTCGATCACCTCATACTGCAGTATAATAAGATCATATGGATTAATCTCTATGTTAACTTTTGGTTATTATGAACCTTATTAATAATAATGTTGGTTATTGTTAGACATTTGAAAAAAAAATACTATCCAGGAAAACCTTTAAAAAGATCACGGATATGTGTAATGTAGTAGACACTAGATAAATTTGGACATTATTAAAAGAGTCATATTGATATATTGATTTTTCACTTCAACTGTGAAAGTTGCTGCTATTATCTTGGCCATTTTTTTCTACTCATCAGAGATTTTAAACACTTCCAGGTTAAGTTAATGAAATCACTTTGATTATGACATCATGGAGTACCAATATATTTAAAAAAAAATGTGTGATTATAAGACTAATCTTCACCAGAGATATACCAGCTCACAAATAAAAAGTAATTTTTGGAATTTGGAAGAACAACATTATTTTTATTATATATAAAAAAAGAGAGATCTGGTTGTTCTACCCTCTACCGTGTACTTAAGTTCAGATAAACATTTGAATTTAATCTCATTGGTGGAGCTAGTGCATTTTTTAGGGAATGTACTCATACTCTTACACCACATCTGTATGCCCTGGGTTCTCTCTCTCTCTCCTTCTTTTTTTCCCCTTGCTCTATTTCTTCTCTATCAGAAGAGAAATGTCAGGACTAAAATCAGACTCTTCAGATGTGCTATTACACAATCAGTGAGCATGAGGCTCCATAAAAGTCAAATATGACTAAGACTGAGCTCTCAGCCTCCATCTGCTGTGCTTTACCATCCTTCTCTGCCTACTCAACAGCTGTGCTGAGTTGGACATGGGGACAAAGGGGGAGAAACGGAGACAGAACATGGGTTAAAGAGAAGAATAAAGAGAAGATAGTTTGCACTAACTTATAAGGGTTCCCTGTCAAAGCATCTCAGTGGAGGATTCTTTTCGGCTATGTTGGCATTACCAGTCTGAAATTACCCTAATATGAGACAGGTCTGATTTTATTATTACTGTCTGGTTGAACTAATCTGATGTTCAGTTCCATACCTGATATCTGATAAGTGGTCATGTGACTTGAATGAAAACGATCAGATCAGAATCCATGTGACTTTTGGCCTCTGCCCATGCCTGGCACGTCTGGCTTCCTTCCTCAACTGGTACAACCGACTTTTCTGCTTGCCATCATCCAGAGCAAAATCTCAAGCGTATTTTTGCAAAAATCACATCCATTATCTGAAATGAATCAGTGATCCAGCAAATATCACGTGTTTTAACCCAGATAGCACAAGTTAAAACAATTTGATGTACTGTATGCACGTGTGACGTTTCTACTAGGCAGCGATGAAGCACGATAAAAAACCTGACATGGTTCCAACATCAAATGGGTGGAGAAAGCATATGGGAGAGAGTGGACGCACATAGAGAAAGGGAAAAGCAACAGCTCAGCCCACCTATGGACATACTGAGAACCTGCTGTGCTCTAATTAGAAAGCACCAACCCTGTTCACTCTGTCCAATTTCCCCCCAACTGCTGGAGAGAGGCACGGAGTAAAAGTAAAAAGAGTCAAAGTAAAAAGAGCTGACACAGGCTCAACAATCTCTCCATCTTCTCCCGGGTCCTAAACCCTCTCCCTATCCTTATACCTGCAGGCCCTAATTTTAACACCTGCCACCCAACGGGCCAGTCAAAATGAGTATTACTGCAAACGAGCACTATCCATTTACCACTAATAGACATCACACCCTTGTCTCCCTTTTATAGCTCTTGTTTCAGCTCTATAATAATCCTCCACTCTAAAAACCCAATCTATATTTCACAGCCTGCTGTTGGAGTGCCATCTTCTGTAGCTCAGATTCCTACAGTAGCTCATCCTTGACTAACTCCCTTACTCCCTTACAGTAGACGGTGCGAGCGTTTCGCTTCTATTCGTGCTACCTTCAACGCGCACGACCGTCTGTTTCTGTTGCCATGGAGATGCAGACCGTTACAAATGGCAGAAAGAAAAAACTCCATGGCTCAGCTGGGACCTGCAAATCCAAGCCAAGCATTGATTTCGTTCTCTGCTTCTTGGGTACGAGTGGGAGAAAGTCTGAGCGAGAGTAATAACATCAAAGTACCTGGGCTTAGCTTAGCTCTTTGCTAATGAGATGTGAATATTCATGCAGCAGTCCTGGTGCTGAAGAGAGCTTGGTTCTGCTCTCAGCTGTTACCACCAAGAGCAGTGTGTTTTAATAAAAATGGAAGCTCACATACATGGATTAAGAATTGTGTTCGGAGGGAGACACTGCAGCGTTTCTTCCTCTGTTCACACAACTTGATGGAGGAAAGGTTTTATAATGAAAAGGGGAAAAAACATTAAGGGGATGGTAGAAGCAAAGAAAGGCCTAGGGACACTGATACTCTCTCACTTTTTAATAAAGAAAGAAAGTCTAGCGATGCCAATTGTTAAAACTAAAGTAATGAAAGAGGGAAATGCTGACTTCTGTGCTTGTTTTGCACTTCTTCTCGTCCTCCTCTAGGATTTAGAACTTGTAATATAGTAAAAGACTGGATTTTTGTGAAAGTCAACACGCCTGCCTGGAGAACATGCATGACCACATCTGGATGTTCACAATAAATAAATAAAAGAAGGAACTGAAAATAAAATAAAAATAAAATCTTGCTCAAACTGAAATCAGTATTTCAGTCTGTTATTTATTTAATACTTTTAATGCACATGAACAGAATAGCTTTTTATATTTTATTACTATTTATAGCTGTACTGGTGAAGCAGGGATCAGGAAGCACGAGTGGAGCAGGAGTGGAAGAACAAACATCAACCCACATGGCTGTAGAAACTCCAGAACTCCATACTGTAGCTCAAGCTCGTCCCCAAAGCCAGCCCTGGCAAAGAGAAACGAGCTACAGCTGGAGGAATGTTGGACTTTATGAGCTCAGTTTGGCGCTGCAATCTTATGGGACAATCTCCTGTTGCCATGAGCAACGGTACACACTTTACATGATCTTATGGTCAGTCTTTTATATAACGTTAGACTCTGTCTTGAGAACAATAGGAAAGATGTATAGAAAGGAAGAAGTGGGGGACGAACTATAGACGGTGCCATGCAGTTGAGGAAGCTGGATGAAGAATGTGAAGAAAGTGTACGGAAAAAAAAAAAACGAAACAAAATAAAAAACAGTTGCCGGCTTGAGAAGAGAAACCAGTGTTAATGCATTCGGGGGAAAAAAAAAAAAAGGAACATCAATGATTGTTTCTCTTCAAAGCACTACAACTTTTCCTTATGTCCTTTCTCCTCCTCATCCTTCTCCCAGCACTGCGTAGACAGACGGTGCATGCCTCTTCCCACTGCATGAATATGGAAGAAATAAAAAAAAAAGCCTCTGCATGCGAAGACGGCTAGATGGGTGAGCGACCGTGAGAAAGAGAAACTACCTGGGATGAGGAACAATGCCATCTCGCATCCATAGCAGCCTGGCTACTCTGCCTGCTTCCTTTACACAGCTGATGTCTTTGTCTTTTTTGGTTCTCTCTTAAGTAAGAGTGTGTCCTGGCTTTTTCTCTTTCCCCCTTTTCTGGCTTCCTGTTGTCTCTGCTCCTACAGCAACACGCGTAAATTCAGTCCGCTCTGTGAGATCAATAGTGATGCCAGGAGAAGTCCTACTCTGGTAGGGAGATGAGGAAGATAAATTGTCTGCGCATCAGGAGAGCCTATCAGTGCTTTCTACAGAGTATGGGAGAAAGAGAGAGAGCGAGTGAGAGAGGAAGGCAAGTGGAGCAGCAGTGGAAGAGAGAAAACGAGAAAGAGAGTGATATACAGAGAGAGAGAGAGATAGGAGGAGAGAGAGAGAGGGAAAAAAAGATGGTACGAGTGTGAGCGGTCTGTCTGGATCACCTGACTAACTTTGGCCAATCAGGGACCCCGCTGAGCCAGAGGTTACTAAGGGTTGGTTACTAGGACTGTTTTTCATGCCCTTAAAAAAAAGAAAAAACTGTTTCGATATGAGTATCGATTCCCATGTTGTCACATGTCACAGGGACACAAGCTACAATCTACTATCAAACATTACACACCCTTAAAATAGGCTTCCACAGCAAAGGCGTCACCCCGGGAGTCACGTTTCACACTGTGTGTTACACAACACACAGCGAAGAGTATCAACAGGACCGAGAGACGATGCTCACTGCAGCACAAGCTACACTATCTCACACACTCGCTCCATATCTAAGGGAGGGTATATCTACTCTCCATGTAGGACGGTCATCATGCCGGCTAATATTAAGCGCCATAAAATGGAAAACGCAGACTTTACTTTGCATTGGGAACATAAAAACATACACGCAGTGGAAGATCTTTGCTTGTATTTCTGCACTTTTTCGCATCGCCGTCGATTTTGTTTGTTGTAGTGTAGAGTCTACAATCGGTGATGACGTGCAGCCATAGTTATGAATGTAATTTCGAAAATTCATGAAAACAAATGAAATCCTACATCCACACCATAGTGCATCAGAGACGGTTGTGGTGGTGGATTTACAGAATATATTTATATATATATATATATATATATATATATATATATATATATATATATAAAAAAATTTTGGCAGATTCAGTCATTACACAATTTGAATTGTATCAATCAATTCACCAGGATCTAAAGCAATTAAAATACAATTTCTACAGGAAAAAAATATGTAGAAACAAGTGGAGAGAGAGAAAGTGCGAGACATTTTTATTACATTAACCCACTTATTGCAAGTTCAAACATTGCTATTGACAATAAGTCCAAAAAAATAAAACAGTATCCATTATACACACTAGACCTGAGGGGTTCACACCGTTTAGCCCGGGCGGTTAAAGGATTTCTACGCAGGGCTGAGTTTTTTCTGCTTTTTTTTCTCATGATGCAACAGCAAGAAACTGTTTAGAGTCTTCATGAGAAGTTAGGTGACAGACTTGTGACACTTAACTGCTGATAAATTTGGATTCCACTGAGGCACATGGAGCTTCTTCTCAGCTCTAAATGATTTACTCGAAAAAAAAAAATTACAGTCATAATTAGAGATGGGAATCAGGAATCATTTCATCATGGGTTAGAGTAAACCAATCGAATGTCGATTACCAACCGGTTTAACCGCATGGTACTATGCTTCTTTGATGCTTCTTTTTTTTTTTTTTTTTCCCAAGTCTGTCAATCAAAAACAAATGAAGTGCATATGAGTACATTACAATTAGCATACTCTAGGAGGACTTGATTCCTCCACAACTACTTGCTCTACACACCCTATAAAGCTTGTCACGTGGAATGTGAGTGCAATGTACTGTGAGTAATTTTGCATAATTGAGTAAAATGCATTCCAGGTTCAGTTCAGACTCATATGAGACTCGTATCTTCTGCAGTTCCACTGTGTATTTAGTAAAATTGTAACTGTTTTCTTTCTTGATTAGCCATATCACTTAGTCGTGAGCGTGTGCAGGTATCGGTATTATACTCATGCAAGATGTGCAAAAAAACTAACAAAAACCCACCTGTTTTAGGGATTTCTTATGATAGAATTTGATCGCCATTTTTTCATAATAATTTGCTTCAAATGCACAGGATCATTCCATCAGTAGTAATAGTAGTGCGTAATAATCTTAGAAATTAAGTGTTCCTGTAGGTTTCTTCTGAAAAGCGCTCTCAGTTCTCTAATCGATTCAAAATGAATCCTTCTCTTACAGAAGAGTTAATACATTAGGATCACACTGAGAGGTGAACACTATACTGTATTTGCACTCAGACAGCCACTCTGCACCTCTCTCTCAGATGTTGGAAAAAAAATCTTGGAAAACATATCCTTGTGTGTTTAATGATATGCATTATGCATCTTTTATTATTTAAAGCTTTGCAAGTATCACACTGTCCTATTATAATAAACACATTTCTTCAATCAGATAAGTCCTGCTGAGCCTAAAATGCACATCCACACGTAGAGAGATTTGTTCGAAGATAATGCGCCACTGTCATAAAAAAGCTCCATCTGAGAATTGCATGGTGAGAGAGCGAGATAAGGTGTGAGGTATAAAAGGAATCTAGACGGTGATAACAGGAAAGAAAAGAAATAAAAGAAAAGCCGTGATCAAACGGAGCTCCACATCCAGCGCTCAGTTGTCCTGAACTCATCTCACTCAAAAAAAGGGATCATCTTCTGACAGAAATATTAAACATATCATCTACAACGAAGACGCAAATACCAGAACTGTGAGATGAGTTGTTTTTTCCCCCCTCCACAACTACTTTCTTCCTTTGAGAACTATTGTTTATTTATGGCTGTTTGAACATGAAACTGAATCTAGCACACTGTCGTCACCAAAACTTAATACCTTACTGAATAAAAGCTCTGCAGTGCGAGAAATGCTATTTATAACTCATTTTATTCAATGCTAATCCGCTCCCTTTGAAATAAAGAAATTAGAGAAAATTATACAAATAATGTTTTACATAAGTTTTTTTTTCAATAACTATATTCGCACCACAGCACTTTTGAATCCCCAGATCTGGTCAGAAGGTTTTAATGAAATAATGTTCTATAAGAGCAGCTCTGACAGCAGCAGCACTGGCTGCAATTCAAATCACAGGTTTATACTAATGCACGTGTTTCAATACGTTATTGTTTCTATAGCAACAGCTCATTCACAGGGTCTTTTCACAGGGCTAAAAATAAACAGATGTGTAAAAACGTGTTGTTTATCAAAGAAAAACGTATTATTGTTAATGCCGGTGAAATGGTGAAGCATGCTGTTTGAAGGCGTTTCTGGGAAGAAGAATCCAACATCAGGACACTGAAATGGTCGGTAGGTGTACTGGAGTCTTATATTTTCTGTTTTTTCAGTAAGTTTCAGAAATAGAATAAAGAACATTTTATAGCTGTTATAAATAATATCCTGGACTAACTTGTTCCATATCATTAAATGTGACTATGAACTCAAAGAAAGGAAATATTTTTATTCTAGAATATAGAATATAAATATAATATATATTATAGACATTGGTGTAAATGTCTGTAGCACAAGAACTAATATAACTTCAGGATGTACTTTGGTTATTGGATAATTATCAACTTCAGGGTGGTCACAATAGCAACATCTGGTATCTGTACTATTACAGCGCACCCCATTGTGGTGTTTTATATATATACTTAATAACATGCTGTGATTTGTTTAAATTAAATATTATATTTATATATAATTTAAACAAATCACAGCATGTTAAAAAAAAAGGAAAAAAAAATATATACAGTATATATATATATATATATATATATATATATACTGTATATATATATTTTTTTCCTTTTATATATAAATATATATATAAATATATATATATACACCACTTACTGTATGCTTTCTCCATTACTGATGTTTATGGTGTGGATTAATATACAGTATATATATCTCACCATATTATATACAGAGTCAGCCAAAATACTATATACAGTACTGTACACACTCCAGCATGCCATTTCTTAAAACTTGAATTGAATTATGGCAGCAATGTGTGGGTTTATGTTTCCTCTATAGATGTCAGTAATCGAACCCTCACACTAAGAATGTCTTCAACCAGGAAGAAGTTTGGCATAATAATTATACCATAACTATGAAACAATTAAAGGACACAAGGACGGGCAATTTGGAAACACCTACAGTATTAGTCTAATCCACATGTGTTTGGGGTGTGGAGAACAGGAGAGAACAAGCACGGGGGGAAACTAACATGCAAACTACACACAAACAGTCTCGTGGTGGGAACTGAACCCTCTACCATTTACATTTAGGCATTTGGCAGATGTTATTATCCAGAGCGACTTACATTTTTATCTTATCGTGCCGCCTAGATTCAGTTTCTTAACATGTTAATCTCCATATTGTTGCAAAAGTGTGGTGTTAATGAACAAACTGGTTTCAATTTTCAATGGAGTTAATACAAACAAATGCATTAACCAATTATACATGCTGTTTAGCCTAGTAGGGCATACAGTATGATTTGACTAATTCTACAATTGGATATAACAGTTGTGAGAACTGACAACTGGTCTAATCCAATAAGCCCTGATTCTAAACCTGTTCTTAGAATCTGCCCAATCAAATACACCACACCAAATCCTTTGATCTGGCATAACCACTAAATCTGGCATAGGTTTTTCTATCCTATCCTATCCAGGCTGCATTCTCTAACCTGCTTGGTTGGAAGGGTTAAGAACCTTGTCCAAGGACCTAACAGTGGCAGGGCTTGAAACCCTGATCCTCAACCTAGAAGCCCAACCACCTGAGCCACCATTTCCCTGGAATTTATTTCATCATCAGAATTTAATGAAATCATTTAAAAATATTAAGGATTTTTAAAATGAATAGCAAGCATTAGCATGTTAATGCTGAAAGGGCTAGATTTAAATTTCACCTCAGTTTTGTGTTTAACAAACACTCTGGTTGGAGTATTAGGAACATATTATACTGTAAATATTGAAAAGTCTGATTATATTGTGGTTTGCAGTTCCATGCTCACAGGCTGATTATTCTAATATATGAAACCCAGCAGACCTTTTGTCCATTAGTCATTATATGATACGCTTCCTAAGCACGCCTAAACACCACAGCGGTTTATTAGTTTGAAGTAAAATGAACACGAGCAAGAGGAGGAATAGAAAGCTATGCTGGAATGATTGTATATGTATGTGTTACTCCAGAGAGCTGTTCCAGATTTGTTGATGCCTGACCTCCAAGCAGCACTGCGGCGGAGATGATGAAGTACGCGCAGTAATTTTGCTCAGTGTTGCACGATGTTGCGTTAGACCAACGGATCATGATGTAAATACAGTTTTGATTTTCTTTAACAATATAGTAAGGCAGAATTCTGACAAATACGTTCACCAAAAAAGGTCAATATACAAATGTCACATGAAGCACATAGGAATTTTTTTAAAACCTCATTTCTAAACCTCAAAATGTCCTAACCATTTCTACACACTTTTTAAAGACTAAAAATTCGGTCTATAAGGACCAATAATCTCCGTTTCTCTTGATTCTCTGATTAAAGTATTCCGTCTGATGAGAATTACTCCACATGGACATGCGTTCGAAAGGGGACAGCGAAGACTGGACAACGTATTAGTAGTGATTACAAAGAGCTCTTGTACTTAAAAGGAAACTATACACATCTGTAATCAGCATCTGTCTGAGATAACACAGCTCACATACCACCCCTTGTCTCTGTAGCTCTCACCACTGATTGGACATTTAAGCTCAATTACTGCATTAGATGTTTCCTAAATGAAGGACAGAGACAGAGAGAGTGATGGGGGGGGGGGTGAAGAAAACAGTGTGGGAATAGAGAATGTAGACATGGTAGCGTTAAGAGAAGTGGAGTTGTACATTTCCATAGCAACCACATCCCATTCTCCCGTGTGCATGGCGGCGTGCCCACCATTTTGTATCAGGATCTGCTCCGATCAAGCTGAGATAAGCTGGCATTACATCTTAGCTGTCACAGGTCAAACAATATCCACCATTGTATAACCAACAATTTCACACAACGTGCCTGGGGTGCCTTTGAACCAAGAGGTAATTTAATACATAAGCCCTGGAATTAGTTTTAACCACAGCAAATTATGATTTCATTGTCATGGAGGCTGAATCACGGTATGTGGCATCACGCATGAGGAGACAAGACCATCAGCTTGGCCTGGCCTCGGCAGGACTGTCAATCAGCCTGCTCAGCCCTCCAGCACTGATATGTAATTACAGAACGGCAATTAGGGTTCACTGTCAACGCCTGAGTGATGCCTCGTACAACACCCACTGCACCAGAAACAGACCGAGAGCGAGAGAGAGAGAGAGAGAGAGAGAGAGAGAGAGAAGGGCAGTGCAATGAGAAGAAATATAAAGAGACATACAGTATACTGTAGAGAGGACAGCTCTCTATAACCAATAAAAAAGAAAAGCTGTTCACACCTCTGAACGACTGCGCCCTCCATTCCTCTCTACGTGAATTTACTTCTTTACCTTTTATATTCACTGTTTAATCTTCCACTGACCTCTCTGTTTTCTCTCCCTATCATTGTTAGCTGGGCAGGAGACCATGAATCAGTTTCAGAATCAAAAGCTTTGGTGAAGCCTAAACAATTCACTTCATCCACAACCTATAATCCTCCTCCTGCTATTCCATTCAATCCCTCAGATTCCTTCAGCATGAGCGGGTGCTGATCTCAGTTAAAGCTGGAGCTGTCCTTCTACTAATCCATCATTCGCATAGATAATCTACACACTCACCTCAAGAGTTATGGGGACCTTACAAAAGAATGGGCACAGATATTGAAAAAAAAAAGAAACACCACAAACATTATGCTTTCTGCTACCTAAGAAACAAATAGAATTTTTCTCATTAACATACAGTACGTGCCACTTGTATTGGCATCCCAAAGAATATTTAACTCACCCAAATATCACAGTTATTATCAACGAACCTGTATTTGTCATGTTAGGAGGCAACATAGAGAAGGAGTCCCAATAGACGCTGTATACCATGTTGGCGGATCACTGATGCTTTTTCAATTGAGTCATTTATTCCTCTTCAGTAACGACTGTATGTTGAGTCTCATATACTGTACACATACTTTTATCTACTATACTACTATAATACTATATCTACCTGCATGCGTTTGTAAAGCTGAAATACCTACTGTACATGAAGCCCAGAGGAAAGAACTAATGAAAGAACAGGCTCAAAGAGAGGACCCTGGAACAGTGAGGTGGCACTGCTACTCACCGTGCCATCATATACTCCACATCACATATACTCACTCACTCACTCACTCACTCATCATCTATACTGGTTTATCCTGTATTCAGGGTCGTGGGGGGCCTGGAGCCTATCCCAGGAGACTTAGGGGACGAGGCAGGGTACACACACATAGAGTACAGAGTGCCAATCCATGGCAGGGCACACACACATACACACACTCATTCACACGCTATAGGCGATTTGGGAACGCCAATGAACCTAATCGCATGTTTTTGGATTGTGGGAGGAAATCAGAGTACCTGGAGGAAACCCACCAAGCACGGGGAGAACATGCAAACTCCATGCACACAGAGAGGGTTTGCTCATTTTCAAGAAAGATGCCATTACTTCTCGATCAACAGCCACGAGCGCGGCCATGAGACCCGGAATGACTGACTAACCTGTGGCGTCGTGGTCTGCTTGCCCTGTCGGTTGGATGCTGTGGTGGTGGTGATGTCCGTCAATGAGGGCGAAGCTTCAGAGCGGTTGCCCGAGGCAGAAGCACTGGACTGCGGTGTAATGGACGAGGAGGGCAAGTCACCGACCAGACGGGCACTGCCCTCCACGCGCACGTTGGGTTCGCCCTCGGCAGCCATGTTGAGCACTTTGAGGCCGTTGTAGTAGAGGCCAGACAACTGGCCTTGAAACGGCCGGCTGCCCCTTTCACCACCACCGATCTTTATGGTAGTCTGGCTGTTGAAGATGGTGAGCTGCCGACCTGCCAATGGACAACGTTACACAAATACAGGAGTGTTCAACAACTCGCTCACGCCATGAGTGCATACAGACATACACATACTGTACACGCATTCTACGTCTCTCTCACACACACGCACACGTACAGTATACACACACATGCATACTGAGGAGCGATGAAAGCTGGCGGTGGAACACACAACAAAAATGTCCTTATTCTTCCCGAGGAAGCACGGAAGCAATAAATTACTCTAATGCTAACAGCAACACCGGTAATTTATCGACTCTGATTTAATGGGCTGCTGTAGACAATGCAAACAAATGGAGACGATGAAGACACTGACTCCTGGGTAATCAATGGAGCTTTGCTAAAAGGACAATCAAATGCTTTTGGATGGTAAAAAAAAAAAAAAAAAAAAAAAGATTCATCCTCTGTTTGTAAAGTAACAAGCAGAAGCAAGAAAAATACAGATGGAAATGATTTATTTTCACAGCTCATGAGCAAAACTTTGCCGTTGATGAGATTGCCTTTCAGCAAGGGCAGTGGCAATTGAAATTAATTAGACTGAAATAAGGCGCATGTGGGATGATTTTACAACTACATGACACATAAACCATTCATCATGATAATAACTTCATTAAAAAAATAAAAAAACAAAGAATCAAGCAAAGTTCAAAATCAATCACTCTGAACATTTCAATTTATTACATACATTACAGCATGCACTCAGAAGTCTTTTCCTTTCTTATGGGTTTAATTTGCTTGTTAAAGGGACTTCATATCTGATGCCAATAATCATTGAAGCTATTTAAGATGCATTTGGTTTGATTTTTAAGTTCTGCACTTTAGCAGTTTCCAAAAGCAATACGTTTAGCATGACATAAATGTACATAAATGAATTAAACATCATTGTCATCACTATGAATTGAAAATGTAAACAAAAGTACTTTATCTGCTGATTTATATTTTACATTTGCAAACATTATTTAAGTATTTTAATGATATGTATATAAAGATATAGATATGGATATATCGATATAATTTTAATGATTGAACTAACTTTATTATCAGTATATTACCAGTCCCTTTAACCTGTAATTGCCAGGTAAACTGATTACATATGCAGTATATAAACACACATTATTCTACTGTACAATGCAAATATTACAGACTACATTGGTTTAAAGTTTTAAAATTTGTTATACAGGGGATTTATGTTTTAGATGGTTTATTATTTATGCAGTATATCACTTGCTTATGATGAAATTATCTTTTATTTAAAGTTTTAATCAATGTTTTTACCTTTGTCGAGTAGCCATTCGTCAACTACTCGACCGAGCCGATATGGGATTCGCTGTCTAGCAATCGCCAGGCGTTCGTTATCAATGTTGCCTTTAAAGTTTAAAGAGACATTTCATTGTTAAAATCTGAAAGGTGAAAGATTAAAACCGTGAACAAACTGCCTCAACTATCTTAATTTTTTGGTTTGAAAATTTGGTACATCAAGATTACATACATAACACTGATAAAGCTTTTCAATCAGTCCATTAACTTTTATTATTTAAGCCAACAAATTATCCCTATATTAAGATAACTAATGCAAGATATGTTAAATATTCACCTAGTATCTTAAGGTTATGAGAAAACAAGCAAAGCAGACGTTTAAATACAATAATCACTCATTTACAAAATACATTTACAAAATGATAATCCTTTTAAATTTGTTTTTTTAAAGCAGATTTTTTCATCTAGTTATACACTGCTCATTTTTTAACCTAGACATTGTCATTGCAGTACATTCAAACTTTTGGAAAGCCAATTCGATTTTAGTAACACAACTACTATCTGAAAGTAACAATATATATAAATACATATATATATATATATATATATATATATATATATATATATATATATATATATATAGTTTCATTCATTTACATTACACTAATATCTTACTCTAATTAAAAATATGAAACAACACATTTAGACAGCAAAATAGACAGCAATCAAATATCAGCAAAAACACTCCAGAATATAGGCAGCAGGGAAATAATCATAGTTAAAACAATGAAAGTGTTATCAGTCATTTTTCAGCAGAACATATTTGTGAATTGGCGTTGACAAAGCTTTGTCCTCAGAGATTCATCACAGGAATATATATCTGTTTTTCTTTTTCTTTTCTAATCCCAAATCCTTTAACAATACCAGACGAAGCTGTGTTGTCACCTGGGAATGAGCTGCTCTCACATGTGGATATCTGAACGCCATACCAGGTTGCAAGATTGACAGGTTTTGCTTTTATACACACGACAATGTGTTCGCTACTCATTGCTCTCTGGGATTCAGCTCAGTCGAAAACATTTACTCCACTTCCATTACAGCCTGCATGTAACTGTTACTCCTATATAGCGGCTGACAAAAGAAAAGGGAAGCTGCCGAGTCGCGATTCCTCGAAACGCATAATTACGATCTGCAAGTTGACCCCCCTGAGTCATTAACCTGTTATTCGGCAATCATCTTTCTTTGTGTTTCTCCTACTTACTGCGTTATTGTGTAACGACACAATATGGGGGGAAAAAAAAACATTTCCAATTCCAATCAATATTCAGAAAGGGTGAATGATGGAGGAACTGCATGCGGGCGACTGGAGGGTAAAATGCATCCCACTCTCCCAGTTTCCATACAGATTTCAGTTTAAAAAACGAATATGAGAACTGTACTAGTGCCGGCCAGGAAATAGCTAAAACCTACGATTTCTAACAGCGTCCTCTTTATCTTTTCATGCAGTGTTCAGAATTCTCTATCCGGCTAAAAGAGCATGACTTGCTTCTCAGACACAGCATTAAACTGTTAGGGCGGCATGAGACCACATCTGTGACTCGATTTAATTCGGGAGGAAAGCGAGAAATAAAAGAAGATTTTGCTAAACATAATCTCCTAATTGTACTAGGGCTATTTATCTTCCTCGGTGCCACTGTGTTTATATATTGCGGTAATCACCAGATAAATAGTTGAACAGTAAAGCTAATTAAAAGTGAAAATATTAGAAGAACATACTGTGATCATGGGATCATAAATGGAAATGATGGAGTTATATATATTTTTATCAACAGTAAATTGTGTTTCATGACTGTTAATTACAGTAATACTTATAATTATTTAACAGTTACTTTTAAGACACTGTCAAACTTTACGAGCTGCATATTGTACTGTATATAGTATAGCCACCAGGTCAGCTGAGTAGGGCAGAAATGCGGTACAGGTCACACACCCAGGTGTTACAGTAGGTAATGGATAGGTGTTCTGTAAAAAGGCTAAAAATGTTTATTTAAGGGTAAGTCCGATGTATATGCCTTCCTGACACTTGCATAAGCCTTTTGTGAGACCATAAGCATTTTTAAAAGCAAGAATAAAACTAAATAAAAACTAAACAGTTATTATTCTGTTATTATAGTGCCCCTGAGATGGCATCGTGCCTAGGGAATAGAAAATAATATACAAAACTTGTGTCATTACAATTTCATGCTATTGCTATAGTTTGCCACAGTATTGTACAGAGTTATGTAATGTAAAAAATCTATCTAAAAAAAAAAAAAACAGACAGGATATTCTAAAGTAGGTCAGCCCTGAAAGTGCCTTAAAACAACCTGATGTCTATGAAAATATGTTACTTCATTCAGGTGGTATGTTACTCTGACAACGAAATCCTTTGAAATTAACCATTAAAATGATGTGTTGATTTACAATATATGATTCGAAGATTGAAGAATGCATTGAGTAATGGAAGATACTGCAGAGTCTAGTGATGAACTGGGTACTGTAAGTATGTACAAAACCCACAAAGAAAGAGAATTATGATCAAATACAAGGCGTTATACAGTAGAAAGTCCCTGACCACTTTGCGTAGACCATATCCCGAGATTAAATATGAACTTGATCTTTACGCCCTGACATAAACACGTGCATTTCTACGCCAAGCAGAAATACATGTGTTTACATCTTCTCAAGCACATCATCATGAAAGGCTTATGCAGGTATCACGCTCGTCCATCGAACTGAATGAAAAGTATTATGTTCAAGAATAGTCTCAAAAACAGGGAAGAACACGTATAATTTACACAGCAATCTGGATGTTTGTTTGATTAATTACGGATGTTTGTTTGATTAATTACTTGCATGATGGAAGCTACAGTATGTAAAGTCAATTAAGGATGAATGAGGGGTGTAACATACAGTACTGTACTCACATATCTGCTCTCTACAGTGGACTAACCTAATCACTTCCTCCTCCTGCTGCTTTAAATTCACAATAAGTATGCAGAATAAATGAGAGAACACGAAAACTGTTTTAGGGGGAAAAAAAAGAAGAAGAAGAAGAAGAAGAAGAAGAAGAACTCCTAATAACTGATTGAGGCGAAACACATTGTCATTATCATTCTTGTAGTTAATTCAAATTCGGGTTGGTTTATCAGCCCTTTCCTGCGAAGCAGCGTCAATCAAGCTCTGATTAAATGGAATCATCATGGGCTTTTTTTTGGTGGATGTCGGAGGGGGGGGGGGGGGTTTGGAGAAAAGTTTTGCTCCTGCTGTCTCTGACACTGTGTTAATTAGCACCGAGACACTGATTCATGGGGTTCGTTTTTTCGTTCTCTAGATTTGCCCGAATATGATATCTGAACAGATCCACATGAACATGATCTCTGACTGACTGCTTGACTGACAGCAGGTTCAGATCCTGTATACGTAACAATTATTATTAATAACGCTAAGAAAAATAATCAGAATCCTCCTTTCTTTCCTATCCTTCTTTTCCTTTGTACCTTCTATACCTTATTCTGTGCATGTGACAGACACGAACAGCGCTTCACAAAAGCAACCCATTGAGGCTGTATGCCGGATGATGTAAACGTGAGAAAGCCCGATTCTTTTAGCCGCTTCGCCTTGGACTGCTTGAAATACAAAATATCTGAACATGGATTAGAGTAATCCTGTTAGGTTCCTTTTATATGAACGCTGAATCTGATCGAGGATTTGGGCAGAAACTCACATCCAAGGCTGTAACGATTGATTTATCTTTACCTTTAGGGAACGGTGATGCGGGTTAACGATAAACTTAAGATACGGGATTTAATGAGTCTGCAAGTCAAATATTCTAAAATGCTCGGAAGGAGAAGAGAAAAATAAGTCTGGGGGAATGCGAAAGACAGGGTTGCCGTCAAACTGATTCAGTGCAAACTGGATCTGATTCTGTCAGCTCTTCTCCTCGCTCTCCCTGTCCAAGCATAATTGAGGATGTGCTTGAAGTCTACAATCGAATTCATCTGCATAATGGAAGTGATATCTATGAAAAAACCTTGACATTAACCGAAAACAAACAGTTCCCTTTTCATTGTGATTGACAAACGAGAGCAATAGGATTATTCCTCATCTCTGATCTCTAGTTAAGCTTTTGTCTGGGCTTCTCCCGCCAGCACTGAGGCTACTGAATTGGATAACCTGTTCTATGACATTTCCAGCCTTATAACCCCCCCTCCACCCCCCCGCCCTCTCTCCTGTCCTTCCAGCCATCATCACTGTTGACATTTAAAAAGGAGAGCAGGGTTACCATTTTAGACCTGGGAGAGAAAGAATAACCACAGACGGAAAAAAAAAAAAAATTTTGTCCTTAACCCTGGAATTGAAAGTCTGGTCCAAAGCTCCAACAGCCTTTATTACTGATATTGCGAATGTCTATGAGAAGTGTGTGTGTGTGTGTGTGTGTGTATGTGTGTGTGTGTCTGTGGATAAAAAAAGTAACAGAATTTATGTGAAGGGGCTTACCTGTTGGGTATCGCTCAATGACTGGCAGATCGTCCACCTGCAAAGTGGCATTACCACCACTCCTTGTAAAGCGAACTATGTGGTACTTTCCATCATTTACAAACTTTGAAGTCTCTTCAATATTTATGTCATCTGTGCCCACATTGAACACCACTCTGATATTGCCTTTGTCCTGCACAAAACGACAGAAGGAGAAAAGCATTCAAATGTTAAACATGTCAAAACCTACAATAATAATAATAATAATAATAATAATAATAATAATAATAATAATAATAATAATGCACAGTATTGTTCAGCATGCCGTCTATTCTCTAGTATATACAATATAATTAATTTTCTATTCACTGGCTTATTTTAGCATATAAATATAACAAACCGTACATGTGTGTGTAAACATGAATTCCAAAATAGTGTTTTTTTCCCCCCCTTCTACTTAAAGTGATGTGCGGCTAAGCTTTATATTAACAAACAATGCTGTAACTAAAATGATTCACTGAACACAAAAACAAATCCATATTTTACTGGTCCATGCGTAATTAATCTGCAAGCACAATGCATCAAAAAGATTTACTGACACTATAATGGACTCTCAAATAGCAGCATTTATATTTCATAAGTTAATCTCTTCGGGTTCTATTTTAATTAGGCTGCTACGTGAAGGAAATGCATGACGAAGGAGGAATTAAGATGTACTTTTCTTCCTTGTATTCGTGCATCCTGTTTCTTAATGGCATACGGTATTCATGAATTGATACGTGGCCAAATTAAAAACAGTGAATACTTAATACTTACACTCCAGCCGCACTGACGTTAATAAGGAGGTTGAATATTAATGAGGGAAGGTCAAACGAGGATGCTGGAGGAATTATTCCTTGATTTTTGTGCTCGGTTTAATGTGGCGTTTTTTAAATCGAAGGCTGCTGGTGAAAAACGCATGAAAGATAGAAGCGGTGATGTGTGACGGGACGATGGCTTAATGCATTATTCGATTTGTTCATCTCACGGTTTGATTCGTTCGTAATAAATATGATGCATAATGCAATAACACAGAAGCACTAACTTTTATTCAAGATTTAATAAAAATGCTACATAAACAGATCATATATGAATATTTAATATTAAACTCGCTTTAAAACGTGGCCATTTTACACACATTAATCTGAGGCTCACTGGGTTATTGAACATAAGGCTGCTGTTTATATGTTAACGCTCATCAGGCAATGTGATACCCATCTACACCACTAGATGGCCTCAAATATTAATTACTGTTTGGTCAAACTGTGATACAGCAACATGTTTTTTTTTTTACTTCCATCATTTCCATGGTGAAATGGGTTAAAAGAAAAGAAAAAATAAATAAAAAGCAGACGTATCTAATTAATTTATCAAATGTGATGTAATGGCCATGCTGTCATCACAGTTAAACGGAGATGCGAACACACACGGCAGTGCTCATTTATACAAAGCTGCCCTCTTCTCATAATTGCTCTATTTGCATGTGCGCCGCTTGCTGTTTGTTTTTGTAGATAAAGTGTCAGAAAGCATTTTTATCCGACCCCACTCAGACCCTGTTTTTGCTGAAACTGTCACTACAACTAGCCTTCAATAAACAAAGCTTGCTCCGGTTCTAGATACGCGGATGGGGCAGAGGTTAGTCAGAAAGCAAGGCTAATGAATTATTTCTAAAAAAAAAAAAAAAAAAAGGTGCTAGGTATAAATAATCAGAAATATAAAATATGAGTGCAGGGCAAGAGAGCAAATCCATTCGTGAACATGACTCATTCATAGCTTTTTCACAGGGCCGAGCCTGACACCAGAGTTCATTCATTACCTTCCCCAAGAGAGACATGGCTCTTCTGACTGTCTCAGGCTCTAAATTCAGCAGATTTCAGTCTGAGCAGAGTCGCTCATCCTACTTGACGCCGCTCGGGCAGAAACAGGATGTTCCTCTCGCTCATCACAGCTCATAATGAGGCCACATTGTCTGTTAGCCGTAGCCTTTCCTTACAGCCAGTGTCAAGACGTTGCCTGCACTTCACCCTCATCACCTCAGCCTCTCTCTCTCTAATAACATTCTGTCCATTTTTTCCTTTCTTTTATTTTGCCCAGTGAAGTGATGTGGAGAAAAAAGGTTGTGCTCTGATGAGCCGTGACGTACAATGCTCCGCTCTAAATGGGAGACTGACCTCCCTTTCACCATCCAATAGGAGTATGAGGATGACCTCAACCCGGCGGCCGCGCAGTAAAGGCTCCTTGACATTGTTCTGGTGGGAAGGGAGGAACTTACAGATTGAAAAAGTACAAAGGAAAGAATTGAATTTGACCGCAAAAGTGAAAAAAGGCAGTAAACACATTACAGTGCAGCTCCACTGTCTCTCTGGGAATAAGCAAATACAGTAAGAACAACAGGCCTGTGAACAGAGTGTGAACAGGGGCCGTGAGTTTTACCCCCTTTGGCATCAAACTGAGCTTAATTACAGGCAGCATGTACGAGGCCACAGTTTAAGAGATTCCAGGAGCACTGCGGAGATGTCTCTGTCCTACATTCTGTCCCAATGCGAAACAGTGGCCCAGATTAGACACACTTCACTTAAAAAGCTCCAACATTAATGCCTTGGAGGCGGAAGACAGAAAAGATGATAGAGGAAATGAGCCATGACACCAAAGCCCAAATTGCTATGAAACAATAAATGCTTTGGGTTGTACATTTCACCATGTGGTGTTCTGTACATGAAGCGTAAAGTAAATAATAAAATGATTATAATAAATATAGTCAATCGATGGCTTCTTTTTCATCTGTGAGGAACTGGTTCAGGAACTGTTAAAAAAAATCCACAAAGGAGACTCGAAATCAGTTCTCAGTGGCTACACGGGGGAAAATGGTTTGAGCATTAAAGTGATATTATCTCGAGCAATGCTGGTTTTATCCGTTTATCCAAATTGTTTAGAAATTACATTTTTTTTTATCATTTTCAAGCAGAAGCAATACGATAGCTGTGATCAATCAAATAAGTTGCTTTGATCACTTAAAATGATTCATTCATTCATTTTCTGTACCGCTTTATCCTTATATCCAGGGTCGCGGGGGCCTGGAGCCTATCCCAGGAAACTTAGGGCACAAGGCGGGGTACACCCTGGACAGGGTGCCAATCCATCGCAGGGCACACACACATACTCACATACACACACTCATTCACACACTACGGGCAATTTGGAATGTCAATTAACCTAACCTCCCTGGATTGTGGGAGGAAACCGGAGTACACTTAAAATCAAGTAAATTATATTAATAATATAAAATAAAACATATTTAATCACTTCATATTTCATTATCTTAAACCTTATATGTGACCCGGCACATCAAATCAGATGACTGTACAGTATTTATGCATATTTTCAAGATTTGTAGTCCAATAAACTCTATTTTAATGCCATGTTTATTACCGTATTATGTCCAGGTGTGGAGTTATGGCCAGGGTGAGTTTGATTAACTCCTATTTTAAGAATATTTAAATGAGGATTCTGTGACATTGGAAGAAGCCTCAGGCTCACTTTCACACCAGGATTTCCCTTCTATCCCTTAAATATACTGTAGCTTTACAATTTTTTCTTTAAATAAAACAGTTTTATAGCAAAATAAAAATGCTACATGTTACAATTAAGGTAACTATAGTGTTTATTAAAGAGCTTTTAAAATGTTTAGGATTGAGATGGTTTCAGGAAGATGAGATACTTATCAACTAATTTTTGCTGAATATGAAGATTTAATACATTTCTCCTACTGTACAGCATTTTATTATCCATAGCGCCAAAACTAACCCCTGTGACTTTGATTTTTGATATTTGAAAATCTTTTAAGTCAGTAATAAGTCTACTTTATTTTATACACCAGACCACTAGGGCTCGGTGTGAAGGTTTGTTAATAAAGTATTATCTAAAACGCAAAACTGCGACATAATGTGATAGTTTTCTGATTGTTAATACTGTAACTGTTCATCTCTCAAACTGGTGCAATTGTGGTCTGAACAAACACTGCTGATCCAAACACAGCTTTAATCCCACAGCCTACTGCACTTTAGTGACTTATTAGCTACAGTATATTAGTATTATTTATAACACGTTTTCAAAAATCGGACATTATTGTGCGTGTGTGCCGGATATTGTTCATGAAATGAAAGTTTTCTGTTGTTGATTCCAAGGACCATCACCAATTCCATGCAAACACACCCACATACTGTACACATCATGAATTTTCTTGTGTATGCAGTCTCCTGAGTTTTCTCCCTTCTTGTGGTGCAATTAGGCAACAGCCTCTGTGCCACCCTGACTGACTGATGGAGCATTTTAACTCACTGTGAATGGCTACAATTTTCTCGTGCCAAAAAACAAAATGAGGCAATTGTTCCCAACATGTGAAAGCAGAGATTACAATGAGTCTGGAAGAGGCGAGTGTAAAGCGGGTCTGATTACATGATTGTTACAAAACTGCAGCATTCTTTTAGGGTTTGTGGCTCGAGCTCAAGGCAGAACAATACATTTAAGCTATAATCGTTTTGGAGTAATTGGTGTTAGAAAGTAAATGCAAAGTAATAAGTTATTATTATTATTATTATTATTATTATTATTATCTTGCCTCAGCTCTAGTTTGCGTGTTCTCCCCGTGCTTGGTAGGATTACTCCGTGTACTCAGGTTTCCTCCCAAAGTCCAAAGACATGCAGAAGTACACTGACTGGCATTTCCACATTGCCTGTAGTGTGTGACTGGGGGGTGATTTGGCATTTATGCCCTGCACAGGATAAGCAGTATTGACAATGGATGGATGGATTTTTAATGCATTTGCATGTTTGCAGTGTTGCATGGACAGCAATTACTGATGTAAGGTGATGAACACTCACACACAAACACACACACATACATCGTGTATCACGTAAAGACACACAGCTGCCAAATCCCGAAGGCCTGATACAGTGTTGCTTCAGGAGCCACTAATGATGTGTCTCATTTAGCGAATAGTGCAGGCTGTAGCTGCTGGAATGTGACAGCATGCGTGTGTGTGTGTGTGTGTGTGTGTGTGTGTGTGCACTGCTGAGGAGCCATGGCATTCAGCCCAAATGAGGCAGAGCAACTGTGAAACCTCAGCCATTTTACATGAAGAGCCTCTCTGCAACACTCAGGCTAATGCCTACGGCTAATGCCTAGGGAGAGTGTTTAATTGGACCAAACACAAAGAAAAGCGATACGTGCTTTTATAAATAAATAGTGGGCGATATCAAAATAACACAATCATACTCGACACTATCCATAATGAATGCGCCATAATGTACTGGCTCTGCAAGTCGGGGGATGTGACTAGAGAAGTCAGTGTGCAGTGTGTGCAGAATACGTGCTAAGTAAAATCATCCACAGCACTATCTCTCTCTCACACTCACACACTCACACACACAGCAAATTTATGTCCTTATGAGAGACAGATCTAGACCATACAAGTAAAAAAATTCTGTTTGGGTTCCTCTGAGAATAGCACTCGTCCCCACTTCCTCTTAATGCCGGAAGCCATCCAGACGTGTTCTCATCGCCCGTCCGTCCCTGCAGCGCTCATCTCCCATTCTCTGAGAGCCGGCCAGCAGAGAGATGAAATCTCATAAAGCACTTTCCTATCAGTCCCTTCCACAAATCTGTACCCAGACGGATACTAGCAGCCTGCTATTTTTATCTTTTCCCCCCATCCACCTGTCATTAGACTTTAATAGTTAGATCTGGATGATGCTTCAGCTCTGAACTGACAAGTTGTTAAACAACAAAGTGAGCAACCTTTTCTTTTCTTTCCTTTTTTTTTCCCTCAGTGAAATTTTTCTTTTTTTCATTTTCATTTTAAATAATATTCTGTCTGGTCGTGTAATAGTGCAAATTCTAAGCTTTTCCCAAACAGCACTTATAGGGACAGCTATATCGTTTATTACAGGCATATTTACACCATAGTTGTATTTCCATTCTGATGTTTTTGCCTTATACTGTAGCTACAAAAGTGATTAAGACAGTTAGGGGATGTAAAATTGGGAAATGGCCAAGCTGGGCTTCTGTCCATAGAGGAAAATTAAAACTAATTCCAAACTTGCTTCGGATGATTAAATGCTTTAAGCAGAATTCATTTCGAGACTCAGGAGACTGGTCAGAGTTTCAGTGGCATGGCTTAGTTTGATTTGTTTATCTAACACGGAGATAAAAGAATCCAAGAAATGGATTTGGAAAAGTGTTCCAAGAAATGAAACACTGCTGTGCTGACATTCCACACTGCACACTACACTTTAGTCTGGACTGTACGCATCACTTGCACTAACATCTTTATCCTGCTCAGATACACACTTTATTATGTTTACATTTGCACCTTTTTTTTTTTTTTTTTTTTAATTTCAATTTCTATTTCTATTTATAGATTATTTCTTTTGTTCTTGTTATTTGCACAAAGTAGGAGCGGTTCAGGATACATTTCACTGCGTGTTGTACTTGTATAACTATGCATGTGACAAATAAAGAATCTTGAATCTTGAAATCTTGAATCTTGAATCTTGAACACAGGCAAGGGTTAACACTACGAGGTAGTGGAGGTACGGTTCATCACTACGAGGTAGTGGAGGTACGGTTCATCACTACGAGGTATTTGCAATTTTGCCCATACAAAGCCTAAGGAAGGGATATCACTTTTAAGGGCATTTTGTTATAGTAAAATCATCACATTGTGGTTTAATGTGATTTTTCAATTTATTTGAAATCATTTGTTACCATCATGAATTGGATGATTTCACAGTAGGAACCAGAGATGCACGGATCCATACCAAAAATGCAATATTGGCCATGACTGATTTGCCAAACCAACAACAACAACAACAACAACAACAACAACAACAATAAAACTCCTTATATGGACATCCTGCTGGTGTGTGTAGATGGTGGAGGCTTGAGACATCAAACTGTGTGTTTGGGTGTGTGTTCGGATATGTCATGTAGAACATGTAGTAAAGTTACTTTTAAATGTGTAAATTTTCACATAAAATTATTTTGCATAAATGCTGTTATTATTATTATAATTTTTTTTAATTATTATTATTATTTTTATAATAGATTTTTATATCATTTAATAGATTTTAATACATTTTCATAATATTTTTATAAGTAGTAGTAATATTTCTTTGCCTACATGATCCAGTTTTTTGCTCAGTAATATTTATATAGTTGATGAAAATGAAATAAAATGTAATTCATCATATTGCCATGATATAGCAATTTTTTTTGCATTACTATGCTCTAATAAATAAATTCATTTATACATAGTAATGCAAAAAAAGGGCTAAAACTTTTTGGGGTTTTTTGATTGTTAATCTGTTCTAAATATGTTGCCCCTATATACCGCAACAATTAGCTATTTATTAATTATTAACAATAGTGCACCATACATTACATTAATTTAACCTATGTTTAATGTCATGAAATGCTTTTCGAAACATGTTATTACTTACTGTCTGTTATAGCAATGTTATTCACGTAAAAAAAACAACAACAGCTTCCTATCCTCTATCCTGACTTAAGATCTTCCCTATGTAAGAAAAATAAAAAAGTTAAAGCTCTACCTCTGGTATAAACTGCTAAGACTGGAGGATCATTCAAAAAACTGCTTAATAAATATGACTGAAGTGTTCTCCACATCAGCGATCAAGCGTTTATTAATCTGTTTACGCGGAGCTTCCACTATACAAGCCCCAGTGTCCTTAAATCAATACTAGAAACGATAAAACACTAGAATGAACACACTGATGCAAAACATTGCAGGGATATCATCAGAGCGTCTGCTATAGGAAATGAATCAACAATCAGAATGGAACACTAAATCATTGCTGTTGTCCAATGATGCAAATACTATAAAATGAAAGATACCCTGGGTTCCTTTTACGAAAGAAAAAATGTCTTTTATAGAGCTCTACATAAACCCTGCTGATGGATTAAATCACCGAAATAATGTAGGACTCTGACATGTAATTTCTCACCTGATCCTCATGAGCTCACTGTAACGTGGGACCGACGCCCACAGCCTTGTCAAATGTTAATCTATTCATCTCAGTTCATCTGTATCTGAACAAATCTTGACCAATATATCATAACTTTCTCATCTTTCATATTCTGATTACTCTTTTCCTCTCTCATTTATACAGTATGGTCTCTTTACCAGAATTTCTCAGTATCTGCTTATTCTGTGTGTCTTCCTGCTGAGCTAGACCTTGTCTGCCATCAATTTTCAAGACTCACAGGTTCATTAGCTGCACACACACACACACACACACACACACGCACACACACACACACACACACACACACACACACACACACACACACACACACACACACACACACACACACACACCACATTTGGCATTAAGGAGTGTGCCAGCTTGGCAAGTTAAAACAACTAGGCCTGGAAATTTATAATTATGTCTTTTGGCCGCCCTTAGCCTTGCAGATTCTGACTGAATGGAGAATCTTATAACTGTTACAGAAGCACTACAGAGATTTTTGTTGTTTATTTTGTTTTGCCAGAGTCCGAACAGTTGCAGTTAATGTTACCATTAGCATCACTATCAAGCACAGAATATGGCAACTGGCAAAGACATGCCAACTGCCATTCCACAAATTCCACAATAAGCCTCCTGAGATAGGCTCCAGGTCCCCCCAGGATGAAGCGGTATAGACGATGAGTGAGTGAGGAAATCGTTTTTTCTTGAAATCTATTTTTTTTAATAATGTTTTCATATTTTTGTTTGTTTATTTACCAGCTTTTCCTTTTAGATTTCCTAAAAATAAGACGCATACCTTTATATTATTATAAATATTTGCTTTGTTCCCCTCATCATTATAGTCCTTATAATACTGTAGGCACTTGATACTGAGTGATGATACTGAGCTGGACTGTGGACACGTGAATGTGACTTCCAGACTCGTAAAAAAAAAGTGACTCGGTGCATTAATTTTATGTTTTGTAACGTGTCAAATTAAAATTATATGTACACTAGATAACACTATTCTGGGCAATTTGGTCACAGACATTTGTAATTTAATCATTTTTATGACGATACACTACATTACACACCAGACACCCAAAGATTAGCTTATCTTCGAAGGCGTAAAGACATTCTTCTCTTGCATTTTTAAATGACATTTTCAACGACTGTAAAATACTCAAGTTCCACCATGGAGGTAGGGATGTTGGGTATCGACTTGTTGTTGGGTGTCACTGTGTAAAACCCCTATTTGTCGTCCCCCCTCCCCCCACCAATATTTTCTGTCTCCGATGTTTTGGCAGTAAGAGCAAATGAGTAAATGCTTGGAAGTGAAGAATGATGAACGCCTCACTGATAATCATATGATGGGATTAAATGAACTCGATCACAAATGTTGAGGGTCGTGCACATGGCTGAACGTGGAGGTGACACTGTCTGTTTGAAAAATCGAGACATCATGGCCTCCTTGTTAACATGGTCAGCGAGCCCAGGTTAATTCACTTTTCACGGACGCGGTCAGTGGATAATGATATCCTCCGTGCCTTCAGGCAGGTTTATCAAAGCTTAGAGCAACAGTACCACAGGGCCCATTAATGTCAATACTGACAGCCTTAATCTAACTGGTGTCTAAACACAGTTAATGAGACAGCAGGGGAAAGCACTTTTCAATTAATTATGGAGGGAAAAAAAATGACACTAGGTGTTTGCAGCGGTGTCAATAATACTGGAAGTGCACTTAATGATGATGCAGGTACGCTACATTTCCTCTCCTACGCTTTGGTGATTCATTTAGGAAAATGTCTTTATGCTGGGTTAGGAATTAATATATCAAAAATATGCATAGTAAGAAATGTTAACACTATGGCAAATTTAAACATTACGCTACACACTTACACAAATTAACAGCTACTTGATTTTACAATGTAACACACACACACACACACACACACACACACACCCAAAACTGACATAAAACAAAAAGCATATTTGTTGCAATAGACTTAGAATACAAGATATTGTATATTACAGCTGAATAATAATATATAGCATGTACTGTATTATTACACTTTCATTGCACTGTGGTCCTGAACATTTCATAAAACATTCAAAGCTTCACTATATCACATATTTCTACAGTAGCTGCAAGATTTATACTCTGTGTACAACAAATATAATCTATAACCTTAAAGGTACTTCTCCTGCTAAAGAAAGAGGTACAGCTTAGTACCTTGTTTGTGACGGTGAATATTAATCATGTTCTGTAAGTCGAGCTATGTTTGGATGCAAATAAATCCATGCCTTATCTTTGACCTTTAAATAGCTGCATACGTCCTTTCCTGATGATTAATGTACGTAAATATTAAGATAATTCCAGTCTTATTACTTTTCTGGAATGGATAAGAAGTAAGAAACAACACTTCGAACGATTTCAGATATTTGGGCTGATATTTGGTGGTATTGCCTGGTCCCATGTGAAAAGGCCAAAAAAGGGGGTAAAATGAAATCAGAGGAACATCTTGGTGAATATGTGCTGTATGATCTGAATGCTCGGACACCTCTCTTACATGTCAGTACACTGGCTGGTCACTATTTCATGTAGCACTGATATATTTAAAACCCACAGACCAGGCTGGTGAAATAGTCTCTAGCTGGCAGAGCTGCATTTGTGCGTGTGTGTGTGTGTGTGTATAAATGAGAGCACATTGACTAAGACAGAAGCTTTGAAGCTGTGCTCATGTTCATATGTTCAGCCATCAGTGCTCAACTGCAGTCTGTAAAAATCACAAGAGCTCAGCTGGAGGAAATGCAGAGTGATGTCACTCCTCAGAGAGCGAGAGAGAGAGAGAGAGAGAGAGAGAGAGCGAGAGAGAGAGAGAGAGAGAGAGAGGGGCTGATTGTTCTGAGTAGTGCTTCATGATTACAGAGAGAGGGTGGGTTCAAAAAAAAAAAAAAGAAAGAAAGAAAGAAACATTCTACCACTACCAGCTCATCTTTTTGCTCTTTCCCTTTCCGTCTCATCCTCCTCCCCTTATATCGCTGTGTTCCTCATAATCTGATGCAGAGTCAGAGAGGAGAAGCACAATAAATGAGCACAGCCCACTGTCCCAGGGGTGATGCAGGCCTCCATCAAAGTGCTGTGTGAAGCCGAGAGAGCCGAGGAGAGCACTCTCTGCAAAACTCACTGCATGCTGTCATGGTTATTCATGCTAGAAATGTGAAAGTGCTGGAACATTTGTGTGTAAAGCTGTTCTCAGTATGTGGGAAGAGACCTGAAACATCATCATCATTCTAACCATTTGCACCAACGCTTTCTGATCATCTGGCTGATGAGTGTCTGTGTGTTTGCGTTGTATTGCGTGATCCCACCCTTATTTTAATCAACTTGGGATTTTTTTAATGCAGCTGTATTTGGCCACATCTTTGTAGAGAAAGATCTCCTCTTTGAAGAGAAAAAAAAGAACATCCGATTTGGCAACCTGGCTGTGAGTGTATTTGTGTGTACAGTATACAGCACTCACTATCTGCAACTGCAAGTAATCTCCAAGGCCAGATGAGCTGTCCACTCTGACCAGCACTGCGTCCTTCTGCTGCGTGCTGAAGCCGACCGCGAGACGGTCCGCCCTCGTGCTCGGCCTGTCATTGGGTGGCCAGGTGTACACGATCAGCCCACCGTCACGCCCGAATATATACGTAGTTCCCGCTGTAGAAAGAAAGATCACACTCTGTTAAAAGGAGCATAAGACATGGGCAAAATTGTGTAATATTTAGTGTTTTAATGCAGTTCGCCATAATGATTTAATCACTATATGGTTTGATACTGAATCAAACAAACAGAGCAAACATTAACAGCAGAACTACACTATGAGTTTGTCCAGTAGGTCCTGTGAGTTAAAAATTTTTTAACAAGAAATTACATCATAGAGTAATTTTATATAAAACAATAAATCCTAAATTAGTCAATATTGCATTAACCATCATTTCATATTATCTATATAATCACAAAACAAACCAAGTTTATTTCTTTTAGTTATACAACCCTCATTTTATGCAATCCACACAACAATCCTTTACATTTACATTTACGGCATCTGGTAGACACCCTTACCCAGGACAATTTACATTTTTATCTCATTATACATCTGGGGGGCCAGATGTTGAGGGCCTTGCTGAAGGGGCCAAAAGTGCCAATAGGACCTTCCAAGCAACAGTCCAACGCCTTAACCACTGACCTACCTCTGACCCCAATCCCCTATGATATGTGATTGGATTTGATCTAAAAAACATTGGATAAGATGTTATAGATATTTGGATGGGTGAGAATAGGTACGTTTCCTGATTAGATATTTGCATTAAGAAGCAGTTAAACAGATGTACCTAATGAAGTGGATATTATGTGTATATACTGTATACAGTACAAACGGTATACAGTGGTGTGAAAAACTATTTGCCCCCCTCCTGATTTCTTATTCTTTTGCATGTTTGTCACACAAAATGTTTCTGATCATCAAACACATTTAACTATTAGTCAAAGATAACACAAGTAAACACAAAATGCAGTTTTTAAATGAGGGGTTTTATTATTTAGGGAGAAAAAAAATCCAAACCTACATGGCCCTGTGTGAAAAAGTAATTGCCCCCTGAACCTAATAACTGGTTGGGCCACCCTTAGCAGCAATAACTGCAATCAAGCGTTTGCGATAACTTGCAACGAGTCTTTTACAGCGCTCTGGAGGAATTTTGGCCCACTCATCTTTGCAGAATTGTTGCAATTCAGCTTTATTTGAGGGTTTTCTAGCATGAACTGCCTTTTTAAGGTCATTCCACAACATCTCAATAGGATTCAGGTCAGGACTTTGACTAGGCCACTCCAAAGTCTTCATTTTGTTTTTCTTCAGCCATTCAGAGGTGGATTTGTTGGTGTGTTTTGGGTCATTGTCCTGCTGCAGCACCCAAGATCGCTTCAGCTTGAGTTGACGAACAGATGGCCGGACATTCTCCTTCAGGATTTTTTGGTAGACAGTAGAATTCATGGTTCCATCTATCACAGCAAGCCTTCCAGGTCCTGAAGTAGCAAAACAACCCCAGACCATCACACTACCACCACCATATTTTACTGTTGGTATGATGTTCTTTTTCTGAAATGCTGTGTTACTTTTACGCCAGATGTAACGGGACACGCACCTTCCAAAAAGTTCAACTTTTGTCTCGTCGGTCCACAAGGTATTTTCCCAAAAGTCTTGGCAATCATTGAGATGTTTTTTAGCAAAATTGAGACGAGCCTTAATGTTCTTTTTGGTTAAAAGTGGTTTGCGCCTTGGAAATCTGCCATGCAGGCCATTTTTGCCCAGTCTCTTTCTTATGGTGGAGTCGTGAACACTGACCTTAATTGAGGCAAGTGAGGCCTGCAGTTCTTTAGATGTTGTCCTGGGGTCTTTTGTGGCCTCTCGGATGAGTTGTCTCTGCGCTCTTGGGGTAATTTTGGTCAGTCGGCCACTCCTGGGAAGGTTCACCACTGTTCCATGTTTTTGCTATTTGTGGATAATGGCTCTCACTGTGGTTCGCTGGAGTCCCAAAGCTTTAGAAATGGCTTTATAACCTTTCCCAGACTGATAGATCTCAATTACTTTTGTTCCTGAATTTCTTTGGTTCTTGGCATGATGTCTAGCTTTTGAGGTGCTTTTGGTCTACTTCTCCGTGTCAGGTAGCTCCTATTTAAGTGATTTCTTGATTGAAACAGGTGTGGCAGTAATCAGGCCTGGGGGTGACTACAGAAATTGAACTCAGGTGTGATAAACCACAGTTAAGTTATTTTTTAACAAGGGGGGCAATCACTTTTTCACACAGGGCCATGTAGATTTTGAGTTTTTTTTCTCCCTTAAGAACATAAACCTTCATTTAAAAACTGCATTTTGTGTTCAATTATCTTATCTTTGACTAATAGTTAACAGTTTTTGATGAGCAGAAACATTTAAGTGTGACAAACATGCAAAAGAATAAGAAATGAGGAAGGGGGCAAATAGTTTTTCACACCACTGTATACTACATATGACATAAAATCTGAAATAAATATTTTTTTCTTAATTAATAAAATACTCTATCTATCTATCTATCTATCTATCTATCTATCTATACATACATATGTAACTAAAGTTGTGATCCTAAGTCACCTACTGTAAGAATTTTGAAAAACTGAATTGAATTAGATTTCGCTAAAGTGTACTGTATTAAGAAGTACATACAGTATATATTACAGAAATTATGGTATGTTTAAAGAAAATATACACAGTATTTCTGCTTTATAATATTTATATATTATATTTTATTTTCCTTATATCATTTATATGGTTTTGTTTTTCTATTCTACAATACTGTAAATGGTATGACAATATTAAATATTAAAGTCGACGTCGGACACTATAGAGTCAATGGTCCCTGAGACAGAAAAACCACTAAGTCTAAGAATGCCTTCCATGTAGAATCATTATACAGTAGAACACAAAATGAGCTTCTTGAATTCCTGTGAGTTTTCAGCCTTACACTGATTTCTTTTGTAATGATGGTTTGTCTACAAGTTTCACAGTAGCTACTGAATAATAAGCTGGAACATTGAGGGTTGAAAACCTGTTAAAAAAAAAACATCAAAACAATGAATGTATCCTGTCAGTTCAGCACATCGTGTTACTCCATCTGGTTAACACAATGTTCTTTTATCCATTAAATTTAGCACATGTGGATTAATTTTATGCGTATTTAGCTTTGGCTCTAGTGTACGGTACTTGTTGTGTGTTATTTAAAAAAATACATCATTTATACCCTATTGTGTGTGAGCGAGCGCATGCATTTGCAGCCGATTACAGATTTACAGCCCAGAGTGTAGGAGTATCTTGATAAGTCCGTCAGTGGGTCAGACAGCCCCTGCTGTTTCCTGATTGGAATAATTACAGCCCTCGTGTGACCCTCACGGTGCTGATGACACTTGGGAACACCTGCATGTTCGCAATGACTGTCACCAGATGAGGCCTGGTTGTGTGCATACACACACACACACACACACACACACACGCACAGGCACTTATGCATCCACACACACAGCACCTAAATCACTGAGCTGATTTAGCATTCTATTCTGAGCTGCCCTCTGTGCCTGCCAACACAGTGGACAATCAATCGAGCCCCGCAGCCAGTGTGAAGTGCTCCGGTGCACTCTTTTAACATGCCTTTAATCTGGTAGAGGTGAGCACGAGCACACATACGGACACACATTTACGGATTTGGATCAGACATCTATTTCTGCTCAGCGCAAGCCATGGCCTGATGGAGCTAATTATAGTGTCACATGCAGACAGTCCACTGAGCCGCTGATTTTCTCCACGAACATCGCAGAGAGTGAATCAGGAAGGAACGGAATGAGAGAAATAGATAGAGATAGAGTGAAAGATGCGGATTTAGAAGTGGAAGCTGTGTGTGTGTGTGTGTCTGATGTCGTGTATTACTGTTAATGGAGTTGCTCTCATTAATCCAGATTCCGCACCAGATCCGTGACTTCCATAGTAATAAGCATGTGCAAAAATCATGGCATGCCAGGTGCTTCAGGGCAAAAACACAGGGAGGAAAAAAAAACTCTAGTTAGGCTTGAGCTGCTGGATGTGAGATGCATTTTAACTCTGCAGAAGGAGGAACAGCTGTGCAGCCCAGCTCTAGATCTGTTCCGTGTGAACCAGAAGTGCCGCCATGCTCTCCGCAGTGCTAACATCCTGCAGTAAAGTCATTCTAACAAAGTTTTAAAGCTTACATGGTAATTCTCCTTGATAGGGTTCCTTCCCTTAATTCTCCTCAGCTCTATCGCCTCTCGGTTTTGGGTCTCTGTTTTTCAGAAAGTCTCTGTGCATTTCAATGAGACCCTTTCATACCGTGTCAGCATTCAGCCCATATCCCTAACCACAAAAACACCCTCAGGGTCTCTCACACATCCACACACGAACGCGCGCACACAAAACCGCATTTTCTTCGCCGAGGTCAGAAGGAGCACTCAGACAGAAACAGCTCTCATCATGTAAAAGGAACGAAAGAGCTTCGCTTGTTAATGAGGCTCAGGTGTCAGATCCGTATACACACACAAACACACACATTCAAACTGGACCTGATTTTTATGTTTTTTTCACTTATGCACACATTTTGTAGTGTTTAGGATAGACATCTACAGTATGCATCTGGCTCATATGAAGACCTGCTTAAACGCAGTGTAGAGTGTAGATTTTTAAAGCGTAAACATATTAATAACCGCTGGGATTGGCGGATGGGGGAAAGGACTACTTTTGCACTACTGCACTTTTAAGATGGACAGTATCACCGCGGCTCATTGCTTGCACATTGCACATTCCGTACTTAATACATTTGATTTACACAGTGCTTACTTTCTTATAGTCTTACATTTTTACATACTTTACACATTTCTACTTTACACTTTATTTATTCTGTTTTATCTCAACTTAACAAAAGACAGTAGATATCTTATATTTTTTGCTCTTTCCTATTAGCATTTACGTCTCCTTACTGTACTTCCTTTTTTTTTTCTTCTTCAAGCATTTCACTGTGTATCATACTGTGTATGGTTGTGTATGTGACGAATAAATTAGAATTAGAATTTGCATTTAATCGTTTTAATATTTAATCACCTTACTGTACTGTATATCATTGATTAAGTTACCATGTTAGCTAACTTCAGTCTTTTTTTTATTATTTTGATATACTCATGTAAGATCTTATATTTACAATTTGTATATAATACACAGGGGCGGCGCGGTGGTGTAGTGGTTAGCACTGTCGCCTTGCACCTCCAGGGTCTGGGTTCGATTCCCCGGCCAGGCTCGATTCCCGTCTCTGTGTGCATGGAGTTTGCATGTTCTCCCCGTGCTTGGTGGGTTTCCTCCGGGTACTCCGGTTTCCTCCCACAGTCCAAAGATATGCAGGTTAGGCTAATTGGCGTTCCCAAATTGCCCGTAGTGTGTGAGTGTGTGTATGTGTGTGTGCCCTGCGATGGATTGGCACCCTGTCCAGGGTGTACTCCGCCTAGTGCCCGAAGTCTCCTGGGATAGGCTCCAGGTCCCCCGCGACCCTGAACACAGGATTAAGCGGTATAGAAAATGAATGAATGAATATAATACACACACACACACATATATATATATATATAGTGCTACAGTAAACTATACCTGTTTATCACCTTCAACTATATACGCTGTACATAACTTGTGTTACTGTACATACAGTACTCTACTTTTTAGTGTTTGTTGCGGTTTAGGTCAGTCATTAACAAATTAAAAATGTTTTAAATTTTTAAATGTTTAAAAATTAACTGGCAGCAGCAAACCAGAAACTAGCGGTTTCTTCCAACAGTCAAAAGACATGCGCTGCCCATAGTGTACAGTATGACTGAGTGTGTATCTGTGTATACTGTATGTGTCCAGTTAGCAACCCATTTAGGGTGTACTGCCTTATACCCCGAGTTCCCCCGGCCCCATGCCACTGTACACAGGATAGGCGGTAAACACAATGGATGGATGGAATAACCATCTCTATTCTAAATAAATTCAACATAAGGTTGGAGTTGCCAAATGCCTAAATGAGTTGACGATGTCTTATTGAATCATTCTAGGATTTAATTACCAAAAGTTTAATAGATTTTCAGTCATTTAATGTATAAAAAGAAGTGATTGAATTTGATGGGTAGTCAGACGAATCTAACATATAATTATCATATATTTAATGCTATTTAGAACCCTACCTTTTTGCTACTCTCTTGAGGGAAAGTAAAATAGAAAGTCTAATTCAGTCTCTTCATATGACAAAGCTGTCCACTGCTCTCTCATCCATCATCTTTCTTTCTTTCTCTCCTTCTCTATTTAATTACTACCCTACTACCTGTCAGAGGTGGTTAAAATGCCCAGTGATGACTATTAAAGACTGATGGAGTTTACTCTGCTCTGGAGACTATCCCAGGAGGCTTAGTGCACGACGTGGGATATACCCGGGCCAGGGTGTTAAAAAAATCACAGGGCACACACTCATACACACTACGGGCAATTTGGGAACGCAAATTAGGCTAATCTGTATGTCTTAGGGCTGTGGAAGGAAACCTGAGTACCCAGAGGAAACCCCCCAAGCATGAGGAGAACACGCACACAGAGGCAACATGCGAATCTGGCCAGGGAATCGAACCCGGACCCTGGAAGTGCATGGCGACCTAAACCAAACCATTAGCCTGTTAAATCCATCTCACCATCTCGACCAGCCACACAGCTGGGTCCAGGGCTTAGCAAAGACTCTTACTCGTGGAGAAACGCTTCAACTACACTCAAAGGTCAATTAGCAATGCACAAGAAATAGATCCAGAAATAGGAGAAAGAAATGAGGACAGTGTGTGAATGCCTTGGAGCACTACACTAATGAGACAGATATTACCTGGCCCTATGGAATCCCATCATAAACCTAATATGTTTTATGTGCTGAAAAATTAAATTATGATACCTTTTTTTTTTCTTGCTAGAGGCATGGAGGCTCGAGCAAGCTAATATCACACTTTGTAACACCGGCTCTATAAAGGGTGACCGGGCTCTATATGAGTGGATGATTGCTCTCTACATGGGAATGGAAGAAACTCAATCAAAATTCAACAAATTTATGAGCAGCATTTTTTTTTTCATGTACGAGTCGAATATGTCGAAGTGCGTTTGGGTAAAATCTAAAGTACTCAGTAGCGATGCTAAAGGGGAAGTCTGTCCGATGTCGATTGGATTGTATTAAATTTTTATGCATTGCAATTTTCTACATATTGTGATTGAATAGTGCTAATGATTATTATCTGAGGTATTAAAAATTACTTATAATAGTAAATGAACATTGAGATTCTACATAATTAGAGTTATTAAATGTTTATATAATCCTGCCTCATACAAAGCAATTATCTTCCCCTTTCTTATTCATGCTCCAGTAGGTAGCAGTATTGCCGCACCCAACCATAAACTCAATTAAAAAAGAACAGTAAGTGATAATCTTGCAAAACAAGAGTATTTTGAAACTACTTAGAGGAAACTGCAAATGGTGTGTATTACCTTCAAAAGTTGCGATTTAAAATTTTTTAAGGAATTAAATTCGAATTTTTTATTATTTAAGATTTGTATTAAAAAAACAACAACTGTTAATTCAATGGATCAAATTGACCAAAAAAAGGATCAATTAAACTCTAACTATAAAACAGATGTAGCTTCCAGTAGTGCACTCGCTAGTTAATCAAGCATTTTTATGTCCACTATAACACCAAAGTATGCATGATTACAAAAATTGTTAACCTTGTGGGATTAAGTTGGTCTTGATGAAGATTTTATTCACTAAATAAATAAATGAAAGAAAAAAACATACTACAGTGCATACTCAGGTTCTGGGTAGTGTTATGCGTACACATTATGCTATTCAAGCATGTGAGAACAGCTGCACCATGCAGAGCAATATAGAGTACAGAGCGTATTTATTGTGGTCGGCATGCATATTTGCGGGAATAAAACAAATATTACTATGTTTGCTATTTTTATTTTGTGTATTAAACTTTGAATGCACACCACACAAAACTGAGGCTTCTGCAATAATAAACAGGCCATTAAAAAGGGAATTACTGCAGCTCCAATTACCAGACTGACACCAGAGAAATCCAAACCACACGGGTAATTACAGACAGCAACCCGAGCAAAACACTGGCCACCCGGGGTATGTGTGTGCGTGTACTGTATAAGCATGAGTATGTGTGTGTGCTGATTATCATCAGCATAAAGAGTTTGCTGCGCGCTTGTAAATCTGCCTCCTGTCTCTCATGGCCTGGCTGGACATCGACTCGAGGTGAAGGTTTAAAATGGACCGGGGTGTTTACGAGCGGCAGGCACGGAGCGTGATGGGCTTTTCTCTTCAGTGCAATAATCCGGCCAACACACTCACACACTTACTGTACACACAGTAGGAAAGGTTTGCTGACTTCAGTCTCTAAACATCAGCCAGACTTCAAGTGTTCTATATTCTGGCTCTACATAGAACTGGGTGCTTTTGAACATGATGCACTGATCAGCCATAACCTTAAAATATAAAGTAAGTTCAGTATTGAGAAGATTCCCCTTGTGCCACCCAACCAGCTCTGACTCCTTGAGGCAGGACTACACAAGCCCTCTGAAGGTGTGCTGTGGAATCTGGAAGCAGGACGTTAGCAGCAGATCCTTCACGCGCTGTAGGTTATGGATCAGAGTTGTTTGTCCAACTCATCCCATGGTGCTTGAGATCTGGGGAATGTGAAAGCTGGATCAACAACCTTGAGTTCTTTGCCTGCTAAGCCCCATACATAGCAAGCTGTGATGAAGTGGGTGTTCAGATTCCTTTGTATCACAGCCAGCATTACAGTACATACAGCATCTTTGGCTTACATTGACTTTTCTGTGGAATCGGACCAGATGGGCTAGCTCTGCTCCTCACAGTCATAGGGTACCCATGATCCTGTCACCAGTGCCCATGATCCTGTACTCCCACTCACACTCACTCATTCTCTATACTGATTATCCTGTAGAGGGTCACCAGGGGCCTGAAGTCTATCCTAGGGGACTGGGAACACTAGGTGGGGTGCAGTCTGGACGGCATCCCAGAGCACAAGCACGATGCACACTCACAGGCGCTCACTTGGAAATGCCAATTAGCATAACCTGCATATTTTTGGATTGTGGAAGGAAACTGGAGCACACAGAGGAAACCCACCAAGCAGGAGAAGAACTTCACACACAGACCCAAAGTCAAGACTCAAACCCTTGACCGGGGAGGTGCGAGGCCGAAGTGCTAACTGTTGGTCACCAGTTTTCCTTGTATATAATTAATAATCAGTGTTAATATTATGTTGGGTTAATGGTATGACTGATTGTTGTAAACAGTCACACGTCACTCGAGCTGGCAAAGAATTTGGGTTTGACCCGAAATTGGGGTTCTGACTTGTCTGTGCTATGTTTCCACATCAACATTTCATGTCTAGCAAGGTGGCAGATTTTAATAAACGAAGTGCTAAATACAGCCAATGTGACTAAATATGTCTAAAGCACTGCAAGCTAGGTGTGATCTCATACAGAGCGAGTAGTTTGATAGCACACAAGCTCACACTTGGCTATTGTGTAAAACCGAGTCGGTTCTGTTCTGCTGTTTATGATGAAAGTTCTGACATGTTTTGTACACATACATTACAGTACGTTCTACAGAGTCACGGGTCTGGAAGTCTGATTAGGGCACGCAGAGTCTAAGTTTCTTTAGCACACACACACAGACAGAGGAATGGTAGCTCAGGCCGCCTGGAGCGCGCTCAGATCTCCCCATGTGATATAGACAGATCCCCCCTTTGCTCCACTCCAGCAGGAGAAGCAGCTGAGGGGTTTGCGGTTGGGAGAGGAGCTGCTGCTCTCGCGCTACCCTGCTGACCTTTCACAGGCCAATTAGACCACCACTATTATCCTGCACTGCCACTGTGACACTTTAGAGCGGCTGCTGTTTTGCTTGGCTATGGGTTTTTCCTTTAATGAGCCTGGATAGAGTCCAAAGTAAACCCAGAACTAAAAAAAAAAAAGAAATGGTGAGACAATTTGAAAGATAAGGAAAAAAGAAAGGAAGGAAGGACAGAAAAGGAAGGAAATAAGGAACAAATAATTAATAAAGGAATAAAATAATTAAAGGAATATGTTAAAAAAATTAGAAAAAAAGGAAAGAAGAATGGCATTAATAAAAGAACAATGGCAGAAAGGAATAAAAAGGAAGGAAGGAAGGAAGGACAGAAGAGGAAGGAAAAAAGGAACAAATACTTAAGGGAATAAAATGCTTAATGAAATATGTTAAGAAAAAAAGAAAGAAGTAAAGAAAGAAAAACAACAAGGGCAGAAAGGAATGAAAAGGAAGGAAGGAAGGATGGACAGAAAAGAAAGGAAAGAATGAAAGAAGGAAGGAAAGAAGGAGCAATGACTTAACAGGATTCAATTTATGGAAAGAAAGAAAGAAAAAGAAAGAAAGAAAAAAAAGAATAATGACAGAAAGCAATAAAAGGAAGGAAGGAAGGAAGGAAAAGAAAGAAAAAGAACACGGACAGTCTAAATAGAGTAAGGAATTAAAAGAGAGGAAGGAAGGATGGCTGGAAATGAGAAAGGAAGAAAAGTACAAAGATAGAAAGTAATGAATAAGAGTTAGCAAGGAGAAGATGCGGGAAAGAAATACGATTTTTTTTCCCATAAACTTCCCAAATGAAATTAAAAGACGTTAAATTGTGTGTGTGTGTGATTATCTCATGCTTGGAGCTTTTCTGAGAGCAGTGAGTGTGAGTTACAGTGACAGGATGAGAAATCTCTCTGGGTTTCGGCCTCACTGAGTTTAGATTACACACCACAACTCTCCACAGCTGAGGATCTCTTGCCCTCTCTCTCTCTCTCTCTCTCTCTCACACACACACATTCTTTCACACATACTTTTCTTCGACTCCTTCTCTCCTTCTGGGGGACAGTGTTTGAGTGTTTGAGTGTTTGAGAATCAGCCTTTCATGTGACTATGTCATGTATCCCACATGCTTCATGTATAACCACACATACACAATCGTTCAAAACCCACATGCATAGACACTCATGCAGAAAACCTACACAGAGAGAGAGAGAAAGAGAGCGAGATCAACTATAACATTATGACCACTGGGTAATATTGAGCAGCTCCCACTTTTGCCACTAAAACAGCCCTGACCAGTTAAGGCATGGACTCCACTAGGCCTCTGAAGGTGTGCCATGGTACAGTATCTGGCACCAAGCCATCAGTAGCACATCCTGCAAACTGTAAGATGTGGCTCCCATGGATCAGACTTGTTGTTGCAGGCTATCACAGAGATGCTCGATTGGATTGAGATCTGGAGAATTTGGACGCCACCTTAAACTCATCATTGTTTTCCTCAGACAGTGTTTCAAGGTTCCTTATCCTGTTGAACGACCCCACTGCCATCAGGGAATACCATTACCATGATGGGGTCTACTTGCTCAGCAACAATGTTCATGCCCACCTCTACGACATACAGTACACACACCTGGACATCAACGTGATATAAAAGAAATTGTGATCAATCAGACCAGGCCACCTTCCTCCCTTGCTCTGGGGTGAAGTTCTAGTCTATTGGACTACAGGGGCCAGCCTTCGTTCCCATCGTGCATGAATCAGCTTTGGCCAACATATTCCTGTCACAGGTTCACTGGTTTTCCTTCCTTGGACCACATTTGGTATGTCCTGACCACTACAGACCAGGAACATCCTGCAAGAGCTGCAGTTTGGGACTTGCTCAGACCCAGTCGTCTAGACCTGGTCCTTGTCAAAGTCACTCAAATCCCTATGCTTGCCCATTTTTTCTGCTTGCAACACATCAACTTCAGAGACAAACTGTTCAATTGCGGACAAATACAGTACCATATATCCCACTTCCAGGTGCCACTGTAACAAGATAATCAAAGTTATTCACTTCGCATGTCAGTGGTTCACGATGTGGTTATAGTGCTGCGTTAATTTGCACCCTGTATGTTATATAATTCTATGATTAGCTGCGGTAATGTAACACTGATTTTCACATAGAAATGTTTTGACTTAAATTTTATCATATCTGGATTATGATGTACAAAAACACTATTTCCAAACTTAACATAAAAATGTATGAATAAAAAACATTACAAAAGGATAGTATGTGTTATATTATTAACCTTATGTAGGCTCCTGGGTTTTGCATGGAAATATAAAGGAGGAACCAGAAGAACTCTTGGACATTCTCCAGCACGCTCAGTAAAACCTCCAGCTGTTTTACTTGTGCATCTGCACAAATCTGTACCTAAACACTACTGATTATTTTGAAGCAAAGAGTTTTCACACCTACTATTGATAGCATTTATTTTATTTACTCTTTGTTGCTCCTTATATAAGTTCCTTTTATGTAGTAATGTCTTCAAAGGCATCTTTCCTTATAGCATTTTTTCATATGTACCCAAAGTTTTTGCACAGTAGAGAAAACAACAGTGCTTTGTATTACTACATATTAAACTGCTGAATAACTATATCTAGAAGTAAGATGCCAGTGTATGGGGCGTGACGAACCTACCCCAGGTCTGAACAAAGTTTAGCACATACTGACTGGAGATGAATAATATGTTATCTTATTGTACTGTAGCAGTTTCAGTGATATCGGCAGATATTAAATTATCATATAAATTCGAATTGTTTCATATCCAAGTAGATTCAGTGATACAATAAAATATTGAATTTTTGCCTTATAAATCCTACTATATTCCACCATAGCAGGTTCAGTAATGCTGCTGTAAAGAATAAATCTTTGCATACGAAAATATCATAAATCTATTCAAATAAATCTACTACATCTTAACAAAAACAAATATAAGGTTATTAAACATATTTCCAGACATATTTACATATTTTTTAAGGATTTGTTTTCTTTGATCTTTGGTCAGTTTATTATTTTTTAATTTCAGCACCCATTCGTGGAAAGAAGAAAACTTATAAAGAAGAAAATATAAAGTATTTAAAATAGTAATGCAAGTCCATAAAAAGCTAAAACTCATCAATAGTAGCCAAATGTGTCTAGATTTGAGATATTTTTACCTGTAAAGATGCCAGTGTTGCATGACTACTTACTCACTCTCACTCATCGTCTATACTGCTTTATCCTGTATTCAGGGTCGTGGGGGGCCTGGAGCCTATCCCAGGAGACTTTGGGCACAAGGCAGGGTACACCTTGGACAGGGTGCCAATCCATCGCAGGGCACACACTCAATCCCACACTGTGGGCAATTTGGGAACGTCAATTAGCCTAATCTGCAGGTCTTTGGACTGTGGAAGGAAACCAGAGTACCCGGAGGAAACCCACCAAGAATGGAGAGGTCATGCAAACTCCATGCACACAGAGACGGTAATCGAGTCTGGCCGGCAATCGTACCCGGACCCTGGAGGTGCAAGGCGACAGTGCTAACCACTACACCACCGTGCCATCTGTTGCATGATGAATGAATATTAAATCACTTTATGAATTAAAAGTCCAGCATTGAAGAGTCAGTGTTAAAACCTAATTTGCTGCCTTATGAATAATAATTAAAAAAATGCAGCATATCATTAGATGAGGTCGTTCAGGATCAAGGGCACCCAAGACTCACCCATGCCCACAGTGACTAAACACAGAAAAGCAATTGTAGCAAAAAATTCCTTTAAAAAGTCAATGCTGGCCACCTGAACACTCCACCACCTCACACGGGGCCCTGAAGGCAAAGTGCCCCAGGCTGCCGACCTGGTCTACAAACTCCCCACATCCCAACCTGGTCGAGCACCCTTGGAATGTCCCAGTCCGATCCACGGCGGCCCCGCCCCACAACCCACAGCACCGCCAGCATCCTGAAGCCAGACACCACAGCGCACAGCCAGAGGTGTTGTGGAGTCACGACCTGAGGGGACAGAGCTGCCGGGAGGTACAACAGAAACGTACACAATACCGCTTTATGTTTCGCATTGTAATGATCAGTGTATACTTTATAGTCGTATTATATACTGGTCTGATTCTTCCGATGCGTGTATTTGAAAAAGAAGTTAAAGCAGCATCAGAAACATGTACAGCTTGAAGTAGAGCGACAAACCGAGAGGGAACAAGAGGAAAAACAAGTAAAAAAAAAAAAAGAGAGAATAAGAAAGGGCCTTAACATCAAAACACTCTGTTGGAGCTTAGAGTTATGGCCCATAATTTGTCTCGCTTTCCGCTTTCATATTCACTTTGCATCTAATCACTTGAGAGAGAAAGCGAGAGAACTCACGCGAACACACAAACACACATAAATACACGGTTCAATGCTGTGCACAACATAGCATATGAGTAATAGCTTTTAAATGGTAGCTTTTAAATGGTTATTAAAGTGACGAGAGAACTCGCTTACAGCACATATTTTATTGTACGAAGCAATCGAGCGAAGAGTTAAGAAACAGTTGGAAAACTGGCACGGATCAGTTGTGTGAAAATAATTGATTTTGGTGTCAGAATTGAGGATGAGCATTTCACGTTAAATAAACTGGATATTAATATTTAATGTTACAGACATAAACCTGAATTTCCTACACCTGCATTGTTATACTGCATGTGTATTTACTATCAGGAGGAAGCGGACTATGGGAGATATTTTGTAAATTTAGTGATTGTAGGAGGTTGTAGTTCCTCTGTGTGGTGTGTGTGAGCATGTGTGTGTGTGAGCATGTGTGTGTGTGTGTGTGTTTGGTAATATTAGAATAAGGAGGATGATATGGACTTCCTGTGTATGTGTGGGATTCCTGTCATTAGGAAACTGTGTGGCTCCCCTATGTATATTTTAAGGGTGGATACAAGAGGCTCTTGAGTTTGTATATACGTGTGTGTGTGTGTGTGTGTGAGAGAGAGAGAGACAGCGTGAAGAGCAGAAGCATTAGATCGTCATGTGCTGCCTTGCTGCCTGGGGTGACACACATGTGCAAAGTGGCTCAGTGATCTCAGCACGCCCAGCTATTAGAGATGCCAGCTGTGTCACACACGTTCTCGAAACGAGGAGAGGACGGAGAGATAGAGAGAGACGAGGAATGATTAACGAAAAAACCCAGCGATACTATCTCAGTGAAAGCATGATGAATGACTCCTTTCACATCACAAACTTTCCTTTCCGTGTGCGTCCCTGTCTGGGTTCAATTATGTTCCACTTTCTCGACTTTTTTTTTTTATATCAGAGTTCAATCTCTTAGAATAATAGTGAGCGGCAGCCAGGTCCTGTTATATCACTGCCTAAAGCATTACAGCCTGACAGCTCGGGCTCCTCTGCACGCAGCGTGCAAATCGGCCTGATGGTTTTAAACTGCGAGCCGCAACGAGGCGCTTGACAACAGACCAGGAGGCGAGAGGCTGGAGGGATCGTTCAGGAGGTGTCCATTTTACACTGTGCACGGCCCCTGCGAGGGCAAGCAAATGAGATATTATAGCAATATGCTGGAAATGAGTTTCAAAGGAGAGGGGGAATAACAGGCGTAGTGTACAAATGAGTTGCAAACCCTGGGGTCTAATGGTCTCTTAAAAGCCTGTCTCTTTCTCTCATGAACCTAGGACATTCAATTTGGCCTGCCCGCTGCATTACACACACACACACGCACAAATGATCACTATGTGACAAGACAATAATCAGACTCCGGTACTAAGGATGGATACAAAAATATAAGTGCTGTTTTGACACAAATGACTCTATTATAATCGTTATACATTTATCGCAAACAATAGTAATATTTCTGTCATCTCTCATCATCCCCCTTATCATCATACAACCATTATTTCTCGCACGAGTAATCAGACAAGCACATATGAGTATGAAGAGAAACTCTACGCACTGTGGCCCGAGCGCAGGGAGGCATGGGATCTCTCATGAGGCACGTCCTCAGCTTCACCATGGTTCTCCTGTACCTCAGAAAGAGTGGTGGCTGAGCTTAATGGTGGAACCGGCTCCCACAGGACCAGGCACAGAGTTAGCTGGAGCAGAGTGGTGCCCAGGTGAAGGAGAGCCACACCGGACCCCACGTATGCTGCTTTTCCATACATGCTTCCTCACTCCGAGTACTGAGCACAAGCAGCAGAAACACTCAGAACACCTGGCAGCTCATGTCCTCGCGCATGCTTTTCACTCTTACCGTGCAATACTGGGACAACATCAGCGACAGACCACCAAGGAAGCGACACAAAATACAATCCAGCCTGATCAGAAGATTCTTCAAGTATCTGGGACTGTCGTGATGATGCATTTAAGCAGAACGAGTGGCTCTACATTTCTGCACAAAAGTGAAAATCCATCCGGAGAAAGACTTTGGCAAACATGAGAATCCAGGGCAGTATTCCAGTAGATCTGAAGGAAGAAAAGTGAGAGAAGTCTTCATCTGCGCTCTCCCAGTACTCCTGGATTTTACTGGCATACTCTAAAGCTTCAATCTGCAAGCCACAGAGCGGAGGCTGCATCCCTCAAGGCCAGGGGAAGGAGACGAGCAGAGTGGCTAGTGGCACACACACGACGAGATCATTGCTGCAGCGTTTAACTCCATCCACAGAGCATCTCCCCCTCCCCAAACGACACACACACACACACACATACACACACACACTCCCACACAGTTACACATGCACACTGGCTGCTACTGGTTGCGACTACAGCACCTCTCAGAGGAAGCATGAAACGTCACAAAAAAAAGCAGTGGTACATGAAAGAGAAGGATATAATAGTGTGGAATAAAAATGCAGCTCCTCAGAATACTAGGTTGTATTGAATGCATGTGTGCAAGGACGAAGTCACAAGAAGCAAAAGAAGTGATGAGAAGGTATGAAGCCAAAATTCGTCCTTCTTTCATTCGCTCTTCACAATAATTTCTCCTGTCCAGTTTCTGTAGGACCGCAGCCTCTCTCTCTGTACCAGCCAAACCTGGCGAATAAATGGAGTAGAGCGGAAAAAAAGGAGAGAAAGAAAACAGTAGAGCCCGGTTAGCTTTTTTTTTTCTTCTTTTCCTCCCCCTCCTGCTTCTCTCCCCCTTGTTCTCTCTGTTTCACTTTTCTCTATCCCTCCCCCTCTATCGTGGAAGATTGCAAGGCTGTGCAAGGCTGCACTCTCTTCTTGTTTATCCAGCCTCCTCTCACTGTCTCATTCTATCTTTCTCTCTGTTAGGAGAAAAGAGGTGCATGAGGGGGGCGGTTCAGTGGGCAGGTGCAGCTCAGCTGGGATTCAGAGTGAGAGAGGAAGCACAAGACAAAGGAGAGAGAGAGAGAGAGAAATGCCTAGGTGGGATTATTACACAATTAAACCCTGACTGAAGTTTTATTCCTGCACTTTGTCCCAAACGCAGTGGGATAAATTTGTTTTGTTCTGACAATGTGAGATATGTGAGAAGGGTCAGTCTGTGGATTTTCATTGTCGAACACGCTATACAACATAAACCCAGGCGTCTGTAAGAACTTCAGCACCATGGACAGCAACAATGATGTAGAAATCATTGCCTTAGGGAGCAACGCTTTAGGATGCGCCGATCCAGCAAAACCCAGGATAAAATAAAAAGAATAATGGGCAGAATAATTCTGGATTAAGACAAAAAAACATTGAATAATTGAGCACCTTAAGAACATAACATTTATCAATGTAACAATTCATTGCATAAAAATCTAAATCACAATACGGATATGTGCAATTCTTTTAAAACCAAGGCTTGCAATTTATTACATATTCATATCCAGAAAATTATATATAGTTTGTCAATAAATTATGAGTGTCTGTACGTGTGGATGAAATTATAGGCATTCTTTACTTTGGACAACAAAGTGGTCTTCCAGTTAAATAGGTCCGGCTGGCTATGAGACATCCTCACTGAGAGAAGGATGTGGCTAGCAGAACACACTAAGAGGCTAACAGAACATCACTACCCAAGAATAGCAATGAACTGGACACCACAATGAGGAAAAATAAATCAGGGATGACCAAAGAAAACAATCAACCGGCAACATATTGAACTTGCTGGAGAGCGCTCGTTGCCCAAAGTGCTCAAATGCAGAAGGTGGAGCTAAGACTCCACTAACTAAACTAAGGGAGGATGAAATAAAGAAAAATAATAAAGCCAGCGGATATTATATGTATTACAACACTAACTGTGTTTGGGCTGTGAACTTGGAAGAGCCAAAAGTGTGGCTCATGTCATATCCTCCCATGTGTGGAGCTCTCACTCTTGCAGTTAGGATTGTTAGCACTGCATAATTATAGTTGACAAAGTCAAGCTCTCATAGCTACTTCACTGAGGTCTTGAAAACCCTCATCCATCCATCCATCCATCTATCTATCTATCTATCTATCTATCTATCTATCTATCTATCTATCTATCTATCTATCTATCTATCTATCTATCTATCTATCTATCTATCTATCTATCTATCTATCCATCCATCCATCCATCCATCCATCCATCCATCCAAATATAAAGAGAAATCACAGAAAGTCATTCTGCAGCCTAAATTTCCTTCACTGAGATTTGAATAAACGACAAAACACATCAGTGGCATTAAGATTAACATTCAGCTTTAATCAGACTTGTTTTAAAAAAAATTATTTCCCATAACTGTTTTGGGACAGACAGAGAGAGAGAGAGAGAGAGAGAGAGAGAGAGAGAGAGAGAGAGAGAAAGAAAGAGAGAGAGAGAAAGAAAGAAAGAGAGAGAGAGAGAGAGAGAGAGAGAAAGAGAGAGAGAAAGAAAGAAAGAGAGAGAGCGAGAGAGAGAGAGAGAGAGAGCGAGAGAGAGAAAATGCTGTACTGTTTACAAGATCACCACCTAGTGGTAGCAGACTGTCTTGCGGTAGCTCATATCTGGTTGAACTATTTTTAAGTCATTCATTTCCGGCCACTTTAAAAGCTAATTCAGGAAAGAACTTTAATCACAAACGCTTGAAATGACTCAAGAAAAACTAAATAAAATAATATAGCAGCAAGAAGGCTATAAAAGATGCGATAAATGGATTTCCCTTGACATTTTTCTTCATAATAACTCACCCCTTCACTATAAGGCTTCTTGTGTTGTGCTGATTTTCAATTGTGATGCAGCTGGAATTTTGTACTTCTGGGAAATATTTCCTCTTTTTAACCTTATTATTGGTTCTTTTTTCTTTCTTTTTCTATCTTTACTTCGTCTGTCTGATGCTTTTAGAAAAATGCGTTACAGTTAAAACACTCCGCCTCCTACAACCACCATGACCATCCTAACTTGGGAATATTGACTTTTTATTAAAGTGGAGATTGCTGATAGCTGCAAGTTAATTAAAAATGAGGCATGGCTTTGTAAAGGAGAAAAAGAAAAAGAGATGGGACAGGGGGTTATTTTTGGACTGACGTATCAGATTTAATTTCTCAGGGCAGGAGTGTCAATATGGTCATTTTTTTTTTTATCTTAGCACTCCCAATCAGACCCTTATCAATCTGCTTAAGTGCACTTATGCATAGCTAATCAGTGTGCAGTCTGGAAACATGGTCTGTTCTCATCACCTTCCCCTTTTAATCACAATATACAACAGTGTCCCATGATAACTGACTGAAATCAACGTGCTACTTTGCTTGTCAAACTTGCTGCGAGGGTGTGTGAGCAAGAGTGAGTATGCGTTGATGAAAGTGATAAGTACCAGATTGACATAATTACACATTTGGGATATTCACACAGCAATTGGTGAGCAGTTTGGTTGCAGGTTCAGGAGGTGTGTGTGTGTGTGTGTGTGTGTGTGTGAGCGTGAGAAAGAGAGAGAGTGTGTGTGTGTGTGTGTGGGGGGGGTATTCTCCCTATTAGAGAGAAGTATTTTCTGAGCAAAATAACTTTAATTGAGCTCTGGGTTAATCTTCTGTGTGGAAATAGAAAGCAGTTATGTGGCGATATGCGACTGTAGAATGAGGACATTAGTTCATTTTAACAACCCGGACATCTCGAGAGAACTATTAACCATCAGATACCAACTATCACGCATGGTCTTTGAGGTGTTTACTGCACTCGTCTGCAATGAACAAGCTGTTGTGTGATATGGAAGGACAAGTAGGTGGAAAACAGAAAAAAACCCTCCTCAACCTTTTTATCACATCTGCTATAGTTTTGCAACAAAGTGACCAGTAGACATTTTTTCAAGCAGAATGATAATAAAAAAATAATAATTACATTACCGTAGCCTATTTGTGTTTTTATTTAAACCCATTTAAAACAAAACATCCCTTTAGGTCTAGTTATTAAACCTAAATGAGTTTTAGACTTCAGAAGAATGGATGTTTGAGGTTACACTGGGCAAAGTCTCACCAAACTGAGGGAATTCTGAATCTTCAACCATCCAGTTTCTTTAATCTCACAACCATGTTTTGTTCCACTGGTGTAGTCTAGTCATCAAGTCATATGGCTAGTGCATTCGGAGATGACTGTGAAGATTCTCAGTCATGCAGGTGAGATTATCTGAAGGCTGAGTCATATTAACTGGACTTCAGTACTCAGCGAAGTTCTTACAATTTGTTGCCTCCAGGGTCAAAAGAGCCGTCCTGTCTGAAACGGCTCATTACGCGAACAATGGAGAACGATGCTGAGATGGTTTTCTGCTCACCACAGTTGTAAAAAGTGCCTATTTGTGTTACTATAGCTTTCCAGTCACCATGACACAGGCTGGCCTTTCTCCTCTGACCTCTCTATTCATCGAAGCATTTCAGCTTGTTAAACTCACTGAATGTATTTGTTATTTATTTTTTTGCGCCATTGTGTGCAAACTCTAAGGACTCTTAGGCTTGAAAATCACAAGAGATTATCAGTTTCTCATTCTGGCACCTACTGTATAACAATGTCATTATCATTATCAGAGTCACTTCTTCTCCCGCAGTCGATTTTTCTATTATTGCAAACATTTATGCGCTACATTAATGCGTCCGGTTGTTCTTATTCAAGTGGCCAGAAAGCATGTTGTGTACAGCTTTTCACAGAAACATAAGGCCAGATCGTTGTGTGATGAACACTAGTTCTTCCTCAGCTTGGTGTGCTACAGTTGCCTATGTATGTACAGTACTATGTATGTATGTTCGTTGCTGTAAGAATGAAAAAATTCATTCAGTTATGTCGCAGGTCATTCGGTGTGTACTGTATGTTCCCGAATATTTCCACTGGCATGTGGAAATGCATTAATGTGCCACCTACCGTAACTGTAACCTTGGTATCTTTATTTTTCTTTCTGCAAACAAGCTTAAAATTTCAGCAAGGTTAAAACCGTTGTGTGCTCGTCTCCGTACAGAGAGAATTCATCCCTATGAAGAGTGAAACACAGCACGCATCTCCAGCCAGCAGCAGAGTAGGAGACACAAAATGAGTCACATATTTCTCTATGATTTAGTGACCAATCCTTTAGCATGTGGGTCTGAATGGCTGTTGAATATGTTGTCCTTTCAAATTTGTGAATGTGGCAGTAGGTGTGAGAGAAAACAAAAACAATTTGGCAGTCCATGGGAAATGTGAGCGTGTAGGTGTCCGTGACTCATGTGCGAAATCGAAAGGATCATTCATTCTTCACCATTCTATATTATAAGATTTCTTGCTGCATTGACCATGTGCAAGAATGTTTTATATATATATAATATAGTGTAATATATACACTACCGTTCAAAAGTTTTAGATCACTTTCTAACTCCACGATGGTTAATGATTTTTATTTCTTTCTACATTGTAAAGGAATGCTGAAGGCGTCCAAAAAATGCATGAATCTCCTTTGAACAGTTGATATTGAGATGTTTCTGCTACTTCTGCTCTGTAAAGACTTCATAACGCTTCTAATCTGAGCTGCTGTTAATTGGTAATTTTTCAGGCTGATAACTCTAAATGAACTTCTCGTCTGCAGCAGAGGTAGGTTTTGGTCTCGTCCTCCTGGGACGGCCTTCATGAGAGCCAGTTTCATTATGGACGGATTTTGCAAATGCACTTGACAATACTGTTCTTGCAAGAACTATTACAGAAAGGCCGACCTCTGTGTCTTAAAATAACAACTAACTGTTGTTTTTATTGTTGTTATGTAATTACCTAATTCCATATGTGTTATTTTATAGTTTTGAAATCCCCAGTATTGTTGTAGAATGTAGAAAATAAATCACTAAACAAAAACAAAGAAATTTGCAAGTGATCTAAAACTTTTGAACAGTAGTGTGTGTATATATATATAAAGGAAAAGGGAGCTTAATCTGAAGCCTGGGCTTATCTGACGCCTGAGAGACATTTTTTTCTCATCTCGGCTGCAGACGCAGGAACATGGAGGATTCAAGGTGAGCCGTACGGATGGTTTTCCAGAACAAAAGCAGCCCCTTATCAGCTAGCAGGCTCACGGTGATGTAACACATCTGCGTCTTAAACCAGCTTAAGGACTTTTTCTTTCTGCATCGTTCAGATTTCTGGTACTTTGGGAGTGTGCGAGAGATCTGAGGCACCCGGCGGAGGCCAGGCGGGACTTTTATTTTGTAATATTTAATACTTGTATTTTGCTCTGTAAATGAGCAATATGACAAACAGCACTGAGACAGTGTTTTAGAAGTAAAGTCATTCTTTGCTGCACTTTGCTGAACTGCAACACACGAATGTTTTCCGAGCTGCTGGCTCTGTCTGGATCTATCCTGCCCCCTAGTGGTGAATCAGCTGTGTGTTGTACGAATGCAGGGTGTTTTGTACTATTAATCCATTCGTGTATGTTAGTTTTAAGAAAAAATGGCTACCATTTTAGGATTATAATTGAATAGTTTCTTTTATATAATCTATACCGAAGAAAATTATTAATGGCTCTATTTTATTTAATATGTCTGACTGGGGAGGTTATACAATTCTTACTTTCTTGATCATATTTCACAATAATTTCAAAGTATAAAATTTCATGCAACCTCTTGTGGCATGATTGAAAGCTAGGATCACTAGACAAGCAATGTTTTTTACGCTGATTACAGCTATAACCTCTAATCAGACAGCGCAATTCACTGACTGGGTGAATCCGCACCCCTTAAAAGACTCCAAAATTTGGTAAAAGCTAATTGTGCTGAACAGCTTGATTTCTCCTGAATCATCATGTTCTCTTTCAGTCTAGATCTTTTTTTAAAAACCTGCCGAATCGGTGTCTGGTGTAAAAAAATAAAAAAAAAAAAAAAAAAAACACACACACTGCATGTTTTAGACGATTTGCACAGCCATTTCTAGCAATCAGCCTGACAAGCTGGCTAGGTGAGGAATCTCAGTGGTCTCATCTCGCAAAATCTGTTCACACTTAAGATATAAGGAGGCATGAATATCCGCTCACCGTCGTTGCACAGCGGCCCCCCGAACGATGTCATACTGCAGTCACAGGTGAAGCCCTCCCACTGCTGCAGACACACACCCTGATTGGAGCACGAGTCTTCCTGACAGGTAGTGCTGGGACCTGCACGAAAAGACAAAGGGGATGTTGAGATTCAATGCGCGGTGACCGATAATCAGAAGGACAGGCTGGAAAAATTTGACTGTAAATTTACCCCAGATTATGTGTTTTCTAGACTAAAACAAAGCAGAATCATGTACAGTATTATGTGTTAAATGAGAGAGTGAACTCGTTAGAATAAATATCATTGGAGGTAGTTAGAGTGTTATTATTTATTGAAATATAAAGGCTTTTATTAATCAGATTTGTTAATTATTTTGTCAGAAAGCTATTATTATTCATATTTGATGATTTCCCCTTTTGAGGCTCTTGTTAAGGCAGAGCAGAAATGAACCGACCGCTACACTCTTTTTTTTTTTTTTTACACTGTATAATAATCACTTGATAAGGATGGCTGAGTTCGGTTGCGGTGTTGCACTCAGCCTTCAAGGCAATTTTCGGCTCACTGACAGCTTCCTTCGGTGGCTGAGGTAATGATAACAGGTCTCCTTTGTGATAATGAAGTCTGTCGCTGATATTGTCAAAGTGGATGTTCAAAAAAATATCCGGGGAAATGAAGCCCAAAGATAAACCGGAACCATCTGGAAGGGGTCAATTCGTGCTCAGAGTCTAGCGGTGAAGCAGCAGGACGACGGGCCAGGCATATTTTCGCCGGCAGCAGCACTCCTGTTCCCATTACCCGCAGTACTCCTGTAGGCATGTGAAGCAGGGCACTCGACCACTCGTCAGACCCCTCTTGTCTCCATCATCCAGCCGCTTGGCCAATCACCCACGACAGGACAGACACTAATGCTAGCCACGTGAGCTCGGTTTCGTCTACATGTGACTAGAGCTCGTTATACACAAAGTATAGAGCCAGTGAGGCACACAGCACGCACCGACCCTCAAGCCGAGCCTTACTGAGCTGGAAAATGTCTCTCTATTACATTCCCATTACACAATAACAATATTTACCTGCATTTGGGAATCTTAACTAATATGTAGACTGTTTTCCGTCTGACTCTAGACTACATGCAGTAGGTGAAGAGGGTTCGAATCAGGAAGGACATCACTGAAGCCAATCACATGCCTTGATTAACAACAGCTCTAAAAAAAGACAGTCATGACACAAAAGTGAAGGAGACTGACACAGGACATTTTAAGACTCTGGGTGACGTAAATACAAGATGTCTGTGTTTTTTTTTTTGTGTGTTTTTTTTGTTTCCAGGGCTTGTATTTACAGGGATGGTTCTACTCCAATGCCATGTAGGTACAGTAGAAATGATGGACGACATCAGACTTTCAAACTCGAGGAGGGGTTCGGGGGGGCACTTGGTTTAAACATACATATAACTATCTACCTTGCAGGTCAGCTTTCGTCAATGCAACTTTTGTCAGCCAAACAAATAAAGAAAAGCAAAATACATCAAATGTTAGTAAAGGCACGAAGATGTCTGTGATTACAAGAAGAAGAAAAAAAGGAAAAGCAGAAAAGACGGAAGAAGAAGGTAGTGTTCGGAACTGAATGCAGGAAAAGCAGATGGGATAGGAAGAGGTGATGCAGTAAAACTGCACAGCTACAGTCACATATAGGACAAAAAAGAAACGACCACAGGTTGATGGTAAATATGAAAAAAATGCAGAATGAGAAAAAGTATAAAAAATTGTTTATGTTAAGGTGGAATTAGTTGATGGCATTAATTTACCTTAAGAAACTATACATTTTTGCATTTATCATCTATTAGTTTTTAAGAGCTCAAGTTATAAATGATTAATAATATGCAGTACTATAAATAATATACAGTAATAATAATATACAGTACTGTGCAAAAGTCTTGAGCCACCCCTCGTCAGTGATCATTCCAGCATTAAAAAAAAACATCAAAGATGAAACCAGTGAAAAACAGGTGCAGATGATGACAGATGATCAGGAGGTGATTAGTATACCGGTGATGCTGAATGCTGAGTGGTTGGAACAGACGAGAGGGGAAATGAGGTCGCTGCTGAGGTTGTTACATAAACAACAAATTCAGCCTTTAACAGTAAAACATTTGTTTTTAATTTAGTCTACATAATTTAATAAATTTTATTTAACATGAAAAAAAAAGGGGCGGCTCAAGACTGTGGCACAGATCTGTAGTTACTGTAAATAATAAACAGTAAACAATATGTATTCTATCAATAACTAAAAACAGATCCATATGTATTATACCTGTAAACAGAATGACACCATAATCAGCAAGGATAAGAAACATTACAGGGGACGGAAATGAAATCTTCAAAGACGGAAAACAAAGTCAGCCAGAACTGTTCCAAAAAGTAACTACTTAACTGGTAAAAGGTAAATAACAGTATTTTTCCTATTCCAGTGTGATTTCACGATAGCACAGCCTGAACCTAAACATTTTCCCTAAATATTTTTACGCCTGTGAAAATCGTTTACTTTCTGCACACCTGGCTCCAAAATGAAAGATGCTACGGTATAATATGGCCAAGTTTTAAACTTTTAAAGCTCTTTCCTAACTTTCTAAAAGCAACAAATTTTAGCTGCTTTAAAAATGTTAATAAATATTGCTGACCATTCTATAATTTAACTCTAATCTGTTTTCAACCAAGCACTGTCGCCTTGCACCTCCAGGGTCCAGGTTCGATTCCCGTCTCTGAGCGCATGGAGTTTGCATGTTCTCCCCGTGCTTGGTGGGTTTCCTCTGCCTACTCCGGTTTCCTCCCACAGTCCTGTTAGCTGAGCCTAATTGATGTTCCCAATTTGCCCGTAGTGTGTGAATGCGTGTGTGTATGTGTGTGTGTGTGTGTGTCCGGCGATGGATTGGCACCCTGTCCAACCCCGCCTCTTGCCCTATGTCTCCTGAGATAGCTTCCAAGCCCCTGCAACCCTGAATACAGGATAAAGCGGTATAGACGATGAGTGAGTGAGTGAGTGAGTGAGACTGTTTTCAGCTGAAGATGAGAAGGAGGAAGATGGAGTCGTGAAACAATTGAGCAGGAACCAAAGCAGGAAATAATCAAAATGAAAATTGCATTGCTTGTAATCTCTGATACCAGGCATTGATAATAAACAAAACTCAGGTTACGGTGTGTAAATAGTGAAATTATTAAGCTTTGTGTTTCGTTCATGGTTCGTCTATGTTAATTAATGCCATAATTAATATTAGTTATAGAAAACAAAGGGAGCCTGGGATGTGTGAGAGACTAATGGCTAAACACATGGATGGAATTTTCAGGAAAGGTGACTGGAATTTGGTAATCCCTCCTCCACAACTTCCTTTGCCCACCTTCACAGCCCCGCTCCACCTGTCCCGTAGTGCCCAGTGCGTCTGACAGCAGGTCCGGCAAACGGCCGTTCAAGTCCACAGACGCCAGGCAGCCCTGGAAGCCCTCTTTGGAGTGCACCAGCTTTGGTAGGTCTTTATACATATCTTTAGACAATCCTCCAACATACAGGTCACCTAGAGGGTGAAGGACAGTGGTGTAAGGTTAACATACTGATAGACACAGACAGGTTATATACTTGTAATGCTTGAATCTCATTAACATTATTCAAATATCAAAGTGCTGCCCTCTGGTGGTTGAGTGTGAGATGTACTACTGAACATACTGTATAAGAGAATATCAACAGAATCTCAAAAAAAAAAAAAAAATTAATTGAATGGTCACCGTACCTTTCAGATCCAAGTTCTTAGCCCCCGTCGTGGTTTGTGTGGTGATCTTGGTGTCAATCTTGACCGTGTGGAGGTTGTTGGTGTCACGTGAGATCATCACATTATGCCAGTGATTGTCATTAAGAGGTGTGTTCGAATTGCCTTTGATGAGGTGAGCACCGTTTCCCAAGTCAGAAACATAATGCAGATAACTGTTCAGTGCAGAGAGAAGGGAAACATTTTTTTCAAGTACAGTGTAGGGAATAAAACAACACCTATGAAGATCAACAGACCATTTATTAGTGAGACCTGGATTTTTTGTTGTTGTTGTTTTTAACAACACAGTACTTGTGTAATGATTTTATAATTAATACCTAAAATGTTACTGTTCCGTTCGAGCATCTTATAGTAGTAACAGTTCCTCCACATGGGGCTGTTATTAAACATGTTTTAAATGACTAATTCTAATAATTCTCAGATAATCATATGATAACAGATATAGTGTAGTTTTGTTTTTGGAAGATATCTCAGGTGTCAGAACTTTATATTATTCAGGGCAGAGGACTGCCACGCTATGTGTAAAACCTGTCTTATTTATTCATTAAGTTCATGAAAAAAGCTAAACAAGAGGATGTTTATTCCACTGAGTCTTCCTGCTTTAGTGTAAGCAATAACAGGAGATGCAGATGTTCTTGCAGATGTTCTATTTGCGACGAGCTATTTGTGTTATCACATTAAATGCAAGTGTAAATTGTTAAGAAGAGTGATTTAATGTTTAAATAATACATTTTACAAATTGTCCTCGCGAGTAAATCCCTCTAGTATAAGCGAAGTAACACATTCCATGGTGTGCTGTTTTATAAACCATCATACCACACCAGGATGTGTTCATTTTCAGCAACAGTGTGGGCAGATGTGTGCTATTTCGTACATATGCTGGTTTCACTAATTTGCTCTATAAACAGCACTGATAGAATTATCTGCAATGTATAGGCAAATATTAAGAATAAATAAATAAATAAATAAATAAAGGAATAAGCTCCACCCACTTGATTGTTTCCTTTAAGGTGCAGTTCAGCTATCAGGCAGCAGGGGGCTCTAAAAAGTGTAAATACTGTGTAGCTCCTCTGCTTATTTAAACCTGATCTGTATGCCGTTTGCATCAGAACATTATGAATAGAACGTTCACCACTAGTGAATAAAAAGCAGCTCTTACCCTTTAACCAGTTCCACCACAATGAAGTCATTGCCGTCTCCTCGGTTGTAGAGAATCAGTCCATCGGGAGACGTGGTCTTGAACTGGAGGAACAGGTGCATGGAGTAGTAGGCTTGTAAGGTTGGTAGGGTCACGTAGCTGGTGCGAGACTTGAAGGTCACCGGGTCTGCCACGATGCTCTTGTAGCCAATCATGGCATTTAGCTCGCAGTAGTCGATGTCCCCATTCTTGCACAGGTCGATATAGGACATGCCATTGAAGGACAGACCCTGCAGGTGTCCAATGAAGTTTGAAGGAACCGCAGGCATGTAGAGCTTTTCTGTAACGATGCCCGTCTCAATGTTATGGAACTCTAGCTGCGTGTGGTCGCCTGTAATTTGGCCTTCAGAGCCAGACCAATCAGATGAGAGATTTAGCGAAGGACAGAGGATGAAGTGAGTCAATGTGAAGAATGTAAAAAAATAAAATAAAAATCTAACCGAGTTAGTAAGATCTAGCGGTAGAGGGAAGAAAGCACTTTAATATTTTATAAATATCTTTTTAAAGCCTGCCAGGAGGGACTGCTCTCACTCTTAAATCAGGGAGGTTATGCGAATTTAATGTATTCCCTCGGTTTCAGACTCAAAACACGTTGAACGTTCTTGTTGAATTTCCTTTACGCCTGGAAGGCATTATATACAAGCCAGTGCAATTACTGAACAAGAAAAATATTACACTGCAACATCTGTAAAAAAAAAACCTATCTCCGTATGGTGATCATCCATGTGTGCGTGTGTGTGGGTGTGTGTGTGTGTGTGTGTGTGGGATAAGGGGATGGTGTGTACCTTCTGAGGGCTGCAGATCATCCACTGTAAGCTTCAGACCTTTCCCCCTTCTGACCACACGGACCGTGTGCCATTCATTATCATTCAGGTTCTGACCCGCAAAGATGGTCTCAGGGCCTTTACCTACAACATAGTCCCATACATGCATTACCAGCAAGCTGAGACGGAGAGATGGAGGGTGGCTAATGAAAGCAAGAGAGCTATAAATCATATGGAGCAAAAGACAGAGAGAGAGAGAGAGAGAGAGAGTTTACGAAAAAAAGAAAAGGAAGGAAAAAGTGATCCTATATTGTAAAGAGATAGGAACAGCGCATAGTTGAACATCGCAAATTGACTCCATAGCTATCTTCCACCACATTCACACACTCATCCAAAACTGAAAAGACATAAATATTTCACTTGCAACCCATTTCGGTTTCTGATACGACGCCCTATATTCTACGATCCGACTAAAACAAAAGCGCAGCAGATTCCACGGCGGACAGCGTGACCGAGATCGATGTCCACCAGAGCGGAATATCACCCTTCAGCCACTAGATGGAGACACCCAACAAGTCCTGACTCTTCTCTCCCACAGGAACCTGTCCAACATCAACTCGAGGCGAAGAATAGCTCGCTGCATAATTATCTCGCATCCCTTCAATTCCCGAGTGTTTAAGTCGGCGCATTCAAAACCCACGGAGTGTAAACCTCATTCGAGAAAGCAATTTCTCACTCATCCGGACCCCACCTTATCCCACGCACTCAGCCTGCAGAACGAGAGCACTTGACGCTCGAGCTTCCTCCGGCTGTTGTTTCTGCTCATCACTTGGCTGGGAGCTATGAGGGCAGGATGTCATTGTCAGAGCAGCCTGAAGCATGGCTCACTCGATAACAGGTAAAAAAAAAAAAAAAAAAAAAAGAGACGCCATTAAAGAACTGCCAGGCTCACTATCGATTTCCCATCCCACCCTGCTCTCAATTACTGTGAATCCAGATCAGGCAGCCATGAATCTGCCTGGGTGTAGGTGGGTGGGGGAATGGGTGGATGGGTGGGCGTCCCAGAGCTCCCTCTAAAGGAACATCTGCACTGTACATCTTAAAAAAAAGGAAAGCATCGTCAAGCTTCACATGGCTCTATAGTCTATAGAGTAAAACTTTATAATAAGGACAGCTTGGACTACCTTAGACTTTTTGGCTACATTGTTATCAGAGATTAATATCGAAAAGGTACAAAATGAAGCAGAGACAAAAAAAAAAAAAAAAAAAAGCCTCGTTGCCATGGAAGTGATCATATGTCTGGTCACAGTTAAATAAGAGAGTGGCTCTCCAGGCTGGCGAGAACATTTTGACAGGCTAGGGCCAGTGGGAGAGAGGACACACACACACACACACACACACACACACACACACACACACACACACACACACACACACACACACACACACACCGTTGTCTTACTAGCTCATTACAGTATGAGTGCCTTCTACACTGCAAAAGCATTGAAAACATCTTGAGTATGACCACATTTATCTAAAACGTACACAATATATTGTTACATCCTAAGATTTTTATTAATTCAGCTAATTAATTCTAAGCCACTAAATGTTACCTTAACCTCAACGACTTAAAACTGAAATGAACTCAAACAAGGCATGTACTGTATAAAGATCTATTTCAGTGGTTAAGGCATTGGACTATGGTTCAGAAGGTTTCAGGTTCAAACCCCACCACCACCACGTTGTCACTGCTGGGCCCTTGAGCAAAGCCCTCAACTGCTAAGTCGCTCTGGAGAAGGGCGTCTGCCAAATGCAATAAGGTAATGCTTCTGAGAGACTTGTAGATGTGGAAAGAGATTCGCATCATAAAAAAAAAGTCCAATTTGGGCGTGTGCTACAAAACAAAGAAAGTTTCCCGTTAATAATGAAATAATGAAAAAAATGTTTTACGAAACCTACAGGATCATACCTATAAACCCCAGCATTTCACGTCTTCCTATAAAAGATGATTTTATAGAAATGAACTAAAGGGCTATAAAACCAGGAGTGCCTGCATTACCCACTGTTTCTAAATAAATAACTTTCATCGCACTGTCACTCAGTCCACATTAATAACCTATGAGCTGATGTGACAGCGTTATATGCAGCACACTGACACCCCGGGGCCAGTCCCAGGCCCTAATTGGCATCATCTCGCCCTGTTTTTCAGAACGGCGCATCATAAACAGACATGTTCATACTTCCAGTGCGCACTACTCGAGATGCGAAAGGCGAGACAACAGCAGGTGGTTGAAGCGTTCCGAACCTTAGCATCCTTTCTTCCTAGGCATATTAAATCTTAAAACTGATTTTCCCTTCGTATTACCAAGTTTAGAGATTTAGAGGTCGCACAAAAGTGAAGTTTCGTCCTTGTAAATGTAATCTTTACATAACGAGCAAATTTTAAATTACACAAGAGTGCTGTTCGATGCTAAATTTTTTATTAGTCAGACTGATATTCATAAATGTTCTATAACAGCTGCTTGAAAAGTGGTTCTAGCTGCAAGACAAATCACAGGACTATATTACTGCACTCCTTATACTGTAGATTATTGTTTATATACTGGAGTGACAAATTGCATGGGACCTTGTATGACGGATGATTTAAAGAACTGTGTGTGATCGTTGATCTGGTGACGTTTTCTGTAAGGAGTCGTGTACACCAATCAGCCATAACATTAACACCACTGCCAGGGGACCTGAACAACACTGATCACCCAATACATACAGTATCAGCAAACTTGTGACATGATCGTGGACACCCAAGTTTCACCCATGCCTTCGGGGATTAAACACCTGCCCATCCTGTCCAATCCCACAGAAAAGTCAATGCAGAGAAAAAAAGTCAATGCTGGCCATGACAGATGGTTATCAGAACTCCCAGTGCACCACCATGCATGAGGCCAGACAGGTCAAAGGTCATTGAAATCTGATTGAGCGTCCAGTGGAAAGTGGTGGGTGAACAAGTCTGAACCACTGGGAGACAAACCCACACAACCCACAGCAGCCCAAAGAATCCAATCCCAACACCCTTGTGACAGACACCATCAGAGTTGCCCTGTGGAAACAAGGAGAACCCAAAAGATAGTTGGTTTTAATGTTATGGCTGATCTGTGCATATCATTTTTTGTAGGGGTTTCCAGCGTCAGTGCTTTAGAAATGTCAGAGGTGAACCTGAAACATTAGGTAATTTATTAAGACTTCATGGCAACACAACGAGCTTCTTTTAGTCTTAAAATTGAAGGAGAGACAAAGAGAAAGGGAGGCTGGTGAGACAGCCATGTACTGTATTTAAGAGGAACTAATTTGCTTTGTGAATACAGAGCGTCCTAAAAGTCTGAATCCAGAGGCTAATAAACTAATTCAGCAGAATCAGTCTTGCATACATGAGAACGAGTTCTATTCAACCTTGTATTGTTACAGTAGGTTTGAAGCCAGCTTGGCACTGAAAGTAAAAGACAAATATTAAAATACCTACAGATGCAGACTTTTGGGCCTTCCTGTAGATGGATAGAAAGTATACACTATATTTTTTATTAAATAAAAAAAATTCTAATAGTTGACAAGATGCACTGGTATGAGAAGTACTGTACTGTATATCAGATTTGCATTGATTATTTTCCTAAAACTGCACACTGTTTTGTGCTTTACTGCGTACCCAATACTGTACATTCTAATTCTAATAATCAGTCGGTTTCTACTGTACATACAATAATTAACGAAAATGCAAAATGGTTGTTGATCTTGTGGACGGTTTAAGAAGAGTGGAATAATTTTACATTGTTTGTTTATAATAAAAAATACAAAACAAAAAACATGCAACACCAATTTACTAACAAATTACCTCGTATCAAAACATCATTTCAGCAGATTTGCTTCCTGTGCGACTTTCAAATCGAACTCACGAGTGCACATTAGTGTCAACCTCTCTCTTAAGATAAAAGATAAAGTGTCAGCAGGGGAGGAGTAGTGAGAGCGTTTTCCATCACTGATGTGTTTATTACACAGAGGCCTCAGACGCAGTCTAGCTGCATCTCTATCTCTCGCCTGTGTTCCCTGCAGTTTTTCCTGAAAGCATGCACGCCTCGCTCTGGCAGCCCTTCGTCCTCGGCTCTGCACTCTTTCTCCTCACACTGCACTTCAGCACATTTCTGTGTAATTATCTCCCGAGGTACTGTGCCGCATGGATGGGCATGCGTGGACCAGGGAGATGTGGAGCACCCTGACAGCTTTCCCATAAACCCCGAGCTGGGATGCTCCACTAAGGAACTGACACCCCAAGACTGCTCAATTCTCAGCTCTGCAATGTGGCTTGAATCCAGGGGCTTAGGAACCCTACGCACCATGCAACATCCCAGGGAGCCTGGTAGAAAAATGTTACTGGTTTAAAAAGAAAGCTCTCTGAAGTGGGAGTTAGTGTAGTTAAAAGTTTTGGGATATTAGTTCTGGGAAGTGAAGAGGCCAAGAAATATTCATGGGCCAGACCCTGAAGGATTCGCTTGAAGGCTGCACTAACATGTCTTATATACTGTATGGATGAAAAATGGAAATTTCTGTTGCACCAACTGATCAATAAGCAAGATTTACTCTAATTAGGAGTCAAATCCCAAACAGCTTCTAGGATAATCAAAACATTGTCTAGTTTCTTACAGTAGGGTATTGTTTTATAATTATAAATTGCAGACTTGTAGACATTTACGTTTAAAGTAGGCCATTTGGCAGACGTAGAAAAAGAGCAACTTACTTCTCTCTCATTTTTTTATACAGCTGAGCAGATGAGGGTTATGATGACAGGCCGATGGTGTTGACCTAATGACGGTGGTGAATTTATGACCTTCTGATCAGAAGTGCAAAATTTTAACCGCTGAGTCACCACTGCCCAAAAGGGGACAAGAAAAGCATTAATGAAACTATTCCTCTCTCAAGCAGTTTCACTATTACACCAATCAACCATAACAAAATCTGAATCTGGTATTTTGATTTATACATATTTTCTCACACATTTCATATTAATTTCCCAAATTTTCTGTTGATTCTGTAAAGCCTGATTCGTACCCTGCTCAGGAACGCCTGCTCTCCCCCCCCCTCCCTCCCCCGCTGGACAGCGTTCACATTGTTTTTTGCGCAACGTTCTTAGGCACGCTTGCGTATTTACACCCTCCGATACAGCAGGTGGCAGTATGCACCTTCTTGGTTTAAACACCAGAAAAGAACCAGAAAGTTACCTTTCGCGCTATGCCTATTATTACTGATATTTTGGAAAAAGTGTCAAGAGTGACGCTCTCACGTGCTTTCCTACTTTATTAGTGATTGTAGTATTTGAGGGTCAGAGGATGAGACTGGCGCATGCTATGCGGACACGGATTTCAGAGAAGACAGACGACACTGATGATGTTGCGTCTAAACAGCAACCTATTTCTGTTCGCAAGTACAGTACATTTGGCTTCCATATCTGATTCGATCCATACCCGAGTACGCTGTGCCGTTCTCGAGACCATCTTTTCCAGCCGACTCTGGCACGTTTCCCAAGCGCAGAACGATTGTCTTCTCACTGATCGAAATGAAGCAGACTTTAAGGACAGGTGTTCTCGGAAACAATCCTGGGGCCCTAGGACAGTTAGACATTAGACTAGATATGCACTGGATAATAATAGTAGGGATGCCTACATCAACTGACAATTTCTCTTATTAATACTGTATACACAAGTTAGCAACCATTAGGGCTAAATATGTTTAAAAACTATAGTTTGTGTCACAAGTCCTTATAACAAATCAAACGTAGCTATTTCATTCACAAGATGGGGTCCACCTTGGAGGGGATGCCAATCCATCTCAGGAAATACAACAAGCAATTTGAGGAAGCCAATTAGTCTTTGGACTGTGGGAGCAACCTGGAGTACCCAGAGGAAACCCACCAAGCACAAAGGAGGACATGCACACAGACCTGAAGCGGGAATCGAACCCTTAACCCATGATTTGGGAGGCCACATTGCTAGTCACCCAAGGTCACTTTGCTAATACCCAAGGTCACTTTACAATTAAGTTTGTAATCGAGCACAAAATGAACACCGCAGGCAGTCTTAATCCAGAGGACCTGATGGTTTGGAATGGAGCTCGGAACGATCAGTGAGAATGTGAGGGGCTTTAAGAATAAAATAAGAAATTCTCATATTAAAATATCTGGAATCTATTCAGCATTTTAATCCACTTGAATTACAACTTGCTGGTGCAACAGTCCCCTGAACAGGCCCTGAATATATCCCACTGCAGATGCAGCATTTAGATGCCGGATGGCTCCGTTTAAGGGACAAACTGTTATTTTTTATAGATGGCAACAGATTACAGTGTCAGTCACTAAGACAGTAGGTTGTGGGTTCAGTGCCCAGGCAACTGCTGCATGAAAAAAAAAGAAAAGAGAGTTAGTGATTCTGCCCAGAACTGAGCATCAATGAGACAAATTGGGTTAATGCCACAGTGATGGAGCAGCATCCTGGTTAGGGAACATAATTATATGACCATCTGTTCTAGCGCTCAGAGAGCAGGAGCTCCTGAAATGCTTCCTGTGAAATAGCCTTTTAATACTTTCCTCCAAGGATATGCTTTGAGAAGTGAACACAATCACACGCTACACATCGAGCAGTAAGCAGTGGCAAAAATAAAGAGCTTCAACATGTGACACACACACTCACGTAGACACACTAACACATTTCCCGTTCCCCTGCGTCTCACTTGGAAGCCCTGTGAGTGCCAGCGCTCTCTCCTCTGTCTACTGCACTATTTGCATTACAAATGAAACACGAGCTACGCTGCTGCATATTTATGAGGGCGACCATTCCAGTAAGTGGAGACGCTGTTGCATATTTATAGAGGAGGTTGTTCTGGTGAAATGAGCTGCTTCTGAATTCACATGAATTCCTCATTTAAGGAGAAGGATGCTCCAAACACATCTAAATGTCGTCCACTTGTCAACTATGAATGTGTCTCTTGGAGTACATGTGGTATTAAATCAGCAGCCTTCAGTTCATTCAATAACAGCTTCTATTTGAGTGCATATGTCTCTGTGTGTGTGTGTGCTTTTATGTGACGGAGCTTCTTTTAGCTTATAAAGACTTCATAATGACAGGAGCATGCGAAACGTTTGAGAGGATGACAGCATGAAAATGTGGACCGAATCTGCCTTTTATGTAAAAACGTAATGGTACATAAACTGTTTGGCTTGAATAACTAAAAGACACTGAAAGAGTTATTCACGTTCTCAAAAATATGCCAAACATGTTAATTTGGCGTGTCAGTCTGCTAATTTAATTGTACTTTTTGTTATTTAAGCATTTGGTAGAACTTTTGCAGGAACAAGAACACACATCATTATTTTGAATTACAATTATAAGGTGTTTTTTTTTTTTTAATCCTGTAAACGACTTTTGATTGTGTAAAAATTGTGTGATTCGCTGCTACACTAAAGCACGTATCCCAGTGATTCACTAGTGCTTGGAGACCATCAACATAGAAAGTCTTCTTAGTACACCAGAGCCATTCTTCATGTCTGAAACGCCGGCCTCCAAGGAACTCCTTTTATGGCCCAAATGTGTGGAAATTGCTTGCAGCGAGGTCAGGATTGTATGGGGGACGTGGCAATAACTCCCTGACGATTTCCTGTAATGTGCAAGTGGACAACAGATGCAAGAGATGCTTATCTTCTGCATGTTGGTGACAAGTTATCCAACAATTTTCAATCCCACTTCCTGAATTATCCATTATGTTTAAGAACATCCTTAACTGGGACAATCATTCTACAGCAAACCCCGTCGTTGCCTATAGCGTTATAAGAGCTGTATGAGTGTGCGCCTGTGCATCGGTTTACAGATGTGTGAGATTGTTAGTGTGAGCAAACATATTGTGAGCATGTCATTGCCTTCGATTGTTTGCACAGAAGTGTTTAGTGACGGCATCTGGGTCTCTTTCTCTCTCTCGCTGTGTGTGTGTGAGTGTGTGTGTGTGTGTGTGTGTGCTCCCCGTCTGCACGGGGAGAACATAGTAGGACACAGTCAGATCCCCTGAGAAAGCTCAGCTGTGTCCTAGTCTTTGGCTTTCTCTTCGGGTTAATGCGGATCACTGAATTATTGTTACATTAACCGATGTAGAGTCAAAGCAGGGTCGCAGGCACCCCGCCGAAGTCAAGCACCGCCCCAATACACGTCTCTCTCTCTCTCTCTCTCTCTCTCTGTGCTACACCGCGTCGTAAATAACATCCGTTTAAACGCACATCACTCTTTCTATAAGCGATGGGAAGTTTGAATTATTTTAGTGACTCGGTTCTTTGAATCTCGTTCATCAAAATGAACAAATCTTTTTTTGAGTCATTTAGTTCTTTTGATAAGAAATAAAATAAAATGTTGCATTTTCAATAAAAAGACCCCAATACGTCTAATTACACAAATTTTGGCTATACTGTAGGTCCAGTAATGAAAATATTAAGGACATATTATAATAAACAGAATGAGTAGCTCACCTCTTATATCTTCTAGTCTGAGTCGTTCGTTCTTTTGAATCTATCGCACGGCATAGCGTTTATGGGAGTCACATGACAAAGGAACGAACGAAGAAGAGTCATTGAGAAAGAATCGCTCAATTCTGCTTCCTGTACAGTACATAACCTACGAAGGTTTTCTTTATTCATTTTTAGAAAATGAACGAATCACAAAGACGACTCGTTCTTCTGAGTCCCGTTAAAGAATCGTTCAAAAAGAACGAATCGTTCATAAACGACCCATCACTACTTTCTATTCAGGGTAAAGATGCTGCGTTTAGACGTATGGAAAAGGCTAATTAAAAAAAATAAAAGGTTTTCCAATTTAGCTAACCACCTCTAGCGATTCAAAAGGTCACGTCTGTGAAGACTTGGAAGCTTTTGATTGGGTAAAAGAAGCAACTCTCTGCCGTAGGGGAAAAATAAATGTGAATGCTGTTGTTACTATGCAACACAAACCACACACACACACACACACACGCACACACACAGACGCAAAAAGGATATTTTTGAAGGTCATGTTTGACTACAGCATCATGGGTTGTAGAAAAAAAGGTGAAGGCTGATTATTACATTTACTTCCAGTGTGAATGAGGCGTACCGAAATGAGTCACTCAAACACAAAGGTGAGGAGAAACAAAGAACGAGCGCGCAGACTCGTGACACACCCGCTAATTACACAGAACCTTTAAGAGAACCGGCATCAAGAGAAGTGGAGGAAACCAACAACAGGAACTCGATTCAAAATGGAAATTCGGACAAGGAAACCATAAACGTTTGTCTATCGCATTGCAGCTTTCGTCTGTTTTCTGTTTTCCCCCCCTTGTTTTTTTGCTTGGCAATCTATCCGCTGGCCGTGTCCCGCTCTGCTGTGAGGTTAACGAGAATACAAAAACACCTCAGCATAGCACTGCCTTTCCTGCTTTGCTTCGAAATGAGAAAAAAAAAATCATCCCTCTAAGTGCGGTGGGAGCGAGGGAGAAAATGAGATTTAAAAAAAAAAAAAAAAGTGTGTGTGGGGGGGGGGGGGGGGGGGAGAGAAAGGGAAGAATGAGTGAAAGCTGGAGGTAGAGTGAAGGGGGATTTGAGAACAGGTTCTCAGTGGAAATGATCTGCGTGAAGGTGTGGGAACTGCTGCAAGCCGAAGTGCGATCTGTGAAAGAGATGCTTAATCACGCCGCTTCATAGCCACAGTTAGCTTCATTTCTCCCACTGTTTTAAAATGGCTGCCGGTGAGCTGCAGGCTACACACACGGCACTACAAACAGCGCTACCTGACACACATCTACTGTAACTCCAACAGTCACTGAACCCTGGTGGACATGATACAGTAGCTACGGTACGGTGATGCACCACACACACACTCATACACACACACACACACACACACCCACACACACATTTCATAAATACATTCATTCGTTCGTTCATATTTCACTCATCTGATTCTATTTCATTCAGCATTACAGAAGCAGAGCTAGAGGACAGAGGGTTAAGGAAGAGAGTCACTTACTGGTAGTACAGTTAATCCTGATACAGTCTAGATGGGGAAGAACAGACAAGATGTAAATTCAGCCTTCAAGGTTATGACTGCAGACATCCATTACAACACACTGTCCACAAACTGGGGACAGACACACAAACAGAGTGGACCGGAGAGCATCTGTCACGCTGATCAGACACATATTCTCTCCGTCTATCGCTCTCTCGTCTCTGCCTCCCACATCGAGATAATGAACTCCAGGTGGAGGAAACACATTCTCACACGCCCGCGTATCTCGGACACTCATAAATATTCATCTCCTCGCCGATCTGTGATATATTTCGGATTTAGGGAAATTCGCCATTTATAGAAATCTGACTACTGTATATATATATATCCGGATCCGTGAGAGGTCAGGATTCAGAGATTCGTGTCTGAGCTTTGTAAAGGGCCGAGGAAGAGAGCAAGGAGATAAGAATTTGGTCAGCGTGACAGTATGCCCTCACCACCGGCACTTCTGCTGCTCCAGTATGCACACACGTTAAAAAAAAAACACATTTCCCTTTAATGAGCGAAAGGAGACCATTTTCGAGTGGAAAAAGCAGTGATAAATAGGACAGAGAGGGAAAACTTGTGCTTGTCCAGGCACACTGCAGCAGAGCGCTGGAGCAGATCCACCGTTAAGCTAAGCCTCTTGGGAGTGGAGCTGAATTCAGAATGCTTTTCTGGGCAAAAAAAAAAAAAAAAAACACAAAACAAAAGAAGAAAAAAACACACTTGCAAACTCTTGCAGAAAGATCTGCTTATTGGTGCACGTACAGTATAAAGATTGTGTCATGAGCTTATGATCACATTTTTAGACTCGTATTGTCTCATGCAGTGTCGTGAATTAGAATAAGGCGTTTGAGAGGTTGGTTATACTTATACATTTTAAGATGAGAGAATCAGAATCATGAGTTTAGAAATGGGTCTTGATCGAAAGCATTAGCTCAAGCTTTTTCATTAACAAATATTCTATCATGCTTGTTTTTTTTGTTTGTTTTTAAGGAAGGTTGCAGGCATTTTAGAGCCCTCTGCTGCCTATAAAAAGAACTGTAACTTCATCAGGCCTGGGGGTTGCATCATAATTCCTGTAAGAAGGTAGAGCTTATTTCTGTAATCCTTAAAGGAAGAACCTCATGACAAAAATCTCTATGACTTCAGAATCTTATTAGGATATATTTGGAATATTATGATCTTTATAGCAAAGACTGACGTAGGAAACAGCGTATAAACTGTTTTCACAAATCGATCCCACATGTGGCTATTTTCACATTATTATTATTATTATTAGTATTAGTATTATTATATTTTTTGCCTTTACCGTACAAATTGTGTAAATCCAGCATTCGTTTTACTAAACAATACAAGACATACTGTACATCTGCAACCATCTTTAATCACTTTTAAGCCCCACCTGTTCTGTGGCTACTGTAATAAAATACATATTGTTATCATCATTATGATGATTTGTCTCCAAAACATCTTTCATTTCTTATTTTTTTCCGTACGCCAACTCCGAAGGCGAGACATCCAGAAATCCAAATCACAAATCCAGCTCCTTTCTCTCCCATGAGGCTGTAGCGCATTTGTGTGTCGTCAACCACAGCAAAAATGTGGTCGCAAACAGCCAGAGAGCAACGTATGCCCGTCCGAACAGGGAGTGCAATCGCCTCTGGACTAGAAGGCAATGATTCGGATGAATTTGTCTGTGTCTATGTGTGCGCGTGCGAGTGTGTGTGTGTGTGTGTGTGTGTACACGTATATATACAGTATATAAATAAGGAGTGTTAGGAAAAGGTGAAGGCTGAAAAGGCATATGGATTAAGGGCAAGCCTAGACAGGCTATTTCAAAGTGGACAGGCTGAATGACATTGTGTTTTTCATGATGCCTGATGGCATTGGGTGACGTTATTGAATACAAAATATGATGTTTCTTCATATATCCTGGGCTATCTAGCACATCGATGGGAAAAGCTTGCACAGAAGCATGTGATCCATCTTATGGTCATTTTTTATGATTACCATAATTCATGCAATCATGTGCACCTGGATTTTTTAAATATATATATATATATATATATATATATATATATATATATATATATATATATATATATATATATATATATAAAAGAAATATTATGTAAACCTATGCAGTTTATCTTTCCATTTGTTATACTCCTTCCAATTTATCCAGTATAAATAAAGCATTAAAATACATTTATGACATGTTATGTACCATATTTTACAAATATTAGTTTGCATCATTATTTACATCATCATAGCTCAGCTGCAGTATTTCTAAAAATAGAATATGTAAAGTTTGTTATTTTATATTATATAACTTTGTATTCATGACCTAGTAATGGCCGCATGACATAATAAATCAAATAGTTTTACAGTACGAACACATGCAATTATATAATCACTAAAATTGTGCAATTTATTACAGTTAATTTACACAGAGTGAATAATTCATGTGTAATTTTGCCTGAACTACACTGAACGTGACCTATGAACTCATATGAACATGCTAAAATTGTCCAATCAAAAAGCCTCATTTATCAGAGCGTTTGTTTGAAACTTGTCACGCGTGTGTCTTTGTGGTGACCAGGAGGTTCATTTGGTGCTTTTTGAATAATAATATAAATAACTTATACTTGCAGGCATCATGCCGAATTAGAAAACGTTGAAAAGACAAGAAAATTACAGATGCTGTCACATATTACTTAGCCAAGGTCACAGTGGCCATGTTGTGAAAGAGGGATTTCAGATACTATTAAACACATGAGACCAGAAATATAAGTTGCAACTACCTCTAGCGACATTATTTCCTATTTAAATAAGTTTAAATACTAAATGGTGCATTTACGAGTTACATACTGCAGATTAAGTTGCAATCGCAAAATTTTTTTTCGCAATGTTAATTTTTGATCAAATTGTGCAGCACTTGTTTTATACAGCACTATAAATTATTAAATATGATAATTGACATATTGCTTAAATTGATAATATAATATAATATAATATAATATAATATAATATAATATAATATAATATAATATAATATAATATAATATAATATAATACTTTTTTGATTTGCCTAGTGTCTCTTATAAATTGTATGTACTTGTCTCTCACTTTAATCACTAGCTTGTACTACTGATCTACATGACAGAACACATGGATTTCTAACCTGTTTATTGAGGATTAACAGATTATAGGGTTCCACTAGGGCTCAAAAAGCGAAATCCAGACACAGACAAACATAATTGACGCTTTACTTGACTGCCCATAATCATCAGTAAGGATGTGAAGGTACAGTAGACTAGAAGTGCACTCCATGGTGGGAGGGGCTACATTACGCTCATCTGGGAGTGTGCGGAGGGCCGCAGAACCTGGCCATTGAAGGATGTACACCGTCCCATTCTCTTTTCAGCACACAGAGACGATAAAAGCATATGCAGTGCCTAATGTATGTTGAAGAATTACTGGGTGTTAATATGCTAGTTCATCTTTCTGTATGTTGTACTGAATGGCGAAAGCTTAATGCAAGATGGTACTTTCATATGTTGTACCTAGAAAAGCAAGTCTCTGTGAGCACAAACATTAAAATACAGTATATCACCAGTACTGCATGTGTGTAGAGGTGTAGAGGTGAAACGCTCTGATTGGGTGAGGTACCTAGATTGACCGTGAGTCGGACCCGTCCTCCGTCCAGCTCCAGGCGGAGTGTGTCTGCAGAGTTGCGAGAGGTTGTGGCCATCAGAACACCGTAAGCTCGCTGGGAGCGGAAGCGTAGTGACACGTCCTCTGCCTCGGTGTGCATCACCACTGGGAGCTTGATCTTCATAAACTTACTGCCATCATAACTGAGAATAGTAGCATCTAAGAGAGAGAGAGAGAGAGAGAGAGAGAGAGAGAGAGAGAGAGAGAGAGAGAGAAATTAGATGGGGCTATAAAGCATTGAGGAAGGGAGGTAAAGCTGAAGGCAGTATGAATGCCATGGAACCAGGATCATAAACAACAAGCTTCATAGAGACAGATGAGTGACAGGTTACTACAGCCTTTACAACTAGACTCTATGGTTGTCTCCAGCACCAGACAACCACGCAACAGCACTCACCATCCCTGCACACAGAAACCCAGGACACGAAGCTCATAAATAACGACCTTACATCCCGGGCTTCATTAGTTCATTTCCATACAAAGCGTAATTTATTAACTCTATCGCTGGTAATATATTCGTACTGCTGCGTGGCAGGGCTCGGCTTTAGAGCTGCATTTTACAGCCACAGCCTGTCTCCAATTCTCTAATCTGTTTATACGTGCAGCAATCACTTTATTGGCCAATTCAATTAAGCGCCTAGATCGTAGGCCACTGCATTTATTATAGAAGATAGCAGAGCCCTCTGACGGCAGCCATTTTACTAGACGAATGATGAGAAAAGCATCCAGACAGCTAAAACTCAAAAGAAGAAAATGTCTGCATGGTGTAAATTTCAAAAAGTCTTTACGGTGCACAAATCGAATAAACTCAAAGCTTTCAGTTGATCACATCTGTCCTAGTCTGTCCAGGATTATAGGTTCAATTTCTCAACACTTGGCACGGAAACTACTACGGATACATCTGTCTTCAATGAAAGAGCTCCAGAGACGTTCATGGCTGCAGGCTACCACCAATTAGACTGCCCTACACACCAGATACTCAGCTACTGTAATTTCCACTGACTGTCTCTTTTCACCATCACCTGTTTCCATTAGCACATAGCCAAGCCTGAGAGTGAGGGACTGAGTAAGGGAAAGGGAAAGGGGGGGGGGGGGGCAAGCCAGAGGAAAACAAGCAGAAGACAGAGGAACAAGCATGGCAGTGTGCATACTAATGAGCAGAAAAGTGAGCATTCTGCCCCTGAGGAGCTGCACCTACGTGTGTGTGCATGCATCTGACGGTGTGTGTTTGTGTGGATCCTCACCTGAGGCTGCCGTGATGTTGTACTAGGCTTTTCAGTTCATGCTCTTACTAAATATTGACTTGTTTGACAAGCCCGCACTTATAGAACAAGGTCATTTTAGATTTTCTTCAAGAGGAGACTTAGGTCACAAGGCGGGGTACACCCTGGACAGGGTGCGAATCTATCCCAGGGCACACATACATACACACTCACACACTACGGGTAATTTGGGAAGATCAATTAACCTAACCTACATGTCTTTGGAATGTGGGAGGAAACCGGAGTACCCGAAGGAAACCCACCAAGCACAGGGAGACGGGAATCGAGCCTGGCTGGGAACTGAACCCGGACTCTGGAGTTGCAAGGCGACAGTGCTAATCAATACACCACCGTGCAGCAGAGTCGGGTCCAGTCTGGTTTGAATATAAATTTGCTCATAAATTAGCATCTTAATGGGTATGTTGGTCAAATAAATCATGGTTTTGCTCCATATGTAAGTTTAAAGTTTACAGCAGTGAAATTCCTTCCTCGCATATCCCAGCAAATCTGGGGTCAGCCACGATACAGCACCCCAGGAGCAGATAGGGTTGAGGGCCTTGCTCAAGGGCCTAACAGTGGCAACCTGGTGAAGCTGAGGAGCGAACCAACGATCTTCCGTTCAGTAACACAGTATCTTAGCTCGCCACCACTGCCACGATTAAAGTTATATTTAACTTTAGTTAATTAGACTACAACAGTAATTTTAGTTTAAACATAAATGTTTTGTGCTCATTGTGTTACTCATTTGGGCCTTGTTCTAAATATTTATTTCATTCTAATTCTTCTATGACATCATTTCTTTTTTGGGTAGAGTCTGAACAAATGCTTAAGACGATATAAAAACAACATAACAATTTATGACCCTGACCTCTTGCCATATTTTTTTATGCTATGTGAACAAATTTTTAAGTGCAGTTTGGTAAAAGTTTGAAAGCCAATATAGCGCAATTTATTCGTTCATGCATTCTCTGTACCGTTTATCCTGTTCAAGGTCGCAGGAAGCCTGAAGCCTATCTCAATATACTCGAGACGGGGTACACTCTGGATGGGGTGGCACTCCATCACAGAGCACACAAACACGCACTCAATCACACAATACAGCCAAGTTGGAAACACCACTTTGTGTCTAATCTGCATATCTTTGGACTAAGGGAGGAAACCAGAGCACCAGGATGAAACCCACCAAGCATGCAGGAGAACATGGAAACTCCACGCACGCGCAGACCCGCGGGACGAGCATCAAACCTCCATGAGATGAGGTCACAGTACTAACCACTACATCTCTGTGCCCCCTTATTCCTTCCTGTTAAAATTTATTTACCTGTTCAAATGAAATTAAACAGTGCCTCTCTAACACTCAAGGTCACTTTACAATTGAGTTTGTAACCCTGCACAAAATTAGCACTGCAAGCAGCCTTCCCCTAAAGGACCTGATGGTGTGAGATGGAGCTCATAAAGATCAGTGAGAATGCAAGCTCATGGAGGGCTTTAAGGATATACAATTCTTATATTAGTATACTGTATCTACAGTACAATCTATTCAGCATTTTAATCCACTTTAATTAGAATTTGCTGGTGCAACAGTCCCCTGAACAGTCATGCTTATATCCCACTGCAGACGCAGCATTTCGATGCCTGATGGCTCAGTTTAAGGGACAAACAGTTATTTCACTAGACGGCAACAGATTGCAGTGTCGGTCACGAAGACAACATGTATTTTGTGCATCTGGCATATATTATAATAGTTGACAAAAGTAAAATAAATGATGGCTATGCCACTCTGAGAACCCTCAATCTCGTCTGATCTCTGAAGCGAAGCAGAGACGATTTGAGAATGCCAGTTGGTGTTGTGGGTTTGAATCTTCTCTGGTCTAGGAGTTTGCATGTTCTCCTTGTATTCTCTGGGTTTCCTCCACATACTCTGGTTTCCCTCACAGTCCAAAGACATGTGTTGTGGCTGGCTGATTTCTGCTTTACACTACTCGGCTTGTATTAAACAATGGTGTAGTGGTTAGCACTGTCATCTTACACCTCCATGGTCCGGGTTCGATTCCCATGGATGTTGCATGGTAGGTTTCCTCCCACAGTCCAAAGACAAGCAAATTAGGATCATCTGTGTTCCCAAATTGCCCATAATGTGTGTGTACCCTACAACGTATTAGCACCCTGTCCAGGGTGAACCCTGCCTTGTGCCATAGGTCTCCTCAATCTGTTAATGCCTGTATGATCTCCTCAATCTTTCAGTGCTGCCTTACTTATATCCCTCAGTCAAAAACTGTAAATTTATTTACTGTACAAGAATTTAATTCTTCAACATAAATCTGGGATGGCTTGTTGGAGCTCTCTTTTTTCCACATACTTGAGCTACCATGATAGAGGGAGTCACTGAAAGCCCTTCTCCCTTGAGCAGAGACCCTACTGCGACCTTTAACCCCCTCCAACTCATTCTTTATTCCTGCATACTGTCCGTCGCTGTAGGAGAGGCAGCCCAGTGCACTGACAGCTTGACAAACGAGCCATCGCCTCATCTTTAGAGGAGTAGTCTCACTCCAGGAGAGGGGATAATGAAAGGAGCAGGATAGCCAGTGGTTTGAAAAGACCTTCATTCCTGCCCTCCTGCAGTGGTGTGTATTCATGCGACAGGAGAAACTAGTTCTGAGGCTCCTGAGCTGCTTGACAAGCAACGCATTACATCCAATCAGGGCATGATGGAGCAGCAGCAGTCTGCACGATGAAGAGGGCTGCAGAGGTCGCAAATAAGATGACATGCTTGGAAAACTGAGCACGGACACCGAAAAGTGAAAGTGGGGGGAGGGGAGGGGGGGGTGGTTGGGGCTGGTGGGGTAAGGTGTGGCTGGTAAGGCGGGGGCTAGGGGGACTAGGAACATGGCAGACTAAACTAAACCAAAACCAACCAACCAAATAAATACATAAATAAATAAATACATTTCACTGTTGTATCTTATTTGGATAATTTGACAATATAAAAGAGAGAAGAAAGTAATAAGGAGAAGTGTAAAGGAAAGAATGGGACCACATTGCTGTTTAGTTAAATCAGAGTTGCTGATTTATTGCTGAACATCCCATTCCAGGTAAAGTTCCAGGAAGGGTTTCCTCTACATCCACAGGGCCTGGGGTGCACTCGGAATGCTAGTTCACTCAACATGCTCAGTGGGGTTGAGGTTAGGTTTCTGTGCAGGACACGTGAGTTCTTCTACGCCAACCTTGGTACACCCCTGTGTGCTTTGCCTAGGGGCATTACCATGCTGAAACAATAAACAATCCTTAGTTTCAGTGCAGAGAAAATATAATGATAGAGCGTACAAACACCTTCTGAAATATTCTGTCAAATCTGTGGCCCCACATGTGGGCGTGTGGTTTTTGTGATTTTGTTTTGATTTCACAACGATGCTTAAAACCACAAATGAGTGATTTAAAAAAAAAAAAACTACAGTACAGTATAACTCCATCTCACACTCATTATTTCTTATAAAACATACAGCAATAAGCTCTAGATGTGTTTCTTCTAATGAATCACTTGCAGCAAATTAGATTAAAAGGGAAGCACACAAAGTGTACCACACAAAACCTTTTACTACAAATACAATGTGACAATTACAAAACATTTTGAAAACTATGAGAAGCATAAACATCAGCCTCCTCTTCCACTAGATTAATTCTGACTTCGGTATTTGGCGACAGCTCCCTGTCATAGTATAGGGACTGCAGGCTCCCTTTATTGTTTGTTCACGCATCAACTGACGACGTGTCAGTCAGTCGTCCCCTGAGGTTATACCTTAACTGGAAAGAGCAGACAGATTGTGCGGCAGTACGTAAACATTATTTCTCAGCTTAATTTTCTTGCAAAACATTATCACATACAGTACAGTATTTGTAACATGTTGTTCAAGGTGGTACGGTGGCTTAGTGGTTAGCACTACAGTAAGTGGCCTTGCACCTCCAGGGTTGGATTCCTGGCTCCGAATGCATGGAGTTTGCATGTTCCTCCCACAGTCCAAAGACCTGCAGATTAGGCTAACTGGCGTTCCCAAATTGTCCATAGTGAATGAGTGTGTGTACAGTATGATTGTGCCCTGGGATGGATTCTCACCCTGTCCAGGGTGTACCCGGCCTCGTTCCCTAAGTTTCCTGGGATAGGCTCCAGGCCGCCCACAACCCTGTGTTCAGGATTAAGCGGTATAGAGGATGAGTAAGTGAGAACATGCTGTTCACACATCATCCATAACGCATAATGTCCTATTTCACAGAACGTGTTGCCGATTTTAGGTGACGCATTCTTGTCATTTATTACTCCTGGGGTGACTGCAACGGCAGTAACAGAGTGTAAACATCGTTTTTCTTTCCTTCAACATTTTCCAAAAATCCACTAAAAGCATTTCGTTCACTGATGGAAGCTGCTATTCTGCGAAGCCAGCAGTTCCGCTACACTGATCGCGTGATAGAAAGACGCGACGTGACTGGCTTGTCATGATGCATCGTCTCTCGCTGCAAAACAGGGCCCTCCGTGTCATTTGTCATAGTTTGTTTAAAAAGTACAAGTTGAAAGCTTCTAAATTTTCAAAGTAATTGTTTTCCTATAGACAACCTTGTGCGTGAGAAAAGTTTTTGAAAAAAGCAACGTCCTACTTCCTCACCCAGTCAGATATGTTGGACTGCAGGTAGAAAGGAGTGTACATGGATCAGATCACTCTCTCCATCTGCACCTCCATCTGTTCCTACTTTCATTAACCACCCGCTCCCGTCCAAGCCTCCTCCTCTGAAACGCACACTAACAATCTAACACCTAATGTATGAACACGCACACACACACTCGCACAAACACACACTTCCTGTGCCCCCTGTTAATGCCTTTTTTTTTTTTTCGCTCTCTCACACTCAAATACTCACGAACACAAACACCTTACAGGTGTATTCGAGAAACACTCTTTGTGAAGGTTTTCATGACACATGGCATAACTGCAAAAGGGGAAGACACAGCGTTTGTTCAAAGGGTGTGTTGGGTGGAAGTCAGGAGTCACAAGCTCGTGTTATACCTTCCTGCCGAGCCCGGCACCATCCACTAACATGCTGTGGCGCTCAGGAGCTCTGCTCACTACAGGGATTACCGAAATGTATGTTCAACACCCATAATAAACAGGAAGATTTGGCTCTGAGGCATCATACATAATTCAGCTAGGCTCATCCGTGGAGGCTGCGTTCCCACGGATGATTTGCCCTTTACAAATTTTTGACAAGCAACAAAAAGTAAAAAAAAAAATCGAACAGCAGGTGGAGCGTACAACATACGCATGGACCTGCGAATTAACGATAATAACTTGCCAATGTTGCAACCAACCAGGTTTATACTGGAGCTGAAGGAAATGGAACATGATCTTGTTACAGACGGTCTGAATCTCTCTGACTGACATCCTATCAGTCTGATCAATGAAAGTGATGTGAAACACACCAATCCTGACACATCTCAGAAAAAAAAAAGATATTCAGTAAATTGCTGGCTTGTTCGATTATGAAGCTATTTGAGTACCTGTGTGATGTCTACATTGTTTTCAAGAAGCATCCTACAAAAACCAAAAGTAATTTTGAAATGCTGTCTACAAATTAACTTAAACTTCATGAACTACATTCAAATCTGAATATAAAACTGTATTCTGTCTACACGGTTACCTTTTAGGTTTTACCAGGTATACTGAAAAGAGTAGCATAAATATAAAACTCAATAAATCAAATAGCATTAATATTCATTCTGAGGTGGTTTGGTGTCAATATTGATCTATTTTATTGTAGTATATCATTCATGACATTAAATCCACCTGCCTAATATTGTATAGATGGTGCCATAACAGCTATGAAAAACAGTACTTGATCTATTCCGATTTTTAGTTTTGGTACAGTACGTATCAAAGTACCATCCATATAAATGCTAGGATGCAAGGTTTCCTAGCAAAACATAATGCCAAAAGTATCACACTGTCTCTGCTAGCATGCCTTCTTCTCACAGTGCATCCTAATGCCATGTGATCAACATGGACCCCGCCATCCACACGGTGGTCATCAGACCAGGCCACCTTCTCCTAATGCTGCATGGTCCAGCTGAGGAGACCCTGACCAGTCTGCACTGTAAGCTATGATGTCCTGAGTGCTCTGACACCTTCCTACTGTATCTTAGCCAGCATTAACTTAGTCAACTTCTTGTCTTCTGTAGGTTCAGACTCAGAATCAGGCTCAATCTTACATCTTCCTTTCTTCAGGTTCAATCTTTCTATAGAGGTCATGCACAATTGAGATTAATTATCTGTGTTGTATGGCCAGAACCGTGGAAATCATGTACAGTAAAAGTCCTCAATTCTATCACATGGCTTCATGTACGTATAGAGATTTTGATCAGGCTCTGGCCCATAACATACACAATGCTCTTTTACTATAACCACGATTTTGTAGTTCAGTATTCTGTCATTCAGATAGTTGAAATATGTCTATCTGCTTGAAATCCAAAAATAATAAGTAAATGTATTGGCCATTGGTTATCTCGTTCTAGAAAATTTTACCCTACTGTATAAGCGATATAGACATCCTGAGCATGTTGTTACTGCAGAAATGATACCATATTCAAACCAGTGCATTAAAGTATAAGTTAGAGCTGTAACTACTGTCAGAGCTGCCGTTATAGAAAAATTAAGCAACTAGCTAGTTTCTGTAAGAAGATGTCTATTTCAGCTCAAGCAAACATTCATTACTTCCTCCACAGCTGCCACATTTGGTGTCTTTTTGTTAAATCCCTTTCACATCCTCCTCCGCACATCCTCTTCCCCTTCCTTTATTCCTCCACTAACAAACTGCTCCAATTTGCCAGTTAAACAGTTGTGGAGTATCTGGATGGATTTGGCAGCACTTCACCACATCTCTCAAGCTCAAGCTCATGGCCTTTCTGAAGCACGGTCATGCAGCATCGCCACTTATTTCCATTGTGCTAATTGGTCAGATCATTTCCATCATTTTTATATGCAATAATGAAGATCCACACTATAATCGTTTGGTGTTTGGTTGAAGGAGTCGGGACGCTGCTGAAGGGGGATTACTTCATCCAGACAACTGGCACATTCTTAAAGGCAAAACACTCCCATTAAACAACTGGCCTGAGTCCGAGCACTTCACAGAGATAGCTCTGATGGGCAGCCCTGGTGGACAGTGATATTGAGCTCAAGACACGCAGAGAGGAAATGGAATTTATTGACCGTCTGCCTCTCTGTCTTTGCCCTGTTTTGCATGTTGCTCCGTAGGGGTAACTCTGACTGTGAGCATTCGTCTAGAAAAACAACAGCAATGAATTTCTGCCAGAGATGGATTTTTTTTTAAAGGACAGATAAAAGAAAAACATAATGCACGCTTGAGTGTCTCTCTATGAAGGTGACATGGATTGGAAAGAAACCCAATTACCACAGTAACAGTAACGTCAGCTGCGCTGGCTGCCTCACATTCTTTCAAGGCCAAGCTGACAGTGGAGAGACACAGAGTGGGTGGAGATCCTCTTCAACCCACAACCATCTTAAAACTTTGCAGGTCTGGCATATTACAACATGTAAAATATACCGTGCAATGCAGTATCTGTCCATAGAAGAGCTTTGCAGTGCAACTCTTTGTGGCTCAGGAAATGATGGATCCTTAATGATGATCAAATATTATAGTTGATTTGTAAATGAATACATTGTATTTAACAGCCATGCAAAGTCAAAATGGCTCGACTTAGACGCTTCCCAAATCTACAATAACAGTGAAAACCATGACTCACCTCTCTCACAGGAGCGACCCAGATAGCCGGTCCCCGAGCAGTCACATACGTAGCGGTTCCAGCCTTCCCTGCATGAGCCGCTGTTCAAGCATGGGTTGCTCAGGCACTGCTTTGGAGCTTCTTTGGAGCAGGAAGGTTTGACACCCACAGCTCTCTGGGCTTCAGCGATGCGCCGGATGTCTTTGCTCTGGCCATCCATGAACAAATCGCGTACGCAGCCCACATAACCATAGTTGAGCAGTGCAGTCCACACCTCAGTAGGAAACACCAGGCCAGCACGGTCTTCTGGCAAACCACCCAGATACAGAGTGTCATCCAGATCCAGGATCTCACTCTCTCCAGGAGCGTTATAGGGGGTACGTACTGAGTTGACAGAGATGGTGCCTTAAAAAAAGAATAAAGGATGGTTAGGATCATATTTCTTCAGTTATATTAGAGAATCCAATGTCTATCTTTCTAAGTAGGAATACACCCTGGAGTACCGAGATGTTTTAAAAGGAAACAGGAGAACACAGCGGAAACCTAAGAAAAGATGCAAAGACATATACAGTATATACTGTGGACAGTAACTGGGACTCACACACTGCACTTTGCACACTGTAATGTCTAATGGGTTTCTATACTTGTTCTGATCATATAGTTTCAAAAGTTTATTTTTCTTAAAAACTGTGACTTATAATATAGTTATACTGTACAATGGACATCAGTTTTTCTTTTACTGCCTGGAAATTAATTCCACCCCTGTGAACAAGAGTGCTGCTCAGCTGTCCCTTTTCCTTAAGACAACTCAGAGTTATGTTTCAGGTGAAAGGGAAAGATTGTCACCCTTGTCTTAGCAACTGCACTTCATCTTGCTGGTAGCAGAAAGCTGTAAATGTTACAATCTGCTCAGTTGGTAACTTTAATAAATAGTAAAATGGGATTTTTCAGGCATGATGTAAACCCTGTTTGAGTTGGTTCACTGACTCAACTTAATACCTTTTTAATAAAATGTAATACCACTCAGAGTATTGAAGAAGAAGAATATTCAATTATTGTCACATGTACTTTTTACAGCACAGCGAAATTTCTTCTTCGCATATCCCAATTAGGAAACTGGGGTCAGAGCGCAGGGTCAGCCAGCTTACAGCGCCCCTGGAGCAGATAGGGTTAAGGGCCTTGCTCAAGGGCTCAACAGTGGCAACTTGCCGATGCTGGGGTTCGAACCCCCGACCTTCCGATCAGTAACCCAGTAACCCACAGCCTTAACCGATTGAGCCACCACTGCCCACCATTGGCCAGGACAAGAGGATTTAAAACCCATTTGGAGTATACAGTAACTTCAGTATCTATACCATACAGTACATTGAATAGTCTATGAAGTATTTCAGTCATCCTAGCCACTGAAGTTTCTATTAGCAACTCGGTAAGAACTTCAATACTACAGACCGAATTGCTTCAAGAGGGAACCAAATTTTAATAACTCATTTAAAATCTTATCCACATCAGTGAGGCAGTAAATATGCAGCATGATAATTACAACACTAAGACATAGGGCTAACATACTATAGGTATTTTGAAAGGCTTGATGTTACAGTACGTTGTGTAAAGTATATATACAATTGAAAGATTTGCCCGTATCCAGAGTGACTTACATTTTTCTATCATTTTAGACCTGAGCAGTGGAGAGCCTCGGTGGGTGCGGGATTTGAACCTGGGACCTTCTGAACCATAGTCCAGTAAATGGGGTTGATGTTATCAAAAACATGTTCCTTCCTTGATGATTTTATCTGTGTGTGGTGCTCTACAGTACCAGTCAATAGTTTGGACACAAGTTTGGATTTATTTTTCTACATTCTAAAACAAACACTGGATATTTCAAAACAATAAAATAACAGACATAGAATTAGGTAATTAAGTAGCGACAACCATAACAATCAGTTTTTAGACATGAAATTCGGCTGTTCTTGTTCTTGTAATAACAGCATTATTAAGTGCATTTGAAGCACCATGATGTACTGTAAATGGCTAAACACCATGCCAGTAAAGTAAGACCAAAATGTACCTCTGCTGCAGAGGATAAGTTCATTTACTACATTTGCTGCTGGGGTTTGAACCTGGGACCCTCTGAACCATAACCCAACATCTTAAACACTGAGCTACACCCTAGAGTTACCAGCCTCAGAAATCAACTACTAAACAGCACCTCAGATTAGAGCCATTATGATTGGATGCCTTCAGCATTATTTTACAAAAAACAATTAGAAGGCATTAGAAGATGCGTGCAAACTATTGATGGTAATATATATATATATATATATATATATATACAGTAAATATAAAACGGATATCACTGTCCAGACCAAAAACACATACTGTACAGTATTTCAAAATGTCCATCACCACATTCGCCCTTACGCTATATGATATAGTGCTGGTGACTTGAACTGGGTCCCTTACATAATGTTATTATATACACATATTATTTGTGTGTAGTGTTTTCTGCCAGATAAAGCTAGTTTAATCAGATGTCAAGGTATTGGTATTGGACACTGATATTAAAAAAATCTTGAACGATACCCATCCCTAGTAAGGATTTTGCCTGGCACTTTCCCCTGGATGACTGACACTAATGATGTTATGAAACATATTAAGGTAGCATGACCGTCTTTGGACCCCTGAGATGTGAATCACATGCATGAAATAGGATTTTTATTGCTGTGGGGTAGGTATAGGATGATACAGTGAATGTACAATGAATGGTCATGGGAAATGTAAAATAACCTGTTAATAGCAGAGAATAATGGAATAATCAGGACATTCAGTTAATTTGAAGGCAATTTCACAAAATCTCCAACATACTCTTTTTTTAAATTTATTTATTTTTTAAATAAATAAATAAATTTGTTCCCTAATTTAGTCGTGTCCAATTCCTCCCCGTCACTAGGGGGCTCCCACATTAAGGCTACTACTACCACTACGACTGTGAGAGGGCCGAAGACTATCATGTGTTTCCTCCGAACCAGGTGACGCCAGCCAACCGCATCTTTTCAAACTCCTCGCTCTCGGCGTAACACACTCGGAGGACAGCGCTATCCGCTCCTTCCGCTTGCGTGAGCTGACAGATGCCCCTGATTGGCTGTAGAGCCATGAGTAATGTGGGAGCACGAAGTACCTCTCATCCCTCCCCTCTGAGAGAGCTTGGCCAATCAGCTCTCTCTAGACCTCCAGCTGTGAGCGGTTACAGCATCACCCGGGAATCAAACCAGCGATCTCCGGATGATAGGGCGAGCACTTTACCACTGCGCCACTCGGAGGCCAACTATATACTGTCTCTAACAAAAAGATTAAAATTTGCTATTGTGTGAACAGTTAATATATTTGGCAATGCAAATATTTGAACAGCTTAATTTCAGTGGCGCCTAGAGTTCTTCCCTTAACCTCTGTTCCAGAGGTTCATATAACTGATACCACGATGCCTTCAAGGCAGCACCTCTCACTGACTCTAATGATATTAAAACTCTTTCATGGACTCTAAATCAGCCTCATTGTTTTCTTGAAGACAGTTTACTAACAACATTTAAATCCACAGTGTAATTCTGCATACGCCCCCGCCCGCGCCCATGCCCTCTCCCTTTTTCATGCCTTAAAGGCAATGACAAATAGGGAGATATTATTTGCTAGCAGTCAGAAGTTTAATGTACATGCGGAGCTAGCCGAGCCCTGTTTATTACTGTTCAACCGCCTGAGTTCACCAAAGCGGAATTATAATTTAAAATATGAGCGACATTGGCCATTTGCAGCATAAAACCTTTATTGTGCAGTGAAACACAAACTACTTATTCCTCAACCAGGGTAAATTGGTGTAGCTGTAAGAAATGAGATACAGGCAGTGAGAGTAAAGGACGGAAGAAATAGACTGACAATAAATAATTTAAACTTTAAATTTAAACCTCGAGTCTGTCTATTACAGACACACTGAAATGATTTGACATGTTTTTTCTTCTTCTTTTTTTCTTGGTCACACTTTACGGATATTGTACATATGTAAATATATAGTACACTATAATGTATATTGTACAGTATGTAAGATATCTACACTGGTACAAAAGTATTACAGCAGTCAGGTCAGGTCACAATTGGAGTGTAATTTAATACACCAATCAACCATAATCATGAAAAAAACATCAATATTAAAGTTGCTCAGGTTTTGGGTTCCCCTGGTCTCACTGGGGTGTGTTCCCCTTGTGCTCCATCTGTGTGGATGTTGGATACTTTGGGTTTGCAGAGTTGGGCGTTCACGAATTGGACTTGTTTGTTTGGCGTGTCCAATGGGATCTTATTATTATCTGGGGAGTTTGGGCGCCTGGGTCAGAAGTCTTGGGCTCTTTGCCTACTAGGCCTCTTATGCGGCAGGCTGTTATGCACTGGGTGTTCACGTGCCTTTCTATCGTGGGCAGCATTGACATTTTTTCAGCAATTTGTTCTGTGTTGGCTTTTCCGTGGGGTTGAACCAGCTAGCCATTGGTCCCCATGTGTGAGCCTTGGGTGCCCATGATTGTACAGTATTGGGTACCCATGTGACGGTATTGTTACATTGGCAATATTGTAAAAGCTACCTACTGTAAATACTTTGCTACATGTTAAAATAAATGTATGTGACAAATAACATTTGAATTTGAAATGGTATCATAAATGGCATATTAGAAAAGCAGAATTGTATACAAACAGCATTTTATACTTCACATGTGTAAATTAGCAGATATAATATTATGACAAGTGATATAGTTGATAGCACACAGATGATGGGTGTCACATTAGAGCTGAGATTCTTCTTATAACGTGTTTTTTTAAATACTGTAAGTAATGTACTGTAAATTTCATGAGTTGAAATTTCGGGTTGAGTTGTGCATATTGCTTCTTGCAATTAAAACTGTAACACCACATCATTCTCCCTGACACAAACACACACAGACAAGTGAACACCATCTTGTCCAGTGTGCCGAACTTGGCGATTACCGTCCTAGACAGCAGCCAAGCATCTCTCTCAGGTCAATAGTAATGAGCATGCTTCATCATCCAGCCGCTGGTTCTCAGTGCTCACAGATTACACAGCATGGCACTGCCGTATGGTGGGCCTGCTTTTATACTTCCCCTTACACACACACACACACACACACACACACCTACAGTATACACTCAAATGATTACCAAACATACGGCTTATAAACATCCATACATACTGTAGTGTATTATGTGTATATATGCACACATATGCACTTACACATAAATGCACCCATACATACCCTGTGCATGTATGATTCTCTTTGCTATGTGTAGGTGCATGCATGTGTGTGTGTAGGCAGACAATTCATTCAGGCTGCAGTGACACAGCATAGCTCATTCTGTTTGGCACACAGTGAAGCTCCCATCTGTCAGTCCCGTTTCAGATTGCCGTAGCCTGCCAACCTTTTTTTCATCTTCTTCTTTTTCTTTTCCATGCCATTAAAATGTGACCAAACTCACCATGGCAACAATGCAACACTGTATTAGGAGGCTTATGCTAATCTCGTTTTAAAGACATGATGGAATTGAGCTTCACGGATAGTGTCTATGGAGTACGTCTGGAAGAAAAATACAATGTAAAAAAAAAAAAACAGAGATGTCTCCCCTCTCTCTCTCTGCCTCTCTCTCTTTCTCTATTGCTCTTTCTTTTAGCTGAGCCCTATTAAATCCCAATTGAATACTGCATTACCGTGAAACTAAAATACCACTCTTGCTTTAGAAATCTGATTTCGTAATTGCTCCATGCGCCATTTAATTTTCTCCACATAATTCTCACTCGCTCTGCGTGTCAGAATTAATGTAGGTGACCTGCATATCTATCACTGGAGAGAAGACGGAGACGAGCGTTTTCCACATAGGAAAGAAGCCGCATATCAATAAGGCAAATAAGTTCGGCTGCTGGAAGGACAGAGGACCTTAAAAGACCACTCTCCGGACTTCAGGCAAAAATGTGGTTGATGGAAGGAAGTGGAGGAGGAGGGGAAGAATGAGGGATGAACTGTCTCTCCTGGGCAGTGCCAATCGCTAACACTCTCTATCCTTTGGGAGACCGACTTCTGGTTTCCATAGCAACTTGTGCAGAGAAAATAGTGAAAGTGAGCAAGAGGAAGACGGAAAGGATGGGGCCGTTCGTATTTAAATCCCAAACCGACGGAGCGTCTTCAGGCTTACGTTCCCATTCATATTCGAGGCAACACATTAAATGTCGACTAGAATCCATCTCCTGCATCGCTAAATGTACACTTAAAGGTACAATAAACAGAATTATGTATGGAAATGAGGCCATTTATTGTGGGGTTTTTTATTAGTTTTTTGAAAGCGCACTGAAATTTCAGAGTTTGTAGAATGCCTTTAGGTTGAATTATTTAATCTTGTATAATTTAATTGTAACTTCACTAAATCAGCAACACATACCGCAAAAAAAACAAGAATAAATACCTGATCTGCCGTCCCGCTGAAAGTCCACATGGTACCATTCTCCATCATTGACCTTCTTGTTGACGGCCCGGGTCTTGGTCGTGCCAGAGCCCATGTCTAGCAGAAGGTAAAGATGGCCATCGAGCATCTCAATGGCGAAGAAGTCCACCTTCATAGTTTTGGGGCCCTTGGGGTCCTTCTGCTGCTGCTGCTTGGGCTTGCCGTGGCTAAAGAGCAGCAGTCCGTTGGGCTCGGTGGTGCGGAAATCGAAGGAGATGGAACCAGCTTTCTTAGCAGTCCATTTGCTGAGGGTGATGTAGGACTCAGGGGTCTCGAAGGTGACAGGGTCCAGCGTGGCCACGTTCTCACACTTAAAAGCCACCATTCCACTAACCTTCATCTTAGGGTCACCTTGTTTGGCCAGACGAGACAGCTCCAACCTCACATCGTTGTTCTTGTACACAACCTTTACATGCAAAATGAAGAGTAAAACAGAGACGGAAAAAATGTTAGGAAAAAAATGTCTTCAGTTATCTAACTACTACTGTAAGTGCCTAATGTCAATGAATCATTGCAGGTTCAGAATAAAAGTATCCTGCCGAAATTATAGTATCTACATATACTGTATCTATTATCTATTATAGTATAATTATATTTATAAAGCTCAAATGAAGTTTCTTTGATTGATCTTTAAAGGTGTGAAATACATACAAGAGATTGAAAGGATGGTTTGTGTCTAAACTTTAATGAACTGAAATATAAAATATTTAAAAACTATACGGGAAAAAAGAAAACTGGCTAAACTGAATATACTGAAATATAATAATGAAGCTGGAATACATACTGGTATATATATTTTTTGCACTTCTGCATGAACTTTTTAGCTGAATGAGTAACACGAATACATTGCTGTGCTTCAATCCAGAAAAAAAAATGCTATCTTGAACAAATCAGCATGAGAGTGCATTTTCTATCATATCTGTGTTAATGATTGATCTAGTGTGTGAGATCGCACTGAGTTAGTGTAATTTTGTGTAAGAGCTATTTTAGAAAGACTCCAGCCAGCCGACAATTTTTTTTTTTTGTTCCACTCCTCCTTTCTTTTCTCCACATGACTGAAATCCTATGATTTTTGACCCAGTAACAATCTGTTAAGCGTTCAATATCTCCCTCTTTTAATTCCATTTCGATTTGAGCCAAGAAAGAGATAATGGAATGCGGATACAATGAAGGGATACTGATGATTCTTTAGAAATGCCAATCACACAGGCAGACACTAAAGACGTTCCTGCAATTAACGAGGTACACTGATTTTTTTCCCCCTCTGACCTGTCCACTTTGTGCACTTCATAAAATTGGAGAAAATTACATCTCATACCTAATAAGGCACTGTGTCTCTAGCGGAGGAATGAATTACAGGGGTTAAGGCAGGGACAAGAACAGGACTCTCAGACGTGTGTATCTGTGTGACATGAACTGGACCATCAGCACACTAGAATATCAAAGGTTATGAGGTTGGCTGGAGTAAGAAAAAAACACTTAATGATGGATAGAATTAATTAACAAGTACACACAGTTGAACTGTACTAGATTCGCGAATGCGTACCTGTAACAAATATAGCAGTTGTGTTCGTGACCATTATAATTATACCGATCTGGTGTGAAAGAGGAGAAAAGAAGATGGTCTTGATGCAGCTTATTGGCTGAGTATGTAGGATTAACACCTTTGTGTTTGCAGGTTTAAGACCTTTAGTAGACCTTCTAATCTGGAGAAATGACATCATTACAGCACGGCCCAAGAAAGGGATTACACGTGAATGCGCGGACAAAGCTCCACTAATGGTAGCAATCCGGACATCTGCCGAATCACAAGCTGCACCTTCACACCCCGGCAAACAAACTCATCGATTTCTTATGTGTAGCTTTTGAGATGAAGGCTTTCGCTTCAAAGCGCCTTCGCTGAACCTGAACCGTGCTGTTCATTTGGTCAGGTGTGTCAATACAATGACACACAGTTGAGTTGTACCGAAAGCTACATGTTTGATCTGAGCAGTATCCTAATCAACAAATCTGTTCTATGTCTATCCCGTCTCTTAAATAGTATTATGTAACATGACAACAAATCCGCGCTGTAGATATGCGAGATATCGCTTCAACCAGCAAGTCGTAAAATGTCAGTTGAAGAAAAAGCATCACAATGAAATCTGCTGCAATCACATTTCTACTGCAATGAAGCTGCATTTATTTTGGTGTAAATACTGTATTATCTATTGTTACGACACTTATGTTACGCTATTAATTCTAGCTACCACTAGCTTCTAATTGTTCTTGCGGTATCCAGTAAATACATTTTTGTGCATCTCAATTTATTCGGGCTCAATTTAGGGTGACGTTGTTTCTAGGGCTGAAACGATTCCTCAAATAACTCGAGTAATTCGATTACAAAAAATGATCGAGGCAAAATCTTCTGCCTCAAAGCTTCTTTTAATTAATTGTAAAAGCTTGCATTATGTTTTTGCGCACTGATTTGTTTGGCGTGATACAGCACGCTTCCGGATGCAAGCCGCCAGTAAACACAGACGAAGAAGAAGCGCTTACGTCACCCACAAAGCGGAAGGAGACGCAAACAGTTAGCTGTGTATTGATTTGAGAGAGCGCTTTATGGAAAGCAGCGATAAAAATATCAGCAAGCGAATAGATAAAGAAACCAGCAATAGAAAACGACAGAACTTGTCAGTAAAGTCCTATACTGTATGTTATACCTGAGCTGTAGATTTAGAGACTTTTAGTCCTGAAAGTTAAGTTGCGCAGTGCTTGTTAAGTTCTTTTGTATAATTATTTATTTTAATGTGAGCCTTATTTTTTTTTTATACTTAGTAATTTGAAATACCTTTTTTTCATCTGAGAAAAGGCTTTAAAATAAGAATGTATAGCACTGTAATGCACTTAATTCATCTCAGTCAACTTTAAGCTATTCCTTGTATTGTGAATAATGACAATGTTTATGTTTGATAAAATGCTGAATGCATTTAAAAAATAAAAGTTGATTTTTCTAAAAAGAAAACCAATTAACCTTTGTTTCTCTTAAATATTTTACAGTAAATTGCTGTTTAATTAAGCAAAAGTACATTTTATCCGATTACTCGATTACATTATTGGTAGAATCCTCGATTACTAAAATATTCGATAGCTATTTGTTTTTTTCTTTCTTTTTTTAAATCCAGAATTTTTTGTCCATTTCAGCACGTTTAGTCAGATATAAGACTGGTGCAGTTTTCAGTGTCACTTCATTTAAAGCTTAAAGTCTTCAGCAAACTACTGTATACACTCAAAATTATTTGGCCTTGTGTAGCTCTTAAAAGTTGATATTATGTATTTATTTTTATGTTTATTAATTAAATAAATTAAGTTTGCAATGTACTTAATTATATGTTAAAAAACATAACTTGCATATGTTACCATTATTTACTTTTGTTCAATTTACATATTTTACTTGAGTGTAAATTCTAACCTTAATTTAAACATTGTTAAATGAATCATTCTTTACCTAAGGTAGATAGGAATACTGAAAGCAACAGTAGGCATTCTTTTATCCATCTACTTTTTATAAGCCTTTTTTGAAATACAACATTTTTTCTGCTTAACATACTATAGAAAGCGGTACTTCTTTCTCGGTGTGCCCTGAGAGTTCACAGCACATAATCAAAAAATAGAGCTATATGAAAAAAAGACAATGTGTTACAGTGATGTTATCACAGGTTAAGGGTGTTTGAAGGCATGATGTGAAGCAGAGTACCGAAACCCATTTAACCATGACAAAATCACAGTCACCCACACCTTTGAATGGCTTAATGCAACAACATAACAGGCTTAGAGTAGTCTATGGTCAGGAAAGTGGCTGGCAGTAGGTGTAATAGTTTTATGTTTAAAAGAACTGTACATTAATGCCCTTGATTTGAATGCAGCTGAGTTTAGATTTTTCAGATTTTAAAATCTGAAATAGACTTTTCTACAACTGGCTCAATAAATGTATGTAAAACCTAATGGGATACAGAATTTGAGAAATGTTTCTTTAATTTTAATATGAAGAAATGATGAGTCGATTAAGTACTCTCTCTCAGTACTCTCACTCACCTACTTTATCTATATAGATAAATAGCGGTGGTAAAAAATGTTATACTGTATACACTACCATTCAAAAGTTTGGGGTCACTTGCAAATTTCTTTGTTTTTGTTTAGTGATTTATTTTCTACATTCTACAACAATACTGGGGATTTCAAAACTATAAAATAACACATATGGAATTAGGTAATTATGTAACAACAACAAAAACAACAGTTAGTTGTTATATTAAGACACAGAGGTCAGTCTTTCTGTAATAGTTCTTGCAAGAACAGTTTTGTCAAATGCATTTGCAAAATCCGTCAAGCACCATAATGAAACTGACTCTCATGAAGGCCATCCCAGGAGGGCGAGACCAAAACCTACCTCTGCTGCAGACGAGAAGTTCATTTAGTTATCAGCCTGAAAAATGACCAATTAACAGCACCTCAGATTAGAGGCGTTATGAAGCCTTTACAGAGCAGAAGTAGCAGAAACATCTCAATATCAACTGTTCAAAGGAGATTAATGCATTTTTTGGACGCCTTCAGCATTCCTTTACAATGTAGAAAGAAATAAAAATCACAACCATCATGGGGTTAGAAAGTGACCCCAAACTTTTGAACGGTATTGTATATATATATATATATATATATATATATATATATATATATATATACACAGTGGTGTGAAAAAATATTTGCCCCCCTCCTGATTTCTTATTCTTTTGCATGTTTGTCACACAAAATGTTTCTGATCATCAAACACATTTAACTATTAGTCAAAGATAACACAAGTAAACACAAAATGCAGTTTTTAAATGAGGGGTTTTATTATTTAGGGAGAAAAAAAATCCAAATCTACATGGCCCTGTGTGAAAAAGTAATTGCCCCCTGAACCTAATAACTGGTTGGGCCACCCTTAGCAGCAATAACTGCAATCAAGCGTTTGCGATAACTTGCAACGAGTCTTTTACAGCGCTCTGGAGGAATTTTGGCCCACTCATCTTTGCAGAATTGTTGTAATTCAGCTTTATTTGAGGGTTTTCTAGCATGAACCGCCTTTTTAAGGTCATGCCACAACATCTCAATAGGATTCAGGTCAGGACTTTGACTAGGCCACTCCAAAGTCTTCATTTTGTTTTTCTTCAGCCATTCAGAAGTGGATTTGCTGCTGTGTTTTGGGTCATTGTCCTGCCGCAGCACCCAAGATTGCTTCAGCTTGAGTTGACGAACAGATGGCCGGACATTCTCCTTCAGGATTTTTTGGTAGACAGTAGAATTCATGGTTCCATCTATCACAGCAAGCCTTCCAGGTCCTGAAGCAGCAAAACAACCCCAGACCATCACACTACCACCACCATATTTTACTGTTGGTATGATGTTCTTTTTCTGAAATGCTGTGTTACTTTTACGCCAGATGTAACGGGACACGCACCTTCCAAAAAGTTAAACTTTTGTCTCGTCGGTCCACAAGGTATTTTCCCAAAAGTCTTGGCAATCATTGAGATGTTTTTTTTAGCAAAATTGAGACGAGCCTTAATGTTCTTTTTGCTTAAAAGTGGTTTGCGCCTTGGAAATCTGCCATGCATGTCGTTTTTGCCCAGTCTCTTTCTTATGGTGGAGTTGTGAACACTGACCTTAATTGAGGCAAGTGAGGCCTGCAGTTCTTTAGATGTTGTCCTGGGGTCTTTTGTGGCCTCTTGGATGAGTTATCTCTGCGCTCTTGGGGTAATTTTGGTCGGCCGGCCACTCCTGGGAAGGTTCACCACTGTTCCATGTTTTTGCCATTTGTGGATAATGGCTCTCACTGTGGTTCGCTGGAGTCCCAAAGCTTTAGAAATGGCGTTATAACCTTTACCAGACTGATAGATCTCAATTACTTTTGTTCTCATTTGTTCCTGAATTTCTTTGGATCTTGGCATGATGTCTAGCTTTTGAGGTGCTTTTGGTCTACTTCTCTGTGTCAGGTAGCTCCTATTTAAGTGATTTCTTGATTGAAACAGGTGTGGCAGTAATCAGGCCTGGGGGTGACTACAGAAATTGAACTCAGCTGTGATAAACCACAGTTAAGTTATTTTTTAACAAGGGGGGCAATCACTTTTTCACACAGGGCCATGTAGATTTGGAGTTTTTTTTCTCCCTTAATAACGTAAACCTTCATTTAAAAACTGCATTTTGTGTTCAATTATGTTATCTTTGACTAATAGTTAACGGTTTTTGATGAGCAGAAACATTTAAAAGAATGCAAACATGCAAAAGAATAAGAAATCAGGAAGGGGGCAAATAGTTTTTCACACCACTGTATATATAGAGGCACATTGGAATGTTTCTTTAATTTAATATGAAGAAATGATGAGTCGATTAAGTACTCTCTTTCAGTACTCTTACTCACCTACTTTATCTATATAGATGAATAGTGGTGGTAAAAAAAATAAAATAAAATAAAATATATATATCTTGCATTATTCTTTCTACCACAAGCTGAATTCCCCCATGTTTCTTTCTACTGTAAAACACTAAGATCACAGAGTATCCCTCAGAGAGAGCTTTTCCCACTAATAGAAAGCTTATTTACACTATTAGTCAAACCTTTAGCTTCCTCTTATTCTGAAAGGTTATTTATCCTGTTTGTCACGCTCTTGTTTATTTTGTTTATTACTGCTGCTGTTGACGATCTGTGACCTATTTTCAAATTAGCAGTCTTCAGATGTGAAGCAACCTCATCAGCAAAATATTAATTAGCGAATGCAATTCAGCTGTGCTCAGTGTGTGTTGGAGGCAGTTTATGGGCCCTGCACTGGAAAAGCAGCACAGACTGATAAATAATTCTGTTAGTTGTTGACGCAGAAGACTTGGTGTTATACAGGGCAGAGAAAAGTGATGCGACTGTAATGTCTAAAGGGACACCTCTAATGGGACAATACTTACAAGAAACAGAACAATGATCATATAAGCTACTATATGAAAAAATTACAATGTTAACACCACAGGAGGTGTTTTTAAAGTCTGTGAATGGAAAAGAGAGTAGTTGAAAGTAGGCTTGAAGGTCAGCGCTGAGGATCTGGGCACGTTTTAGGCCCATATATAGTATTAGCAAATACTGTACATTATCACTATGAATACATATTACTTTAGTCAAAATCTCAAATTCTTACAAGATCACCAAAATCAAATACAATTTATATATGCCCATTATCTTTACTATGACCTCTACCAAGCTTGCTTTGAAGTTTTATTCATTCATGTTCTATAATGCTTATACTATACAGGGTGGCAGGAACCACTATCCAGTTAGTTCATCTTCTATGCAATGTTAGACTTCTACAATGCACTACTCTTTGGGACTTCTGGAAAAAGCCTTCAAAAACTGCAGTATATTCAAAACTATGCGGCTAGGATCCTGATGCGAGCACGTAAATATGACCATATTACGCCCATCCTTAAATCTCTTCCTCCCTGTTTCATTCAGAATCAAATACAAGGTTGTCATTGTAACCCACCAGTGCATCTATGGGGATGCCCCTCCCTATCTCAAAGGACTTATTACTAAACAGATATCTACATGCAACCTCCACTCTGTCTCAGTACATCTTCTGAAACCTCAGAAGACCAAACTTCATACTATAGGAGATCTGGCTTTTTGCTCAGCGGCACCTAGACTATGGAATGCTCTCCCTGAGTATCTGAAGACGGCACAGACTGTTAATGATTTTAAATCTGGTCTAAAAGCTTATGTTTAATCAGAGCTTTTGGGTTGAAATAATGATTAGCACTTTGAGATTTGCTTCAAATATAAAGTGCATTATAATTAAAATTTATTATTTATTATTATTATTATTAGTAGTAGTATTATTGTTATTTATTATTATTATTATTATTATTATTATTATTATTATTATCCCAGGAAACTTTGGGGATACTGTACACCCTGGACAAAGTGCCTAAACCACACACTCACTCACACACTATGGGCAATTTGAGAAGACCTTTTAACCTAATCGAAATGTCTTTGGACTGTAGGAGAAAACCTGGAGAAAAATGCAAACTCATGCACACAGACACGAGGAGGGAATCGAACCCACAACCCTGGAGCCTCAACTTTAGTCCATTGCTGTTCAGTGAGTTGTACTGATTCTCACAACATTTAACTACTGTACTGTAAGAGTGTCCATCTCATTCTCGCCATATCCTCTGTAAAGAAACGGAAACTTGACCTAATGGCTTACCCCAATACTGTACTACTGCTGCTAGCCAGTGTGTTCATTTGCAGTGAACCCCAGCAGGTTTGTGTAGCACATCGTTAGGTCAAACTTATAAATGTTCATTAGCATCTCTTCTAATGCACGTGTTACCTAACACTAGCTCCCTTAGCAAGATATCCAAGAGGGATGTGCCTAGTGTCAGAAATGTATTAAAGGGCTAGTCTTTGGGTTTTATATAATTATTTCCCGCTCAAAGACACATAAATTGGTACTGTATATATTTAAACCATGGCAATTTTCTTTTTTAACATTTCTTGACTGTGGTACAACTACAATGCTGACATTTCTCAGTCATTATACATGTCATTATACAGGACGTGCCATTAAATACAATATGTCCAAATACACAAACTCAACTACGTGTCAATTTTTTAAAATATAACTACAATGCCAGTGCAACCAAGTTGCGTTAAGATGAACATGATTGATAAAATATTTGATTATACCATTTCATGTGTGTGTGTGTGTGTGTGTGTGTGTGTGTGTGTGTGCATACCTCCTTGAGGCAGCCCATAAAGTTGTTGCTAACAGGAGATCCTGGCAGGTCGGCAGTGCTGGGGCTGCCCCCGACGTAGAAAAAGTCATCAGAGCCAAGCATGGTGTAGTCCTCTTGTGTATATCCAGTGGTGGTGAGAATCCCATCCACGGATATTGTAACCTAGACAACAAAGCACAGGGAAAGGACACGCTATACTCACACATAACTTGAATGCTGATATAGGGCTTTAGTCCCCCTCGTAAGGATTTGGATAATTACTTATCTTGTTTTCGCTTTTAAAACTTTTTTCAATATGTCGTTGTTTTTTTGTTGTTGTTTTTTTGTTTGATTTTTTTTTTGTTAATAATACTGTAAACCCATTTTCATGTCTGTTTCAAGAAAGAGATATTACACGTTTGTCTTTAGACGTTTTCATTTTGGTGTTTAGTTCTAGTCTGCCAGACCCACAGTATGGGTTAGATAAAGTTAAGTTAGGTTAGTTGAGAGAGTGAGTGGCACAGATGCCCACACTCGGTGTTAGTATTGCCAGTAGTGGAAAACAAAGATAAATCAGCAGACACAAGAATGGTGTTAGTAGCATGTGTATGCTAAAAGTTAGTATTGCTTATGTACAGTGAAAGTTGGCTACTTGTCATGTCTATGTTTCCATATAATGTAAAAGAAAGGACACGGCATGCCACAGGGGTTAGGAATGAAAGCACAGGCAATTAGAGCCACACACATTTCACACAGCTCGGACTGAATGGGAAGCAGGCTTCGTGATCTCTCCCTCCCTGCATGCATACAACGAAAGAGAAAAGAACAATTATTTTCTGGGATTTAAATTGGACAGGAATAAAAGGGAGAGAAAGAGAGACAGAGAGGGAGAGAGGACCACAAACAGTGAGCACAGCTAATGAGACCAATCACAGGAGAGTGTGTATGTGTGTGTGCGCGTGTGTTGGTGTGCTTGTACAGTACATGCAGCTTGCTCACTTGGAATACGAAAGCAAAATCAACATACGATAAAGGATAAAAACAAAAAACGAAAAAATACTAAGCAGCCACCCCTGTTAGTCTCAAATGGTCTGATGCAGCGCGGAGATGTTAGTAAAGGGGTGATGAATATCGACACCATGCGGAGTGAAGGCCCACGGTGCTGCTGGACCATTGAGACACACACGGAGGCAGCGAACTGAGACCAGCCAGTGAGCAACATTTCACACAACAAAAAACGAAAACTAAGGTAAGAATTTCAATCGAAAACATGGACGGGACGAAAAAACAAAAGGGCTAAATTAAACAGATGATAAGATAAAGAAAAGGGGGACTTGGGCAGGGTGGGGGAAGTAAGCGTAAAAAGAGTACCAACCGCAGTTTCCCCCATTTTTTTTGTTAAGTATTGATGTCTACGGGTCAAAGAAAGGAAAATAGACACACGGCAAACCCAAACTAAGAAACAATTAGAATGATATCTACCGAACAATGTAGTTTGTTTACCATAGCGTGTCCAATGCCTGAGTGCTTTGTGGAAAAGGGGGGAGAAAGGAAATTAAAAAACAGAACACCATTCCTCAGTCAAAAAAGATGGTCTGTTGCCAAGGTTAGTACATCAGCGTTGCACGTTAGTAAGAGGTAATTGGTTAGTAAATGACACATTCCATGGATGAGAGGTTAGTTTCTTTTCCCCAAAAAGCAGGTTAGTAACATTTAGAAAAGAGCAAAGAAAGAGAAGGAGAGGAGAAGCAGACTAGAGTTTTGCACCAAAGTGCTCCCAGTGCTGTTTCATCAGGAATTCAACTGGTCTGCCATATCCCACTGCTCGAGCTTAAAGCCTTACTGTAACTTTGCTATTATTTAACAACTCGATTCCTATATTCGCTGGCACACTACACACATATCATTTATATACTTTTACATTACGCCTTGCAAATCTTGACACTTCAAAGCCTAGACATGTGTTTCTGTGTATATTTGATTAAATGTACTGAGTGATGAATGTACTCTTGTAGTGAAGTGTTGCTATTTTGTTTAAGCTTTAATATAGTATTGTGCTCTAGCAAGCAAATTTAGTGCATAAGTCTAAGACTTTTCTTCCTCAGGTTTGAAGCACATCTACAGTACGTGTCTGTAACTGAAAAGACTTCACACTGTCTTACTAATACAATGATACAAGGTGTCTATTATCCTGCCTGCGGTTTTATACCAGCATTAACATCATTAATCTGAGTTAGAATCTCTTATGCCAGGACATTATGGATATTAACATTTCAACTCCTGGCCAAGCAGCCATTGAAGATTTATGACTTCTATTTTTAGTGCAACTTAATGCCACAAATACTTATCAGTGCATCTACTGCTAGCGCTATGGAAAGAGAAAGCTTCCTGTTTGGAGCTTTATAATAAATCGAATCTTATCCAATCTCGACCACCGCCTTTTGTGCGTGGTTACCTGACGGAGGTTCCTGGTAACCTTCACATCATGCCAGGCATTGTCATTAAATTTCCCATTGACGGGCTCAACCAGGGCCTCGAAGGCCCCAGAGCCCAGGTTGATGACCAACGAGACGGCACCGTTCTTCAGTGCCAGGTTGACGTAGTCAGCCGATTTGCCCGTGTGGAGCATCAAGCCGTTGCGCTGCAGGGTCTTGAAGGAGAGCGTGATCTCATCGCTGCTGCTCTGGATGGGGTTTGGAGAGAGGTCGTAACAGAAGTACTCCGAGCCCTTGAAGGTCGCCACATACTCCTCTCTCACTAAAAAAGACAGAGAGTTGGGGAAGAAGGGGAAGATTGGGGTAGTTTATTGAAAATGCTCTTTAAGATTCGGAAGACGGTTGAACAGACATGGCAGAATGCATTACTGTATCTTCCCTCCAACACATACATAACAACACAAATGGCCTTGACTGGCATGTTTTGAAAATAAAACCAGACTACCACCCTGGAAAACATGGCCAATTATGCTCTCCTGGACTTATCGAACTTATAGCAGGAGGAATATTCTTCTATTGTACCACTTGGGAGACCAATTGACAGAAAAAATACAGTCAGATGGTGCCACATCGTCCATGATTTGAGTATCACACAAATGGATGTTTTGAAGGGGAGAAATTATGCAAAGCAACAGATGGAAAACAGAGAGTGAGTGTAGAAGAATAAAGCAATAAACTGGTAGGTTTTCCCAATAAAATGGTCAAAATGGCTGAAAAACATGGGTAGAATAAAGACCTACCTAGCATACTGAACCTGTACTTGTTGAGACCCATGTTCTCTATCCATCAGCGGTACCATATGACTTACTCGATGTGAGTCAGTACAGTAAATATTACGTGGAATGACTTACCTTTTGTCTCTTATGAACGCTAACCAGTTATTAACATGCACAGATTCACCTCTAAGATAGAGGGTAAAACCATCTGGTCATAAATGAGAGCCAAGGATGATAAATAAACCAGCTACACACTCCATGTCATCATTACCACATCACATACTGAGCCTAGGGGTAGGCTACACTTTATTATTGAAATAACTTTTTAACTTAGGGGTTATTTTGGCTACTTACCTTGAACTGAGCATTCAACTAGTACGAATGCGATTGTGAATCTACTGTATAATTCCGAAGGTAGACAATATAGTGACTCAGATTTAGTGCACTCAGTGCCTCCTCCTTCATGTCAAGAATTTTAATGAGACAGGCTATCTTTTTTTAATGGCTGATTCACAACAGGACTGATTCAAATTACCATGAATCCTGGAATTTACAACACAATTAGGTCAGTGCATAGGCTAATTTACAACAGGATTATCTTGAATATTCTCAAGTGGGAAATGCTGAAGGGTATCAGCAGTGTCTGTGCTGGAGGTAGCGAGGGCCCAGGGATAAAGGGTGGATCTGAATCTGGCTCTCTTCCATCTCCTTTTCATTGAGCTGACTCAGCCTGAGGATGACACAGTGCAGGAAGCTGCCCACAGAGTCACACCAGCAGGCCAGCGTTCATGCGTGGAGACACACACACACACACACACACACACACACACACCCACACGCACGCACGCACGCACACACACACACCCACACACACACCCACACACACACCCACACACACACCCACACACACACCCACACACACACACACACACACACACACACACACACAGACACACACAGACACACACACACACACACACACACACAGTCCAGCACATGCAGGTAAAATGCAAGCAACATCGGTATGTTCATTTAATTCGTAAGACTTCAGCATCGCACCCTGATGCCAGGCATGGATCAGCCACCCTGAGTGCTTTATCTGCGTTCCATCTGGATGTTTGCTAATGTGATTTTCTTCACTCTGCTATCTCTCATCTCTCCACTTCTCGCAAAATCAGATCCATCTCCACACCACATCACACGACCGTAACCGCACGACACACTCAGAAGGAAACCAGATTCTTCAGCTCATGCTACATTCATGGCACTGAGGCCATTACTTCATCAAACAGCTCGTGTATGAGATTTTGAAATGTAAATAACCAATAGTGAGTGACAGCTACAGACAACATCATATATATCTTTTTTTTATATTACATTCTCCATGCCGCTCCTTTTCCCTGTTCTGGCACGACATTCAGTCATCCTGACAACTATTTTATTAATATTGTTTTTTTTTTTCCTAGTGGCCGAATAATGAACCTGGTGAGTCAATGAAAATGTTAGACACACTTATTTGGCAATTACCACCTAATCAGGTTAAATTAAAACCCAGATATTCTACACTCGGCTCTTTCCAGCGTTTGCTTTTGTTGTCCCTCTTTTATGTTTTAATGCTACAGGCAATAGTTTTGCCCTGAGGACATCAACATGGAGTGGTTCCGATATTGTGGACAGTGTCTCTATAGGGAGACAAGCTGTTGACCTCCTTTTTTTTTTTTTTTTTTTTCCAGTTTCTCACCACACATCCAGCAACCGGCATGATTCGAAAGCAATAATGTAAGCTCTTCCCATTCTGGTATCAAATTTGATACGCCTGCTGTTTGTAAATAACTCCTGGTACAGTAGGACCAGGATAAAATAAAAAAAAAGTTAATTATGCATAAAAAAAAAGCCAAGTCAATAGTGTCACCATTAATTGACTGAACTCTGGTGCGTGCTGCAGATGCAATAAGACAGGATCTGGCAAATCAATATTGCTGGAAGACCTTAATGAATGTAAGATATTCTTTACTCCTCATATGCTTCAAAATCATATTAATACACCCACTGGTCTTTTGTAGACGTTATAAGAGGACAGAACTGAGGTGCTTTCAACTTGCACGTCAGATCGGAAAGCGGATGTTTGTTGTTCGTTCTTGATGTTGGATTGATTGGTAACTTCATTTCCACAGAATATTAATTATGCATAATGGCATCTTTACCTACAACAGGCTTTACTTTAAAAGGGTACAATGAAAGCAGGATGAATTATTAATAGAGAAATACAATCCTGATCACCTTTAGGATTTTAATTTATGCAGACAAATTTGCAGTGCTTTTATTGTGACTCAAAAAGTACCAAGATAATGCAATTAAGTAATACATTTCCCCCCTATGATGCGTCACTGTTTTAGACTATTTCGGCCAAATCTTAAACGGTATTACATTCTTGAGTAAAACTACCATTCATTCACTCTAGATAATTTTTATGGTAATGGTAAAGCTCTTTCAGGCTCCTACAGAGGTATGTAGCATGATTTGTCTAGTGGACTGTACTGTATATTGAATAGGAGGTTTTCATTCAGGTTCCATTGACAAGACAGAGGTTATGACACAAAAGCTTTTTTTTTTTTTACAACTCAGTTGAGTCAATATCCCCTGGCAGGAGAGATAAATGGCTAAAGTGTCAATATCCCGATGTGACAGCTAAAGCCAGAAGACTATTCAAATAATACCTCGCTATTAAATATGGCGGGGGTGAAGCTACTGTAGCGACTGATAATGTTACCTCCGTTATATAGCACAAGTCAGTGTTAATGCAGTGTTAATGCTTGGACCTGTTCCCAACTCCTCTAGTATTTCTGAATTACCAAACCTATTATTTGGCCAAATGCAGACCTAAAGTGTTAAATTACATTTTATCACAACGCTGTCGAATTCTTGAATCAAAGGCTGTGGATTAATTATATTTTTCAACTACAGCTTTGATAAGAGTTCCAACTGTAACATACTGTAAATGATAGGTTTGTATTAATGCACTCATTCTAATATACTATTATAGGTATTTAAAATAACACCTCAACTCAAAGAGACTGGTAACACAGCTAACAACGCATAGATTTTAGAAGTGCGCAGTCAGATGAGGAAAACTACTACAAAAATATACTCATTAATACGGTGAAACGTTTAATACAAAGATGTTTGTGTAACATTTATGAAAGGAGGAGTGCTTTATAACAGTTTTCTCTCTTTTAATCACATATAATTTTGTCCTTTAATAAAAGACAATAAAGGAAAATAAAAGACTAGTGATATATCTATTATATCATCAGTAATAACAGGAATGAACCTGTTTTGCAGACGTTTTATAATATTAGATGCAACTCGAAATGGTTAACCAGCACAACATATTTTTCTTTTTTCTTTTTTTTTTTTTGGCAAAATGCAATAGTGTAAAAGGAAAAACACACTTCAGAACTTGCTATTTCAGGATCTGCTATTTATTTCTGGTCTCTATCACACCCACTTGGTGTGGATTATTCTTCTCTTCTAGATATACAGTACAGTCCTGGACCTCCTGTCTTAATCCACCCTCCTTTCTTCATTTTTAATCAACTTTAATGACATTAAAGAAATTGTGAGAAATGTTTTACTGCGACAGGATGAAGTGCTTAAAGATACAATGTAAGAATTTGTTGTTTGTGTAACAACCTCAGCAGCAACCTCATTTCCCCTCTCGTCTGTTCCAACCACTCAGCAATCAGCACCAGCACTATACGATTCACCAGCCTGAGCACCTGTTTCTCACTGGTTAATGAGTTAAGTTAGAAGCTGTTTTATGCTTCAATGATTTATAGGTTATTGCGTGGCCTAAAAAAAATACAAAACTGGTCAGGTACAGGGACATGACTTAAAATCTAAGGGAAAAAAATTCCTGCAGGAAGCCTGGAGAACTATTTCTCAAGACTACATTAAAAATACAAGAAAGTCTGGCTTGTTGAAAGCAAAATATGATGAAATGAGGGTTAGCTCAAAACTTTTGCACAGTATTGTATACTGCTTATTTATTCTATCAAGAAACAAATGTAAATAATGTATGTTAAGCATAACATTGTGGTTTGGGTTGAGGATGTACCAATGCAGTTATGAGTATAGTAAAATTCAGTCGATACAGATTTTATTTGCCTTTTTAATTAATTCCAGAATTGTTAATTGTATTTAAACTGAAAAATTGCTACACCGGTGTGTATTTTCTCTAAGCGTAGCTTAATAAATTATTAAATTCTGTAATTTTTGATGTAGTAAGACTAACGTAAGGCTAATCAGCCTTTGCTAACAATGAAACACATACAGTATAATGATTTTTTTTTTTAAAGCAAAACCTTAAACAAACAGAGTTGACATTATGGGTAACAGAGTTGATATCAATAACAGAGTTGACCACTCGTAGTTAAAAGACCAAAAACAACAACCATTTTAAAAGTAAAACAACTAATTAATCCTACGTTAGCAAACACAAGTAAATTACAGCTCTTTCATAAAGTTGAATATTATCTGCTTGTGTGCATTTTATGTAACCGATTGCGAACATAAAATGCAATAGCTGCTGCCTCACAACCTGGTCATGCAAATCAGTTACTGGCAATTTCTGTCCATATGTCTTTGTATACAGTATTTCTACATGACGTTGGTTAAGAGATGGTTCTGAGCCCATCATCAAAGAGAAAACACAAAGTATCCTTATGGTTTGGCCAGAAGAAGTGATTTCTCCCAACTTTGTGCATGCATGTCACTTTTGCATGTGTCTCAATGACCTCAACAATAGTCTCAAGATAAATGGCATCATCCTATATGATAATACACCACTGCCTAATTATATCTTTGCTTTTCCAGTTGATTTCATTTGCTTTCTGTTTGTTGCTCTTCAGTGGTGTGAATACATCGCACCATGACCTGTATTGCTGTTGCCTTTCTGCCAATCATTAAATTTCCTTTCTTACTAATGATGTACAATAAATGTATAATTTACAGTAAAATGACCCAGAATCCATATAAAAAGAGAAAGTGATGCAAAATGCTTAAATGTGATGTGGAAATATTTGACTCTGTTACATATTGTCAACTCTGTTATCATTAGACATTTTAAACCAGTAAGTTGACATTTTCCACCATTTTGCGCTTTAGCTCAAGATGCTAACCTCAAACCAGGTACCACACAGCATGATTATAAACAGAATTTAAGGGATTTTCATAATATTATTGTTTTTTAAAAAAATAATGAGTGATTTACTGCAATGTCACAATAACAGATCTGACAAATAATTAATATGCTATTGGTGCATCCTAAACATGTTTTACAAATTAGTGAGGGAAGAATAATGACATATCTTTAAGCCTTCCAGAGTTTCCCACCAGAGGAAGTGACATCACAGCGAGTCACATGTTTTTCCACATGCTTTAAAATTTTTATAACTGAGGTAACAGAGTTGAGCATAGGGGCAGACACAAAAGATTTTTTTTTTCATTACTGAAATTACATATACAGTAAAGCCTCCTGGGATAGGCTCCAGGCGGTATAGAAGATGAATGAATGAATGAATATATACAGTAATATACAAAATAGATGTTTGTTTATGTACCTTAATAAAGTAAACTCACAAAAAAGATTAAAGTGACACCTACAGTAATTATTTTATAATAATTCAAGTTAAGATAAATCAGGAGGCAAAGACAGTGAATAATAGGTGTAGTGGGAGACTTTAAGTTTAAGTTTACAAAAAGTCCCTAAATATTCATGAAAAAATGTCTTAGTGGAAATAGATTTCTCATGAAAAATCTTTAGTGATAGCTTAATGAAAAAAATATATATATACAGTGAAACCTCGGATTCGAGCAAAGATTTTTAATAAATTTAGATTTGGAAAACGAGCATTGTCTTGGTTTATGAGCACAGATTATCATGTATCACGCATACGCTTCTTGTTTTGATGCCAAGTGTCACGTCATCACAACTGAGCAAACGGTTTTTCTCTCTCTTGCGCTGCGAATTGTATGTAATCGTCTCCCCTGCTGGGTCTTAGTGCTCGTCTCTTACTGGTATAATCAACATCCGTGCACGCGTGTACTGTTTACTGTGACCCTGTGTGGGTGTAAAATATATTTTATTTTGTGTTCGGAAGCGCGTGTGTACAGCGCGTGTACCGTTTCTCATAACACACATGTGGTCCCGCGAGTAAAGCAAAAGAAATTCTTAATACAGAGGCAACATTAAAATAAAGTGGAGAAGCTTTAATCATTTGGATTAGAGAACAACAGTCTTTCCGTTAATGTGTGTTAGTTTCCGTTAGTTTTACTGTGTAAGATGAGAAGGGGGAGACAGGAGGGGCTGAAAGCAAGAGTCTCCACTTACTCTAGCCTCACACACACACACACACACACACACACACACACACACACACTCACTCTTATCTGTCGGGATTTATTATGTACTTTTTTAAAGGTAAATGCAGGTTATTTTGTTTAATTTTTACTTTATATTTTGTATTAATTATTTTTATGTATTTATTTTTTTGGGCTGTAGAACGAATAATTATTTCTTACGGGAAAATTTAATTTGGTTTACGAGTGTTTTGGAATATGAGCCTGCTTCCGGAAAGAATTATGCTCGTAATCCGAGGTTCCACTATATATATATATATATATATATATATATATATATATATATATATATATATATATATATATATATATATATAATTTAATTAATAATTATTACATTTATTTTATTATAATCTAACATTTATAATATTATATTGAAAAATTATATTATTACCAACACCACAGATATTTTGCACATGAACAAAGAATGTTTGTTTTAAAGACATACTATCATATCTTTGACTTTTATCATAATTCACTTTAATAAGCTTGATAGAATCTTGGTATTATATCAGACTCAGATATTGTGTGATATCACATCATATCAAAAGTCTGTTTGGTGATTAAAATGTCAAAATCAAAATACTTGTTTGTAATTGGCTTGGCAATGCTTTTGATGCCCTTACTACATCCCTGGCCGATGGTCACTACCCTGACAGCAGAGTAATTTAAAAGAGGTGAGATAAATGGCTAGTCCTGGCTACTACACAGAAGCCAGTTAAATCCTGAGGGAGACTGCACTACCCCCAGCATCACCACAAGACAAAATCATTTACCAAGCCCTCCAAAACAACAGCTCAGCAGCACCTCCTATTTCATCCCTGCTTGAGGAAGTAGAACCAGCGCATTTGGACTCACCTCATATTGTCTATCTATTTAATGGCACTGTCTATGTGTGCAGTCGCTCGCTCATACTGAAAGAACAAATGTATGAATGAATAAGTGGATAAAGGGAGAAATAAACAGTGACTCATAGTGTGTAAATCTCTGTCTAGGACAGAGACCTGGAAGGGATGCTTAGATGCTGTAAGAATACTCTGTTAAAAAGGGAGTCTCTAGCTGTTAGTCACTTTATCACCTGAGGTATGGATTCATGAAAGACCCAATCTGACCTTCATAAAAAGATGTTATGTTTAAAAAATAATAATAATAATAAAAAAAAAGGTCTTTCCTCAGATGTTCGATACTATTTTAGTAAAAAATATAGTTTTTAAAATATAGTATTTTCACAAGGCCTTTTTAATAATAACTTTTCCCTCATCCCATTTCGGAATGCATTTGTGTATATGTGACACACAGAAGAACTGCAATAAGAAAGTTGTTACATGAGTGCTTGTTCACACCTCTATTCACCATAACACAACCCCGCCTTCTTTAGCATTTATCATCATATCTCCAGTCTTCACACCTCCATCCCCAACACTTTCAGCCAGCATACATCCCTGAACAATTTTCACTCAGTAAGTGTGTGTGTGTGTGTGTGTGTACATGTTTGTCAGAAATAATGCGTGTTTGTGCGTGTTAATTGTGCTCGAATAGACACATCGCCTACACATATACATTTAATTGTACTGTATACTGGCGAAGGAAGTACGTGCGTCCGAAATGTGGTGTGTGGAACATAAGGGTTCGGTGTGTATGGAAGAGTCGGGGAGGTCAGGGTTGCACACGGTCCAGCATCTCCTCCTGTTCATTTGCACAGGGAGATGAAAGTACAGTGGTTAATGAGAGTTTCTGTGGAGTTAGCGCAGTCTAACAACAGTAAGAAAAACAACAGGAATGACAACAACAGCAGATAATAACACCGCAATTACCCGAGCTAAATATATACCAGCGGCTATGGACCACTGACAGCAATAACAACGCTATTAAAGCGAGAGCGGACTGCTGAGCTGGTTATGCTGACACTAAGCTTACACAACTGCTAACAACACCCTCAAGTATCACTTAATACACACTATCTACTGAATTATAAGCAGACGTGTATTGTAAGTAATAATTCCAGGTAATGATTAATCCCCAGCTGTTCGGTTAGTGCTATTTTGGAATACTGTATAAATACATTGTACCGTTGCATTGCATCAATCTTCATGAAAAGGATGGTTTGATATTGATTTATCAGTCAATTGATTATCCTTCTTCTCATAAATCAATCTCTGAACCAAACCGAAACACTGACGATTCGATTGTAAAAAAAAAAGGAAAAAAAAAAAAAGAACAAAACACCCTCTGGCTCATTAATTCTGACAGCAGAACAGCTCATTAGGACATATTGTAATTAATATCACAACGTATGGCAGGTATTATGCATTTAACACAATGCAAGTCCTCAGGAATTGTTTAATTATTTATACAGGATAATGACAAGACCCCCCAAAAAATGAAATCTAAAGGCTTGCACACCACAGTTCTGTCCTTTTATGTGAGCAAATCAATGAGAGACCTTTAAAAAGCTTTCTCACAGAGATATCAATTGCCTGAGAGCACTCATCTCCAGGTTCCTTGAATACATTGCATCAGGCAGCCTAACATTTCACTTCATTTTAACATGGACCGTGAAGGAGCGAGATTAAAAAGCCAAAACGTGCTGCAGGACAGGAAATATTGGGGGGGGGGGGGGGGGTATTAGCAATACTGCAGCTTTGAGTTGGTTTTGGGGAAATACATAAAGATGGTGGATTATTAACCCATACACCATGTCACAAAGATAAATCATCTCAAACTAGTTTATGGTTAATTCTACAGGATTGTAAACATTTTAATTGGATTTACACTCACTGCTTTGGCTACTGAAAGGTGGTGATACTGAATATAAACATAATTATACAGCAACTATTTGTACTATAGCCAGAGGAAAAACTGTACTATAGATCATCTGGTTAAAATACTGTATATGTTAAACTGCAGAGGAAAAATAAAATAAAGTCACTATAGCAAATACAATGCATTGTATAAACATTGAAATAATCGAACACAGATCAGGATCAGAGGTGTACACGCCCATCTTTGGCAGGCGTTAATGAATATTAATGAGTATGCAAAGGCAGCAGTCACGTGACAAGGTGCCAAAACATACACGATGTCGGGAACCAAAACAAGTAAAGATTTTTCTTGGTCCGCAAAAAGTATTTTTTTGCTTTGCGAGTTGGCTCTCAACTATAACGAGATCTCAGGCCATGTGATCTCAGTGTCATGGAAGGGAGGTTGGGCCTAATTAGCATACTAAAAGTACAGGCTGCACTAAACAACTTTCTAAAAAAAAAATTATAGATAGTTGTGCAAGGCCAAGACAACTGGACAATAAGTCATTTTTATGTATATTCTTCTTATGTATTGTGTACTTGTATAGTCTGAATCAATCTTTAACGTAAAGAGTTCAAATTTATTGAGCCTGATGAAGAAGAAGTCATGTGAATATCACATGGTACTCATTACCTCAAAAGTCAACTTTTTCCCTCAATCAGATTAAAAGCGCATTGTTCAATTCAGATTTTTTGATCAGAGCAGATTTGCATATCGTGAAACTTCACATTCATAATTGTGTCACTGTGGACACGTCTGTCCTCTGAAACGCAAAGCATGCACAAATCGATATGTTTTTGGGCACATCATATGGGTGGGATCAGTCATTCATTTCAAACTATTGATGCTATTTTATCAAACACAAGCCTGGTGTGGTCAGCAGGCAGTTAGTATTTGCCTGTATTTGTTGACATACAGAAGAAGTAAGTTGAATGTTCACTTTACAGTAGCTGTTTAAGCAAATACCTCTAGCGGTGCTATGTAATATCCTCACCCCTGAGGATCGAGAGGCCTACAGTACACATGCACTAAGGCTAAAACTTGCATGAACTCTCATCTGGTCATTCTCAACCACATATACTGTACGATCATACACATATACCATCTTCAAGTCACTTCAAGTTGTATAACACATTTCCTGATAGCACATTTTGCCATTCCTGATGGTTGTGTTGTGTTTCCACAATCATTTTGCCATTGGCAAAAAAAACAACAACAACAACATAAAAGCTAGCTCGAATGTTGAATGTTACCTGCAATCATGTATAATGTCTATATTTGCCTAGAAACCATGTTCTCATAAGGTTAACCACTTGAACAGAGAGTGTATCATTTCCTTGCCTTTCATGTCAAAAGCAAAACAATAATGCTGAAATAGAGGCAAAAAATAATGCTGTATTAATTTTTATTAGCAATCTGTTTTGCCTGAAAGCAAGAATGGTTCATCATTTTCTTAGCTGCTTCTCTGACTAACATACTCTGAATTTTGGCCGATGGCCTCCTCTAGGCAGAGTCGTGGCTCCAGCTGAGTTTGAATTCAATTCAATTAAATTGTATTCGTATAGTGCTTTTTACAAAGCAGGTTTACAGGAATGTAAAATGTTTATCCCTATAAAGCAAGCCGGAGGTTATGGTGTTGTAGAAAAACTCCCTCAAATCAATGCATTTAGACATGGTCAAGATGATCTGCTGAAGTTCAAACCGAGCATCAAAGGTGATTTAAGTGACTTTGAATGTGGCATGGCTCTCAGTGCCAGACGGCTGGTCTGAGTATTTCAAAAACTGCTGATCTACTGGGATTTTTACACACAACTATCTCTAGGGTTTACAGAGAATGGTCTGAAAAAGAGAAACTATCCAGTGGGCAGCAATTCTCTGTTGATGCCAGAGGTCAGAGGAGAATGGCCAGACTGGTTCGAGCTGACAGAAAAGCAACAGTAACTAAAATAACATCTCGTTACAACCTCGATATGCCAAAAAGAATGCAAAAATGTCAAACCTTCAAGCAGACGGGCTACAGCAGCAGAAGACAACACAAGGCGTCACTCCTGTCAACTAAGAACAGGAAACGGAGGCTACAATTCACATGGGCTCACCACTGGGACAACAGAACAGTGGAAAAATATTTTCTGGCTTGATGATGGTCAGATTTTAGCATGAGCAACAGAATGTCTCCATGACCAGTGCGGTAATGATGTGGGGAAGCTTAACTCGTCACACTTTGGACCCCTTAGCACCAATTTTGCACCCTTTAAATGCCACAGCCTACCTGAGTATTGTTGCTGACCATCTCCAACCCTTTATAACCAGGACAACACACCAGATCACAAACTAAAATCACCATCGCCCCAAACATGACAATGAGTTCATTGTAGTCAAATGGCCTCAACGGGTACCAGATCTCAATCCAACAGAGCAGCTTTGGGATGTGCCGGTACAGGAGATTCACATCACGGATGTGCATCAGATTCATGTCGATATGAAAATATACAGTAAAATCCTCACCATCATCACCTTTCTGAGTCTCTGCCATGAACAGTCAATGCAGTTTTGAAATCAAAAATGGTGTTCAAACCAGTCCTAGCAAGGTGTACCTAATAAAATGGCCAGTTAATGTATGAATTTGAAAGTAGCCTGCTTTGATTTCAGATTCTTTGTCATGAGTGCACCTTCCAAGTCGAGGTACTTCTCTGTGACATGAGTCTATTATCATTGTCAGTACAACGTGTTCTAAGCAATAAAGAAAAGGATTGTCAAAAAAAAAAAAAAAAAAACTGTAGAAGTACACAGAAGAAAAAAGAAACCTTGCCAGCATGGTGTTGAATTCGAGGGTATCCAAGAATCCGCCCACAACAATCGCAGCCACTTGTGAGTTTAAATAAAAGCACACTGGCAGTAATAAGTGGATCCTAGTTGTTGATGTGTGTTTTTTTTTTAGATAAAAATGAGTCAAGGAAGACTGCAAGCATTCCTGGGAGTGGCTGTTTGATAACCATGGCTATGAGCAAGAGCCGTCTGAAGCCAAACTGCTGACCTTTTGAACAATGCCTGCCAGAAAATGAGCACGCTATTTACGCCTTCATTACATTCCAATTTTCAATATTATTCTTTTTTATCATTACGCAGTATCTTATTAAATGCATCAGATCACCCTTGAGATCTACAGATAATGTGTTTGGGTTTCCGGAGTCATTATAAAGCTATTTTGTTTGCGGTTATGGATCCATGGTTTCATGTTGAACGCAAACATCCGTGAAATGTATTCATATTCACTGGTGTAACCTGGGAAGGTTAGCTAAACGCTTTAAACACACACTTCCTGCAGCACACACTTAATGCTGCATTGAATCAGAGTGACGCGTCTGATTCCAATATTCTCATCACCTACCTCTACACTCGTTCATTACACACCTTTTTATTAATGCTATTGTGTTAGTGCGTACACACACATGCATGCTCCACAGCAGGCACTTTAACTTGATTTTCCATACGTGAAAACCAAAAAAAAAAAAAAAGACATGGTTAAATGTTGCAGGGATGTTGCATAAATATCCACAGGGTCTTGGTGACGGTTTGATTCATTGTGTTTTCCTGACATCCACTTAAGGAGATGCTGTCATTCACCGTCATTATTTATTTCAATTCACTTCTTCGCCTTTCAGAACCTTTGCTGAGATCCTTATTTAAAATGTCCGTGGCTGTCACAGTTAGCTACCTCTCCAAAGCATCATACCAGCATCCCTTCCTCACACCCAGGCCTTGCCATATGTCCCAGGGTTCAGTGTACTGCCAACTTCTCCCCCCTGCCCGCACACCCGAACCCAGAATGCATATTGAGTGGGAGAGATAGATCAAGACAAGCTGAGAGGAATAGCGAAAGAGATGGAAGAGAGAGAGAGATGGATGGGAAGGGACCAAGACCGCTGGAGAAAGAGGAGCTTTGTGCACTCGGTGAAAGCTCGGTGCTGCCTGAGTGTAATTTGATGTAATGGTCTAGCTGTGAGTGTGGATATGAGTCTCAGTATTAATAGAAAATAACAAGAGTCATGACAAGCTGAACATCTCTGCCTTTCACAGCTATAACACACTGCTGAAGCATGTGTACAATACACCAGGAGTCTCATCATTGAAGGTGATCCAAAAGTCTCTCACATTATAGGAAACTTATATGGGGAAAAAGCACATTAATTTACAAAGCATCATTTACGTGACAACCATTTCTTTGTAAAAACTCACACACACACACACACACTGACAGAGTAATCTACCCCACTCGTCATGAAATCATGTTAAAACATCTGGCGCTATTCATGAAACTGCACTTCATATATGTTTCTTCAAATGATCTTTGTGCTGCATACGCCATGGCCTTCGCATACGCCTCGTGCATTCCTAAAGGATATTTATACACTAGTCAGCCATAATATTAAAATCATAAACATCAACTGTGGAGGTGTGCTGTGGTGCCTGGCACCAGGACATTCGCGGTGGATCCTTGGCATGCTGTGGGATAGAGCGCCTTCGTAGATCTGAGTTTTTTGTCCAGTGCATTTCATAGATGTTTGATTCGACTGTGATATGTGTAGTTTGGAGGATGGATCAGTGGTCTTGAGCTCTTTGCCTATTGGGCCCTGTGTGCAGCAGGCTGTGAGGCACTGGGTGTTCTGGTGCCTTTCTTACATAGACAGCTTTGACTTTTTTTGGTTAGTTGTGCTTCATTGGCTTTTCTAAAGAATCAGAACAGATGGGCTGTTCTTTTAGATATACAGTAAATGAGCAGTGGGTACCCATGATCCTGTCACCGGTTCACTGGTATATTATGGATAATAAATTTTTTCTTTATTTTGTTAATATTTGGTGGTTTTAATGTTATTGTTGATTGGTGTATAGTGTATATAAATTAAGCATGAGAATTTTTTTGTAGACATGGATTCACATGGAGTTACAGTATGGAGACACCCTGTAACTGCACTGTAAAAAAATCCAACTTGCAAATTGTTAACTCAATTTAAAATTCCAAGTTACAGTAGGTGAGATGTTTTGGAGATAAAGTCAGAGAGGCCAGATTGAGGTGGTTTGGACATGTTCAGAGGAGAGATGGTGAATAAATCGGTAGAAGGATGCTGAGGTTGGAACTGCCAGGCAGGAGGTCTAGAGGAAGACCAAAGAGGAGATTCATGGATGCAGTGAGAGAGGACATGAAGTTAGTTGGTGTGAGAGAAGAGGATGCAGAGGATAGGGTTAGATGGAGGCAGATGATTCGCTGTGGTGACCCCTGAAAGGGAACAGCCGAAAGACGAAGAAGAAGTAGGTGGACATATTTTTGAGCACAGTGTTGAATTTACTTATAATATCTATTTAACTGGATTTTACTACTATTTTGTCCAACAAATATAAACAATCAAGTCGAGGAAACTTAATATTTTGATTTCTTTATTCAATGGTTTCACATCTACACAATCTATACAATAAATCTCAATTATCAAGCTACAAGGAAACAAACAGACTTGTTCATACTGTAAGTGATTGGATAAGCACTTACATATAAAATGTCTTATTTATTTGCATCCTGTAACTGATTAAAATAAACATTTGCAGAATTAACTAATTTAAACCATAACTAATTGGCTTTAAATCACATAATGAAGATGTTTTTGTACTTTTCTATAGTATGTTAGAGAAAGATTAATTATGGAAAAGATAATAAAGTAAGCAAGCCAGCATAACTCCATAAAAAAAAAAAAAATAAAAAAAAAAAATATATATATATATATATACATATATATACTGTATAGGAGTTTCTTTTTTAAGGTACTTTATGGCTATTATTTGGTAATAAATTAAGAATACATTTTCTTTGTTTATGTTATGTGAAACCCTTTTATTTTCAACTCAATTAACTTAATTAAACTAATTTAACTGTTCTGTTATGTCCAAAATTATATATTCTAATTGGCATACATTTTTATTGGCATAATTCAGTTCCCTCCTTCAGAAACTCCCCTGCCATTTACACACCGTTGTAGGACTGGAAAGCTTTGTGGCGTTTAGTTTGCGCTAACAAATATAAATCAGCTGTGCTGGTGATTTGTGAATGATTGACATTCAGTACGCGAGTACTGTATGAAGGCAATCAGTTTCCAAAATGTCAAGCAGTTCAGTTCAGTGTGGCTCATGCAAAGATTTACATAAAGATTTACTTAACGATTCATAAATGATCCACATTGTTTACACACAGAATGGGTGAATGAACCCAAATCACATACTGTAGGAAGTATTCCATAGAGTCACCTCATATAATAAATATGTTTAAGGTGAACCAAACAGGATACTATAGAAACGTTTTGATAAAAATGTTCCAGTGTGTTTTGGATTGTCTGCTGTTGTATATACAGCATGTAACAGGGGAAATAATGAAATATCAGGCCACAGTTCATTTATAGTATAAATTGGGATGAAGAGTCTTAGTCAGACAAATAATGAAGAATCCAAGGGTCACTATAAGTGAGATTCTGATTTCCTTTGTGGAGATGGGAGAGTCTTAGTGAAGGACAACCATCACTCCAGCACTCCTCCAATCAGGCCTCTACAGTAGAGTGGCCAGACAGAAGCCATTCCTCACCAAAAAAGCCCCTGAAGGACTTTCGGACCATGGGAAGCAAAATCATCTGTTCTGATGGCACAAAGACTGAACAATTTGGAATCAGGAAATCAGGAACTGCGGATTAGTTTATTAAAACCATCCCTACAATCGAACACTACAATAGAATCATGCTGAGGGTTAATGAAGATTTTTCTGCGACCAGGCCTGGGAGTCAGTGTAAAAAGAAAAATAAATGCAGAAAAATAAAGAGCTATCCTGAGTGAAAACGTTCTCCTGAATGGTCTGGATCTCAGGCTGGAGCAGAGGGTTACATTTCAACAAGACAACAACCCAAAGAACACAGTTGTGGCTTCAGAACAGCCCTGTGAAGGTCCTGGAGTGGCCCTGCTAGAGACTGTACTGTAGCTGAACCCAACAGAGCATCACTGGAGAGACCTGAACATGGATGTGTCCATGCAACCTAGTTGATCTAGAACAATTCTGCCAAGAAGAACAGAAGAAACGTCCAAAAGAAAGGTATACCAAGCTTGTAGCCTCATTCACAAGCAGACTTGAGGCTACACTGCTGCCAAAGCTGCTCTAACCAAGTTAGGGGTCTAAATGCTTATGTGAATGGGATATAGCCATATACATTTTTTTATTTATTTAAACAAAACCCTATAAACATCTGTGTTTCGGTTGTAATTTGTGGCATACAGTAGTGTATGTGGAATGCCGAGAGAAGAAGGATTTTATTCCATTTTATGATAAATGTGAAACATACCGCGGTACCTCGGTATAAGAACTTTAGAATTTTCACCTTAAGAACTAAAATTTACGGCATTAGAAGCATTTTCTGCATACGAGTGACTGAACTGAGCCAAATCAAGCCAAACCGGCCACCCGCTTGACCTGGAGCCATTCAAAACTTGTGTGCGTCAATAAAAAGTCAAGCAAAGCATGTTAAATTCATCTTTTTATATAGGAAAATGCGTTTCGCAATCTGAAATTTCGTCTTGTGAGCTCATCTCGGAACGGATTTAATTCATATTCCGAGGTTTCACTGTATAACAATGTTGAAAAAAAACTAAGGCATGTTTAATCCGACATATAGTTATTTATAAAGAATATAACATCCCTCTCCTGTGTGTGTGTGTGTGTGTGTTTCCGTGTTTGTCTCCATGTCTCCTGTCTTTCAGCCAACACTTTATTAAACCACTATCTTCACTCTGCCATAGTTGCCTGATCGCTCCGTGTTAGAGATAACTTTGTGTCTAGTGGATACTAATGGAGTGGCTGAATGCTTCTGTATGTCAGTATTCATCACGTTCCTTTCACTGATTTTTGTCTACAGCCCTGTAAAGGCAGGCTCAATGTTTTTCTGTTCTCATGCAGAGCAACACTGAAAGAAGAGATGTGCTCTCACACTGCAATATCCCAGCAGCCACCGTGAGATCCTGTCAGCGTCTTAACACATTCACCACCACTATCCCCCATCTCGCTCTCTCTCGCTCTCTCTCGCTCTCTCTCTCTCACTCCTTCTCTCGCTACCTTCTAATAAAATCCTGTATCCTGCCCTCCTCTCGCCTCGTCAGGCCGCTGACTGACTCACTTGCTACAGCCACACACAGGCAGCCATTTTAAAACCCAAGATGGCACAGAGGAACGTACAGGAAACACCACACATCAAACATACTGTACAGACATGCAATCCAAAATAGATTGGGGTAATGGATAACACAATATGTCGAAAATGATCAAGAACAGTACATATTGCACTTTAGAAAAACATCACCTTTAAGCCCAAGTCATTCACACTTCAATGAAACGAACAAGGACAAAGGAAAGTAGATTTCCAAAAATGTATTTTATGGTCAAAATTCAATATGTGCTGCAACACGAACCTGAACATCAGCAGTGAAAATGCTTCTTACGCCCCTTTCTATCTACTTGATGGAGACAGGAAATGATGAACACTCATCTATCACTATTTAATGCAACTCAGTGCTGCGAGCATAAAAAAGCACCCCATTAGCACAGGACTGGGCTTTAAATCAGTGGTAGTTGTAATTAACATATGCTCCTATCAGTGCCTTTCGGGCAGTGATTCAGCAATTGATTAATTTTTTTTTTTAGACATAAATGTGAACCATGGAGAAAAAAAAAACAACCCCAGGAAAAAGAAAAAAAAAAACAAGGCAAAAGAATGAAAATGCTCATGCATCACTGTGCTATTGTGCCCGTGAACATATTGCGTATTAATGGGCGCTGATTTGAATCACAGGATCCAGTGCAGAGTTGCTGTATTTGTATTCGTGGCAACGCTTGAAAACGGATGTCAAAATCTCCTAATTGACTAAATATAATGACTGTACTGGTCCACCTCTCCAACATATGATTACATGTCAATCTACCCACACTATCCCGTCCTTGAGTTAGTAAACGCCGAGCTACTGTATAAACACCGACTGGGGAGCACGGACAGACAATGTTGGCAAGCGGAAATCTTAATTGTCAGTATGTAAGAAAAGAAGAGTGGGTTGAGACGGCAGGGATGGAGACGCAACTGCTCATTTCCCGCGAGTCTGTTTTGTGCCCGTCTCTCATCCCTCGGATCAAAGAGGAGAATTTAACAGCGTGCCTGGTGTTCGCACAGCGGCGGGACGGAGGGAGAGGAGGACAGCTTCACAACGAGCAAAACCCGAGCGCAGCTCATCAAAGTGCTCCTGTACAGCACGTTACATTGAAGCGGAACCACTTCGCCACGACACCTTGTTTATTCTTTAGCTTGCTTTCACACCAGAAAAACACCACCTCATATACACACACAATGCTGGATCCCTTTCTCCAACGCCAACACACTCCATCACAACCCCTTAGAAGGAGAGGGAAAAAAAAAAGAAAGAAAGTGAGAGAGAAAGTGAAGAAGAGAAAAAAAGGACTATTGGAATGGAAATGGGAGCGTGTAGGTAGGCGAAAGGACAAAAAGGACGATGCAGTGAAAGCAATCCTGTCCCCAGATGGAGAAGAACCTTATGCTTGCCTCAGCCTCCTCGATCTAGTCTCACATCCCAACATACACACACACACACAAACACTACCTCAGGTGGGGCTTTATGAATAACCCCATCATCCATTAAAACACACACACACACACACACACACACACACACACACACACACACACACACACACACACACACACACACACCAAAATGAGCTGAGGGAAAAGTGCTGCCACTCGCTGATAAGCCCCACCACCTTCTTTTGCAATTAATCTACATAATTCTGTGTCTTTCAAATATCAAGTCGTTCCTTTCACGCCTCAGCTGTTTACTTACTTTCACACTGACGTTCAAGTAGAAGAGCTGACGCTCCTCGAACGCCTCTCTTTTCCCGCACCGTCATTCCTTCTCGCTTCGTTCGTTACTCGAATCTCTTATCTACAGTATACAATCGGAATGAAATTCGTATGGCGGGACATGGCTGTGATATGTGCACTCTATTTACAGTACCCACCACACACACTCACACACCTACACAGGCTTCGGAGGTGACTGCTGGCTGCGACAACACACGCTCCACTGAATACCTCACACGCGGCTATGGTGCTGTCACTTATCTTCTCCTGCATGGCCGCTCCGCCAACAAAACACTTCACTCTCCCTCCGACGAAGCTCCATATCACCTTTCACACGGAACCCGAGCCAACCCCCCGAGTCACGCATTTACGGAGAAAATCATTCGCGAAAAACATCAGCGTGTGTGATTGGGTGAAGATGTGATCCGCGCGAGTTCCAGAATGAAGGCTAAGTCTGACATTAATCTCGCTCGAATTCTACTTGTCGCTGCACAGAGACTGTTTTTTTTTCTGATGTCGAGGGGGAAAAAAAAGAAATCAAAGTTATTTCTCGCAGCACGGCTTGAACAGTATCAAATAACACAGCAAATGTAATTCACCCTTCGCGGTTCATGGCAGAATTGTTCTCTCAAATATTGGTGTATTTGTAATGGAAAAGCCATTATCTCGATCCGAGCCCCAAGGCTAGTCTTTACTACGCACACAAGAGCGAAAAAGGCCATTTTTAATGACATCCACCATGAGTAACGCTCGCCATGGAAATCTCAACAGATGTCATTCCCTCAGCAGCAGTAATCACAGCCATGTCAACTGTGGAGCCTGACACTGTGTCAGCTTTCCAGTCAAATATCACTCACGGACAGCAATATAAACAGAGAAACTTTCAGCTTACAGCATCATCAATTACGGTTAAGATGTGACACGCGGCGAACAAATAATAAGTACTATTAGAAATGACTTTTTCCTATTCCAAGCCTCTAGATGTCTTTGTGCTGTGCTGTTCGGCTGTTTATTATTATTTGTGTTCTGGCCATCCATCAACGAAAGAGAGAATATATATCAGTCTTTTTCCAAAAAAAAAAAACTTTAAGAACTGTAATATCCATACATCAATGCCAATGTAGCAAACGACAAAACAAAACATCTAAATGTCCCCCCAAAATGGCCAAGCAAAATATTTATCATTAGATCTGTCGATGGAGTCGAGAGTCATCTGTCAAATCGGAGAGCTCCAGTAGTCACTAGCACTGCTGCTCCACACGCAGGGGACTGTGGGTGCACACATTGAGCTTTAACATATTAATAAGGATTTTTCTTTATTTTTCACCAAATTCCTAAATATACAGAGGGGCCCAAAAAAATTATACACACTTCAACAGTTTGCTATTTTCTTTTTTAAACTCGAATTGACTAATGGCGGCAATGTCTAGTACTATGTTTCTATGATGCTACTGGCCATGTCCACACGTAGCTGGGTATTTTTAAAAACTGAGACTTAAAAGAATAAAATAATTCTGTCCACATGACCTACCTTTTAAAAATATTTTTCTCCAAATTTAACCGTTAAGTGCTGTTAGGAACATCCGTAATCAACAGGGGGCCAATCAAAAGCCTAGACAAAATGTCATTACCGGTTGCGCTTTGTAGACGTCTTTGTAGAGTTTCATACTGTATGTAGGAGCAGTGAGCTTCTAGTACATTCAGGTACATTCAGTAACTGTGCGTGTATGACTAGCACAGTCACTAGTTTACAGTACTGAAATCCACTATTGCACAAAATATCCTCATCCACATCCTCATCCACAAAGCTGATGTGAAATCAAGGAGACTGGCACACAGGCATTGACATCATCGGCATATGAGGTGACGTTACAACAAGCCAGTATCTCCATTTCGCTTGTCCACAGAGTTTTGGAAAATCTTCACTTTGGATGGAGTTTTCCAAATGCTCCGCTTTCAACGACCAAAACTGCGTGTGAACAAAAAGCCAAAACTGCAGATAAAAATCTCAGTTTTTAAAAATTCCCGGCTATATGTGGACATGGCCTGTACTGTATATATACTCAGCAAAAAAAGAAACTTCCCTTTTTCAGAACTGTGTATTTGAACAATAATGTTGTAAAAGTCCAAATAACTTTACAGATCTTCATTGTAAAGGGTTTAAACAATGTTTTCCATGCATGTTCAATTAACCATAATCAATTAATTAACATGCGCCTGTGGAATGGTCGTTAAGACCTTAACAGCTTACAGAAAGTAGGCATTTAAGGTCACAGTTCTAAAAACGCAGGACACTAAAGAGACTTGTCTACCGACTGTGAAAAACACCCAAAGAAAGATGCCCAGGGTCCCTGCTCATCTGCGTGAACGTGCATTAGGCATGCTGCAGGGAGGCATGAGGACTGCTGATGTGGCTAGGGCAATAAATCGCCATGTCCGCACTGTGAGACGCCTAAGACGGCGCTACAGGGTGACATGAAGGACAGCTGATCATCCTCGCAGTGGAAGACCACGTGTAACAACACCTGCACAGGATGGGTACATCCGAATATCACACCTGCGTGACAGGTACAGGATGGCCACAACAACTGCCCGAGTCACACCAGGAACACACAATCCCTCCATCTCACAGCAAGAACTGACAAATCTGGTCCAGTCCATGAGGAGGAGATGCACTGCAGTACTTCAAGCAGCTGGTGGCCACCAGATACTGACTGGTACTGACTGATTTTGAGCCTCCCTTCATTCAGGGACAGGGAGTTTATGTCTTATGGTGTTGACTCTTTTAGTGTTCATACAAATATTTACACATTAAGGTTACTGAAAGTAAAAACAGTTGAAAGTCAGAGGACGTTTCTTTTTTTGCTGAGTATATACTGTATATATAAAACAGAAATAAAAACAAAACATGACTTACATGAAACCGTAAGGTAGCTACTGTAAAAACATTGCTAATGGAATATTCTAATAAATGTGACTTCATTTATTGTAATTAAATATTAAGTCTTACCCCAGAAGTATAAACTCATTTGTAAATTATACTGTACCAAGAAATGCCTTAAATAAATATACATCCTACTATTTCATTTACATCTTGTCTAAAATTTACATGCACCCTTTTCTTGATACTGGCTAAAAAGCAGACATCTGTTACTTGCGCAAGTCTTGGATCTTGGTTGTCTGCCAAATGTAGTGCTTTGTGTAAATACCCGACCAGGCAAACTTTCTCTGCAAACACTGATCAGTTAACATTAGACCGACCTGCCTATTATTGCAGCTTTGACCTTTGAAGGCTTGGACTCCACAAGACTCAAGCAGAAGAGCTCCAGGTTTCTCAGCAGAACATCGCCCAAAGCATTACATTACCCTGCTTGTCTTCTTTCCACACTGTATCTTTACGCTATTTCCTCCCATGATGTGAAAAAGTGATTCATCAGACAAGGCAATTTTCATTCACTGTTAAATGGTCCAGGTCTGTAGGCACCAGGCTGTAGATGAGATCATCACGGGGACCCTGACCGGTCTGCAGCTAAGCGTAGACAGTACACTGAAAAGCACTGTTCGTTCTGAGAACTCGATATCATAGACAACATTAACCTTTTAGACAGTTTGTGCTATAGTAGCTCTTGTGGGATCGATACAGACAGGCTAGTCTACTGTAGGACTCCCTCACGCATCAGTGAACCTTGGATGCCCATAACCATGTTGCTAGTTCACTAACTGTCCTTCTTTTTTTACCCCTTTTGGTACTGTAGGTACTAACATCTGTATACTGGCAACATTCCACAAGACCTGCATTTGCCTAATCTAATTCACTTAGATCCTTAAACTTTACTATTATTTTGGCTTCCAGTGCATCAACACTGAAAGCGGACCGTTCACTAGCTGCCTGATACTGTATATCCCGAGGATAATCAATGCTATTCACTTTGGTTGTAATGGTTGTAATGTTATGGCTGATGAAATTTTCAATATAAGAATAAACTAAATTTTTCGAATTACTCATGGTGAGTGGGTAAAGGGTAACTCTTGGGTAAATGGTAAAGATCCACAGCTCAGAGGGTACATGAGGTACAGTATGGCTGTCCTAAACCGTTTATCCAAGAGTTACCCCTTACCCACCCACAAGGATGCCTGCCCTAAAGCTAAATTATCAGATTTCACTACTATAGCAGCCATTTATTTATTATTGTTATTTATTATAATTTTTTTTTTACAAAATATCTATTTGATTCATTCATTCATTCATTCATTCATTCATTCATTTTCTATACCGCTTAATCCTGTGTTCAGGGTCGCGGGGGACCTGGAGCCTATCCCAGGAGACTTCGGGCACTAGGTGGGGTACACCCTGGACAGGGTGCCAATCCATCGCAGGGCACACACACACTCACACACTCACACACCCAATCACACACTACGGGCAATTTAGGAACACCAATTAGCCTAACCTGCATATCTTTGGACTGTGGGAGGAAATCGGAGTACCCGGAGGAAACCGGGAAAACTTTTTTTATTTTTAACAATATTTAGTTCCAGTACACTATTTTGATCATTTAAGGGATATCTCAAAAGAGAAAGTAGTAGGATCGCACCCGGGATGTTTGTCTATGTGAAAGGAAAGGGAGGCCAATTCCACTAACAGCACCTGAGCTACATTTACATTTAGGCATTTGGCAGATGCTCTTATCCAGAGCAACTTACATTTTTATCTCATTACACATCTGGGCAGTTAAGGGCCTTGCTCAAGGGCCCAACAGTGGCAACTTGGTGTTTGTGGGGTTTGAAACTGGGATTTTCCAAACCGTAGTCCAATGCCTTAACCAGAGGTGGAAAGTAACGAATTACATTTACTCGCGTTACTGTAATTGAGTAGCTTTTTTGTGTATTTCTACTTTTTAAAGTAGTTTTAAAAATCTGTAATTTTACTTTTACTCAAGTACGTTTTGTTTGAAGTATTGTAATTCGCTACATTTTAAATCATATTCGCTACTGAGTAAAAAATAAATGAATGAAAATGCTAAAAAAAAAAAAACATATTATGCTTTATAAATGCTCCGTTGCGCCGCGTGTGTGTATCATGTCCTGGTCGCGCGCCGCTCCAGACTCCACTTCAGGTTTTCTAACTGTCTCCACATCGGCAGCTACCTGACATTCCACACGGTCGCTTCCGTCCTGACAGTGACGTCATCGACTAGCGCGATATAAACCGGAGAGAGACGCGGGAAAGATGAAAGAGGTTGTGATTTTGGCGTTTTGGTATTTGGTTGTGTATTCTGGTTTTGACTTTTTGCCTCCAATTGACTTTGATTATTGCTTTGTCCCTTTGGTTTGGTTGGTCTTTGTATATATTTGTAGATAATTTCATTGTTTTTGGTTTAGGAAGTATTTTTGTTTGTGTGTGTGTGTGTGTTTTTTTTTTTTTTTTGCATGTAATCTAGCTACTAAATATAAATACCATTTTGTTTATTATTTTGGCCTCGGTCCAACCTGAATCTGATCCTCCTCCTGGTGTGTGTGTGTGTGTGTGTGTGTGTGTGTGTGTGTGTGTGTGTGTGTGTGTGTATACAAACCTCATTATTTCATCAGTTAATGATTGGATCTAGTTCTTTCTGCCATATACCACCATTTCCATACAGTTTAAAATAGAACCCTGAACCATTCTTTTGCTGTATGGCCCTAGACTGGGACGTAACACCATATTTAAGAGACCACTTTGATTTTCAAGCACAAGAAAGACAACAGCTTTATTATGCAAAGGTGTTCCTTCAGTTAAAAACAACTAGTTTGAGATTTATATCTGCTCATCTTTTTTGAACTACGCTAGAATGCGTAAAATAAAAAAGTAACTCGGTAACTTTTACTCTGAGTAAATTTTTTAATGAGCTACTTTTTACTTTTACTTGAGTAGATTTTTATTATGGTAACTTTACTTGTACTTAAGTAAAATTTCACTGAAGTAACAGTACTTGTACTGTACTTGAGTACAAAATTTTATTACTCTTTCCACCTCTGGCCTTAACCACTGAGCTACCCCTGGCTATTTATTTCTGCTAGGGGAGTAAAAATAAGTACAATATTTCTTGTACATAATAGCAATATTACAGTTGCAGTCATACATGGGTATACTAACTACTGACACCTTGGTAAGGTTTTTTAACATGGTGCAGACTTTTCCATGCCTCTATACCCATAAAACAACCCCCTCATTGTGCTTCCTTATAGTTCCTAATAGTTCTTATAGTTCAGAAGAATATAAATACAGTACAAACAACTTGTGTCTGCTAGACCCTTTTGGTAAACTGGGAAAATGCTAATGTATTTCCTATCATTTGCCTGTCTCTGGGTCTCTAAGTGACTTACATGTTAATGACTGGTTCTTTTGATGTACAGGATGTACGTGACACAGGGCATCTGGACAAAAGCCTAAATATGCTCTCTTTGCTGATATTAAACAGAGATCTTTAGACATCATGCGTGTGCATGTATTTGTCTGTTGTTCGGGCTCAGCCCGCAAGCATACAGATGTGCGGGGGACACTCACTCACTCATCTATACCGCTTTATCCTGTATACCCTGGACAGGGTGCCAATCCATCACAGGGCACACACACACTACGGGCAATTTGGAAACACCAATTAGCCTAATCCGCATCGCTTTGGACCGTGGGAGGAAACCAGAGTACCCGGAGGAAAGCCACCAAGCACGGGGAGAATATGCAAACTCCATGCACATAGAGACGGGAATCGAACCCGGACCCTGGAGATGCAAGGCGACAGTGTTAACCACTACACCAAAAACTTCTTAAAATCATTTGGCTTCTTAAACCTAAGTACCTCATCAGTAGGTCACTAAAGCGGATCATCTGATCCACACACAACAAAAAGTTTTACGCCAGGTGCAACCCTCCCATTTCATCCAGTCTTGAGACCAGCACTATATGCAGTGGCTATGAATCAAACCCAGGCCTTTTGCATGGAAGGTGAGAAACCTACCACAAAGACGGCAATGCAATACCCATTTGAAACATAGCTGAACATGTAAATTGTCTGGTATTTCCCTAAATAGCAAAAAATAAGCTCTTGTGCTAAGTAACAGACTTTCTGTACTTTTAGGAGAAAATTGCAAAAAAACAAAACATTCTTGTTTAGCAGCCCTAAAGTGAGCAACATGATACCACTAAGAGAAAGGCAGTAAGAAAAAGATAGAAAGATAAAGAAAAAGACAGTGAAGGTGTGAACACTTGATGAGGAAGGAGAAGGTAATGATGGCCACACAGCAGGCCTACAGACTGTGATGTGACTGACACACTTCCTCCATTATCGAGCTCTGCAGGCACCGATCCACAGCTCGGCTCTAGTGAGAGTGAGTCACCCAGCCCCACGGCCCAAATTGGCACTCTCTTTGAAAGGGATGAGACGGGAGTGCTGAGCCATTCTCATGGAGGAATGGAAAAGAGATTATATTTGAGCTGTCTAGTGAAGAACTCGTCTCTGAATGAGGAGACAGTTTATGAGAATTCAAACACTCTTCTGTCTCATCATATCAACATAAGGATGTAATAAGCACAGGTAATTGAAAACATTATAAGAAAGTTCAGGCGCAAGAGTAAGCACAATGCATAAGGAAGTAAGAATCAGCAATGTGAGATAGACAAGTAGACAAGAGGATGGGCCAAGGGCAGAAAAGCAGAGCGAGTACCACCCATCCTACATGCCTTCCTTCATGCTGGTAATTTACAGGAACGTCATTAGATGAGATAGCCGGACATAAAGCATCACTGAATCAATCTCGCCAAGCTGTCGCCAGCCTGGTAAACACTGCGGACGCTTGCGGACGCTCCCTATTATGCTGGGGATTAATGGTGTTGACAGAGTATTAACTCATACTGAAAGGTAAACAGGAGCTCTTTGGAGAAAGGCAAAGGCCGACACTGAGCCAGAGACCATGAGGATAAATCCTATCACCAATCTGGACCAATGGAGAGAAATGAAACAGAAAGAGAAAAGACATGAAGGAGAACCAAGAGCCTGAGGGGAGATTAAGGGGTAACTCTCTGTTAGGACCAATGTACTGATTAAACTAGAGGAAAAGTCTATTCATTTTAATATTAGAATATGTATGATACCAAATTGTTCTTCCGGTATCAGCATTCCTTGTTTTTACTGTAGATATATTTTTTTACTACGGCTTGACGTACAGTACATACCGTATGTCAGCGCCAAACCCCATTTTCGAAACCGCTCATGAAAGCATTTTCAGCAGGAACCACATCTAATAACGGTATGCAATTTTAAACACATTTTCTCTTTAGTAATTGCTTAAAGAGAAATTATTCCTGATCTGCCTCTGAACTGCCTGTGTTGTTCGCAAACTACTTGGTGTGTGGAACAAGAGATGCTAACTCACCCGCTACATAGTGCTAGCTTTTAATTTTACATTATGTAGGATTCAGCCCTAAAACTTTTAGTTAGGTATTAAGTAGGGCTGCAACAACTAATCAATAAAATCGATAATTATCGAGAATGAAATTTGTTGTCAACGAATGCCGTTATCGATTAGTTGGGCTGCTCACGTTATTGAGGAGCGCGACCACAAGATGTGCAAATACACACAGACACACAGAGATACACAGTCGCTCGCGCAATGGAGTTTACACGAATGTTTGCAGGAAAAAGCGCGCGCCCCATGTCCTCCAAGGTATGGGAGAAATTTACATTAAATGCCTCTTATCGGGCGTTAAAATCGAGCGTTTTCTGCTGTTCGTAGTGTCCGGTGAGCGCGGATGAAGTGCCGAGGGTTTTCTACACATACTGTAGGAGTCAGTGAGAGTTCACATGGGCTTTGGTGACGTGCGTCATTCCGGCTGCGCGGTTATACGGTGTCAAAAAAACGTTGCATGCAGCTTTTTCTTGGCGTTCAAATCCCAACAAACGCAAGGAACTTCTAGTTCGTTTTCTCCACGTTCATTTTACACTTCGGAGGACCGGATATATCCCAGGATCCTACACGCTATACACAGGGAAATGCGGGAAAAGGGCAAAATAAACAGTGAGTGAACCCAGTAGCGGCGAGTTTTTTCTCTCTCCCTACGTCGCCGTATTACGAGAATGTCTAGTATAGCAAAATGGTCTATATATTTATTTCTATTTTTTTTTTATTGAGACAAAAAAAAAGGATAAAATACATACGAGAGGATCGAAATAAACCGTGTAACCCGTGAAAAGGATGTAGTAGACACTTCAATTAAAAATAATATCATAATCTAGGGCGGCACGGTGGTGTAGTGGTTAGCACTGTCGCCTTGCACCGCCAGGGTCCGGGTTCGATTCCCCGGCCAGGCTCGATTCCCGTCTCTGTGTGCATGGAGTTTGCATGTTCTCCCCGTGCTTGGTGGGTTTCCTCTGGGTACTCCGGTTTCCTCCCACAATCCAAAGACATGTAGGTTAGGTTAATTGACATTCCAAATTGCCCGTAGTGTGTGAATGAGTGTGTGTATGTGAGTATGTGTGTGTGCCCTGCGATGGATTGGCACCCTGTCCAGGGTGTACCCCGCCTTGTGCCCTAAGTTTCCTGGGATAGGCTCCAGGCCCCCGCGACCCTGTATATAAGGATAAAGCGGTACAGAAAATGAATGAATGAATGAATGAATCATAATCTAGAAGTCTATTCTTATTATTAAGTCGAATTAATTTAAGAGAATTTAGAATTGAGGTCATTCTTAACAACTGAATGTCAGTGTATTTATATATACACACACAGTATATACACACTGTCAACTTGCCATCTGCAATTATTGTTAAAAACAAAAATGTTGATTTACATAAAATAAGGTTTAAATGTCAAAATTAAAGATAATTAAACTGTATGTGGCTATTGCATTTTTTAAAGTTTACTTTTATACATAAATAATAACCTTATTTATGGTTTTATATAGTTAAGCAAAACATCAAATTAAAGCATCTAGCTTTTATCCAATTAATCGAGATATATTATATGCAGATGGCATATAAGTTGACAGTGTTTTGACTGTATATATATATATATATATATATATATATATACACAGTGTTTTATATATAAACACTGTCAACTTGCCATCTGCAATTATTGTTAAAAACAAAACAAATGTTGGTATGGTTTTATATATAATTATAAGCAAAACATCAAATTAAAGAAGCGTTCAGCTTTTATCCGACTAATCGATTAATCGATACAATAATCGGCCAACTAATCGATTGTCAAAATAATCGTTAGTTGCAGCCCTAGTATTAATTAGAAAGCTTGAAATTCAGTATTACAGTAGTTAACGTTACCTGAACATCATTGTATGAAAGCACAGCATGTTCCCTACCACTGAAGCACTAACGCTAGCAAATCCAGGAGGAATCGCATATTCATACATCATTTAAGGTATCATGTTATGACAAATCAAACTTCTACAGTATGAATTAAGTTACACCATAAGATACTGCATATGAGAATAATCAGCAGATGCGATCAGTTGCTAGGTTACTCTTTTATCTGTGTGATAAAGCATCAAATAATCCAGTAGGTAATCATCAGGAAATCTTTGCCTCTTTTTTTTGTGCCTCCGAAAATATACAGTATCCTAACGCCAGTTAATGGTAGTCCAGGCATCCGCTGATTGGGTTAACATCATGGTAGTTATTTTTCTGGAAATGGTATATAATCTATATCATCCAATTATTGCCCTCTGGTTCAGCACTCGAATTCTCAATTCCACCAGATGAAAAAAAAACAAAAAACAATGTAATTTAATAATAAATTACATTGAGATGTAGAAGTCAAGTGAACCCAAATGTAATAATGCATGTCACTTCTTTGTTTCACTTCTCTAGTTGTTTTTCTGATTCGCTGCTTAAAAATGTACAGAAAAGACCATGTTTGACAGAAAGGTGAACTATCCTCACCATTACATAAAGAAACCACAAAGACTTACCTGATGGTGGAAATACAACAGGATGTGCTTCATGAAGTTGAAATATACAGTATTCTGTACAGTATATTGTATATACACATTAAATTAGAGGTTATAATGTTTAATATTATATTCCCTGGCTCCATAAAAATGCATAATTTGGATCATTGAATTATTTTTTTATAAAAATCTGATTTGGGCATCATAATGGGTCCCAACCCGATGTTGAGCTATTATATGAATGATATATTTTGTATATTTCACTGTATATGACTACTGGATATTATTATCTGTTGTTTTCAAGCATGTTGTTTCTTATGCAAATGTGAAACTGTAACCTACCAGTCAAGCCAAAAGGGAATTTCCTTATAGATGACCACTGCTTGATATGTAAGCCACTAAAGTAGAGTAGATGTATGACTTATATGAATAAGGCTACGAATAGCAGAAAACCTCACTCTTTCTGTGTTGTTTAATATGGTAAGCCATTGCTTCTCTCCACGGTGATCTCTCTGGACATGGCCAAGGTCACAGGGCCTGCTCAGCATGCAGAACCTAGTCGAACATCCACACAGCTCTCTCCAACTTGCTGTCCAGCTGTCAGGGCTCTTCTGCAGGAGAGCTGCCTCAAAGGTCATTCAGAACCATCTCCACCACTCACACACAAACAAATCCCACTACACACACATACTGCTCGAGAGCATAGCTGAACATCCATTGTGATTGGCATGTGAGGCCAGGCTCTGTGTCAAGGAAGGCTAGTGAATGCTTCAGGGACACCAATCTTATCCAACTGCTGTCGCTATACTTCCCTTTCTGAAAATAACTGTTCACACACACACACACACATACACACACAGATACAGATATAGCTCTTGTGTTGAAAGCGATAGCTGACCCTTGAAAAGCATAAACACATTTCTAAGGCCAGGCTGGTTTCTACACAGTCGCTGAGTCATTGCTCACCTTGCATAAGCCAGGTGTGATGATAGTGAGTGTGTGATATCTCCAGCTCAGTTGCCATGGAGCATAATGAGGTAAGAAGCTATAGCACTGAACGACTGGAATGTTCCACAGGCAGGATTGATGAAACTACTTTAATTACTGGCTCTTCTCCAGAGACTTGCATATTCAAGACAACAAACCCACACTGAAACGTCCACACGACTTAAGTAAGTCTTGCTCTGCATGAGGTAAATAATCTCTAACTAATACAACGGTTAGCACTAAAGACAAGCACTACACGATCCAGCTTCCAAACTGATACCGTACTGTATATAATATGTGCATTCTTCATCCCGGTTTGCTGGGAAAAAACCCAGGGTATTAACCTTAACCCCAACCTCCTCACTTTCTTTCCAAATGAGACAATATGCAGTGGAGCTGCTGTGGGAGCTGACACTTATTAGTCAGTTTGGCTTGATTTTGCACTGCAGATAATGAAAGCAACAAATGATAATAATGAAAAAAAAGGAAGAAAGAAAAACAAAAGTTGACTAAGGGGGACGCAGGGCTTAGGTTTGTACTTAACTTTTAATGGTTAGAAAAATAGTGATGCCCCAGCATACGAACACCATTCTCATATTAAGAATTTAAATTTTTGGCATACGAGCGACCGTTCAAAAGTTGTTTGCGTCATTATAAAGCCAAGTGAAAAGAATTTACTTTTTTTTTTTTTGCGCGCGTTTTTTTTTTTTTTTTTTTTTGCGTATTTTGTGCAAGATTTAGTGAAAACATTGTAACATGGGTGGAGGTACAGTAGAACAAAATGGAGCCACTTTCAGTTGTGTTTTTAAAGCAGCCGGTGCCAAGAGGAATAAATGATATTTAATTATGGTTTACTTCATTTGTATGTCTTTTCTAAATGTTTCGACTGTTGTGAAATTGGTAATATTGGTAATATTTCTGGATGGCTGGAACGGATTATCTGCATTTACATTATTCCCTATGGGAAAATGTGTCTCACAATACAAAATGTCGCATTTAAGTACTCGCCTCGGAGCGGGTTTAAATTGGTATGCCAAGGTACCACTGTTAGTGATGGAATAAAAAAAAAGAGAGAAACCACAGGCAAAGAAACCAAGTAGTTGGTACTAATTAAACAATTATATAAACATTTTTATTTTGAAAAACTTAAACTTTTAACATTCAGAATTTCTTTTCTTTTTATGTTTATTGGTTCAAATTTAAACTTTAAAACTTTGTCTTCAGCAGCTTGCATCACTTGCAGTTGGGTGCAATTGCTTTCTCTCTGCACTTATTTTCAACTGAAACCAGACAGAGATCACCTTGCTTAGTCAAGGTGCTTTGTGCGATTTGTTTACACCTGCACCAATGAAGAAAATGCACCAATGCATACAGTATGTAAAAGCACCCTAAGGCTGCAAAGTCTTTAAAAAGGACCAATGTGAGTGATAATGACACTTTGTCACCAGAGAGTCCACAAAAACCACAACAGCAACCGAAGTCACCAGTGAGCTACTGAGCTACATAAACTAATTAGAAAGTGTTGCCTTAGGCTTATCTTCAAGGGAAAGTGTTCGAATATAATGAGAGGTTTAAAATCAGTAAACAGCACAAGAAAGAATCCCAGGCTTTGCTTCATGTATGTTAATCTGTACTATCTGGATTTTTCTTTCTCTCTTTGGATAACAGTATATTTTTGATCTCTCTGTATGTGTCTGTCCCTTAAGGTCGACTTGTGCATGAGGTGCCATTAATGGAAGAAATCAGCCACATTGCAATGTTCTGCACCACAAATCCCCTATATACCAGTGAAGTTATCCTTTGGTGAATTAGGATATCTTCTATTGTGTGAACGCGCATGCATTTATTCAATGTGCTCGCAGATATAAACACATATATCAAAGCATGGCAGTGCATTGCTTTTCTCAGATAAAGGGTTTAACACATGCAGAACGTTCTGGTGCAATAGACACACTTTCCTGTCTCGTCACGTTCAGGTCACATTCAAGCGCGCCGAGCGAAGAGGCTTTTATCTCTGTTAGCTCACCATCCTCTCTAGAGCAGAAGTATCGTTCTTTTTTCTTTTTCTCCACAAACACACACACACAAACACACACACACTCACCCATTCGCCTTTACTTAATGGACTCCGCTGGGTGCGGCACAATCTGGTCAGAGACACGGGTGAGCCAATAGAAAGAGCAGATTATCATCAAGATCTGTTTGTATTAGCCGCAAAGATTTCATTAACTGCACAGGGACGGGCGTTAAACTGTGAGCCGAATGTTTATGTACAGGAGCAGATGATTGTAGGCAAGATAGCAGCCATAAGAATGTGTCGGAAATAAACCCAGCGCCTAATTATGCCTTGGCGGCACGGAGACATCCTTCTCCTCCTGCACCTGTAGTAATAGCTGTGAATACGAAATACCTGCTTGTTAACTGACTTATCTGATTTCCTTCAGCCGGGTTTAGTTGACATTCTTTAGATCAATACCAGTGACTGGTTCTTGAGATGTGTTTGTCAATTAATACCGAAATCAATTACAGTACATGCTTTATCCCAAAAAAGCACACCCCACAAAAGCCGACAAACTCCTTCCGGATTTGTTGGCAGCTGGATTTACGTGTCACTTGCACAGATCATCACTCTTTTCTTGGCAAGGATGTTGGAGCTTCAAGCAGCCATTAAAGACTTAAGTAGGCACAGGAGATGAAAACTGAGCGTGATTTTGTTTATACTCATTGCTGAATTCTCTGTATTTTCATAGCAAGAGACATATTTGGACATATTTGGAGTTTTCTGAGCTCTGCATCTTTAGCTTTTGAAGCCATATTTATGCTTTTGGAGGCGATGCAGCATTTAAATGGTCTCATTTCCCCTGCTATGCATCTGCTTATACTTAAATTACACTACTTTGTACATGTACTCTCTAAACATTTAGGCTACATACACAATACCAGCCTGAGGGGGACTCAAATCTGATCATTTTAGGGCTGTTTTGCAGATCATATCTGAGTCATATGTGGACTTAAATGAGAACGGAAAATTGGAAATCATGGACTTTTTGCCTCTGCGCATGCGTAGGACACTGACGTCATGTGTCAGCACCGGCAGCGCAGGGACTTTATTTCAACAATGGAGCACAGCGGAGAAAGAAAAATGAAATTGTGATTGAGTAGATATTTGAGGCAATGAGTCTGTCCAAGCTCAACTGGAGGGAGCCGACAGAAATAAAGCAGTGTTTGGAGCACATTCACTGAGCAAAGTGATGTATCGATGTGTGCGTGCATTCTCGACGGACACACTCACTTTAGAGTCAGATAAAAGTCACTTGTAATTATGAATGTGAACTATCAGGACATGCAAATCCCTTCTGACCAACAAAAATTGCAAATAAAAAAATGTGGCTTGGAATGTCACACTACAGACTTCTCCTCTCTTGTAAGTTCTTCTGCATTTGTTTCCTCTTTTGTGTCGTTTTTTATTTGCAAACTCCTCATCTTCTTCTTGTGTCTTCCCATTGTTTTTCTCACTCTCTCAAGCTGGAAACAACCCACACTTGGCTGCTACAAAAGTAATTTGGGCCATCTTCGAAAGCACCAGAGTTTCTATAGCAACTGTCTTCTCTTTTATTTTTATCCCATTTTCTCACAATTTGTTCACTGTTTCCACTCAAGAACTAACTCTCCCATCAAACAACAGCTAGCGAAGGCCCGCGTGCGCTTCCCACACGTCACATGAAACCATCCATTGTGTCTTTTCAAGGTGGTGTTCATGCTACATAATTGGGCAGCTGAACACACTAGGATGAAACTGTGGCCTCCCCTGATCAGTGGCTAGGGAGCATGGCAGACATCCATGGAATCTTGGACTCCTGGCCATGCAAACAAACGTTCCTACGGTACAGTATGTCCTATAGTTACAGTATTATAGTAAAATATAGTACATCCCGAAATATACCATAGTATTACCATGGTACTTTACCATGACTAGGGCTGTTCCTAAGGCACTTCAGCGGGTATCATGGAAGATATAAGGTATGTACACCGTTCTTTGCTGAATACAATGTTAGGTAACACTTCTATAGGTATACTAGGTAGGTAGTACTATGGTGTGTTCCAAAATGCTTTGGTGAATACCATGGTACTTATTGAGTACCACAGTGGTTTACCAAAGTTCAGCAGTTATTTAATATAGTATGTTTGTACTATACACATACTGTACCATATTAGATATGTTAGTACAGTAAGTCCCTGACTTACGAACATTCCGCAGATACGAACGGGGCCGCGGTTCTACAAACATTCATGGATGCGAACAAATCACAGAAGAAGCTCACATGTATTGTACAAAAAATTGACACTGCAGTGCACCAGATACCAATATTTACGATTACATACTATATTTTCAGTCAGTAAATGAATGTACAGTATAAAATGTCCAAAGTCTGTTATATTGTATGTGTGCGTGTGGGGGTGCAGGAGAAATGAGTCAGTCTCACTGGTTTCAATAAATCAGTGAATCGTGGTGAATCGCGATAAACCATACATACGGCCACAGAGCGAAACCGTGCCGACTGCACGTAGGTTAGATAGGGGTGTAAGACTCTCTTTGTTGGACTTACGAATGAATCCAACTTTCGAACATGCTCCCAAAATGAAACTCGTTCATAACTCAGGGACTTACTATACATACTACTGGTATAGTACAGTATAGTAAAAGTTATACTGTACATTACTGTTTTTAATTTATGTTACATACATACAATGATACCACGCTATATAAATATTACCATTATGGTACATACAGTAAGCACATAACATTTTTGACATAATCCTGGTGCATATATCATTGTACCGAAGAATGTAACCTGGTAGAACCTTATGCAATAGATTGGTACATGTACTATATAATCAAAAATATAATAATGTTATATTATATTATAATAATATACAATGTACCTATACTATGGTAAAAAACAACAACAACAACAACAACAAAAAATATCTGCTCCAAGAGTGCTGTATACTTGTAACCCTGGGCTCTGACTCCAGCTTCCCAACTGGGAAATGCAAAAGGTAGATGTGACGAATAACTGAATCTTACTTTAGTGATATCCTCAACATTCTTTTCACAGATTTATAGTGAGAAATGTTAATGTACCTAATACTACATGCGGCCGCAACTTCGTTTGCGTGGTATTTAATTGCACACTTTTTTTTTAAAAATGTACACCACCATCTGTTGAATTTTAAGATGAACTAATGATTTTTTCAAGGTCGATTTTTTTTTATGATATAAGGGCGTTTTCCATTTAAAATTCAAATTAGCCTATCTTCTCTTCCCGTGGGCCGATCGCGATGAAACGAAGCCTAAACAGTACGTTATCTCAAGTTCGGCCAAGTACACCTGTGAAAACTCGTTCGTTACTTTTTATGTGATGTGTGCTGAACAACCAGACAGACAAAAAAAATCCCCAAACCATCTTGATGTGTTCTATTACTGATCATACGTCCCACCGAATCACTTTTCGGCAAATATCTTCAATGCACAGACTTGCCAACTTTACAGCTTTATTATATCTTTAGAATATAAGTGAGTGTATGAGCATATATATATATATTAGTTCCACTACTTTTCACTTCAAGGCAGTTCCCTGTGTGTATGTGTGGACAGAGAAGCAGTGTGCATGTCTGAGCACGAAGCTGTGAAGACAGCTCCACTGAGTCAAAATGGAGGACGGAGGAAATTAAGTGCACGGCTTTATCTGCGGAATCTGGCACTCATCCTGGCCAGGCTCAGCAATACATCATTTAGTGATAGTCCCACTACAGACAGACATGAACTGAGCAGAGATAGACAGATAGCGGAAGAGACAGAGCATACAAGAGGAACTTAACAAGGGAAAGACAAAGAAGCAGAGGACAATGCAGACTAGGAAAGAGAAATCAAGAGAACGATGGAAGGAGTATAATGCAGGTTTCTGAGATCTTTACTACACGACCATACTGAGGAATATTAAACTTATTCATGAAAATTGTGACTTATTTTGGAATGCACAACACACTGTAATGCCTCTACTGGTCTTAGTTTTATAGCAATCAGTACATTTGATGCACATTTACAAAAGGACGGATATACAGTAGGACCTGGATTTCTATTTGGCAAAAATGTAAGCAAAGCAACAGAATATTTTTTCTTGTATATTTCTGCACTAAACCAATTGTGTTCTCTCCGCTGAGAAGTGTCAGCCATGTTGGACAAAGCAGCAGGCTGGAATGAATCACCTTACTGCAGTTGTATCAGTCCACTGAGGCAAAGCAACACAGATTAGGTTGTGAGAAATAATAATGCAGTACAGCACAGCGTGGTAACAAATCTGCGATCCCACATTTTCTCATTATTCCACCTGCCAAGTAACCCACAGCATAACTAAGGACCCGTGCTGAATTCGGTGACTCTTTTAGCATTTGTCAGGGTCCGAGAGCACCAGATAGGGGTATATGAGTGGAACTATACAAAAAGTAGTGCATACCATTAATGTTGTCATCTTTTCACTCCAGTCAGCTGAAAATCACTAGCTAGGTAGAATCACTTTTTGAGGCACTTGTTAATATTAGGCTACGTACAGTACGCATTGAAGACTTCTTTCAATTCAGATGTTTGCTCAGATCAGAGCCATTTTAATATACCAACAGCCAGTTGTATTGAATAACGCTGTGATTTACTATATACCACTAAACTGATGATAGGATCATGGGCAGCCAAGGTTAACCCGTGCCCGTGGGTACCAAATACCAGCCAGTAACAGAAATTTGCGCTACATTACTTTTTCTCTGGGATTTGACTGGATGGGCTGGCATTTGGTCTCCACGGGCACGGGTTAACCGTGACTGCCCATGATCATATCATGTAACTGCCTGGTAAGCCCCATACACAACACCCAGAGCATCACAGCTTGCTGTGTATGGGGCTTACCAGGCAGTTACCAGGCAAGAGTTCAAGGTTGTTGATCTGGCATCCAAATTCCACACATCTCAATCTGATCGAGCATCAGTGGGATGTGCTGGACAATCAAGTCTGATCCAGGAAGCTCCATTTTGCAACTTGCAGCACTGCTGCTAATGTCCAGGTTGCAGATACTGTAGTACATCACATCTTCAGAGGTCTTGTGGGGCCATGCCTTATGGGATCAGTGATGTTTTGGTGGAACCCAAAACCTAGGTGGTGACTTAAACAAAATGGCGCAAATGGATTTCTAACACTTTTCCCCCATCCCTCCAACGAAGTCTGCTGTGGTGCTGGCCCAAATTGTTGTCTTGCAAAGCAGACTACAGTACTTTGAAATCCTTACATTGACAACAGTGATACACACATGTCCTGGGCAAAATGGTCACATGCATCCTGATCTTCCTTCATGTCACATGACCACATATTTTATATTTTTGTTGGAAAGCCGGCCTCAAGTCTAATTGGAAAAGATTAGATTTTTGTGTCCATGCATTCCTGAAAAGCGCGGCGCGGTGGTGTAGTGGTTAGCACTGTCGCCTTGCACCTCCAGGGTCTGGGTTCGATTCCCCGGCCAGGCTCGATTCCCGTCTCTGTGTGCATGGAGTTTGCATGTTCTCCCCGTGCTTGGTGGGTTTCCTCCGGGTACTCCGGTTTCCTCCCACAGTCCAAAGATATGCAGGTTAGGCTAATTGGCGTTCCTAAATTGCCCGTAGTGCATGATTGGGTGTGTGAGTGTGTATGTGTGTGTGCCTTGCGATGGATTGGCACCCTGTCCAGGGTGTACCCCGCCTAGTGCCCGAAGTCTCCTGGGATAGGCTCCAGGTCCCCCGCGACCCTGAACACAGGATTAAGCGGTATAGAAAATGAATGAATGAATGCATTCCTGAAAATAAAAAAATTGATATGTGCTACATTAAGGCAAGAAAATCAGATTTGTCACTTCATCCTGGTAATGTGAGCATAGCCTTCATGTCTGATAATGTTTCAGTAAAGCACAATGAAAAACCTGATACGTTCTCTTCACTCAACTACTTGATGTGTCCTCAATAAGAGCTAAATGGAGAGCCCTTAAAGCACTATCGTTGGTGTTAAGGTTTGCTGTTAATTACGGTGAGAATGTATGAGCCAGGATTTTAATGCTGGGAATCATGCATGTCCACAGTCCGGGCTGGACTGAGACAAAAAAATCAGCTTTGGCATTCTTTGTCTAGACGGCCCAGAAGTTCAATCCTGAATCGGTCTAGTCAGATATAATATATTTATATATTATCTATCTGCACCACCCATGCAGGGCATTAAAAAAAATAATTCCAAAGATTAAACTCTTATATATTCTAGATTCATTACCACTAAAAATAAATATTTCAATTTAGCAGAATATGGCTTACTGCTCATGAAACAATCCAGTATCTCAAAATATATTCTAAGATCAATCAAAGAAATGATTTACAACACAAAAACATACTGAAAAGTAAATGTAAATCCTTTTTATGACGATTTTAAGAAATAATTCGGAAATATTTTGAGTTACTGGAATTTAGCTTTTCGTGAGCTATAAGTTGAAATCTTTTATTAAAACAAAAAAGGCTTGAAAGATTTCACTTTATGTGTAATGAGTTACAGAAAAATGTAATCTTTTCCAGAATATTCATATTTTTTTGTGATTTACTGTACTGTATATCCACAGGCTTTCAAAACACAATGTACATGCATGCACAGGCACACACACCTCATACACACATGCTAGAACAGGCTACCCAACTTTTACTAAACTTATTCTCATGTAGCACCTTTCTTGCTCAGGTCGGTCCATGGAGCGATGGAAAAGAAGAGGAGAGGAGAGTAATGGCATGGAAATCTATTATATAGGCGAAGTGAGAAACTTTATCGCTCTGCCTGTGGCGACATGTGATTGGGCGTATAAGAGACAAACCAATGGGCCTCTGTCCCTGCGTGATGGGCCGGGTACACGTCCAAAATAAATAAAAAATAATATGTTAAAAAAAATAAAAAAACATTATTATTGCGAGCTATGTCAGGTAATTACGCAGAGTGGACCATGCCCTTGATTTCAAGTGAATTTGAGCTGATGTTTTTCAGGGCTCTCCTCTGGCGAATCCATACAGTAACATGTCCTCAGTAGTGACTGAGAAGGTGCACTTGAAAGTAATGTGTAATGAGAAAGTGCATCAATTACTGTCCTACTATTTGATCATTAGACATGCATGCATATGCATGTAATAATAATAAATATGATCCACCCAATACTTAACTAACACTCCAACTCAACGATCGCTCATATGAAGACATTAAATGAATAAGTAGCAGTATCTCCAAAAACACACACACACACACACACACACACACACACACATGCATGTGGGTAGTGACAGACACACAGACGCACAGATCTGTCAGCATCTGCGTGACAGTAATGCACTGAAATCTTATTGACTACGATGTGGAGGACACAGTATAAACAGAAAACAGGATTAGGATTAAAAGCGACTGCTGTCTGTCTGTCAGGGAGCAAAATCGATTGAGTACGGATTGCAGTGAGAGTACGTGTGAGGCATAGAAAAGATACAGAGAGAAGAAAATTTGATAAAAGACGTGGTGAAGAAGTAAAAAAAAAAAGATGTAAAGGAGTGGACGAGAGAGATAAAGCGAGACGGGGAGGGGGACGAAGAAAAGGAAGGAGGAGAGAGAAGCAGAGGAGAAGAATGACTGCTGACGTCTTCACATGCCCACAGCTTATTTAAACCCAAAGGAGAAAAGAGACCTTAATCGCAGAACGCTTGTCATCAGGTGGACTGCTGCGTACAAACACACACACACAAACACACACACACTCACACACACTAAACCATTTGCACATACTCGTGCATGCTTTTCTTCTTTCTTTTTTTTTTAGAATTCATTTCCGCCCCCATTGCATTTCTCATATCTCAGCTTATTTTAGTCTCTTCCTCCTGCAGCCTACTTAAGAAATCTGACACAGGCAGGTACAGAATCTCCTTGTAAAACAAGAAGGCAAATCACTGCGTTAAAAGAAAGCACATAAAGCTGCCATCAAATTGTACTTTCAAATCATGATCTGAAAGAGGAAGCAAATCAAGCATAAAGGCAAAGAAATAAATATGCATAAATCCCAAACGCTCTGCACATCGATTTGTCCATCTGAAACCTGAATATTACAAATAGTTACTGTAAGCAATTACACTGAGACTCACTCAATAACATATTGAGCTTCAGCTGCTAAACCGTCATGACCTTACATTCACATTGTAGTGTTTCCCCTCCGCTACCTCACTCACTTCTTACTGAGGGTTGTTAAGTAGCTGATCAGTTAAAGCAGGTATGTTGGGACGGAGTTTTACAAAATCTCTTATCTATAACCAAAGCTCTTTCAATGACTACTTTCTGTACATGATATTACACGATATCATGTCATGAGAATATGAAGGTAAACCTTGACAGCACATACTGTACCAGTCCGTATACTGTAAATGTACGATGAACATAATAAATAAAAGATAAACGTCACATATGTGAAATATTAAAGTATGAAATGTTATACGGTTTACAGCTAAGGTCAAATTTAGCTTTCTCTAATCCTAGGCAAACTTTATTCCAATTGTTATCCCTACAAGTTAGACTATATATTTTCTATGGTTAAGCATGGTGTTGGGTCTATGGTTGGGTTGGAACTGGAGGTGGTTCTATTGTTAGGATATGGAGAGTTAAATATGGTTTGGATTGGGACAGGGTTGAAGTTTAGGTATTGATGGATTTGGAAGATTTCTTTTTAGAATTATTGTTGAACTAGGATTAGGATAGGGATAAGAATTTGTCTCAGAATTTGCCTAGGTTTAGGATTTGGGTGGGGACAAAGTTGGTATAGAATTGTTTTGGATTGGGGTTCAGCTAGGATTAAAGTTTGTCTCAGGTTAGGCTTGGCCTGTAAGTTTCAGGGGGCTTTCACACTACATTTGACCACAAAAGAGGAGAGGTACAGTATAAATGTATTCACTTTAATCAACACCTATGGAGGGTGGAACTATACATGTTGTTAAACCGTGTGTTTGTGTATTTGTTCACATATTTGCATCCATACTATTGTATGCGTGTTGCCGAAAGATTCCAGCACGGGGCCAAACAGAGGATTATACATGCGAATTATAATGTTAACAAACACGGTGACACTCGTACTGTAGAGCTTGCAATGTCTACAATTAAGATGGTATTTATCTCCCACCAACTGTTTTGAAATGCATATTTGTCACGGTTTTAAAAATACATCATACCGGTGGGAGCGATTGCGGACCTGGTCGCAGAACTTTTTCTTTGAATTTACCTGCCCGATATCGTCCCTTAAGACACAGCTTAAGACACAGCTCTGACTTGTTAAGGCATGACGGCAAGACCAGACTGCTGAAGGTGTGTTGTGGTATTTGGCACCCAGACATTAACATCAGGATCTCGATTTCCCTTGAATTTGTTTAATTGACATCTGAAAAATTTGGACCACCTTGAATTCTTTATCACGTTCCATAAACCGTTCCTTCTTTGGACCGATTTCGGTAGGTACTAACCACTGAGGAACACTCCACAAGACTGGCTGCTTTAGAGAAGCGCTGACCCAGTTCTCCAGCCATCACAATTTGGATCTTGTCAAAGTTGCTGAGATTGTTATGCTCGCCTATTTTTTCCCGCTTCCAACGCATCACGTTTGAGAAATGACTATTCACTCGCTGCCTAATATATCCCGGCTATTGACAGGTGCTGTTGTAGCGTGATAACCAATCTTCACTTCACCTGTCAGTGGATTTAATGTAATTGGTACATATGGAGAGAGATGAAGTATAAATCTTTTAATCAGCCTGTCTGCATGTATTCTTCATTATCCGCACACCCATGTACAGTAACTGCTCAATCAAGCAAGAGTGCATATGTCACTTCTCTTTCTCTCTCATTTTCTCTCCTCCATTTCTATCAGCGTATCACTCCGCATATCTCTTCCTCTCTTTCTCAATTTCTCAGCCAGTCGCCTGCGCTGACGTCTTCCCTCCCTCACTTGTAATATGATTTATTTATACCCTTTCAATTCCCCAAAGAGGAGGCTGTTATTTCGTCTCTCCACCACTAAATGCAATCTTATGGCTCTATCAGCTACAGTGATTCGTCATTATTTAAACCCACGTTTGCCTTCACATTTCCTCCCAGAGCCCGAGTGCCTCCTACAGCCCCACCTCAACTGCCTTTCAATAGCTTGTTAGTCCCATTCACAGAACGGAGTCAGAATTATAGCTAAACAAATGAACAAACAGGATGGGAATGGTCTGTTTCTCTCCTCCACATCTCAGTCTAACTTATCTTAATTACAGAACACCAATCTCATCAGGGAAGGGGAAAAAATTGTAAAAAATGACATTAGCTTCAATGCAACTGTTATTTCAAGCGAAGATGGCGTTGATTGAAGTTTTTAATTAAATTCTTCCTCAAATGACTTGTTACTGTCTGTCATTCACCCTCCTCCCACACACACACACACACACACACATACACACACATGCACACACATTTCCCTGTGTGTTTTGTTACAGTATAAAGATAGGTACTGTAGGTATGGATGAGTGGGAAACATCACTACGCCCTGATTTTAACTCTGAGCATCCTTTTCCCAAAGGTCCACTCTCATCCGTGCCCCTCTGCCCGTTCACGTTGGTTGCCATCTCTCCGCTTCTTCTTCTTCCCTTTCTCCTCATGGCCACTCGCCCATTCAATAGACACCTTGATGAATGAAGTCGAGCCAGGAGCGTGAAACACTATATTCTGCTGCGGTGAATTTCTTTCTTCCCTCTCCTCCTCCTCCTCTCTCTCTCTCTCTCTCTCTCTCTTTCTGCCGCTCTTTCATTCTGACCTTGCAACCTGATTACAGCGTAATCCTCTCCCCCCTGTGACATGTCCTGGGCTATTTCAGTTGGTTGCCAGGCGACAGGGACTGCCTGGGACCCCTTCTGGAGGCAATAGAGGGCGATGTGACCGCGAAACACTGCAGGCATCGGGCATCTTAGCCATGTACACCACCATGTGTCACTCATTCACTTACGGAGCTCAGCGTGCTTCACCACATCGAGCTCCTTCACTCCATCATGCTATCACTCACTCACTCACTCACTCACTCACCAGCATCCATCTTAGCATCCTCTACACTTCATCTAAATTAATTGACGCACTCTCTGATTCATTTGCACACACCCTCACTGACACGAGCAACCCAGTGCATCATATTCGTTCTCCTACTCCATCCCACTGTCATTTACTCACTCATGCAGTACGACCAGCAACCATCTCCACATCCTTCACAGCACTGCTTTAAAAATCTAAGCATGCACTCGTTGATTGGTCTATGCATCCTAGTATCCATCTTGCCTTCATACAGCTCCCTTTATGCTCCCTTCCTACTTTCCTCACTGAAAATGATGCATTTGCTACTGTATGTTACGATGCCTAAAGGTGGATAGCATATACTGTACAGTACTGTATGAGCATCCGTTCTATTTAAGTTCTTCCGGGTCCCCTAATTTGCTCCCTTCCTCTCAAAACGTGCCATGCGGACCAGCTTAGTTAAACTTTTCCTGGCTGTAAAAGATGATTTGAATGACAGACTAGTAAAGTATGTTCAGTGTTCCCGAGATAATCTCCATACCCAATGTGACCCCAAACAAGGTGAAGTGCTTCCCGAAGACAAATAAATCACTGAATGTATTCCCCCGGGGCCAGGGGTAGCTCAGTGGTTAAGGCATTGGACTATGGTTCGGAAGATCCCAGGTTCAAACCCCACAACCACCAAGTTGCCACTGTTGGGCCCTTGAGCAAGGCCCTTAACCCTCACCTGCTCAGATGTATAATGAGATAAAAATGTAAGTCGCTCTGGATAAGAGCGTCTGCCAAATGCCTAAATGTAAATGTAAATGTATTCCTACACGTTGTCAAGAGAATGATTCGATAGCAATATGTATTTAAATGCATATTGATTTTCTTGTGATTTTTCAGTCTTTACACAATACAATAAGTGCTCAATAATCTAAGATGCTGTACAATACAGTACATTCAACCTGTTTTAAGAAAGAATGGAAAAAAATCTATATACAGTATGCATTGCTTTGTTGCGTGAGTTGCATTAATGCACCACTGATCGTATATAAGTAATAGTCTCTGAAGTTTTGGAGTCATGATCAAGCTATTTAACAAAGTAGATTTACTAGACTATTACTGATGAAGCCTAGTTAAGGTCCATTTTAAGGAATATTCTTTCCTACTATATACTGTAGCCTATATGGGCAATTTGGAAACACCAATCAGCTTACACTGCATGTCTTTGGGCTGTGGAAGGAAACCAGAGTACACAGACCAGAGGCAAGAATCAAACCTGACCCTGGAGGTGTGAGGCCACAGTGATAACCACTATACCGCTTTATCCTGTATTCAGGATTGTCTGGAGTCTATCCCAGAGGCGGGTACACCCTGGACAGGGTGCCAATCCATTAATGGGCACATACTGTACACATATACTCACTCACACATTACAGGCAATTTGGGAACGCCAATTGGCCTAATCTGCATGTCTTTGGACTGTGGAAGGAAACCCACTAAGCACACTTCATGAACACGGACCCGATGCAAGAATTGAACCCTGACCCAGGATGTGCGAGGTCACAGTGATAACCACTACACTACAGTGTCAAATATCATTACTGTACAATTCCACTTATTAGTTACTTGTACATCGCTTTTAACATTGTGACAAATCAACTTAAAATTAAAATGTATGAATTAAAGATATAGATTTTATCTATATACACAGCTAGGGACCGTGGAGGCCGATGGTGGCCATTTTATTCATTCCCATTTTGTACAATCGTTGTAGGACCTCCGGTGAACATTCGTCCGCACATTCACACACTACAGACAATTTTGGGAACGCCAACAAGCCTTATCAGCATATCTTTGGATTATGGGAGGAAACCCAACAAGCACTGGAAGAACATGCAAACTCCATGCACATGTGGGAATCTCACCCAGGAACTGGCTAACAACTCACCCACCGTGCCAGTATCCAGCATGCACATTTAAACTTTAAAAGGTGAATTCTCAAAATGAGGATAATTTTCGCTCATTGCTGTGAAATTATCCACTGCAAGCATTTTTGGAATTGGTCTGCAGTGACACACGAGGTATTAAGCGAACATTAATGTTCACAAAGGAAACAGATGTGCAAACAATCATGGAGAAACTAATGTATAAACAGCATGGAGACCATTTCAGCTGCATTCGCCTCTTATTCAGAGTAATCACAGAAGAGAAAAAAAGCTAAGCGCTATGATAATTAATGCCTCTGTAGACCAGCTACGCTGAGCCGAAAAGTTTTCTCAGATCTTCCAATTGGAAAAGGAAATGCACGAGCTCTCTTAAACATGAATCTTCCTCTTCCTGAACAAAGGATCTTCGCCCCATGCTGCCTTAAATAGCTTCAAACTCTAGATTTTATTACACTCAAGCTGATGTGATTCAACAAGCCGCAAATTCTGACACGCATTCTACTGAGAATATTCATTTCAGATTACACAGGGTATTCATGCAGTGCATCTGAAAGCCTGAAAAATATGAAATGATAAAAATTGCAAGGACAAGCAGGAAAAAGAAGAAACAATAATATGCACAAATCTGTGATATATATTTTTTTTAGGAATGCACCTTTGTATAAAGCCATAATAGGAAAATGAATCATGGAATTGACATGTACAGTACACGTACTGTACCCACCACTTTATTAGGAACATGTGCAGCTGAAATACCTCAATTAAGCACTCTTTACAACACTGTTGAGCAGAAAAGTATCTCTAAGACCACACCATACTGTACCAAACTTTGTAGTGTATGTACTACAGCAGCAGAAAAACCACATTGCATTGGAACTAAGACCAAGAACATCACATGGTGAGCTGAGACCATAATAACAGTCTTTGCTTGTTAAAAAGAAAAAAGCCAGTTTGAATGATAGCAGTGCTTATATTTGATAAAGACCGATAAAATCAACTGCTTGGTACTATATGCACTGAATCTCTTTCTTTCATCATAGTTTCAGTAAATAAATGATTTAGCCTTGAAACGTAGTATTTGTGTGTGTAATGGATTAAGAAAAGAAATGTTCCACTTGAGCTGGAAAAAATACCTACAGTACAGCATATACAGTGTTTATGCTTATGATTTTCTATGCACTTATTGGTTTCAATACAAAACTGAACAAAGCCCTCTTGTGTTTTTTTTTTCCATAAAAAAAAAAAAAGAATTCTTTCCATAAACTGGCTGTAAGGTCCAGATATGACCATGGACAAGATGCTGCCTCCTCCACATTTCGACAAGGAAAGCAATTAATCAGGGCTCTAGCCTGCCACAATCGTAAAAGCAGACTCTTTCTTCTCAAATTACTGCATTAAGGGATCCATTGAAATGAATGTGCAAAACAATACTGCCTCTGACCATATGTGGAGATTTCTGCATCCTCCAGGGAAAAGTGGGTCTGATGATATAATTGCTGTCTCCACTCATCCTCTCCATTGTTTGGCAATGTGGTCACTGTGCGGTATACACATAGACACTGGCATCATAGCTGCACTAATTAGTATCATTGACGAGCTCACTGTAAAGTGTGGTGGACTGTTCCATTATGGAGATACAAACACACTTTCGCCCGACTCATTATGCTTACCCCTGATCAGGTGCTGAAAACCTAATAAAATAAAAAAAATTCCTTGCTTAGATGGGTCCTGCGTGCAAGAACAGCTACTGTTCCCGAGGATAAAGGAGCAAACGGGTTACTAGGAGGCTTAATTTTAATGACAAGCTATAAAAGCAGGTAATTACAGCTAATTACCAGGTCTGTAAGCGGGCTGGCATTGAAATGTATCTGCAGAGGCCTCCCTCATCACAGCATGACATGTTTATAAAGGTTATATTTATGGAGGTCAGCCATCATTTGCACAACACTATGCGACTGCTTACCTGGGGTTGTAGAAATCGGTTATTTATCGCTCATTGTAAGAAACAGGCCCGTATATCAAAAAGCGTCTGTAAACCGCATGCCATCTACTACAGTATATGAACCTGGTACAATTAGGGGCCTGTGGCATTTCTATTCACTTCGAGCCTCATTTCACATCTACTTGGCAGATCATTTGTCCTTCACCCCAGTTCTTCCTGGAGAGTCTCCCTAGCAGGTTGCCCAAGGCGCGAACCTCTCTCTCTTTCACTCTCTCTCTCTCTCCTGACCTCCTCTCTGAGTACCCGCCGTCCTCAGGGTGTAGCTACAGGCAGCTGGGCATTAATAACAGGTAACGCTCTATGTTACGCCTTCCTGTCGCCCTGGCAACAAATTAATTCCATTTATTTATCTCTCTCGCCAAGGTCGGCGCGGGTAGAACAACTGTTTATGGAGCGAAAAAGGACAAGGAGTTATGGGTGATGTGCGATGGCTGACAGCACCGTTTGTTTTCCCCGCCACTCTGCAAGTGAGATAAAGCTTATAATGATCAATTTGATAACAAAACCTCTGCTTTTTTCCCTCCCATCACCATTCACTATTCTTTTTTTTTTTTTTGGATGAACAATGCCCTTTTCCCCCCCCTGCAAGAACACCAGCTGCATGAAATGAGAAAATAGTCTGAGGTGGGACTAAATGATAAAGAGGCAGCCATTTTGAAAGAATTTATCACAGCCATCATCATTTTCATGCTAGAAAATTCTCGTCAGGCACTATTGTCTTGGAAACAAAAGCAAAGAGCCAGGAACTTCTGGTAAAATCCATTTCTATGTGCACAGAAACTCAGAGCACACACTCTGTCCTGCCGACATGAGCAGTCAATTCATGAAAAAATATCACAAACATGTCTCTATGCTTCACTGCACAAAACTCATGATTCACCTTCAAAGTGAAAAGGACACTGAGGTTCTTGACCAAGAAAAAGTTGGTGATTCAGGTAGTTTTTCACTACTTGGCAACGAGAGATGGAAATCAAATAAAGCACCTGGAGAATGATAAAATAGAAGCAGATATTGAAAGATACTGGCTACAAGGAGGACTGAGAAAGCCCTGCCAGTGACTGGATATGCACTACAGTACCTGTGTACTGTATACGTAAATCCACTCACATTTCCGTATGTGTTGAGAGAGTGACTACAATCAGTAGTGACCATTCAAGGTGAATCATTTACTAGCCCTCCTTAAGAGCGGTTCATATATTCCACTAGAGCCCCCATAATGCCTCGACCCAAAATAGCAAGGATGGATAAAATGAAGACCGAACCCCTTTTTACAGGGCAGCATTCACTAATCCTTTTTCTCATTGATTTTTTTTCTCTTCTTTTTCCAGCAGCTTCATTTGAGCAGCCTTAGGCTTCCATTATTAATGTGGCTGACAGCCCTTTCAGTCGGGTCCTGCTTCCTGCAACCCTGCCACTCACAAAAGCCATTTGAGTCTGAAAATGAGCTTCCAGCTCTATACTAATACATGGCAAGGCAAGAGAACGGTCAAAAACCATGGATTACATCCGTGGAGACGTCACTTAACCATTTTGATGTATCCATTGCCCTAAGGAGAAGAGATGCCAATCCATTATATATTTATCAGTTACATATACATATGTACTATAGTGGACAACCATCCTTAAGACACATAGCCATGCATGCACACATACACTGTTTTGGCTGCTGGCTGTGTCTGGGTGCAGTGTTCCTTCCCCTAGGCTCATCGGTTGCCCAAGTCCCTAATGGACCAGAACGCTGGCATCTCTCCTCTCCATCCTTTGGCTCGTGCAACTGCTGTGGCAATGAGAAATGACTGCAATATCCCAGTTCCCCAGCAAGAGTATGTCAGCAGTCTAACAGTGGCATCTTAACAGATTTCCCGTCTTCTTCTCTGGGCCTCTTCCCCTCCACAGCCCTTCCATCGCTATCCACTTTCAATTTAGTTAAATCCAAGTGAAAACGAAATCCATTTCAGAAGACAAATTACCCCGCACCCTCCAACCCACCCCTCCACAGCATTCTACACAGCTAATGCCGGCCCAGTATGACCATTTATTCAGATGAATGAAAGAGCGAGATTAAAGCATCATTCCCCCGTAAACAGAAGGCATAACACATTAACAAATGCGCCGCATCAGCAAAGAAGCCGCCGCACTCTTTGACAAGCTTGAAGGGTATGTTTTTTGCTGTTCTACATCCAGTACAAGTTCGACACACAATTGCTGACGTCTATAATTGCATTAATGAGTAGAGTGCACGATCATGACAGTCTGGAACCATTTGAGTTATAAAAGATTTGACAAGCACTGCGTTTTTGACAGATGTTCACAGTCCCTCACTCACAGTGACTTGAAAACAAGAGCACTCAGAGGAAGCGCTCAGGTCTCAGAAACGTTTAGTCTTTCTTTTTCTTATGGATGGAGAGAGAGAAAAAAAATCAGTGCAGAGAATCTTGTCATTGTTATAGTCGTCATATTAGGGAGGGAAGGTCTGCTCCCACTACCCTTCAACCCAGACTGCAGAATGGAGCAGCTTTTATGTCTGAGTTGTCTGGTCTCCTGTCTGACTTGTGTGCCTGGTTTATTCTGACACCTAAAACTGTCACAATATGAAATCTGTGACACTGTAGACACTAAACTGAAACATAATAATAATTCCCAGAGCCACCGAACAGTATTTATCGAATCTAAAAGAACAAAAGCTACTAATCGCACAGAAAAAAAAAGAAAAGGAATGGTGATGCAACACTATTCAATAAGCTATTCACAAACATGTAGCAATAATCAATATGCAAAATAAATGTGGTCAAAGATATGCTTATTTGTCAGTTTGAAAACAGATAACAATGGCCTTTAATAGAAAGTCCACATACAGTATGTAAATGCAATTAAAATGTTATGATGTCTGGTTCATGTAATTGTAAATGCATATGCAAATGCGTATGTTAGAAACGCAGTAACCCAGTGGAAGCATCGATCCAATGATGGAAACTTTTCTAAGTCGCTCTGAATAAGAGCATCTGCCAAATGCCTAAATGTAAATGTAAATGTAAATATGGCTGTGATTGCAGAAATGAATCCTAATGAAGCCTAGACGTTCAGCTCATGTACTGTAGCATGAGTGACAGTTTGAAAAGATGCAGTGGCTCGAATCATGTATCTCGAGTCATTCTATAATTTGGGATTGATTTTACATAAGTATAAACTTACAAAAACAATGTTGTTCTATTGAGATAAACATAGTTTTTTTTGTACGTTTATACTTATGTAAAATCATTCCCAGATGCTAAGCTAGTTACTACGCTTAAACATTAGCATATTTTTTCTCACTGATTGTGTGCACTGCCTGGAAACAGAGATGACAAGTTCCTCATTTGCAATGCGAGAACTTGCCAGGCTGACCACTTCACACAGGTTAACATCATGTTAACAAATAATTTCATTAAATAATAAAGAATCTGTAAACCATAACAGTGCACGTAATAAGTGATGGTCAATAAATATACTTAATTATAATGAGCTGTTATACTGTAGATACAAAACTTATAAATTACCATTATAATTAACATTATATATGATTATTACTATTAATAAATTCATATATTTAAATTATTCAAATGATGAAAGCATTTTTTTTTATATTTAATTTTTAGTCATGATTGTGAAGCCAAAAAACCATCAAATGCAAAAGCGGTCATGGCAGAAATGTTAAATTTGTAACATTATGACAATTTTCATGCTAAATGAAGCACAGAATGCACATAATATTTGTGTGACATTATAACATGCTTTTCCGTAATAGGTAAAATATGCCATTTTTGAATAAAATATTTTGAACAAATATACTTATCATCAATGGGCATGGAATGTACAGTACCAAATTATAGAAAGCCTCATCTACTAGCCTTCAGCCTCCACAGTTCATACTGTAGCTCCTTTATGGGAGGGGTGAGCTAGCTAGGGTGTGGGAAATGACAAATGACAAAACAGGACATGATGTGTGAGAATGAGAGTAAAAATATCCATCTTGTGCTTTCTTTCAGTAATTAAAAATACCAATTATACAACAAATACATTCAGGCCTAACAGTCACCAAACTCTTGTCCCATTTATGTCATTTAAAATATTTCAGAATACTGTACATTTATAATGCAGTCTCCGATAAACGTCAAGACTTGCTTTTTAAGCTTGGCACCATCAAAAAAAGAGAGAATAATTCCTGTCGACAAACCTATTAAATCCATCAAATATCATCCTTATTATTAAACTGCTCAAGATTCAATAAACTGTCCAATTTACATATTTCCAATTTGACAGGTTGTAGGAATATAAATGTATTCCCAAGCCTTTTCTCCATTTGATCACATTTCTTCCACTTACTGTATTATGAAGATGGAAGGACAGTGAGTGAGAAAGAGAAGTAATCTTCACCCAAGTTAAAGAGCTACAGTAACATTTCAACTCTCCAGTTCATTAAAATATACCAAAGATATGAATATGGATTGCTGGGTATCTTGTGAAAAAAAACAGCTTCACCCATCCGATCTTTGGCGTCCATATTAAAATCTAATATACATTCAAGTAGGAAAAAGCCTGATTAAAAATGTTGTTAGTACTTTTATCGGAAGAGTTGATTATACTGTACTGCTTGACCTACAGTACATATTCGGAGTGTACTCAAGCCCATATATCTTTACCATTTGGAAAAAGACAAGTGTACATATGTATACACATATATAAATTGAATCAGGGACAGAAATAAATATGTTACAGTAGGTTTTACTGAGCTTGCTGGAGAATATGAGTTGCTCTGGTAACTTTGTCATACCTTTCTGTTTTTATGCAAATCCCAGGAGCGTACATTACGTTTTTAGTACTATATGTTTTTCTTTACAGCCACGTCTATAATCTGCTTTAATGTTATTTATAACAAATTTTAAGTTATATACAGTACGGAAATACTGAATGATTTTGTACATAATTAGGCAGACATAATAAACATCACTACCGTTCAAAAGTTTTAGATCACTTGCAAATTTCTGTTTAGTGATTTATTTTCTACATTCTACAACAATACTGGGGATTTCAAAACTATAAAATAACACATATGGAATTAGGTAATTATGTAACAACAACAATAAAAACAACAGTTAGTTGTTATTTTAAGACACAGAGGTCAGCCTTTCTGTAATAGTTCTTGCAAGAACAGTATTGTCAAGTGCATTTGCAAAATCCGTCAAGCACCATAATGAAACTGGTTTTCATGAAGGCCGTCCCAGGAGGACGAGACCAAAACCTACCTCTGCTGCAGACGAGAAGTTCATTTAGAGTTATCAGCCTGAAAAATGACCAATTAACAGCAGCTCAGATTAGAGGCGTTATGAAGTCTTTACAGAGCAGAAGTAGGAGAAACATCTCAATATCAACTGTTCAAAGGAGATTAATGCATTTTTTGGACGCCTTCAGCATTCCTTTACAATGTAGAAAGAAATAACAATCAGGAACCATCATGGAGTTAGAAAGTGATCTAAAACTTTTGAACGGTAGTGTATATGACAAAATTGGTACAGCATATTATAGGGTGCCTAAGACTTTTGCACAGTACTCTTACATCAGATGAATAATCTCAGAGACAAAATTTGTAAATAAGCATGTTGCATATTATATAGCAAAAGAGCAGAGAGACAACATCTACATGTAGCATTCAGGAGAGATTGGAAAGTTGAAGGTGACCACTGAAGGGCAGAGAGAGAGCGAGAGAGAGAGAGAGAGAGAGAGAGAGAGAGAGAGAGAGAGAGAGAGAGAGAGAGCTGTAGAATCCACACACCATATGCAGGCCATGTTTTCATCTGTACTATCTAGTGATTTTGTCCCTCCCATTAAATAGCCATTTTAATTTAATCTTAAATTGTATTGGTAACTTCCTCTCAAACATATTAATAGCTCTCAACATATGAAAACAATACCGGTTTAAAATGCACCTGATGCGTAAATGTATGAAAACAATATTTTAAATTAATTAAAAAAAAAAACATTCCAAATGAATTACATTTCCAGTAAAGTCATTGAAAACACAATTGCCTTTCCATTTCCCATCACAACCTACAGTACAGTCTAGCCTTTATTTCTCAGCTATTCGCGCTATTTACTTAGTATGCACCTGTCTTTCCTGGTGATTTACGACTAATGGTCGTTGGCACAGTTTCTTGAGAACAGAATGAGCACAAATTATTCCTGTCCAAGGAGTCTGAGCACTACTCAACCTGATTTAGTGACCCTCTCCACACTAGACATATGATCAAGCCCATAGCCAGAATAGCAGCCCACCCATCTACTGCTTCATACAGTATAAAAGACATGATTGGCTATATATTCTGAGAGGTCTTGCCACACATTCAACCTAAAAATGTACGACTGGGATTTTTTAGTAGGTGTCTGTTCCATGCATGATGGTTTGGTTTATGCAAATCCTACATACCATTTAAAATGCAGTAATACCAGAATGACTGATACTTAAATCATTTTAAACTGACTGTCTATCATGAATGTCTTTGTTTCTTTTCTTTTCTTTTGCTCAATGCCTTTGCTGCTTCGCTGTCAGAGACTGGGGACTTCCAGATTTTGTTTAAGTGGTTCTGACAGTTTTAATTTGTTCACTTAAATGACCCATTAGTGCAGCAGGCACTGGGCAGAACATGAAGTCAAGTTGCAACAGTCCAGTTATAGTGCAGAACAACTTACAAAAAAGCTCCAAGTGTCAGACTTACTGCTAGAGCACAAACTTAATTGCCATGGCAGGGATTTAATGACAAACAGCTTTTCATTTTAAAAAGGGGTAAACAGCAGCCGGCCCTTGTCCTAAAATCAATTACATGTGGATATGCAGTGGGAAAAGCACACACAATTCGAATTATCATAAATTTATACGACTGCCAGGAATGTAACAGGCAGCTTATATGTAGAAGTGAACTATAACATTATTAATGATAATTAGCAAAACAATTATGTAAATGAAAAAAAGAAGAAAAAAAAAAGAGCATAGGTAAAGAATACACACTATACTTTTTCTTTCATTATTTTTTTGCTACTATGAAACAGATAATTGGGTCGATACAATAGTCCATGTATTCAAACCCTAACTAGCTTCCTATAATTTCTCACTGATCGAATCATTCAATTTATAGCAAACCAATAAGAGAAAGGAACTGAAAGTTATGCTACTGAATATAATTCAACAAATATCTATGAAATCTTCTCTGCATTATGAGAATCAGGTACAAGATGTAGGCCTGAATATAAATATCTGTATAAAGGTCAAAAGACAAAAATGGCCTCATAAATGTCAAATTGAGAGAATAATAATCTAACAGTGTCTTCTATTAAACAATTTCTCCCTTCCCTTCGGGACAGAAAGCTGGAGATTAATGAGTCCTGAAGTGCCCCAGGGGTACAGAGTGGCACTGACCGCTATATATTTGGCAGGTCATGAAGAATGGAGAATTGGCAGAGATCAGTACCCTATAGGGACAGTCCCTTATCCACTCCCCAAGACAAATGTCACATTTATCAAAGGTAGCTAAGAGAGTGATTTAAATATGAATTATTTTCAATGCACTTTTGCAAAGACACACACAAGGACTGCTGAATTAATTTGCGCTTTATGCAGATTTGCCATATTAGCCATGCAATCTTTATTCAATATTAGCCTGTCAATCTCACTCTCTAAAATAATCTTTTTGTTAGGGGTTTCATCTCATGTGTAACAACCAGTAAAGAGAGTCATTTGGAATATTTTATGTATCACTTCTCAGTCCGTATTTCACGTTTACATACGGCACTGAAAAGACCACCTATGAATGCACACACCATGGTTGCTCAAGTCCAGTCCTGGATGGCCCATGTCCAGCACACTTTGTAATTCAACAACGCTTACTGTAAATGTACTCACTTAAACCTGGCCATTAGCAAATTAGTTGAATCAGCAAAAAAAAATCTTTCAGCTCAGAATTCGAACATCCCTGGTACAGTACTGTATATGCTACGTATAGCTTATGACTCAAAAAATCATTTTTTAAATCCAGAAATAATGATTTGAAAATGCTCAGCAATCTTCTTTAATGCAGGTTCACAAATTTTTATATATAATCTATCATCATTATTACTTTTTACATGTATCACAATGACTTAAAATGGATTGTATTCATATATTTCAATGGATGTGTTATTTGTCTGTGCACGACTTTAATGTTTTAAAGGACAAAACTGTGACTATTTTATATTGCATTCATTTATAAAGTAGCTATTAAATATTAACTCTAAAGCTCTACAAATCAGCAGAAACAATAATGAATCACGGTATCACATTCGTTCTTGTTCTATAACAATAAATAATGTGAAAATAATCCCTCCAATTTGGCTGATAACAAGCTTTACTCTAGGAAGACAAATGACAAGGCAATGTGATATTGCCTGCTCTACTCAAAAGAGATTTATTCATGCTGATATAGAATAACCAAGGTCAGATTTACTCATGCTGAAAATGAAACAGACATGTAAGCTAAACTAAGGTGTTGTTTTGATGCTGGTCTACTCCCCCTGTCTCGAGGGCCAACGCCATTTGGCTGCCTAAAATACAGCTTCTGTTCAGTTCACAGCTACTGCGGTGCATTGATTTAAAATTGATTCTAGTCTCTGGTCTTTCTGAATTGAACTTTTAACAGAAAAAAAAAACTAAATCAACAGCTCAATTGCACATTGTATCACATTGCACAGCCAGCAGATCAAAAAACTACTCATGTAGGATATTTGTACCAAAAGCACACGTTGGGTCTGTCTGAGAAATGAACTGAATCAATTCTGAGAGCAGGCCTCAAGATAACAATAGCTACTCAGTGCAAAAGTTCAACAAATTATACAATCGCAGAAATAAAGCTGCTAGCTACTGCACAGATTGGAAAAGTCAGAGATGAAACTTTATCAACCTCATCAACCTATCAATATCATCAACTGTAAATCATGTAAATCCCCAGGGTTGAGCTCAACTCCTTTTATGTGTGAGTGTTAAGTATCTTTCAAGTGACTCAACTCTGTCAAGGCACAGTTCTTTCATTGGTTGACCAAAAGAAGCATATACAGTAAATGCCTTGTCTGCCTTGGGAATACAGGTCTGGATAGACAAAAATCCCAAAACACAAGGAATTTACATTGATTTCTCCATCCATCCATCCATCCATCCATCTAAAGAAATATCCAAATACAAACCGGATTCCAAAAAAGTTGGGACACTAAACAAATTGTGAATAAAAACTGAATGCAATGATGTGGAGATGGCAAATGTCAATATTTTATTCAGAATAGAACATAGATGACAGATCAAAAGTTTAATCCGAGAAAATTTATAATTTTAAAGCAAAAATATGTTGATTCCAAATTTCACGGTGTCAACAAACCCCGAAAAAGTTGGGACAAGTAGCAATAAGAGGCTGGAAAAAGTAAATTTGAGCATAACGAAGAGCTGGAAGACCAATTAACAGTAATTAGGTTAATTGGCAACATGATTGGGTATATAAAGAGCTTCTCAGAGTGGCAGTGTCTCTCAGAAGCCAAGATGGGTAGAGGATCACCAATTCCCACAATGTTGCGCAGAAAGATAGTGCAGCAATATCAGAAAGGTGTTACCCAGCGAAAAATTGCAAAGACTTTGCAGTTATCATCATCAACTGTGCATAATATCATCCGAAGATTCAGAGAATCTGGAACAATCTCTGTGCGTAAGGGTCAAGGGCGTAAAACCATACTGGATGCCCGTGATCTCCGGGCCCTTAAACGACACTGCACCACAAACAGGAATGCCACTGTAAAGGAAATCACAGAATGGGCTCAGGAATACTTCCAGAAACCATCGTCAGTGAACACAATCCACCGTGCCATCCGCCGTTGCCAGCTGAAACTCTACAGTGCAAAGAAGAAGCCATTTCTAAGCAAGATCCACAAGCACAGGCATTTTCATTGGGCCAGAGATCATTTAAAATGGAGTGTGGCAAAATGGAAGACTGTTCTGTGGTCAGACGAGTCACGATTCGAAGTTCTTGTTGGAAATGTGGGACGCCATGTCATCCGGACCAAAGAGGACAAGGACAACCCAAGTTGTTATCAGCGCTCAGTTCAGAAGCCTGCATCTCTGATGGTATGGGGTTGCATGAGTGCGTGTGGCATGGGCAGCTTGCATGTCTGGAAAGGCACCATCAATGCAGAAAAATATATTCAGGTTCTAGAACAACATCTAGTCATCTCTTTCAGGGAAGACCCTGCATTTTTCAACAAGATAATGCCAGACCACATTCTGCATCAATCACAACATCATGGCTGCGTAGGAGAAGGATCCGGGTACTGAAATGGCCAGTCTGCAGTCCAGATCTTTCCCCTATAGAGAACATTTGGCGCATCATAAAGAGGAAGGTGCGACAAAGAAGGCCCAAGACGATTGAACAGTTAGAGGCCTGTATTAGACAAGAATGGGAGAGCATTCCTATTTCTAAACTTGAGAAACTGGTCTCCTCGGTCCCCAGACGTCTGTTGAGTGTTGTAAGAACAAGGGGAGATGCCACACAGTGGTGAAAATGGCCTTGTCCCAACTTTTTTGGGATTTGTTGACACCATGACATTTTGATTCACCATATTTTTCCCTTAAAATGATACATTTTCTCAGTTTAAACTTTTGTTCCGTGATTTATGTTCTATTCTAAAATATTGACATTTGCCATCTCCACATCATTGCATTCAGATTTTATACACAATTTGTTTAGTGTCCCAACGTTTTTGGAATCCGGTTTGTATCTCTAAGCTTATTTTAGGTATTTATTCAGGTACGGATATCTCCTCTTCACACATACAGTAGCATGGGAAGGATGGTGGAAAAAGGACTGTTGAACAGCATACAAGACATAACCAGGTGCTGCAGACAGTCTACTCATATAGTATAAATGTTTACAGTATTAAAGTACAATTCTGAGAAAAAATATTTAATTTTGGTTGTCTTTCTGGGTTTTAAAATCAGCAAGTCTCACCGCCTTATTTTACCGCAGTGACTTCCAGACCACAGAGCAAACATTCAAAAACATTGAATTGCTACGTAGCCAAGAATATTTTACTGTTCAAACATTAAAGCTGCCTGGGACAGGACGGCCTGGAACGCAAGCCACAGACAAAATACTTTCTGTATAAATAAGTGATACATAGAGATGCAATATAAAGTTTAAATATACTGTATATTGGTATGTGTGAATAGAATTCTAAAGAATGATGAATTAATGTACAGTATGAATATAACTGATATTGATTACATATGCCTTAAGAGGAATTTGTTAATCCTTACAGTATGTGAAAAAGGAAAAAAGCTAACATTTTTGCTAATCTAATGAAACAAATTCCTCCCCCAATTTTAACTGAGTGTTACCATATTACGTTTGTCGACACCATGTCCATGTAAAATCCACACTCATCACATACTGTATGCTTAAAATTCACATCAAACAGCAGAACTTAATAGAGGCTCATATCACTGAAAAATGTGATTCAAGTATCAACATTTTTAAATGAAAGGCTGAAACAATGGTTAATAATGGTAAATAATTGAATGTTTATGTTAAATTCAATAAATAGTACAGTATTTTATATACAATAGCACTATGTAAATAGAAAAGTACTTTTTCAAGTGTACTGCCTCCATCTCTATGACTATGGTCTGCTTGATGGTGCCACCATAATATATACAGTACCTGAATCTGTCCACTGTAGCTTTCACATCCCTAAAAGATACATCACACATCATCTAAAGCTTCAAACAGGTTTCACAAATATGTTTTTCACTAAATAAGACATCCAGAGTCTTGTATATATAATATGCTCCATACCCAGGAGAAAAACGACTGGAGAAATGTTGTTCCTATGGACCGGCTAATGAAATGGTATTGTGAAAATGTTATTTTTTAAATGTTAGTGGAAATATAAAAACATGTGGTAGAGGTGATAAGTCAAGGAGCTTTGAAGAATTTCTCCATAAGTTTTCACAGCCTTTCAGTTCAGCTGAGCCTCAGATACAGACAGAGGTTATCGTGGACAAAAGCAGCAGAGGAAGCCTTTCAAACTCTCAAGATGTGCTTCACTTCTGCCCCACTATTACAGCAGCTCAGCACTACCCCCCCCCCCTCTCTCTCTGGTGGTCGAAGATAGAGCTACTACAATCTCAAGTGGCAGTAGGAGCTGTTTCTCATCAACAGACCAACACGCTGCTGTAAGAATATTCACTATGGGCCTAAGGTATGAGAAGCACATAATTTTTTAAGGCTTTTTGGATATATATTTCCAGTTTGGATACTCCAGGATCAACTAGGATAAAGTGGTTCACCACATTCATCCAGGTGTCGAAACATCTGACTATGAGAAATATTTATATATACTTAGAGTTGCAGTAAAATTTTAGTTTTAGTTAAATTAGAATGTTATTTCTGACATTTTTTTTTGCTCAATTCCCGTCTCTGTGTGCATGGAGTTTGCATGTTCTCCCCGTGCTTGGTGGGTTTCCTCCGTGTACTCCGGTTTCCTCCCACAGTCCAAAGATATGCAGGTTAGGCTAATTGGCGTTCCCAAAATTTACCATAGTGTGTGAATGAGTGTGTGTGTGTGTGTGTGTGTCTGTGCTCTGCGATGGATTGGAATGCTGTCCAGGGTGTACCCTGCCTCGTGCCCTGAGTCTCCTGGGATAGGCTCCAGGTCCCCGCGACCCTAAATACAGGATAAAAGCGGTATAGAAGATGAATGAATGAATGAATTTTGCTCAAAGACTTTGGGCTGCATTGTACAGATTTTTCTACAAAATACTGTCAGCTGTGGAAAAAAAAAGAAAAGCTAAATAAAAATAGACTATGACCTGGGATATGATGACATGGCTATGAAACCGGCAGAAGAGTTGAGGCGCTGATTCTGGGATTCTAGAGAACAAGACCCAGTTATTACTGTATTCAGTCTTGATTTGGTTTATGGGTCCAACCTGGTGTGGAAATAAAATGGCATCTCACATACTGTATCATTCAGATTTCACTTCTTCTAAGATGAAGGCCTCATATCTATAAGAAGAATTGAGATACACCAAAATGACCTGACCTTACGAATGGTACACAGATGTAGGCTATCAACACCTTGCTGAAATTGCATGTACTGTACATACAGTTCAAGGTTTTTATCTGTAAACGCCACCATACAGTATGTATATAAATTGATATACCGTTTCTCTTCTCTCACATATGGAAAGTTTGGGTTTATAAAAGAAATTTAAAAATACCAAGACTAACCCCAAACACTAGTAATGACACAAGCAGTCTTAAATTTGAGAATACCCAAGCCAAATATGTCCAAAAAATACCTTTAGACAATTAGCTCCTGTACTTACAGTACACTGTCTGATATAAGTCAGTACATTCTTAATAGTATTTACTAGAAAATAGCAAAAATCTGCAACATAGAGGAAATGTTCCAAATATTAGCTTTTCTAATATTTTCATATACAGTAAATATTAAAAAAATACAGTATACTCACATTTGCCTTAATGTGAGGTTGATGTGAGTGCTGAATTCAAATTCCATTAATGCATTAGGAACAGGACTGGCATAATGGCATTTAAGAGACAAAGTACCTCACGGTGGCCAGGCTGACCTATTAGGAAATCAGTCCATTTATCCAAATGAGAACCGTGATCCAAAAAAGGTCTGAATGACATCAGCTGATTACATTTTAATTCGATTATGGGACTATAATGTGAAAATCTTTTCATTAACAATAATCAGAGCAAGATAAAGAGTAATTGTAAAACTATTTTCTTCCCTCTGTTCCCTGGTTCTTGGAAGCTTGTCTGGTTAGCTACTCCATTAATGGTGTAAAAAAAATGAAACAAATACAAAGAAATAAGGGGCTCTGCTATGCTGAATATTGCCCTTAATATCATAATAAAAACAAAGTAATGCACCACTGTAGGCCAAGTCATTACATTAGTGATATACAGTATTATATTAAGGGGCGGCACGGTGGCTTAGTGTTTAGCACTTTCGCCTTGCACCTCCAGGGTCTGGGTTCGATTCCAGTTTGCATGTTCTCCTCATGCTTGGTGGGATTCCCCCATCCACAAAGACATGCAGATTAGGCTAACTTTAGGCCAAAATGCCCATAGTGTGTATATGAGTGTATGAGTGTGTGTGTGTCCTGCGATGGATTGGCACCCCATCCAGGGTGTACCCTACCTCGTGCCATCTCCTGGGATAGGCTCCAGGAGATGCAGCGGTACAAACAATGACAAAAGATGATGATGTGTATTATATTATAATGCAGTGGCACTCTGATTATCTGTATCTGTTTTCATACTCAATATTAAAAGGCTTAAACTGTTTTCTAAATAAAAATCTCAAATGTGGAAAAGCTGGTACATCATGATGTATGAATTCTGGTTTTAACAGCTCAACAAACTTAGTTTCATCATTTAAGTTCATTTGTGTCTTAAGTAAATATAAGCATTTTTTTTATTCCTGCGCACGATATAGGTCAGTATAACAAATGTAACTGATTCTATATCCAGAAATCAAAACAAACCAGTAACCTACTGTAATTCCTCCCCCAGTAAACACCTCTGTCCCTGTATGTACATTACATTGGATTCCATCATGTCCTACATGTCCTGTACACAACCTTGATCAACTATCATTCACACTATGACTTTATGAGACATACCAAAGGTTGTTAATATACAGTATATACAGTAATACAGCACTTCCACACCATGCGAACAGCTGCTTATCTGTTCCCAGTAATAATGATCATCAGAAGAAGGAGCTTCTGACATAACAGTCCTCTCAATCACAAAAAAATGGTTCATGAAAAAACTTTGTGCAACAACACCACAGTAGTTCTTTTCAATTTTTATATTCTAAGTGTAATATAAGCTCGATTGATTTCACTTGTAACTGTGCACTGTAAAAGGTACCCATTTGATAAATAAGGTCTAGTGCTGAATGTTTTTTCGAGATATGGAGAATGAACTTTTAAAACTGGCAATAAATAACACAAGACTTCAAAAAATTGTGAAATGCCTGTCCAGAAACACATACTGAATTACAGTAGCTGTATGCTATAACACTACCACCTCTTTGTCCTTTTCTACCACTACAGTTTGTAAAAGTTACAGTTTGTTATAATGCCGGCAATAATACTGTATGTGTGCTGCATTACTACCTCTATTGCAGTGTGTATTGTCTTGAACCGTTTGACATGAATGAACACTACCTTGTTTAAAAAAAAAAAACAAAGCTTGTTAAAAGTACAGGCTCGATCATCAGTGTTTTCATGTGGTACACCACCTATAGAGTGCTCCTGCTTTCAACCTTCTTGTGAATGAACAGTGAATAATGAAGGTAGTGACGAGATCCTGGGTATGTGATTGATGAATAGCTGTACACGTCCGTACCTTCTATAATATATGTGCTTTTTAACGGGATTTGTGACCTTGCGAAGTTGTTCAACTAGCACTTTTTTTAAAAGTGTAAACCTTTGAATTATAGGTCTAGCTCGGGTCATTCTATTCAAGAGCGTAAGGCCGCATTTACATCAGCAGCCATGGTACTAGTACAACGCTCGGCACATTTTCTTTTCCAACTGATTATTTCAACTTTACTATTTGTTCTGTTGCAAGAAGAAGAGAAAATCAGGGCCATGCATTTTCAAAGCACTTCACCACCTCTTGATGACATCAGTAACATGTGAAAGGATCTGACATTGGAAAATCAGTAAGGGCTTGATGTTGCAGTAATTTAAGAGGCCAGTTTGCCTTTGTAATTACATTAACGAGGCATCCATGGTGCAACGGTGGACATAATGGGATTTTAAATACGTATTGATCAATACGTCACACCAGGTTTCTTTTCCTCCCTGTTGTAATCAGGGTCATCTGGGGCAGGACCACATCTGGAAATCTATCCCCCTTTAGAAAACAGATTAGCACGCCAAATGCAAAACAAAAAAAGATGCCCATATTTATCACCATTACTTGGAATTGAAAACAGAGGCGATGTCTGTAAGACTATGTCAGGAATACAGGTAAGCCAAAGTTCCGTGAAGCTAAACCTTTCCGTAGCACTTCTCATTTAGACAGGCAGGAAAGGTACAGTCTTAAGGATTTGCTATAAATACCGAGTATGTTGCCATTTCCTACTCTGCGATGTCAATTACTCTTAAAGAATTCTCCTGTGAAGACAGTTCACGCGCATCTGTGAACCATACAGTGCCTTGAGCAGAGTTACAGCTTCAGAGTCACTTCATCTGCAATGGCAGCAATTAGAGACGCCAACCCTCTACATGCCACCCAAGCTACGACACATCTTTCATCTACCCCTGAGCAAGTTAACACAAGAGCGATGGAAATACAAGCTGCAGTGAGCAGACAAGCACAATCTGTCAGACACACACTTCACCTATTCTGCTGGCTGCATATTTTAATGGAAATGTGGAGTTTATTCACCTAATGATGCATAAATCTGAAGGTTTATGAATTCAGGGGCAAAGGGGAGAAATGTAAGCTGATTACTGAAGGTGACCCGTTCACATAAAGAGATCACTTCTCTGGGTAGGAGCAAGGACCATAAGAGACGACCCCCCTTAAACCTGTTTAACGCATACCTCTAAATCACCCAGACCAGGCCCTGAAGGGCAATGTCAGTAAAATCACAACGACGGTATATAATGCAAAAATGACCTCCTTGGATTTGTACTAACTAAAAAAATAATGAAGATTCTGATTTGTTTTTGTGTAAAATTTAAATGGAGACTCAGTGTTGGAAATTCAGTCGGATTTTTCTTTGTGCATAATAAAGCTTAAGCCAGGCAAAATGTTCGTTATGAATTCTTTTATATGACAAGCATATAAAATTCAAAGAATTTCCAATTCTAATAAGGAAAAGTTCTCTCTATAACCTGAAGACAACAAGGATTTGGGTTTTATTTAGTGTTAACGTTGAGGATTAAAAACGCGTGCTGCACAATTAATTGCACAGAAATAGTAATAGCAGAATTGACCTGAGTAATTATCTAATCGCTGCAATTAATTACAGATAATATACTGAGTGCATAGGGAGGAATTTATGTGAAATTTGCCAATAATTTAAGTATTCGTTTATTTTTTTTATATAACTTTTGAGGTGCTGAATAAATATTTCCATATGATTACTGGCGACAGTATCTTATAATCTTCTAGATAAATATGTTTAAATATGAAATGATACATATTACATAGTTACATATTCAATCACAAAATGTCAAAATAATCAAAATCATTTTCTTCCCTAGTAAATACTAAGATTAAACATATCGTTTATTGTATCGTGCTGTAATCAATCATATTTAAATGAGTACTGGTATATTTGCTGGAGCTCATTCCAAGATGTTTATTGAGACTTGTAATAAAACATACGGAAATAAACACCTGAAACTCTTTTTGAAACCCGAAATTATATAAAGTCTAAGTAAGTTAAATACAATTCAATAAGGTAAAGTAAAATTGAATTCAATGAAATACAAGAAAAAGCAGTATGACTTCATATCCAGCAAGCAGAGTTGTCTAACATGAACCATTAGGTTCTGTTTTACACACAAATGAGGACCATCTTCTAGAATAATCTTTGAGGATGGGAAAACAAAATGATCCAAAGCGTTGAACGTCACAACAATTACAGTAAGATGCCTAAAGGGAAGTTTAATTTTTCGACACTACATCACCCATGGGCAGTAGAGCACTGAAGACAGACTGGTGGCCTGAACATAAAGTCTAAAAGACCATGAACTCAGTATTAGCCAGCCAAAAGCAGGAGCAGCGAAGCTCAAATAAAAAAGGAGAAGAAAAAAACAAAAAAAACACATAAAGTGCACCTACCTGCTCCACCAGGCACGGCATTTTACTCTCTCTCTCTCTCGCATCCATATAAATGACATAGTTGAGATTTATCCATGTGTGAGAGTTTGTGTTATGTCCTAGCGTTGAGTAAAAGGCAGTGAGGACGAGCATGCATTGGCTCTGTTGAGGGCACCCACAGTGAAAGGAGAGTCAGTAATGGGGTGACTTACCTCAGCGGGAACATGCTCTTCAAAATGGCAGTTCATTATCACATGATAAAAAAAAAAAAACAGCACCACTAATAAACTCCATTTGGAATAATAAAAGCTTGATTTTATAACAATCACAGTGAAAATCTTTGGTGGTGTAAAGCCCTTACCTTTTCATAAGAAGTGGGAAAAAAACAGTGATGCTCGATTTCAGTGTGATCCTTGTTGATGTTTTATTCACACTATTATCATTTTCTACTATACTATGTAGGAAGATCGAAAAGCATGTAAGCTGTAAATAGGGCATGCATTAATCTATTTCATGCATATCCCTAATACAGTATATATATATATATATTATTCAGTTCTATTTAATAAACCAGGAATGAGAATTCTTTAAAAATGCTTGTATTTAATTCTAAACTGTTTTATTAGCTGTATAAGCTGCTATTTGGTGTGTTGGATGTTCTCTATGTGAACTTGCTTCTCTCGCTAATATGTCAGCCGTATTTATTATAATATGCTTCATTCAACAAGACAGATCTCACCCTAACCTGAAGCTGACTGAGTACCAATTTTGCATTCATTTTTATTTTTTTTGCCATGCATCCAGGCATAAACATTTCCACAGCAGTACACACCTACCTTCCAGCCCACTGGGCATACTGTCACGACATCACACATCACACAATAAATCATAGCAACTCAGAATACCCAGAAAAAAAGAAGAAGAAAAAAAAAAAAGTGGAGATGCATGTATAAAGCCACAGAAACAGGAATATACTGTACATGAATAGCTTAGAGCAAGAGCTCTAATTATACTATGAAATATATGAAATATAAGCATCATGTACCTTTACTTTTACCTAGGATATTGACATAATGGTTCCGTGAAGAGAAATTCCAGAGAGATACAGGGGCGATACAAAGAAGAGGAAAGAAGTAACTGTAAGAGTCACGGACTTATGTAAGATTCAGAGTAAGGACATGAAAGGTTAACATTTGACCTAGCTCCATGCATTAAGGGCACAGGAGAGGAGGCAGGCAGAAGAGACGGAAGCTTCCAGGATGAGGAACATGCCAAGACATGATGGCGCAAGGGATGGAGGGAAAGCATGAATATTGAATAGTGAGCTAATGCTTTCCTGCTTCGCATCTTGAGAATACATGCTAGTACACTTATAAAGAACAAACAAACCCTCGAGAGATGTTCTTCAATCTCCAGCCCAACCAACGTGTTCAAAGCATTATTTTTTTTTTCTCCCTTTATGAAAATGAGGCTGACAAGCAATAATGGAAGAGCAATAAGTTGCAGATGAACTGAAAATGAATAAATAAATAAAGAAAGAAAGAAATAAATCGACTGAAAGAAATACCACAGTAGAGGATTTTAAAAAAAGGTAAATTAATAAATAAATTGAAAAGACCAAACCATCCATTAAGTCAGTGCCAAGCCGGAAAGAAAGCAGGCCCGGTAAATCCCTACCAGCGGTGACGCGATGTGAGGACGAATCAGCACAAAGAGGCGAGAAAGAGGCAGAGGAAGGATGGAGGAAAGGGTGGGTAATGGCAGCAAAAAGGGGGGGATAAAGGAATAAAACTCATACCTTGGTCGCCCATCATCAGGTGCGCAAGACCTTAAGGGAAGACAAGAGCACAGTCAGCACAGAGAACGGGATCATGTGGAAGCTTTCTGTCACATTGACATGCAGGCATCTTGTGAAAGCAGGATGCCTGTGATGCAAGGACCAGGGTGTGTTACAGTTTCAAGGAGAGAGGGGGGGGGGGGGTGGAGGTGAGGAGAAGAGTGGGTGTTTTTGTTGTTGTTGTTTTTTTGGGAAGGTTGAAAAAGAAAAAGCACTCCCTCAACCCGACAGTTGCGATGCTTTATCTGTCACATTTGAAAGGGACAAATCTATAAGAGAATCATTTTGCTGTTGTCATAGATCAAACATTCCCTCCAGCTAGTTAACCTTTCCCAGAAATTTGATTATATAATTTTAACAAATGGCAATGTTACATGACTAGACACCTGAAGATATTCATACATACTTGAAGAGGACCTACCCGCTCCTATTACTGTACGTGTTATACACAATAATAAAATGAACTCAAATGATATTTTATTTCAGCAAAATAAAAACAAGAATCTATCAGTACTAACAATGTCTATGTCTGAAATGAAAACTTACATCTTCCACAAAATATCACCTGTAAATTGTGGCCTTTCCTACATACATACAGTAATAGATTCAATACCTTCAAAGGAATGAATTACAATAGAGCACATATTTTACCCGTCTAGACTCTAAACGGAGTGTTTGTACCACCGGCAGGGAATATAAAGGATGATTTGTCCCCAGTACTTACCCTCTGTCCCTAAAGCAACACCAAACGATTTTAGGAAAATGGACAGTATTTGGCTAGCTTTGAATTTCTGTGCATGCATTAGGGAGTGTACATCATTCTGAGAGCTAACAGAAGAGAGAAAAACAGAGCGTCCGAATACAGAGGAAGGAAGCTATTTAGGTTGGTGGAATTTGGACTGATTTTCTTTCTTTTTTTTTTTTTTTAGAAGACACAGGACAGAGGCCAATCACTGGGCATTCTGACCAACACCAACATTAAGCAATGGACACAAAGCTAAAGATGAAAGGAAATGCTTATACCTTTTACCTTGTACATTATGTGACCTCAGAAATGGTTCCCGTCCCCAGTAGTCAATGTTTGGCATCACTTACCGTCCTTCAGCCACCATATTATAATTTTTTTTTTTTTTTTTTTTTTACATTTAGCACATTTCAGAAGGGAAAGTTTGAGATATGGAAATAGAGAGAAGTACATGACAAAGGGGACTTGAGAATGAAAAGAGAATAAGAGTGTGTAGGTGTACCCACCTCCAGTGTAGACCTCTTCTGGAGGAACGGCCGAGGCGTGGAGAGAAAGAGGAAGACATTGATTAAGAGGCATGCAGGCTAGAAGGTGGTCCAACCTCGAGGACTACCGAAGCTACATGCGTCTTATCATCCTGCGCATACTGTATGCCTAAGCCAAATCAAATGCTGCTATGGAGAATAAACCACATGATCTCATTTCCTTGAAGTCTCCGATATCCGTTCTAGCTTTGAATACGGTCCAGACTCTTAACTGTTATTAATGGATTAAACTCGATGAACCTTCAACCAGAGAGACTTTTTTATTATTATTATTATTATTATTATTATTATTATTTCTTGCCTAATTAGAATTTGTCTGTTAAAATATTCCCGCTTCTTCTTCTTGTTTCCTTTTTTTTCCTCTTCCCATACTTCCTGCCCTCAGCAGGGTTTGTGTTTTGTTGTCTCAGCACCATGCATGTACAATAACAGAAAATGCACTGCTTTCACACAAGGAAGCCCTACATTTTAATCCAAATGCAGAAATTCAATCTAATGCAAAACAAACACATGCCTAATCTTAAATAAGTCTTCCTGGTTGAAATGATGTTAGTAAAAGATCTCGGTGTGAGAGTGCTTCTCTTGCCAATTAAGCATGTATTGAAACTGATTAATTTCAGAGAGCATGCACAAACATGCAGGAAGATAAATATCCGAAAGCAAAAAGAGAGTGATCGATGTGTGATGAATAACTCCTAATATTTCTGAATTCATAAAAAAAAAAAAAAAGATGTACCCTTTCACTGTAAGTGTAGTTTTAGCACATAATAAATAAAAATCAAGTTACATAAAGTCACTGATGCTTATTCAAGATAGAATAAAAAGAGGTTTCGAAGGATCTTAATGGCGGTACAAAAGTTCGAAATGATTACTAGAGATTTTTTTTTTTGCTTAGTTGTAAGCCATGCAGCTGTTAATTAACGAGATCAGATGATGCAGCATACACCTACTGAGAGAAAACAAAACCGGTCAGTCAGATCAGGAAGAATGAAATGTACAGTACCTGTACTGTGATGGATTACTCCATATAGTCATCATAAGAAATTAATGACTATGCTTTCTGACTTTAGATTTGTCTGTTTTCTTCTCTAAAGGAAAAACATTACCTTGATAATAGAGACAGTCATGCTTTCATTCAACACAAACCACTCTTTCCATGAGCCAGCCTGTTTCGGGGCGGCCCCTGTGATCCGAGTCTCCCTAAAATGCCACATCTACTGTATCTGGTAGTGTGTTGAAAGCATCCAGGCCTACCTCTGTTGTTTTTGCGTCTCAAGGGGAACAATGACCCAAGACTTACCGCTGCAGTCTGCTCCGTTCGACCAAATACAAATTGCATGCACCACAACTGCCAGTTGAAACAAAAATGCTGATGAATGAATGAATAATAAAGAACGTAAAAGGTGCCATGGCATAAATAATGACAAACGAAACATTAAGCTGTTTAGGTGCTGCAGTGCAGGATGGCATATGTTTTTGCAGACCTACTCCTACTGTGTCCTCTCTTGACAGAATGTTTTTTTTTCTTTTTGAATAATGTGAACATATTTGTGCACTAGTAATTGAATAATCATTTTAGAATGAATGATGCGTACCAATTGAATAGAAAAATGCTACTAAATCTGAATGCTGATTACTACTAAGAACTATCAACCAGACATCTTTTACAGTGTGCGATATTGATTTTATGTTCATATCCACCCTCTGTCTCGACCACTACGACCTAAATGGGCCCATTATCTCTATTACAGTATGTGCCTATAGCGCATAGTACATTGCTAATCCTATTTTCACTTGCATCTATACGAAAGAGACCTGATGTTCCTCGGTGAGGTTTTTCTTGCAGTTCTACATTGGCTCGACCAGCATATTAGTATTGTGTGGCTTCATTCTAGTACTGCAGAGTCCAAACAGAGCCACAGATGTGTAGGCTCTCATCAATCAGACTATTAGTTTTGAGTGCTGTCCATGCAGTGCTGTGAATTTAGGGTGAAGGACAAGATTTACAAACAGAGAGCACAAACATACTATACAGTGGCTCCAGTGTGAGTTTGAGCAGGCATGGTGCAAACACTACTGTATGTGATGCATGGATGTACAGTACAGTACAGTGCCCTGCGTAAGCAACTACAGCTTCTCAATAATGTGTGTTTTTCAGACTGTCCGAGTGTATTATTCTCAAACATACTGTACATACCCACTGTGTATAGACCCATAAGGGCAAGGCATTCTGTTGCTTTACCAGTTGGCGGCTTAATGGTTAGATATCTGGACTAATGGTCAGAAGGCTGTCCATGATCAAAATAGCGCTCATCTGTTAAATTAAATTCTAAGTCACTTTGAAGTAAATGTAAACAAATAAGCATTAAGATATCGCTTCCATACCTAGGTAAATATACTCTATCCATGAGTTTAATCTGTTACTATTAACAAAGGCACAACCACATACTGTAATAGTCACTCAATGCTGTATTTCAATATTATAACGTCTACACACACCATAACATCAGAATCTCTATTACAACTACTGTATACGACTACATTAATCACGACTACTCTGCAAAAATACCCAAAATCTGTATTTGACTCCTGTACAAATTTAATCCAATATAGTTCATGTGGAGCTAGATACAAAATGTCCTCTAATACTCTCATTCGCTATCACCAAGAGATTAGAGCTCACCGTCCACGTGCATCAGATACCGACTTTCGAGAAATCTCTATTTGCTATATATCTGTCTGTACTGTATGTCTTATCTCCAAAGATTATACAGTGATGACATTAAGAGGACTTAAATGCTGCATCTTGGCTATAAATACTTTAAAGATGTAGTGTAAATCATAGTAGTCAGTGGATAAAAGAGGATAAAATCTCACTGTCTTTTTAATTATGTATACTGCAATAATAATAATAATAATAATAATATATCATTAACCTTTAATAAATTCTGCTGAATATACATTATTTTAATATGTAGCAGTTTTACTCAGGTGCAAGAAGCATTTGTCCTGAGATTCATTCTTTCAGCTGATCACTGAGCAGACTCACGGTTAAGGTGAAAAGGAGTAAGCCGAATAAAAACAATAGCCAAATAAATATGTATAACTACTATGTTAAGGAAAGGCTAAATTGAGGAATACATTCATTGCTCATGCTCTTGACATCTCTCTATTTGATAGCTACTGTAGAGATGCCTCAATTGGGTTTATGTGCAAAGTAAAATTACTCTTAAACTCCATCCATCCATCCATCTATCAACTAGGGACAGTGGAGGCCAATGCTGAGCACTGAATTTATTTCCATTTTGTATGACCATGGCAGGACCTCCGGCCAACATTCACACACTACGGGCAATTTGGTAACGCTAATTAGCCTAATCTGCATGTCTTTGGCATGTCATGTGGGAGGAAACTGGAGAACCCGGAGGAAACCCATCAAACACAGGGAGAACATGCCAACTCCATGCACACAGACCTGATGCAGGAATCGAACCCAGGACCTGGAGATGCAAACCGACAGCACTAACCACTAAGCCACTGTGCCACCAAAAACCTTAAACTGGGCTGGTCTAATTGGATAAATGTACAGTATAACTGTTCTGATCCTTGCATAAGAGCAAATAACAAAGCTTGTGCAACACTATATGTGGCAAACTGCCTCTCAAAACCCTGTTCGATCTGCAGAATCACCAGGATGTTTAAACAAAGGTGATAAGAGCAGAATTATCATTAACAAATAATCACTGTTAAACCGATTCACTACTCAACTAACTGTTAGATACATAACAAACACTCAAGGTTTCTAACATCCTTCTTAATCACACATTTTACAACTCAGATAAGTAAACGTTACCGGTGAGAGGCAGCTGATAAGACCACATACAGTAAGACAATGATATATTTCATTAAAAAAAAACAGAAGAAGTTAAAGCACAAATAATAGTCCCTGATAATGAATAAATGTCCTAATGAACCCCTTGTTCCCAGCATTCCCAACAGCGCAAAAAATATCTTATTAACTGTAGTACTGTTATTCTCTGCAGTGTGGGCCGTCTCTCCCACTGTGAGTCCAACACCTGCCTCACTAAAGAATATCATTACTACAACTGCCTGTCGAGGGAATGACTGAGCATTTGTACACTGAGAGCAGAAACATTAAATCCACACACCACCCATTTCCTTCAGTGGAGTGTACAAAACTGGCCAAGCTAGTTGGTGACCTGTCAAGGATGCCTTTTCCGATATGGGTGAAAACCATAATTACTCCAGAGGAGACGGGGCAAACAGAGGATCCTCCATCAGCTTGAGGCACTTGCATCAATAATTAATAACCATCAGGAGGACAGAATAAGGAGAAAGATTCGTTAAAAAGACATGGAGTCATTCCTGCATCTTTGTCACTAGGCGTTAAGTTCTAATGCACTTCCAATCTCTTCCCTTGCTTTAAAATTATGCTAACAATAGCAATAAAGATCCATCATATTCATATCTTGTACAAGATGAAGGAAAGGGTAATACTATTATTATAGCTATTTGGCATCATCCAAGCCAGTGGTTCAATCTGTAATGAGGTATGACACTAATACTCAGAAAGCTCTAGGTGTGCCATTAACTAAGGCATTTGCATTTCAATTCGAAGCATTAAAACATAGCTTAATAACAGTGAAATATCTCTTAAACGAAATCATCTTCCTGGTCTAATGGTGATTCATTCATAGTTCCTCATTAGGTAGTAAAAGCTGCCATACTATTGTCCATCTTATGGAATACTTATTGCGTTACGTGAAGTCCAAACTCAATGTCTCAGTAAGCAAAACTGAACAGTTACTTATTTTATGACTCATGGAATTACACTATACTCTCATTTTCAAGGCAGCTTCTCCTATGCCTACAAAATGCCTACAGTATGTGTCATCGTCCCACCATGTCTCTCACAGTGTGGTACTCAGCTTTTCTCTAACGCACCCAGCTCCATCAGCACATCCTCCCTTTATCATGCTCAAGGAAATCCAATACCATATTAAGGGCTTGAAACACTGAGACAATTATACTTTTTCTACAGAACAATCCTCATAAAACTGCATGGACAAACCCTCTGCTGGATTACTAGGCCAAAATTTACTTTGTGGGTATGTAGTTTCCTTGACAATTTGGCATGTCATAAGCCTGAGACACAGCCGGCATGGAAACCATCAACAGAGAGGATTGCCCAAAATGAAAAAAAAAGGGAAGATGGAACAAATTTGAAAAGTGTAATTAGAGCCAAAGAGGGACGATAACTGGACACCAACCAGACCATCTGAAAAACACTGAAATGTCTACAGACAAGTGAACCGCAACACTCCCACTAATTTTATAACATTTCCATAAATATTACTTCAACCTTTTTCCTGCATTCACTGTTGTGTGGATTTATGTGCCCTATGAGTGACAAATACTCACTGTTGTGCGTGATACAGTGTGATTGTATCCACTGTACCTACACCTTTACTAGACAAAGCAACTCCTTATTTAAGTCGATTAGACCAGCTATATTTTGTCAGTTATGAATGAGACCCTGAAATATGCTGCATTCATTTCCGTAATACCAGAACTATATGCGAATTGTATTGAGGAATTTAATCTTTAGTGATGATTTTTCTATTTTATTCTTAGGAAATGTGAACACTTTGCAAAAGCTGTAGCAACAAAAATGCTTATTGCTCTTAACAATGGTCTTTAGTGCTAATCTAAACATGTGATGTAACATGACCAATGGCCACAGTGGAGGCCTGAAACAAACATGATGTAGCATGCATTTCTGTCAGAGGGACTGGTGCAAATGTATTTAAACTAAGAAATCAAAGAAAAGGCTATGTCGGGGGGAAACAAAAGACATTTCAAGAATATAACAATGGCTCTTACCTTCACTGCAGTCTTTCCCCTGAAATCCTGTCTCGGAGCAGTCACAGATGGGTTCGTCGTTGACGATGCTGCACACTCCTCCATTCAGGCAAACATGGTCTGCTTCACAAATGTCACTGTTGATCCCCTCACTACCAATTACGGTCGGCTCCGAACCGTTCACCCTCAAATTGGTTATCCATCCTTTGTACGGAACCTGGTCTTTGATTGACGCAGACGTGAGCCGCAGGGCTACTGATCGTAGTTCAGGAGGTATCCCCCCTAAGAATAAATGACTGAAAACAGTCATGTCCCTTCTTTTAGACTTCACTTCCACCCACTTGATTTCTTCATCCACGATTAAAGTGGTGTTTTTGAAATTCCTGCGCACCGTAACCGCATGCCAACGGCTGTCATTGATCGCAGTATCGGAGAGGACGGTGGCGGGTTCCGCACAGAAGATTGAGAAGCGAAGACTCAGTCTACCGTTATGAAGCAGAAGTTCCAAGAAGTCACAGAATCCCTCGTCGTCAAAGTACACTAAAAGTCCATGTGAGCTTTTTGTTTTCATGTTGAAACTCATCTCGCTTTCACAGCAAGCATTCCACATTGGAAACCTCGCCCACTGGCCTTCAGCGCCAGTGAACTCCATGCTAGCCCCTATATCAACCAGGCAACAAACCAGCAGGCCTATCCAAATTAAATGCACACCGCTGCGCATGGAGAAGCTCATGGTGAATTCAAAAAAGTGACAAGACTAACCTAAAATGGTATACAATTATTATTATTATTTATTTATTTATTTTTTCAATTTACAGTCTTAAAACAGAAATGGATTCTCTGTTGCAGGTATAAATTTGGCCTAATTTTCCTTTACTCATTGTTTTAAACAAAGAGAAGGCCTATATTATGGCCTAGTCGTAATTAATGTAGAGATTGTATAGCTGGATTATTAGCCAATGTAAGATAAAATATGAATAGTCCTAAATAAATCTACTACAAATGTAGGCAGATTTAAAATTCCCCCAGTGGAATATAAACTGGTTGCAGTAGGGCAATTATCATCATATTTGTCGTGGCATCCATCACACGAAGTCGCATATGTACAGGGAGCCTTCAAGTAAATTAGGCCACCATGGGTCACATGAAAAGACTAATTAATAGTCATTGTGTTGGCCAAGTATCACGTAAACAAAAAAAATAGAAACTTCTCAAAGTGTGGTTAACATGCAGGCCCCTGTAGGGCCTTCAGTGCTCACAATCTCTCTAATCACATCCAGTTTGTCATAATGATCCGCAATCTGAAAAGAGTAAAAAAAAAAAAAAAACATTTCTTAAAATGAATTCTTAAACATAACACAAAGTATATTTATGGCACAAGTATGCTAAAAAAAAAACAACAACAGCAAAGCACTGCAACACAGTACCTGCAATTGACATGACCAACAATGATAAACAACTATCAAATTCATTCACAGAATAAACCTAAATCTAGTTTTATGATCAGTAACATGAGACTGTTAGCTGAGGGAAATGTTGACCCATTAAAGTACTGTGGAAACTAAAGCTGCTGAGTCTATTCCTCAAATATATACCCCACTATCCTCACCCTTCAGTCTATAAAACACAGTCCATACTGTACACTTTTCACTCCATAATATCTACCACACACCCTTCACCCACAGTCTATACCCACTGGTTGATATCCTTGCCTACACTCATTCCCCCCAAAGCCATACTTAGCAATCTATACCCCACAGTCTTTGCCATGGGCTACAGCCAAAGGTCTCTGTTCTATGTTCTGCATCCCTCAGTCTCACTGTATAGCTTTCAGATTACATCCTATCAAAACCCCAATGAGTTAAATCAATGCATTTTCAGCATGTCTTTTAACACTGTTTTTAACATATAACACCTTACACATATAGTGCAGAGAAAAAGGTTTTACTATGTTTTGTTATGTTTTTCATGTTTTTTTTCCTCATCATTACACTATACTCCACAATGATAAAGCAAAAACAGGTATTTTTTTCTTTGTCACACCCTTTGTTAGCTCTGGTGCATCCTGCTCCTATCAATGATCCTTGAAATTCTACAACTTAATTGGAGTCCACCAGTGCCTAACTGAACTAATTGGACATAATTAGGAAAGGCACACACCTGTCTATATAAGGTCTCCCTGTAGATGGTGTATGTCAGAGTAAAAACAAAGCCATAAGGTCGAGAGAATTATCTGTACACCTGCGAGACAGGATCGTGTCAAGACAGATCTGGGGAGGGATACAAGGCACAGTAGCCTCCATCAATCTCAAATGTAAGTGATTTGGATCAACCAACAGTCTTTCCAGATCTTTCTGTCCAACCAAACTGTGTAATCTGGGATGAAGGGCCTTGGGACAGAAAGGTAACCAATAACTCAAGGATCATTATAAATGGGATATGTGTGGAGATGGGAGAGACTTAGTGAAGGACAACTATCACTCCAGCACTCCACCAATCAGGCCTCTACAGTAGAGTGGCCAGACAGAAGCCATTCGTCACATGACAGCCTGCTGGGTGCAAAAAAGCCCCTGAAGGATTCTCAGACCATGACAGGCAGAATCCTCTGGTCTGATACAAAGACTGAACTATTTGGAATTAGGTATATCAAATCAGTATAGAGACAAAATGTATGCAGAAAAATAAAGAGCTATCCTCAGTGAAAACCTTCTCTACAGTGCTCAGGATCTTAGGGTGGGGCAGCAAGTGTTTTCTTGGCAGTATGCTTCAGGTCATTGTCTTGTTGAAATACAAAACAACGACCTGAAGCATACTGCCAAGAAAACACGAGAGAAACCAAGAGTGGCTTCAGAACTCTATGAAATCCTATGAAAGTCCTGGAGTGGCCCAGCTAGAGTCTGTACCTGAACCCATTATAGCATCTCAGGAGAGACCTGAAAATGGCTGTGTTGATCTTAAACAGTTCTGTGAAGAAGAAACTTCCAAAAGCAATAATTGTAATTGATGCCAGAGCTGATTTAACCAAGTACCAAGTGATAGGTCTAAATGACATCGTCATTGTGGAGTATGGTGTGTAGAATAGTGAGAAAAAAATGCTTCATGTTCTGAATTACATTATTTTTCACAGTTATCTTTTGAAATGGCAAGAAACTGATATCCATCTGTAAAAGTACAGTTATATATAGAGAGATTGTAACAGCTTAAATATGTTTAAATGGTAGTAAATGTCAATATTGAGTAACAAAATTGAAAAGAAATTGACACAAATGTGTTAACCTGTAATGCAATTACCCACAGTATTGCAACATAATGAGAGATTCCAAATGCGTCACTGCTACGTCTCTCTCTCTCTCTCTATTGAGAAGAAAGATATACAGTTTACATTTTTTTCTCTTTTTATTGATATAAACAGAATACCGATGGAGCTTGATACGTGCAGGGTGTCCCATAAGCCTTCATACATGGGGAGCTGAACACTTTTTGGCAAAAGTTAATAACACAAAGTGTGTGTGTGTTTGTGTGTGTGTGTGTGTGTGTGTGTGTGTGTGTGTGTCAGCCTAAAATGCACAGGGGCAGGGTGTACTAAGAAAAGATACAGCGACAAAAGATTATTTAAGGGAATGTATTTAAAGTGCAATTACCTGCATAACACCTGGGACAGACAAGTCATCAATCATGGAGAAGATGTTTTATAAATAAATCTACATTTTGCTCCCCACGTATGGAGACCTTTGGGACATCTTGCAGAAGGTTAGAAAACATTACGCCGCCTGTGGTAACTATGGTAACCTCTAGTGGCGCACTGTATTGCCTGCTGTTGAGGATAGTAGTACTGTACTGTATGTAGCCTACAGTTTCCTAACAGCGTCAACGAGCTGATTTTAATTGATTTAATTTCGCCTCGTCTTTTAGCCCAGTTACTGGCTGTTCTGGTCAAAGTTAAGACATCGACATACATTTAGGACACAATGTGTGCGTGTGTTTGCGTGTATGTGTGTGTCCGATTAAGTCCCGCATAACGGCACCGCATGCTGTCCTGCCCTCGGGCTGTCCATCAACGCGTCCCGGCCAATCATTACACACTTTTATTCCCGTGTGTCCCGTGTCAGGTTTTTACACGGCGGCTGTTTAGCAGGATCAGAGCCCAGTCTTTTCGATGGCCTCTCATAAAACATAGGACGCGCCATTAGTCACACACACACACACACACACACACACACACGAGGCAGCTTAAACTCCCCTCGAAATGCAGTCACGTCTCTTAAATTGATTATAATATATCGGATTAGATTAAATAAACCGAGAGGCGCGTTTTCCTCCCAAAAAACAGAACGGACATACGGAAATGCCCGTGATCTGTGTGTATATATACTGAGTTGCGTCATGCACACCAACTCAAATGGTATTTTTCTTTTCATTTTTTTTTAAATCTGAATTTAATATTGTAACAGATTTGTGAAGTGTGATTCGCATCAGCGCAGGTGGATTAGTCACATCTACATCCCTGAGTGAAGAGAGAGTCGGTCTGCCTGCCTCTGCCTGTGATCTGCCCCTGATCTGCTCGATAGATACCCCAGTGATGGAGACCGGGAAATATATGGCTTCGTCAATTAATGCGCAAAACTACACATGTCGCTTGTAAAGTGAAGCGTAGACTACAAACTCGAAGACCATAAAGCACAGCTCTGACAAGCCTCAGCCCTGTAATTGTCTGGATGATGGGATTTCTCCTGAGAAAGCACAGCGCTGCACAAACAACTGCACACAACCTGAGCCCCATGCAAACACAAGCGCTTTTTACCTTGAGACAAAGTCCATCGTGTGATCCTTTTGATCAGCCAGCTTCACCCACGAAGCGTGATGATCTCCGCATCAATTTTTACTTGCTTTGTTTTTTTGCTGTTGCTGTTTGTTTGCTTTTTTTTTTTTTTTTTTATTTAGCAGAAACAGACCTCAGTATCTATAACGGAAACGAAATCAGAGAGGCGCAATTTTTTTTTTGGGATGCGGATCCCCCTAAAAGTGCCGACGGGTTCAGAAATTTAGAGTCAGAAAAAAAACAGCCTATTGCAATCAAAACGTTTCCTTCCACCCGTCCGAACTGTACAAAAGTATTTACACTTCGCAGGGATGTAGAAAAGAGAAGCGCGCGCTCGGTGTTTTGCGGTGCGGTCGAGGTGTTTTCTCTCTCAGCCGAGCTTCGCCAGGCACCGTCAGCACCCGGAGACATGCAGTCACGTGATCTGCTCCATTAGCGTTCTGATGGAGGTGGGCGGGGTCGGAGAGCTGGGAGAGGCGTGGTTGCTGCAGCACCATGGACAGCGGCAGCGCCGAGAATATTGTCTACCAGCTCAGGCGTGTCCAGTGCTTCACTTTTTTTTCCCTTGCTCATTATCCTGTGTTTGCAGAACCAGAGAGAGCGATGAATTAGGGTGTAAATGGGGAAAACTTGCTATGAAGAAAAACATTAAAATGTTTGAATTACCAAGCAAGGCAGTGAGAATGCAATTAGGAGCTGTCCTAATATCTGCCACAGTAAAACCTTAAAATGTCCTAGTGGAAAGCAATCGGGGTCAGTATAGAGGGTAGGTCTGATTGTCATTGGTGCAACTTTCCATCTCCTAGACTGATCAGCCATAACATCAACAGATTAATATCAGTTATCAATTATATTCCAGCAAACTGGTTTCAGGATCATGGGCAAAGGCTCTTTTATTTATGTGTGGACAAAGGCTAGCACATCTGGTCCGATTCCAAAGAAAAGCCAATGCAGCAGAAATCACTGAAATAAAGTCAATGCTGACCGCATAAAAAACTCACCAGGACACCCAGTGCACCACAGCCTGCTGCATCCAGGGCCCGGCAGGCAAAAAGCCCAAGACTCCCAATCCAGCCGTCAAACTCCCAGGTTACAATCTGATTAAGAATCAACAGGATGCTCCAGACAAACAAGTCCAATCCACGGAGGCCCCACTCCACAACCGACAGTACCCAAAGGGTCTGCCGATAACATCTTAGTGCCTGACACTACAGCCCACCCCCAGAAGCATTGTTTATGTTAAAAGGACCAGAGGAAGTAGTAAAGCCCTTGAAATGAAAGACAAAGAGTCTAAAAACAATTTTTAGTTATTCATTTTATCTTATATATTATTATATGATATTTTAATATATGATTTTGTATAGTATGCACTCACTCATCATCTATACCGCTTTATTCTGTATTCAGGGTCGCGGGCACCTGGAGCCTATCCCAGGAGGCAGGGTGCCAATCCATTTCAGGGCACACACGCATACTCATTCACACACTACAGGCAATTTGGGAATGCCGATTAGCCTAACCTACATGTCTTTGGACTGTGGGAGGAAACCCACCAAGCACGGGGAGAACATGCAAACTCCATGCACACAGGCACGGGAATCGAGCCTGGCCGGGAATCGAACTCGGACCCTGGAGGTGCAAGGCGACAGTTCTAACCACTACACCACCTTGTATAGCATTATAATATTTTATTCTTTGATTTGACAGGAGTCAAAAATTGTAAGAAAGCAACACACATGAGTCCAATAAAATATAATAACTTTGTACATCTTCATTATATTATCCATACAGCTTATCATATGTAGAGGTTCGAGGCAGCCTGTAACGTATTCAAGATACTGTAACTTCAGGCACAAGTTGTGGTACACCTTGGATATAGTGCCAACCCATTGCAGAGCACAAGCACACATTATGAGAAATTTTGGAATTTCAATGAACCTACTGTGCATGTAAGGGATGGTGGTGGAAGTATCAGGATGCTAAATACTGGAGTATCATGATGAAGACCTTATAACAGATAAGTGTCTAAAATATCCAGTAGACACTATTATGCTCTATTATCAGCTCATTTGTTTTAATCCACCTAAGGGTTTTATTTACTTGGTTCTGCTATTAGCTGCTATTGTTCTGAAGTGCCCACAAGCAACATTCTAGTCATGAGACCCAGAGAGTACAACAGTAAGGTGGAAATAGAGAACAAGACAAAAGCTAGTAAAAAGTAGACTTACTAGTGCATACAGTATGTGTCCATGCTCAGCCTCCAGCCACTGAAGAGAAACCAAACCACAATGAAAATACTATTTGATTCTAACTTGACCATGTCATGTTATTTTTTCTTTGATTACCATGCCAGTGCTTCTCAGTGTGTTTAGGTCTGAACTATGCCCATACATCAGAGAGAATCCTTAACAGGTTTGATGATTATAAAAGTATTATGCCGAGTCAGACGTCCCTGCAGACAGCCACTCCATATCAGTGCTGTTTTTTTTTATATCCGAAACTGTGATTCATTTCAAAACATGCATACTTTTTTTCACAATATTGTGTAGGTGATTATTGTTTGTCTGTTGTATATATTTTCAACAATGACACATTACTGGATCTGTATTAAAATCATGTCACTTAACATTGTTCGATGGAAGACAGCCTACAAATGAAACATGTCTTTGGATTAAAAGTACAACCAGATTTGGCCTCGTTTTCCATCTAAATTTATCCACAAATTAGAAATATCTTTACTTTAAATATACAAAATGCTCTTCTAAGAATGAGAGAAGGGTGAAAAAAAGAATCTCTGCTAGCATTGAATGCACCTGCTTCTGATAAATTTCACTTTAGACTTTAGAAATATAGCACCTTCTTTTTCACTTCAGAGGGACTTTTATGTGACTCATCTCTTCATATGTGAAAACATTTTCATTTACAGGGGCCTACTGCAGTACCTGCAAATTTGCGTACACAATAGTACCCTGTTATCTTTTTTTCCATAAAGCACAGCGGATTCTGTACAAGTCACTGGCTTGCTGTACAGTGCTGTTTGAAATATACATTCATTCAACAGGAGTCAGAAGGAGAGAAACAGCAGGTTTACCAATTTATATGTATATACAAACCGGATTCCAAAAAAGTTGGGACACTAAACTAATTGTGAATAAAAATTTAATGCAATGATGTGGAGATGGCAAATGTCAATATTTTATTCAGAATAGAACATAAATCACATAACAAAAGTTTAAACTGAGAAAATGTATCATTTTAAGGGAAAAATATGGTGAATCAAAATGTCATGGTGTCAACAAATCCCAAAAAAGTTGGAACAAGGCCATTTTCACCACTGTGTGGCATCTCCCCTTCTTCTTACAACACTCAACAGACGTCTGGGGACCGAGGAGACCAGCTTCTCAAGTTTAGAAATAGGAATGCTCTCTTCAACTGTTCAATCGTCTTGGGCCTTCTTTGTCGCACCTTCCTCTTTATGATGCGTCAAATGTTCTCTATAGGGGAAAGATCTGGACTGCAGACTGGCCATTTCAGTACCCGGATCCTTCTCCTACGCAGCCATGATGTTGTGATTGATGCAGAATGTGGTCTGGCATGATCTTGTTGAAAAATGCAGGGTCTTCCCTGAAAGAGATGACTAGATGTTGTTCTAGAACCTGAATATATTTTTCTGCATTGATGGTGCCTTTCCAGACATGCAAGCTGCCCATGCCACACGCACTCATGCAACCCCATACCATCAGAGATGCAGGCTTCTGAACTGAGCGTTGATAATAACTTGGGTTGTGCTTGTCCTCTTTGGTCCGGATGACATGTCCTCTTTGGTCCGGATTCGAATCGTGACTCGTCTGACCACAGAACAGTCTTCCATTTTGCCACACTCCATTTTAAATGATCCCTGGCCCAATGAAAGCGCCTGTGCTTGTGGATCTTGCTTAGAAATAGCTTCTTCTTTGCACTGTAGAGTTTCAGCTGGTGACGGCGGATGGCACGGTGGATTGTGTTCACTGACAATGGTTTCTGGAAGTATTCCTGAGCCCATTCTGTGATTTCCTTTACAGTAGCATTCCTGTTTGTGGTGCAGTGTCATTTAAGGGCCCGGAGATCACGGGCATCCAGTATGGTTTTACACCCTTGACCCTTACGCACAGAGATTGTTCCAGATGCTCTGAATCTTCGGATGATATTATGCACAGTTGATGATGATAACTGCATAAACTGATAAACTTTTGATCTGTCATCTATGTTCTATTCTGAATAAAATATTGACATTTGCCATCTCCACATCATTGCATTCAGTTTTTATTCACAATGTGTTTAGTGTCCCAACTTTTTTGGAATCCGGTTTGTAGAACATAGACTGTATATTTGAATAGATTTCATATGGTCAGGAGACATCCTCCTTTTTCTTATGTAATTTTGATAAATGATAATATTTAAGTGCTACTTAGCACTTACACACTTATTAGCTAAGCCTGTGGCCATATAGTTTTGATAATGTGACAGATGCTGATCTCACCAAAATGTCTGACAGTGCACATGAAAATGAAAGCTATAATTTAATATAAACATATAAGGGGACAAAAATACAATGATGCACAGGAAGCATACTTTTTATACATGATTATGACACACTTTGCCACATATGCTTGGTTGCTTTGTTGTCTAAAAGGAAAAAGTGTCTTAAATATCAAATAGAAACAACTGTTTTTTTATCCGTCAGTTTATTTATTCATATATTTCTTCATTTAGCTGTTTTTGCTATTTACTGCCACTGTAGCACTTTATACACCTTAGAACCTCACACAACAATTTTTTAAAGTTACATATTTTACATACTGTAGGTTTTACTATTTTGCGGTAACATTATGCAGCATGTAGCGTTCCTGACTCACATATCCAGAGTCCCTTGTTTAAAGAAGAAGAAATCTATATTTCTTAAATATGCATTACTGCACAGTCACATGTTTTTTTTTATGTTGAAATATAGTTTGGAGAATGTGACAAACTGTGATCTCACTAAAGAGTCTTACAGTGCACATGAGAATTAAAGCTTAAATTTAATAGAAAGATATAAAGGAATAAAAATTCTCTTATATCCTAGTGAATAAAGATCATGGCTGTCCCCATCTTCCTAACAAGCTGGGGAAACCCATGATACAGCATCCCTGAAGCAGATAGAGTTAAGGGCCTTGCTCCTGGGTGCAACAGTGACAGCTTGGTGGCACTGGGGCTTGAAGTCCTGACCTTCTGATCAGTAACACAGAGCATTTACCACTGATCCTACACTGTCCCGCCAGGGTTGCTCTATGTATGGAGTCTCACATGGTCTCTTTGTGTAGATGTGGGTTTTCCATCCATCCATCCATTTTCTTCCGCTTATCCGAGGTCGGGTCGCGGGGGCAGCAGCTTCAGCAGGGATGCCCAGACTTCCCTCTCCCTGGCCACTTCTTCCAGCTCTTCCGGGGGGATCCCAAGGCGTTCCCAGGCCAGCCGAGAGACGTCTCTCCAGCGTGTCCTGGGTCTTCCTCAGGGTCTCTTTCCGGTGGGGCGTGTCCGGAACACCTCACAAGGGAGGCGTCCAGGGGGCATCCTAATTAGATGCCCAAGCCACCCCATCTGGCTCCCCTTGATGCGGAGGAGCAGCGGCTCGACTCTGAGCCCCTCCCGGATGACCGAGCTTCTCACCCTATCTCTAAGGGAGAGCCCAGACACCCTGCGGAGGAAACTCATTTCGGCCGCTTGTATTCGCGATCTTGTTCTTTCGGGCACTACCCACAGCTCATGACCATAGGTGAGGGTAGGAACGTACGTAGATCGACCGGTAAATTGAGAACTTTGCCTTTTGGCTCAGCTCCTTCACCACGAGAGACCGATACAGAGCCCGCATCACTGCAGATGCTGCCCCGATCCGCCTGTCGATCTCCCATTCCATTTTACCCTCACTCGTGAACAAGACCCCGAGATACTTAAACGCCTCCACTTGGGGCAGGATCTCACTCCCAAACCTGAGAGGGCACTCCACCCTTTTCCGGCTGAGGACCATGGCCTCAGATTTGGAGGTGCTGATTCTCATCCCAGCCGCTTCACACTCGGCTGCGAACCGATCCAGTGAGAGCTGTAGGTCGCAGGATGATGAGGCGAACAGAACGTCATCTGCAAAAAGCAGTGACCTAATCCTGAGCCCACCAAACTGTACCCCCTCAATGCCCTGGCTGCGCCTCAAAATCCTGTCCATAAAAATTATGAACAGGATCGGTGACAAAGGGCAGCTCTGCCGGAGTCCTACTTCACCGGAAACAGGTCCGACATACTACCGGCAATGCGGACCAAGCTCCGACACCGGTTGTACAGGGACCGGACAGCCCTTAACAGGGAATCCGATATCCCATACTCCCATACATACCACACTGCTCCTCCTGAATCCGAGGTTCGACTATCCGACGGACCCTCCTTTCCAGGACCCTTGAATAGACTTTCCCGGGGAGGCTAAGGAGTGTGATCCCTCTGTAGTTGGAACACACTCTCCGGTCCCCCTTCTTGAAGAGGGGGACCACCACCCCGGTTTGCCAGTCCAGAGGCACTGTCCCCGATGTCCATGCAATGTTGCAGAGACGTGTCAACCATGACAGCCCTACAACATCCAGAGCCTTGAGGAACTCCGGGCGGATCTCATCCACCCCCGGGGCCCAGCCACCATGGAGCCTTTTGATCACCTCGGTGACCTCGGCCCCAGAGATGGAAGAGTCCACCTCTATGTCCTCTGCTTCCTCATCGGAAGGCATGTTGGTGGAATTAAGGAGGTCTTCGAAGTACTCCCCCACCGACCCACAACGTCCCGAGTCGAGGTCAGCAGCGCACCATCCCCACTATACTGTACACTGTGTTGACCGTGCACTGCTTTCCCCTCCTGAGACGCCGGATGGTGGACCAAAATCTCTTCGAAGCCATCTCCATGGCCTTCCCAAACTCCTCCCACGCCCGGGTTTTTGCCTCAGCAACCACCGAAGCTGCATTCCGCTTGGCCTGCCGGTACCTATCAGCTGCCTCCAGAGTGCCACCAGCCAAAAAGGCCCGGTAAGACTCCTTCTTCAGCTTGATGGCATCCTTCACCGCCGGTGTCCACCAACGGGTTCTTGGGTTGCCAGCGCGACAGGCACCGACCACCTTACAGCCACAGCTCCGGTCGGCCGCCTCGACAATGGAGGCGCGGAACATAGTCCATTCGGACTTAATGTCCCCCACCTCCTCCAGGACGTGGTTGAAGCTTTGCCGGAGGTGGGAGTTGAAGCTCGTCCTGACAGGGGACTCTGCCAGACGTTCCCAGCAGACCCTCACAATACGTTTGGGTCTACCAGGCCTGACCGGCATCCTACCCCGCCAACGAAGCCAACTCACAACCAGGTGGTGATCGATTGACAGCTCCGCCCCTCTCTTCACCCGAGTGTCCAAGACATGTGGCCGCAAGTCCGACGACACGACCACAAAGTCGATCATCAAACTGTGGCCTAGGGTGTCCTGGTGCCAGGTGCACATATGGACACCCTTATGCCTGAACATGGTGTTCGTTATGGACAATCCGTGACGAGCACAGAAGTCCAGTAACAAAACATCCCTCTGGTTCAGATCGGGGGGGGCCGTTCATCCCAATCACGCCCTTCCAGGTCTCACTGTCATTGCCCACGTGAGCATTGAAGTCCCCCAACAGAACGATGGAGTCCCCAGGAGGGACGTTCTCTAGCGCCCCCTCCAGAGACCCCAAAAAGACGGGTACTCCAAACTGCTGTTCGGCGCATAAGCGCAAACAACAGTAAGGATCCGTCCCCCCACCCGAAGGCGGAGGGAGGCCACCCTCTCGTCCAATGCGGTGAACCCCAATGTACCCCAATGTACAGGCCCCGAGCCGGGGGGCAATAAGTATGCCCACACCTGCTCGTCGCCTCTCACCGGTGGCAACTCCAGAGTAGAAGAGAGTCCAGCCCCTCTCAAGAAGACTGGTTCCAGAGTCAAAGCTGTGCGACGAGGTGAGTCCAACTATATCTAGCCGGAACTTCTCAACCTCACGCACTAGCTCAGGCTCCTTCCCCGCCAGAGAGGTGACATTCCATGTCCCTAGAGCCAGCGTCTGCAGCCAAGGATCAGACCGCCAAGGCCCCTGTCTTCGGCCACCGCCCAGCTCACGATGCACCCGACCTCTTTGGCCCCTCCTACAGGTGGTGAGCCCATGGTAAGGGGGACCCACGTTGCCTCTTCGGGCTGTGCCCGGCCGGGCCCCATGGGTGCAGGCCTGACCACCAGGCGGTCGCCATCGGGCCCCACCTCCAGGCCTGGCTCCAGAGGGAGGCCCCGGTGACCCACGTCCGGGAGAGGGAAAACATTTTCCAAGGTTTTTACTCATCATAAGAGGTCTTTTGAACCACTCTTTGTCTGTTCCCTCACCTAGGACCAGATTGCCATGGGTGACATGAAGCCCCCGACAACATAGCTCCCAGAATCATTGGGACACACAAATCCCTCCACCACGATAAGGTGGTGGTTCAAGGAGGGGTAGATGTGGGTTTTATTTAAGTATTATGCAGCAGTTTCATTGCACTTACCTAAAGTAAGTATGTGAATTGGTCATTTTGACTTGCCAGATTGTATGCTAAATTAGCTATAGTAAATACTAAGTGTGACTGAATGTGCCCAATTTAAGAATCTCACCACATATCCAGTGTTTCAATGATAGGCGCAATCTCCAAAGCAATCCTTACCAGATTGAGGTGATTCCAGATGATAAATGAATGAATGAATGAGCGAATGAATTTCTTACTATTGCACATCTCAGTTCTAATAATCAGTTTCTGACTTAAGAGCTCTAAGCAGGATTTTCAACGGGAAAGAGGTTTTAGAGGCATAAACACTATTACAGGGAATACTGGTATAAGGATTTTATCATGCTTCAGGAACTAAAGCCATCCAGTGCTCTTGAAATGAACTTTTAGAATTCAGCAATAAAACAAATTGAAAAATAAAAAGCTTGAATAGTCCAGTGATAGGAAAGTCCACAAAGCCTAAGCTACTGTATCATTGCAGCCACCCTATTTATGCAATGCAGCTGAGCCACTGGAACATGACCACAAGATCCGTGGGGATGATGTCTATGCCGTACAATGCATTAGCGCTTGATTGTTATGTAGACCTTTGTCTTCTTCTCATCAGATAAGCAGAATCGAAATCTCCCCTGCTATTTTCTATTGTGTACCAGGCATGTATTATAGGGCACTGGAGACAGAAGGACACATTTACATTATTGCAGAATTGTCTTGAAATGCACTCGAAGAGGTGAGTAAAGCCTTATCTGCCACTAACATTGTTTACTTGTAGAAAAAATGTGACAGGCTGACATCAGGTGAATGCAGTAATCAGACTGGGCAGACATTGAGCCCCTACAATGAGGGAGATGTATAATTTCTGTAGTACAATGCAAATCCTTTTCACGATCATTCTTCCACCTCCTTCTTAAAAGTTTTGGACAGATCAAAACATTCTACACTAAGGGATGTTTTTGCAATATATTTCTGTGATAAAAGTTCGAAATGAAAGAGGAGAATTATATTTAGGAGTTCTTGTATGTGTCAAATTTACTAGTGTTTAGATCTTTGCAATCCAAACTAATATTCCCAGGTGTAAAAGGCATTCCTGTATATTTGGCAACTAATTTGGGGGCACAAATAGCAATTGTAAAAACAAATATGTCATGAGAAACAAAGAGAAATGTCACGTTAATAGCTCTCAACAGCATAATAATAGCTCTCAGGAATAATTAAAGGGTCCAAGCACCATGCAGTGGCCTGTGATGAAGATCATTTCTGATTGGTTCTTGAGGAAATTGTGATTCATGTCATTTCCTTTTGGAAAGTTGTTTCTTAAAGGGCAAAATATTGCTTCATTCCAATTTGTTGTAGAAACTCTATACCTACAAAAATGAAAATGCTTGAATAGTCCTGTCTAAGGACACAAGTATATTGCTGAGATATGACCTGATATCTGATATAATCCAGTCATAGCACCAGAAATATACTATACACAAAATTTGGTTTCAAGAAGAAAAGAAAGAGTAGTAGTAGTAATAGAAATAGTAGTAGTAATAATGATAATAATAACTGTGGTACAGTGGTGTAGTATTAGCACTTCAGCCTCACAACTCCACAGTGGAGTGTTCAATTCCTGTCTCAGGTCCCTGTGCATGTTCTCACAAACTTGGTGGGTTCATTCAGTTTCCTCCCACAGTCTAAAGGAATGCAGATTAGGCTCATTGGTGTTCCCAAATTGCCAATAAAGTGTGAATGAGTGTGGGATATGCCCCAGGCTGTACATGATGTGTGGTATAGAAAATTAATAAACAAATTATCATTGGTATGAATAATAATAATTATACACACATACAGTATATACATACTCATATGAACTTCCTGCTTATATTATTTAATGAATTTCATATGCTATCGTCAGTACATTCATATTCCAGCTGTGCCTTAAAACCCATTTAATCCACAAGTGGAGTGTGGCCGAATGCTAATGTACTATTAATATACTATTCTGATAACATCCCATTCTGCACTAGAAGACAGCTGAGTGGATTCTTTTTTTTTCTTCAGTTATATCCTCTTGACTCTACATGGAACATGTCCCTTCAGGCAGTATGCTTAATTGGCTAATTTAGGGATATGCATATGTGTAAGAGCTATGGCAAGAGCAGTACGTGGGGTATTTAGCAGGCGAGTACATCAACTCTGCTGTGTGTTGTGTTTTGGGGTGGTGTGCGTTCCCAACCATGATAAAAAGGCACGCTTTTGTCAGTGGTGAAGGCCATGAAGGAGCACTGCTGTCAGTGATTAATGGCTGGCAGGGTTTACTGTTCTCTGGGTTATGGATTTCCTGTCTTGCACTCTCTGCAGTGGCTGCCTCTCATTAAACACCACAATCAAAGGAGGCTCGGCAAAGACCTGCAGCCGGGGAGGGGCGGGAGGTGCTCTGCTCACACAAGGTCTGTGCATAGGCGGAGATGAGGAGAGGAATGAGTTAACAGGTGTCCTACCTTAAACCATCCACCTCACACAGATGTCCAAAGTGCTTAGTGATAAATAGGGGTCCAGCAAGACCAGAAAACATCCTGCCATGTATATACAGTGCACTGACTGAAAAAGCATGTCTCATTCTAATCAAGTTATCAAATACTCCATAGACAGGCAAGGCATGGAGAGAGGAAATGACTACTAACACATTTGAGTGACAGATAGTGTCCCATGACAGCCAAAGGCCCACACTTTATAGTCTTGTCAGCCTTAGACAGCAAAAGAAGGATGCTTCTACTGTACACACTGGGTGAATGTAATGGAAAATACAGAAAGAAGATGTCCTTTCAAGTTACCATACACTATTTTCAAGGTCAAACATTGTAGACGCTGCCTTCCTTTCATTGATTTTTTTTATGTAAACATTGCAAGAAATATTGAATTATATATTAAAAAAAAAAAAAAAAAAAAAAAAAAATATATATATATATATATATATATATATATATATATTCATTCTAAGTTTGAAAATGCTTTAATTTTGCATTCTTTGACAGTTCAATGGGAAAATCTATTAAGGTACATTTACATGTTATTTTTTGCATTTGGTACATCCCCATCTTGCATTAATAACTGCATGAACTGACATGGACACAAAAGCTTGTTTATTTATTTTTTGTTATTATGAAATAAATTCTTTTAGGGAGTGTCTGGAGCACAGTATTAGTCACTCACTCACTCACTCACTCACTCACTCACTCACTCACTCATCATCTATACCGCTTAATCCTGTATTCAGGGTTGGCGGGGGGCCTGGAGCCTATCCCAGGAGACTTACTGTAGGACACAAGGTGGGGTACACCCTGGACGCAGTGTCAATCTTTCGCAAGGCACACACACATACACTCACTCACACACTCATTGACACACTACGGGCAATTTGGGAACGCCAATTAGTCTAATCTGCAGGTCTTTGAACTGTGGGAGGAAACCAGAGTATCCGGAGGAAACCCACCAAGCACAGGGGGAACATGCAAACTCCATGCACATGGAGACGGAAATCGAGCCTGATCGGGAATTGATCCATGATCAATAACTCAAAGCCTTAACACACTGAGCTAGCTAGCACTGCCCCAAAACAGAACAGATAGGTCAATGTGAATGCTGAATCAATGTGACTGAATCTTTGCGTCACTGAAATGGATAAGCAAGGACATAAACAATCTCTAAATCCGAACCGACTGCATTATTTTATGTTTATCTAATATTTATAATTGTATATACGTTTTAATTAGTTCTCTATTTTTATTTTAAATTAAATTTAAATTAGTTTATTGTTTTATTGCAAACTGTTTTTATTTAAATTTTTAATTACATTTAAAAGTTTTCATTAAAAAGCTTTATTGCTATTATCTTTTATTTCATTTTATGATTATTTTCTTTTCTTCTATGTAAAGCACTTTGAATTACCATTGTGTATGAAATGTGCTATACAGTACAAATAAACTTGCCTTGCCTAAAATCTGTAAAAGGTGTTTGGCTGGTGTCACAAATTTGTATGCTTAATGTACTTTTTACCCTAAAAGTAGTGCAAATCTAAATACCTGAATATTTTTTTTAATGTACACTTAAAATACACTTATTATGAAATTATTTTATAACTTTCTGTTTCTTTTCAGTTTTAATGTGCACTTTTACACCCCACTAGAAATCAAAAAACGTTTGATGTCATGAAATGAAATCTACTGTATAAACTGTGTGCAGGTTCAAAAGTGATGTCAATGTTTACTTGGGAAAAAGGTCTTCATATTCAGAGGCAGTGTACACTATCGCAAGTGTTAAATCGTTGACTTTACCTGTGCATCTTCACAGCTTCTTAGCTCTGAGGGGTGCAGATTATCTTTGAGAAGAGTTGTGGGAGATGGGTTTTTAGTCCTGTCTACACTTTACACCCAACCATTTGCCTTTAAACGCAATGAAAAAAAATTGTTATATAAATAACAAGAATGAATATGTTTTTCCCTTTGCTGTCGACTACAATGTGACACAGAGTATCTGTGATGTGATGTATACTGTATGTAATAGGATGTGACAAAAATGGTAGAAAAAGATCAATGAGATGATATATAATTGAAAAGAAGACAAGCACTAAAATAATCATCTAAAAGCATCATCTAATAGTTTAATATATTGCCACTACATTGCTGCGTGACTAGCCCTTGTTGAATTATGGCATTAAACGCTGCAAATTTGGTTTAATTTAGCACTATACAGTAGCTTCTACCCTCATTATTCAGCAACTCATAAAATAGTGTTTTTTTTTCCTCATGAAAAAGTGTTTTAGGTTTTTCTTTCAATATTTTATAATTCTGTAAATCATCCACTGTATTATATCATTATCCAAAAATAAAAGCAGTTGTGTTTACAAGGTAATAGTATAAGATCATTTATAGGATTGCAAAGTGGTTCTATTAAACATCCATTGTGACACAGTTATATAGTATCTACTGTGCTCGGGAATTCATTTTGAGACTTGCTATAGAAAATACTATACGTTTATATGGAAATATCAAGGCCGTTTGATTAAAAGATGAACAGCATTGCAAATCAAAGCAGTGGTAAATACATTTTATATCCATGGGTGCCTCTTCCAAGTCACCACATAACATCCTTGACATTTTAATGAAGCTGTTCAGATGGCGGTGAATTTATACATCGGTAAGCACAGATAAATTAGATGTATTCCCATGTTGCAGTGCCGTCTAGCAGATTTAATTGTTTATAAATATGTAAACAGTAAATAAAGCATCCTATTTGAAAATGCAGGCTGCCTATTATCTGAATCGCCATCAAGCCTTTTTCCCGCTTGCCAGTACAGTCTGGTTCAACATTGATGAAGGAATAAACATGAATTCAAAAACATGCAAGCGGTATGTGGTATTGATTTTAAAGACCAGAGAATGTCCTTTAGCAAATATGATTTTAATAGCCTACTTTTCCAAGTGGCTTTTATCCTTTTTTTTTCTTTCTATAACAATTTGTATTTATAATAAAAAAAAGTGAAGCTAGTCAATGTGTGGCCATGGGTGCTTGTATAAACATGCATAAGCAATTCAGAATAAAAAGTTAAGTCCATCGTCTTTTTAGCTGCATGTTATTTTAAATAGTTTGACTTTATTTACAAAAATCTTATTAATTTACTGAACTTCTACAGTACATTTTTTGGCTACATCATTCAAGTTTATTCTCCATGTGGACCTGTCTAGCAATCTAATATGACCGAGTAAGCTAGGTAACCATATCTTTAGCTTTTGGGTTTGTTGCATTCTAGGAAAATGAAGAAAGGGTTGATGGACAGATGCACTGTGAGTGAGTGAGAGAGTGAGTGAGTGTTGTGTACGTGAATTGTGTATTTGTTCCTCAAGCTTCATATGCTTCAGGACCTTCAAGTTCACTCATAAATGAAAGTAAAAATCTCGTGTTACTTTTGGTTTGTTTTAATGGATTCCAAATATAAAAACTCTTAGTCATATATTTAAGTCTGATATATAAAAATCTATTATAGGTAGAAATAGAAAAAAATACAACTGTACAAGGAAAAGGAGCAAACCACACAGTAAGCAGCTCGCACTTGCATTTCTGCCGCACAGCCATAACCATACATTAATTTTAAAAGAAATATAACCAGTAGCAGGTTGGAAGCATAATTCTTTACTTGCTTTCTGTGTGCACCCCATGCTAAATACATTAACCAATGAAGCATAGGAGCATGGGGATTTCTTATTGAATATTGCATTAGTCCATATTATAGGCTGGCTCAAAATGAGTAACCTTTTCTCCATAAAATCAATGTGGAGAAAGCAAAACAAAAGAGATGCTAAAAACCTGCATTCTAACCTGCATCACCTGCATCAGCAAACCTCCTCCTTATACAGTGCAGTCATCCCATGAGAGTTCCTTTTCCTAACCTTGACTGTTTCTGGGATGCGAATAAAATATCCAGTTCTATGGACCTAAGAGGTCACTTTGTACTGGACTTAATCTAAACCCTACAACCCAAAGTAAAAATGTTCAATGTGAGTCCAGCTCTAGAAAAGTAATAACTAGAATGTGGACGATAATGCCATTGATGTACTGCAACTGGATGACAATACAGCTCTACAAAAATGATCGATACAGTACTGATCCAGACTGGCACCAAGGTGTAAATCTAAAATAATATATGTGCAGATAATATGCCATTGTACTGTATATCGGTTTACTTTTAAAACATTAAAAGGCAACATTAAAGATTGATACTTTGTGCCGGTTTTATAAGAATGAGTTATAAACAAAGTGGCACATGTAAACATAAGCAAATAAATATCACACTATCAAATCGAAATTGATATCATGAAATGCAATCTATGATCTGTATTCAGTTCGTTATTTTATGTTCAAATGTACTGGCAATACTCACTTCCCCCCCTGGGGAGGTCGGATCACAACCTAGTCCACCTCATGCCCACATACAAACCACTAGTTCAGAGACAGCCTGCTAATGTGAGGAGTGTAAGAAGATGGTCAGAAGGTGCCACTGCTACGTTACAGGATTGTTTCGAGGCTACAGACTGGGAGGTTCTCAGTGCATCATATGGAGAGGACATTGATGGAATGACGGACTGCATCACGGAGTACATTAACTTCTGTGTTGACACCTGTGTACCGATGAGAGATATTCGCTGTTTCCCCAACAACAAACCCTGGGTCACCAAAGACATTAAAGCGTGTTTAAATGAAAAAAAAAGTGCCTTTAGGTCTGGTGATAAGGAAGCAGTGAAGAAGGCTCAAAAAATGCTAACCGGGAAAATCAAGGAGGGGAAAGAGGCATACAGGAGAAAACTAGAACAAAGGCTGAAGCAAAACAACACGAGAGAGGTGTGGAGGGGCATGAGGAGTATCACTGGCTATAAGACAAGCGGCCAGGCTATTGAGGGGAATAGGGAACGTGCAAACGACCTCAACACTTTCTTCAATAGATTTGATGTCCCTATGTCTCACACTCCCCCCGACTTCAACCCAAATCCACACATTCCTGCTCCTATGTCCTCCCCTACACAGAGAACAGTCACAGTCACTACTCCTGCACTCCCAGCAATCAACATCTCAGTGGACCAGGTTAAACATGGCCTGAGTAAGATCAGCCCTACAAAAGCTGTAGGTCCGGATAAGATCAATCCGAGAGTCCTGAAATCCTGTGCTCCCCAACTATGTGGTGTCCTCCAGTACCTCTTTAGCCTGAGTCTGTCTCTTCAGAAAGTCCCTGCACTGTGGAAAACATCATGCATTGTGCCGGTACCCAAAACACCACGTCCCTGTGCCCAGAACGACTACAGGCCGGTGGCTTTAACATCGCATATTATGAAGGTGTTTGAGAGACTGATCCTGGATACACTTCGTCCCCTGGTGAAGTCCTCTCTGGACCCTCTTCAGTTTGCCTATCAGCCGTTCATGGGTGTTGATGACGCCATAATACACCTGCTACATCGCACCTACTCTCACCTTGACAAGCCTAGGACCTCCGTAAGGATGATGTTCTTTGACTTCTCCAGTGCCTTCAACACCATCCAACCAGCAGTACTGGGGGAGAAATTAAGGAACATAAACATTGACACCCGCTTGGTTTCCTGGATCATGGACTACCTGACCTGTCGCCCCCAGTATGTCCGACTAAAGAACTGTGTGTCAGAGACTTTGATCTGCAGCACTGGAGCTCCCCAGGGGACGGTACTGTCTCCGTTTCTTTTCACCCTCTATACATCCGACTTTAGATATAACTCAGAGTCATGCCACCTGCAGAAGTTCTCTGACGACTCTGTGGTTGTTGGGTGTATAGAGGAGGGTGACACCTCGGAGTACCAGTCTGTTGTGGATGACTTCGTTTCCTGGTGTGAGCGTAATCACCTACAACTCAACATCAGGAAAACAAAGGAGATGGTGGTAGACTTTAGGAGAAACAAGACCCCTGTGACTCCTATATCTGTCAAGGGGGAGATAGTGGACATTGTCTCCGATTACAAATATCTGGGAGTTTATCTGGACAACAAACTTGACTGGTCACTCAACACAACGGCACTCTACAAGAAAGGTCAGAGTCGATTGTACTTTCTTCGAAGGCTCAGGTCTTTTAACGTCTGTAATACCATTCTACAGATGTTCTATGAGACCGTTGTGGCGAGTGTCATTTTTTACGCTGTGGTCTGTTGGGGTGGTAACATTAAGGTGTCTGATAAGAACAAACTGGACAAGTCAATTATAAAGGCCGGATCTGTGCTAGGCATGGAGCTTGACTCGGTGGATGTAGTAGCAAAGAGGAGGATTCTGTCCAAAGTACAATCCATTGTGAACAATCCTTCTCACCCGCTATACAGTGTTTTGGCTGAACAGAGGAGCAGTTTCAGCCAGAGACTGATTACTATCAAGTGTTCCACTGAGCGTCACAGGAAATCCTTTCTCCCAACGGCCATAAAACTTTACAACTCTTCGCTGTAACTCATACACACATGTATGTGGATTTTTTTCACTGACTGGTATACAACAGGACACTAATACTTACCCATTTTTTTTTTTTTTTTTTTTTTTTTTCCCACCTTCCTTAGTTAACAACTGTGAGCACCTGTAACCGAGCATAAGCAATTTCCCTTTGGGATTAATAAAGTTCTTTGAATCTTGAATCTTGAATCTCTCACTCCCTCATTGTCTATACCGCTTTATTCTGCACAGAGTCATGGGGGGCCTGGAGTCTATTCCAGGAGACTTAGGGCACGAGGTGAAGTACACCGTGGACGAAGTGCCAATCCATCGCTGGACACACTCACATACACACTCACGCACTACAGGCAATTTAAGAACACCAATTAGCCTAATCTGCAGGTTTTTGAACAGTGGGAGGAAACCGGAGTACCTGGAAGAAACCATGCATGGAGAACAAGTAAACTCCATGCACACACAGGTTAGAATCGAATCTGGATCGAACCCAGACCCTGGAGGTGCAAGGCAACCGTGCTAACCACTTAGCCACCGTGCTGCACACTGGCAATATTGATACGGAGAAAAGTACTTTATATACAGAGATAGTTTATCTGAAAGCAATGCATACAGTAATATTTTTACTGAGGTGTTATTCAGTAGCATCTAAATCACTAAACTTGACATGCACTTGACTTTAGACTAAATAATGTGGGACAGAAAATATTATATTATATTATCTATAATATTATAGATATTTTGATGTCTAAAAGATTATATTGCTAATATATTGCCACATAGATAATCCCAGTCCAACTGAAATTTTGGCTTAATTTCATGCCCAGGTTCGATTCCCAGCCTATGCTCCAAACCCAGCCACCGGTTGCAGATCATCCTAAAGTCTGGTCCCAAGTCTGGATAGAATAAGTGGGTTGTGTCCAACCTCTGCCATGTTGTATGTGGATTAAATAGTCTGCTGTGGCAAACCCTAGTATTATCATCATATTATTATTTTAGACCTTAGGCAGAACTGATTAATACTGTCCTTTCATCAATTAAATCTAGTTGATAGTCTGAATATCAGTGTGTCAGTTCTGTATTAATGCCTCACTATGTACTGTATGCTCAACTATCTATCCAAAGCTGCTAACAGTAATCAGTGTGTGATTGTGTCATAATAATAACCACAACTCGTAGATTTGATCAAATATTTCCCATTCGTAGATATGGATATCTGAATATAGGGGGCGTTGTGGCACCCACAGTCCCCAAAGTAGTCAATGTACATGTAACTGGCCAGAACATAAAACTCTACAGTGTGAGTTACAGAGGACTAGTCATGTTTAATAAGTCCTAATGAAAAGAAATCCATTACTTTATGTTTTTTTTTCCCTACAAGACATTAACAATCAGGTGAGGATTCTCTACTAATGGTCCAAATGGAAACATTGCAAAATGACATAAAACAAAAGCATTGCTATGAGCATATTCCTTTGTGTTTCGGATCACATGTGGATTATATCGCTGTAAACACAGAATGGTCATTAGTAACCACAAGCACACTGTGTGGCCAGTTCAGGTATGATTCAAGTAAATACTCACAATTTCTAAAACATCCTAACCTAACATTTGACTGAACAGGTTATATACTGATTATAGAGATACGGTTCCAAGTGTTGAAAACATGGCAGTGATCAAGATACTAATTCATTTGTGGTAAACTGCAAATATTTGACACACAGCTATTTTTTTTACCCCTAGGGAATCACTGGAGAATTTGAGATTGCTGGTTTCTGTCAAGTGGGATAGCAGAATTATTAAACTTAAAACTTTAAGTACTATTCATCCATTCTTTTTCCATACTGCTTGTCCTGTACAGGGTGATGGGTGTCCTGGATCCTATCCCAGAAAACCTTGAGCACAAGGCAGGGGACACCGGGGAGCACGGTGGTTGATGATGCCAAACTATCGCAGGGCACACACACACACACACACACACACAAACACACACACACACACTACGGGCAAATTGTGAATGCCAATCTGCATGTTTTTGGACTTCGGACCATTTGGGAAGAAACCAGAGTACCAAGAGGAAACCAACAAAGCAAAGGAAGAACATGCAACTCCATGCATGCACACAGACCCGAGGCAGGAATCGAACCCGAGTGCGAGGCCACAGTGCTAATCATTATGCCATCTATGCTGCATACTTTAAGTACTATATTTATGTAAATAATATACTTCTAAACCATTAGCAGCCTTAATATGTAGACCAGATCAAGTACACCAGGAACATTTCCTCTCCAACACTTGAATAAAATAACAATGTCTTGGTGAGTTTTAGCAAATAAACACAAAACTGAGCCCAAAGTGTCTGGTAGCAGAGAACCTATTACAGACACTATGTAGCAGCGAGCATAGGCTTCTCAATACCCCAAGTTCCTGACTCAGCCCAAACCCCCTTCCACTCATGCACTTGGGCAGTGGCCAACTCCCACAGCTAAGGAATAAAATCTGGCTATGTGACCTGGCTGATCTCAGGGTAGACAGATGGGCCTGCCACTTGCCTGGAACCAGTAGGGCCTGTGTCAGTGACCCTGGAGGAGTAGTTGTATGGTTGGAACTCAATTGTCCTTAAAATAGCATTACACTCATCCACCATCTCTGCCCAAGCGTCACGAGAATAAATTCAGGTCATTAAAGCAGACATTTGCTTAATGTCATACCCAATGAACGGCCTTGCTGCAAATAGTGAGGCATGAAGCACTAACCAAGTATCTGAGTTCTGTCTATACTGTAGCATTCTGTCTCCCATGTTCAACAAGCCAATTTTGTACAAGAGCACCAGGGTTAGGTGCATCATGTGTGCTACTACTTTTTATAGTCCTTATTAAAGATAACGTTGAAAGATATCAAACTTCAGTTTGCACTGATATGATTACTGTGGCCTGTATGGTTCAGATTTTTTCGTTTATTTATTTGCCTGAGTCTTGTTTATAAGATTATAACTTTGAAACAATTAATTGCATGATTGGTTATAACATCAAACTGATGACTTGTTCTATAATAACTGAACAACGTCACTGCGCCAATACTGCACCTGCATAAAAATATAAGACAGATAGACATGATGATGTAGCTGTTTGATTGACCGGTTGTGGTGCATGAAGCAGCAACGCTTTCTAAACCAAGAAAGATCTGCATTCAGCTGTTGGATACTGCCAAGCAATTTATTCTAGTGTTCATTCAAGAGCCACTCTTCCAGATACTGATATCCACACCTGACACTTCACCACAACACACACCACTGATCTAATGCTTTTAGTTTTATTTTTACCCTTGTCTATTACAAAGACCTCCTCGCTGGCAATCTTGCATGATCTTTGCACATTCACCTATATCTACTGTATATTTCCTGATGCAAAAAAAAAAAAACAAATAAATAAATAAATAAATAAATTCGTACCTTGACACCACCTGGGTTCTAATGTTCACTTCTTTACTATAAAAACATAAGCTGAAAGGTAAAGTGAGACGAGAGAAAAACACAAACAAATGTTGTATAACAGCAATGACATAGTGAGTCAGTAACTACGAATACAGTAGCCTTATTTGACCTGCATGTCTAGCAGTATTTTCTGTGTGGTTTTCTTATTTTACTCTTCTATTTATACTTGTCTTTGATGAGCGTACTTTGATTACCAAGCATGGATGTGGCTCTCAAGATGGAATATATTTTGCTATCTTCCATCAACAATGAGACCCTGATCCCAAAATATTCCATATATACTTTCTATACGACTAACCACTCTTTAATAAGCAAGAGAGAGTAGGCAAGAGATACTCCTGAAATAAAGACCTACTGTAAGCACAAATGTGGTGGTGTTCACAGCCTCATTTTGATTTAGTCAGGTAAATCAAGGGTTTAAACAAAGATTGGATATACCTGCGTCTATATTTGTCACATTTCTTATTATGGTGGTGAAGTTCTATTATGATAATTGAATGTCTAATATAGCACTTATATATAAAGACATCAGTTGCAAGAAATCTTTCCATGACCTCTTAGTACAGCGAGCCTCGCTTGTCACTGATTTCTGTCACTGTCATGAATGGATACTTAAAAAAAAATGGCACAAACATGATCGGCTGTCAGGCTGGATCCCATGGTTGAATATCTGTAAACAGCTACATCATCGCGTCTATCTGTCTCATGTCATGAGTCATCTGTAACATGCATCACCAAAGCATGCATAATTCAACTATCTTTGAAAGATGGGCATAAAACAGGAGCATGCATGGCGGCTCAAGGTTTCCACGTTTTTTTATGGGTGCAGCATTGGGACAGTGTTGTTGTTCCGTTATCATAGCGCGAGTCATTGGTCTGATGTTATGATCAGGAAAGCAATTAGTTGTTTGAAGGTTTTAATCCTAGTAAATGAGGCTAAGGCAAATACATAAAGAAAGAAATGCATCAGAGCCATACAGGCCATAGAGTGAGCATATCAGAGCAAGCTGAAGTATATTGTTAGATGTATAAACAAGGTCAGAAGAAGAAAGGAAAAATGGAAATAAGCAAGGCTCAGGCTGCACGTGAACTTCAAAAGACTTTTACAAAGTGTGACAACACATACTATATATAGTGGAGTAACTGGGATATGTGAAGCAGGTGAGCAGAACAGGTGCTGGTAGTTGGCACTGTCCAGCGTGGAGGGCGGAGTAGCTAGGGGCATGCCACCTGTCACTAGGGCTAGTTCTTGGTTTGGACTTAAACAGTAGAACTGTATTATTTTATTATTAATTTGCTATAAAAAAAAGCATGCATATAAGTTTAGACGATGTAAACTATACGTATGAACAATAGCTGGGCATAGTGATAACGCTTACTTCATGTACTTGGCGATAGGGCATATCAATTCATAATCTTCATATATTGTATAAAATCAATAATATATTGTTACATTTTACTAGATTTATATTAATTAATCCAACAATCAAAATAATAGAACTATATTTTTCCAGTCCATGTTCAAGAACAGTTTTATATGTTTCCTCTACATTTTGGATTAACATTTATTTACTCATTTTCAGTACTATTTATCCTGTCTAGAGTCATGGGAGGACTGGAGCCTATTCCAGGGTGTCCAGTGCATGAGACAAAGGACACTTTGGATGGAGTGCCAACTACAAAAGGACACACCCACTCACATACTCTCAGGCAATTTGGAAACACAAAAGGACCCAAAGAAAACCTTCAAAAAATAGGGAGAACTGTGCACACAGTGAGTGGAGGTGAGATTTGAACCTACATTCCTGGAGATGTGGAGCAGGAGAGCTAACCGATCCAACATGCGCTGTTTCCTCATAAGAACACTTTTAATTGTAATCATTTTCTATAACCTATTTATCATGAATGGGACACCAATACATTACAGGCTATCACACACACATATTTGTGCATTCATTTACAGCTAGGGGAATTTTTTTTTTTTTTTTTTTGGGGGGGGGGGGGTCACCTATCAGCATTTTAGAAGGAAGGAAGGAAGGAAGGAAGGAGGTAGAAGGAAACCAAAGTACTTGGAGAAAAATGTGAACCTCTGCACAGGTACTGTAGCAACCAGACTTCAAGCCTAAGACCATAAAGCAGGAAGTCTTTTTAGGGTCCAACTGTGCCACATGCTGCTACCATTGAACCAAATGTTTTTTAAGGTAGCATTTGGGAAAACTTTATTATATAATAGACAAATTGTTTAGTGAGAAGTATGATGTAAGGCAGATGGGTGGCTCAGTAAGAGGATGCGTTGTGGTTTATTAGATTTGCACTTCAATATGTCAAACACCACCTGCTCATGCTGTCATTGTTCATTTCCTCAGAAATATTACATGAAATCATCAATGTGATTTATAAATACAACGGAGTAGATGATTGCAGGTACCTTCTTAACAGTGTCATAAAAGGAGGTATAGATTACATAACCTCACTGTTAGGGATTCTAGGACACCTTTGCTTGGAGGACCACTGGCTGCTTGGATTCGAATCAATCAGAACACACCTACACACCTACCTGTCTTGTCATGCAATTTCAGAGTGGATTTTCAGACATTTGACATTTCGACATAATGGAATGGGGAAATGGAAAAAGTGTCAATGCTTAAACAGACAAAGAAAACATATTCTCTATGGACATAATGCTCTAACAACTAAATGAGTTATAGATGCATATAGAGGTGTGCAGTCATTTATAAAGCTTTAGGTTAATTTCAAACTTCTGTTTATGCTACCACCCACAGGGAAATAGAAATCATTATCATCATCATTATTATTATTATTGCATGAAAACATGCAGTTTTAATCCCACATAGACACAGAAGCAAAGATGTACTGCCAAGCTAAGTATTCTCTGGACTGCTTGTCACTATGGAGTTATAGCAGTGACAGGTTTGAGCAATGCCAGCTGGCTGCGTTCGTGTCCTGGGGCAGTCATCCACTGCTACTTTAACATATGGTCATGAACCAAAAAAAGTCTGCTTTCCATCATGACTTCCTATCAGGCCACCAAACCACTTTCGTGCAATAATGAACCCTTAAACAATACATTGCTTGTATCTCTGAGTACACTTTAATCTACTTTTCTGCCCATTGTTCCCTTAAGCTTGGTGCAAATAGCATTGGTCAGCACTGAGAAGGAGCCAAATGATCTCCTTGTGTAATACAGACACCGAAGTCAGATGAGCAGCCGTACACAAACGTGCACCCACATAAGCCTCCAGACTCCTAGTCATAATGCAATCTGAAAAATGCGAGCATCATTTCTGCAGTATGAACCCGGACAGCTATCATTAGCCTGGGTTTCTAATTGCCTGGTTTGACTCTGAGTGCACATGATGCTCAGTGGTAATTAATCTTGCACAGAGTCAGAGGGAGCAGAGGATTCTATCGTGGCTTCAGCAATTTCCCAAACCCTGTTAATATGCTTTCGTCTATTTTTTTTATTTTTACGCGATCAGTTTCACTTCATCTCCCTACCCTTACTAATCACATTGCTGTAAACTGATACTGTAAGACGCCACAGAGCATTTAGTATTGAGCCTCAAAGGAATAGTAAGCAAAACAAGGTTTACTGCTGCCACTTCTGGCCAGGATGAGAAAAGGTTCTTTGGTTCAGATGACAAAATGGCTTCTTCCTATATACTGTATACATGGAGTTTGCAGGTTCTCGCCATGCTTGATGGGTTCCCTCCTAATATCCAAAAATATATGATTTAAGCTAAGTCCAAATTTTCAAATAATTGTAGTATATTACTCTCACTCACTCACTCACTCACTTACTGACCTTTTATACTGCTTTGTCCTGTATACTGTACATGGTCACAGTGGGCCTGGAGCCTATCAGTAAACTTACGGCACATACACTCATTCACACACTATGGACAATTTTGGAACAACAGTAAGCCTACTGTAAGCCTGCCTTTGGACTGTGGGAGGAAACGGGGCACCCACGAGGAGAACGAGAAGAACATGCAAACTCAGAGGCAGGAATCGAACCCAGACAGGAATCAAACTCGGCCCCTGTAGGATATTATTGGCTGTATAAATTGTTGTGCTTGTGCTCTGAGTTGGGTTGGCTCCTTATCCAGGGTGTCCCCTGCCTTGTGCTCTGAGTTCCCTGGGAATGGCAATGGGGCCCCTGCAAATGTACACAGAATAAGCATGTACCGTACATAGGATGGATGGATGGATGGATGGACATTACGGTTTGGGACTCTTTATACTTACTGTACAGTTGTGGAGACAAATGAATTCATACCTTGCAGCATGAGTTTATACCTTACAGCAGAGTAACTAAAAACAAATATTCCCTTATCATCTTCCCTTCTCTCACTTTCTCAAACTTAATAAGACAAATAAAAGCTTGTCATATTACAGAGAAACCATCCTCTGGGCTGTGATGGAAAAACATCCTGTTTATTACAAAAACCTTAGCCCAAGTCAGTCTACAGATGTTACATAAATGTCTGCTTATAGAAAGCTTCACCATACAGTATAAATGAATATATGTTTATTGTTGTTAAAAAATATATTCACTTCAGGTTTATATTATGTAAAGTCATCCCAATGACTGTGTCCACTAATAGAAACCCATCTTTTTTTTTTTTTTTTTTTTTTACAATCAGAACTACTGAAAGCTAATGTTATGGAAAAATAATTCAGACTTTTTGAAAAGGTGTGGTATAATCTTTAAACATTTAATGCATATAGTGTGGCAGAATGCTTTTGCTGGGTGGTAAATTTATGCAAAAGCAGGATTGACAGATTTATCAACCACCCTAAGAATACAATTGGTTGCGAGCACCAGTTAAGTATAGAGCAACAGCAGCAGCAGCAATTTTCTACCACTGTCACCACAAAGCACCTCATCCCCGGAGCATTTTGAAGAGTCAGCAAAGAGCAATCCCACCAGCAATGCAAGGAACCCAAAATAAACTCACACTTCTTTTATATCACTCTGGAAAAAAAAAAAGGTGGAAAATCTACTAAGTCACTTTGGCTGGTTGGCCAACAGCAGAGACGTGATAATACAGTGCAATTAGCCCAAACATGGAGGCTTGCTGGAGCAAGGGGAGGATTTACAGCCTGCGGGTCAGCTCTTATCGGCCTGGGGCTTTTTCAAATGCAGGATTAATGTGGAAATGGCTTTAACGTGCCTCAGTGGCTCTCTGAATTAACTGAATGATGTATTATAAAGAGGACAAATTAACAGAAAACATAGATTATATTGCCTTCATTTTCACCACAGGCATACTGTTCCAAGTGGTTCTTTTTTTCCATATTTTGGTTATTCCCTAAATCCTCTTAAGTGCACAAGTGCATAGGGATCTGATTGAATGGTCTGGTCAGTATGGCTTATTGCAACAAGCATCTTGGTACTGACATTACTGGTTATTGATTCCTGCACTGGAAAGGACGAAATCTGTAGAGTTGCATGTATTATACAGTAGTCTCCCCATAAGCTCTGTGCATTATGCATTGTGCTGGTGAAAAATTCATCTCATGACACATTTCACGAATTACATCTCATTTCCTCATTTCTATGTATCTATGTGATTCTGCTTTGTAAGTCCATGAGCAGGAGGATGCATAGACTTCTTAAAGGACAGCTATGAGTCTGAAAGGTTAATGATATTTTGATCCCCCAATGCCATTTTTTTTTTCATGGCCCATGCTATTAATACGACCTTTGATCTTTTGCAACATGCTGAGGAAAAATCCATACACCTATTTTAATCACAATATAAATAGCTGTGCAATTTCACTCCGAGGCAAGAAAATGTCATTTTGCTCCTTTGTTATTGAAAATCACAACAAAATATATGGTTCAGTCAACTGCACCGAATCTCATGAAAGATTCATTTTCATTCATCATGCTTCTTCACAAAGGACCCTCAGGACATACCCAGAATGCGTTTTCTTAAAGCAGAGTAAAGGAAGCACAATGCACTCAGCAACAAGCCGAAGCAATCCTCATTTAAACTATTGTTACCAGAATTCTTAATATAATTTCTCACAGTTCAGCTGCATTTTTTTCCTGTCTCAAGCTTTGGATTATCCCTATGAGAGATTGTAACATGTCGCCAAATATACGCGGCATCCATCTGCAAGCAAGCACCTGAAGTGTACAGTACATGCACATATTAATATTAAATATGAGGCTGTTTGCACTGCCCAGATTCAGTAATTATACAGTAGGTCGCCTACAGGACTTGAAGCAGTATTACAAACTATAACTCGGTATATTAATGCCCATCTCTGATCAATCCTGTGCTCTCTTAGAATGGCTGTAAAACAGAGTGTGCTTCCAGGAACACACATCCTGTTCTCCTGGCCGTCTGCAGCAATGATTTAAATCCCCGTTAGAGATGTGTTGGTGGTGGTGGTGGTGGTGGGATGGGGGGTAATTAAGCTTTGACAGCAACGAGTGGAGCTATAAAATATTGACAGAAAAGTCCATCAGAGTCAGTTTAGAGAGTGAGTAACAGCTTAACATGAATCCGTCCTTAGATTTACTGGCGTAGAATAATTCAGGCATGTTTTGTTATTCTCTTTGCATTAAATTCTGACACAAACAAACAATAAACCAAAGGAGTGTATGCTGGTCGAGTGAACACAACTTTTCCTTTGTATGTTATCTGGAAAACATGTGTCCACTCAAATACCATTGGGTAACATACAGGAAACTTAAAGAAAGCAGAATACTGTATGTCAGATTCCAGACATGGGTCATAAACAGATAGATATGCTTAATTAAATCTTTAAACATAAACTCCACTAAATTCCACTGTTCAAGAAATACTGCAATAGCTTACAGTATGTACAGTCAGAGTATGTACAGTCAGGTAATTACCAAATATAGAAAGGGCACAAGCAGGACCAAAAAAAATGTGAAAACATTGGAATGCTTATGCAAAGGCACAATCTGTGTCTATGTTTAAAATACAAATTTAATATTAGCTTTTATATTATCATCCAGCCATCTTTTCTGCACATGATGTTTAATGTTTTCTCCACATTAAAATGTAAGTTGCAGGTTACAAGCTTCAACAATATGCTGTATGTTTGGACCAGTTTCAACATGCTGGTTATGTACAATATGTACATAACAATAGCAAATAACAATAGTCAATAAGACCTCACAAAGTATTGGGAAACATGCCATTCACTACTCTTATACAAACTGTGGAAAGCTTTTAAGGACATACAGTACATCACAGCCAAGCCTACTGTAGTAATTGGCAAAAATATATAGCTATTGATTACCCATAATTGGTCTGTCCTTTTCTAATGGGAATATGAAGCATTGTTATGCTGTTGCTTCCCCTATTCTAAACTATAAAGCTTTTTCCCTATTGCCTTCTGTCTGACTTTCTGGTATCTATTTTCTCCTTTACTCTACAAAGGTACAACATGAACAGTGTTTCAGCTTCTAAGTCATTGCTAAATCAATTTAAATGCATGCTTCATGGATGCAATGTGCAAACTATAAAAAACAGAAACTGTGCTCGCCAATGTGCCATGTTGCCCATTTCCTTTTACACACATAATCTCAAAATCAATTTTGATTGATTTAGATTTTTGTATGTTGGGGATAGAAGTAGAATGGATAAAGTTTCTGAGAGGTAGACATGTCTGGTTCTCTGTAAGCAGCAACAAACCAATGTACAAGCTCAGGTCTTTTTATTAGCCAATACATCATTTTACTTAGCCAATAACACAGTCGCTCACACAAAAGATAATGAATGTTTCTGCTAGGTTGCTGCTGGAGTCACTGCAGTGGTAATGTAGATTAATTTACTGCAAACAGATTGATTTTCTCCTTTTTGGTGGGACTCATTTGTTGTTGTTTTTTCCACTGTGGTGGCATCTACAGTAACTGGCCACCTGTGTGAAGTGGTATTGACTTCTCTAGCAAATGTGTAACCAGATGCATTCAAATTTCCACCCTCTCACAAATCCATTTCTTACTACTCTGCTTAATTTTTTTCCCAGACATACTGTATATTGTATACATGTAATAGTCTTGCAATGTTTTTATTATAAAAGATTTAATCAAGCCAAACTGAACACAGACACAGAGAGACAGAAGTTGAGGAAAAAAAGGTGCTCTTTCTATTTAAATAAAATAGAGGAAGGGAAAGAGAAGGGGAGGGAGGTGAAAGACATGGAGGAAGATACAGAGAATGCAGTTCCTTTGCTTCTGAACTTGGCAGCGGATATCTCAAACCGGAAGATGGTCGCTGCAGACAGAGGCTGAAGTTAGAGGTGGAGGTACCAGAAGAGGTGGTTGAAGCCTGGACATTTTCCAGAATGGTCAGACTCTGAAAGTGTACAGAGACAAGAACGTTTTTTGGTTTAGATCAGTTACTCACCATACTGATGCATGGCTGGCCTTTTATAGGCAGCCTGTGACTGTGGAAGAGTGATGCACTGCCAGCTCAAGTGATTTGAGGCGTCCTGTCCTTCCTAAATGAGCCACGGAACTGTCCTTGGTGCTGAAGGGATTCTCGTTTTCCTGCTTGATCGAGGAGAGTAAACATGGTAAGAGGTGCTGGTTGTAGGCCCACCATCACAATATATGAAACTACAATTTCATGGCACTTCTTTCCTTTGGAATTTCTTTCCATTCTTATTGGTGGAATTACTGTATTGAACCACAACCAGGTTGAATGGGCAGGGTCAGTCATACATACAGGGTCGGGTCATACAGCCATTTTCAGGTCTATTCAGAGATGATCTATTGGGTTCATGTCTGGACTCTCCATGGTTAGGTCACTCTATGGCTTTCACAGAGTTGTTCTGAAGCCACTCCTGTGTTTTCCTCTCATTGTGATTTGGGTCATGATCTTGCTGAACTGTAAACCTTCATCCCAACCTGAGATCCTAAGCACTCTGGTGAGAAGTTTTCACTCAGGTTAACTCTTTATTTTATTTTCAGCAATTTTCCCATTACAGTGAAAATCTCCCAGTCCCAGTCCAAGAAAAACATTTCCACAGCATATTGCTACCACCACCTTGTTTGACTGTAGGAATGGTTTTAATAAACTGAAGTGCAGTGCCCGATTTCCTGATTCTAAATAGTTTCAACTTTCTGTCATTATAACAGAGGATTTTGTTTCTCATTGTCTGAGAGACCTTCAGGGACTTTTTGGTAAACTGCCAGCAGGCAGTCATGTGCCTGATTGGTGGAGTGCTGCAGTGATGGCTGTCATTCTGTAAGTTCCAGGGAACTCAGGATCTAATTTATAGTGACTAAATAATTGATAGTTTGTTACTTACCTGTCTGACCAAGGCCCTTCATTCCTGATTACTCAGTTTGGTTGGGCAGCCAGATCTGAAAAGAGTGTTGGTTACTCCAAATCTCTTCTATTTGAGAATGATGGAAGCTACTGCAGCTCTTGAGTGCTATCAGTGCTTCAGAAAGTATCTCGTATCTTTCTCCAGGTTTGTGTCTTGACACAATTCTTTCTCATGGGTCTACAGATAATTTGTGGGTCTACAGATAATTCTCTCAACCTCATGGATTTGTTTTCACTCTGACATGCGCAATCTGCTGTGAGACCTTTTATAGACAGACACGTGCCTTACCTAATTATGTACAATGAACTCAATTAGGCACAGATCTGGACTGCAGTCAAGTTGCAGAAACATCTCAATGACCACTGTTAGAAATAGGATGCATGAAGCTCAATTGCAAGGGTCGTAACAAAGGGTCTAAATGTTACTGTATGTTGTGCTTATGTTAATGGGATATTTCAGTTTTTATTTTTAAAACAAATTAACTAAAAACTATAAACTCTCAGTATTAGGCAAATGCAACCTTAGGCGAACAACAACATACATTTTTTTTTACAGGGCCATTATTTATTTGTTTATTTAACAAAATTAAGCCAAAAAGGGGAAAAAATGGAGGGAACACTAAACACTTCCTTACACCTTCCACATGCTTTAAGAGGTACGTAACAGTCAGGTACTGTTAATCATCAGCCCTTGATTAATTGATCATCAGCAGGTGTGCAGACCTCTATAAAAGCAGAAGTTTTGGCAGTTTTCTAGACTGGAGCATTCAGATTCAGTGTGTTAAATCTATCATCCAATCAAATATCATTTCATTTGTTCTCTATACTATAATTTAATGCTTTTATCCACTTTTTATTCTTCCATTAATACATGCTGCTATTTATTTGTTTGTTTTAAAAATCAAATCACATTTTCTCCCACATGCTCCCATTTTCCTCTAATCCCACATTCACTATCCTGTCCTTTCTCCACACATTCTTGCTACGACAGGCAGTATTGGATGCTGGTGGAGACAGCAACGACCCATGTCAACCCCACCCTCACTCTGCAGTCAGCACTTCTGAGGTCAAGTCTGATGCATTGCTGCCTGTCGAACTGCACATTAAATATGATGCCAAATAAAGCAGCGCAAGGAGAAGAGGAGCCTACATATCCCCATCCATGCACTGTGGTGCCGGCATTGTGCCTGGATATCAGGGGAGAGAGAGAAAGAGAGAAAAAGAACATAATAAAAAAAGAGAAGAAGACTTTTTACTTAAGTAAAGGATTTCTTAAAACAGGCGTTGACATCAGAGTGGACTCATAAATGCCCTAAATATTGTTTCATTTTAGCAATATAGTCTTAGTCTCCAATTGACTCATACTGACAAGCGGAATGAAAGAACAAAGTAGCAAAGTGAATACATCACACAACTGAGTTCAGAGAATGGTATTCCACTGGCCGGTTATCACCCAGCATGGAGCTGTGTGTGAACTTCTTTTAAAACACTGACAGTTAAAAGAGGCTGTATGCAAACTACGGCTTAATAAACTCAGACTCTATTTGAGCTTGACAACAATAAGCACACGTCTACTTAATGACTGTTTCCAGGCTCTGAGATATACTGTCTCAAAAAGTTTGGATAACTTGTTTTGTGATCTTTTATTATTATTATTATTATTATTATTATTATTATTATTATTATTATTATAACATTTTAACATTCTTCATTAGTTTGTAAGTGAATAACAATGTGTCATCTTTGTGTTTTCCATCTGTGCATATGGGTTTCTTTAAAGTCACTCTACAAAAGTTTCCAATGTTTTCACTCTCCAATAGTTGTGAATGTGACTGCATGGTACTGTACCCTGTGATGGACTGGCTTCCCATTCAGAGTGAATTTTTCCACCCTGCACACAGTGTTTTCAGGATAGGCTCCGGATGCGCGACAACCTTCATAAGGATAAAGCCTTTAGGTGAGCTAGTGAGACTAGTCTTTTAAACTATTAACCAATACACTCAGGGCCAACATACAGTTTATTAAGTCTTCCCTATACTGTTACAGTATACTGCAATAGTTGTTGGTACTGTAGGTACAGTATTTTAGCCTTCCTTTATTCCATACATCATTTCCAACAGACCACCACAGGACAACCACTAATGAGGTATTATATGACTGGTCAACTATTCATAACGAAGCAATGACACTGACATGGTAGATGGGATTTTTTAAGCACACACTATAAAAAGTCACTATGAATTTATATTATTTAATTTACAGCAATACTGATCAACTATTTTAAAAGGTTGTAAATGTTTGGGCAATTAGATTTATGTATTGACTTCATATAAAACACAGAATACCAGAAAGCACAAAGCATATTTGGGTCTCTTTTAGGCAGAAGGGCAGGAGTACAGTAAGTGAGAATGGTAATATATACTGTATGGTAAAAATATATAATATGGTAATATATATACAGTATACAATATGTCATTACATATTTCAGTACCAGTCAAACGTTTGGAAGCAAGTTTGGATTTATTTTCTATAATCTAAAACAATACTAGATTTTTTAAAACTATGAAATAACACATATAGCATTGTTTTCCTGTATTTCTTTACATCATATGAATGACTTTGATGTAGTATACTCAGGTAATAGATATCATTGTGAATAAACCAGAGATAACATTTAGACACGTTCATGTGTGCTGTGTGTAAATGCGTATGTCTCTCTCCTGGCTGGCAAGCAGTGGAGCCATTCAGCAAGTGTATTGAGGCATGGCGGACACTTCAGCCTGGTCTCATCATTGTAAACCTAATCAGTATGTAATATAACATCCTGCGATATACTGTAACATTGCACAGTATTTACTAGAACCTCACAGTACTTGCATGTAAAATATACTTTAAAATCGTATGTAAAATCGTCATGTTCTAAGACACATCTACAGTATTCGTATCTATTATGAGCCATTCTAGTAGAAATTCTCAGGTCATCACGCAGAACACAACAGTCACTATGGTACTGCTGTCACACACATGACAAATGGCCATAAGTGAAAACTTGTATTAGGGACTTTGTGGTTTCTTGTTCAAACTTTGTTATACATGTTTATATTATTATTATATTATTAAGTCACTACAAAAACATTTCTGATTTACAAACATCAATTAATTAATTTTAAAGGGAAATATTTGTATTTTATGTGAAAGACCAATATTCACACTAAATAAATAAATAAATAAATAAATAAACCTTTTTGGTTTTGTGTGCATGAAAAAGAAACAAATGTGACAAAGTCATGACACCTTTCCTGACAATATGATTCCAGCAGTGGGTGACTGTACTCTCAGAAATAGATGTGCCAAATTTCACTTTTCCTTGTAGCAGGACTGACCTGTGCAGGTGGACATATGTTTTACTCTTATCTCTTAATGCATCTTTTAGTTTGGAAGGTGCCAAGTGAATAAAATATAAAGGTAATTCATAGTAAAAACAAAAAAACAATAAATAAATAAATACATAATACAATATAAAACAATAATAATATAATATAATATAATATAATATAATATAATATAATATAATATAATATAATAATATATTATATTATATATATATATATATATTTAAATAAATATATATATATATATATATATATATATATATATATATATATATATATATATATATATATATATATATTCATTCATTTTCTATACCGCTTAATCCTGTGTTCAGGGTCGCGGGGGACCTGGAGCTTATCCCAGGAGACTTCGGGCACTAGGCGGGGTACACCCTGGACAGGGTGCCAATCCACTGCAGGGCTATATTATATTATATTATATTATATTATATTATATTATATTATATTATATTATATTATATTATATTATATTATATTATATTACAGTATATTATATTATATTATATTATATTATATTATATTATATTATATTATACAGCTTCATACTACTTTTAATTAGTTATTATACTACTTTGAATTTTTGGCCAAAATAAGTTGCAGTACACAAACTCAAGAGAAAGTAATTACAATAGTCACAATCAGCAGTTTTTCTATATGATTTTCACTCAATGCATTTTTCATTGTTTCATTCTGCCACATTTCCATGTTTGACATTGTTTATGCCTAAAACCATCACAACCAAGCCTTGTCTAAGGTATATTTAACATATAGCTTATTAAATGTGCAAGAGTTTTAGCCATTTCTCGTCTATCATTAATATTAGCTTTATTTGTGACAAGTGTATATTAGTTAGCTCTCTGACAGAATATGACTGCATTAAATGTGTGCACCCAGATGGTACAGAGGGTTAGTGAAAGTGCATTTTCTTTAGGGGGCATTCTGGATGCCTTATGTGGAGTTAGTAATCCCCCCAACTCTAGCATTAAAACCTTCACAGCGGGGCAAATTGGTGACGATTCAGCGACATAATCATAAAGCCAAAGCTAATGCTAAGACTTGCCCATGGGAGCACCACTCCTTCCCGCTTCATGTGTCAAACAGGTTTGCTCTCCTGCTGAGAAGCCTGCTGAAAGTGCTCTGCTTATAGAGGAGTATTTTATGGCATGTGAAATGAGTCTCAGAACAGGCCTACAGTAGTTAATCAGTGGCAAGCCAGAGCCAAGGAGCAGAAAGAGCAGGTTAAACATTCTGCCTTGACTTGTTACTCAAATTCCATCATATTGAGACTGTGTGATTAAACAAAATGAGTCCGTAAAATCAAATGCTGTTAGTCCCTCCAGATACAGGTATACTTTACCTTTGTCTTGGTGAAGAGGAGGCGTTATTTCTAATAATGTTCTAGACAGAACACAAAAGCCTGAACATGAACTAAAGGCATTTGAAAATCTGTGAAAATATACAGTTTTTCTCAAAATAAATAAAAAAAAAGTCCTCTTTTTTCATGATACCTTCTATTTTAACAAGGTAACCTGTACCACTGGCAGAGAAGCCAGAGAAGCCATAGTATGATGTGACCACTGCCATGCTTGACTGTTTGGATGGTATTCTTAGGATTTAAGGCTTTCAATTTCTTACGCCAAACATACGCAACATCAATATGTTCAAAAAGATCCAGTTTATTAAAATTTTTCCAGAGGATGGATAACCAGAAGTTTGAATCTTTATCTAGGTGACTCTCGCAAAGGCCAGACGTCCATTCTGGTGTCTCTGAGCAAAAAATGGTGCCGTTCTGGGGCAATGTCGATGGAGACCACCTCGATGCAGATTTCACCGAACTGTGGATCTTGATACCGTCTCCCCTGCTCGGTTGATGGTGACTACTAGATCTTTGGTGGTGATACAGGATTGTTGTTTGCATTACAACAGGTCTTTCTAGGGACTTTTGCTTCCTGTCACATCCATCCAGGTTTTTTAACAGTGATGAACATCATAAACGTCTTGATGATACTCTGTACGATTGATACAGGGACATCCAGTTCTTTCAAAATTGCCTATGCCACGATTATGGGCATTAACAACACATACGAAGATCGTGACTGAGTTCTTTCTTCTTGGCCGGTGACAGTGACTGAGAATAATAAAATCTTTGCCCTCTTAATCATACTTTACAGACCAGGTGTTATCATTTAACATTATTGGGCCTTAATTGATTACACATACATTGATTAAATTGATTATAGTCATTGGAGTGTGAAACGACATGCATTTTCAAAAGAAATATTTTTTCTGAGATAGAGAATAGGGTATGATTCATTTTGAACAGGTTCAGAAGAGAATATCAGTAGATTGTTAAGGTGATGGCCTGCTGATCAGGTGGTCCCCATTTCAAGCCCCGATGCCACTGGGCTGCCTCTGTTAAACCCTTGAGCAAGATCCTTTACCCCCAAGTGCTCAGATACAATCAGACATCAAGCTGGAAACCCAGCCTCGTAATTAACTACCACAAAAGCGGCGGCTATATCACCAGGGTGCTAAATAAAATTTTATTTGCATATCGGAATATCTAAATGAACATAATTTTAAAACATATAACCTTATCCCTACCACTTTGAAACCATAACAATGATGCATAGTACTATTAATTGTACCTCTTTAGTCTACCCAGGTATTTTTTTGGCAACCGTAGGGCATAAACTACCTCCAATTAGTCTAGAATGCAGCAACCAGAGACCTTACAAGAAAGAGAACATGAACACTTCACAACTATCATATCCATACCAGATAGGTGCATAGGATTATTTTGCACTAATAGTTAACTTGAGTGAACTCCTGGTGTTTTATTATCTGCCACACCTGCTTTGATCAAAAGGTGCAATATTTTGCACTTTGTTAGTACTTTAAATAAAGTAGGCTATAGAATGAACTTCAACAGTTAAAGAACAAACTTCAAATTAGTCTTTAGGATTCAGACACAGTCTCAGTATTTATGTCTAGGCTTAAAACATATCTGTTTAGATAAGCCTTTTGTTAATAAGCTTTTATTTTACATAAAGGCACAAATATTGAGTTTCCAGGTTTTGGTAAAATGGATTGTTTGGTTGCTGTCAGGCTCCTCTCAAGGATAGTTTTTTTGTTTATGTTATCTCAGGTTTTCCTTGCCACCATCACCTATGGCATGGAATAACTTTAAATTTTAATTTAAATGTTATATCAGAATTTCTGTTAAGTTGCTTTGTGAAAATGTTCACAGGTAAAAGCGCTTTATTAATAAATTAAATTGAATTGAACATTAGTACAGGGAATTGAAAACATTTATTATGCTGGATATTTGTGGTTTTGTGTCTGTATGCATTTATCCCTTGCCAGCATGTCTGCTCCTGTCAGAGTGGATGTCCCATTGCTGCTGCATTGTTTATGAGCAGCAGATTGCCATGGCGATACAGAGATGCCTGCAGCACACTAATAAGGCTGAGAGCGTGCTGGAGCCAGTCAGAGGGGCCCCAGAGTGCCGGCCCCCAATGAGCACCGCTCTGATAAGGTCAATGAAGATGATACATGCCTGTTGATGTTTGCCGAGTGCAATGAGACCTTATCTCGCTCCTTTTCTCCCTCTCCATGCTTGCCTGCAGATTACTAATGCATGCATCTAGGGAGGCGACCTGATCACCTATGTACTGCAGTCAGTGGTAGCCTTGAAGACTTGGTGAGAGATGCAAATTGAGGTTTGTGGGAGTAAAACAAACCCTTTCTTTACAATTTAGGCAAATTGATATGAACCACAATAAAATCAGAACAGGTTCTGAATATGTATTTCATTTCAGTTTATAAAGGTAAAGAAAAAGGCTTTTTAATTTTTTCTTACTGTGATAAAATATTACAAAAAATATATTAACTTGTTTTAGAAGCCCAGGATTCAAAGAAAGTGGAGTCTGTTTGGCAAAGCACATCATGCATGCTTAGAGGTGAGAGCTTATAATAAAAAAAAAAAAGACAAGAACATTTTGATAAAAATTATTATGCATGAAAATATATAGCCTGAAAAAATTAAGTAATTAGTACTTTGTTATAAACAAAGAGCTTCTGATTAACCTTCTAACCCTGATTTAGTATGTGTATGTGGTCTATATGAAAGATCAGGCACTTGTGCATGTCTGTGATTTGGTCACATTGCTTTAGGGAATATTGAACTTTGCAATTTATGATTGCTTATTAGTGACCATAAAACAACTTCACAGTGTAATAAGCATTCAGTGTCATGGGAATGAGATCAAAATTCAAATAACTGTTTAAAGCATCCCACACAAATGACTAAAAAAGCACCAAGCGTAATATAGTTCTGCTGTTACATTTATTTACAGTAACTACTGTATGATTGTCATGAAAAACCCAACTAAAGCAATGAGTTAGAGGCTTTCACTATTTATTATAGTAAATCTAGTGAGATGTTCACTTCCAAAAACCACTCACTCTATTGGTCTGTTCTGTAATGGTAAGATGTTTTTTTTTTTTTTTTTTGGAATGAATTCAATGTTTGCAAAAACTGGAAGCTTTACAGAGGCTCAGAAAATTGGAAAGGTTAAATATGTAACAGGCTTTTAATGGGCTCCAGAATATTTTAAATGCTTCATAATTTTCCTTGCCAATACAACATGTACGTCATGCACCAGTCAATTTGAGAAAAATGGTCTCGTTTTAATGATGTTCTGAATCAGTGCACAACCTGGGCTGCCATTTTTTTAAGACAATCATAAAATCCATGCATTTGTTAAAGAACTCTTCAACAGATAACATACGCATTAATAGTCATAACAGGTGGCAATGCAAGCATCAGTGATCTTGATTGACTAATTGCATGTGCGTGCATATATATGCAGTATATACTCACATACTAAACATGATGAAGGGCAAAATTCTAATTTATCCATTCTTCTTTGTTGAAGAATGAACATTTGATCTGTTTTCACTTAGCATTCTATGCATATTTTGTGCAGCACTTAACCAGCAGATATTGTGACAGAGAAACAAAACTTTACAGAAATTCTATGTGGCTATACTGTAGATCCCAAATAAGACAATCTAGGAATAAACCTGAGAGAAAAATATACTGTGTGTGTGTATATATATATATATATATATATATATATATATGTGTGTGTGTGTGTGTGTGTGTGTGTGTGTGTGTGAATAGTAGAGTTAGTTTTGTATATACTGTATAATATATACTGTAGGCAAACAGTATGAATTTTGTTGAAAGAATGTTCAGTAAAGAATACAGAATACAGTACATTATTTATGATTACACCAGCAGTTCCTACGTACAAATATGCAGTATCCAGGTGAGAGTATCCACTAAATCAAGGGTGGGACTTGTGCATAATTTATTTTGGAAACTACAAATATTTATAATATGCAGGTAGGACTATCTACAGAAGTGGAAAGTCTCAGATTAAAAAGCATGAAGAAAAGACTGTGTACAGAAAGTGAACAAACACTGCTCTACAGAAAGGTGGGGCGGACGGATGGACTGGTTATTAGCTTGGTTTAAAGTATGCACATGGTAAGGGACCCTGGCAGGTCTGGCTACGACAGTGTAACTAAAAGGGAGTGTTAGGAGGTAACCCAGGCATGAGATCACCTTGGGACATAAAGTGACCATCTACTACACTATCAATAAACCTGAGTGATCACATGGCAGGCGACAGAGCAATGACATGGAACATCCCATTTACACTAATTCTCTATGTCTAGAAACCTCTAGATCTGAACATGTGCCTATGAGGAAATCTATTTAACAAAATCTGATTCAACAAACATGGTCTTAATCTATAGCAAATAACTGGATTACATCTATATCCTAATGTCATGCGCACTCAGCCGCGACCGGCACTAGGACCCGGAAGTAAGACGGTCGCGAACCTGAAAGCATAAAAGGAAACAAGATGGCAAGATGTCATTGAGTTTTGCTCACTCACTTTCTTGGGTTTGCTTTCAGACTGAGTGTGTGTTTATAGGACATGGGTTAGATTGTGTCTTTCCTTTGCTCATTCACTTTGAGAGTCCTTATAGCAAATCGCGTGATTATCCTGCCCGCTCGTGTCCATCCGCGTTTGGGTTTACCATTCACGCTACAGGGCTAACTGCTAAAGCTATCGTCTTTCTGGTCGTCATTGGGTTAGTTCGTGACAGAATGACAGAGCCTACAGCAGTAAACCCAGCGGATCACGTGCGCCTATGTGATGTGGTTGACCAGCATGCTATGCTTATCAATAAGCTAACCGGTGAGCTCGATACTCTGCGCCGGAGTGTCCAAGACGTCGCGAGGTTGCGGAGCTTAAGCGGCAGAACGCGAGCTTCTGGGCGGCTGTTGATGGCATGGCTGCGGCCCCGCACTAACCCCCCCCCCCCTTATGATGTTTGTCTAGCACTCCCGGATAAATGGGATGGCATGGATGGGAAATGCAGTGTGTTATTAACATCGCAGGAACTGGTGTTTGAGTTTAATGCCACCAAATACTCCACCGACCGGCTGCGCATTGCACTACTCGTCTCGTTGCTATCAGGGCAGGCAGCAGAGTGGGCCACAGCAGTCCTGCGCGCTGACACCGACACTGCTCACTCTTACAACGAGTTCACCCGTCAGCTAAAATTGACATTTGAACATCCCGCGGGCGAGGTGGAGACCGACACGAAACTCTACCATCTGCGGCAGGGAGGATTGTCTGTGAGCCGGTACACTGCAGACTTCCGCACCCTCGCCATCCAGACCTCGTGGGGAGACGCAGCCTTCCGGACATCCTACTTCGAGGGTCTGGCTACCCGCATTAAGGACGAGCTAGCCGGACGAGAGCTCCCAGCAACACTGGAGGGGCTGATCCAGCTAGCCCTCCGTATTGACCAGCGCCTCCTCTCCCGTCCGAAGCCAGCACCTCGAACCCTGCCGCCACCTCCCACCTATGCCTACACTGCACCAAGATCACCACCCACCGTCACCACCGCCTTCACCGGACGTGTCGGATCTCCACCCCCTGCCATGGTTGACACCGGAGCCGGGGAACCCATGTAACTAGGGCGCGCCTCCCTGACCGTGGCAGAACGTGAGAGGCGTTACCGCGAAGGATTGTGTGCCTACTGTGGCTCAGCGGCGCACCACCTGGCGACCTGTCCATCCCGTCCGGGAAACGCCCAGTCCCGGTGAACGACAGGAGAGACTCACTGGGCACCATCCATCTCTCCGCCACCACCGACATCACCACTTCTTGACTCACGGTCCAGGTAACCCTCCACCTTGGCCACAAGCGGGTTCGAAGTACCGCGTTCATCGATTCCGGTGCCGCGGGTAACTTCATTGACTCTACGTACGCCAAAGGGTTGGGGGTAAAGATCCCAGCCAATGAGAATCACCTCTGTCGACGGGCGGCCCCTCTCATCTAGCCCCATCACCCAGCAGACCCAACCCATCACTCTCATCCTCGGTCAGCACCAAGAATTAATTCAATTTCACCTTACATCCATCTCTTCTCCACCCATCATCCTTGGCTACCCCTGGCTTCTGCAGCACGACCCGCTCATCTCGTGGTCTCAAAGTCGGATCCTTCAGTGGGGGCCGATCTGCACCGACTTATCCCTACTGTACGGGCCCAGGCTGGGACGTGTTCCAGGGAGTCCGAGGCCCCCGACGTCGACATCCACACCATTACTCCACCTTATCGGGACTTGGCTGAGGTGTTTTGTAAACGCCGGGCCAACCACCTACCACCTCACCGTCCGTGCGACCTAGCCATCGAACTCCAGCCGGGTTCCAACCCCCCCCACCCCCGCACCGCGGCCATCTCTACTCTCTCTCCAACAGCGAGAACCAGGCGATGGAGGAATATGTCGCCAGTGCCCTACAACATGGCACCATCCGGCCATGCTCCTCGCCGGCAGCCGCGGGGTTCTTCTTCGTGAAGAAGAAAGGGGGCGAACTTCGTCTGTGTGTCGACTATCGGGGGCTAAATAAAATCACCATCAGAAACCGTCACCCGTTGCCTCTTACCAACTCAGCCCTGGACGCCCTCTCTGGTGCCACCGTGTTCACTAAGCTGGACCTCCGGAGCACCTACAACTTGGTGCGCATCAGAAAGGGTGATGAGTGGAAGACGGCCTTCATCACCCCCACCGGACATTATGAGAGCCTGGTCATTCCGTTCGGACTTTGCAACGCACCCTCCGCCTTCCAACAATTCATTAATGATGTTCTCAGGGACATGCTAGGCCGATGGGTGTTCGTATATCTAGACGATATACTCATATACTCTCACACCACCGAAGAACACACCAGACACGTTAGGGCTGTTCTTAAGAGATTGCTCGCCCACCAGCTGTACTGTAAGCTGGAAAAGTGTGCTTTTCACGAGCACTCCACCACGTTCCTGGGTTTTGTCATCTCCCCCCAGGGTGTGGCCATGGACCTGCAGAAGCTGGAGGTTGTACGTCACTGGCCCCTACCCAGGACACTAAAGCAGCTCCAACGCTTTCTCGGGTTTGCGAACTTTTATCGTCGCTTTATCCGCGGCTACAGTACAGTTGCAGCACCACTCACTGCACTGACCAGGCCCTCCACCTATCCTTTCCAACTCAACTCAACCGCAATCACCGCCTTCAACAAACACTGCCACCTATTCACCACCGCACCTATTCTACTTCATCCGGATGACAGCCAACCATTCGTTGTGGAGGTGGACGCGTCGGAAGTGGGCGCCGGCGCTGTTCTCTCTCAACAAGGTCCAGACCAGAAGCTACACCCATGTGGCTTCTAATTTAACCCAACTCAGCAGCGATACGGAATAGGGGACCGTGAACTGTTGGACATAAAGTGGGCTTTGGAGGAATGGCGTCACTGGCTCCAGGGCCTGCTCACCAGAACCTGCTCACCATCCGTAATCTAAAGCAGTTGAATCCACGACAGGCACGGTGGGCCCTGTTCTTCGAACAGTACGACTTCCATCTCTCGTACCGCCCGGGGTCGAAGAACTCCAAGGCCGACGCCCTCTCCCGTCAGTACGAGCGAAAGGCACCCCGGGCAGACCCCTGTCTGTCCTTCCACCCACCCGGATCATCACACCCCTACATTGGGCCGTGGAAACGAGGGTCCGCCAGGCACTGACCAGAGAACCCGCACCGGCAGGCGTGCCGCCCGGACGGCTCTTTGTTCCAGACCAACTAAGGCCCGAAGACCTCCAGTGGGGCCATTCTTCACCCATCGCGGGACACCAGGGGATCCGAAGAACCATCAACTTCATGGGACGGGCCTTCTGGTGGCCCTCGATGAGGAGGGACATCACCGAGTTCGTCCGGGCGTGCCCAGTGTGCACCAGGGCGAAAGACACCAACCAACCAACACCGGGGGAACTTCAACCACTTCCAGTCCCCCGTCGACCCTGGTCGCACATTGCCATCGACTTCATCACGGGCCTGCCGGCCTCGGAAGGGAAGGACGTTATCCTAACCATCATCGACCACTTCTCCAAGGCAGTGCACCTGGTCGCCCTCGCCGGACTCCCGTCAGCTAAAAACACAGCCGAGCTGATATTGGAACACGTAGTCCGATTGCATGGGTTCCCAAAGGACATCATCTCGGACAGAGGTCCCCAGTTCACTGCCCGGTTTTGGAAGGCCTTCTGCCATCTGATCAATTCGTCCTGCAGTCTGTCCTCTGGTTACCACTCCCAGACGAATGGTCAGACGGAGCGAACCAATCAACAGCTGGAGCGTTACCTGAAGTGTTTTGTGTCGGATCATCAACGCTCCTGGGCTCGCTACCTCAAATGGGCTGAGTTGTCTCACAACCTCCACGTGTCCTCAGCCACCAACCTGAGCCCATTTGAGGTATGCTATGGTTTCCAACCTCCGATGTTCACCCACCAAGAACCGGAGGTACCATCGGCCCAACAGTTGGTTCGCCGGTGCCGGCGGCTATGGCACCAAGCCAACCTTGCCATATGACGCACCAACACCAGCTACGTATGTGACTCAACACCGCCGCCGGCACCCTCCGGGACGGTTGTACCACGTAGGTGACAAGGTATGGCTTTCTACCAAGAACCTCCACCTGCACACAGAGTCACGGAAGCTATCACCAAGGTTCAATGGACCGTATCGCATCACCCTCAGGATCAACCCTGTCACCTACCAGCTCCAGCTGCCTGCGGCGCTCCGGATCCACCCCGTCTTCCACACCTCCCAGCTGAAACCATTCATCACCTCACCCATGGTAACACCCACGACCCCCTGCTCTCCCCCCCCCCCGTGTCATTGACGGCGGTCCTGCCTATACCGTGCGACGGATCCTCGACTCGCGGTCCTGGGTTCCAGCACGCTTCATCCTCGACCCCGGGCTCATTAGGGACTACCGTCACCGGGTATCCTCCACCCCTGGACCGTCCCGGAGTCGGTCCTGGACAGGGGGGTACTGTCATGCGCACTCAGCCGCGACTGGCACTAAGACCCAGAAGTAAGACGGTCGCGAACCTGAAAGCATAAAAGGAAACAAGATGGCGCCACACATCGCTCTGTCATTGAGTTTTGCCCATGCTATTTCGGTATCGTTCCCGTTCACATGAGTACTCACTTTCTTGGGTTTGCTTTCAGACTGAGTGTGTGTTTATAGGACGCGGGTTAGATTGTGTCTTTCCTTTGCTCATTCACTTTGAGAGTCCTTATAGCAAATCGCGTGATTATCCTGCGCACTCGTGTCCATCCGCGTTTGGGTTTACCATTCACGCTACAGGGCTAACTGCTAGTAGTTAGCTAGCATTGTTCGTCATTGTCGTCATTGTTATAGGTATTAATAAAAGAACCTGCACCTTTTTGAATAAAGCAGTTATGGACGATCATGATAGACACAATTTCCATAGGCACTGTAGGGCAGTTCATTGGTAATATTTTATAATCACTAAACGGTAGCTGGATTAATTCCAGTTTAAGGTTATACAGTACGAGTTATCAGATCAAACCAGGCCATAATCTGGACAATACTGCCTGAAGATCTGACACTCCAAACAGAGATCTACAGTATGTAGAACCAGTCCTGTATGGACCACTCTCCCATCTCTTCATTCATCTGGACATGCTGCATGGATCCATTCTTGATCCCTATTTGAAGTTTTCCTGAGAGCCAACATTATGTGGATACATTTGACATGATATAAACTTTTGCGGAGTTAGTTGCATTCCGGACTAACTTTAGCTTGTTTATAAACCTACTAAAATATCAAGACAGTGCTATGTAAGGAAAGTCCAACCTACATGTAGTAACTATTTTTATGCTGTAAATCATGTAAAGACTTTTAATTGCCTAGTTTAAAATGTTTCTGTATGTAGATGAATAAAGTATGTACATGAACTTTAAATGAGAAGGTTGAGTCAATAATCACACCAAGATCTTTCATTGCTGCACTTAAAAACCCCCAATCATTGATTCATATTCAGAACGCTTACTTCAAGCTGCCCACAGTTTTAGTGGAACTACTTCTGTCTTGTCAGATTTAAGTAGGAGGAAAGTACTCAGCATCCAACTTAGCTTATCACCGAGTGGAGGCTAATTCCGCGTCTATGAGTAATATGTCTGTACTCAGACATAGCATATAAACGGTAACAAAATAGTGGCCCTAAAGCAGAGTCTTGTAAAAAAGTAACTTTTGCAAGCAGTAAAAGTAAGAACACAGAGTGAGGTTGGAGTGTTAAAATGTAAAGCTTCTATGTTTAGGCATTTCATACAAATATGACTTTCATTAACCCAGGATGATATTATGTGAGTTTTTTCCACCAAAAGTTAAAATCAAATATGAATTCTATTATAAACCCTGATGCTGGTATCACAGTAGGCTGCAGCAAATCTTCTCTATTATCAACATTATAAAAGTCCTTTGTTAGTTATTCTATAGCCATGTTGACAATTGCTGAGTAGGAGACAAGTCAGCTATGATTGGGCTCGCTGATGAAAGAATGTGACAATTTGTGTGTGTGTGTGTGTGTGTGTGTGTGTGTGTGTGTGTGTGTGTGTGTGTGTGTGTGTGTGTGTCATGTACTGTATGATTGCAAGTATGCAAGTATGAGTACTGTCTAAAGTGACACCAGTAGTAGTATATACAGTAATGTGTCAATCTGTTGGTCTTATTCAAAGGAGACCCCAGAGAACTTAGAGATAAGGACTATATGTTTACTAAGTGATAGGACTATGTGTTTGTTATACCTGTAAGATGGTTTATTAAAACACAATGTTAACCATTTTACTGTAATTAATTGCAGTGTGTCAATGATAAATGAACCATAGAGATTAATAGCAAAATGAGTGCAGGGCGGTGAGGGGTGGGGTGGGGTGAAAGTGATTGGACAAATGAAGAAAGTAATTTGGACAAACATCCTAATTTGAATTTCCCCACTCTTCATGTTGTATCAGATTCACTTCCATATACTGTATTGTCTTATATAGAGCTAGCTACTATAGATACTTTTCACTCTGTTGGCAAGGTATGCACAAACAGGATGTTGATAAGGCAGGTATGAAATTCAAAAGCAGCAGTACATTCCTGTATAATAATACGTACAGTAAACTAGTAAGAAGAAATGTAGAAGGTAACTGACCACAAAAGCTCTGTGGTTTACAGTCAATGAGTTTAACCTCAGCTTTCACTCTACTGTAATGAAAGTGGAGTAATAGAGATGATGGAAGCTGTGAGTGTATAAGTGGGGATGAAATCCCCGAGCCAGACTTCTGTATCCTGCGGCATTCCTGAATGAGAGCAGCAGCTGGGGAAGGTGTTTGTCACGGTGTGCTGAGCTTTGAACAAGCAGAGCCATCTGGAGTTCTTCTACTCCCCTCAGTAACACAAGGCTGTATGGGGCCCAAAAAACCAAGAGTGCAACAGCATCAGAGATACAGAAAGCCTTTCCTTCACGCTCAGAGAAACCACATGAGGAGGATTAAGAGGATTTATCGCTAAAGGTTCGGGTGTGTATTTAGTGGGTGTTTTTATTGCAGGAAACAGGGGAACGTTGTAAAATGAGTTACATGTAAGATTAAGTAACTGTGAACTTTTCTTTTTAGAGTCTGGCATTGTTGAGAATATGAGCACATTTCTCACAGATGATGGTTTAATTTGGCACAATTTCTCCATGTAGTAGGATTGTAATCCTCAGACCTTTTACACAATAGATTACAATTTCAATTCTTAAGACGATGATTCAGTGTGTGACAATAATAATAAATCTACAAAAATATGATAAGTTAGAGTTTGATTCTTAAGGCAATTATTCAGTGTCGGACAAAAACACTAAATGTACTATGATACTACACAGCACAATGGAATTTAGTTGACGCCAGCTGATATGTGATGAATGTTGTTCAAAACCTGATTTTGGACTACTTAAGCAAAATCACACGAGAAGGAATGTTGAGCCGAATATACTGTAAGCATGGCTGTCATGCGGTAGTAGGCCCAAGGGCACAGCACGTGTGATATTCAGTACAACAGCATGACCTTGAGTGTGATAATGCTTTTATACAACATGCCATTTATTGTAAACAAGTTATCACCGCTACGTAGCCAAAAGGTTAAGGGAATAAACCATGGAGGTAGTGGAGAGCCCTGAGAAAAGTACAAGATTTACTTTACATTTCCACTTATTCCGCTTTAGAATATCAGCTAAACTCTGAGTTCTGCGATTAAGTCCCAAATAGCATAAATTGGAAAGCTAGTGAGCTAGGGTGTACTTTACATGCCCCTCTGCCACACTTAGAGGGTTAGAGAGGGATTCTATTTAGCTTTGTAGCTTGTGTCAGCCACCAACAAAAAACATTGATGGTTCACATTGTTATCAGATGTGTTTTCGTGCTGAAAGTGGTTCTCTGATTGTTTTTTTAAATGGAGGTTTAGGCAGGCAGCTGCTCTTTCCCCAGTATTGCAGACCATATCAACCTATTTTCAACTCAGATGGAGTATTACATCTGTTATTTTCCATATAAGCCTCTCATCCAATCAGATTACTCGTCTAGGCCTTACTGTTGTATAATTGATAGTAATTGATTCATTATTCCTTGACAATTGATCAGGACTCATTAGTCTTTGAATGCCCTTTTCATGAAATATGTATGAGCTAGTTTACCTGTACTGTATTTAATTATGCTGATATAAATGTTTATCAGCAAAACAATGGAGCTCCTACATATATAAAACAGAATCTAATTAGATTTAAGGGATTTGTAATAAGAATATAAAATAGTACTCTTCCTATCCTTGCTTCCTGAAAAAGCTTGACATATAAGATGGATGGGGTGACTATATTTCATCTCAGAAAAGGTCACACACTCACATGAGTTCACAAGTATAATTAAACCATGTGCTTTCATTTAAAAAAAAAAAAAAAACAGACCTGCATGAATTTAATGGTCTTTTAACCAGCATTTGAAAACTGCTTAAACTTGGACACAAGTATAGTCTGCATTAGAGCTGTATCATAACTGATGCGTTTAGTTCTACAAATATCCAAATCTGGTTTGGGTGTGGCCTAAACCGAAAAAAAAGGTTTAAGCTTTATTTAAATACTTACTTATATAAGAATTTTACCACTGGGAAAACCCAGAGATAGAAATACCAGGAACCAGACCTCTAAGACAGGTTTGTGTATTGTAATACATTATAGCACCAAACATACAGAACCACAGATAACTGCTACAATTAAAACAAAGGTACATATTTATGGAATGAAGCTGGAGTGATGATCTTAACAAGCCTCTGAGACTTGTGAATCAATCAGAGAAGAAAGAAAGAGATCCAATAAAGAAACAGAGCAGTTGGATGCAAGAAAATAAGTCACTGCTTGTCCCAGTGCAACTCCTTTGTTTCCCAGAAGCTTACACTAAAGAATATCAATGACAGCTTGGTTGAACTTATTCCACATCTAGGATGCATGAGTGTCATGAGCGTTGTTTCAACATGACACACTGCACCAAACCCCAAGTGAGGTGAGCAAATAAAGTTATAATTCAGAATAATACATTATAAAACACATTTAAATTCAACTGCCATTGGCCAAAGTGTTTTCCAGAAACAGACCGGTCTAACATGGATGTCTATTGTCTGAGAAGCAAAAAACAGTAAACTGATATGAAAAAAAAAACATCTATAAGTTTTAATAATTTGAATTCCACCAAGTCTACTGTAGTAAAATGAAGAATAGAAATCTATATTAAGTAAATACTACCAATGATAAGCACATATGTAATACGTTTTGTCTAGTGTTTCCATAATTTTAGTACTGCTGAGCTTTAAATAGTAATATAGACTTGTATGAAGTGAGAGAGAAATAGAGCGAGAGAGAGAGAGAGAGAGAGAGAGAGAGAGAGAGAGAGAGAGAGAGCACTTATCCTGTGTAAGGTCTCCTGCCTGAAGCTTATTCCATGTAACTTAGGGCACAAGCCAGGGTACACCCAGGATTGGGTGCCAGCCCACTGCAGGGCACGAGCACACGTAATTTCTGCTACACCAGTTACATCCTAGTTACATTCTGCGAGTCTATGGACTGTGGGAGGAAACCCTAAAATAATGGTGAAATGCAAACTCCTCTCACACAGAGCAGAGGTTTAATCCCCCTCTATAGAGAGAAAATGAGAAAATGAATTTGTGTGTGTGTGTGTGTGTGTGTGTGTGTGTGTGTGTGTGTGTGTGTGTGTGTGTGTGAGAGAGAGAGAGAGAGAGAGAGAGAGAGAGAGATCGATCAGTATCATCTTCTGTTTATAGTCACAGTTGGTAAGATAACACTTTGTAAATGGGACAGAAAGGACATTTATTACAAAAGCAAAGAACTAAAGTACTGCAGTTAACTACTGTATACTGTAGATAATTTGTTAACATTTAGAAATTGTTTCATCTTAGCATTTATTTAAACTTTTTTTAAACTAATTATTCCAAATTATGAATTATAATTACCAAAATTGAAACTGGAACTATACTTTTACAAATGTTTGAGATTTTATAGCATTTCATGCCAAATTTATTACATAATTAGTTTTAGAGACAAAACATACTGTATACACAGATCCAAAGAATCATTTCCTAAGTAACTCATATGATAAAAGATGCTACTATTTTCCAAGAAGAAATATCTTATGGCTACAATAAGATTTAAGGAATTTATGTGCAATTCTGTAGTGTCCAGTGTATGGCAAGATCTGAAATCTAAGATGGTGAATGTCATGGACAACAGCATAAAACATACCACAAAGCTCTTTTTTAACACTTTAAAAAACACTTAATTCATTAGTGATTTAAAAAAAAAAAAAAAAAATATATATATATATATATATATATATATATATATATATATATTTTTTTTTTTTTTTTATAAAAAAAAATAAATAAATATATATATATATATATATATATATATATATATATATATATATATATTTATTATTATTATTATTATATTTAAAAGTTAACCCTGACCAATATAAAAAATTATGAAATGTCTGATTGAATCACAGGTACCGGACCTCATTTAAATCTGTCACAAATTTCTTCACTTAAGTATTTAGCATGATATCTAGCCTGGAAAAAAACAAACAAAAAAATTAATTAATTAAACTAAATGCATGCATTTACTTTTTTTAATCGTTGCAATGTGTTTAATTTTGATTCCAGTCTATTTTGATTCAGTTCTGCTCCTGTTCTTTCTTCTCGAATATGTCCACTCATACTCTCTTTAGGCCTGGATTAGTTTGACAACTCTGCAGTGCCTTAGACTCTATTGTGTGTTTGTGAAGCCACATTCATTTATACACCCTAAGAAATGCTGGGTTAAAAACAACCCAGTCTGGGTTGTTTTTAACCCAGCTGCTGGGTAAATATAGGACTAACTAAATGCTGGGTTAATTTAACCCAGCAAGATGGGTTATTTGTTTAACCCAGCAAGATGGGTTATTATTATTTTCATGTTTTACAGTGAATCTGTAAAAAAAAAAAAAAAAAAAAAAACACCAATGTCTATTAAACAGTTACATTATTTTGATATACTGGTCTATTACAAAAAAAACAAAACATACATATATGCAATAAACAACATCCTATTACATGTTCTTGGAAAAAAATATTTATTTTTCAAAAGCACAAGAACAGATAATCAACAGTGACATCATTACTATACTATTACTGATAAGGGCAGAATGGAGTAATTGCACAAATAGACTGAGGCAGCTTCTACAGAGCAGGATCTCTCTGTGACTTAAGATATCTTTTCTGCAGAACAAAACTATCCAGCCCTGGTCTCATTTTAACATACAAACACTATGACTTTTCAGGTAGGCCTCGCTATTTCATAGCAACATTACTGAGAGCAGCGCTGGTCATTATCTCCCAACGTCAGGATGTAGGGGTACGGCCTCGACACTTCAGCCACAATGTTGGTTCCAACCTTAGAAAGAAAGAAATGAAAAAGTTAAAATTTTGTTGAATAGCAAAGATTAAACTGAATAAGACTATTAATTTAGTGTGAAATAGGATTGATACTAAAAAATTACAAAGCTGCCCATTAAGATAGGGTATAGGTAACCTAAAACAAAAACATGGAGACAGCTACTACCAAACATAAAACAGCAGAATAAGCATGGCTTTTAGGATACAGCTCTTTATGTCAGACTAGATGATATTGTGGTCTACATTGATTTCAAGCTAATTACCGAAAAAATGTCATAGCTGGTGTCATACTGGTACATTACAATCACCAAAATATTAATACTTCCATCTAGTAGTTATCTGTTCAGCTGTGGTACTTTTTCCTGTAGTTGGCGCGCTGACTGATAGTTAATTTAACTTTGGTTAAAGAGAGCTACCTGGTTAGCTTACATGCTATTACTGGTGATACATTAGCATACTTGCCAAAGGGGGAAAGGTGTAAAATATTGTTATAACTCGGGAGAAACGCAGGAGAAATTTGACCGCAGAGTAAATTACTAGCTAGTGAAAAACGGGAGGGTTAGCAGGTCTGTATATTTGTGAGAGGGTCAGTGTTTTGTAAAACACCAGCATTGTATTGCCTCAAGCAGTGAGATTAATAAAGTTCTAAAGTGGTTGCTAACGCTAGCAAACTAACTAAATGCCTGCGTCATGCTAGCGTTCATTCATCACATCACCATCTTCGTAACCCTGCAAACATTCTACAGAGAAAGCTAAAAAGCTCAGACATCTTAGCCGTTTCTTTCATACACAGGTGGGGAGGCTAGCAGCTATTCTCAGCTAAATTATCATCCAAGTACCTCAGACCAGCCGGAAAGTTTGTGTGTAACCTTAACACGGTAACAGTAATAAATGTTACATATAGTAATAATTTTTCAGTCATATGTGAATTAGGTGAGTGAACATGTGTATACAGACCTTGTATTTAACGTCATTTCCCCTTAAATGTCCGAGGAGGATGAACCGTCATCAGCGGTGTGGGAGCTCAAGAGACACGAAGCTGAGTCACAGCCGCTGAATCCACCGGTGAATTTTGGGGGAGGAGCCAATCAAACTTTAACCCAGCAGCTGGGTTACACAAAAACTACCCAACTCTCTGTAAATAACCCAGAAAAATGACCCAACAGCGGCAACCCAGCGTTTGGGTAGAAAAAACAACCCAGCATTTTTTAGAGTGTAGTTTTTTTTTTTTTTTTTATGTCTGGCTCCCCTTTAAAGATGTTTAATGGATTCACTCTAATAAAGCACATGCTGAGACTACACACTTGCATCCTGCCTATAACTGCACACTCAGGTCATTTTTTTAGCGACATCGTTACATTTTGAGAAGAAGGTGAAGAAGAGGCAAATCCATATTCTATGAGTCTGTCTTTCAAGATCAGATATCAAGCTCAATCTGGAACCCCTGCTTCTGTAATGAAGTCAAGACGAGATGTCTGACTTCATCACCTTTACCTAATGCCCAAATCCATGGTACATTTTTTTTTAAGCTAACTTTCTCTCAACCCAAAATATCACCTCAACATTGCCATAGAACACAAATAAATACTACTTAGAGGCTCAACTGGGTTCTTGGTGTATGATTTTCGTTTCTGATTTTACACTCAGTCTTTGGAAAGTCACAACATTTCAACATGTAATTGATTGCTGGTGGCCCTGGTACTGTTATTCAGGCAGTGATAAATGTCAAATCAGGACTCTGTCATAAAAGCATTCATGAGAGTGGCAATTACTCTATGTTTCTTTGCTCTGTGTGTATTGTAAAATTATTCTCCAGCACCAAGAGGAGCTACTCCTGCCTCACAACATGCATTCATCAGCTCTGGTTACAACACCCATCTTGACACTTCACAACCCGTATTAATAAATACAATCCCTATGGGAGGATGCTTATTGTGCTAATATCCAATTGGCAGCTCTTTTTATCTGTGAAGATTCTTATGTACAGGTAAAACTTAAGGACATGTGTTATCTTTCAGGAAATAGGGCTGATGTGAAAATAGCGTTGTGTAAAGGTGTAAAAAGATTTTATTTACTGCTGCTTATCAGGAATGTAAACGAATAATTACTTAAGTAAAGCACCTTGTTTAATTAAATGTGAAGAAAATACATTAAATGTGAATTCAGTTGAAAAGCTAAGGAAAGTGAAAAAAATAGATTAAGATGTTTGTTGCAACTGTTCAGGATCTTATTAAATCAATAATAATTTTTAGAGATTCACTAGTATATATTCCTAATCTACGACATGGAGTAAAACGATAACCTTAAATCCAGAGATACCGAGATGTAGGCTCTAGCACATTTTATAATGGGATAGTGAGCCTTATTAAAAAGGTGATATAGAGTAATTGGCTGAAAGGCAAGTTTGTGGCTTAAGCTGGAGGGTTTTACCGGGTATCCTGGAGAATCAGCAATGTTTCACCCACTAGGCTTTTTTTTTTTTTTTGGTCTGAAATGTGTCTTTTTTTTTCTTTCCTGGCATACAGACTGACCTTTTTGTTGAAAGGTAAGGTTTTGAAATAAAATGTTTTTGTACTGATTGAATAATGGAGAAGTAAATAAATATGGTCAAAATTGTCATTCTATTTGTTTCTTACTTATTATTGAATGCAGTCTAGTGAAAATCTAAAATGTTCTCCCTATCCTACATCTGATATTTGCACACTTTCAGGAAAAAAAAGGTAATGAAGTGGACTATTTATTGTTGCCTGGGTGTTACCCTCAGGTAAACAGTTTTATTACATTTTTTTATTACATTTTCCTAGAAAGAGACATAGTACAATGTCTACAGTATATACAGTACTGTACATGTTAACCCTAAATAGTAATTACAGTGCAACTATATGTCTGGGTAGTGGTAACTCAGTCAGTTAAGACTCTGGGGTACTGATTATTAAGGTTGGAGGTTCTATCCCCAAAGCCACAAGGCTGCCATTCAACCACAAGGCTGCCAAGGACTGTTGTGCATGGAACTTATCCCTGTATGCTCCTGCATCCTACAAGCTTGGATAGGTACAGAAAATAATTTCACTGTGCAGTATGACAAATAATTTTTTAGAACTAAAAAAAAGTATGGCAAAATTCATGGCACGATAACTGCATTTTTTTTCTAGATATAGAGACAATAAAAACCATATACTGTAACCCTGAAAGTGAGTAATACAAAAATTTTTATGTTGTATTAGGAGAGACTGATTAACAAAGTCAAGTACAAGAGAATGCCTAAAAAAGGATTTAGCCTTCAGTGGTGAAAGGATTTTGTGTTCTGCAGTTTTCACCTGGTATATTTGATCTTTACTAAGAAGACACATGATGGAATATTTCATGGCGTGGGAAGTATCTACAGTAGGGGGGCGGAATCTATAAGTATTGTAGCATGGGATCTTAGTGGTTAGCATGCTTGCCTTAAACCCCCAAAGATTGGGGTTTAAATCTTGGCTTTGGTCTGAATATTTGTGGAGCTTACAAGTTCTCCCGTGTTTGGCTGGTTTCCTTCAGATACTCCAGTTCCAGTGTTTCCAATTTGCCTGAAGTGATTCCATCTGTGGGTTGCCAGTAGTTTGACCTTCCTCAGCAACCAGACTTCCCCTTACTGCAATGACCACTAGTGTGAAATCATAGACCGTTGCAGTCAACAATAGTTCTGTGATGGCAGCTTGAATAGACCCTAGTAAAAAAAAAAAAAAGTATGCTAAGTATATTAAATCCTAGCATGCCAAAGCATACTTAAATGTACTTGGAGCCAGACTAATGACTAGTATACTTGAAGTTTGCTACTTTGGAACAACTAATTTCGTACTAAGTGTATTTAAGTTGTAATTAAATTGTACAAAAGCGCAATTTTAAGTGTATTAAGTATACTTTTGTGTGCTAAAGTGGAACAACTTTAAGTATACTTAGTACACTTAAAGTATATGGCTGTGTGTGTACTAACGTACATACCTGACAGTAATTAATACATTTTAAGTATATATTTAATGTATTATAAATACATTACAGCTATTTTTGCTGTATTACAAATACTAAAAAAGTACACTTTGTGGTTAATACAAATATACTTTATTGTATCATACAGTACACACAACCTTCTATAATACTGTATTGCAAATGTATTACCAGTACATTAAGTGTTTAGGCTAATTTACAAATGCTAAATGTATTTTCTACACTATAACATGTTTTCGAAACACATTACATCAGTAATTATGAGGCAGATTTTATTAATGAGTTCAGCATATTTAATTTGCACAAGGTTACGAAAAAGCACTACTATAGTTTATTTGTGTTCAACAAAAGTCAGGTTGTCTTACAAACACACAAACTAAAATATAAACTGTTGTGTGAACACAGACAGACATTAGTATTAGAATCTACAGGTACAGTATTAGTTTAAACCTGGTGTGTTGATTCTGTTACACAGAGACTGAAAACAGACTGAGAGCTACAGAGCCATTATACCACAAGCAAAGTACATAAGATTAAGCAATAACACAATAGGCAATACATTTTATAGCTTATAGTATGCACCTAATGACAAATTACCTAACAAAAACCGTTAAATTTACCTTGTGCCGATGAAAATAATATAATAATGATACGAACAAACGCACGCGATAACGCAGCTTCAGCCGTTACTGCGCTACTTGCACGCAGACTTCCGCGTTCTTTTCAATAGGGCTCAGTCAGTTCCGGTTTAGCAATGGTTACGTTCTACACCCGCCGTCTCCAGGATCTCCCACTGATTAACGTTACTGACGTGCATCGTATTTGCAAAATAACCGTATTACAGTGGTGTGAAAAACTATTTGCCCCCCTCCTGATTTCTTATTCTTTTGCATGTTTGTCACACAAAATGTTTCTGGGCCCGGTTTCTCGAAAGCTTCTTATCTCTAAGTAGTTCTTAAGTCGTACCTTAACCTCTCTCTTAACTTTATGGCGCATTTCTCGAAACGTTCTTACGCTAAGTATCTCTTAGCTAAGTCAGACGTTCGTAAGGTTGGTCTGGACCAACCTTAACTCATACTTAGCGTAGTTTCAGCTCAAGACGCTAGTCGCCGCCACTGAGCAGCAGTCTTTATAAATCAGCGGTGTATGCAAACACATTATGGCACGTTATCAAAGTCGTATTAATTATGGAATATACTGTAGACCTGTTTAAGAATATTATTTTATTTGATATCAGAACTAATAGAGTGACTTTTAATTAGCCTATTTCATAATGTGACTAATGCATTAAAATTGCCAATCACAATTAATATTAAACAGGTGGCGAACAATTAGGCAGCGATACAGCGTGGTGTTGTGTTAAACTGAAGACGGCGCGGTCCGTGGAGCCGTGTGGGTCATGTATATTTATCCTTTAGACAAAACTTCAGCCCTTTTCATATTTTCCCCGTGGTCGTTATTAAAAAATTATTTAGATTTAAGTTTTGCCTTCCTAAGGCAACAGATTATGGAGCTTCTTGAGCTGCTCAGACCTGCGCGTGCCAGACCAACGCGTCCTACTTACTGTACACTCCCCGTCCCGATGTCCAGCTGCTCGCTGCTTTCTGTTTAAAATATGTTTCATTGATTAGCCATTATCCATGACTTTATGGGTTTTTCTTTTGACTCGTTTTATTTTTATGAAATTTGATTTAGTTAAATAAGAAAATAACCATGGGAGTTTCAAACCCCACATCCATTTATGTTTCTGGGAGATTGTAATGTTTAATACCCCTACAGTATTCACTTATGCGGTTTGACTCGCTGTGAGATGCGGTGTGTTATACCCCTATCTCACCTGCGCGGTCTCGCGCTGTGGACGTAGGCTTGATCATGATTCACCCCGAGTTTTTGCGCTGTGATTACGTTTCCATCTTTCCGCGTGAAAAATTCAACGTTTAATTTTTTGCTGGTCCTCGCGGTAGCTTGCAGACTTTGCAGAACGTCGCGGAACGTTAAAGGAACGTCGTGGGCAATCGCGGCAGCTCACGGAGATGAGTCAGGCCACACAGGTGAGAGAGGGGTATTAGGCACCACACAGGTGAGAGAGGGGTATTAGGCACCGTGATTTGCCTCGAGTGACCGGCGCCCGACGGTCCGCGAAGATCTGCCAGGTCCGCGAGCTTCCGCATGTTTATTTTTTTTGCGTGGTAAAATGGAAACGTAATAACAGCACCAAAACTCGCGCTGAATCATAATGAACCGCACTTACGGCCCCGCGTAGGTGAGATAGGGGTATTAAACCTCCACCCTGTCATCTCATCGTATTCATTCCATAGTGCGCTATACAAACCCAACAACTGACACTTCACATTGTTTCTGAAGCTGGTGAAGTGTGTTATCCGCTGTTTGTCCATCAACTATGATTGTAAAACCCCGTTCGTTTCACGGCCACATGTTACATGAAAATGTTATATATTATATTATTATATTGTGGCGTGGGCGGGCCAGCGGCTGACGACCGTCATGCTTTGCGGGGGTTTTCTCTGTCTCTACCATGAGAGAGAAGGGTGTTTGGGTTAGTGGCTTCGGCCAAGTTGGGGGTGTGTACAGTATGTGTGTGTGCTTGACCTGTGTATGTGTGCTTGTGCTGAGAGTTAATAAACTACTCCCCAGCCATTTGCATTGGGGAGCAAGTAAGCTCACTCGTACTCCAAGATCCCTGCTAGCGTCGAAAAACGCTACATTGGTGTCAGAAGTGGGATGGAGAATTTTGAGTTTGAGCGAACGGTGGAGTACCTGCGAAAGATTCAGGAGGGCCGCCGAGTTGCAGCATGAAAATGGAGCGGCGAGATGAGGATCCCGGCACTGGATCTCGGAGCGGAGCCCAACGTTGACGCTGAACAAGCTACAGCTCCGTGCCGGCGATGTGCGCTGCAGCTGCGCCTTCCTTCCTACAACGGCGCCATCGAACCCTACGCGTTCTTCGCCCAAGTGGAGCTAGCCGCCGACTTCGCATGCTGGTCTCCGGCGGAAACGGCCGTAAGGGTTGCACTCTCGCTGAAGGGCGACGCGCTCCGGGCACTGGAAGACCTCCGGGCCGATGATTGGAAGGACTGGGCAAAGCTTCGCGAGTCGCTTCACCTCCGGTTCGGCGCCGGTGATCGTCAAGAAGCAGCGTGCGAGGAGCTGGCGGTCCGCGAGCGGCGCGCATCTGAGCCACTGGGCGCGTTCGCCATGGACTTAAGAGGCCTGGCGCGCCGGGGCTATCCAGAGTGCAAGCCCAATAAGCAGGAAGAGCTAGCGTATCGCGCTTTTCTTCGAGGACTCCGACCGCCGCGGCTCCGTGAGCACACCAGGTTAGCAGCACCAGCTTCCCTCACCGAGGCGCTACGCGCAGCACAGCGCGCTGAACCCACAACTGCGGTGCATCACGGCGAAAGAGCCGAGCGACCGCCCGCAGCTCGGGGGCACTCGGTAGGTGAATCTAGCCGGGGACAGGGCTACCCGTCACGGCTAGACAACAGAATAGTCTCTGGGGTTTCGTGGCGATGCCGAGGCAACGTTCCTGGGTTTGAGGGACAGCGTACCCCAGCAGCCGTCGGACGAGCGCCAGGTGAACATCCGGGCAGCGAAGCACGTCATCGGTACTGCGAGCGAGGTAAAGAGCGCGTGTGCCGAGTTACTCCCTCGCCGAGAGCATCGCCCGCAGTCGTTTCACCTGCGCCGCCGCTGGTCAGGGAACGGCACTACACGGCAAAGAAGGGCCCCACCCAGCGCTCGCGGGCACCCCTGCAGGACTTTCGGGTGGGGGCACCTGTGGAGCGTGTGGGCGTGGACACTCACAGCCAGGGGCGAGGCTTTGCTGCTGGTGAGCAGGTGTGGGTGTGTTCCGGAAGGAAGAGAGGGCGTTCACCCAAGCTCACGTCTCACTGGGTGGGCCCCTGTACGGTAATCGCTCAGCTCGCCGAGTTCATCTACCGGGTGCGGTTGGCGGGGCGGGCGCGAGTGTTGCTCCACCGAGACCGTCTTGCGCCTTACCAGCCGCACGCCGGCGAGACATCGAAATCTGCGGAGGCCGGACCGCCTCCGGGACAATGTGCTTCTCTACAAAAGGACCCCGGTGCTGACCGCCTTCACGCCTCCAAGGCTGAGAGTCATGGTGACCGGGGACGGTCACAGCTCGGGTGGGGGCAGTGTGGCGTGGGCGGGCCAGCGGCTGACGACCGTCATGCTTTGCGGGGGTTTTCTCTGTCTCTACCATGAGAGAGAAGGGTGTTTGGGTTAGTGGCTTCGGCCAAGTTGGAGGTGTGTATGTGTGTGTGCTTGACCTGTGTATGTGTGCTTGTGCTGAGAGTTAATAAACTACTCCCCAGCCATTTGCATTGGGGAGCAAGTAAGCTCACTCGTACTCCAAGATCCCTGCTAGCGTCGAAAAACGCTACAATATTAATTAATATTAATTTATATATTTGTCTATTATGACATGTTATTGTTAAGTTAACACATGTCGAAATAAACGCTATTAAAAGAATTTAGTGCAATGTTTAATTTGCATAGAAAGTGCCGTCTTTCTTAACACTGTCATGCAAAAGGAGTCAAAAATCGATTCCAGAGCCACCGATGTCCGCTAATTCAGGACCTTCACTGTAGACAGCGCCGCGTAACGTCGGACGTAAGAGGCAGCGACTCAAGAAGACTCCTAAGAGACAGTTCGAGAAATACACTTAGAAAAGTTATCACTTAACGTAAGATATATCTTAAGAGTCTACTTAGCGCGCGAATAGTGTGCGTTATCGAGAAACCGGGCCCTGATCATCAAACACATTTAACTATTAGTCAAAGATAACACAAGTAAACACAAAATGCAGTTTTTAAATGAGGGGTTTTATTATTTAGGGAGAAAAAAAATCCAAACCTACATGGCCCTGTGTGAAAAAGTAATTGCCCCCATGAACCTAATAACTGGTTGGGCCACCCTTAGAAGCAATAACTGCAATCAGGTCTTTTACAGCGCTCTGGAGGAATTTTGGCCCACTCATCTTTGCAGAATTGTTGTAATTCAGCTTTATTTGAAGGTTTTCTAGCATGAACCGCCTTTTTACGGCAATGCCACAACATCTCAATAGGATTCAGGTCAGGACTTTGACTAGACCACTCCAAAGTCTTTTTTTTTGTTTTTCTTCAGCCATTCAGAGGTGGATTTGCTGGTGTGTTTTGGGTGATTGTCCTGCTGCAGCACCCAAGATCGCTTCAGCTTGAGTTGACGAACAGATGGCCGGACATTCTCCTTGAGGATTTTTTGGTAGACAGTAGAATTCATGGTTCCATCTATCACAGCAAGCCTTCCAGGTCCTGAAGCAGCAAAACAACCCCAGACCATCACACTACCACCACCATATTTTACTGTTGGTATGATGTTCTTTTTCTGAAATGCTGTGTTACATTTACGCCAGATGCATCGGGACACGCACCTTCCAAAAAGTTCAACTTTTGTCTCGTCCGTCCACAAGGTATTTTCCCAAAAGTCTTGGCAATCATTGAGATGTTTTTTAGCAAAATTGAGACGAGCCTTAATGTTCTTTTTGCTTAAAAGTGGTTTGCGCCTTGGAAATCTGCCATGCAGGCCGTTTTTGCCCAGTCTCTTTCTTATGGTGGAGTCGTGAACACTGACCTTAATTGAGGCAAGTGAGGCCTGCAGTTCTTTAGATGTTGTCCTGGGGTCTTTTGTGGCCTCTCGGATGAGTTGTCTCTGCGCTCTTGGGGTAACTTTGGTTGGCCGGCCACTCCTGGGAAGGTTCACCACTGTTCCCTGTTTTTGCCATTTGTGGATAATGGCTCTCACTGTGGTTCGCTGGAGTCCCAAAGCTTTAGAAATGGCTTTATAACCTTTACCAGACTGATAGATCTCAATTACTTTTGTTCTCATTTGTTCCTGAATTTCTTTGGATCTTGGCATGATGTCTAGCTTTTGGTCTACTTCTCTGTGTCAGGTAGCTCCTATTTAAGTGATTTCTTGATTGAAACAGGTGTGGCAGTAATCAGGCTTGGGAGTGACTACAGAAATTTAACTCAGGTGTGATAAACCACAGTTAAGTTATTTTTTAACAAGGGGGGCAATCAATTTTTCACACAGGGCCATGTAGATTTTCCCTTAATAACGTAAACCTTCATTTAAAAACTTAATTTTGTGTTCAATTATGTTATCTTTGACTAATAGTTAACGGTTTTTGATGAGCAGAAACATTTAAGTGTCACAAACATGCAAAAGAATAAGAAATCAGGAAGGGGGCAAATAGTTTTTCACATCACTGTATATAAGAATATACAGTATATGTATTATATTCTATATAAGAACTTATTAAAGTCAAAGTCAACTTTATTGTCAATTCTGCCACATGTACAGGACATACAGAGAAATGAAATTGCGTTACTCTCAGACCCTTGGTGGATAACAACATTAAATACATAAAGCAGAATTAAAAAAATAAAAATATGAATAAATACAATTATACATATTATATATATATAAACAAATACAATATGCAAGTAAGGGCACATGGCAGAGAGTGCAAATGCAGACATACTGTATAGTGCAAATAGAGCTTGTACTGTAAGTATATGATAAAGGGATAGAGAGCAGCCCTGTAACAGACAAGAGTCTTACAGTATGTGGAAGACTAAGAGCAGTGTATATATATATATATATATATATATATATATATATATATATATATATATACACACAGATAACACATTGTAAATACTACCCTGTACTGTGTTCTGTAAATGTACAGTCACGCTGAACGTGTAGCTCTTGTAGATGTTTTTTCAGCTCCTCCACTTCATTAGTAAGTTCTTCTATTTTACCACGTCAGGTCTAATAATGAAGGCTCAGGAATGTTACAGTAATCATGATCCATGGTTACATCCATGGTTACGGGTTCGATGTATACGACGTCAGCAGGACCGCGGTGCTTTAACGGCGTAATCATTCCAGGCTAAAAGCACCGGTACAGCGCCAGTTACTATCTTTTTTCGTGCCTCAGGTGTTTGCGGTTCAATAATCTGATCACTACTAAAATGTTTACTGCAAACCTTAAAATTGCTGGTAGGACAAAAATCGTCTCGGCGTATGTTCACAAGCCGCCACCGTTTTCTAAGGTCCACATCTGAAGGAAAACAGTGTGCGTTTTATACCTTCTGCTGTCTCTGAAATCTATAAACACACTTTTTTCTGAACAATCCCTCCAAACTCCAACACAATGGCCGACAAACCGGAGCTCAGCGAGCCCTATTACTTCAAAGCGGAAGTACGTCATGAGTCTGCGTGCAAGTAGTCCATTCAAACTAGAAGTGGAGAACTGGGGAGCCAATCAGAGAACGGACAGTCCGAATCTGCCCGCCTCCAGTCTCTGATTGGCTGGTGGGGCGCAGATTCTAGTCTCCGGTTGGCTGGAATAGTTGCAGAGTTCACAACTCTGCTGCAGTTTGTGTACGTGTTGCTTTATGACAGTGAGCAGACAGAATAGTGAGAGAGTGCACACATAAATTATCTTGAATGTGCAAAAGTGATTTTCAGCGTGCAAGAACGAGTTTGTGATCGCGCGCACAAGGGAGAGAGATTCAGCGTGCAAAAACGAGTCTAAAAGCATGCGCGCACGCACGAGAGAGTAGTGCACTACATATAAGTACGTATTAATAAGTACATTTAAATTCAACTGGTAATATACTGAGACTACCGTATATTAAAATTGTATTCTAATGTATACTTTCTGTACATTTGTACAATGATTATTTCGAGCATATATTTTTTTAAATATACCAAAAATACATTGAAAAACGTCTCGGGTTACTTTGCTGTAACCCTGTTCCCTGAAAAGGCGGGAACGAGATGCTGCGTGAAAACGCTATGGGAACTATTTTGTCTTGTTGCCGGTTGTGAAGCATGTGTGCAAACACGGCAAATTTTTGGGTATATATAACTTCGGTCAGGTGACGTCATCTGATTAGACGCAGCTGCAGGTTATAAATACTAGTGAGCCGGCGACAAACCTCAGATTAATTTGTCTGAACGGATGTCCGGTCACATGGTAGTGCGGCATTAGGACGCAGCATCTCGTTCCCGCCTTATCAGGGAACAGGGTTACAGCAAAGTAACCCGAGACGTTCCCTTTCAAAGGCTTCTCTCGATGCTGCGTGAAAACGCTATGGGAACGAGAATACCAACGCCGCCGCACTGCAGGTGTCTGGACCCAAAGGTTGTGCAGCGTGTGCGCACAAAGCCAAAAAGGTCTCAGAACTATGCCATGGCAGCTAACTCGGGGCTTTCCATGAGCCCGGAGTAGCATGAACATCCAGATTATAATTGGGGAGGACCAACCCTCCACGTCACACAATTGCTGCAGGGGAATACCCCTAGCTGGTGCAAAAGGAGGCAATCTCCCTGGTTGAATAAGCCCTGCTTCCTAGAGGCAAAGTGAACCCACGCACCTCATAGGAGAGGGCAATATGCATCTCTCACCCAGTGTAGTGGCGGCCGCTCCCGCGGCCCGAAGACGTGTAAAGGCTGCTCTGACCTACACCACTGGCTGATGCGGTGGACGTAAATCTGAAGAACACGTACTGGACACAGTAAGTGAACTCTCTCCTGCTCCAAAGCTGTAAAGGCGGAGGATGGAAGGATTCAAAACAATAGGGTGATGTTTATGGACTTAGGCCGATAGCTCAGTGAGGATGCAGTTACGTGCGTCCTGAAAGTACTAGGGCACAAGCCTGAGGACAACTTTCCTGCAGAGACTCCGGCACTGAAACAATTTGGCAATGGACTGGGTCTACCTGCTTCGCATGCACTTGCTGCAGGGGAATACCTCTTGCTAATGCAATAGATGAGGCAATCCCCCTGGTTGAGTGAGCCCTGATTCCTAGAGGTGAAGTGAGCCCACACGCCGCATAGGAGAGGGCAATAGCATCTCTCATAGGGTGCATGCTCAACTTTCGGAAGATAGCTGAGTGAGCATGCAGTTATGTGCGTCCTGAGAGTACTAGGGCACAGGCCCGAGGACAACTTTCCTGCAGGGACTCCGGCACTGAAACAATTCAGCAGTGGACTGGGTCTACCTGCTTTGAACACACTTGTTGCAGGGGAATACCTCTTGCTAGTGCAATAGATGAGGCGATCCCCCAGGTTGAATGAACACTGATTCCTAGAGGCGAAGTGAGCCCACGCGCCTCATAGAAGAGGGCAATAGCATCTCTCACCCAGTATAGTGGCGCTCTGACTTACGCCACTGGCTCATGCGGTGGACGTAAATGTGAAGAGCACGTACTGGACAGTAAGTGAAGTTTCTCCTTCTCCGAAGCTGTAAAAGGCGGAGGATAGAAGGCTTCAAAACAGTAGGGTGCTTGTTGCAAATGGAACTTTCGGAAGATAGTTCAGTGAGGACGCGGTTAAGTACATCTTGAGCGTACTAGGGCACAAGCCCGAGGACAAGCTTTTCCCGCAGAAACTCCAGCACTGAAACAATTCGGCAGTGGACTGGGTCTACCTGCTTAGCACACACTTGCTGCAGGGGAATACCTCTTGCTAGTGCAATAAATGATGCGATCCCCCTGGTTGAGTGGGCGGTGAAGTGAGCCCATGCGCCTCATAGGAGAGGGCAATAGCATCTCTCACCCAGTATCACCCTTTAAAAACATTCCATTTGAGGGCATAAGCTCTTGAAGAGGGATACTAGATCCAGAGTCAGGGAGTAGCAAAGGGGACATTTGCTGATATCGCGAGGCAAAGCGGTCCACCTCTGCTACATGAAATCTCTCCCAGATTGACTGACTATTTCGGGGTGGGGTTGACTGTACAGTTACAACTGCTCTCACATTCATATGCCCTGGAATGTAAATAGCGCTGAGGGACAGGAACCTGGTGCGCTAGCTATTCAGCGGCGCGAGCACAGTCCGCCCTGGCGATTAATATATGAGACTTGCCATGGTGTTGTCCACCCGCAATGGGACATGGCACTCTCAACTGCTGGAGGAAGTGCTTTAGGGCCAGAAATAGAGCCATCATTTCGAGGCAATTCATGTGCCGTGCGAGAAGGCGGCCTCTCCAACACCCTTGGGCTGGAACGGTCTCCTAAGACCGCACCCCCGCCTGTGAGGGAAGCGTCTGTCGTTAGCATCTGCGACGACAAGACGAACGTAGAGTGGGACCCAGAGTCAGAAACCGGGGTCTGAACCACATAGGAAGGGTACGAAGCACCTGGCGCTTAACCCTTGTTGGGGATCGGCCAAAGAGTGAAATCCCCTGTCTGTCCACAACTGAAATGCTCTCATGTGCAGAAGGCCCAAAGGTCACCGTGGATAGGGCTGCCATGAGAGCTAAGCTCTCTGAAAGTGATGGTCACTTTCTTGGTCTAGCTTGATTTCCTTGAGGGTGTTGATAATGGATTCGACACGAGCGGGAGACAGCTGCGCCCGCTTACGATCGAATCTCATGTGACACCCAAATCCTCAAAACAGGAAAGAGCACACTTTCGTGGCGTGGGGTCTCAACCCTCAGAAACAAGATGAGCTAGGGCGACATGCTGATGTCGAAGCGCTAGCTAATGAGACTGGGCCAGCCAGTCGTTTATGTAATGCAAATATGGATGCCCTGGTAGTCGTAAGAGACAGAACTACATCCATGCATTTTAATATGTGCGGATGAGAAAGCTAGACCAACTGAAAGGACTCGATACTGGTAAGTTTGGCCCCCAAAAGCAAACCTCAGGTCTTTTCCCTGTGGAATATTTCTATATGAAAGTAAGCGTCCTTCAATCGATTGTCACAAATCAATCGCTTGGTAGGATTTGAGAGCAATCACTTTAACAGTCAACATTTTGAAACTCTATTATTTATTTTAGATAGCGGTACAGCCCACGAAATCAAAAAAATTGGACGCAGCCCCTCATTCCTCTGGGAACCAAGGAATACTGATTGTAGTAGTCTGACTCACTGTCTGGTAGGGGAACATGTTCCATGGCCCCATTCCCCAGCAATTTCTGTCAGGAGATGTGCACTTTCCGGTTTCATGGAAGTGGAGACCACGCCATTTTGAAACGTGGAAGGTGATGTGAGAACTGAGTCCTGTAGTTTCTCTACAGTGCTTAGTACCACTTAGTACCATATCCAAGGAGATATACCGAAGAAAAACCGAAGAACTAACACTTTATTGGAGACTGGTGTTGCCCGAAACACCAGTGGTGGTGGAGCAAAAACATCAAACTCCTGGGGATGTCAGGGAGACCACTTCATTCTTGAAAGAAATTCTGCGTGCCTCTCCCCATTGGGGGGGCCACCCCCATGGTCCTGGGCACATGAACCTCAGGGCTTCTTTGTGAAGAAGACAATACAGTATGCTAGTCTGACCCTTTTTGAGGCTAAGAGTGAGGTGCGTCGCACCCCAAGGGGGTGGCAGGCCCAAAAACACACTCCTTGTGAACTTGAACATGTCTGATTTAACGCACCACAGCACCCCCAGAGCTCTCTCAACCGGGAGTGCATCTTTACTCAGAGTAATAGAAAAGTGCAATTGCTTTTAAACGAAAGCGAACGCGAACAGGACCAGCAGAATTGGCACAGGCCCAAATCACTGCGCATTACAGAATTTAAGGAAAAGGTGTATCGCTGGGTAGCGGACACCAAGGGCCACTCTATGACGTTGTGAACACACGAAGTCGACGTCTCGCCAGGCGACAGCGTGTCACAGATAACGGCAGCGTCTAAGAGTGCATCGCAAGAGTCAGACCCGGTCGAGACTGGGTGGCCGACAGTCCCGACTCTTGAGCACGGCGGGGAAGGAATTTCCCGAAGGCTTGTTCATATAACTTCGCCTCATGAACCTAGTGGCGACCGAGTTAACGATATCGCCAAACAGGCCGGAAGGCGAGATAGGGACATCCAGGAGGAATGCACGATTCTTATCCTTGATGTGCCTAAGATTCAACCACAAGTGCCTCCGAGCAAAACCCATCGCAGCCATAAAACGGCCGATAGCACGAGCCGTCTGCTTTTGTTGCACGCAGAGACAAGTCTGTGGCCCGGCGTAATTCCAATACGCCCTATCTGAAGCGCCCCGCCAGTGCTCAAGTCTCTCAGCAGGTCAGCGTGGTAGGCCTGCAAAACCGCCATGGTGTGCAAAGGAGCACCAACCTGACCTGCTGCCTGAAAAGCTTTTCACTCCAGGGAAGATGAAAGTCTACACAGCTTGAAAGGAAGTATTAGCTTTTCAGCAAGGATGATGTCCCAGGAGAGAGATAGCTTTTGAAGTGTCTCTTCCATCTATGCGACATCATATAACTCCGCGCTTCCACATTAACTATATTTAAACAACTAAAGTCAATGGCAGGAAAACACAGGATAATACAGCTTACTCCATGAAAGGGTTAACTCATATGGAGAAAGCTAAGGGGGGTGGGGGAGTGCGTCATTGAGGCTACGCCCTCCCGGCCACCTGACAAACTCCTGTTTTTTTTTTTTTGTTATTTTCCTAGTCCCCGGAGATTATTCCATCTCCGCGGTTTAAGCAAGATAGGATGTTTATCCTTACCCATTCACAGGAAGCCCATGGCGCGCTTGAGAGTGGACAGAGGGATTTCCCGATCCAACGAGGAAGCAAGGAAGTGAGTTTTAAGCACCAAAATGCGCCGCGGCTCGTAGCATCTCAAGGAATGCGAGGCGAGCGAGCACTCTTTAATCGAAGCAGTAAAGATCGCCCTCCGATATGGATCATCATACACGGAGGGACATCTTGTTTAAAACTCCGATATCGGTGAGTTAAAGACTTCTTATTCTGCTGGTTTAAACACAAACACGCTAACAACAAGGTGAAGACAAATGATCTGAGGTTTGTCGCCGGCTCACTAGTATTTATAACCTGCAGCTGCGTCTAATCAGATGACGTCACCTGACCGAGGTTATATATAGCCAAAAATTTGGCGTGTTTGCACACATGCTTCACAACCGGCAACAAGACAAAATGATTCCCATAGCGTTTTCACGCAGCATCGAGAGAAGCCTTTGAAAGGGAACAAGTTTAAATAAGTTTACTTTGGAAATTAGACCAACCTTTCACTTAAAGTATATTTTCCAATAATATATTTTTAGAAATGTACTATAATACAATAATATTAAAGTATATTTAAAGTTTCATTCCAAAATTTGGTAAAAGCATGATGTTAGTATACTTTTTATATATTAACTGATGGTACAATTTTTTGTTAGTATATTTGCAATGTATTATCCAGGATTTCAATATATTTGTAGTACACTAAAGTGTATTTTTTTTCACAGGGGGATAGAAACCAGTATACAATAATTTGAATAACAACCAATGAATCGCTTGTACAATCATGCTACTGTACAGTAAGTGAGTAAAAACATTAAATAATACTTTACAACATAAGCTGGAACATAACTATTCATTCATCTTCTGTATCGCTTTATCTCATATACAGTACAGGGTCACAGGGACCTGAAGCCTATCCCAGGAACCTTAGGGCAGAAAGCGAGCTACACCCTGGACAGCGTGCCAATCTATTACAAGGGCAGACAAATGCACATTTACACCAATTAACCTAACCTGCATGTCTTTGGACTGTGGGAGGAAACTGGAGTTTCCAAAGGAAACCCACCCAGCATGAAGTGAACATGCAAAATCCATGCACATGTCGGAGCCTGCAGGTGCAAGGCGACAGCTCTAACCATTAAGCCACCGTGCAACCAGAACATAACTTCTTAAATTTAAATTACAATTATTATTCATGACGCATATGCACAATACCGTACATGTTTCAAGATTCTGGTATTGCACAAAGGTGAGTCTAAGTTTACAGAAACATTGAGGATATAAGTTAGTACAGCTACTTTTACATTCATGACATTTGGCAGAAGCCCTTATCCAGAGGGATTTACATCATGCTTTGAAGTCTCTATCAATAAGTACTTCCTGATACTGGTTTCACTAGGTTACAGACTAAGAATACTGTTATAGTATTAAAGCAAAAAACACACATGGACAACACGTTTTTTAATTTTTTTTACCTAAATTTCAAATTTAAATACTTCAGGAAGAGATACTTTAGGTTTTCAGATTTGTGTGGAGACTGCCAGTGACTCAGCTGTTTGGACATTAAGCAAATGTTTATTCCACCAACTACAGTAGGTGTCAGAGGAGAGAATAGTCTTGATGCATGCCTAACTTGTACTTGAAATTGGCACCAGTCAAGGAGAGATAAAGGATCAAAAGCACGGTGCAGGGGGTGCGTTGTGCTTTTAGGTAAGTAAATGCTGGTCTCCTTGGCTTTGTTTACAAGCCTCTATGTTTTATATTTCAGGAAGCTGAGTGGAGAGGGTGTACGTACTGTAGCAATGGTGGTGGAAAAGTAAAAAAATGCAGGCAGTTGCATTCTGGATCAGTTGCAGAGGTCAAACGTACACAGAGGCAGGCCTGCCAGGGGCTGTAGTCCAGCCTTGAAATGGCAGGGACTGAACAAGTACTTGAGTGGCCTGCATGGATAGAAATGGTTGAATCCTTTTGATGCAATAAAGCAGAAACTGACATGAGAGCAATGTGAGAAGAATGTGAGAGTAAATACTGTACTTCAAAACTAATTACATAAGGAATGGACGTTGCATAGCAGACACTGAGGTAAGTTGTAACTAGTTGTGTGTAAAGCCATCATACAGTAGATCAAAACGCTGTTGCACAGAATGGCATTTACCACCATTACCAACCAATCCTATCATAAGCAATATATACTGTACTACATGGCTTTGCACTCTGCCTTCTCAGTACTGTATAATACATTAGCATAAACAAGAACTGCCTCACACATTTTGTCCATTCATAAGTTTTGTTAATGGTGTGGAACCTCTTTGAATCAAATTAGTTCACAATAAACTGTTGTAACTACATTAGTCTTTAGTCTTTTTTTTTTTTAGTTAATAAGACAGAAATGCAGTTTGTCATATCACTAATGAACTGCAGAGTCATCTGCCACGAGTTCTTCTCCCCTGCTGAAAAGTTAAAACCACAGCATTACCTCAAATTTCTCAAGTGTCCTTTCATAAATGCACAACATATGCACTCATTACATACTGTAAGTCGTGACATGCTGTAACAACAATTATAGTACCATGTCATTATGGAAATAATACATATTAGAACGTTTACATGCTGTTGTAGTAATTGAATTCAATAACTTCTGAGCATTCAGAACATACATGCCTACATTCTGTACACATACTGTATACAGTACAGTAGATACTGTACATATATACACTGGCTGGCCAGAAAAATAATATTTCTAAGACCACATTTAGCTTTGATTATACAGTAGTGTACAATGTGGTGGCCCATTTATATGTTAGAAGGGCCATGCCATCAGTAAAGACAATTCTTCTGATGTGACAACCTGGTCACTCATCAGCTGACTTCATTTACTTCCTTTTTTAAAAAATTTATCCTGGATCTTACCATTTGAAGCAACCCAGATTATAACACTGCCTCCAGAGGCTTGAACAGTGGCCACTATTCATGATGATGTCCCTGATGTATCACTATGGAATCAGCAATGATGGACTCATCAGACCACATGACCTTTTTCCATTCTTTATGCTCCCTAGTCTTTTTCACCAAACATTTAAGTCATCTTTGATCTTTGATCTAATTACCTAGATAACTTACATAATCCTAAAAATTCACTTCCATGAGTAGTTTTCCCTGCACCATACGTTTTACTTTTACTTGAGTAGATCTGTGAAGAAGAAACGCTACTCCATTTCATTCAGCTACACTCGACTCGGTCACGTTCTGCTAGATGTTGGACTGTGGGCTTGGTGTGGAGGCATAGATGCAGAGGGGATGCAGTGAAACAAATTCTTTTAATAATAATAGTAAACAAAAACCAAACAGGAACAAAGGATGAACTAAGGAAGTTGGCATGAACTTTGGAGCATAATGTAAACAGAACTCATAAACACTTAGACATCAGACTAGGGATTGGACAACTAATACTGTATACAATACAGACATGGGGACACAAACTGGATGAGACAAGACACACTAAACAGACTAGAGGACTAAACACAAGGGACTACACATGCAAGGGATAAACACACACAAGACAGGCTTGGCTAGGTCTACCACCTGTTCTGCACATTAGCTGCTAAGCTAGCTAGTAACTAATCAGACTAATGGCTAAACAGGCTAGTAGCCTGAGACCCAAGGGATGAACAGACAAGGTTCACAGCAGACTAGGTATGAAACAGACTAAGAACTCTAAAGGTTAGTGGCTAAAGATGTTAGTACCTAGACAGACTAAGATCTAAACATGTTAGTATCACCCTCATTAGTATTTAAACAGACTAATAACTAAACATGCAATGGGGGTCACTTACACAAAAGGGTAAACGCAAAGGGCTAATTCTCCTAGAGGCTAATCCTGCTAGGAGACACAGAGACATCTTAATATAAACAAACTTAACTTAAAGTGCTCCTGAAACCAAAAGGCCAACCATACTGTTAAACAAACTAAAACAGAACAAAACAAAACTCACATAACAGAACAGAAATTAATGCTCGACCCAGTTTCCCAGAACATACAGCTATTTATCCTATGACTAATGAGCTTCCTCAGTTCAGGTGAGCATCCGCGTCACCTGACTGAGGTGCCTTCTGGGAAACTGAGTCTACACACAAAAACTACAAAACCCAAACACTGCCCTCTAGTGGGCAACCCTCACAGACTCGTTACTTTTCTAACCATTTACTTGACACTTTAGGTTTTCTTTGTTTTTGCCAGAGAAATGCAGCCAGTGAATCTACCACATGACTTTGACCAATCAGCCAGAACATCAATAGCCACATGTAGTCACATGACCACACACAAACTGGCTGCCATGGTAGATAGTAAAGGAAACATCACGGTTAGTTTAGATTTTTATTTAATGTTGCAATGTTAACATATATAATTAGTAAATAAGCTAGAAGCTAAAAAGGAAGTTACTGAAAGTACACATGTTCTATTATTATTTTCTATCTGCTGAGCCATTTGAAGGGCAAGTGAAATTACAGTTTATCTTACACTGGAAAAAGTTTACTCTGTTCAAACATATTTACATACAGTAGGTACAGTACTTGTTTCAAATGATTTATGTTGTGAGAAAAGTGACATTAGGAAATTTGTGTTTCCTGTGCCTCAATTTGCAATTTTGTAAAGATATTTAGTTTTGATCATTTATTTTATTTTATTTTTTATTATTAGGAAATGTCAGTATTTGTAGTTTGTATTTTTTTGTCTGGCTTCTTACATAATTTCCAAAAAAAAAAAAAAAAAAAAAATTGGACATTACGATGAAACAATTACTCAGTACTTGAGTATATTTTCATCACTTTTGGATGACTACTTTTTACTACTGTGCTTGAGTAATATTATTTTAAAGTACAGCTACGTACTCTTATTTGAGTACAATTTTTGGCTACTCTACCAACCTCTGGTCATTCATGAGTTTTTCCAACCTTGTAGTGGATTTGATCAGTGTTTATGTCTTTGTTTATTTGCTTGATGTACTGTAAACCAGTCTGACCTTTCTGAATCAGCATTTTCTTTTTTTTTGGCCAGGTAGTGAACATTCATACATACATACATACACACATTAATACATTTGTAAACAACAGTACTAATGAATAAAACAATGCTATTATTAATCAGTGTCTCTTTTTTGCATGGCATGTTCTTTAAACATTTTACCTTCTGTTGGCTCTGAAATGCCATTTCAAAGCAGCATGATTTATAAGAATTGTCCATATGTTAATGCTGTTTGCTTTTCACTGAGGCACAAGCATTTACAGTATTATGAAACAAACACAATCCGATGTTACTGCCAGGTTACTTCACCTCAACATACTGTATTTCTAATGAAAGTTCGCTTCTCTCGGGCACAGACTGATGATGATTCTGCATGACAGGGAGTGTTGAGCATTATTTTACCCACTGTAAAAAAAATTTCATAGTGATTCATAAGCAGCACTACTCCATGGTAAATAGGGAATTCGGGCAACTGCTTTCACATTCATACTAAATGTTATAATTTTGTTTTCTTCTTTTGCAAACAAAATGCAAATAGTCACACAATTCCAAAGCAAATAATCTCTTTTTTTCGCTCGAAAGTGTTGTGCATGATGATAATTATTTATTATTCTCTTAATTTCATGCCTGTTTAATGCAAAAGACAAATTGTGCATAAACAAGTGTGTGTATCACAATGTGCACGTGTAAAAAGAATGATCAGAGGATTATTTTGTATATTTCATTGAAGACAAGGTAATCAGCAGATAGAAACCGACAGTCAAACAAGGCAGCGAGTGTGTGGTGCACGTCTCCAACTGAACGTGTGTGCGCCCGTGTCAGGAATACAAATGAGGAAACGGCGTCATTTAAATCTATACCAGTTAACCATTCTCGCTTTCTCTCCTCACTGCAGCACGGTGCACAAATAGCCAAAGAGAAACACTTTCAAACGAAAGCCTGAGAATAATTAATCGTGTATTCGAATCCTTCACATATATCATCTATACTGGGTTCCCGCTGCATTTCAATGTGTTTTGCAAGGATTAGTTAAACATCTGCACATGGTGGGTAATGATGGTTTTACAGGGCTTGTTAGTTTAGCGTAGAGATTACAAACACAGCATGTGAGTAATATCCTTTAAAATATGCCAGACAGAAGGAAAAGACACCCTGACTGAAGCATGGCATACAAATCCTTCAAAACACTTTTTTTTTTCGTTAGGAAATACATTTATTCAGATCTGCCCTACAGATGCTCTCTACAGTTTTCTCCAGGGTGCATGCATGATGACAGCCAACTACATCTTTTTTTTTCTTCTTTTTTATAACTGCTGCTCATGTTGCTTAACAGTGCCACCTACCCTCTTCTGCATACATAAGGTCACAGACACCAAAGATTGGCTAGTGTTGCTGTGACTGACAGGAAGAGAGAGTATACAGAATGTCATCCCTTACACCCAGAAAGCACAAAATAAAATTCTAATTCACAAAATTGGGAGAATGCTTTTCTATTATGCCACCTTGAAGCAGAAACCTTTCAAAACAAGAATAAAAATGAAAAATGGGATTCACTAATTTACAATGACTGTGTGACAGTAAGATTTGGTAAAATGTTTGCGCAGTCAGATTATGACTCTCTATTTGTGCTCTTACTCCACCAGCTCAGTGCTTTTGTATAATACATGTAAACAGGTAAGACTGTTCTTATGCTTATTACAGTGAAATATATTTTAGAATACACAGTGAAATGCTCATAAAAAGTTAGCAAAAGAATAGTCATAAACACGTATTATGTACAGTTTACGGTTTATATGTGTTAAACCAGCACTGAGATGGTGGAGAAAAGTGTCATAATCAGGCTACTAATCATTAATTAGTCTGAATTTTTTTTATATATTTGTGATATGTACAATTGAATGTAACAAGAATGACTAACAGTGTATAAATTTCTTATAATATTTCAATTGCATGTGCATAATCTATTTCCCAAACAATCAAACTGTTCATGCTTTGCTGCCAATCTGAATTGAGACCTGAGGTTTTTTCGGCACTTCCAGTGATGCCATCTGGTTAGGTCTTAGCTAGACCATCAGGCACGTCTCACTGAATAAAAACCCAGGGGCAGACCCAGTACCTGCTGGGGAGAGTTTATAACTTACAGCTGGTCTGGGAAAAATCTAGGGATCACAAAGGAGGAGCTGCAATCTGTGAGCAGAGATAGAGAAGACAAGGCTGACCTTCTCGGCCGGTTGCCACCAAGACCTGCACCAAGAAAAGTGGAAGGAAAACAAATGAAACAAAAGACTTTGGTCACAAACACATCTACAGATAGTATTTATTGAGGACAAGGAGGTAACATCTAAAATACAGTATAATAGCTGGTGATATACAGTATGTTCAAAATATAAGGCAATATATTTAGGGGTGGAATTTTGTTTTATTCAGTGAGACAGTGAGATCATTAAAATTACCTGCTTTCAGTTCAAACGTTCAAGGCTGCCAAATGTTTAATCCATAGATATGTTGGAGATGATTTTTAAATTACATCTATACCGCTGTCTTTAAAGAAAAACATTTTCATCATGCTTTTAAATCACTGTACGTACAATACTGTATATGACGACTTATCAGTTTAAAACCGAAAATGATGCAAGTTTTGCATGCTTTAAAAGATAATCAAACCTCTAAAATATTTTTGGCTACAGTTTAATACATGTGCATTTTTAAGTAAGGAAAATGTGGGTAACAACTCTTTTTCTTAATGCAGCCCTGTGTCACACACATCCATTTCCCTTGGCTGATTTTTCTTTGTGCACTTAATCTCTGTTGTGCCATACGTTCGATAAGAGAAGTGTCTCGGTGTGAAGAGACCGGCTCGGTTAAAAGGAAAGGTTAATAAAAAAGACCGTGCCTGTGCATCCATTCAGTGTCAACGTCTGGGTAGTTCTCTATATCTGCAAGAAATGCCCAGCTCGGACAGTTTAACAGACACACCATAGTCAGGGACAGAGTAAGAAATATTGTAAGAGAGACAAATAAATAGGGAAAGAGGAGGCATTTCAAGAGAGAGTTGGAACTACCTTTATCTCCTGCTACATTAATGCACTTATTCACTAGTGCTTGGATACCATCAAGGTAGAGAGTTTTCTCAGCACACTGCAGCCATGAGGCATTCATGTCTGAACCCCTGGCTTCCGAGCAACTTCTTTTACAGTATACAGTACGTAGCTCACACATGTACTGTACAAATGGCTTGGTCTAAGGTCAGGACTGTTTAACTCCCAACCGAGTTCCTGTAATGTGCAAGTGGTGTTTGTGAATAATTGTGTGTACAGTTCCCACAGACGGATGTGCCTGTTCTACAAGTGGACTACAAGGACCAGACGTTCCAATCACTGGATTCTCAAGGCAATCGCACTGGAAGTGCAGTGGACTCAAAGATCGTCATTCATGGACATACATCCTCCTTTAAAAAAAGTTTGCATCATTCAAATGTTTTATTTCAGTTGAAAATTCTCATTACCTTCTGGTGCTTAATGTGTCTGGTAACTGTCAGTCAGTTATAAACTTGAATTCACAAGTCCAGCTTTGACTTGAACGCCCCTTATTAAAATCTAATCTGCCACATGTTTGTCTTCATTTTTTACTTCATATGTAAAAATCTTAATAAAACTTGCACAAAAAATGTCTATTGCTAATATAATGACATTGTCTGTGAAGGACTGTGTTATGTATATGAGCAAAATAGCGTGCAGAATGCAAAATACAGGATTGTATCAATGCAAGTAGAATTATTTGTGACTAAACTAGTCACTGGAAAAGAGCGAGTGTGTGTAAATTTTAGTGCAAGCATTATGTTTTTGGCATAAGTCTCTAAGTGTTTCCACCAGTTTCATTCTCTAGGTTTTAACAATGCAAATGTTTACCATAATTATTCCTCAGTGTCTCAAAAATCTCAGAGTGTTTCTTAGAATGATGAGTTAATATTAGCACAATAAAGAGCAGAGCACATCCGCCTTAATTTTGGATTCATATTGGATGTGAGAAGGTTATTTGCTGCCAGTTCTGTGTTGTGCAGCTGTAGGAGTGTTGCAAGTTTAAATGCAGTGCTTAGAAATCTTTTAAACATCTAAGCTCATCACAGCTCTTAAGAACAAAGAGCATACACAAATCCTAATCTTTCTGTTTATACCTATACATTTGCGCTGATATACAGTAATTAACCGGCAACCTGTCTCCATTTATCCCACTCTACATGCAAACTGAAGCTTTTAATATTGGATCTAAGTAAAGGATGCTACTTAGAAAAGACAAGCAATAGGAAGAACATGAACCGAAGAACAATATATGAGGAATAAGAGAGGTTGGAATGGAATTAGAAACAGGGTAGTGTCATTCCTCCCAGAATCTTTTTTTTCCCTTATTGGATTAGTGTATGGTGTCTCATTCCTCTTATACAATTTGTTAATTAATTTAATCATTGCAATTCATCACACTGTGATGAAAAGGTCAGTATCATTTAGCCAGTATTTTCCTGTGTTAATTGTTATACCTTTCGAATTAATCACGTTTCCTCAGCAAATGAATGTTCAAACAAGTGGTAAGACAAAAATCCTGGCACAGGATACATGCCCACGCACACACGCACGCACGCACACACATATGTATATATATATATATAAACTTTACAGACAGTACTATGAAATCAGCCCAACAGTTTGAAACACACCTTGCTGCAGGTTGGAAGCCCAGCAGTCTTTATTATAAAATATGCTCATCATTACCATAACAACAGCATTACTGGCATAATCCTCTCCAGGCACAGACATGAAGAGCTTTTTATAATCTCCCTGGGTGCGACATATCTCCTACTGCTTCTCCAAACTTAAAATTTCTTTTATCCTAATGAACCTGACACTTTTAGAGGCAAAATTAATGGGCTGGATCTAGTGTCCCTCAATTATTGAGGAGTATTTATTAGCAATGAATGCATTTTACAAGCCAATGCAATGTGCAAGGAAAAAGAAAGCATAGAGCTTTTCAGCTTATTTCCAGTATATCAGAACTGCAAAAGAGGTACGATATAGCAACAGCAAGTCCAAACACCCATCTGTACTGTACTGTATGTATGGGTAAACCCGCAGCATATCCATTTTTTTTTGTAATAAATGGGTGCTGTGTTGCAAGTGTCTGTCTTAATTAGGCATAGAAATGGCTTCCTAAGCTCTTTCAGCAGCAGCCGTCACACAGGGCCGTGGGGGAAAATCAACAAATGAGAAAGTAATGAAAGTATGAGCTCGACTTTTCCATCTCAACCGAAGGATATAAGCACAATCACCCACACTGAACTGCACCAGCAGCCAGGATGCAACAGTGCAAGAGTATTTACTTTAAAAAAGCTTAATTAGGTCCAAACTCAGCCAACCAACACAGCAAAGCTAGTGCCAGGGGAATGTAGCTTATCCATATGCGATTCCATTGTAAACTAATGCGCAAATCTATGCTCTCTGTAAACTAGATAAAGAAATTGGAATTTAAACATCACGCACAAGAATACAGTATTGTCATGAACCCGCACAGCCAACCCAGCACATCCAGGTCTTAACTCCATCCAAGGTTTTCCACACTCCCTGAGCTGATTACCTGAGCACACCTGCATCTAATCCGGCAATCTACTCTCGGCTTTAAAAGAACGGCAAGAGCTCCACTCATTGCCGATGTATCTCACTTGCGTGCCTATTTCTCCTGTCTCTCCTGTTACCCTAGTGTTTTTTCTTCCGTGCTCGACCTTGCCTGCATTCTTTGGATTTCGTCTCTTGCCTTGCCCTTCGGATTGTCGCTATCGTTTTGGACTACTCCCCGTGTATGACCCTCGCCTGTTTATCGACTCTGCCTACGGATCTCTCCTGTGACGCTCTACCCAGCCTTTCTCTCTCATCGTACTCACAAGCCCCGGTACGTGTGTGTGTTTTGGACTAACGTGTGCTTGTGTGCACTTCCGCGATCGCGGACAACAGCGCTTCACCAGCGCGCTCGCTTCTCTCTCTCACTTCCGGATTCGCGGAGATTCCGCCTCGTCATTTGACACGCCTCCACCCTCGTCATCGGGGATTCCCCACACAACCTGTCACTCTCACTTCCGGATTCGCGGTGATTCCGCCTCGTCATTGACACGCCTCCACCCTCGTCATCGGGGATTCCCCACACAGCCTGTTTCATAAGCACAGCTTTCTCCCCTCGGCTCTGACTAAGCCTTTTGACCTGCAATACTTCTTCCAAGGAGATCATCTATCTGCTATTGGGTTCTTCCCTGTTTAACCACAACCCTGACAGTATACATCGGCCATGGCTAACCCAGCAGACTTGGATCAATTAAGACAGGCGCTTTCACAACAAGGGGTGCTACTGGGCACTCACCAACAAAGTATTCAGCAGGTTACCCAGACACTTTCTACGATCACCACACAACTTCAACAGCTACAGACCCGTTCTCCTTCAGTCCCAGCACACACTCCACATCACGAACCCCGGCTCCCTAACCCACAGCCTTACAATGGTGAACCAGGGACCTGCCGCTCCTTCCTATCACAGTGTTCTCTGCTGTTGGAGCTCCAAGCCTCTTCCTTCCCCACTGAACGCTCAAGGGTGGCCTTTGTTATCACACTCCTCACCGACCGGGCCCGTGAATGGGGAACCGCAGTTTGGGATGCTAATGACCCTTGCTGCTCTTCTTTTAAATCATTCACTGACGAGATGAGGAGGGTATTCGACCGTTCCCACTCGGGTCGAGAGGCAGCCAGACATCTACTGGAGCTTCGCCAAGGCTCCCGTTCCGCCTATGATTATGCAATCGAGTTTCGGACCCTCGCGGCCTCCGCAAACTGGGACACACAAGCCCTTTATGACGCCTTCCTCCACGGTCTCTCTGAGGACGTTAAGGATCACTTAATCAGCCAAGAACTCCCCAGCGATCTTAATGGTCTCATGGATTTAGCCGGACGCATGGACGCCCGATTGACTCAGAGACGTCGTCCGCGAACCATCTCGACACCCAGGTACCCTGCTCCGTCCGGGCAGTTCCCCAGGCCTGCCTCTCCACAAAGCCCCGGACCAGCCCCGGAACCCATGCAGGTGGGGCGTGCCCGGATCTCCCCCGAGGAGCGTCAACGTAGAGTCCAATCAGGTTCCTGCCTCTACTGTGGCCAAACGGGCCATTATCGCCTCCTATGCCCTTTAAAAGCCAATCCCCTCCGGTGAATCTAGGGTCCCTGGAGGGGCCGACCATCAACTGTTCCCCTAGCACACGCCCACTCCTCTCTGCATTTATTATAGCACACGGCAAAGCTCACGCTATCCCTGTACTGATTGACTCTGGATCAGATCAGAACCTGATCTCCACCGCAAAGGTCAAGGAACTAAACCTCTCGACGCTAGCACTGGAGAGCCCCTTGGCCGTTCGGGCCCTCGATGGAACCTCCCTGCCTGTCATCACCCGACGGACGGTCCCGATAACCCTCCAAGTGTCTGGCAATCACACAGAGGAAACGTCCTTCTTAATCATGCAGAACGCCCATTCCCCTATAGTTCTCGGACGCCCATGGCTGACCCGTCACAATCCTCACATAGACTGGTCCAAGAACACCATTCTGGAATGGAGTCCTCTGTGTTTGTCTACCTGTCTTAAGTCAGCTCACTACTCTCCGGCCATACCCTCTGACAATGAGGAATTTCCCGACCTCTCAGCTGTTCCTACGGACTATTCGGACCTCAAGCAGGTGTTCAGTAAGTCACGGGCTCTCTCTCTACCACCCCACAGGCCATATGACTGTGCTATTGACCTCTTTCCGGGCTCAACGCCTCCCAAGGGGAGACTGTATTCATTGTCGTCACTAGAAAGGGAGGCCATGGATAGATATATATCAGAATCTCTGGCTGCCGGAATCATCCGTCCTTCGTCGTCCCCTGCTGGAGCTGGGTTCTTCTTTGTGGCAAAGAGGGACAAGACCTTACGGCCGTGCATAGACTACCGAGGTTTAAACGAGATAACAGTCTTTCAGTCTTTGGTCAATGACGTTCTCAGGGACTTCTTGAACACGTTTGTATTCGTTTATCTGGATGACATCCTGATTTTCTCCCGCTCCTTGGAGGAACACAGAGTGCACGTTCGTCAAGTCCTTCAAAGACTTCTGGAGAACCAGCTATTCGTGAAAGCAGAGAAATGCGAGTTCCATTGTCGGACGACCTCCTTTCTTGGCTTCATCATCGCCCCGTCTAAGGTCCAGATGGACCCAGCTAAGGTGAAAGCAGTGGCCGACTGGCCTAGACCAGCCACTCGAAAGGATCTCCAGCGCTTTCTTGGGTTCGCGAATTTTTATCGTCGGTTTATCCGAAACTACAGTTCAGTGGCTGCCCCGCTCATCGCCCTCACGTCCATCAAGAACCCTTTTCTGTGGTCTGATCAAGCGGCGGAAGCATTCACCAAACTCAAGGGTCGCTTCACCTCAGCACCCATCCTCACCCAGCCGGATCCCACTCTTCAATTCGTGGTGGAGGTAGACGCGTCAGACTCCGGAGTCGGGGCAGTTCTTTCCCAGAGATCCCCAACCGACGACAAGCTACACCCCTGCTGCTATTTTTCTCGCCGTCTTTCCACCGCAGAGAGAAACTATGGGATCGGCGACCGGGAGCTACTCGCAATAAAACTGGCACTAGAGGAATGGAGACACTGGCTCGAGGGGACTGAGGTCCCATTTCTCATTTGGACGGACCACAAAAACCTGGAGTATCTCAGATCGGCCAAACGTCTGAATGCCCGCCAATCGAGATGGTCATTATTCTTTTCCCGCTTCAACTTCTCGCTATCCTTCCGACCAGGGAGCAAGAACACCAAGCCTGATTCCCTCTCTCGTCAGTTCACCTCAGTCACAGATGAGGCTCCAGTTTCCACCATCCTGCCTTCACTAAGCCTCATTGGGGCCACCTCCCTTGACATAGAGTCCCTGGTTAAGCGGAGCCTCGAACAAGAGCCTGACACCCCAGAAGTACCGCCAGGCAAACTCTTTGTACCACTGATGGCTCGCCCCCAAGTTCTCCAATGGAGCCATAATTCTCAATTAGCCTGTCACCCTGGCGGAGCCCGCACCCTCGCTCTGTTACAGCAGCGCTTTTGGTGGCCTTCAATCAGAGAAGACACCCGCCGATTTGTCGCCGCCTGCGACATCTGCACTCGCAACAAGACAGGTAATAAGCCACCGGCAGGTCTCCTCAGACCACTTCCTGTGCCCCACAGACCCTGGTCCCACATTGCCCTGGACTTCGTCACGGGGCTCCCAGACTCTGAGGGCAACACCTGCATTCTAACCGTTGTCGACCGCTTTTCCAAAGCCGCCCACTTTGTTCCCCTCGTCAAACTTCCCTCTGCCAAAGAGACGGCCGAATTGCTCATTCTGCACGTCTTCCGCCTTCATGGCATCCCAGTGGACATCGTCTCCGATCGCGGACCCCAGTTTTCTGCCCAGTTCTGGACTGCATTCTGCAAACTGGTGGGAGCTACTCCCAGCCTTTCCTCCGGTTATCACCCCCAGACCAATGGGCAGACCGAAAGAGCCAATCAGGACCTGGAGACAGCGCTTCGTTGCATGACCTCCAAGGATCCCCGCTCCTGGAGCCGAATGCTTCCTTGGGTAGAATATGCACACAACTCCCTACCCACGGCATCTACAGGCCTCTCCCCATTCCACTGCTGTCTGGGATACCAACCTCCCTTATTTCCATCCCAAGAAGAGGAGGTGGCAGTTCCCTCTGTCCAAGCGTTTGTACGACGTTGCAAGAGGACCTGGCTGCGGGCGAGAGCTAGACTTCGCCAGTCAATTACACTTTTCAAACGTCAGGCCGATCGTCACCGTTCTACCGCCCCTGCCTATCGTGTTGGACAGAGGGTCATGCTCTCCACCCGCAACATCCCTATAAAGACACTCTCCCGCAAGATCTCTCCTAGATTCATTGGTCCATTTACCATAGTCAGGATCATTAACCCTTGCACAGTCAGACTGCTCTTACCATCCACGATGCGACGCATTCACCCCTCATTCCATGTTTCCCAGATAAGACCCATTGTATCCAGTCCACTGAGTCCACCCACCCACCCTCCTCCTCCCCCACGGCTCATTGATGGTGGTGAAGCTTTCACGATTCGCAGGCTCTTGAGGTCACGGCGCCGTGGTAGGGGGCTCCAGTATCTCGTGGATTGGGAGGGTTATGGCCCTGAGGAGAGGAGCTGGATACCATCTAGGTTCATCTTAGATCCCTCACTCATCGCTGACTTCCACCGTCAACATCCGGAGGAGCCATCTCTGACGCCAGGTGGCGTCCGTAGGAGGGGGAGTACTGTCATGAACCCGCACAGCCAACCCAGCACATCCAGGTCTTAACTCCATCCAAGGTTTTCCACACTCCCTGAGCTGATTACCTGAGCACACCTGCATCTAATCCGGCAATCTACTCTCGGCTTTAAAAGAACGGCAAGAGCTCCACTCATTGCCGATGTATCTCACTTGCGTGCCTATTTCTCCTGTCTCTCCTGTTACCCTAGTGTTTTTTCTTCCGTGCTCGACCTTGCCTGCATTCTTTGGATTTCGTCTCTTGCCTTGCCCTTCGGATTGTCGCTATCGTTTTGGACTACTCCCCGTGTATGACCCTCGCCTGTTTATCGACTCTGCCTACGGATCTCTCCTGTGACGCTCTACCCAGCCTTTCTCTCTCATCGTACTCACAAGCCCCGGTACGTGTGTGTGTTTTGGACTAACGTGTGCTTGTGTGCACTTCCGCGATCGCGGACAACAGCGCTTCACCAGCGCGCTCGCTTCTCTCTCTCACTTCCGGATTCGCGGAGATTCCGCCTCGTCATTTGACACGCCTCCACCCTCGTCATCGGGGATTCCCCACACAACCTGTCACTCTCACTTCCGGATTCGCGGTGATTCCGCCTCGTCATTGACACGCCTCCACCCTCGTCATCGGGGATTCCCCACACAGCCTGTTTCATAAGCACAGCTTTCTCCCCTCGGCTCTGACTAAGCCTTTTGACCTGCAATACTTCTTCCAAGGAGATCATCTATCTGCTATTGGGTTCTTCCCTGTTTAACCACAACCCTGACAAGTATATGGTTTGCAACAAATACACTTACAAGCTGGAGTTTGAGTAAACAAAGATGAGTTTCATTTTCCCGCAATTCTCACCTCAGATTAATGGACAGCTTTATTGCACCAGTTTTCCCAGCCTGGTTTATGAAACCACAACGTATTACAGTGCTATAGTATGTGTGACGACTGTATGTGAATATGCAATGCTGAAATTCATGCATTGGACATTGTTATACAGTCATGGCCAAAATCGTTGGCACCTCTGAACTTTTTCCAGAGAATCAAGTATTTCTCACAGAAACGTACAGTATTGCATTAACACATGTTTATTCTCTTTGTGTGTATTGGAACAAAACAAAAAAAAGAAGGAAAAAAGTTGACAAATTTGACATAATGTCACACAAAACTCCAAAAATGGGCTGGACAAAATTATTGGCACCCTTTCAAAAATTGTGGATGAATAAGATTGTTTCAAGCAGGTGATCTTCCTTTAAACTCACCTGGGGCGAGTAACAGGTTTGGTCAATATAGAAATCACACCTGAAAGCAGATAAGAAGGAGAGAAGTTCACTTAGTCTTTGCATTGTGTGTCTGTGTGCACCACACTAAGCATGGACAACAGAAAGAGGAAAAGAGAACTGTGTGAGAACTTGAGAATCAAAATTGTGGAAAATATCCATATACAGTACAGTAATATGCAAAAAAGTCCATCTCCAGAGATCTAGATTTGCCTTTGCCCACAATGCGCAACATTTTCAAGAAGTTTGCAACCCATGGCACTGTAGCTAATCTCCCTGGGCATGGACGGAAAAGAAAAATTGATGAAAGGTTGCAACACAGGATAGTCCGGATGCTGGATAAGCAGCCCCAAACAAGTTCCAAAGAAATTCAAGCTGTCCTGCAGGCTCAGGGAGCATTAGTGTCAGCGCGAACTATCCGTCTACATTTAAATGAAATGAAACGCTATGGCAGGAAACCCAGGAGGTTTCCCACTGCTGACACAGAGACATAAAAAAAAACAAGACTACATTTTGCCAAAATGTACTTGAGTAAGCCAAAATCCTTTTGGGAAAATGTCTTGTGGACAGATGAGACCAAGATAGAGCTTTTTGGTAAAGCACATCCAGTGGCGGTTCTACACTGAATTGCTCCCCGGGCGAGACTCCCTCCCGGCGCCCCAAACCACCCCAAAAAAACTTTAAATTTTGCACACACCACACATTTTACTGTAGTAATACTACATGTCATTCCGTAACAGACCAATTCTTGCAAAAAACAAACTACTCATAAGTTAAATATATACTTTGTACAAACAAATATTATTTAAGAATTGTTTTAATTATTAAGAATGATATACAAATAAAATATTGAATAAATATAGAATGAATCACACTGAAGAAAATTTTATTATTTATTTCACTGCAGAACAGAAAACACAAACTGAAACTAAAATCTGCCATTTCTGACCTTTCTAGATGCAAAGTCATCAATAATAGCATCATATGAGCTATGCTCCTCTATTGAATGATTAATGCTTATGACAGCAAGGCCAGTGAGCCGGTTCCTGAGACATGGTTGAACTCAGGTATTACACAAATTACACTGGCTATTTACACTATACTATAAATATATTGTAAATACAGTATATTGGCTATAGCCAACATTAACATACAGTAAACAATGGAAATAAATAACTGTACTTGCAACAGTTTTGTTGCAAAGCATAATTTTGTGGTTAGATTTAATTAGATCTCATGTTGTACAGTATACACTGCTGAAAAAACAATAGAACCCTGCACAAAAATTATATAACATGTAATGGATTTAATGCGTATAATGGGAATTGTATTGGTTTTAATGGTAAGTATAACAATGTCTGCTGGTATATGATGGATTGGTAAATGCTATTGGAAAAGTGCCGGAAAAACACTACAATAAGGAATTTTGTAATAGTTTACTGGAAAAAGTTAATGGTTCATTATGGTATTTAATAGAAACCATTAAAATTTCTGTGATGGTTTGTAAATTAGGCTTTTATTGTGTTTTTTTTAGCAAGGTAAGCATAGCAAGCATCATAAGCAAGAAGGCTAACACACCTAAGAATTAACTTTATACTACTAATGAACATAATGACATGAATACCTTAATCATACAGAGGGAACATTGTTGCATACTTTTATCTTTAGAGCGTTTCTCCTCATCATCTTTTCTTTTTTTTCCCTAAATTGGACACCTGACAGCTTTGGCCTTTTTCATAGTCGTTTTTATGACCTATTTTTATTAGCCATTTCACACAATTAAATAAATGAAAAAATATTTTGAATGAAATGCGCGTTATTTGTAAGAAAGTCAGGTGTCACTGACATAATTTAGCCCCGGTCCCTCCTTGTTCGCTTAATTTGGGAGAGGTGAACTGTACTCTGCGCCCCCCAACACCTCCCTCCCCCCTCATTCCCTCCTCCTCTCCGCTCGTTCAGCTTCTGTGCGGCTCCTTCAGCAGCAGGGGCGGCACAGGTATCATAGATAATAGAAAACCGCTTAGCGGCACAGATTATTATTTTTTCCTCCAAGTTTGTGTGCCGCCCTTCACATGTCAGGAAAAAATGACGCCCCGGGCGGCTGCCCCGTCCGCCACTGAGCACATCATTCTACTGTTTACCAAAATGGAACGAGGCCTACAAAGAAAAGAACACAGTACCTACAGGTTCAAATATGGTGGAGGTTCAAATATGTTTTGGGGTTGTTTTGTTGTGACTGCGTGCAAGGCATCATAAAGTCTGAGGACTACCAAAGGATTTTGGGTTGCACTGTAGGGTCCAGTGTCAGAAAGCTGGGTTTGCGAGATCTTGGGTCTTCCAGCAGGACAATGACCCCAAACATACTGCAAAAAGCACCCAGAAATGAAAGGCAACAAAGGGCCAGAGAGTTGTGAAGTGGCCAGCAATGAGTCCAGATCTAAATCCCATTGAACACCTGTGGAGAGATCTTAAAATTGCTGTTGGGAAAAGGCGCCCCTCCTATCTGATTGACCTGGAGCAGTTTGCAAAGGAAGAGTAGTCCGGAATTCTGGGTGAAAGGGGTAAGAAGCTTATTGATAGTTATTGGAAGCAACACATTTCAGAAATTTTTTCCAAAGGGTGTGCAACCAAATATTAAGTTAAGGGTGCCAATAATTTTGTCCAGCCCATTTTTGGAATTTTGAGTGACATTATGTCAAATACACACAAAGAGAATAGCAAAAACATGTGTTGATGGAATACTTTTTTGTGAGAAATACTTGATTTTCTGGAAAAATTTCAGGGGCACCAATGACTGATCCATGACTGTATGTAATCGAATAAATACTGTAAGTAGGTGGCATAGTGGTGTAGTGATTAGCACTGTAGCCTCAAACTTGAAGGGTTGAGGGTTCTATTTCTGCCTCGTGTCTGTGTGAGTGGAGTCTGATGTTTTCCCTTGGTGGGTTTCCTTCAGATACTCCGGTTTCCTCCCACAGTTTAAAGACATGCATATTAGGCAAACTGACATATAGTGTTAATGAGTGTGCAAGTGTGTGCTTGTACCCTGTGATGAATTGGCACCTTGTCCAGGGTGTACCCTATCTCATGCCCTAGTTCCCTGGGATATACTCCATGTCTTCTGAGACATGAACAAGATAAGTGAAATAGAGAATAGTTCAATTAATACATCAATAAATAAAGAAATAAACAGATAGCAGATGTGTTGGATCAAGTCCTATTTTATGAGCTCCTGAATAATGAGATGTAAGTTAAGTGAAACAAATTTTTCAAAATTGAAATTTGATAATTACCACTATGACCGCAGCAATACAGTGGGCTTTAATATCTTGTTGGATTTCACAAAAAAAGGAAAATGAATACTTTTTTTTTTGGATGTGTAAACACCTTAGGTCTGAATAGAATGTCCAAAAATTGACCTGTGCATAACCCATCTCAGAATATTTGCACATTTTTAATGTAATTTTTTTTTTGCCTCCTAATACTTATGCTATTTCTTATTCTATGACTGGATACTCCAAGAAAAAAAAACTAGCCTGTAAATATTGTCATGCTTATTATAATGTGACAAAACCATGTTAGGTTATTAAAAACAGGACATTTTGTGTAGTGCTGCGTATGAAGATAACTAAAGGGAACAGCCACTGCAGTTGCATCATCGCCTTCTCACCTTCTGAGCCATGGTAACATTCTATTAATCACATTTAGTTAGATCGCTTCCCCAGAGCACTGCCAAATTCAAGGCCATTGAAGCACAAGAGCAAAGGTGCAGATGCCCGAGAAACCCTGAGCGAGTGTAATTATGGTTTAATTATAGCATGTATTCAAAACGCCTGATTATTATAACCAGTATGTTGAATTGCAGCAAATGAAAATAGCTAGTATCTTTTTTAAGCATTCAATTTGCTTTTTTTCCCTCTAAAATTGGGTTGTTTGTTGATATCTTTCTTGGAATAAATTGTGCTTAAAGGCAAAGAGTTATACATATGAAGGTAATCTGCAGGATGAAAGTGGAACTACAGGACAGAGTGAAGGCTAGCGCTCCTCCCTGAGCTCTGCTTATAGTGCGGATCAGGTGTTTGGCATCCTCTAGAGGTGCAGCTCCATATGCTGGAAAAATCTCTAAGGTACACACACACGCACGCACACACGCACACGCACACACACACACCCACCCACACGCACACACACACACACACACACACACACACACACACACACAGACTCTCTCTCTCTCACCTCTCACACACACACACACACACACACACACACGCACGCACACTCACACACGCACACACACACACGCACACACACAGACTCACTCACCTCTCACACACACACACACACACACACACACACACACACACACACACACGCACACACACACGCACACACACACACACGCACACACGCACACACACACGCACACACACACATGCAAATACACAAAACCCAAAAAGTTCTTACAGTAAATGCTACCTCAAAGCACAAAAATAGCTGAACCACATGCAATGTCTCACAAGCACATCACGCAACGCTCAGTGGGTAAGACGCGCCATTTGGATTGCTTCTAGTCGGAGAGAGGTTCGTGCAGAAATGTCAGCATTCTCACTTCCCCCAGATAATGCAGCACACCGAGATAATAGGAACCCCCTCCTTTCTCCGATCTCAACTGCTGCTACTTTCACTCAGCTTCAAACGGCAGTGTGGCCCCTGCGGAGGATACGTGTGGCCCCTGTATGCCTGTGCTGCTGAAGTTGTCTCTACCCTGCTGGCCTGTCTGGCCCTGCCAGTACAACACTCTACACTGCATCACACTGTGCTTTCTCAGGAACACAGCATAAAAACAGCCAAATACACCTATGCACCAATTACTGAACAACATGCCAGAGTACTGATCTAAACACTAGTAGAGTGAGAGAGATGATTTGTTTACAGCATTTTCTGTTCCGTAATTCTATGTGGTGTCGTCGCATGCACACTTCATTGCTCATTCTCAAGACGCATCAAGACTCAAGACGCATCTTTTTAATCTGGCATACACATAACTCATCCCAGTACTCATACTCCAGTACACCTATACCGAATGGCAACTACGCTAATTCTCCCCATCTGTTCTGTATTTCTCTACCCATCCCGAGGCATCGGGAGATTTTGCCAGCTTCAGTAGACAAAGGCCGACCCTGCGAGGTTCCTGAGGCATCCAGAGAAGGACCAGCTCCAGCTGGATTCAGCTTTATGATGGTTGGAGCTACACATGCTGCTCCTGTGCTTCCAGTGATCCAGACCTCATCTGCCCTCTGCACCTACTGACTCGTCCCTATGCTGAACTGGTCTTCATGTCAATTTAAATAATTACTGTCATATTGAATTTTCACCTGCACAACACACAAGATGTTATATCATTTCTATCTGTTGTCGCCCAAATGAGGATGGGTTCCCTGTTGAGTCTGGTTCCTCTCAAGGTTTCTTCCTAATGCCATCTCAGGGAGTTTTTCCTTGCCACCGTCGCCGTCACCCTTGGCTTGCTCATCAGAGAAATTTCATTCATTCGTCTCATTATTATCTGCACATTTTTCTCACACATCCACACTTCCAATTATTTTCTTTTCTATAATTATTATTATTATTTGTTTTTATTTATTTATTTTCTATTATTATTATTATTTTATTTATTTATTTATTTATTATTATTATTATGATTTGTTAAATTTCTTTAATTTTTGTGAAGCTGCTTTGAGACAATGACCATTGTTAAAAGCGCTATATAAATAAAATTGAATTGAATTCCTCTGTATGTCAGTAAATTCCAGTAAATTGCCCTAATGTATATTTGATCAATGTCTATTCTATGTATAATGTACTTATATGTAACATTCACATAGGTTAGGTTTTTATAAGTTTTATAGGTTTTATAAGTTTATTCCACTTTACAACCACTGTTAATTAATTTAATACATGTAAATAATTTCATGATACATTCTAGATATAATATTTCTATTTATGACATCCATACTCTGCATACAGAGTATGACCTCATGTCTTATTTCTGCACTTTCTTTTTAGATTTGTAAATATGATTTGTGATGTGTCTTTTTAGATTTGTAAATATTTGTAAATACTTTTTAGTAAAATGCATCTAATAATATATTGATTGCATTTTGGTGGCTTTGCACATGTACTTTGCACAAGGGCAATATTATTGAGAAAATCTTATCTAATCTAAAATAATCTTTTTTATTTAGGGTTTATAATGTTAATGCTCAATTTGGACTGTCATACACGCAGGTCAACTGCTTTTTGACTTGTTCTTTAAAGTGAAATAGAAGATTTAAATCGTGATCTCATGAGGTATGATTCAAGATATAAATCACACATCTGATAATCAGTTTTTTTTTCTGTGATTATATGAGTCATATGTTATTTATTTATTTATTTTTGGTCCGTTCACATGCAATCCAGCACATCAGTTTTCAACACCCTACTGTCATTCACACACTACAGGCAATTTGGGAACGGCAATTAACCTAACCTGCATGTTTTTGGACTGTAGGAGGAAACCAAGACTCTAACCAAGCACAGGGAGAACCCGCAAACTCCATGCACACAGACTGCAAGGTGGGAATCAAGCCCAGACCCTGGAGATGCAAGGCGACAGTGCTAACATAATAAGGATATAATATAATCCTCATGCCCTACAATGTCAGGAATTGCCATGTGAAAATGAATAAATCAATCCTGTAAAAATCGGCACATTTAAATAAATGGTGTGGAAGTATAATGTGAGAAAAAAAAAAGCTTATGCAATACACACAAAAACACACATACTGTACTGTATGTATTTAATATATATTTTTAGCAGTATTATTGTTTTTGAAAATCTGTTACGCCCGACATTCATGTGTAGCTGCTGTGAATAATTTCAACTACATTAGTCCTGTGCAAATAGCAATGGTAAAAAACAAATTAGCACAGGCAGCTTTAAGCTTTGCAGATAATTCATAAGAAAATGAAATGTTTAATGCAAAGAGCACAATTTGTTAAAGATGAATGCACATACAGCTCTATGCACTTTCACTCAGACCTAATACAGCTGACATGGCAGGAAAGAAAAGATTGAGACTGAAGAGAAGAGATAAATACTCTTACATGCTGGCCCTCATTTCGCTACACATGCACTGTTTCTCTCTCTGATACAGACTGCTAGGCGTTTTCAGAGCGGTGATGAAGTTAACAAAAGAAGAACAATAAAGGCTAGTTTAGCAGGTGGCAGATATTTAGCATGTTGATAAAGTAGTATCTTTGGCATGTGCACTGGATGTTGCAAAAAGACACTAAATATTTATAGAAGAGATAGAATCATGATGCATGGTGAACACTAAAATGAATGCCCCACACATATATATATATATATATATATATATATATATATATATTTTTTTTTTTTTTTTTTTCTTTTTTCATTCATCTTCTATACCGCTTTATCTTGTATTAGGGTCGCGGGGACCTGGAGCCTATCCCAGGAGACTCTGGGCACAAGGCAGGGTACACCCTGGACAGCGTGCCAATCCATCACAGAGCACACACACACATATATACACTGTATATATATATACTCAGCAAAAAAAGAAACGCCCCTTTTTCAGGGACTGTGTATTTCAACAATAATGTTGTAAAAATCCAAATGACTTTACAGATCTTCATTGTAAAGCGTTTAAACAATGTTTTCCATGCATGTTCAATTAACCATAATCAATTAATTAACATGTACCTGTGGAATGGTCGTTAAGACCATAACAGCTTAGTAGGCATTTAAGGTCACAGTTCTAAAAATGCAGGACACTAAAGAGACTTGTCTACCGACTGTGAAAAACACCCAAAGAAAGATGGCCAGGGTCCCTGCTCATCTGCGTGAACGTGCATTAGGCATGCTGCAGGGAGGCATGAGGACTGCTGATGTGACTAGGGCAATAAATCGCCATGTCCGCACTGTGAGACGCCTAAGACCGCGCTACAGGGAGACAGGAAGGACAGCTGATCATCCTCGCATTGGAAGACCACGTGTAACAACACCTGCACAGGATGGGTACATCCGAATATCACACCTGCGTGACAGGTACAGGATGGCCACAACTGCCCGAGTCACACCAGGAACACACAATCTCTCCATCTCACAGCAAGAAGTGACAAATCTGGTCCAGTCCATGAGGAGGAGATGCACTGCAGTACTTCAAGCAGCTGGTGGCCACCAGATACTGACTGGTACTGACTGATTTTGATTTGTCTCCCTTCATTCAGGGACACATTGTGAAATATTTTTAGTTTATGTCTTATGGTGTTGACTCTCTTAGTGTTCATACACATATTTACACATTAAGTTTGCTGAAAGTAAAAACAGTTGAAAGTCAGAGGACGTTTCTTTTTTTGCTGAGTATATATACACTGCGTTCCAAATTATTACACAAATTATATCTTTCCCTGATTATCATAATTAGTAAATGCAAATGACAGTCAGAATAATTTTCAAGTCATCAACAATTAGGGTATATTTCGAATTTTATTGAACCGACCTTCTAACGATAACAATATTTATTTTTAAAAAAAAACTGAAAATGCATTGTTCCAAATTATTATGCGCAACAGAGTTAAAACATTTTATAGGTTGTAAAGAAATGAAAATGGGCTTTTGTTGAATTTGCAGCATTAGGAGGTCTGCTCCTAAAAACTATTTCAATCAAAAACATCCTGACAGGGCATGTTACATCTTAACGTAGGACCCCTTCTTTGATATCACCTTCACAATTCTTGCATCCATTGAACTTGTGAGTTTTTGGACAGTTTCTGCTTGGACTTCTTTGCAGAATGTCAGAATAGCCTCCCAGAGCTGCTGTTTTGATGCGAACCGCCTCCCACCCTCATAGATCTTTTGATTGAGGATACTCTAAAGATTTGCAATGGGTTTGGGGTCAGGGAAGGATGGTGGCCACATGAGAGTTTCTCATCATTTATTCCAGTAGCAGCCAATGACACAGAGATATTCTTTGCAGCATGAGATGGTACATTGTTGTGCATGAAGATGATTTTGTTATGGAAGCCACGGTTCTTCTTTTTGTACCATGGAAGAACGTGGTCAGTCAATATACTTTGCAGAGGTCATCTTCACACCTTCAGGGACCCTAAAGCGGCCTACCAGCTCTCTCCCCATGATTCTGCCAAAAGGGACATGGTGACCATCCACCAACCATCCACTACTCCATCCATCTGGACCATCCAGGGTTGCACGACACTCATCAGTAAACAAGACTGTTTAAAAACGTGTCTTCATGTATGCCTGGGCCCACTGCAACCATTTCTGCTTGTGAGCATTGATTAGGGGTGGCCGAATAGTAGGTTTATGCAAGCCTTTAAAAGATCCTACACCTTGAGGCTTGCAGGACTCCAGAGGCACCAGCAGCTTCAAATACCTGTTTGCTGCTTTGTGATGGCATTTCAGAAGCTGCTCTCTTAATCCGATGAATTTGTCTTGCAGAAACCTTCCTCATTCTGCCTTTATCTGCTGAATCAGCCAAAAATGTCTTCACAGTACGATGATCACGCTTACGTTTTCATGAAGTATCTAATGTTTTTATACCTTGTCCAGGGCATTGCAATATTTGACGCTTTTCGGCAGCAGAGAGATCCTTTATCTTTCCCATATTGCTTGAAACCTGAGGCCTGCTTAATAATGTGGAACAACATTCTTCAGTACTTTTCCTTTAATTGGGCTTATCTGGCAAACTAATTATCACACATGTCTGAGATTCATTTCAGTGATCCAAAGAGCCCTGAGACACAACACCATCCAAGAGTTTAATTTAAAAACTAAACATTTAATGTTTATGACACTTACTGTACATCCAATTTGCATAATAATTTGGAACGCGGCATATATATAGACTCACTTAAAGGATTATTAGGAACACCATACTAATACGGTGTTTGACCCCCTTTCGCCTTCAGAACTGCTTTAATTCTACGTGGCATTGATTCAACAAGGTGCTAAAAGCATTCTTTAGAAATGTTGGCCCATATTGATAGGATAGCATCTTGCAGTTGATGGAGATTTGTTAGATGCACATGCAGGGCATGAAGCTCCCGTTCCACCACATCCCAAAGATGCTCTATTGGGTTGAGATCTGGTGACTGTGGGGGGCATTTTAATACAGTGAACTCATTGTCATGTTTAAGAAACCAATTTGAAATGATTCGAGCTTTGTGACATGGTGCATTATCCTGCTATACTCAGACTGGCCCGTCTGGCACCAACAACCATGCCACGGTCAAAATTGCTTAAATCACCTTTCTTTCCCATTCTGACATTCAGTTTGGTGTTCAGGAAATTGTCTTGACCAGGACCACACCGCTAAATGCATTGAGGCAACTTCCATGTGATTGGTTGATTAGATAATTGCATTAATGAGAAATTGTTCCTAATAATCCTTTAGGTGAGTGTATATACAGGTCCTTCTAAAAAAATTAACATATTGTGATAAAGTTCATTATTTTCTGTAATGTACTGATAAACATTAGACTTTCATATATTTTAGATTCATTACACACAACTGAAGTAGTTCAAGCCTTTTATTGTTTTAATATTGATGATTGTGGCATACAGCTCATGAAAACCCAAAATCCCTATCTCAAATAATTTGCATTTCATGAAAAGGTTCTCTAAACGAGCTATTAACCTAATCATCTGAATCAACTAATTAACTCTAAACACCTGCAAAAGATTCCTGAGGCTTTTAAAAACTCCCAGCCTGGTTCATTACTCAAAACCGCAATCATGGGTAAGACTGCCGACCTGACTGCTGTCCAGAAGGCCATCATTGACACCCTCAAGCAAGAGGGTAAGACACAGAAAGAAATTTCTGAACGAATAGGCTGTTCCCAGAGTGCTGTATCAAGGCACCTCAGTGGGAAGTCTGTGGGAAGGAAAAAGTGTGGCAGAAAACGCTGCACAACGAGAAGAGGTGACCGGGCCCTGAGGAAGATTGTGGAGAAGGACCGATTCCAGACCGTGGGGGACCTGCGGAAGCAGTGGACTGAGTCTGGAGTAGAAACATCCAGAGCCACCATGTACAGGCGTGTGCAGGAAATGGGCTACAGGTTGCAAATTTTGCATGTCATTCTGAAATCAAGGTGCCAGAGTCTGGAGGAAGACTGGGGAGAGGGAAATGCCAAAATGCCTGAAGTCCAGTGTCAAGTACCCACAGTCAGTGATGGTCTGGGGTGCCATGTCAGCTGCTGGTGTTGGTCCACAAGGGCAGGGTCAATGCAGCTAGCTATCAGGAGATTTTGGAGCACTTCATGCTTCCATCTGCTGAAAAGCTTTATGGAGATGAAGATTTAATTTTTCAGCATGACCTGGCACCTGCTCACAGTGCCAAAACCACTGCTAAATGGTTTACTGACCATGGTACTGTATTACTGTGCTCAATTGGCCTGCCAACTCTCCTGACCTGAACCCCATAGAGAATCTGTGGGATATTGTGAAGAGAAAGTTGAGAGACACAAGACACAAGAATCTGCTAAAGGATTCCCGACCAAGTATTGAGTGCATAACTGAACATAATTATTTGAAGGTTGACTTTTTTTGTATTAAAAACACTTTTCTTTTATTGGTCGGATGAAATATGCAAATTTTTTGAGATAGGGATTTTGGGTTTTCGTGAGCTGTATGCCACAATCATCAATATTAAAACAATAAAAGGCTTGAACTACTTCAGTTGTGTGTAATGAATCTAAAATATATGAAAGTCTAATGTTTATCAGTACATTACAGAAAATAATGAACTTTATCACAATATGCTAATTTTTTTAGAAGGACCTGTATATATACTCTACAGTAAAACATCAAAAAGGTGTTCAATCTGGCTGAGGTTAGGATGGTTAGATATATATATACTGTATATACACTGAGTAAAGTGTTGGAAACCTACCATTTATGAGTTACTGTATACTGTATATTTATTTTGGCCATTTTCATGATAGAGTTCAAATTCATTGATTGTTGACTGTATGGCCATCTACAGTTGTATATAGATCGATCTCTGCTTTTACATTTCTGAGAGCTGACTTCTCTCGGAGCAGCCATTTTGAGAACACTTTATTAGCCATTGCAGTCTCTCTCTCTCTCTCTCTCTCTCTCTCTCTCTCTCTCATTAGAGTACTCGTGCTCTATGATGTTTGCCATCCGCACTGCTGCCGTGGCAACGTCTCAATAGCTCCGTTCCCCGATGATCAATGCTGTGTCAGAATGACTAACTGAATTAGCTGAGGAGGTATGCCATGTTAATCTCCATCAAAAGGTCACTTTGGGTACGAGCATAATGTGATCTTGGCGTCACAGAGCGATGGCTGAATCATGCCTCTTTCACTCTCTCCTTTATAAGAATACTCTAGTATTTTTCAACCTAATGTCTTTTTATTGCATCTGTAGTGTGCAAGTGATTACTATAATTTTCAATATATTTTTTTTAGACTGAGACGGGAAAAGTACTTAAAATGCATACACTTGAGTGGCAGTGAATTCAATCAATAACCATCAACAATACAAATATTTTAGATTGCTAAATAAAAACTGCAACGATTACATTTTAATACATTATCAGGAAGAGACAGACATGCGATAAATCCCAGAAATTATTTTATGTAGTTTTTAATTATTGAACACATTCGTCTTATGTAGACGTTCCTGAAGATGTACCATTAACCAGAAACTATTTTGGTAATTCATTAATCCTGCTTTATCCTAGTCAGGGCTGTTGAGTCTATTGTATACTGGGAGCAAGGGGCATGAGCTGGAAATACATACACCATACCATACAGTATGTACTGTATAAATACTGTACACAATCACACTAAAAGGCAATTTAGAGTAGGCAACCCATCTTTGTATGTGTGTGTTGCCTTGACAATTCCCCTTAGAGTTTTATTATAAGTTTTGAGTCAACAAAATTTTTCATCTTCAATTTGTCATCCTCTATATCGCTTATCCTGTCCAGGGTCGTTAGTTGCCTGGGCTCATATTCACAAAGTTTCTTAGAATTCTCTCAGAGAGTTCCTACTGTATCTTAGCCTAAAAAGTCCTAGCTGGGAGTCCTAGACTAAAAGTGATTTAGAAAAGTTCTCAGAAAAATTCTGAGTAAGGAAAGTACAAAATCCTTTATCATAGTGAGGGGATGTGTTTGACCCCATCGATAGGGATGATGCAGCAATTCAAGGACTGTGATTGGTTGATAAAAAAATCTGTAAAGGTCTTGAAATGCACTCTTTGTGAAAATAGAATACATGATAATAGAATAGACAGTGAAATCTTAATGTTTGTATATAAAAAATTGTATAATCTTGAGTACAGGCTACTTTATACAACGTTTCTGTTATATATTAAATATCTTAAAGTTAATTAAAGCAGCCAAATGTAGAAAATGTGTCTACTTTTGAAGCGACCAATTTCCATACAGTAGTTACTATATTAAAGTTCTGACGTTTATTTACCATACTTATTTTATTACTTGTAATCTATTTTAGATTGATGGGAGCCAAATGGCTCACCTTTTTACATGATTGCAGGACAGTTAAGTTTAAGTTGCACTTTTGGATGGTATGTAGCCAACAATCCAAGAGAGATGGGAGGAAGTAAAAGAATAAGAAAACCAAATTGGACACATTATTGGACAATTCGTCTCATTATTATCTGCACATTTTTCTCACACATCCACACTTCCAATTATTTTCTTTTCTATAATTATTATTATTTGTTTTTATTTATTTATTTTCTATTATAATTTTATTTATTTATTTATTATTTTATATATAATTATTCTATATATATATATATATATATATATATATATATATATATATATATATATATATATATATATAATTATTATTATTTTTTTTTTTTTTTTTTTTTGTTAAATTTCTTTAATTTTTGTGAAGCTGCTTTGAGACAATGACCATTGTTAAAAGCGCTATATAAATAAAATTGAATTGAATTGAATTGAACAGTAGCAGTGTTTACCTTTAGCTTAACATTTAGTTTGGAGAATATTTCTTCTTTCTGGCATTTTGTCCTCTGCTATAGAAACTCCTAAGCCTCTTAAAAGTCTTCCTCTCCACTCTTAACAATTTTTACCTTAGGAGCTGTTTTTAGGATTAAGATGTTTCATGAATGATTTTTTTATCTTTACTAAGATTTAGTCCTAATTTAAGGGGAAATTTAAAGAAAATGTTATTATTATTCAAAGTTTGTCACAAGGAGCAACTTTTAGGCATAAGAAGCCTATCACATTGAACTTTTGGTACTAGGCAGGGTACACCCTGGACGGGATTTGAGTCTATCTTAGAGCAAAAGCATACATTATGGGCAATTTAGTAATGCAGCCTGATCTGCATGTCTTTTGCCTGTTGGATGAAACCCGAATACACAGAGGAAACCCACCATGCATAGGGAGAACATGTAAACACCAGACACAGACCCAAAGGTGGAAACTGAGCCTCTAAACCCTGGCGACGAAACACCATAGTGCTAGTGCTAACCACTACACCACTACAGTGCCGTCCATCCAAAATCTACAGTCAAAATTAAAAAAATTACACTCAAAGTCAAAAACAGTACAACAGAAACATGTTAACACAATCATCGTGATATTGCTAGTTGCAATTCATTGATACAGCTCTCTGTGACTGGAAATCCAAGATAGTGAAGTTTCTTCTGAGTGTGTGACACAAAAGCTAGCTCTCACTTTCCTCAGTTGGTCATGTACATACATATAATGAGGCATAAGAGCAAACACACTGACAGATTTTTAATGCCACACCCAGTGTTCTGGCTCAATCCACATTTTGTTTCAGGAAACACTGCATACTGTAAATAGGTATTCAGAACAATATTATGTTCTGCAAATTTCCCTTCTCATCACAGGTGCTTTCACAACAATAGCTGCTTTGTGTGTTTTGTTTCTGTTATAGTCCTGTCATGTCCACAGTGTTCTATCTATTTATTTCCTCCTGTTTGTGGTTAACTATGGGGTAATTTATCTATTTATACCGTGTCATGTTGTAGTACCCTTTCAGGTTTTCTCATGCATTTATTAACCTGTTAAATCCAAGCCATGTTTTAATTTTAATGTATTGATTTTCTTGACGATTTTGACCCTCACCTTTTAACTCCATTTATATTATAAGGACTATTCTGATTGAATATTGTCTGTCTGTGCTTTAATCAGCTGCCATATCTACAAACAATGGATAGTAAAAACATATCCCACTGTAGCAGCAATAGCTGTCATTTCTGAACACATCGTTAAGCAAATAATACGATTGGACTTATTAAGGGTTAGCCTACATTTCTGTTACTGAATAATTACATCTACAGTCAGGGCCATCCATTTAGGAACAAATTGTTGGAATTTTTTTTTATTTTTTTTTTTGCTTGGATGGGCTTTTGTCCTGTATACACCACCATGATCTAAGCACAATCAAGACTTTCAGCTTTAACTCAACGTATTTGACAAAGGTATACACAAACACACTGTGCAGCAAGTGCAATGTTCGCCTGTGCTTCTCAGATGAAAAGAACTGTCTTAGGCACTATCACTGCAAGTAAACACAGACTTCAACCACGCTGAATGTGACCAAATATTTTTTTATATAGCTACAGCTATGTGTTGTAAGTGAACAACCCTGCAAATGAATGCTTAAATGTTCTGTATGAAACTGATGGCGCCGGTGAGGTCGGCTGCCGTCACGACTGCTCCGACCACCTTTTCTTTGTTTTTGTTTTTTAAGTTAGTTTTCAGTGTTTTAAAATCGGCAAAATCACCACCATTGAGTACATTAGGTATGATAGAGACACTCTTGTTTCTATTGGTATACAATGTACTCACAATTCGACGGTTTTAACTCCGGATCCGAGCTGGCCGAGTGAGATCCTGAGGGAGAACAATGGACGCGACGCGAAGCGACGGACCCGAGGGAAACGAGCTGGCGTGAGGAACCGGCTCCGAGCCCGTGCACACCGCACACCTCTGCCTAGCATCCTGCTCGCCAACGTCCAGTCACTGGAGAACAAACTGGATGACCTCAGGGCCAGGATAAAGTTCCAGAGAGACATTCGGGACTGCAATCTCCTCTGCTTCACCGAGACATGGCTGAACCCAGCGGTGCCAGACCACGCCATACAGCCGGCCGAGTTCTTCTCGGTTCACCGCATGGACAGGACGCGGGACTCGGGGAAGTCAAGGGGAGGCGGCGTGTGCTTAATGGTGAACAACAGCTGGTGCAACAGCGCGAGCGTTGTTCCTCTTACACGCTCCTGCACACCAAACCTGGAACTACTGTCCATCATGTGTCGTCCATTTTATCTTCCACGGGAGTTCACATCGGTCATAATCAGCGCCGTTTACATACCTCCACAAGCGGACACTGAAACTGCCTTATGCGAGCTGCATGAGGCGCTCACACAGCACCAGACACAACACCGGGACGCTGCGCTCATTGTGGCGGGGGATTTTAATAGTCCCAACCTCAAACGCGCAGCGCCGAACTTTTATCAGCACATCACCTGCCCCACCAGGGGCGAAAGGACACTGGACCACTGTTATACCACGGTCAAAGACGGTTACAAGGCACAATCTCGTCCAGCGTTTGGTAAATCCGACCACGCCGCCATCTTCCTCATGCCAAAATATAAACAAAGGCTGAAACAGGAAGTTCCGGTTCAGAGGGAGGTCGCGCGCTGGACGGACCAATCGGTGGCCGCGTTACAGGACGCACTCGATGACGCAGACTGGGACATGTTCAGAAACAGCTCCGATGATGACGTCAGCGTGTTTACCGAAGCGGTTGTGGGATTTATTGGGAAGCTAGTGGACGATACGGTGGAGAAAAAGACTATCAGAACGTTTCCCAACCAGAAGCCGTGGGTGGATAAAACCATCCGCGACGCTCTGAGATCTCGCACCGCTGCCTACAACACGGGACTTGCGTCGGGGGACATGGAACCGTACAAGGCTGCGTCATATAACGTCCGGAAGGCGGTGAAAGAGGCGAAGCAGCACTACGGGAGAAAACTAGAGTCACAGCTTCAACAGAGTGACTCTAGGAGCCTGTGGCAGGGACTGAGAACAATAACGGACTACAAAGCACCAGCATCCGGTATGACGAACGCGGACGCGACTCTGGCAGACGAGCTGAACACATTTTACGCTCGCTTCGAGGCTGCAGCTAAAGACGCTAGCAATGCTAATGCTAACGGCGCTAATGCTAACGGCGCTAATGCTAGCGGCGCTAACGGCTGCAGACAGGAAGACACAGTCAGCACCGGGAACGCGCTCATCATCTCCGAGCACGACGTGAGGAGAGCCTTCAAGAGAGTGAACACCAGGAAAGCAGCAGGACCAGACGGCATCTCAGGTCGTATCCTCAGAGCCTGCGCAGACCAGCTAGCACCTGTGTTCACTGAGATATTCAACATCTCTTTATCTCAGTCGGTGATCCCCACATGCTTCAAAGAGTCCATTATTGTTCCTGTTCCAAAGAAACCACATCCTGCTTCTCTCAATGACTATCGCCCTGTGGCCCTCACCTCAGTAGTGATGAAGTGCTTTGAACGCCTTTATCAGAGACTTCATCATTTCTTCACTACCCGACACACTGGACCCACTACAGTTTGCATACCGTCAGAACCGCTCCACAGACGATGCAATCTCTCATCTCCTCCACACATCACTCACTCACCTGGACACTAGGAAAGGGAATTATGTTAAAATGCTCTTCATCGACTACAGCTCTGCTTTTAACACAATAATTCCTTCCACACTCACCACCAAGCTGGAGCACCTGGGACTGAGCTCATCTATATATCAGTGGATCTCCAATTTTCTGACTGGCAGACCACAGGCAGTAAGGATGGGCGGGCATGTCTCAGCCACACTCACTCTCAGCACTGGGGCCCCCCAGGGTTGTGTTCTGAGCCCCCTGCTGTACTCTTTGTACACCCACGACTGCGTGGCCACTACCAACTCCACCTCCATCATCAAGTTTGCTGACGACACCGTCGTGGTCGGACTGATCACCAACAATGATGAGTCGGACTACCTAGAGGAGATTGGAAATCTGGAGAACTGGTGCCAGAGGAACAATCTCCTCCTGAACGTCAGTAAGACAAAGGAGCTGATAGTGGACTTTAGTACAAAGCAGGAGAGGAACTACCAGACCCCCGTCATCAACAGGAGCCCAGTGGAGAGAGTGGACAGCTTCAGATACCTCGGTGTTCACATCACGCAGGACCTATCATGGTCCTGTCACATCAACACCGTGGTGAAAAAAGCCCGGCAGCGTCTCTACCACCTCAGACGCTTGAGAGACTTTAGACTGCCCTCCAAGGTGCTCAGGAACTTCTACTCCTGCACCATAGAGAGCATCCTGACGGGAAACATCACGACCTGGTTCGGGAACAGCACCATGCAGGACAGACGAGCTCTACAGAGGGTGGTGCGATCAGCCGAGCGCATCATCCGCACTGAGCTCCCTGACCTGCACTCCATCTACAGCAAGCGGTGCTGGACTAAGGCCAGGAAGATCATGAAGGACCTCAGTCACCCCAGTAATGGACTGTTCTCTTTGTTGCGGTCTGGGAAGAGATTCCGCTCCCTAAAGGCCAACACAGAGAGACTGAGGAGGAGCTTCTTCCCGCAGGCGATAAGGTCTCTCAATCACACCTCCACACAGGACTAATAACATCTTTTAAGCTCACAACACTGACTGGACAATCATGGACACATTCATACACACTTGCACTAAATACTCATACATCTGGACAATTGCACATGTCACCTTTCATGCATATTTGCACAACCACTGACACTTTAATACCATATTTCTATATTTTTGCAATATTTTATTATGCCCTTATGCACAGTTAATTTTACAAATTTTACTAGTTAAAATTATTTCTTTAGTATTTCCTTTTTATTGATTATTTATTTTACGTACAAGATTTTATTTTCTTATTTTCTTTTTTTTTAAGGTCACTGGCGGTCGTATAAAAGCATTTCACTGCATATTATACTGTGTATGATTGTGTATGTGACTAATAAAATTTGAATTTGAATTTGTATACCTGTTCAGACAAAGTGAGAACAAATAATGTTGCAATATTACAACATTTCCCTAAAAACTTACTAAAATGTAAAAAAAATTGAAAAATCTTTAATTCCTACATCAGAGGTCTCCTAAGACAATATTGAGAGGTTAAAAAAATATTTTGCTCATTTTTTTCTATATTTCGGTCTCACAGAAATATATAGCCATTTTCATACACACAGATATTTTGGGAAGCTCAGCAATAATGGAACAAACTAACATAAAAAACATATATATACTCAGCAAAAAAAGAAACGTCCCTTTCTGATCATCCTCGCAGTGGAAGACCACAACACCTGCACAGGATGGGTACATCCGAATATCACACCTGCGTGACAGGTACAGGATGGCCACAACAACTGCCCGAGTCACACCAGGAACACACAATCCCTCCATCTCACAGCAAGAAATGACAAATCTGGTCCAGTCCATGAGGAGGAGATGCACTGCAATACTTCAAGCAGCTGGTGGCCACACCAGATACTGACTGGTACTGACTGATTTTGAGCCTCCCTTCATTCAGTAATGCCAGTAATTACATGCCAATAATGGTGGAAAGTAGAAATATTCTCCAAACACTGAACGTAAAAGTAAACACTGCTCTTCTGTCCAGTTTGGTTTTATTGTTGTTTGATTTCCTTTTATCTATCTTGGAATGTTGGCTACGTACCATCCAAAAGTGCAACTTAACTGACCTGCAATCATGTAAATTGGTAAAAGCTGAGCCATTTTGCTCCCATCAATCTAAAATAGATTACAATGAATAAAATAAGTATGGTAAATAAATGTCAGAACTTTAATATAGTAACTGTCACGGTTCCTGGCTGCCGTGGTAGACCCAAGTGCAGATGAGGAGCAAGAAGTGGTGCTTTTAGACTTATTATGGCAAGACAGGCTTAAATCCGTGGACAAGGCAGACGTGACCGTTAGATTGGAAACCTGCTTGTGCTGACATGTGTGACTTGAGCTTGCTTGGAATGCGGAAGCGGAGCGTCGGCGCGAAGTGAATGAGCTCCGTGTAGAGAGCCGGCGTGTGTATGACTTGAGCTTGCTTGGAATGCGGAAGCGGAGCGTCGGCGCGAAGTGAATGAGCTCCGTGTAGAGAGCCGGCGTGTGTGACTTGAGCTTGCTTGGAATGCGGAATCGGAGCGTCGGCGCGAAGTGAATGAGCTCCGTGTAGAGAGCCGGCGTGTGTGACTTGAGCTTGCTTGGAATGCGGAAGCGGAGCGTCGGCGCGAAGTGAATGAGCTCCGTGTAGAGAGGCGGCGTGTGTACCTTGAGCTTGGGCATGCATAGATGACGCAGATGCATGGGGATTACTCGTGGTCGAGAAACAGGCAGAGGTCGAAGCCGGAGAGTAGGGGGAAGGTCCATGATCCAGGCTCGTGGTCGAGAAACAGTTCCAAAGGTCAGTACCGATAAGATCCGAGATGGCGAATGATCCGTGACGTGAGGCGAAGATGTGGTCATTGAAACGAAGCGAGGTCGGAAACGAGAAGGCAAGACGAGACGGAACGCTGGAATATTGGACATGGTGAGTGCACAATAATCTGGCGAGGAAGTGTGGTTTGAGTGCGAGTTAAGTAGGGGGGAGAGGTGATTATAGATTTAGTACAGGTGTGCAGAGTGGGAAACGAGGCGGTGGAAAGAAAGCAATGGGGTGAATCATGGAACTGGAGTGTGCAGGTGATTCATGGCAGGACTGTTGCTTGGCGGGTCATGACAGTACCCCCCCCTCTACGAACGCCTCCAGGCGTTCTAGCAGGTGCCTCGGGGTGAAGTCTGTGGAACTCAGTAATCAATGATCGGTCTAGTATAAATCTGGCTGGTACCCAACTTCTTTCTTCAGGGCCATAGCCCTCCCAGTCCACCAAGTACTGGAGACCGCGTCCGCGGCGGCGAGACTTAAGAAGTCGGCGAACTGAAAAGGCCTCCCCACCGTCTATGAGTCTGGGTGGTGGAGGGGGACGGGAGGCTGGGGCCAAGGGACACGCAACCAACCTACGGATCAGGGAGACGTGGAAGGTGGGATTAACTCGGCGCATGGACAAAGGCAGGGCCAGTCTGACGGAACATGGGTTGATGATGCGGGTGATGGTGAATGGGCCGATGAACCTTGGTGAGAGCTTGTTAGAAGTTGTCTTGATTGGAAGATCGCGAGCAGAGAGCATGACCCTTTGGCCGACGTGGTATCTGGGAGCGGCTAAACAATGACGGTTAGCTTTGTGCTGGAAGATGCTGACCGAGTGTTGTAGTCGGGTATGAGCACGTTGCCATGTCCTTCTGCAGCGGCGAACAAAGGCTTGGGCTGAGGGGACCGCGGCTTCTTGCTCCTGGGAGGGGAACAGTGGTGGTTGGTAGCCGAGACAACATTGGAAAGGGGACATTCCAGTGGAGGAGGTGGGGAGCGAGTTATGAGCATACTCGATCCATGGGAGAAATCGGCTCCAAGAAGAAGTGTCGCGAGACGTCAATCACCTCAGTGATTTCTCGAGTTCCTGGTTCATCCGCTCAGTTTGGCCGTTGCTTTGAGGGTGAAAGCCAGACGAGAGACTAGGTGCGGCCCCAATAAGACCACAGAAAGCCTTCCAAAATTGTGCTGAGAACTGGGGGCCTCTGTCTGAGACAATGTCTGTAGGCAGTCCGTGAAGTTGGAAGACATGGGTAATTAGAAGTTCGGCTGTCTCCTTGGCAGAGGGAAGTTTGGGTAATGGAATGAAGTGGGCAGACTTTGAGAACCGGTCGACCACGGTTAAAATACAGGTGTTGTTGTCTGAAGATGGTAATCCGGTAACAAAGTCAATAGATGTGTGAGACCAGGGACGGTGGGGGATCGGGAGGGGTCTTAGGAGACCCTCGGGGGCACAATTTGTAGTCTTATTTCTAGAACATGTATCGCAGGATGCCACAAAGTTTCTGACGTCTTCCTTGATAGTGGGCCACCAAAAGCGTTGTTCCATCAAAAACAGGGTACGGGTCACCCCTGGGTGGCAGGCTAGTCTGGAGCAGTGTGCCCAATCCAACACTTGGGGGCGTAGACGAGCTGGTACGAAGAGTAGCCCAGGTGGGACATTGCTTGGGCCCGGCTCTTGTTCAAGGGACTGAAGGACTGCATTCTCCACTTCCAGTCGTGTAGTGGCCACAAGACAGCGAGGTGGAAGGATGGTCTCCATGGAGGGTGTGTCCTGAGGAGTGGAGAACTGCCGGGAGAGGGCATCGGGCTTGACATTCTTGGAACCTGGGCGATAAGACAGCGTGAAGTGGAAGCGTGAGAAGAACAATGACCAGCGTGCTTGGCGTGAGTTGAGTCTTTTGGCCGATCTTAAGTATTCAAGGTTTTTGTGGTCTGTCCAGACTAGAAACGGGTGTTCCGCCCCCTCCAGCCAGTGTCTCCATTCCTGAAGGGCAAGCTTGACTGCCAGTAACTCACGGTCTCCGATGTCATAGTTGTGCTCCGGGGCCGTGAGTCGATGGGAAAAGAAGGAGCAGGGGTGAAGTTTGTTATCCTTGGGAGACCTCTGAGAGAGAACGGCCCCGACTCCCGTCTCAGAAGCGTCAACTTCAACGACGAACTGAAGGGAGGGGTCTGGGAAGGTAAGGATGGGTGCCGTGGTAAAACGGTGCTTAAGTTCAGCTAGGGCTTGCTCCGCCAGAGGATTCCATTTAAATGGGGTCTTAGTGGAGGTTAGTGTTGTGAGCGGGGCCGCCACCGCGCTGTAACTCCTAATGAAACGGCGATAAAAGTTGGCGAACCCCAGAAAGCGTTGAAGCTCTCGTCTACAAGATGGCACTGGCCAGTCCGTGACTGCCTTGACCTTCGTTGGGTCCATTTGAATGCCCACAGGTGAAATAGAGAATCCCAGGAAGGAGGTGGAGTCAACGTGAAACTCGCATTTTTCAGCCTTGACATAGAGTTTGTTTTCCAATAACCGTTGTAGAACCTGACGTACGTGGATCTTGTGTTCCCTTGGTGAACGAGAAAAGACCAAGATATCATCGAGATAAGCAAACACAAAGATGTTGAGGAAGTCTCTGAGGACATCATTAATGAGTGCCTGGAAAACTGCTGGTGCGTTGGTTAAACCAAATGGAACCACCAGGTATTCATAGTGACCACTAGGGGTGTTAAAGGCGGTCTTCCACTCATCACCTTCCCTTATCCTGACCAGGTGGTAAGCATTTCTTAGGTCTAGCTTGGTGAAAATGCGGGCATCCTGGAGCAGCTCAAAGGCAGTAGACATTAAAGGAAGTGGATAGCGGTTCTTAATCGTGATTTCTTTCAATCCTCTGTAATCGATGCAGGGTCTGAGGGACTTGTCTTTCTTTTCCACAAAAAAAAATCCCACACCGGCAGGGGAGGACGAGGGGCGGATGATCCCTGCCGCGAGCGATTCATGAATATATTGTTCCATGGCCTCTCTTTCAGGGCGAGAGAGGGAGTAGAGTCGTCCTTTGGGTGGGGTGGTGCCTGGGAGGAGGTCAATAGCACAGTCATAGGGTCGGTGAGGTGGTAGTGAGACAGCCCGTGACTTGCTGAAGACCTGCTGCAGATCATGGTATTCTACTGGGACCTTAGATAAACTGGGGATCTCTTCCTGCGACGTGGAGCGGCTCTGGGTTATGGCCGCGGAGCGTAGACACGAAGAGTGGCAGGTTGAGTGCCAATCGAGAATGCTCATTCTTACCCAATCGATGTGGGGGTTGTGTAACCTTAACCATGGAAGCCCCAAAATGATTGGGGCGTGTGCATTTCTCACGATGAGGAAGGTGATGGTTTCTGTGTGGTTGCCAGAAAAGCATAGTGTAACAGGGGAGGTGCGGTGAGTGATCTGTGAAAGCTTGCTTCCATCGAGCGCCTGAACATTGAACGGTTGACTGACTCGTACAAGCAGAACCTCCAATTGAGAGGCCGTGGCTGAGGACATTAGGTTTTGGTCGGCTCCAGAATCCACCAGGGCATATGTGATATGAGACTGCTTTTCGTGGGTTACTGTAACAGCAAAGCATGATCGTTTATCTGAGAAAGAGATGAAGCTGGAGTTCCCCATGGTCCCCAGCATTACCGGGGGTTTCCGGCCCTTTAATGGACATTTGCTTACGGCATGGCCAATCCTTCCACAGTAAAAACAGGCCCCGTCATCCCTTCGCCGTTGCCGTTCCTCTGGCGAGATGCGTGCGCAGTCAATGTGCATTGGTTCAGGGGACGAATGTGGTGTGCCTGTGGTGGCCGGAGTGTACGGCTTAGGAGCTTGATAGTGTTCCTCTTGCCGGGTCCGTTTATGTGCGTCAATACGGGTCGCTAGGTCAGATAGCCCCTGGAGATCAGATGGGAGCTCACGAGCTGCGAGTTCATCCTTGATTAAATCGGAAAGCCTGTGAAAAAATGCATCAAAGAGTGCGTGCTCACCCCAGCCACTAGAGGGAGCCAAAGTACGAAAATCAATGGCATAGTCAGAGACGGAGCGGGCCCCCTGGCGTAGCTGGAGTATTTGGTTCGCTGCCTGGTGTCCCGTAAATGAACGATCGAAAACTCTCCTCATTTCATCAGTGAAAGCTTTGAGGGTCAAACAGCAGGGAACCTGTGCATCCCATAGTGATGTTCCCCATTCCCTTGCCTTTCCGGCGAGGAGGGTGATTATGTAAGTGACTTTTGACCGTTCTGTGGGGAATGAGGAGGCCTGCAGCTCAAACACGAGAGAGCACTGGGAGAGAAAAGAGCGACAGGTGGAGGGATCACCGTTATAGGTGGGTGGTGCCGGTAGACGTGGCTCACGATAGAAAGCACCCACATGAGGGGGGGGCAAACAAGGGGGTGCTGGGGACGGGTGCGTTTGCTGCACTTGGTTGGTGAGTGACATCAGGGTCTCTGTGAGAGTTTGGAGAGTGTTCGTTATCTGTTGAATTTCTTGCTGGTGAGTATCCAAGAGAGTTCCTTGACTCTTTAATGCCCCCTTCAGGCGAGTAATCTCTGCTGGGTCCATATTTGGCCAGATTATGCTGTCACGGTTCCTGGCTGCCGTGGTAGACCCAAGTGCAGATGAGGAGCAAGAAGTGGTGCTTTTAGACTTATTATGGCAAGACAGGCTTAAATCCGTGGACAAGGCAGACGTGACCGTTAGATTGGAAACCTGCTTGTGCTGACGTGTGTGACTTGAGCTTGCTTGGAATGCGGAAGCGGAGCGTCGGCGCGAAGAGAATGAGCTCCGTGTAAAGAGCCGGCGTGTGTGACTTGAGCTTGCTTGGAATGCGGAATCGGAGCGTCGGCGCGAAGTGAATGAGCTCCGTGTAGAGAGCCGGCGTGTGTGACTTGAGCTTGCTTGGAATGCGGAACCGGAGTGTCGGCGCGAAGTGAAGGAGCTCCGTGTAGAGAGGCGGCGGGTGTACCTTGAGCTCGGGCAGGCTCGTAGATGACGCAGATGCATGGGGATTACTCGTGGTCGAGAAACAGGCAGAGGTCGAAGCCGGAGAGTAGGGGGAAGGTCCATGGTCCAGGCTCGTGGTCGAGAAACAGTTCCAAAGGTCAGTACCGATAAGATCCGAGATGGCAAATGATCCGTGACGTGAGGCGAAGACGTGGTCATTGAAACGAAGCGAGGTCGGAAACGAGAAGGCAAGACGAGACGGAACGCTGGAATATTGGACATGGTGAGTGCACAATAATCTGGCGAGGAAGTGTGGTTTGAGTGCGAGTTAAGTAGGGGGGAGAGGTGATTATAGATTTAGTACAGGTGTGCAGAGTGGGGAACGAGGCGGTGGAAAGAAAGCAATGGGGTGGATCATGGAACTGGAGTGTGCAGGTGATTCATGGCAGGGCTGTTGCTTGGCGGGTTATGACAGTAACTACTGTATGGAAATTGGTTCCTTCAAATGTAGACACATTTTCTACATTTGGCTGCTTTAATTAAATTTAAGATATTTAGCCTATAACAGAAACTTTGCATAACGTAGCTTGCATTCATGATTATACAATTTCTTTATATGCAAACATTATGATTTCACTGTCTATTCTATTATCATATATTCTATTTTCACAAAAAGTGCATTTCAAGACCTTTAACCAATCACAGTCCTTGAATTGCTGCATCATCCCTGGGAATGGGGTCAACCACACCTCCTCACTAAGATAAAGGTTTTTGTACTTTCCTTACTTCGAGTTGCTTTGAGAAGTTTCCTACTGTAAATCACGTTTAGTCTAGGACTCTCAGCTAGGACTTTTTAAGCTAACATAGGAGGTCTCTGAGAGAATTCTAAGAAGCTTTATGACTGTGGGCCCTGGTCTGTATGCAACTTCTTATCAGCCATTTGTTCTCTATGACCCCCAGAATGGAGTGCGTGTATGAAGATGGTTGTACAGTAATTACTGAATTATTAATGCCACACCCAATCCTTTGAATTGAAGATGAATGTCTTCATTTCAAGTTCAATGTGGTGATGTTCAGAGGCCAAATCATAAAAACTGTAAAAAAAAATAAAAATAAAATGTATGGGCCTAAATGTAAAAGTAATCCAGTCTCAGGATTATAATTACAATTACACTGTGCTGTTTTGTCACTTTTCTGCTATATTAGTAAATTTTTATCACTTCATGTTAAAATTCAGTTCACCTTCTTATATTACCAGGCAATTTGTAACATTGTAAAACTTTGTATCATTCCTCACTTACATAACTACATATATTTAGTTTTCATATATTTTGTATTTTCATATATTTTGTATTTTCACTGTTAATAAACAATTCACATTTTAGTAAATATTAGTAAATAATGTGCTTTATGATGATTAACTGTATGAGCTGGTATAACTACAAATGTTTAAACTATTACTATGCTATATTGTAAAAATGAAAGTGCTACACAAGACATTCTGTAAAACCACCATAGGATGTGTGATGCTATGACACGTTAAAGAAAAGATAACTTATGTGTAAGTTACTCGACTTCTCAAAATCCTCTAAATAATAATAATAATAATAATAATAATAATAATGCATTTTTAATTAGCAAGTAAATATAAAATGCGAAAACTATTTTTAGTTTTTAAGTTTTTAAGTTTTATAAGCTATTCAATTAATAAAAACACAGTGGATGTAAAACAAGTTACTATACTTGCTAACACATCTTAACATTAGCCCTTGCTTCAACTCCACATAACTTGTTTTCAGATTGCAGCTGTGGGCTGCATGTTTACTTCAGCAACCTCCTGTAGATATCCAACAGGAATCCTCCTGCTACAAAAATTTGTGGTACTTTCTGTGGTCTGCATGACTTGGGTACCATTTGTGTCACACTGACATTACATTTACAAATGTGTATATATATAAAGCTAAAATGCATTTTAAATACATTTTTACATTGCTAAAGTGTCCTTCACAATAACCTTCAGGTATAGAAGTAATAGCTTAAAACTGGAATGCCTACCTACTGTACATATTTAGTGTCTTTAGTCATTTAATATCTGATGTTAGAATAAGATTCATCTGTTACAGGTTATAAAAAATTTACATTTTAGTCCTTCAGAACAAAATTCAACCCTTTAACCCAAATACATTCACTTCTATTAAATATTAAGCATATTCAACAAGTCACATGAAGAAACAGGAAATTGCATCAGCCAATTTCCCTGAAGGCTATGAAAAGAAAAAATCTCACCATGAAGAAAATGTCATTATTTTTTTCTTTATTCTTCAACTATGTTAACTATTTATATAACTTTTATATATTAAAAAATAATAACAAACTTTTAATATTAAAAAAATATTAAAAATAAATATGATGCTCTTGAAGCTTTCATGCCATTACTATGGTTATTAATCAATTACATTCAATAATAATATTATTATTATTATTATTATTATTATTATTATATCATGATGCCTATTTCTTCTTAGATTAACATTTTTTAAGAGTTATCAAGGGTACATATTTTGCAGCATTAGCAAATTTAGAGTAAAATTTTCCATTATTAAGGTATATTTGGAAATTAATGACCACTCATGTACACACTGGTGTAGTTTTCCAGAGTGTGTACTTGTGAGAACAAATAATATACCAATACCATACCAGCCAGGGTTTGTGTGAGTGAAGATTTTGTTATTGCTTTTGAAAGAACAATTCTTCTGATATTCCATTAGATCTCTAAATTTCTTTACGTCCACATATATTATAGACCTTTGAAGAAGACTGTGTCTTGGACTGATTGAAATTGATGTTTATATGAATATGAAGGTGTGTGTGTGTGTGTGTATGAGAGAGAGAGAGAGAGAGAGAGAGAGAGAGAGAGAGAGAGAGAGAGAGAGAGAAACTAATTTCATCAGTGAGAAGACTACTCTGAGAGAGTGGAAATATATTTATGCATGTGGTTAGAATAAACAATGAATTTATTTTGCCTAACAGCAACGAAAAAATGTGGCGTTTAGAATTCTGGTGAAACATACTTATAAAACAGAAATGACAGTTAAAGAAAGTTGTGTTAAGTGTGGTGGATTGAATTGCATCTGCACTAAATACACAGGTATCAAGGAATAACATCTGCAGTCATACAGTACAATAGCTGATAGAATCGCGCCTCTTTGCCTGGTGAATGTTATGCAACAAAGAATATTCAGGTTCACTCATGACTTTAATAATTAAGAAAAATGTGCTAAAAAATAATTAGACATTTAGCAGCATATTTCCTTGCAGACATTTTGGGAAATTAGATCGTTTTCTAGGAGCACTTTAGCAGTTGGGGGAGGAGGGGAGAGGTGAAGGTGTGGATTAAATATTCCCGTCTTCACATTTCACATAATGATACAAAGTAAAAAAAAAAAAAAAACATGGAACAGTCTTTTTGGTATGAATTCCACCTGCTCCATCATGCTGTGTGAATGTGGTAAAGGGAGAGAACGATCCTGTTTGTGTATAGCTGTAAATAGGAGACTCATGATTGCAATAAGGCATAACACGCTTCATTAATTATAGGCTAATTGTGATTTTTAACAACCTGCTGCAGGGAAATGCATATGGAGCCAACATCAACATATTCTATCATAATATATGTGACAACACCCTCTTTCTTGCTCCTTTGAATTTAAGCGAATGCAAAAAGCAATGTTTCATTATTTCCATGTTTCTTGAAAAATACACATATTTACACATAAAACTAGCATAAGAGAAGTAGCGTAAGGTACTTTCTTTTGCAAACATAACTGATGTTAGGAAATTGTAAGTTACCTCATGAGACTCCGCTGTCCTTGATAGACAGTTGGGGACTGAGTAAAACAAGAGAAACCACAAAGAGAAATATAATGTTTGTACGGTATATGCATGTATGACAGAGAAATAGAGAGAAAAACTCTTGAGTACTGTTGATGGGAGGTTGGCAGGTGCAGGATGTTGTGCTGTGTTCTCTTTCATGGTTTTTAATTAACAACCTGGGAATTTTCAAATTCCAGGGGAAAATATTGTGAATAAATGAGCGATCCGTGTGACAGCTCTTCTGTTTTGCTTTGAAATGAACAAGGTAAGTGAGAAAGTGAACATACACTGATCAGTCAGAATACTTAAAACCACCAGCCTAATATTGTGGAGGTTTTTCTTGGTGCTGCCCAAACAGCTCTGACCCATCAATGCACGGAATCCTCAATACCTTTATCTGGCACCAAGATGTAAGATACAAGAAATGGCCTCCATAGTCTTGTCTATCTAGTACATTTAATATATGCTTGAATAGATTGAGATTTGGGAAATTTGAGACCTCTTTGTCATCTTCCGACCATCTTCATTTTTCTCATGATTATTCAGGATACAGGATAGAGATTTTGTGGACAGGTGGCTTTTATACACATTGTTGTTAGGAGCACCTTCTTAAATTAATATGTGTACAACAAGAGCACTTAACCAGTCTGTGAGAGGCAGAATTATTGTTGGTTGGTAGGGGATAAAATACATATTTCCTTCATTGAAATGCAACTTAATTCTTCACATTTGTATCATGTGCTTTTTCTGGATTTTTGCTTGATATTCTGTCTCAATGCTTTACCATAAACCTATAATAAAGATTATAGACCCTTCATTTCTTTGTAAGTGGGCAAACTTAGAAAATCTGTAGGGGATCAAATACTTATTTCCCCCATTGTATGCATATTATACTATTATTTTTTAATATAATTGATTTTTTGAAATACCTACATTAGATATTTTGTGGGATAAAACCCGATTGACTCCTTTATTGGACTACTTTTGGTAGGTGATAACCACTGCATACCAGGAATACCTCCAAAGCAGGTTATTTTGGAGATGCACTAACCTATGTGCTGTAGGCATCACAATTTGGTCTTTGTAAAAGTTGCTCGAATCTACAGTACAGTATATTGTATACTTGCACATTTGTCCTGCTTTCAACACGTCAACCTCAGGAACTGACTGCTCACTTGTTGCCTATTATGTACCCCCTGGTAACTTGCACCACTGTGACAAAATAGCCAATGTTATTATTTTAATTATTTTTTTAAATATGTAATTCCATGTATAAGAGATGTCATCAATTAATATAGAAATTGTTCATGAAAAATTAAGAGGGGAGAAGGGAGTTTTTAACACGAATTTTCAGCGACAACAGTCTCTGAAGTTTGCACAGCATGGTGTTAAAGAAAAAAAATCCTTGCAGCAGTTCTGCAGGCTGAGAGTGAACCAGAGGAGAGTGGCCAGACTGGTTTGAGTTGAAGGGAAATCTACTGTAACACAAATAACCATCATGTACAACTGTGATGTGCACTTTAAAAATCTCAGAAATTACAACATGCCATGTCATGAGGCAGACAGGCTACAGAAGCAGAAAACCACATCAGGTTTCACATCAGGTTTTCCATGCAGGAATCAGGGGGCAACACCAAAACCGAGCCTGTGACCAATGTAGCCTCAGACTCCTGAGATGTTCATTTCTTTTGGTATATTTAAATTGCCTTAGTTGAATATAATACTGCATGTACTGTACCTGTTAGACATACAGAATAATGCCACCATTATCAAGCCTTTCTGTGTGTCTCAGACGGGCTCAAGGGCTGAGAGGACTCTTAGGTACTGCTCTTGTTGCCAGTTGTGTGGATAATACAGTTTGACAGTTTGGGTGATGGTGCTGACAGCTTCCGTAATAGAGTTTATCCTTTCCGAGGCAGAAGCAAGAATAGCTGCAGCAAGTCATAAATACGACAACAAATAATGTGTGCTCGCCACAAACAACAAACTGCTTTTACAGCATATTACAAAGTAATATGATGTTTGCATTTGGTGATGGTGCAGAATTTGCACAGTACTGAGCTGTGCTTTGCACAAATGGAAAATCTTGGTTAGAAATGACAAACCTTACATACAGCATTTTAGTACTAACCATGAACAGAAGCACTATATATGTTTGGGATTACAGTTAATTTGGAATGTCTGAGTCACCCAATCAAGTCATGAGAGTGTTTGCTTATGAGAATGCAACAAACAGCACCGTGAATGTTTATCTAATATTCTTGTTAAAATATTATGCACAGATTAATATGCACCAAATATCTTACATAATAGTCTGAAAAGAAAAAAATGATATTCTGCTAAGTTAGTATGCGCAGTGCATTCATCTACTGATTTTTTTATTATTATTTCTTAAGTAACAATTTGCACAGGGGTAATTTCAAACATTCCACACTAGCAAAACAAGCATGCCATTCCAAACCAGAGTTTTGGCAAAATAAGAGCAAAGGCTTTGGTCTGGAGCCGAAAAAGGGATTTTGACAAAATGCTTCATGCCAGGATCACTTACAACCACTAAATCAGAGATAAAAGCTTCTCCAGACGATCAAGGTTAAAGCAACAAAAGTGTTCACATTAATAGTTATGAACAAGAGAAAAATGCAATCCAACACAAATGCCTTTGTTTCATAGCAGCACATTATCTCTGCTTGTGTTCACCAGACAAGTACTGTATATCTGTGTTAAACACTGTGTGTATATAGGTGTTTCATCATATCAGCCTGTGAGAAGATGTCTGTGCTGTTCATATGCCCACTGCCCATCAATACAGTATGTTAACAAATATTCCATGTACACATATGATCAACATATTGTTAAATATAGGAAAACATTAAAAACATCACCTTTCCCACAGGAATGGCAAATGGCCATTTTACAACTTTTTTCTATTCAATCAAGTATAAAACAATAGCAATTGTTTCCTTTTTTTTCTTTTTGTGCACCAGAGCAACTGCTGTGTAGCGGAAACACACATAAAGTCAGAGGAATGTGCATGCATATTGTATATTGACGATAACTGTGCATGCTCACAATATGGTTGTGTAAAATGGCAGAGGATGTATCTCACTGTGACCTTTTATACAATTTTTCAGGAACACAAGCTGATCCCGTATATGGACGTACTTTGGTTTTAGGACAAATGATACAAGTAAACCACCAACACAGGAAAGCCTTAATATGAAAAGTGAACAATCTGTCATAGGGAGTATATTTACAGCAGTAAATGCTAGTTACCCTACAAGGATAATGTACTTCTGCTTTGACATCTGGGTCATGTCTGTAACATATTGTAGTATATATGGTAATAGATTCTTCTGTGAGTAATCCTGGTTGATGTACATACTGTAATGTACTCTGGGTGTAAGTGATAGTGAATGGTAGTGGGATTGATTTTCTAGGAGACACAACATTGCAAGGGTTAAATTCGAGAGGAAACCCGTCAAAGTGATCAATTTGGGGATGGTTACTCCCACCACTAATAGCAGACCATCCATCCATCCATCTAGGAACTTCCGTAGTCCAATTAGGGACTGAGGGGGCCAGTGGTGACCATTGTATTTATTCCCACTTTTGTATGATTGTGGTAGGTCAACATCCACACACAAAGGGCAATTTGTGAACGCCAATTGGATGGAAACCCGAAGAAAACCAACCAAGCACAGGGAGAATATGCAAACTCCATGCACACAGACCCTACATTGGAATCTAACCCAGGACCTTGAGGTTGAAGGCAACAGTGATAACCACTAAGCCACCGTGTCGCCAATAGCAGACCATGAACACCCATTTACTGTACACCTACAGGAAATTTAGCATAGCCAATCAATCTGTCAGTATCACTGTCAGAATCTGTCAGTTTTTTTCAGAGATGAGAGAAAACCTGAGGACCTGGACAAAACTCACACTTGACTTGGGAAGAACATAACAACTCGTAACTTCAAGCTTCAGATTGAACCAGGGACCCTGAAATTGTAAGGCAATCATGCTATCTGCCCTACTATTGTGCTACACTGTAGAGTTCATTCATTCATCTTCTATACCGCTTTATCCTGTATTTAGGGTCGTTATCCCAGGAGACTCAGGGCACGAGGCAGGGTACACCCTGGACAGCGTGCCAATCCATCGCAGAGCGCACACACACACACACACACACACACACACACTGGTCAATTTGGGAACTCCAATTAGCCTAATCTGCATGTCTTTGGACTGTGGGAGGAAACCGGAGTACCCGGAGGAAACCCACCAAGCACGGAGAGAACATGCAAACTCCATGCACACAGAGACGGGAATCGAGCCTGGCCAGGAATTGAACCCGGACCCTGGAGGTGTAAGGCGACAGTGCTAACCACTACACCACCGTGCCGCCACACTGGAGAGTTTCTACTGTATATTAAAATTGCATGCTTTAAATGTCAGGGCATACATTTTCAGCTTAATAACTTTTTACCCAAACAAACTTTAAAAGATATAAATGTAACACTATATATTTAATTTTTAAACGTGAAGAAGAACACTGGACAAGGTCACCTCTTTTTCATCTCTCTTGTCTTTTGCCCCACAATTTATGGAAAGAATACCATTGATTCTGAAGAAACATTAATAACAGAAACTAGAAAATGCTTAAAATTCCGGGAAATTTGGTATGCAGCACTACATTTTTGTTTCATTTTATCCCATTTATTTACCCTAAAAACATTCTAAAAAGTTCTGTTAACATACAGTATGTATAAAATGTAAGAAAATATTGTAGTTTTGCATCAAACGCTAGTAAAATATGTTAATTAATAGTCTGTCACTTCGTTTTAGATGTATAATACCGTTGTGACAGTTTTTTTTTCACAGTGTATGTAGCTGTCATTTACAGCAGATTTTACAAATGGCACTTGTAGATAAAAAAATTACATCCTGGTTATTTAGTTGCATGCATGTGGTAAATGTGGATCAAAAAAGGACAGGGGAATTACTCATTTACACATCATTCAATTACACAGACACATTTATTTATATATATATATATATATATATATATATATATATATATATATATATATATATATATATATATATACACACTGTGTATATATATATGTTAGCATATTCACGAATCAGGACATTCAAATAGTTAACACTATCAGATAGACTACTATCAGGAAATTAAATTAATTTCAATACCATTTAAACCGAGGCATTGACATGTCTTTCATTATTTTGTCCCTGTTAAGACTATATGAGAAAAACTATATAAGAAACTTTTAAATCATGAATTTGGGCATCTCATTTCATCATTACACCCTAAAAAATGCTGGGTAAATATAGGACTAACTAAATGCTGGGTTAATTTAACCCAGCAAGATGGGTTATTTGTTTAACCCAGCAAGATGGGTTAAATATTCAATCCAAATGCTACAGTATGTCATATTTAATTATAGTGCTGGGTTAATTCTACCACATAAATTGGTCAAATGTTCTATCCATATGTTTGGGGTTTGTTGGTTCATTTAACTGGAATGTTGGGTTAATTCTACCTCTATTTTCATGTTTTACAGTGAGTCTGTAAAAAAACAAAAAAAAAAAAACACCCATGTCTATTAAACAGTTAAATTACTTTGATATACTGGTTTATTACAAAAAAACATACATATATCCAATAAACAACATCCTATTAAATGTTCTTAGAAAAAACATTTATTTTTCAAAAGCACAAGAACAGAATCAACAGTGACATCATTACTATACTATTACTGATAAGGGCAGAATGGAGTAATTGCACAAATAGACTGAGGCAGCTTCTACAGAGCAGGATCTCTCTGTGACTTCAGATATCTTTTCTGCAGAACAAAACTATCCAGACCTGGATAATAAGACTATTAATTTAGTGTGAAATAGGATTGATACTAAAAAATTACAAAGCTGCCCATTAAGATAGTGTATAGGTAACCAGAAACAAAAACATGGAGACAGCTACTACCAAACATAAAACAGCAAAATAAGCATGGCTTTTAGGATACAGCTCTTTATGTCAGACTAGTTGATATTGTGGTCTGCATTGATTTTAAGCTAATTACCGAAAGAAATTCATAGCTGGTGTCATACTGGTACATTACAATCACCAAAATATTACTACTTCCATCTAGTAGTTATCTGTACAACTGTGGTACTTTTTCCTGTAGTTGGCGCGCTGACTGATAGTTAATTTAACTTTGGTTAAAGAGAGCTACCTGGTTAGCTTACATGCTATTACTGGTGATACATTTGCATACTTGCCAAAGGGAGAAAGGTGTAAAATATTGTTATAACTCTGGAGAAATGCAGGAGAAATTTGACCGCAGAGTAAATTACTAGCTAGTGAAAAACGGGAGGGTTAGCAGGTCTGTATATTTGTGAGAGGGTCAGTGTTTTGTAACACACCAGCATTTTATTGTCTCAAGCAGTGAGATTAATAAAGTTCTAAAGTGGTTGCTAACGCTAGCAAACTAACTAAAAGCCTGCGTCATGCTAGCAATACAGTTAACAGTTTAGCGTTCATTCATCACTTCACCATCTTCGTAACCCTGCAAACATTCTACAGAGAAAGCTAAAAAGCTCAGACATCTTAGCCGTTTCTTTCATACACAGGTGGGGTTTATGGCTAGCAGCTATTCTCAGCTAAATTATCATCCAGTACCTCAGACCAGCCGGAAAGTTTGTGTTTACCCTTAACAGTAATAAATGTTACATATAGTAATAATTTTTCAGTCATATGTGAATTAGGTGAGTGAACATGTGTATACAGACCTTGTATTTAACGTCATTTCCCCTTAAATGTCCGAGGAGGATGAACCGTCATCAGCGGTGTGGGAGCTCAAGAGACACGAAGCTGAGTGACAGCCGCTGAATCCACCGGTGAACTTTGGGGGAGGGGCCAAGCAAACTTCAACCCAGTAGCTGGGTTACACAAAAACTACCCAACTCTCTGTAAATAATCCAGAAAAATGACCCAACAGCGGCAACCCAGCGTTTGGGTAGAAAAAACAACCCAGCATTTTTTAGAGTGTATGAAAATAACATGAAGCACATATACACACGTTCATTATGAAATATCTGTTGTAAAACAAAATAAAATTAATGTTTGCTTCAGCATTGGAAACAATATTGTTTTAGGTTAACTTTATACACAATTCATCGGACGCCCCCAAACTTTTGGTCCGGCTTTTGACCTTCCATGCGCCGGATATTCAGTGAAGCACAAAACATTTATTTTAAATTCCCGAATGTTGCCTCCGGCAGCGGCATCTCGCAGGAAAACGCGCAGTCTTAATGGCGACATCTGTATGCACTACAAAATATTTAAGGAGAAAACAATGTGCACAGATGGATGAAGAAGTTTAAAGAAGGAAACGTCAGCATTGAAGACATACCATGCAGTGGCAGACAATCAGCTGTGGCAAAGGAGATTTTCAAAGAGGATTGGAGAGTTGGGGTCAACAATGGTGCAAATGCATGGCTTGTGATGGTGACTATGCTGAGTAGTACCTTTGTATAGGGGCAGAGGTGGAAAGAGTAATAAAATGTTGTACTCAAGTACAAGTACTGTTACTTCAGTGAAATTTTACTTAAGTACAAGTAAAGTTACCCTTATAAAAATCTACTCAAATAAAAGTAAAAAGTAGCTCATTAAAAAATTTACTCAGAGTAAAAGTTACCGAGTTACTTTTTTATTTTAATTTTTTTAACAGAGGGGGTGATTCTTTTGCTGAATTGTTTTGCCCTTGGGTGTTTCCATGTTCACTCTTATATTAACAGATTATTGTATATTGATCTGGCTCTGCTTTTTTTTTTTTTGTTAAATATAAAAAATTAAAATAAAAACACAACGGGGGTGGGATGAGGCATTCTAGCGTAGTTCAAAAAAGATGAGCAGATATAAATCTCAAACTAGTTGTTTTTAACTGAAGGAACACTTTTGCATAATAAAGCTGTTGTCTTTGTTGTGCTCGAAAATCAAAGTGGTCACTTAAATATGGTGTTACGTCCCAGTCTAGGGCCAAACAGCAAACGACTGGTTCAGGGTTCTATTTTAAACTGTATGGAAATGGTGGCATATGGCAGAAAGAACTAGGTCCAATCATTAACTGATGAAATAATGAGGTTTGTATATACAAACACACACACACACACACACACACACACACACAACAGGAGGAGGATCAGATTCAGGTTGGACCCAGGCCAAAATAATAAACAAAATGGTATTTATATTTAGTAGGTAGATTACCTGCAAAAAGAAACAACAAAAAAAACCCAGAAACAAAAATACAGGTACCTTCCCAGACTCCCTAAACCAAAAACAATGAAATTATCTACAAATATATACAAAGACCAACCAAACCAAAGGGACAAAGCAATAATCAAAGTCAATTGGAGGCAAAAAGTCAAAACCGGAATACACAACCAAATATCAAAACGCCAAAATCACAACCTCTTTCATCTTTCCCGCGTCTCTCTCCGGTTTATATTGTATGTGGTCGTGCTAGTTGATGACGTCACTCAGGGCGGAAGCGACCGTGTGGGAGGTCAGGAAGATGCCGATGTCAGAAAACCTGGAGTGGAGTCTGGAGCGGTGCGCGACCAGGACATGATACACACACGCGGCGCAACGGAGCATTTATACAAAGCATAATATTTTTATTATTTTATAATTTTCATTCATTTATTTTTTACTCAGTAGCGAATATGATTTAAAATGTAGCGAATTACAATACTTCAAACAAAACGTACTTAAGTAAAAGTAAAATTACGGATTTTTAAAACTACTTTAAAAAGTAGAAATACACAAAAAAGCTACTCAATTACAGTAACGTGAGTAAATGTAATTCGTTACTTTCCACCTCTGTATAGGGGAGTGGTTATTCTACCAACATGTGCAATTAAAATGACTTACAGTATTCAGTACAGACCTTGTATTTTTTGTAAACATTTTAAAATTAATTGACTGAATAAAAATATTTATTTATTCATTCATTCATTCATTCATTTATTTATTTATTTATTTATTTATTTTTAGAAATAACCACACACCTCATCTAATGATTAATTACACTGACTGACCTAATATCCCATACCAATTATACAAAATCAAGCTTTTTTGGAAAACCAAAAGCAGAGCCACTCAGCAACCCCATACCAAAAAATAAATGCACCAATTAATAATACTCTATATTTATTGCTTCTATTTTTCACATATACTTTAATTAAAAGCATCAACATGTACACAATGTACTACAGTTCATTTCTTAGTTTTGAAAACAACCAATTCTAACAAAGTTGTACACTAAATTATGATGAGTCGGACTACCTAGAGGAGATTGGAAATCTGGAGAACTGGTGCCAGAGGAACAATCTCCTCCTGAACGTCAGTAAGACAAAGGAGCTGATAGTGGACTTTAGTACAAAGCAGGAGAGGAACTACCAGACCCCCGTCATCAACAGGAGCCCAGTGGAGAGAGTGGACAGCTTCAGATACCTCGGTGTTCACATCACGCAGGACCTATCATGGTCCTGTCACATCAACACCGTGGTGAAAAAAGCCCGGCAGCGTCTCTACCACCTCAGACGCTTGAGAGACTTTAGACTGCCCTCCAAGGTGCTCAGGAACTTCTACTCCTGCACCATAGAGAGCATCCTGACGGGAAACATCACGACCTGGTTCGGGAACAGCACCATGCAGGACAGACGAGCTCTACAGAGGGTGGTGCGATCAGCCGAACGCATCATCCGCACTGAGCTCCCTGACCTGCACTCCATCTACAGCAAGCGGTGCTGGACTAAGGCCAGGAAGATCATGAAGGACCTCAGTCACCCCAGTAATGGACTGTTCTCTTTGTTGCGGTCTGGGAAGAGATTCCGCTCCCTAAAGGCCAACACAGAGAGACTGAGGAGGAGCTTCTTCCCGCAGGCGAGAAGGTCTCTCAATCACACCTCCACACAGGACTAATAACATCTTTTAAGCTCACAACACTGACTGGACAATCATGGACACATTCATACACACTTGCACTAAATACTCATACATTTGGACAATTGCACATGTCACCTTTCATGCATATTTGCACAACCACTGACACTTTAATACCATATTTCTATATTTTTGCAATATTTTATTATGCCCTTATGCGCAGTTAATTTTACAAATTTTACTAGTTAAAATTATTTCTTTAGTATTTCCTTTTTATTGATTATTTATTTTACGTACAAGATTTTATTTTCTTATTTTCTTTTTTTTAAGGTCACTGGCGGTCGTATAAAAGCATTTCACTGCATATTATACTGTGTATGATTGTGTATGTGACTAATAAAATTTGAATTTGAATTTGAATTTGAATTATTGACGCTGTGCTCCAAACTGAGTGTCAGAATACACTTCTTACTGCCTGGTTGGCAAAAAAAAAAAAAAAGAAGTTAATGTCACTTCACTTTGTGACTTACAGTTGTCAACATGCATTTCTCATTTGCTCTGCCACATACAGTATCACTGTGCTGTTTCCTCTTTCTTGTTTGACTTAATGATAGACTCCCTACACTCTGACAGTACCAAACTTTCCCGAATCATTGTCATGCTAACAAGATCGGACTATTCGGGAAGCTTTCCTAACACAGTTGCTCGAGATTTCCCATCAGAGGGAAAATAAATAGGTTGCCTATTTCAAGTATTTCAATGTGTATCTTGACCTGTTTGAATACATTGCCTTTTCAATAGGACCAATGTATTTATGCTTGGTGACAGTGTACAGTACATGCTTTAGAAATAGAGCAGCGTTTATCCAATCAAATTTATTTCCTCTTTTTTGTGTGTGATCTAAAGCTTTATTTTCAGTTTTGTAAATCATGTCAAGCACACAGGATGATATGCAAGGGTCACATGTTGAAGTGTTTTTTTTCACCATTTCGTCTATTGTATCAACACAGCAAATTTTGACAAAAAAGAACAACACTTTACCATGTAGGTCAGAGTCAGAAGAGGAGGTCTCAATCTGCCTTCCCTTCCTGGAACAGAACTCACTAAAATAACTGTCTGTACATACACAGTTAGATGGAGAGAGTCATCAAGTAGTAATGAGAAAAGACTTCAGCATGGTGAACTACAAAAACAGGAATTCTAAATACAATTCCCTTTAAATGACATCATCAGTATCTGACACCATCCATTTTCACTTTAGATGGTAGATAATAAGAGACAAAATAAGTATTGCTTGCTTTATGTAGAAATGGGGTAAAGCGAGGCTTTAGAAGGCTTTAAACCAGATTGAACATACAGCTGCTAAATTAATGAGAAAGCACAAATTGCCCTATCCTTGATGGCACAACCATGAAATTATTACTCGTTAAATGGATATAATGGCCCAAGCTATTTTTAACAGCCCATTAATGCTGGAAAAATCCTAAAGGTCTTTCATTCTGTAGCCTAAAAGTCAGTGGACAACCAGTAACTGTCTGTGTAGGTATAAGCATGAGGTGTTTACAGAGTAACAGTGGCAGATCAGGATGCAGAAATTGACGTAGGAATAGGTTTGGATGTGAGACATGTGCAGGATATATTATTTATAAAGCATTATTTGAAAAAAAAAGCTAGAGGTGTGAAAAAATGTGGTTTTCTTAAGTCTTCCAAGGATTAATTTCAACAATCATTAATTGTGGTTCTTCTTTTGGCTGCTTCCATCAAGGGGTCACATGTGCAGAAACAGCTTGGTACAGGCTTTACATTGGATGCCCTTCCTTGGTACTAACACTGCATCCAACAGCTGGGGTTTGAGCAACGACTAGGAATCGAACCTGGGCTGTATGGCAGTGAAAAAACTACAATTAGCCACCAATACTGTACCATTTTGAATATTTTTTTTACTAAACAGGTTAAAATAAGTTAATTTCCTTTACCAATTCTTAAATCTTTTACAACATTAAGAACATGTTTACGTTAATAATTCATGCAGCTTAATTGCAGGTTTTATTATTCAGCAATCTGGGCACTTAGCTGCCTCCAACTGTGACAGAGTGAGAATATTTAATGTTAATCTAAATATACATCATGCATTAAATAGAGATCAGGGAAATGACTGATAGATACTTAGTCTGTTAAATTATTATACTACCAACAGAATAGAATGTAGCAAAACCAGGATTTTAGTTTTTTGGCACAATGTTTAATGCTGTAATGTTTAAACTGTTATTCTTTTTTCTTTTTCTTTTCTTTTTTTTTTACCAGGTATTCAATCTGTTCAATCATAAGCCAGTGAAATACGTCATTAATATTTTCACCCCTGTGATATTTATATAGAATGAATGGCTCTTTCTTCTGAAGGACAGCTCTATATAATAAGTAATATGTACTTCAGTATGAGTGTCACATGATTTCACAACTAATAATTGAGCAAATAAGTGGTTGTTAAGAACCTGCAACCGTTTCCAGCATTCTTATTGCTCGTTTTTCTTCCATTATATTGCGGCTTTTACCTTTTTCCACTCAATAAGTTCCATTTATAAAAAATTGCATGTAAATAATAAGTAAGAAAATGGTTTGAAGTAATTTTCTTAACAGAAAATATAAAATTACAATACTTTTTCTAATTGTATAAAACACAGTGCTAAAATATAATTACATTTAATATAATGGTGTTTTCTCAATCAAATGAAAACAATATTTATTGCTCTGGAATATGTTATTGTAATTATTCAATATAAAAGTCCCAGTGTGATATTACTAATAGTATATTAATATAAATCTGTGATTTGCCTTGCAGCTGGTATTGTACTACTGTAGAAAGTTAATAAAAACCTTCTAAATAATCTGATTTAAAAATTCAGCAAGGCTGTGTGATACAGTAATATATAGTCCAATATGTGAACCCCTATAGCGACATCCTTGAGTAGAACAGTGTTGCGCTGTGGTTCATTTTGCTGGTGTATGACGTTTAGTATCAATAGATGCTGTTGCAAATGCATTTAACTGACATCCATAATCACTCTTGTAAAATATTGCTTTGGACCCCAACCAGATAAGATAAGATAAGATCGGCCCTGTCTATTAATGAATGAAAATGTCTTTGTTTGATTCAAGGACTGTGACTTCAGTGCGAGAAATTTCATGCGGTGGTGAAATATTCAGTACAAACCCAGTCGCTTTGATGAGTGATCCAATCTGTAGAATGTCAGCAACATGGGAAATACAGATCTGGTTGGTGCCCATAATTCATATTACATCTAATCTAGAACATCAGGTCTACTCAATCCCCAAGAAAAAGAACCCAGATGCAACCCTTAAACTGAATAGATTCGCCCACCAGCCTCTTTCCTTTAGCGAGAGGTAAATTGAATTTTACCTTCCAGCTTATTTCCCTCCAGATCTTATGCAACGCTAAAGCCACAATTGCACGGTTTAGCACCAAACCAACAAACAAACAAACAACTATCCCCCCCCCCCCAAAATAAAAAAACACAACTAAATTTGCAGTGATTTCATCATGCAGTCAACATCTGTCCTGTAAATTACAACAAAATTTTAATTACATTTTCTACCTGTCTTAAAGGGAAATATATCACAGAAAGCAATTAGTGAAGTTCAATATGTCCCGTGAGAACCAATACTCAGTCAATGCTGGAGAAATGTCATGCCTGCTTGTTTTGGCCTTTTTTCCCCTTCTAAGTGAAGTGTCTTGGATTGTGGGGGAAACAGAGCTATAAATAATAGGTAGGGAAGGTGGCCTATTGTGCATGAGTCCCTACAGGGCCTGTTGTGCTTTTTAACTGCTGCAGGAGCAGGATTTGATTCACACGACTGAATCCTTTAAGTAGAAGCTGCGAAGCTAAATCAAATATTTTATTTATCAGTCTCTTAAATGTGGCAGAATGGAGAGTCACAGGCCGGGTCAAGATATACAGGGTTCATGTGCAGCACTGTGTCAACAACAACCAGTATGTCTCTTAGAGCAGCTAGAATATATGAGTTCGAGCCATGACTCCTCACCGTAAAGCCATCGCAGGGATGCGTAGCATGACATTTTGTAAAGTGCTGTGCAGGGTGTAGCTTAGTGGTGAAAGGGAGTGGCTGAAAGAAGGAGGCACTTTCACTTTATCTGTGCTCCCTCCTCCCATTTACTGTCTGGAAATATGAGTCGCCACCCAGGCAATCTGTTCCCAGATCCATTTACTTGCACTTATCTGAGTATATATACTGTATACAGCTAACTCTACATATGTATATGTACACACACATACACACACATACACACACGCACATGTGCAGATATAGAAGGTGACAAGACCTGTCTGGTTGGGAGGCACACCTGCCTGTGTGTGAACAAGATCAAAGTTCTCGCTGTCTCTCTAACTCACTTCCCTGCTAATATTTTCAGCCCACATGTGTCATCCTCCCCTGCTCATGCTCATGCAGAGGATATAAAAATAAAAGTGAATCATCTCACGAGTCCACACACATACAGGCCTACTTATGACATGGCAGGAACAATAGAGGTGCTATTTCAGTATTACTTTCCTCACTTACGATGCCTTTTACACTGCAGGCTGTTTATTTCACCAATGTGGTACAATGCAGTCATACATTATGACTGACCAGCGTGAATCACTAGTAAACTTTCCTATTAATGCTGAAAATAATATGATAATTTGGCATATTCGCTATAGGGCAATGAGGTGATGGCCACCTCCGTAGAAAGTGCTGCTTCTGTGTAGATCGAGAAGAAACAGTGAAACATAGAAAGCCTGGGGCTCGAGCCACACACCCAACAGCCCACCTCCAGACTTGACCTCAATTCAGCTGTAGAGTCGCCACCTACTTACTGGGTCATCGCAGGTCTGACAACACATTTTCTCTTCATTCTATTTCAGTAAATTGAATTTTAAAATACAATCATACCTCCATTTGATAGTGAAACCATGTGGGCTTTTTTTTTTCTTTTTTTTTTTTACCCCACAAGCCTGCAGCATCATAGCGAGAGATGCATGGAGGACAATTCAGGCACTGTATTCATTGTGCCTGTGTATGTTTTATGGTTTATGCCTTGATGGTGAATTCGTCTTAACCTTTGCTGTTCCTGAGGTCAAGCTGTAAATTCACCTTCAAAAAGGCACTCTTATGGCAGGACCTATGGGACAGGCCCGACTTTATTTCATCCTGTGCAGGATGTCACTTCTAAGAGGCATTTTTTTTATCCCCCCACCGAGCTGCTGCTGGCCAGAGTTATTTGCGGTTGTGTGATTGACTCATGAATCTGTGAGATGGGAACAGGCCATGCAGGCAGCTCCTCCTTTTACTCCATCAATCAGAGCCAGCGCAGGAACCTGAATGTCTGCACATTCCCTCGGCTTTTACTTTATAAACATACACAAAGAGACAACCTGAAAACAGCATCCATGAGTAATGGCTGAATAAATATGCATAATTAAGATATTGTTAATATCAGCAAGTTCCATCACTTCTGCTTATTTGTCGTGACAGGAAAATATATATATGGTAGAGATTGCTTTTTATTGTCTATTTGCATCATTATTTTGTGATAAAACAGGGAGTTCTCTGCATCACATTGCTGAGTCGCCAGCTTTGCAGAAATCCTGGCATCTGGTCATGCTGTCACTTGCCAGCTCCTTAAGAGCCCTGTTAATACTGTGCTTTACAGGCACTCCTGTCTGCTGGGGAATAAATCATTTATTGAAAATGTCCTAAAAACAGTACTACACTTCTACATTACAGGTCTTTACAGTCCAGCTGTGTCCCTTTAGAAACCAGCCTACTTAGTGTCTCTGAATAGACCCTGTCTGAGAGGAGCCACAGACCAGATAACGCTGCCTGCGAAAAACACAATCCCTATTATAATCTGCATTAGCGGTCGCATGCTTCAAAAGGAGCTCACACCATTAAATAGAATCGAATTGATGCCTATTAGCTATGTTACTAATTAATTCAGAAACAGGGGTTTTAGCACATGTATAAAGCTTTAAAAGCTTTCGTGCACTGAGCTCTGGTGTTCTATCATTGGCTTGTGTTTTTGTAGTTGAGCCACACCTGGACTTGAATGCCAATGTGTGTGCTGTGCAAGAGAGCCATGTGCTGAATGAGGGGCATACAGATGAGCTTGCCTCTTAACAACCACTGATAATGATAAAGAATGGTCTGCTTCACAGGGTCATAAAAGCACAAGGAGCTTTAGAGCCACTGATAGCAGCTCCAGGCAGCCATTCTTTTCCCCGCTGCCCATTTCTCTTCCTTGCCATCATAATTTGCGTGCAGGTTATAATGAGTCAACAATAGAACTAGCACTGCGTTGATTGTAAAAAATGAGCGGAGATACAGAGCACCTCGCGAATGCAAATTCATAAGGATTTAAACAATCAAACTTGTCTGAAATTCTAATAGAAGATGTGTGAGATCAATTTGATGAGGCAGGTCTTTAGACAGGGCCATATTATTGCTATTTATCATGAAGCTGTGTCTGTGAAACTGCCAAAGCATCGAACTTGTTTAGATTGGAGAGGATAATCCAGGCAAATACTGATTTCCATTATATTTCCATTCCACTGAGGTAAGAGCAAACCTCGTTCCCTTAAATAAAGAACGACTGAAGCATTAGTCTTTCTAAATAGCGGTTTGCCGCACTCTCTTTATCACTTGTGTGTGTAATCTCTAGCGTGCACACACACACACACACACGCACACACACACGCACACACACACACACACACACATACATACACACATACTGTACATATACACACACACGCACACACACACACACACACACACACACATGCTTACCATTAATATATAGTCCCTGCCTGATTTTGGTTTTAATAAGTGTTTGCCTGAAAGTTTGCTTTTTATCCATGTGCCCTTTGTGTGAACGTGCTCTAGGGACTGAATCCACTCGACTGTATGTGAACGTTAAGATGGAATCTACAGTCCATACTGAAGGTCATCTGGATGGAACTTTCTCTATATTAATATGAGTAAAAAAGATACTGGGCAGTTATTGAAATCAAGCCTTAGATGTCCTTAACCTTCTGGAAGTCTTTACCTTGTGATCAACCAGCAACCGAAGAGAAGGGGAAAGGCCACAAAAGAATAAAATAAATGTTCAAGACTAGTTTTCACCATGAAGCAGCAGCACATTCATCACCCAGCTGATCTACCTCCCAGGCTCATGATTGCATTAATTAAATCCTGGCAGCAAAAAGTCCTGATTTCATGCGTCAGGGTCGTTTTTGTCCCTTTTCATAATGTCATCTCATTACTGGAATTCCGTGTGAAAATTTGCATATAAATTATTACATTTGTAACCCCTCCATTTCGCTTGCTTGACTTTACACACATCCGGGCGCAAGTTTTTTCCTGATGCAAATTTATTATTATTATTTAGAACCACTGAAATGGCACGAGCTGTTTTTTTTAATTATACACCTATATTATATTCTTCAACTTTCAGTGTATGTGATGATATTCCAAGTCATATTAGAATATAGAATACATATTTGCTTTATTATATAACATATTGTTTAAGATCCAGCAATCTGGTAATCACATTTTAAAGATCAGGGAACTAAAGAAACTCTTAACAAGTACTAACAGTGCCTTGCAAAAGTATTTCCATATTTTGCCATATTACAACCACAAGCATAAGTGTATTTTAATAAGATTTTTTTTTTGTGATAGCCCAATAGAAAAGCGGCACAAAATTGTGAAGTGGGAGGGAAATGTTAAATGCTTAAAAAAAAAATTTACAAATAAAAATCTGAAAAGTGTGGTGTGTTGTTGAATTCAGCACCCTTTACTTTGTTACCCCTTAAATAAAATCCACTTGCCTTCAGAAGTAAGGAGCAACATTACCTTCATGATGCTGTATGTCCACCTGTGTTTAATTTAATCTCAGTATGAATAAAGCTTTTCTGTGAAGACTTCAGAGGTTTGTTAGAGAACATTAGTGAACTTACAGCATCATGAAGCTCAAGGAATACACCAGACAGGTCAGGGATAAAGTTGTGAAAAACTTGAGAGCTGGGTTAGATTATTTTAAAAAAATATCCCAAGCTTTGAACATCTCACAGAGCACTGTTCAGTCCCTAGAAAATAGAAAGAGTATGGCAAAATTGGAAACCAACCAAGATATGGCCGTCCACAAAGTAAGGCCAGGCGAGGAGATCATTAATTAGAGAAGCAGCCAAGTGGCCCATGGTACTGTAAGGAGGAGCTGGAGGAGCTGCACAGACCCACAGCTCAGGTGGGAAAATCTATCTACTACTAAAAAATCTAATCTACTAAAAACTATTAGTCGTGCACAAATCTGGCCTTTATTGAAGAGTAGGAAGAAGAAAGCCACTGTTAAAAGAAAGACATAAAAATTCCCCTTTGCAGTTTGCGACAGAAGTCATCTTGATTTTTGTCAGGGACACAGCAAACATGTGGAAGAAGATGCTCTGGTCAGATAAGACGAAAATGTAACTTTTTGGCCTAAATTCAAAATCACACGCACATCACCCTGAACACACTGTCCACTATCCACTGTGAAACATGGTGAGGGCAGCATCATGTTGTGGGGGTGCTTTTCTTCAGCAGAGACAAGGAAACCTGATTGATGGGGAAATGGAAGCAGCCAATTACAGAGCAATTTTTAAAAAAGAAGAAAACTTGTTAGAGTCTCTAAAGACTTGAGATTGGTGTGGAAGTTCACCTTACAACAGGACAACTATTGTCCTGTAGGACTGCACTAGTTCCATGTCTTCAAATCTTCAACCAATAAACTATACACAATCAATACAACAATACATTTTTATCTTTTCTATAGTACATACAGTATATTCTATATCCTTCTATTTATATGTGATGAGAATCATCACACAATAAATATATTATATTATAATTTAGCTGGAATGAACTTTCATTAAGAAGTTTTTAAAATACAGCATTCACTTGAAATGTTGAAAAGGAAAACAAATGAAACTTTTCCCTTTTCATCAGTAACTGCTCTGCGTTCTCTTTTGGTGACAGGACACAACGATCTGGTTCACTGGCAAAGTAGAATTCCCAAGCTTAATGGCCCTGTGTAAAGAACGGTCTGGCATTCAGGAGAGAAACTGAGCATTGGAGAAAGGAGGGGGGAGAATAAAGGAGATGGAAAAGAGAGGGGGATGCAGTGAGTACACATGGTACAGCATGAGCAGAATACAGATTGTAGAAGGTTGGTAAAAGATCATTAAATGGTCAGTAACTCGGAAAGCAACTTTAGACAAACTTTTATGTCATAGATTATGCGGTTCATAGTCATAACAATTCATAAAACTCGACATAAATGGCTAATTATTGTACTGTGTCGATTAGAGGCAATGTAGAGAAGCTGCAGAGTGAAAATAACAGTGAATGCCACCTGGATATCTGATATTAGTCTTCACTAGTTCAGAGGGTTTAATATAGCAATGATACTGTAATACAGAGAGAGAGAGAGAGAGAGAGAGAGAGAGAGACTGAATAAACAGAGCGAAGCAACTACTGTACTGTATATATATATATATATATATATATATATATATATATATATATATATATATATATATATATATATTCATTCATTCATTCATTTTCTATACCGCTTAATCCTGTGTTCAGGGTCGCGGGGGACCTGGAGCCTATCCCAGGAGACTTCGGGCACTAGGCGGGGTACAACCTGGACATGGTGCCAATCCATCGCAAGGCACACACACACTCACACACCCAATCACACACTATGGGCAATTTAGGAACGCCAATTAGCCTAACCTGCATATCTTTGGACTGTGGGAGGAAACCGGAGTACCCGGAGGAAACCCACCAAGCACGGGGAGTATATATATATATATATATATATATATATATATATATATATATATATATATATATATATACACTATTATATACTATTATCTATTATATACTATTATTATTATATTACTCTAAATCCGGAGGTTTCATTCACACCAGATAATGTTGATGTGTGGTATTATGTATAGCTGTATACTGTACTTTCGTTTAATTTCAGAATATTTCATAATTAAATCTATAGCCAAACCACATCCTTTTACTTACTTAACATTTTTTGGAACATTTTAGATTTTTTTTACAGAGGTAAAAAAAGAAAACATTTATTACTAATTGGCATAGTTAATGTCAACCTGCAACATGATATAAACCATTAAGTGCAGAAAAGCATAAAGAGGGAAATGGTGATTTGGTGCCACAGGAGTAATAGTCCCTCTGGAAAACAATAAAAAAAACAACAGATCCTGTTTATGCAGAAACCTCACGCCTCCACACACAGTAAAACTTTTATTTATATCTTAAGCAATTTTCCTAAACTCTGCATCATCAACATAACCATGGCATAAGCGCGTCATGGAAGACTTACCATGTCTAGTGATATACTGCTATAATGTTTACCGCAACAACAGGAGAAGTAGTAGCTTAAAGGTTACTAATTTGTGTGTATTATGATATAATTTATAAAATACACTGTAAGTAAGGAATAATACACAAAAGTGCTGAAATATATAAATAATATCAGGGGGTGAGTGATATGCCCCAATGTAAAAAAAATAAATAAAATAAATAATAATAAAAAGACAGGGCCAATACCACACCAAAATGTGTTTTTTCCCCATAGAACTATGTGGTCTGAAGTGTGTAATTCATTGTCTACCACAGAAAATCTACAACAATTTAATTTTTTATTTTTATTAATAAACAAAAGGTTGCACTTTTCCATGATTTATAGTAAGTTTCTGTTATCACTTACCTTATAGCAACAATAAACAGCTGATTCCTCACTAGCCTATCTGTTTATCTTGTACAGGGTTGCTGAGAACCTGGAACCAATCCAAGGAAACTTAGGGCATGAGAAGGGATACACCCCATCAACTCATTACAAGGCGCGCACGCACACACACACACACACACACACACACACACACACACACACACACACACATATGCACACACATTCCCAATTTGGAAACAAATACTTTACAAGCTGAAAAACCTTGCAAAGCATTGTAGCTGTTGAAAAGCACCAGTGTTGTCGTTCCAGCAACGTTACATAAACACTTTCTAACACCTTTTGTATGGTGTTGTTTTTGTAAAAGAATCTACTTTTAATAGGACTTAGATTATGTGGAGCATTATGGTGTGTATGAGCTGTTACTAAAGAAATAATACTACATTAAAAGAAGCACAGTACTATAAACCTGTCATTCATGTTATAGTCTTAAACTTGATGCAAAAAAATATACACTTACCTTTCATTAGGTAAATCTTGCAAGCACGGGTGGGTGGAACCCATTTTTCCTACACAACTTTAGAGCTTTCGGTCCATTGTGACATAACAGTACGAAGCAGTTGCTACAGTTTTTTCCACTTCAACCATAAGATGCTCTGTTGGATTGAGGTCTATGACTGTGGAGACCATCTGAGTACAGTGAATTCATTGTCATGTTTAAGAAACCAGTTTGTAAAGATGTTTGATCTGTACGTTGACCTGTGGGGATGGACAGGAATAATACTCAGGTAGGCTGTGGCATTTACATGGTGTTCAGTTGGTACTAGGGGGTCCAAATTGGTCAAGAAAACTATCCCCCACATCATTACATCACCACTATCCTGAACCATTGATAAGGCAGGATGGATTCATGCTTTTATGTTGTTTACACCAAATACACATCAGAGAGGGCAACATTTTTCCAATCTGCTACTGTTTAATTTTAGTGAGCCAATGTGATTCAAATAATCTTTCTTTAGCAGATCATCTTGATGATGTTTACAGTACATGTCTATAACCATTGAGTTGCTGCCATGTGTGCATTTGAAAGCAATTGAACAGGTATACATAATTAAGTGGCCAGTGAGTGTATATTTATGTATAAAACGTTTAACAGTAATGTATAATAAAATTCATTTTTGCAGTTATTTATTTTGGCAAATGATTGTCTGACACACAAGATTGTCTATAAAAATAATTCCTAGATATTTGATACTGTAACAAAGTGAGGAAACTACAAATATGACAACCATAGAAACTGTCATGATCTGGGCTACGTTTCCCAAAAGCATCGTAAGCCTAAGTAGTTCGTAAAAATGATCGTACGAATGATCTTAATATTACAGTCTGTTTCCCAAAACCATCGTAACTTAAGTAGCACTTGAAAATCTTCGTAGATCTACGAGTCCTCTGGAGTAATCGTAAAGCCTTAAGTGCATCGTAAGGAGACAGAATTATGAGGGCACCTGCTGGACAACCGGCAAATTGCACCTAAAATTTACTTCTCTTCAAAGTAATTTTTAATTTTTATTTGTACGTATATTTTTACTTATTTCTATTTTCTACTCATTACACAATTCAATATACAAATAAAAAATGAATAAAGAAACAAAATAAAAATGACATAATAAATGTTAGAATGAAATCAAAAGTACATTGTTGTATATGGACTTTTCGAGGGTACCTGTACAGTACAAATGTATTTAATAGAAAATATTTAATGTGCTTTAAAGATGACACAAATAAAGGATGATTTGCTGGTGTGCATGAAACCCAGCCATGTTGAACATGTCTTGGTTGAGCAACAAGAAGTCTCATCTCGATTACATTCTCTTCCTCCATCTCTTCATCTTCCTCCCTGATGTCCAAGGGCATTCTTGCCCTCACTGCAATGTTATGCAACATAGCTGTTACTGTTATTACAGCACAGCACTTTTGTGACACAAAGACAGCTCCACTTCCTCTAAAAATAATATTAATTTCTTATTTTTGAAAAATGTATTTTCTTTGTTTTTTGATTCCAGCCACTTTTGCTAATTTCTCCACCCCTGGGTATGTGCTTATTTAAAATTTTCTCCTATTAGCAAATGAACGTCAGGTGAAGATAATTCTCTTCAAGGCTAAACTTAAAAAAAATAATAAATGTAAGAGCTTATTTATGTACTTATTTCTTTATTTTGATGTGAGACAAGCAATTGTTGATAAAGAAATTGATAAATAATTCTACTTAAATAATTAAGGTTTCATATAAATATAGAAAATTATGCTGTTAGAACAGTTAGAATTTGTTTTATGCGAGATTGGAGCAAGATAGTGTTTTTACAGAACGATATTTCAAGTTAATTTATGTTTTTAAACTTGCTCAAGAAGAAATTACAGGACTTGATGTTATTCAAGTTCACACAATTCACATTCACACAAGTAGAAGAAACTGAAATAAAAACGTAGATGGATTGCTAAAACAGCATGTGCAACAATGACAAGCCATTCTCCAGCGTGAAATTTCAGCACGTGACCAACAGACATATCTCTAACCTTAACCCTAGCGACTCCTAAGTAGCACTTAAAGCAGGGCTATGTGCAATTGTGTTAAGTGCATGTTTGGGAAACGCACGTGAAACAATAATGAACGTTCGCAAAATGACTCGTAGAAAACGATCTTAAGCGCTAAGATAGGCGCAGAGGTTATGAATTTAGTCTTTTTATTAAACAAAACATGAACAAAAGAAGTTGGCTTATAAGTGGAGCATATGTCAAACAAAAATCAAATAACTCTATGATCTAAGCAAGTTAGTAGTTCAAAGGTTAGTAGTTATACAGACTAAGAACTAAACATACGAGAGAGGCTACTCACTACAAGAGCGTAAACACACAAGAGGCTAATCCTCCTAGAGGCTAATCCTACTAGGGGCTAAGCTTACAGTAGGAGGTACACAGACAAAGAGACAAACTACAACATATACTAGATCAAAACAGATGCAAACCTAACTTAGACAGCTCCATAAAACAAATGCCAACTAAAACTAAATAATACAGAACAAAAGTCCACTTAACATAACTAATGTTTCCCAGAACAAACAGCTATTTATAACGAAACTAATGAGCTACCTCGGTTCAGGTGAGCGCTCTCATCACCTGCCCGAGGTGCATTTTGGGAAACAAACAAACAAAAAACTACACAAACAAAGGAATCGGGTGCACAGTGCCCTCTAGGGGTGATCCCTTACAGAAACATGCACAATAATATGAAATAGTCAAGACTTCATGTCTTTTTTGCAGTTTTTTATATAATAACACAACTGAAAACAACTGGCAAAATATTCAAGCTTTAAAACCAGACAGTTGAATAAATACTAATGTTGATAACAAAATAAAAATATTGTAGGAGTTCAAAAGCAAATACCTGTAGCCCTCTCCTGGCTCATGTCCTATGGTAATTGACAGATCATTACCAGTTTGTAGATTGTGATTATTCTGTGTGTACTAAAGCAAAGTTTGGTGTTGCACAGGGTTGAGTTTTAGGCCCACTTCTATTTTGTCTTTACATGCTTCCTCTGGGTAACATAAATTGTAAGCATGAATTTGGCTTGGCTTATTGATATGGCTTCGTGTAGATGCCCGCATCAAATTCAAAAACCTGATGCTTGCCTACAAAGCTAAAAATGGCCCAGCACCCACTTAGCTCTCATCTCTAATCACACCACAGCACTGCTCACCTGGTCCCACCATCTCTCAGGGATCAAGGAAGACATTCATCCATTCACTCCTTTCAGTTCTGGCACCTAGATTGTGGAATGAACTTCCTCTAGATATCCATACAGTTGAGTCTTTGACAGCCTTTAACATATTTGTTTCTTCAGTACTTGGACAAATCCCCCAATTTATAAACAAAAAAAAATTACTTACCAATTGTCTTAGACTACACTTAATTAGTAAACAAGTAACCCAGTGTAAGTATATATCCAATGAAGCAAACTTCAAAGCACTTTTTGTAAGTCGCTCTGGATAAGAGCATCTGCCAAATGCTTTTTAACTACATAAATGCTTTACAGCCTGGGTGTTCTAATAAACAAGCTCCAGAATGAAGCAGCCAGAGTTCTCACTAGAACAAGATAATATGAGCATATCACCCCTATCACATGAATTGGAGAGTGAAATCTAACATTGATTTTTTTAAAATACTACTATTGAAAAAAGCCTAAATAGTCTCGCACCATGGTACCTGAGTGAACTGCTATTGTTTTATGATCCACCATACCTACTTTGGTCAAAGGGTGCAGGCTGCTTGTCAGTAACTCATATTATGAAAATTACTTTCTATTGTCATTTCAAGCTTTTACTTGCCACCCTCACCCATGGCTTGCTAATCAGGGACAAATTGATACTAAACATATTCCCTGAAACACATTTTCAAACTTATTTCATATTTTTTTAGATTCTAAAAAGCTGCATTGTAATAATGAGCATTGTGCTGTATATAGAAATTATATAGAAAATTGATTTGAGAGTTTGGATAAAAATGTAACCACTTCCAGGTTCCATGACACACAATATCCCAGTTTTCGGCAAAAACTGGCACATTGTGACAAGCCAATCGCACCACTTCTTTCTTGTAACGTAACTACTAGCTTTGCAAAATAGCAGCTGTCATGGGTAAAATAAATGCTGTTAGTGGATTTTTATAAAATGTCGAAGCCAAGAAAAGTACATGTACACTTTGTTCCTGAAACCGCCGAGACCCCAGTAGTAATAAATGCCAGGTATGCACTGCTTAACATCCACAGTACATTCTGTGAAATAGGATCTTATGTAATATGGATGATGCGTGAACACCCTGTTATACACTTAACAAAGCTATGTAAAATACATAGTGCAAACACTGTGGTAAAGTTTGCAATGCAATTTCTGTTTCATTCCCAATCGATATCTTTCTTTTTTCCTTATTTCTCCTGCTATCACATAAACTGGTTTATGTATTTGGAACCAATGGTGCACTTAAGGTAATATTTTCTAAAGAAAATTAAGCAGACCTACAACATAACAAGATTTAAAAGATGAACGGACAATTTGTGATCAAAACAGATGAGATGCACAGGCTTATCGTTGAAAGCTGATGAACGTGCTGTGTGTGGGAAGCTAATGCATTTGTCATGTCTGGTCCTGTATGCATTTATCGTAATGTCATAATCAGGGGATGACTGATAGAGCAGGCGGGTGGTGCATACCTGCGCTACTGTATGATAGTGATCTGTCTTCAACTGAAGTGAAAATAAAACTATTCGAAGAGGAGGCTGATGATGATGTAAATTGCCTTTGTTTATAAAGATTCTCATGGTCCTTAACAATCATGCTAATTAACTGTATACGCAAATGACCACAAACACAACTGGAGGCAGATTTTTCCACCCTATTCAAACTATAGATTGGCTAAACAGTTAACAACGTTCTAACTCGATGCTCCTGATCCTGTGCATCAGTGTTGTAAACTAACCGTTACAGCAGTCACAAATAATGGTCGAAATACTCAAATGTAATGACAAATGTCTAATAAACAGCCCTTGATATCATAGATTTCACTCAAATATGTCATGATACACCTCAAGCTGCCAGGTGATACTTTTTTGTGAGGTCGGAGTGGATGTGGAATAGATTTTATTAAGCCTTACAACAGTTGTCAGGAGATATGTGTCACAAGGTCTGACAAACAAGATGTAATAAAACATGCCAACTAGAGCAAAACCCGCCAGTGTGACAAAAAAGTGACATGGCAGATGTCATACGCTGTTATTAGATGTCATGTAAGTTTGTGTCCATGTGTATACCAGTGTCATGTAGCAATTATCAGTAATTGTCATTTATAGTTGCTAGAAGGTTTCTCATCATACATGATGACACTGATGGTTATGACAAGTTCAGAAAAAGTTTGTCATATTTTTGACCTAGTTTTTATTGACTTGGTAATCATTCTCTTTAAGATGGACCATGGCTTGACAGTTTGATCACATTTCTATACTGTAGATCAGAGACTTTTTAATAAAACTGACATTCAGTTGGCACAAGTACACATTTTATGACTCACAGGATAACTCACAAAAAATTATCAAATATTTATCAAGTGTGTGTGTGTCAGGGTTTGACACTGGCACCCGCCCACCCGCCAAATGCGGGTAAAATTCGGGTAATAATTATAGTCTCATTAACCACTTTGGCGGGTAGTTTATTCTTTGGTATGACAATATATTTTTGTTGTAGTTTTCTCTAAAGTCATCCGATATAATAAACACATTGCAACGTAATATTACGCCCATAAAAACGCACATGTTCAGATGGGTCGTTCATGAATGATTCGTTCTTTTTGAACGAATCTTTAACATGACTCAGATGGACGAGTCGTCTCGGAGAGTGATTCGTTCATTTTCTAATTGGCGCACATGCGCAAATCATCGCAAAACCTCCGTATGTTATATACAGGAAACAGTATTGAACGATTCTCAGCAATAAGTCTTCAAGTCTCGAGTCGTTCGTTCTTTTGGCACGTGACTCCCATAGACACTATGCGGTGCAATAGATTCAAAAGAACGAACGACTCAGAGAAGATATAAGAGATGAGCTGCACATTCTGTTTATTATAATATGTCCTTAGTTACATTGTAATATTTTCATAACTGGGACTATAGCCAAAATTTGTGTATGTAGACGTATTGGGGGTATTTTTATTGAAAACGCAACATTTTGATTTATTTCTGATCAAATGAACGAAATGACTCAAAAAAAATTTTTCGTTCATTTTGATGAACGAGATTCAAAGAACCGAGTCACTAAAATCATTTGAACTTCCCATCACTAACACACACACACACTTTTACTTCCTGTTTGGTGTGTGTGTGTATCATTTCCTTAAAGGGCTATTACTTCTCAACAGGGTGAGAATGTTTGCCCCTTTCGCATAGGTTATTTACTGATTATATAAAAAAATTATATAAAAAAGTAATCACTATTAAAATCTATTTAAATTTCATGTTGAATGATAGAAAATTCATCAATTGATTGAATTACCTCACACTATGAAGAGTCAACACAACAAGATAGACCAGAGTCCATTGTACTAACTCAGAATTCTGATATAATAATACATAATGAATAATAATACCTGGTAATAGTACACAGCACACTAAAATGATAAATGTTCTGAGTTGCTGTATTTTTAATATCAGAATGAGTTCAGTTGTACTGAATCTATTTTTCAATGTCATGTGGTAAGAGGCTTGAATTTAAGTTCAATAAGCAGAATATATTGTCATGTTTGCATGTTTTTATATTGGGAGCTATCTTAACAGTACTGAATACTTGACTACTACTATAGTGATACAGTGTATGCTGTCATTTATAAGTAAATCTATATATAACAAACATTAACGTATCATGGTGAAGAAAAAACTGTGATTTTCTGGTAACAAAATTGTGGCTAGTAAAAAGGCTGAATGGCGAGTGTCTCCGGAAATCCACTAGCCACATTGGCCAGTGAGCAAAAAAGTTTATGTTTGTGTGTGTTTGTGTGTGTGATAGTATAGCCATAATTTTACCGTACTGAACAGTGATTCATGTTTACATGCTTGTAGATATCTCCTGGCAAACATAATCGAGTGGTGTGTGCTATAGGAGCAGCCCTGCTCACGTCAATTATCCTACTGTAAATTCAATAAAATTCTACATTTTTCAGGCTCTGTCAGAAGTTTTTGATGTGGTACTTGAACTTGACATTAAATGTCTGTTCAACTTTTCTGTACTTTGAATTCTTTTAGAAACAGTACCTATTGACGACGGCATCCACAAAAACCATTTGTTACCAGCAGCATAAAGAGACAGAAATAGAAGCTTGAGCATTTACAATACACTGACGCATTATCTGTTCCTAGTCTAATTTTGGACTCACCCACACTTCTCCACTTTTATTTCTCCTGCTCCTTCATTTCTGTGCAATACAACATAGTCTCTTTGAAAGCCATTGTGTGTGTATTCTGTACATACAGTACAGGAATGTCTTTTTTTTTTATTTTTATTTTTTTTTTTACTTCTACTCATTTTTGCAAATTATTATTCTCTGACACACAAAGTTGTCTATAACAAAACATTTAATTAATTTAATTCAATTGCATCAGTGCCTACTATAACTAGAACTGGTAGAAGAGGAGGCTCAGAATGTTGTTAATTAACGTTTTTATATTTATATATTTTAAAGTTTTTCATGATCTTCAACAATTTTTGAAATAAAAAAAACTCAACATTTTGTTCTTTGATATAGTTTGCTGCCATTACTTTCTCTTTGACTCACTAGAAAATCACAAAGTGTGAGTTTGCTCATTTTTTTATTAAAAATTATCCAACATATGACTAATACAAACCTGCAGACATAAATAACCACAGAGCCAACTGCAGACCTATTTATGCATTGTGCCTAATTTGTGGGAGGTAGATTCAGCTTTTAAAAAACACAAATCACACGCAAAAGTCACACTTACTGTACTGTATATAGTCCAAACAATTTTCACAAAATATTTTGCCATTTGTGCTGTTCAACTCAAAGCACTTTTTTTTATCAGTTTGCAACACCTAATTTAAAAAAAGTGCATTTTTTTCCCTAAAAACTAAAAAATGTAAAAAAAAAAAAAATGTTATTTGAGTTATTTGATTTTGCTGTCGTTCAAACCTTGCATTGCATGTTCATTAACATTACTGTATCTACACCTCATTTTGTGACAGTAAAACAGGGTTCGGTTGGCTTGTAGTTGACTTAAATAGTTATTAAATTATTGACTTAGTTATTGCAAACTACATTGTCTGTTTTTGAATGAGTGCAAAACTGCACTTGCGCTTTAAACACATTGTATTATTGTAGAAATTACAGAAATTTGTTACAGCACAGACTGGTGGAAAGGATGCACATGGCAGATGGTAGCTTGCGTTTTTGGCCTATGTTCCAAATAAGCCTATTGATTTTTTTGTTGTTGCTGTTGTTGTTATTGCCAAAACAAAAAGGCAACTTTCTCCAGATTTGAACACGTGGGAGGATAGGCTGTTATTTTTAAGGCATCCTGAATAAAATACTTCTGTACCTCTTTCCTGATACAACTCTGAGAATCAGAAGGTTCTAACAAGTTCCTGTCAGCATTAAAGGATACAGTACATTACCTTTATATCTAACCAAGAATTAAACATATTGTAGCATTTTTCCTCGCCGGAAAGGATGTTGGAGAGATGAGTGAGCTTGCTTGCTGCCCAATGCAATGGCTGGGAGTATTTTATTACTACACAGCACTGTATACAGTAGCGTGAGCAGCACATTCACTGTTATACTGTAACACACACAGAGACAGCACACACACACATGTCAAGCGCACATACATTAACAGCCCCAACATGGCCGAAGCCACCAACCCGACCAAACGTCCCAACCATGGTGAACACACACAGCGAACCTCCCACAAAGCATGACGGTCGTCAGCTGCCATCCCGCCTACGCCACAGTATATATATATATATATATATATATATATACAGTATATATCATATAATTTAGTAATATAAAAAATAATTTTGCTATCTGACGAAGCTAATTTCAATGCTAACAAAGATAATGTGATCATCATGCACAACATTTTAAGCAATTGTATATCTAATAACCTGTCTGAAGAGTGGTTCGTGCTCTTCTCCTGCCTGGTGTTATGCTAGTGCCAGAGTCTGACACACTTCCACTGCTGTGGCTCTTCTCATCCTCCAGACCTGCTTGATTCGTTCTGATCCTCTACGCCTACTCTGTTCATCCTGCATCTTCATCTAAAGCTTTCTGCACCTGTGACTCACCTCTCATACCGATATCTATTGCCATCACACCCGGATGCTCTGGATAACCGAAGACATACAATTTGCAAAAACAGACTCACTTTCTAGCTGATATTAAGTTAATGTGAAGTAGACTTATAAATTTAAAGAAAGATAAAGATGGCCCGAAGTCAGTCTACATAACTAGTCATAACATAACAATTTTTTTCTAAACGCTATACTGTAATAATTCAAGTATCTTGCATTTAGGGTTTCCAACCTTGTCTTACAAAAAAAAATTAGCACAGCTGACTCTCTGTCAGACAAAGAGACTGACTGTTCCAGAGTCCTAAGAGCTTTGTTGTGTTCGTTGTCACTGAAAACCAATTTTGATAACATGTGTAATAATTATGAAATAAAACATATAGCTCTATATAATAATCATCCAAAAAAATAGGACAGTATGTGTTCTAGGAAATGCCCAGATATAATAATATCAATTAATCAATTAATTTTTACATTGGTAAAAAAAAAAAATAATTTTAACATGACTGTATAGGTATTGTGTGTGTGACTCTCATTTCTTTTTAATACATTTTGTATTTTGTTATGTAGGCCTGATTTAAGTTCCTGAAAGACTTTTTCTGGCTCTTATTTTGGCAAGTTTTTTATTTTATTTTGGTCAAACAACTAACTTAAGGTGTGAACCAGTGAGAAACTGGTGCAGATGATCAGGCCGGTGATTAGTATACTGGTGATGTCAAATGCTGAGTGCTTGGAAACAGACAAGAGGGGAAACGAGGCCACTGCTGAGGATTTTATATGAACAGCCAAGTTTTCACATATGTAATAAAAAAAGTAGGCCATAACTTCAGTGTTATTGTCAATGAAATTTCACCGCTCCTCTGCACTAGCTGATTTGCAATTCAAAGTAGTTCATCTACGCTGCTGCCACAAAAAAATTATCTTAACTATACAGTACTCCATATGAAGCTTAAGGTTGGACTAATCCCAATAAGACAATCCATCAGCTCTACAGCATGTTTGTGAAATTGCTTTAGCTGAGTGCTACTTGAGGATAAATAAACAGCAGTGGCACATTAGACAGGCAGCCAGGAGTTGTAAGCAGATGTGTGGCTTGGCCAGGCGTAGCTGATTTCTCTCATAATTAGTGAGCCCTAACATAACACTGTTCAAGAGACTTCACTCTCCTCCCTAGACCTGAGCAAACAAAGCCCTGTAGCCTTACTTATATAATGTAGCAATAGTAGTAATTCATGTGCAATTTTCTTTTTCAAATGCCACCACTGCACATTCACTCACGATAATGCAATACTGAAACAGCTATTACAGTTTCTGACCTACCCACAGATTCTGACCTACTCTCTATATTCGCAAAAGACAGAAGTCACAGGTAAGCTAATTTTGGTTGAATACCATTTACCTTTGTGTATAGGAAATAGGTGGCTATTTCTAAATGTTATGCCACAATGTGCTGTGATCACAACAGAGCTGCAGTCTTTTTGAAATAATTTAAAATGCAGGGCGTGGCCAGATTAAACGCTATGCACTGCATTTTTTTAACCTTCTACAAAAATAATAAATCACAGGTTTGATACAGACTTTAACATAAGCAAACCTTTTTTGTGTGTGTGTTAGTTGTGTGTTAGTTGAACACACTTTATATATCTAATATATAATAAATATGGTGTGATTGCTGTATGTTAAATGAAAATAGCAAACAAGATAAAATTATAAATTGGATAAGTGCCAGGCTCATCCTCAGCGTTATATAATAATGTGAACATATGTTTTATAAAACGTGAAAAAAGCTCCCCGCTGCAGGAGTCCTCCATGTCAGCACTGACTGAATCTCCCCACTGCACAACTGGGCCATCTTTCCATCTGTATTTCATGCTCCTACACTCTTGCTTTATGTAATATCCTTTATTTAATTTTGGCTCTAATTTGTCATTGCTGCTTCATTACTGCTTGCTCTGCTGCTTGGGCAGAATTGTTTTTCTTGCTTTGGTCGATAGAAAATGAGAATGACTTTTGGAAGCAGCCTGACATTAGCATCATTCAATATTCACCAAAGGTCTCGCTCCACAGGAGGGAGGGAACTGGCTGAGAACATTACTAACAAATTTCAATATTAACAATCACTTTGTTTTTTTTGTTGTTTTTTTTACTTCTGTTTTCATGCCACATAGTGACAAAAAGCAGTGACAAAAAGCAGTGATCTCATGTCAAATTGATGGATTGATACTAAAATTGCTGCAGACAGTCAAAGGCACATTTATTTCATCTTTATACTATTCAGGATATTACATATTCCTATCTTTAGCATTCATGTTTTTTAAGCACCCATTTTGATTTTTGTCAAAAATATTACCTGTTTTCCTCCCTGTAATGTTCCTAAATGGCTAAACCTGTCCTCAAGGCAAGTCAAGTGAGAGTTGACCCCAAACAGTAGGCTCATGGTGAATCACACAACATTATACCACAGCACAATACATATACAGTAGTAGGACTACAGTAGCACACTGGTGGCTCAGTGGTAGGTGTTTCACCTGCCATGCGGAAGGCCTGGGTTTGATTCCCAGCCAGTGCCCAAACCCCAGCTAGTGGTTGTAATGCCGGTCCCAAGCCTGGATGAAATGGAAGGGTTGCGTCAGGAAGGGCATCCAGCATAAAACCTGTGCCAAGCTTGTATGTGCGTACCGGATGGTCTGCTGTGGCGACCCCTTGCTGAAAGACCAAAAAACAATACTTACTGTATATTTTTTTACATAGATACTGTTGATTTGGGCTTAAAAACTAAAGCCCCTTTCCTCCTCGTCCCAGGCTCTTAACCCATATGAACATCATTTCAACACACTTAGTACTTTCTGACCTTCTACTGTAATATACAGTTGAAAAAGAGTAAATTTATAATTGCACTGTCTGCTGTCACCAGAAGAGGATGGTGTCTCTTTTGAGTCTAAAGGTTTCTTCATTATGTCTCGTCAGGGAGGTTTTTACTGCCACTGTTGCCCCTGTCTTTCTCATTACAGATTAAATTTACATGACAAGGTGTTCACATGCAATCTTTAAGGCTTGGAATGGCTACATGATTTTCACAATACTAAAAGATTCTGAACAGACTGGGAGTATAGGCTAAATGACTGGCTTCTGAAGATTTGCAACAAAAAAATTCATAATATGTTGACTCAAAATCACTGGATCAAGATAACAGATTACATGACTTGTACGACACCAAGAAGAAGAGAAAGAAGAATAAGAAACAAATAAACCTGGATGCAAGACAAACAGCAGCAGCCGTTTATTATGTGCCACCATCTGCACAGAGGAGAAAAAAACTGAAAAAAATATTTTTTGTGAGAATCCTGAATCAAACTAAATATATTTTATTCTGCACACAGAGTATCTTACTGTGAAGTGATAGATTGATTGAGACTGTTGATCAGACATTTAAAGTGTCAGTTTAATACTAAGAATAAGAAGAAAAACAATGTAGATCATAAAATATGTTTTAGGTAATTTCTTTTTATTTGAATTAATATTTTAGCATCTCTTGAAATGTAATTAATTTTACTATATTTAAATGTAAAGAATTATATATTTTTGAAAAATACCCTGTTCATTCACAGATACTCTGACTTTTTCAGATTCAGTGTTTTTCTGTTACCTATTTTTATAATTATCGTTTCACATAAAGTAAAGTTATTATAATTATGGGTTACACAATTGGCTTTCTTAAATGGCACGAAAGTCAATTTCTTCACGCAAGAAAAAAAAGAATAAATAAGAAAATAAGAAAACAACACAACAAACAAAGAAACTTGTGCTTAGTACTGTATCATGCTTGCTGATTCTTAAACTTAAAGATTTACCCCAGAGAAACCGCAGATCCCTTAGGAGATCTAAATTAGCAGCAAGAATGCATGTGACACCCAAAGGAGTACAGAATCATTAGCAAAGCCACTGTAAGGACACACATTTGTCTACAGTACTGTATGTTTGCTTTAGCTTATTCACTCCATTTAGTCTTATTTAGACACTGTGGTCACTGCTGGGCTTTTTAGAGAAGCCGGCGGGGGGGCGGGCATTGACGATCTAGATAAGCTCTTTTAAATGGACCTCTTGATGGTGTCCTTGGTTGGACTGTTGATAGTACAATAGAGTGTAATTAGTGCAGAACCTCCTTACTTCAACAGGCATTTCTTTTCCTTTGTCAATATTAAGGAGCAGATTGTTTGCACACATCTGCAATCTGTTCCATCATCTCTCTGTATGCTGAGCCGTTGTTGTTGATTAGCCCTACCACTGTTGTGTCATTAGCAAGTAGTGAACTCTTGACAGTACAGTTGTGAGTCAGCAGCGTGAACTGCAGAAGACTGATTGCACAGCTCTGAGGGATACCAGTGTTAAATGTGGTGTTGCTGACCCTGACATCGCAGTAAGGTGAACGCTAATTCTTGCCACTCTGTATCATAATCTTAGAGAATTTGATCATTGGGGCTTAAGTGCTTTGCTCATTTAGCACTTCAAGGTCACCATGGCCTCTAGATCATTTTGAATTAACATATGACAACTAATATGAATTTTGTTTTGCTATAGTAATGCGACTTTCATGTTAACCTATCTGCTAACCTAGAGGTCAAGTACTTTTAAAAAATAATCATGACCTCCACAGAGTAACCTTCTTGGTATTGCTTTAATCAAGTTGGGTTTGAATCAATAATTATTAGTTAAGATCTTATCTGAATAGACAAAGGAGTTTGGTCATGTTATTAAAATATGCGTCGTAAATTAGTGTTTAATGCTGTGGGTTGACATCTGGAAAAAAATGGAGCTGGAAGAGAAGACCATACAAACAAAATTTAATTACAGTAACTGTAAGTTAAAAACGGTTGTCAAGGTTTTTTTTTTTTTAAAAATCAATAAAAAAAATCAGATGTAATTGTTGAATTGTGGAATGTTCAAGAATTAATGATTAAATAGTGCAATTTTCAAATATGGGCTGGAGTAGAATGAAAAAAATTATGTTTTTTTTTTTTAAGTTAATGCAAACAGGACTGTATGGTGCAGCAATTTCGCAGCAATATTTTTGTTTGTGTCTCAAAGTGAGAACATTTTAATTGAAATTTAATAGTCCAAAACCCACAATTGTGAAATTGAGAACAGAACAAGAAATTTTACCTTGATTAATTGAAAGTAAAAAACAATATAAAAAACTCCTCTAAAATATAAAATATATGACTAAAATGTGTTTTATAGCAGCTACTGAAGTTGTTTGAGTGGACAGTTCAAATTTCCATGTCCATGATGGGTTCAGATACTGGCTGACAGTAGTAGAACCTAATGTAGTCTTCTACTGGTGTATCATTCACTTCAGGGTTTAATGTGGTGGTGTTTGTGCATTCTGAGATGTCTCATCATGACTTATTTGAGTTTGAGTCCCTTCCAGCTTAGGCCATTCTGGTCATTCTCATCTGATCACTGCTCTGCACATTTTAGTGTTTTCTCAGCTCCCATCACACCTGATTTAATCAGCAAAATAACAGCCTTTACTGAGTAGAAGTGTGTGGTATACTGTAACAGGGAAAACCCTAAAGGTGCAGGCCAGGATGTCCTCCAGGACCTGGGTTGGGAAATACTGCTCTAGAGACAGTTGTGTGTGAAAAATCTTGCCCATCGGGCAACAACATCCATGCCATGCTTAAAGACACAGAGGTTGCACCTCATCTTCATTCTGAAGTTTAATGTGAATATTACTCGAACTCATGCTCTAGCTGCAGGATTTGTGCATGATGCCAAATGACTGGCAGCATGAATGTGCTAGTGTGTTACTGGTGTTATTAAAAAAAAAAGTGGACAGTGAGTGTATTTGTGTCCTGAGCATTCTAACGAAATGTTCACCTTTAGATGAAATCTAATGACCAAATAAGCATGGCATGGATGTTGTTACAATTTTTTTTTTTAAACAATCAAAAGAACTGGTATTTTTTATTCCAGTATAAATTAGAAAATGTAATAGTCATCTAGGTATGAGTCTTGAACAAACTGAACAGATATTTTGCCTGCCATTTAAAATCCAAAGGTTGTTATACTCAAACACTCAAAGTTACAAAGCACTGGCACTAATATAATGTTTATATCCAGTGGTACTGTAAAAGCCTAATAACTATTCACATGGTTAGAGCTAGCATAATGTACAATAACATAGCTCAGGAAACATGTTGACACACATCATCACCTTTAAAAAAAAATTGAGAATTGTCTTATTCTGTGACAACATAATAACTTAATGTGAGGTGTATTTTATTTATTTATTTATTTTTTTTGGGGGGGGGGGGGGTTATAATATGCATTTTTGGACAGTTTTGCTTCATGAAGTACAAAATAAAAGAAGCTCAAAATCTCAAAGCTACTTAGAATGCAGAACCATATTAATTCTATGGAATGACATGTACACTCCCATATCAGCACAGTATTTATTTATTTCTAGACAGATTCTTTTATCCCAGATATGAGACTCAGTTGTGATTTTCATTTTTACTGCATTTAATGCAGGAAAACGTATAGACCTAAGTGCACATTTATTTTACATTGAGCAGTGCCACAGTAGAGTGATTTGGGATAACTGGTGGGAACTCTCACTCATACACAAGTTATGGCACCCTTGAAATGGGGAGAGGTTTTAAGAAGCGCTTCACGGTTCAGATTTTCTTCCTGAAATATGGGGCAGTGAAGGCCGCCTTTCCCAGTTCAGAATGAACTCGAGGTGTGAAGTGCCTGAGCAACTCCACCGTTCAAATAATGTAGGCACTGACCTTCCACTGTAATAAAGGCAAGATATATGATGGTAGTTCTAAAGAATGACTTGATAAATAAACATGTACCAGTGGTAGCCCTTTCTAACACTGAGGGAAGACCACCTTTGTGTTATACAAGATATAAATCTCAATGAAAGTATATAGATAGATTTAGTAGGTTATAGTAGTATATTTATCATCAACGATAAAACTGAGACTGAATCAGTAGTTTTGCACAGAGAAGGGAACATGCCTATTATGATGTGAACGGATATGTGCACACACAAGGCCAAAGAAGAAAAAGCTAAAGGCAGAGTCTGGCTCACAATATAACAACAGGGTCAACAATTTTGCTCTCGTTTTTCATGGACATTGAATATATTTATACCATGCATTAGAGCAATTATAAGAACATATTTATTTAAATAAATTTTTATCTCCAATGCTCATTTACATGCAAACTAGATGCACACAGAGGTGGGAATCGAACTCGGACCCAGGACTCAGACTCGAACCCCTAAGCCACCGTGCCACGTCAATGTGGTTATGCCTAATCAAATAATCAGAGCTCAAGATACTCATTGTTACAGAGACCATCCTTTCTTTAAGTGACTCTGTAGGTTTTATTTGACCGAATAAATTGGTGACACAGCCAAACTCCAAAAAGTCACCACCTGGATTTAACCAAGCAAATAGTTAAGAGTCTTCAACTGGATAACTACTGCAGTGATTAACATGGTTCAACTGGCTTTTTACTGGTTATTTAACTCTAATTGATGCAGTGAGGAACTTCTCTTTTCTTAAAAACCCATGTGGAGGTCAAATATCCTGCAGCTGTGGCAGTTTCAGAAGGGTGAAATAAACCATGCAAAGAAAACAAGTAATAATAATCTATTGGATTAAGAACTGAAAAATGTATTATTAAAACATGGAAGGATAGTGGTGTACCATCATCTCCAAATGAGTGTGATAGGAGATCATTTAAACTCGTAGTGAAATCAAATTATGAAAAAACAAAAGTAGAACTCACAGCTATGTTTAATAGTGAAAGTAATAGTATTACCACATGAACAATGTGAAGAGAACTCTCAGGATTGGGTCTAAACAGTTGTGTAGCCTTATCAGTGAGGCTAATTGGAAAAAGTCTCCACCGAAAGAATGGACTGTGGAGCAATGGAAGAATGTGAAGTGGTCTGATGAGTTCTGATCTACCCTTTTCCAGAGTGATGGAAGGGTGCATCAGAGTGAGAAGACAGGTGGATGAAGTGGTGCACCATGCATCATGTCTAGTGTCTACCAAACAAGCCTGTCGGGGCAGAGTTATGAGCAGGGGTTGCTACTATACTGTTGGTCATGTAGGTTCAGCCCCCCCGAAAAGGGAGATCAGCTTCCTACCTGAATACACCAAATGACCAGATATTTCCATCAATATACTTTTTCTTCTCTGATGTCAAGGGCATATTCCAAGATGATGATGATGATTCCAGGATTCATCAGGCTCACATTTTGAAAGAGTGGTTCAGCGAGCATGAGACATCGTTTTCGTACATGGATTTGCCAGCAATGAGTCCAGACCTTAACCCCCATCTTTGGGATATGCTGGAAAGAAAATTATGTGGCAGTGCAAGAAATTAATGTGACAATGCCATGCCATAATCAAAGCAAAAGGAGGTCCGATTAAATGTTAGAGTGTGTGACTTTTTTGGCCGGGCAGACTATATATACTATGCAACGTAATGAACTAAGTGAGGGTTGGTCAGTGTTGGTGAAATAACATGTTACAAAAACTACTTATGTTAAGAATCTTTAATGTTTACTAAAGTTAGCAATAAAGTAAATTTCATGTTTCTAAATAATAATAATAATAATAATGCATGTCAAAAACCTATTGAGATATGACCTTCATAAAAAAAAAAAAACGTAATCATTGCCAAAAATTTATATATTTTTCCAAAATTCAATGTGAACTTTTTGATTCCTTACAGCAGGTTAAACTGTTAGCGTAATTTGCTGCCGTAACACATTGCTAATTGGGTTGGATGTAAGCCAATGTTTACTCATTTGTGCTCAGTTGCTATTTTCGCGGGCAGGAATGAACACACCTGTGCTGACAGGGATGGAACAGTGCAACAGGGGGTATGACATTTCAAATCTGCCAGCACAGATGATACCTTCCAACCCACTAGGTCCAGAACCGAGACCCCCTTTTAGCGCAAACACAGTGCCAAATCAGTACATTCCTGATTTCGCTCAATGGCTATAAAATCATTCAGCTCCTTTCAACCTTGTTTTATTGATGTACGCTATTAGTGTCATCCCATGTCAACAGGAAAAAGGAGAAAATATATTTGTGTATTCGTAAAATGTGTCAGTCAAATTTCCTTCCTCTGATGTTCCTGTCCATGATCCACATAACGGATTGGCTTCAGATTCACTACAAAGTTAAATGAATAAATAAATGAAAACATTTTTATTTAACAAGAAAGTTACCAGATATGCAGTAACACACACTCCATAGACGGAAAGTTGTAATACAGTAAGACACATGACCTGACGTTAAAGAGGCCGCTGTCCTCTGAAACATCGCATGCCATTATCATAGAGAAATGGATGTTTAATGGCCTCATAAATGATGTCAGGGACAAGCATTGTCATTTTTCACAGCTGTCGAGTTGGAATGAGTCCACACTGACACATTGGCTCTTAGCACGCATCTGCTGCACAACTGAGTCATCACGGCTACATGCAGCTAGAGGTCATGCAAAAAAAAAAAGTATTATCCCTCACTGGGACAAGCCAAATGGTCCCCATCAATACACAGTATAAAAACACACCCTCCTCCAGACAAACACAGATAGATACATGCATTTAACAGACTTCTTAACAGTTTATATTTGAGCTGAAAAACTGGAGCATGTATGATTAGACTCTGGCTTGTATCCTAATGTAATGTTACGCACTTTCTATTCCTAGCTGATAATTCTACACGCTTGGAAAATCTGTGATGCTTTGTGGTCTCGAGTTTGAGTAATTATTGACATTCACACTTCTCTCCTCTTATCTCTTATTTCTGCATGGAAAAAAATAAAAATGAATAAATAACACTTCCTCATTTCACACTTACTGACCTCTCCTCAAAAGCACCTGTAATTTATTTGGTGAAGATGAAGTAAGACACCAAAATCTCCTGCACGTCTTGTCACCTCTCAGAATATATTTATCTAACTTGTGAAAGATCTCACATACAGATCTCCAAAGTCTGTGAGTGTTTGCTTATCCTAAAGTGCCCATGCACCAACCTGAAGAAGAATTAGATACTGTCTCGCACCGGCCCGGGGTATTATTCAGTGACCGTGATGTTGTGCTTACTGAAAATAAACAGTATAAATGGAAGGGGGTCTAAGGCAACCTAGGGAACTTTTTGACACCTCTTCAGTTCCCAAGTGCAGTTCCTTTTTCTTTTTCCCTTCTTCAAGGCAACCAAATGGTCATGGGTGAATTATCATGTGACTATCCTAGCAATATTTTTTTTGAGATTTTGTTGATGCAAGGCGAGATCATCACAAGGAAACCCTTGTTTAAACTGCTTATGCATAAGGTAAATATCAAGAAAAGGACAAATATCCATTCTCATTTTTTCTTAGCATTATACTGTAGTATATGAGATACAGTGGAACCTCGGACTGTGAGTAGCGCAGTTTGCACGTGTTCCGTAAAAGCTAATATAACACATTAACATCCGTAATAATAATATTAATAATAACAAAAATAATAAAAAAAAATGTAAATAAAATAAAATAATTATTTTAAAATATTTTTTTTAAGTTTGAATGACATTCTAATGCATTTGTTAAAATAATGACAATCACCATAATAAGAATAATTTGTTATTTTATGCATTGAAATTGCTATACTGTACAAGAATCAGTATACAGTATGGAGTTCTTTATTCTTAAAAACCTACTGGGTCCACCACCGTAAATCCATCTTCTTCTTCTGATATTTGAAATGATACAATACAATACAAATGTACTCACTGGCTCCCACTATCGTAGCCCTAAACTACTCTAAAGATATTTTCCCCCAATGACATGTTTCATTTTCTACCTAGCCATGCACTGGCAGACCGGAGAAATCTGCAAAAAAATAAAAATCTATCACCTATCATTGGCTATACAAAGAAAATTTTAGAAAGGGAAAAAAAAAATTTTTTATGAGTGTATCCTTGATTTATTTTTATTTTTTTGCTTTTGTGTCTGGCTTGCCTCTGCTGCTCCCTGGCCTTGAACCATGTGCATCACAAGCCTGGCTCACTGTTCACACAATCACAGAGGACATCATGCGTATACAATCAGGGATAAACAATAAATCATTTTATATTAGATAGAACCACTTCCACCCACAACATTCATTACTCCTTGTACAGTGCCACAGGGAGTTCAAACTGAATTCAGTGCTTTTTTGGCACACACAGCTCGATGCTTTGCTCTTAACAAAAGCATGGATGGACGTTTTTCATGCTTACACACAGAAAAAAAAAAACTCAAGTGTTAAATTAACACCCAGAGTGTTTTACGTAGGTCGAGTTGGACGGAAATGAACCCAGAAAGTGTTAAAACAGCGCTGTGGATTTGACTTTTTTTGTGGATTGTTGCTTCTGTCTTCAGTTAGGTGATGAAATGATGAAACCATACAGAAAGCTGAAATAGTTGTGATGTTGTAAGTGTGAGACCACATTTGCAGTACACTATGTAATGTTTGTCACAACGCTTAACAAAATAGTTAATGACTTCCAGAATATAGCATCAAAATGAGAGAAAATCGATGATGATATGTGATATTCAACACTCATATTTAATCAGATCAGTGGTTTAGACCTGAATGAATGTGTTTAAGCCAAGGACAAATTTGGTTGCATGGGTTTCTATGGGTGCTGTGCAGTAACATCTGAAAAGAAAATTGTTGTTGTTTTATGAACCCAACCACTCAGCCCTAGAAATCAACCTAATGAATATTGTACCTCATATTCATATTAGATCACAGAATCTGTTAATTCCAAATAAAGTATTTGTATCGGGATACATCCCCAGTCATTTTTAGTGCTTTTTTCTGAAAACCTTCCATCCTTTATATCCTGCTGCTTAGCTGCTGAGAGGACAGTAGCTGGAGTGGGAGGAAAGAGAGCAGCACATTGACAGGGCACCCTAGGGAGCTGCCTATATCGCCTATGCCAGGAACCGCCACAGATTAGTCCAGTTAGCCTCTAATCAGACACCCTCCACAATCCAGTGGCCCAACAGTGCTTTACACTGTCTCCTGTTATTCTGTGAGTAGATGAATGTGTTTCTGTACAGGCAGTGAACTGACGGAGCTTATGATTTCATTTGGCAAAAGAATTAAGGATGACAAGTTTCTGCATTTGTGTAGGTTTAGGTAGGATTCATTGACTCATCTGTGATATTTTTTTTTACATAGAAACTTTTTTTGCTTTCTTATATATATCGTAAGTTCAACAGTTCTCAAGAGAACTGCAGTGTGTGAATCCAGGTGACAACAGTTTATACACTAAATGAGTTAATGGTGTATTAGTGGTATCACTAAAAAAGTTTAAAAAAAAAGTATATCCACTGTAATTCGTTCTATCTATCTATCTATCTATCTATTTTATATATACATATATATATATATATATATATATATATATATATATATATATATATATATATATATATATATATATATATATATATATACACACACACACACACTCACACACTGTATACAGTATATATACTACCATTCAAAAGTTTTAGATCACTTTCTAACTCCGTGATGGTTTTGATGTTTATTTCTTTCTACATTGTAAAGGGAAAAAAATGCGTCCAAAAAAATGCATGAATCTCCTTTGAACAGTTGATATTGAGATGTTTCTGCTATTTATGTTCTGTAAAGACTTCATAACGCCTCTAATCTGAGGTGCTGTTAATTGGTAATTTTTCAGGCTGATAACTCTAAATGAACTTCTCGTCTGCAGCAGAGGTGGGTTTTGGTCTCGTCCTCCTGGGACGGCCTTCATGAGAGCCAGTTTCATTATGGTGCTTGACGGATTTTGCAAATGCACTTGACAATACAGTTCTTGCAGGAGCTATTACAGAAAGGCTGACCTCTGTGTCTTAAAATAACTACTAACTGTTGTTTTTGTTGTTGTTACGTAATTACCTAATTCCATATGTGTTATTTTATAGTTTTGAAATCCCCAGGATTGTTGTAGAATGTAGAAAATAAATCATTAAACAAAAACAAAGGAAATTTGCAAGTGTTCTAAAACTTTTGAACGATATATATATATATATATATATATATATATATATATATATATATATAAAAATTTTTTTTTTTTTTTTTTTTGTATTTTGTATTTCCATCCACATGCCATCCTGCACATCTAGTTCTGTGGTTACTTAAGGGGTCGGGTTTCCAGCTCAATGCCCGATGATCATACACACACTACAGGCAATTTGGGAATGCTGATTGGCCTAATCTGCATGTTTTTGGACTGTAGGAGGAAACCCGCAAGCGGGAGGGAACATGCAAACTCCATGCTCACAGAACTGAGGTGGGAATCAAACCTGGACCCTTGTAACACCTATGCCACCGTGTCGCAATAATAATAAAATTGCTTTTTAGTTCATTTTGAACATAATATGTTCTTCTTGGGTTTAACATATGTTTTTAACACATCTAATTTTGAGGGTGTCATATTATGAAACTAAATAGATCCCTACTATGCCCAAAAATGTTCCCATAAATTAGAGTACATTTCAAATAAAAGAAAAAACACTTAATTATTACATTATATTATTAATCATTACAAGTTTTTTTTTTAAATCTGACTTCTTTGATAGATTGATATTAACAACAAATAAGTAAGAAATCCTGGGGGTGATAGAGTGGTGTAATGTAGCCTGACATGAACAGCACATTCCAAAGTGTTTTTATTGCCCTTATAACCTTGTATATAAGAACAACATGTTCTAATTCTCATCACTTAGTAATTATTTTTAACATTGTGGAATAAGTTGTACTTTAGCATCTATAAACGTTTGTTTTCATCACTTTCTCATGTTCTCGTGATGTTAATAAGACAGAAAAACACTGCTCTCCATCTTACAAGAAACCATAACGCAACAACATGAGGGTTACAAAGTGCTGAAACTGTGACTCAAATCAAAAGTGCTAAATAAACATCTCCTCATAGAACACCTCACCATATTAACTACATAACTTGTTTTTATTCCATCTATATCTAGATAATGTTATTGTATTTAAAATGTGTTTTTTTTAATAAACTTGTGAATTGCCTGATTTGTGACTCGAGCTACCGTCAGAGCTGATGTAATATAGAAAAATTACCTTTTGATTAACTGATCTAAAAATTCAGCAGTGTATATTACTAAATCCATTCAAGCCAAAGTGAGACTTGACGTTCCATGAGCAGAAGAATGAAGGCGTAAAAATGATTGACATTTACAGAAGTACAGTGATGAGTCGCAGTAAAAGAAAATTTGAATTGTGCAAACATTTTAAAGAAGGCCATACATTCATGAATGACTTTGTTGCCAAAATGTGGAAGAGATGCATCTGTCTGTGAGAACTGTACACAAAATCATTCACAAACACTAACGTGCATGTTACAGGAACTCAGCAGGGAGTTATTGCCACATCACCTGGTGAGTCCTGACCTCACTCCAAGCCATTTCCAAATGTTTGGGCCACTAAAGGAGTTCCTGGGAGGCCAGTGGTTCAGACATGAAGCATGAAGTCCGAGAAAACATTCTACCATGATGGTATCCAAGCACTAGTGGAAGCTTGAGATAAGTGCATTAGTGTTGCAGGGGGATTACAGGTAAACATTACATAGCAACCATAATTCGTTCCAGAAACTCTTAGATATCAAAGCAAATTCCCCATAATAAATAATGGAAACTCAGATGATTTGTTCCACAACCCAAGAATATATATAAAAAATATATAAAAATTATTAAAACAAAATATTATGTAAAAATAAAACAAATTAGCCTGTACTTTAAGTTTGAAAAAAATGGTGGCAGGTGTGAGGGAGATGGGGGTGCTACTTGAATTACAAAACCTCACTCGTTTATCAAGGTAAAATTTATTAATTATTTATTAATTATTATTAATTATTTATGAATTATAATTATTACTTTTTTTTTAGTTACTCTCGATCCAAGGTTTGACTGTGTATAAGGAAATAAAGGGATTTTTCCTCTCATAACTGGTTTGTTATTCTGCACAATCAAAAGTCCCAGTTTGACTTGAACACCCTTTGTATTATTAATATTATTTTTATCATTATTATTAGTAGTAGTAGTATTAGTAGTAGTAGTAGTAGTAGTAGTAGTAGTTGCAGTAGTATAATAATATAATATATAATTGTGGGTATTTATGGAACTCTTTTGTTTTTACATGATCAGGCTCTTAAAAGTGGACACACCTTCAATTCTTCCATTGACCATGCTCTAAAAATGGACTCCCTGCAGCAGTACAGTGAGCATGTTTTCATTGAGAAGGCACTCAGGCATACTCACACACACTTGAATAAACAGGCATTTGGCCAGGTCATTTAGAGTGGCTATTGGGCTGAGGGGGAAAAAATCGAATCCAGGTCCAAGCGGTGAACAAAGGAAGGCTAATGATGGCTCAGGATAACTAAGCCTGAAACAAGCATGTGCAGTTAATCATCACTTCACGCATATGCTCTTAAAATATACTCTGTTTTAGGTGCTAACCAGTTTTAGTGGATCCTGAGATTACCTCCTCAGCAGAGCCCGGCTGATGAGCTGTATCGCATAAACCTTTCAGCACACATCCGACAGCTCAAACAGAGGAGAAGCGCGCACCTTTGCTTTCCCACTCCTATGACGAGGTGCTGTTGCCATGGCAACAGCCTCCCTATACCCCATGGAGAGGTTCCCATGGCTGCCTCTCTTGCAGTAACCATAATAAAAGGCACATATTTGCTCAACCAAATTCCAGCATGATGACCATGAGACTGATTCCTGTCAGTCACCAAGTGTAGACACTCAACATCCAAGGAAAGGCTGGGAGAGGGATGTTCCAGGCTTTCAGAGATGGCCACTTTAAACCTCTGTCTTTGTGCAGGCATTACATAAATCTGTCCCTTGCCTGTCGAGCTGTTCTGTAAAGATCAGTGATGACACAGTATGACTTGATAGGGCATGGCATTCACTTTCACATTTGCATATTTTCAGGGGAGCGATGAAGACATCAAATGTCAGATAAATGTCAAAATGCTATAAAATATTCAGCCTTTAAATCATTCATTTGAAGATGAACGAGGAACACTGGCTCTGTTGGCTCAACTCCTGCAGCAGAATAGCATTAACTATAAAGCATTCATGACTATTTTTAACAATTGAAACAAGAAAACACAGGCCTACATTTCGCAAACACAATAGCACTACAATGTCGGAAACGTTGCTTGGTATGGACGACTTGAATTGTTAAAGAAGAACAGATGCACAAATGTACTTTTCTTGCATGTAAGAGACAGGTTATAATGTATGCACAGCATGTATTATGTATAATGTACAGTGTATATAGTATAGCAATTATTATGAATATTTAGAATTCCAAACTTTTTCGGCAGCACATCACATCACACCCTGGATTTCTATAAGTCCTCGAAGTCCTACGGTGAGATTTTCACGCTCATGTGTACACACAGCAGGGCAGCATGGTATGGGGTAGAGCAGAGCATTTGGGAGCTTTTCTACTGAGTCATCTCCTAGAGAGAAGCTCACAAGTTAGTCTCCATGAGGCTTTAATTTCAGATCCATAGCTATACAATGTTTGGTAGTGAAGCTTTATGATGATCAAAATGTTTAAAATAGCTCCTTCCCTTTTTTCAGTTGTTTGCCAAGTCTTTAATAATGGACATTAACATGGAGGGAATTAATTAAAGTGTTTACGATGTTGCATTTGAAACTGTGCTACGGTAGAAAATTATACAACCGTAACCCCATATGGCTTATTTAAATCAGAGCAGTTTTATATGGGGGATAAACATTACTGCACAAGGAATTTTTTTTTTTTTTTTGGATCAAAGTCGTTGTAGATAAGGGCATACTGTATGCCATGAATGAAATGTAAATATACTGCATGTATGGTGTTTTAATTGAAAGAGGCCCCGGATATTCTGTAATCGCTCTCGCTAGAATGAAGCAATCCGAACAAAACAACCTATACAGTACTGTGTTCCTCAGTATATAGAGCTTTGAAAACACTGTGATGCCCCAGAGTCAGACAACAAGGCCAGATAGCCATCACGCTGTTTAACTCCGTACCCCTCCACTCAATCTGTCGGCTTCTCATCAGGATGGTGGTGTCCAGTCATGAGCAGTGCATCGTCATAGTGCGAGCCTACTGGGTCAACAATTCATTTACCCAAGTTGGAGTGAATTTAGGAAGAAATATGGTGTTCCTGACTGAAGAGTTAAAGACAAAACTCCAAACATCACTTCTCATTAACACAAATTCCATTATAAAATAGGTTTTACATGTGGCATTTACATCAATGTATACATATGTACTGTATGTAATGACGAAGTTTAAAACAGAACAATAAAATACTGACAATGTTTAAAATGACTTGGGAATTTGGGTAAATTATTAAGCCTACATACATATTATGGTCGGGTGACCTGCTAATGATCAGTTTTAAATGATGTGACCACACACACTGCAACAAAGGGGTTACAAGGTCAGATCAATTCACTTCCATTAAAATGTAAACAGAATCAAATAATAGAGATCCAGACAGGAACTGTGCTCCTTCTATATAGTACATTTGATTCCCAAGACCTAACTTGGGATGCGGTCTGATCCTGACTGAACAGTATGCTTTAAGATTAATACCTGAATATGGAATTAACAGGATGCATGGTATCTACTTATCAAGCCAAGATAACTATGAAAGAAGTTGTGGTGTGGTGTACAATTAATACAACATATTTGTCAGTGACAATCATGCACATACAGTATGGAATCTTCAGTATGTAAAATATGCAAACATACTTGAACAGAAATTCTGTAATTAACCTACCTTATATACCATATCTTTTCGCCTTGTTCATTTTGCATACCTTATTCGCCAGAAATTCTGGTCATTTTTTGCTTTTCATGTTAATGTGCGGGAATGTAATTATAACTCTGCCCTCATCACTGACAGGTGTTTAAAGAAAATGAGTGCAAGCAGAGTCGCAAGACTGCAGAATGGACAGAAGCCTCAAATCTTGGCAAGGTGAAGGGCTGTAATTTAATGGAGGATGACAGCCGATTGTGTGCGGCTGAACGTCAGGTGAGGTGATTTTAATGAGCCCTGATTACAGAGCCTGCTTTCTTCTGCTTTCTCTCCTAATCTGTCCTCCTGAGCTGAGCATTCCTGTCTCAAGCACATGCCCTCAGGCATACGTTTTACAGTAACCTTTATCACCACCACAGAACAAGCTCTAAGAACGGATATATGCAGGAAGTGATACAGTATCTTGAACGAATGAGGTATAATCTCCTCATGTTGCATATCACACTGCAAGCTTTTTTTTTTCTTTCTTTTTTTAATATCTATATACTTGGAAAGCTCTTAGCAATTTGTGACAGAGAGTATAAGCAACTGCGTTTTCCATGAGGTAATGCATCAAAGATGGGCAAAATGGGTCATAGTTTACCCCGTTCTGCTGCTGCAGGATGAAAGCAGCTGCTTCAAAGCCATTTGTATGGAGGAGCGGCGCTTTATTTCTGGAGGGGGAAAGAAACGCAACACTATCACCATGGCAACTAGCCCAAGATGAAGACATTTTGAAATGGTGATAAAACATTAAACATGGAATTCAGCAAATACAATTATCAAGATGGTAACCGTGACAATGGAGGCTTGTGAAAGGATTGTTCTCAATATTCTCAAGTATTTAGCAGAGTCAGATGTTTTGCTCACAGACAGCGTTTTCTCGGTCCAATGTCTGCTCGAAGAATTCTGCTTTCATTATTGCCTCGCTCTGGGGTTGCAAACGGCGTACAGCATATGAAGATTTCCTTTGTCTTTCAGGAGACCTTGAGAAGAAAGCAGCTGCACTTTAGCAGTTTTTTTTTTGTGTGTGTGGCTGGCCTCAATCAGCCAAAGCACCATGTAGTCCCCTGAAAGATCCCTATGAATTACCATGCATCTCCAGGACTTACCAGGAATCACACCTAGCGCAGACAAAAGGAAGACAAGATTATTCACATACTCCCCAGATGTGACATCATCCTCAGTAGAGCCCACGGAGAGAGAATGGCTATGCATGAAAAATTAACCAGGCAAAGGACTTGGTTCACTAATAGAAAGTACATCATCAAGCTATATACTATGATATGTATATGTATATGTATATGCACTGGATGTACCAGAAAAATACAAGCATTTGATACTACACAGAGAAAAGGATAACTGCCAGTTCTATCCATTTGAGGAATATGAAATCAGGGAGATTCTTCTGTTCATGCCTTATTTTGGACATTCGTTTGGGCAATGCCATCATTCTTTTTTCACTAGGCCAGATTTACAGAAACAGGTTCGTCAAACATGGAGAACTAAGCTCAGATTGAGGGGCATTTTTCTAAATATTAGTAAACTTCTTATTTCATAGACTGCTACTGTATGAACATTTCTTATTGTTTCACTTAACAGATCTAACTGTATGCATTTCTAGATAGTTTTCTGGCTAAGATGAACTCGATAGCAAAATGTTATCAGCAGTACCAGGATTTAGTAGGCCAAAACCCTAACATAGCGACATTCTGAACAGCAAACTGGTTGTTATAACGTATTAAAATGGATAATCTATGATGATATGATTTTTTTAAGCACATAGTGTTTTTAAACGAAAAATAAAGCATAACTTTTCAATTTTTCAGAATATCTCATAACTGCATCAGAATCATACAGATGATATAGATGAATTACAAAGACGATACAGACACATAAATAATAAAGTTGAGCATAAATCTTACAACAAATCCTATATATAATTCAGATATATGATTAAATAATGATGTCAATTTCATAGCATCGCTACATAAAATCCCATTCGTGTAAATTAGGTTTAAGGCACAACTGTTCTCAGAAGATCGATCTTGCAGCCAGTAGGAAAACCAGTAACTGGGTTACTATTAGTTACGGAATTTAATTTAACAAAACACCAAAAGAAATCAACAACAAAAAGCTGTAGATTAATTTGTTATGTGTTTCATCAACTGTAACCATTTAACTACAGGGAAATTGGCAATAATTGTTTATAATCTCTTTTAAAAGTGTCAAGGGCTTACCTAAATAGTGAAATGGGAACGTTTGAGTTTATATTATGAGCTCATGCGCTCAGTCGGACACGTCTGACTTTGGCTAGAGAGGCTGGTATTTCTGTAAATACTGTAGATATGGTCAAGGATTGCTTACATTTACAGAAACTATTGACTGATATTCCAGATGACCAACAATAATCCTGTTGACCAATGCTTGTTTCCTCATGACAATCTACTGTAATTCACATCATTTTTAATAACAGGATGCCATTGCACTGAAAAGCTTAGTGTGCAATAGTGTTGAAAATGTTTGCACCTTAGCATACTGAATTGTGAAACACCAATTAGATTGCAACAGTCAACATGCTAAAGCTCATGACCAGAAACATAAGGGTGGAGCATCTGAGGCTGAACTTTGGCTTCCACACTATGGGGTTGAGATCGTAACCCATGTAAAGGGGGGTGTCGACATGCTCCCTCAAGGGGCAGGGAGGGTTTTTTTTTTCTTCATCTTTTGCAAAACAGCATGCTCTACCCACTGTATCCCAACTAGTACAGTGAATAGCATAAAATCTTTTTTATTTCACTTTATTTAAATGCACCAAATTTATACTATATCAAGTTTATTGTTCCAGTACTGGTAAATAGCATACATCCTGTTGGGAAGAATTAAAAAAAAAAAATCTTTTAATTGTTGGGTCATCTTTCTTGCTTCCTCTTTCCACTGTGTACACTCATGCCTACATGCAGAGGATGGGTTGAACACAACCAAATCTCACACAGAGAGGGGGATCTTTGCTTTCCAATTACATTGTCAATAACTTTATCAATGTTTTATAACAGTTAGTAATTTAATTCATCATTGAGATACACCCATGTGAGGCTGACATTGAACAATGATTATTGAACATTACACAATCCCTTAGCAAAGTTAGTCTAGTGATTTTGTGGAAAGGGAAAACTGTACATTAGAATAATACAATACTCATTAGCCGAAATTAAAACTTAAATAACCGAGGCAAGTGGAAAATAAATGGGGATTCAAGTTCAAACTTCCAGCTGAGCCTGTAATAGACATTCTCAAACAGCAGTGTGATGTCATATGTCAACAAACTGCGAGAAGAATGAGGCAGTGTTGGAGTTCACTAATAGCACAGCATATGTATAAAGAATGTGGTCTTGTAGTGTGATTGAAAACCTTATTGGAGCTTTGGTTGTTGGTGGTTCTGTAATGGGGGCTGCATTCATCACCGTTCTCACTCAACCTCACAGGTAAACAAAGACTGCATGGTAATCACTCTATTCCTGTTTTCCATCGATCCTGCTAGATGATCAATAATCATATTAGGAGATAGTAATTGTGTCAGTATGAGTCCCATAATGCCCAGGGCAGCTCAATGACACATACCATAACCATATTAAGCCTTAAGAAAGATTAATTAATTCTTTGTTTTGTTTTTTCTTTTGTTGCCTATCAATTGGAAGTCTTTTCCTCTGGGGTAACATTTCAAATGATGTGTTTTTTGTTAATCCAGTTAGTCACATTTATAAAGGTATGTCAAGGAACGTCAGGAGCTGCTTTCTGAAAACATTAGCACAATACTCTACATGTGTGTGCAAATGTAGGGGGATATTTCATAAATATGTAAGCAAGGAATGAAACATAACAAGGCATGCTGTTAAAGGAAAATAATTCATGAAGGGGTGTCATCACCTACGCTTCCACAATATTGATTAATTTCCAATAATAGCACTTTATATTAGTGTGCTTTATATTACATGTTACGCAGCACAACAATAAATTTTTTTTAATTTATTAATAAATGACTATTAATGAATGATGTTTTAACCAATTATATTTTCATTTAATGCTGCTGCACATCTGCCAAACAAGTTCATTACTGTTAATTGTGCTGTAGTAGCTATTAAAATAATTACCTCAACAGCCTCCTTTATTTCTATCTCAGATAAGCGATTTTCCTTTGTAAAACATCATATAAATATCATCATATAGTTGAACTTCCATGATGGTATGGTAGGAGCAGTACTTTATGTTATGATGACAGCACATCAAATGTAGCATCAGAAATGATGTAAACCAAAGACGTGTTCTGGCACCAACCTCGATTGGCATCTATTTTGCTCTCCTGTTCACACGTGCCTACAAGTCATCAAGTGAAGGCTTCTATCACCACATCAGACCTGACAAATTGTATAATCTCTTAGGCTTAAGAGCAAAATCCAAAATCTGAGAAGTGCTGATTAGAGATATGCTTTTTCGCAGCCACAGCAACCATGTTAGAACAGAATTTTCAGAGCTTATCGGAATGTTTTTCTGCAGCCTGTGTCGAGTTCAGCCTAACTGTAAGTTAAAGAAAGCTCAGGTGATGACTTAAGCAGTTCCACTATCCCCTAGCATAATCATTAAAAACTTCCAACAGGCTACACAACAGAAGACAGACTCTCTTTGGACATGGAACTGGACAAAATGGTTGAGAAAGCAGCTACTAATCTCTCTTGACTGACAAGAAGAGCATTGGAGAATAGAATGTGAATGAAAACTACTACGCAGAAGTGGGTAGAGTAGCCAAAAAATGCACTCAAGTAAGAGTAGATGTACTTCAAAATAATATTATTCAAGACGAAGTAAAAAGTAGTCATCCAAAATATTGTATTCAAGAGTATTCAAGAGTAAGTAAGTCAAGTATTCGGTGAAAAGACTACTCAAGTACTGAGTAACTGTTTCATCGTAATGTCTGATTACATTTTTTTTTTTTAGAAATTATAATAATTATACATTATTTTATATATATTATTTTATACACACACACCACACACACATACTGTATATACACAGTACATTATATTATATGTACAGTATATATATTATATTATATTATATTATATTATATTATATTATATTATATTATTCATTCATTTTCTATACCGCTTAATCCTGTGTTCAGGGTCGCGGGGGACCTGGAGCCTATCCCAGGAGACTTCGGGCACTAGGCGGGGTACACCCTGGACAGGGTGCCAATCCATCGCAGGGCACACACACATACACACACTCACACACCCAATCACACACTACGGGCAATTTAGGAACGCCAATTAGCCTAACCTGCATATCTTTGGACTGTGGGAGGAAATATTATATTATATTATATTATATTATATTATATTATATTATATTATATTATATTATATTATATTATATTATAGTATATTATAGTATAGTATATTATAATTATTATAATTATATATGCCAACATTGCAACAGTCAATGAAACAGCTAAACTTACCGTGACATGTTTTCTCAAGTTAGAAGTTGAGTTTGTATATGCTGAAGTGTGTGTCTGTTTTGCCAGATACAGAAGACACCACAGTATGAAGCTGTTCTTTTGCAAGCAAAACATGCTTTGCATATGATGCCAGGGATGCTGGCTGAAGATTTTTTTTCCCCCGCTATGCCACCAGTTTGTGTGTGGTCATACGGCTACATGTGGTTATTGTTTGTTTGTTAATTATTGTTGCTGCATATGATTGGTGAAACAGACATATGGTAGACCTACTGGCTAGAATAAATGGTTAGAAAAGTAATGAGTCGAGTGTAGCCGAATGTAGTGGAGTAAGAGTAGCGTTTCTTCTTCGCAAATCTACTCGAGTTAAAGTAAAAAGTATGGTGCGGTAAAACTACTGTACTCATACTGTACGTAGAAGTACATTTTGTTCAAAAAGTTACTCAAGTAAATGTAACTGAGTAAACATAACTCGTTACAACTCACCTCTGCTACTAAGATGGCTGTGTATAATTCTTGCATTGTCAGCACATTAATCAAAGGCAACCTACTGTATACTAGTCAGGAATACAAACTGCATCCTCAGGATTACAAGAGAAGCAAAGCAGGGATTAAAACAGGGGTTTCTATCAATGTGGACTGTCCTTCGCCAATGCAGACTCTAATGCAAATTAGGAGAAAGGAAGCAACCAGTCGCCAGACCAAAATAGCACTATAAAGATGTGAACCAAATAAACTCCTCCAGCTTGGATGTAGGGATGTGGGAGGCATTGGCTAATGATAGAGAGAACTGGCGTGCAGAGCTGCACAGAATACTTTTAGTTGGAGAACAGAACATTACTTTGGCAGTGAAGGTGAAAAGAGCGAAGGCCAGTTACGTGACTTCAACAACACTACACAAGGCACAGTTCACCTGCCAGAACTGTGGCCATATCTGTAAATCTGAAATTGGATTGCTTAGCCACGGTAATCACTGCTCCCACCCAGCAGCAACCTTTGCAGCATGATAATTCTATGGACCTCATCTGATAGATGCCTTCTACCCTTACTGTATGTGGAGCAAAAAGTTTAGTTAGCTGTTACTAAAGTGATTATCGTGTCTATAGTAATGAGCATATTAATCTCCGCATGTGATTTTAATTACAGGTAGAACTCACATCAGAGCCACTGGAAGAAAACTAATCAACACTTATAGTTCTGACCAATCAAGTTTGAGAATTTAGCAGCAACAAAGTTTAAGTATCAAAATCCTGCTTTAATACATACAGAAGGTCTGGAGCTACTGATTGGAAATTGGCAAGATTTGAAAAGTTCTTCCACAGAATCATTTTGCTCCCTCGACTGCTCAAAAAAGGGACTTCATCTCCCAAAGGAACATTCCTCCACAAGATGTTATTTTTGTTCCGATTTCAAAGGCTTGCAGTTAAAGTTTATGAGGGGTTGAAAATGGATAATTAGCATTTAAATGATCTGACACTTCTCTCTTTCCCCTATTGCAGCTGCCACTGTAACCTTCTCTTTGACGCTCTTACATCAGACAGTGTTCTACTCTGTTTAAGCTGGAGAAGATAAGTCAGATATTTAAGTTTTCTGTTGGGCAAGAAGTATTGGTGGTGGGGTGGGGGTTTGCACAGGGTCACTTTCATGGCTTTAATACTGAAGGCATGCGATAGTGTGAAATAAATGTTGATAAGAAACTCTGGCTGTTCAAACAAAGAGTTCAAATATAAGGTTAAAGCTGCTGGTGGGATCTGGGAGAAAGAGCAAATGAATATCATCTGAGGGAGGTCACTGTCAAAGTCAAGAGACTGTGGACAGAAATTCTCATAAGCAAACACTATGTTGTAAAAACTGTCTTGTAGAACATGATGTCTTCTTGCTCTGAAGACACCGCGAGCCTGGAATACACTCTGTAGTATACCACTTTCATCTTATACTCCAGGGAGCATAAAGAAAATTTGTCCAATTTTCATAATATTTTTTCTTTTGGCATTTTTTTAAAGCCTAATGCAGATACCAAAAAGAGGCAGCACAAAACTGAGAGAATAGTTGGACTGGGGGGGGGGGAAATAGCTTTCAGGTCTAGGTTGTAATTGCAGGCACTGCTCCGGCGACCTTTCTGGTGCAATCTCCTCCATCTCCTCCATCCTGCTTGGCTCTGTGCTGCAGTGATTAACACAATGTCCAGGTGATTGACTGCAGTCATTATTTAAAGGGACGGTTACCTCACCAGGGTATTACAGATTTCTCTCAATCAGCAACTTCTTCACATATTCAGCAACTGGTCTGCACCTGGAACCCACATGTGAGATGAGTATCAACCCAAACCAATTATTTGTGCTAATCTTCTCAGGTAAGTAATGAAGAACATGGGAGCTCAGCTAACTCTATCCTGAATAATAATAATAAAAAAAAAAATCATAAAACAAATTGCATGAATAATTTATAATACAGGAGTTCTAATTTATTGTTATCTGCACACAAAGGAAAATGCACCTGTTAATATCCTACATTCTTAGATTGTGCGTGTTTTTATTATTTTTTTGGAAGCCAAGGCTTTCTTAGGTACTTAGAAGGGTTTGCTCAAAAGCAGGTTTCAATTAAGGGAACAAGAAACAAATAAAAATGACTCTACAAACAAAAATTGACTCTACAAAAAAAACTAATATCTCTCTAGTTCTGAGTATTGCTTTTTTACAACTTATATAAAGGTATATTTCAATTATATAAATTTTGCAATTAGGTTGATAGTTTCTAAAACATTATTTAATTTCTTGACTTTTTGGAATACTGTATTATTCATCCATCCATCCATCCTTTATTTATCCAAGTTATTTTTTTAGGGTCACATCTGGCCTGGTGCCTATTCTAGCAAACTTAGGGCACAAGGCACAATACACCCTAGATGTCTTTTTATTGTGGGATGAAACCGGAGAAACTCAGAAGAAACCCACCAAGCACAAGGAAAACTTGCACACAGGACTGGAGGTGATATCCAAACCCCCAAGTTTGGAGGTAAGAAACGACTGTGCCACCATGCCGCCCCACATATCATTCACTGATTTATAGATTTTTCAGTAACTGATGTACTGGATAGTGTCACTAGTGTGGATCTGGATTCTATCCTAGGAACAAGAAGGGAATAAACCCCAAATGGGACACCAAGTCCATTGCAGATTAACATGCACACCAGAGGTGTCAAGTAATGAAGTACAAATACTTCGTTACCTTACTTAAGTTGAAATTTTGGGTATCTATACTTTACTGGAGAAATTATTTTTCAGCCGACTTTTTACTTCTACTTCTACATTTTTAAGCAATTATCTGTACTTTCTACTCCTTACATTTTAAAAATAGCCGCGTTACGCTATTTTTATGATCAGAACGCGCAACCCCTCCCCCCACCAACGTCGCATGATAAAAACGTGTGACCTTAATGTTTTTCCCCCCTCACGTTACTTTTACTTTTATACTTTAAGCAGTTTTGAAACCAGTACTTTTACACTTTTACTTAACTAAAAAGCTTGAGTTGATACTTCAACTTCTAAAGAAGTCTTTTAAACCCTGGAATCTATACTTCTACTCAAGTAATGAATGTGAATACTTTTGACACCACTGATGCACACGAACAAATATCCACACCTAGGGGCAATTTGGTATAGCAATATACAGTAACAGGCCAATTTTTTTTTTGCAAAAGTGGGAGGAAACCAGAGAAAACCCTCAAAGGGAAGTGAAGAGAAGACAAGGAAGAGGAGATGTGGCACTGTTGTCCACTGCACCACCAACAGAAACTTTCAAACCGTTTAAAGTTTTCCACATTCTGTTATCTTTCACACTAATCTTGTTTTTTTCCCCTGTCATTATGCTGCACATACTGTAAAACTCCACAATGATAAACTAAAAGCAGGTGTTTTAAGTGTTTTGTCAATTAATTCATATTTAATCCCATTTACATAAGCATTTAGACTTATCTCTTGGTACTTGGTTAAAACAGCTTTGGCAGCAATTACAGTCTCAAGTCTGTTTGTGAACAATGATATAAGATTGCCTCAGCTTAGTTTGGAAGTTTCTTCCATTATTTTAGGTGGAATCATTCAAGATCAACAAGGTTGGATGGACACCGCCGTTTACAAATCTCTCCAGAGAAACATTCCCACAGCAGAGTGCTGCCATCACCAACTTTGACACCAGGCTGTCATGTCCTTTTTAGCGAAGAATAGCTTCTGGCCACTCTACCATAGACTCCTGATTGGTGGAGTGCTGCAGTGATAGTGGTCCTTCTCTAAGGCTTTCCCATCTCACTTATAGTGATCCTTGGGTTCTTGTTTATCTGTCTGACCAGGACCCTTCGTCCCCAGTTACTCAGTCTGGCTGTATAGCCAGATCTGGGAGGACTGTTGGTTACTCCAAATCCCTTCCATTTGAGAATAATGGAGATGATTGTACTCTTGGGTACTTACAATGCTGCAGACATCTTCTAGTATCCTTCCCCAGATCTTTGGCTTGGCACAATTGTGTCTAACAACAGTGCTGATAATTCTTTCAACCTCATGGCTTTGTTTTCAGTCTGACATACACCATCTACTGGAAGACCTTATATAGAAAGGTACACTATGTGCCTTTCCTAATTACTGTATGTCCAATTAGTTCAATCAATTTGCTCCAAACAAGTTGTAGAAGCATCTTAAGGACCATTGATAGGAAGCAATAGCGCTCATTTGCTAGTGGCATAACAAAAGTCTGAATACTTATGTAAATTAGATATATCAGTCCTTGTTTAAAATAACCCTCAAAACATGTGTTTTTACCAGAGGTGGAAAGAGTAATAAAATTTTGTACTCAAGTACAAGTACTGTTACTTCAGTGAAATTTTACTTAAGTACAAGTAAAGTTACCATTATAAAAATCTACTCAAGTAAAAGTAAAAAGTAGCTCATTAAAAAATTTACTCAGAGTAAAAGATACCGAGTTACTTTTTTATTTTTATTTTTTTAACAGCGGGGGTGGGATGAGGCATTCTAGTATAGTTCAAAAAAGATGAGCAGATATAAATCTCAAACTAGTTGTTTTTAACTGAAGGAACACCTTTGCATAATAAAGCTGTTGTCTTTCTTGTGCTTGAAAATCAAAGTGGTCACTTAAATATGGTGTTACGTCCCAGTCTAGAGTCATACAGCAAAAGAATGGTTCAGGGTTCTATTTTAAACTGTATGGAAATGGTGGTATATGGCAGAAAGAACTAGATCCAATCATTAACTGATGAAATAATGAGGTTTGTATACACACATACACACACACACACACACACACACAACAGGAGGAGGATCAGATTCAGGATGGACCCAGGCCAAAATAATAAACAAAATGGTATTTATATTTAGTAGCTAGATTACCTGCAAAAAAAAAAACACACAAACAAAAATACAGGTACCTTCCCGGACTCCCTAAACCAAAAACAGTGAAATTATCTACAAATATATACAAAGACCAACCAAACCAAAGGGACAAAGCAATAATCAAAGTCAATTGGAGGCAAAAAGTCAAAACCAGAATATACAACCAAATATCAAAACACCAAAATCACAACCTCTTTCATCTTTCCCGCGTCTCTCTCAGGTTTATAGATGGTCGCGTTAGTCGATGACGTCACTCTCAAGGCGGAAGCGACCGTGTGGAAGGTCAGGTAGATGCCGATGTCAGAAAACCTGGAGTGGAGTCTGGAGCGGCGCGCGACCAGGACATGATACACACACGCGGCGCAACGGAGCATTTATACAAAGCATAATATTTTTATTATTTTATCATTTTCATTCATTTATTTTTTACTCAGTAGCGAATATGATTTAAAATGTAGCAAATTACAATACTTCAAACAAAAACGTACTTAAGTAAAAGTAAAATTACAGATTTTTAAAACTACTTTAAAAAGTAGAAATACACAAAAAAGCTACTCAATTACAGTAACGCGAGTAAATGTAATTCGTTACTTTCCACCTCTGGTTTTTACTGTGTCATTGTGGCGTACTGCATGTAGAATACATTTTTAAATATTTGTGAAACTTAACAAATTGTGGAAAACTTGAAAGGGTCTGAAAACAACCTGTCAAGACTGTATGTCCTGGGTTTGTAAGGTTCTATTTACTAGCCAATTACAATCTTGGATGAATATGCAACACAGGCAACCATGATGAATCAATATCCATGTTCTATTTACACACTCACAGAAGAGAGCTGCAGTGTAGTGAAATGGAGAAGGTTTATGCATACTGTATGGGGGTCAGGGGTAGCTCAGTGGTTAATACATTGGACTATGGTTCAGAAGGTCCCAGGTTCTAATCCCACAACCACCAAGCTGTGCCTGTTGTGCCCTTGAGCAAGGCCCTCAACTGCTCAGATGTATAAAGAGGTTAAAAAAAAATTTAACTTGCTGGATAAGGGCGTCTGCCAAGTGCCTGAATGTGTACAAAAAAAGGATTGGTCTGAGATTTTTAAACATTTTGACACATTACAAAATCAACACAGAAACTAATATTGTATCTGATGTCAGATAAGAATACCATTACATATTTCCAACAATAATTTCATTAATGTTACATACAATGTGTGTAATAAATTTAACCTTCCTGTACATTTTAAGAGAATTTATAAAAATGTGTATTCGCTCATGGCGACAGTGGTGTAATGGTTAGCACTGTTGCCTTGCACCTCCAGGGTCTGGGTTCGATTCCTGGCCAGGCTCAATCTCTGTGTGCATGGAGTTTGCATGTTCTCCCCATGCTTGGTGGGTTTCCTCCGGGTATGCTAATTGGCATTCCCAAATTGTTCGTAGTGTGTGCCCTGTGATGGATTGGTACCCTGTCCAGGATGTACAGTACCCAGCCTTGAGCCCTAAGCCTCCTGGGATAGGCTCCAGACCCCCCACTACCCTGAATACAGGATAAAGCAGTATAGACGGTGAGTGAGTGAGTATTTGCTCATAAACATGCATTGTATTTTTTAATGTTCATTAATGTGACTCCATTTATGAAAAAAAAAATTATGCTCACAAACAACTCGGAATTGTGTGCTGAGATCCCACCAAGTTGAACCTAATAAAAACTAGCAGTATTTGTGTTTACAGAATACAAATCCACTTTATAATTGTTTCAGACTCGTGTACATTTAACGTAACCTTGGAGTGTAGGCTTTGTTGAGACATATTTGTTGAGGCAATATTACAAAGTGTCAAAACCGATTTCTCAAAGCAGCTCTTCACCCAGATAGAACCTTAGAATATCGATGTCTCAATTTGGTGAAGTCTCCTCTGGGAAGAAAACAGCACTGAGCCTCTAAGTTTAATGTCTAACATTTTCTGGAGACCCTCACTGTGTGCGATGACAGCATATTCATGCATCCAATGTCTAGTCCAGATGTATTCTTTAGTATTCGATTTTTGACATCAATCCTTTTTAAACAGCATTTTTCTATCCAAGCACTTAAATACAGACATAACTATAGAATCCATGCTACATTATGCTTCGTTAAAATGGTTCATTTCTCCTGGTTAGTTCAGGCACACTCAAATAAGCACATAATGGCCTGTTTGAAAGATACCACTGAGCAAACGCAGTGACTGAGGAAACTCAAGACATGAGACATGGAATCACACAGTGATGTGCAAAAACACATTAGCCTGGCAGTCAGCATGAGCCATGAAAGACCGTGTTACTTCCATGCAATTTGTGGATGCAATAAATCGACTTCGATTGACGAGGAACTGCATTCATTTAACTAAAGTATGTAAACAAAAAAACTATGCCATGCAAATAAAAAAATATTCTATGACACAAAACATAAAAATTGTGTCTTGTCTTATTGATAGCCATAAACTTATACATAGTGTAATATTTAAGAATTGAAAAGCAACTCTTATCATCATCCAGTTTTATAACCTTTTTAAAGAAATTTTATGTAAATGGAACTTTATGCAGCCTTGTACAGTATAAAATACTTAATACTTATGTTACCCAGATATCTGAACAGCCGTATGATCACAACTAACTCAGTAACTAAGGTTAAATAACATTGATGTTGTGGCTCCACTAAATCAATGTTAATTTAACTTACCTCAATGTACTTTTTCAGGTTGGAGGAGGAGTTTCTAAATGCCAATATTTCATTGACTTTCCATGGATATAAGAGTATCCGGTAGGAAGAATGTGTAACATTATCTTCGTCACCTCCACAGAGTTCACCGAGTTCACCAGTGAAGTCGAGGTGGTCGTCTCTTGGCGTTTGGCAAAAGGCAGGCATTACGTCACCGACTTGAACTGGTGCATTGATAACTCGCAATCAAGGAGAACTGATTCACCAGACCTGCTTTCTTGCAGTCTAACAAATTTCTTCTGATTTTATTTTGTGGTAAGAACTAACAAAGATGCTTAGGAGAAAATGTATACATGTACATTTTATTTAGGAAATGTACAGTAGTGGAGTAAAAGTAAAAGCTGGCAAAAATATAAATAATGAAGTACAGGAATTCTGTGTGAAGTAATAAAGTATTTGTACTTTCTTACATTATGATACTGGTTTTATGTAACTAACCTATTCAGCATCTATACTTGACACAATACTAGATCTAAAATTAGGGTTTACCCTGGCTGTACTAGATGACTGTAGTGCTTTATATACTGCTACAATGCAATTCTTTTTGAGAGTTTCTTGGATCATGGGTTTAGTAGATAGTGGTCTACAGATAAAACACCAGGCAGCAACCTATCAATAAATAGAGAAAAGAAAGCATCAAGACTAAAGATTAAAGAGACCGCTAATCTCTGTGGTCCTCTGCTGAAATCTCCCTTGAGTCCTCGGTGGCACATGGGGTAATAACAAAGCATTTAGGACACAGTGTCAATGTCATTTTATGATACAAAAAAATACATTAAGCTGTCATTTTCGGTCTTTTCACCATTACAGAAATTGTCCGAGATCACACGTGCTAACATCAGAGAAAACAGCTACAAATAGGTTACTAATAGGAAAAACATTCTATATCAAAAGCAGAACCCTAATGCTGATCAATAACAAGTTTTAATATGTAATAAATATATAAGAGGTGGTATAAAAAATTTTTTTAGTTTTTTAACGCACAAACAGACGGCAGCACAAGGCTTTCATATTTTAAAGTGGCAAAAGACATCGTCTCATGTACATCGGACAGCAAGTTAGAACAAACAGCAAACATGAAATTCTGTGTGAAACTGGGCAAATCTTCCACAGAGGCGCTTGATATGATTTGGCAAGTCTGCAATGAGATGTTTGAGGTGTTTTGAGTTGCACGTGTGCCTCAAGACCAAAAGAACATCACTGGAACACGACAAGAGATCATTAACACCTTCAATAAGCTCAAACCCTGGAAATGTTGAAACCATTCAGCAACTTACAGTACATCCATTTAGGCGTTTGGCAGACATTTTTATCCAGAGAGATTTGATGGAGAGTGAGAGGTAAGTGGGTACTAGGCCGTTTTTAGCTGTGTAGGCAAGCATCAGGGGCTTTGAACTTGTGCATGATGACCGTCAGAGAACAATCCACAATATTGCTGCCATTGTCAGTGTGTCATACGGACAAGTTCAAGCAATCCTCACGTGTGGTTTGAACAAGCGCCAAGTTTCTCCCCAGGCTGCTGACGCAGGAGCATAAAGAACATTGCATCAAAGTCTGCCAAGAACTCCGTCAGCATGCGGTGGATGACCAGTCCTTCATGTCAAGGATCATTACTGGTGACAGAACTTGGGTGTATGGATTTGACAATGAGATGAAGCAACAGTGCCTTCACAGCGAAAGGCCAAAAAAAGCAAGGCAGATCCGCAGCCCGACCAAGTGCATACTCATCTCCTTTATAGACATTCAAGGCATCGTGCATTGAGAATTCATCCCCAGGGACCAGCCATCAATATCGAATTCTACCGCCTGAATTTAAGAAATCTGAGGAAGGACGTAGAGCGATAGCGACCAGATCTGTGGCGCACGAGTCTCAAAACCTTTTGATACCAACCTCTAATTTAGAAACAATACATGAGAAACACTGCTGTCTGTCATTCAGCTGCTCCCGTCAGCATTTCACCACAGTACACCGATCCACACACAACTTAGCCCAGATTGTACACTGGATGCCCATCCTGATAAACACCTCATTATATTCATCCAGTGGCTGGGAAACAAACACAGGCCTTCAGCAGCTGTGAAATCTACCACTGAGCCCATGATAAATAATACTACTAATTATTCCCCTGTGATATGTGTTATTTGACACATCCTGCTTTCTTGGCCAGAGCTTGCTTGTAAAAGAGAGTCAGTGTGAGAATTGCCATAGAGAATGCCCTTTTGAACCCCTAAATGAGAAACTGCAAGAATGCTATTTGGGGTAGGATGGTTGAAAGGAACTCTGTTGCATCAGCACTTTACTACCTGATAATAAAAGTCAGATAAATAAGATCTACAATGAACTCTATTCACTAAGTCCTGCTACAACTACTGTATAACCTACAAATCAAAAATATTTTAATACTGAGGAAAGTAGTACTGTATGCTAGCTGTCTGTTTACTGGTGTAAAACATCTGTTATAATGATCATGTTGATGTAACAACCTATTATTATAAATCTAGCTTGAAGCATGTTCTGCTTTGCCTGGTATGTAAGCATCTATTTTCACTGTTCACGAAACATTAGCTGTTAGCAAGCAGCCAGCTAGCCAGAAGGGATAACAGTAGGCACTGGAGAATTTGGATGCGAAAAATCGCCAGGGATTTCCAAAAATAGGGAGACACTGTTAAAGATGTTAAATTTGTTTTGCAGTTAATGCTGGTCCAGAGTGCAATTTGCAGAGTATTGCCCTACAACTGACATCTCAACAGTTTAGCTTATTACAGCATCTTCATATGTCAATGTTAGTTGACATAATTGTAACCTCAAAACAGTTTTGAAGTTACAATTTAGAGAAACACTGGCAAAGAAACTTTTCCTCCTCAAGTAAATCGTTTATATATATATACAGGATATATTCCCATCAGCAGGTCGCCAGGCAACAGTGTCCTAGTGATCCAAATCCATGGTGATAAAAGGATAATGAGCCGATAAGGGCACAGCACGGCTTTGAGAAACAGCCCGGCGTCTTACCAGAAAGGAAAATAAAACGGCGCCCATACAAAAGGCAAATTCAGCACGCCCTCTAAAATCAGACATGCGACCAAACAAGAACCACTACCTCCTAAGAGCTGACACTGAACAGTCCCAGCTGAGCACTAAATCAGTGTGAGCTGGTGTTAAATCTGAAAGCAGAGCTGAAACGTGCACACGTCATCTTAGGTTTTTTTTTTTTTTTTAGCGCCAAGGAAACAGTGCCAGCTTCAAGGCACAGTGTGTGATCATACTGCCTGCAAGCACAAATCTCTTTACCTCAGAAGCATCGTCTTCTATGTAGTCTTCAAAAACCTGCTGCATTCTCCTGGCATCAACATGCTCCATGGTGTGAGCTGTGTTGATCATTAAGCAAAACCAAAGACGGGAGTTAAACAAGGTGAAAAACCTCTGGGCTGGGTGATGTAGCGTCTTCTTATATAACTCCTGCACAGCATGAAAGATGGATAGGTTGCACATTTGGGATTATCAATTATGTAGGTTTATTCTTTGCACACCTTTCTCTATCATTGAAGGACAAAATAAAGAGTCTTCAAACAAGCAAGAGTAATCAAACAAGGATTTATAATTAGGGGCGTTCCCAGGAAGAGCTACTTCCCTACTCAAGACATGTGCCCCAATTCCAGGAAATGGCTCTATTACAATTATAAAGAATCCAACCACTGGTTTTCCCCAAATTCCCATTACTCCGATTCAGGACTTGGTGGCCATATCTCCCTCAATTTTGCATGTATCCCAAAGAACATAGATCAAACTATTAGGTGGGGTCTCCTTGAGTGCTACGGAAGGATGTCAACCTTGTCACAAAATCCCCCCTTTTTTTTTTGTTATGAGGGTTCATTTGGGACGCATGCTGAACTTCTTTGCTTCTGTGACTCCTACTGTAGCTGCCTTGCTTTGGAACCACTCAGAAAACAAGACATGCCAGATGGAAGAGCTCGAAAATCCCTACTATTCAAAAATCATTTTAAAAAATCTCTACTAATTTGATCAAAAATAATTAACCACTTAAATATAGATCCAAACTCACTCCAAACTTGCCCCGTAGACAATTTGCCGCATTTTACATTGGCGAGGCAGTGAATCAGCAAAAAAACTACCACCGTACCTCTCACGCACACCCACAAAACCTACAGTATATCTAACCGGAGAAGCAGTTCCCCTGACTTGCCTTGAATTTTAAATGGAGAAGATTGGTCAAACTGTGGGAGTTATGAAGGTATATTTGGGACCTGATAGGAAAAAAGAAAACATAAGTATCTATTTATTTTTGCACTGTGGGAGATTTTTATATAAATGCTTACTGAACCACTTTTGGAAAAACTGCCACCCTGACCTCAATTTTTGAAATACAGTACACACATGAAACTTCAATCCTTGATCCTGCAAGATCAAAGTGTCCTCCTCTCTCAAACAGTCCAAGAATCTCTAGCATTGTTGATTCCCAAGATATAAGTATCAGAAACAGGGGACTGCCATTGCCATTTAAGTTAATGCAATATATCAGGTGAATTTGCCGTGCAGGGGGGTAGGGGTGCCGCAGCGGAGCCAATCCACACTCCCTCAACTCACACATTCCCTGGACTCCAAGTTCAATGAGTATATTTTGGGAACCATGTCTTTCCCAGGAAACACAATGCACTATTACTATACTACAAAAATTCTTTAGGAATTTGATCTAGTTACAGATATTATTACATAGAGGAACACCCTCATTAAGAGACCATGGGACAAGATCATTCTTTATTGCTGTTTTTAAATCAAGTGTTTCAAGCCTACAATCACTCCACATCTCTTTCCACTAGGAAATATGATAAACAGAACAGCTGCCTTTAACCAGCACTTTCTTTTAAACATCCACAAGAAAAAATTTAATTCCTTCATATAATCTGTATTTTGAATAGACAATGTTTGGATTAGTCATTATTTATTTCTAACTCCTACAAAGACACTTGTGGTGGTCAGTGTTAACATTTAAGTCTATAGTTTGGGTTAGAAAGGAATCAGCCCCAACCTCTGCATCAAACCATTCTGGGTCTTTTTTAATGACTGGTGGTACTGCTGTTTGTTCCACAGGAATGAAAAAATGTATGCAAGTATAATGATGGAGTTGCCAAAAACTGAAACTTATTTGTTAGGTATTTTCTTTTGTACTTTTAGACCATTTATACTAGCTGCTCTCATGGTCTTATATCTTTATATCTTAAAAACACACACACACACAAATTGCTGGAAATTGCGAAACGTTCAAGGCCAACGTCTTCCTATGGCCTATTAAGCAAAATGTGGTGAATGTGAACAATGTATTTCTTCAATGGTTCAGTAAAGGTAGACCTTGTGTGCGAGAGAGGAATTTTTCAATTGCAGCTAAAATGCCTGATTGCAAATCAAAGCCTTAACTCCTGGAATAAAGCTTACCAGCAGTACAAGCAGGACTCTAATGCCCATGATTGCTGATACCTGGCAGTCACAGCGTCTCCCACAGAGAAACGGCCTGACTGTCTAGAACAAGGCTCCGAGTTCCTGGGCCCCAGCCTCCACTTTGCTCAGAATTTAAGAAAAGCAGGAAATGAAATGGCTCTGATTTTTGAAGTGCTGGGATGCTTAACAGAGCACTGGTTCCTCCTGCTGTTGTCTGATGGCATTACAATCTATTTTCTTGTATTCTAAACACATCTCTAACCTTGCTAGAGTACTGAGCGAAACCCGGTTTGAATTCATTACATTTAATTATTAATATAGCATATTAGACTGTAACATGGTGGGGGGAAAAACAGGGTCAACTCAGATTCATCCATATGGTAATTAATGTGTATCATAAAATGCAATTATATTAAAATAATGATAAATATTTATTAACGGAAACTTCAAAGAACTTATGTAAGTCACTCTGAATAAGGATGTATGCCAAATGACAAAAATGTAAATGTTTATCCGGGTCATGTAGAGGTACAGCCAATTTAACCATCCACCAGGAACACTGCAAAAAAGGCAGCAATACAGCCTGAATGGGACAGAAGTTCATTACAGGGGAGCATGTCCACTGTTTCACTCACACAACCTGTGTAGAGTACTGGAGAACCTGGAACCAACCTGGACATTGTAAGCAAAGTTCAGGAGTGAATCAGGGACCCTGGAGCTGTGAGGGAGGAACACTATCTGGTTCACCATAGTGCCAATCATAATCTATAAAAAATTAAAGAGTAACACAATTGCTTCTTAACCTAAATTCAATCTGGCACAACTGTATCTAATGTTTGTTTAGGGCAGGCAAAATCTATATTAAAAAAAGAGAATGGCAGTCTAAGAATTGTTGTGGCTATGTTCTATATTAAGTATTAATACAAACCAAATTTTTATAGCTTTCATAAATATTTCAATAACAAGTATTTGCCAATTAAATATTAAATCTGTTTTTAAGCAAGAAGAACTATTTGTTTCTATATGTGCATGGATACCACAAAACCATAGGAAACCAGGATTAGACTTTCTCACATTTTTTAGTTTGTTTCATGATAAGAGCTATTGTTAGAGTTGTGATATTGAATTTGCATTGTATGAATGTGTGAATGGTGTCCTGTGAGGGACTGGCATCCAACACATGCTGTTTTTTCTGCCTCATGCCCAGGATCCATCACAATTTCTCCAGAATAAAGCAGTTCAAGAGGAACAAATCACATATTAATATATTTACTGACAGATTGTATTACCTCATCCCTAAACATCCATTACAACAGGGTCTCAAGAAACAGTCCTGATCTTTTCCCAGTACAGGGAACATGTTATGATTAATGGCACATGCTACAATTTGTTGAATAAAATTAAAATACTTTCAATTTTGCGCACCATGTTGACAAAAATAATGTAGATCTACGATACATTTACAGTGTGGAGAGGAAAAAAGAAAAACACTCCTAGCTTTTATCAGCATGTGGCGCCCTTCCCTAAAATGTAAGAAGATAAGTGTATAATAAAAAAGAAAAAAAAATACGATGACAAAAAAAAGATATGCCTCTATCCTGAACAGATGTGCCGGAGTCCATAATTAGCATTGGAAGAGAGTATGCGTCTTGTGCCTGTATGACCTTGAAGGCAGATAGTGAGGGGAGAAGCTGAGAAGGAGAAGGGAGATAACGAGGGAGACCAAAGACATGGAGCAGAGGTGAATTTCAACTCCAGCTTTGTCTGAACGTCTGCTGTGTGTGAGAGGAAAATGAAGACTAAAAAGGAAAGGAACACGTGTAGCAAATCTGATTTCAGCAGTGTCCAAAGGTTTTATTAACATAAACTATATACAAAATCGAAATGTGTGAGATCACTTAATTAGCTGATTCTTGGTTAGATGAGGCTTTGAAGGTGTACGTGCTCGAGATGTCATTGAACTGGAGGTAGTCGTGAAGAAGTGCGGGAACAGGTAGTTGCTGAACGAAAGAGGGTTTAGACAAAGCGTCGCTGCCTACTGTAGCTCTTACAGCGAGTCTGCACAGATGAGTCAGATCAGGAACACACTCTGGAACACGGACAAAGGAAACAAGTTGCAAAACACAATATACAGTGACAATATACGGAGCCATTTTACTGAATTAATTCATATTACTAAGATTAACTAATTGTAGGAATATTGACGATGCAGTTTGCTCGTGTCATCTTAATGATCTTTACCAAAATGTTTATGTGGCCTCCAGGTGCCGTCTGCTCTGCGCTGAGAAAGGATGCGAAGCAATATGGAGGGCAGGGTTTTCCAGTTAATAAACTCCAGCAAGAAATTCAGTATGCTGGACTCCACCTCTTCTAGCCTGCATAAGATTAAAACAAAAAACTCTATAGACAGAAGATTCAGAGAGCAATGTGCAAAAAAATCTTTTTTCCCTGGAGATGTCTTCGTCTTGTATAAAAGTTTAATCAGGATCACTGATGATTAAATATAAATCAATATGGAAGAAATGGTTGGTCCGTGTCTGTTTCTTACATTTTCTGCTGAAGGAGACAGAGAGGGTCTAGTCCTGCTTTGAGGACCATCGGAAGCCAAAAAGAAGCATGGGCCACTTCACCAAGTGCTGCCTGAACCAGTGCCTTCAGCTGCTTGCCCTTAGGCAGGCCGGCATATTCCAGGATGAGCGACAGATGTTCAGGTACGCGGGTGTGTAATGCTAATATGTATGTAGTCAGACTGACATGAGCTCCATCAGCAAGTAGCATCTTCATGATCTCTTGACTCTGGTGGAAATCACTGACCATGCTGACAGAATAAGGAGAAATAGTATAAACATTATGGAATACTGAAGAAAAAAAATGTAAAACGTGTGATTTAATCTGTTCATACTACAAAGAATTACAGCAGACAGCCATGTCCAGTGGGCAGGAATATCCGAACTCCCTGCAGCTCTGAGCATCTGGACTGAAGCCACCTCTGAGTAGAAGCCGGAGGCTTTCCGCTTGACCACTTTGCACTGCCAGATACACTGGACTGACCTTTCCCTCTCCCCGGTTACACTCCCGGTCTGTCACCGGGATCAACTTCTCTAGAATACTATAGAAGGTTAAAAGTTATAAAAGCATGGGTTAGTAGGAGAATTAACAAAAAAAACTGCTGCTGCTTATTTCATTTTGTCCTGTGCCTGCATCGGTTGCTGCATCAAAAGGGCAGTATTGTGTACATATTTTTATGCAGCATGTTTATTTTCTTATTTAGCACTTGATTTCATTGAGTGATTACCATCCAAAAAAAGATGGTTAAGAATATTTTGAAAAGGAAATAAAAAGCAAAGAGAATTTTCAATGGCTCAAGAGTTTAGACCAGAGAACCGACAGCTTGGTGATATGACAATACTGTACAATATTTTAGAGAGAATTTCATAGGTAGAGATGGTACAAACTGCGGTGTCATTTTATAATAAAAAAAAATAATTTTTATTATAACAATTAAAGCACTGGAAGAAAATTTTTATAGTTTTCTACTGCATTAATTTCTAAAACTGTCAAATGCTTGTGATAGCAGGAGCATAGTCGGGGGTCACCATCAGACATTTACATTACGGACTTGTATCCAGAGCGACTTAAATTTATTTTTTTTTTTTTTATCTCATTATACATCTGAGCAGTTGAGGGTTAAGGGCCTTGCTCAAGGGCCCAACAGTGGCAACTTGTTGGTCGTGCGGTTTGAACCTGGGATCTTCCGAACCGTAGTCCAATGCCTTAACCACTGAGTTACCCCTGGCCCCAGACAGAGAGGGATGGGTGAACCTACAGTGGGTGGTAACACGTACTGTAACTGCTGCCAGCTGGGGATGTGACTGTCACAGTAGCCCTGATCAGCAACCCCGAGGCCTTTCTTGACCTGTTTGAATTTTCTGTGACTTCATCGGGATGGCCCAAGTCACAGTGCGCCACCCGTTATCAGTCGAAGCCCGGCTCAACAGCTGTCTGCAAACAATGTGCTGAAGCATCTAATGCTGAAGAATTATCCAGCGGGTGGGCCGCACCCCCGGGGAACGACGCCAGGGATTCTGTTCAATGGCCTACCATGAGCTCGACTCCCCGTTTGCATACACTCAGCAGATGCTAATGCTCACTGAAGCAAAGCAATTTACCAAGGAACACCTGGAAGCGTACCCGAAAGCAGGTGAAAACTTTCTTCCCCTCTTTCTCTCTTCTTTCCTTCCATTCTCTGTCCCCACACCTCAGAAACGGGGGTCAAAACCTGCTCCCTAAACATGCTTTGCCTTCCCTTCCCTATTCCCCTGCATTATTATCAGCTTTTCCCTACAACTCCCCTCTCCTCCCACAGGTGGAACATTCCGTGGTCACTGACATGGAGGTAAAGACTGGGAGGTTTCCTGGCGAGGCAGGAAAGACAAGAATTCACTGGATGAGCACTCCCACAGGAACACTGATTCAGGTTTTCAGCATGCTGCAAGCCTTCCCTGATCGAACAAGAACACAAGACAACCTGAATGTACTCACATCAGCATTTTTGTAGGAAATGTGACGCCCTGTGCCAAGAGCAGTGCAGAGAGAGGAGGTTTGAGTGAGAGAGAGCAGCGTCATTCTGAGCACAGGACAGTGTTCCTTACAAGCCAAAAATTGTATTTCCGCTCGCTTAAATTTCAGACATTTTTTTAGGATGAGAAATAAATAGTATTTTGGCACCCTGAGAAATCGTATGAATTTAGATTCATTCATTCATTCATCTTCTATACCGCTTTATCCTGTATTTAGGGTCACGGGGACCTGGAGCCTATCCCAGGAGACTCTGGGCACAAGGCAGGGTACACCCTGGACAGCGTGCCAATCCATCGCAGAGCACACACACACACACACACACACACACACACACTCATTCACACACTATGGTCAATTTGGGAACACCAATTAGCCTAATCTGCATGTCTTTGGACTGTGGGAGGAAACCGGAGTACCCGGAGGAAACCCACCAAGCACGGGGAGAACATGCAAACTCACACAGAGACGGGAATCGAGCCTGGCCTCGAACCCGGACCCTGGAGGTGCAATGCGACAGTGCTAACCACTACACCACCGTGCCGCCCGAATTTAGATTCATACTAATTGAAATGATTATGATAGATGAAATTTAGATTCATAAATCATAATTAATCATCTGAAACAGAAAATCATACTTGGTTGCAAGAATCATAAAAATAGGCAGGTCTGCAAGTCTTTAAGAAGTTATTGTTAATGGAATTATCACGGATCAGGAGGTCCATGCTTCATTTTGGCTTCCGGTATATTCTGTTTAACAGAAACGTGGATTAAACAGGACGAGTATGTATCTTTAAATGAAGCTAGTGCTCCTGGATACAGCTACATACACCAGCCTCGGCTAACTGGTAGAGGAGGAGGCGCCGCAGTTATTTACCATAATCATCTGTCTATCATATAAAAAAACGGACACAAATTTAATGCATTTGTTCTCTATAGTAACAAGTGTAGCTACAAATATTAAGTCAGCTCAGTATTCCTTAGATAACGTAGCTTCAGTTAAAAGAAAAATTATTAGAGATAAGAAACTCGCTCCCTGGTATAACAACCACACACGCACTTTAAAACAGACTGCTCGGAAATTAAAATGCAAATGGCGTCAAACTAAATTGTTAGTATTTCAAATAGCATGGAAGGAGAGCATCTTGAACTATAGAAAAGTCCTTAGTGTAGCTAGATCAACGTATCTGTCCACTCTTATCGAAAATACCAAAAATAATCCTAGATTTTTATTTAATACCGTAGCCAAATTAACTAGAAATAATTGTAAATATTAGTGTGGCGACGGGCTCGCAGCCAGTGCACACAATGAGGTAAAGCTTCCTCACTCGCCTAAGAAAAGCCATCCCCAAAACACAACAAAAGCCAGCAGGAACCATGCAAGGTTCCAAAAAGGGGCGGGGCGCCACCATTCATCGGCATCGGCCGCAGGAAGGAATCTACCCTCCACCTGTCAATCGCTACAGATGAAGGGACCCCAGCGACGCGTGCCAGTGAATGAAGGATATAATTCGCCTCACTTATACTATTTTTCTTTTGTCTCTTTAGCAGATTCCGATGACAGTGGGAACTATTATTCGTGGACACCTGCAAGAAGGGAGCTATGCCTGCGTGCACCTGCCGCCTCACTACACTGTGCCCCCACTTCAACCCAGGCCGCTCGCCATCGGACTCGCCTGAGCTCGGGTCGCCGTCTGCAGGCTGGGTCTTCTGCTCCCTTCCTACCTGTCCAAGAATTACATCACTTCTGTAAATAAATGTGCACATAATTCACTGCATCTCAGAGCTGCAATGAAAAGTGGGTGTCCTCTGCGTGTCCGTCAATTTCTGCCCACTAGAGTAAGCTTTACAACTACGCATAAAATTGAGGCTTTGAAACTGGACTAATTGATGTAGATGTTAAACTAACTATGTCAGATCAGAACCTAGGATACGTTACTCCCCTTGAAGAGAATGAACTAATTTCACTCATCTCTTCTGCAAATTCATCATCCTCTATATTAGATCCTATACCGACACATTTTCTCAAACAGATATTGTCTTAATTATTTAATTAATTCTTCACTCAGCATTGGATATGTTCTTTTAAATTAGCAGTTATTAAACCGATAATTAAGAAACCTGACCTCGACCTCTGTCAGCTGTCCAATTACAGGCCGATATCAAACCTCCCCTTTATCTCTAAGATTCTGGAAAAGATGGTAGCGGAGCAGCTATGCTGATATCTACATAGAAATAGTATACATGAACTGTTTAATTCAGGATTTAGGCCTCATCACAGCACAGAGACAGCACTCGTTAAAGTAGAAATTGACCTCCTACTGGCCTCTGACCAGGGTTGTGAAACTATGCTTGTATTACTCGACCTCAGTGCAGCTTTTGACACCATTGATCATAGCATTCTTCTTCAAAGATTAGGAATTGTATTAGGAATTAAGGGAACAGCCCTCTCCTGGCTCAGATCCTATTTGACCGATCATTATCAGTATGCTGATTTAAATGGTGATTATTCTGCATGTTCTCTAGTGGAGTTTGGTGTTCCACAAGGTTCAGTTTTAGGCCGACTGCTTTTTTCCCTTTACATGCTTCCTATGGGAAGCATAATCTGTAAGCATGGTATTAGTTTTCATTGTTATGGTGACGACACACAGTTATATGTCTCAGCAAAACCAGATGAGAAAAAATCAGCTTACTAAAGTTGAGCAATGCGTAAAGGATATAAGAGACTGTATGCTAATCAACTTCCTTCTGCTTAATCCTGATAAGACAGAAGTTCGAATCATAGGACCACATGCAGCTAGAAGCAAGATTTTAGATCACACTGTAACTTTAGATGGCCTTTCTGTTGTGATTATAGATTCTAGTCTTTCATTTGAAGCTCATGTAGATAATATTACCAGGATAGCATTCTTTCACCTCAGAAATATTGCCAAGTTATATAGGAAGGAACACAAGGAATATATTGTCGGAGAAAAACTAGTTCATGCTTTTATCACCTCTAGGTTGGACTACTGTAACGCCTTACTGTCCGGTTGTCAATACATTTGTAAACCACTTTATATGCTGCATACACGATGTATTCAAACATAAAACATACAGCGTTTTCGGCATACCTGATGCGACTGAACTGGGCTGCAGCGTGGATGGGAAGCTGCCACTGATCTTCATTGCAGTAGAGGTTTGGGTCCGCGTTATGGGCCAGAAGGAGCTCCACGCATGATAAATGGCCTTCCTGAGCTGCAATGAAAAGTGGGGTGGCCATGTCCTTCGCCTGGCAATTCACATTCACACCTACAGCATTTACAGATGTGGGAAAAAAATCACTCATGCTTGCACATGCTATGACATAAAATTCTGCAGTGCTACATGGTAATGCTGTAATAAAAAAATAACAATAAACAGCATCCAGTAAAGAGTAATTATAAGCAGCTGAGAGAGAATCATTGAAAAACAACCTCACCAGCATTGATAAGGATCTCTAGACAGTGGTGATGTCCATACTGTGCAGCAACAAACAGTGGCGTGATCCCATAGTCATCCACAGGCTCAAGAGAACAGACGCTTACTAGAAATTTTACAATCTCCGAGTGGCCCTGGTAGAGGGGGGAAGCAAAAACATGATTTTGACTTGGTGTCCAAAATCATATCTTTAGTCTAAAGGTGGCACTATATACCAAATCCACCATAACATAAAATGCAAAACATTAAGCCCAATATCGTGTGGGTTCCCCTTGCGCTGTGGCACCTTGGGGCGTGACTCCACAAGACCCCTGGAGGTGTGCTGTGGTGTCTTGCACCGAGACGTTAACTGCAGATCCTTTGGGTGCTGTAAGTGTCAAGGTGGGTACTCCATGGATTAGGCTTGTTTGCCTGGCACATTCTATGGATGCTGAGTCACCTGGGGAACTTAGAGGCTGGGTTAACAACCTTGATGTTTTTGCATGCTAAGCACCGTACATGGCAGGCTGTGATGCACCAGATGTTCTGATACATTTCTATCATGGCCACTGTTTTTTTCCTTTAGTAATTTGTGCTGCATTTGTTGGATCAGACCGTACAGGCTAGCCTGTGTTCCCCACAGGCGTAGATGAGCCTTGTGTGCCCATGTTCCAGTCAGCAGTGGAACATGTTGTTAGTGTTTTGGCTGATTGATTTACATTATTATTTTGCCACACGTTCTTGTTCTGATTGATTGCATTTTAACAATTTGCAGATTCTTGTTCATAAAAAATAACCACAAAGACTATATTTTATTGACAAACTATAAGAACACCTTCACTGCCATGTACAGTATATTCTGTGATCATTCGAGCTACTGTACAGTATGTGCAAGTCCTCAGAAGTTGTAATTTGCAAGATACGTTACCATCTTATTCCACAGGATTGTTAAATGATGAAATACATTATGTTTGGTCGGAAGATGTACATTTTCATAGACAATGATTTCCAGCAAGGTTTTTAACCTTTTTTTTCAGGGTCTATATATACTTTTTCTCTATAGTTGTCTGAAGATTTTCAACAAATCTTAAATAAACATCTTTTCTCCGAGTTGACACTTTGTAACAGTCATAGTTAATGCTGTAATTTTAGATTTTCTGACATTAGAAACCTCTTCAGGACGGATGGGGGTTTTTGCAGTTTCTCTGTAATATAACAAGTTGCTTTTTTTGCCTTAAATTAGAAAAGCAAGAGAAGAGTAAGGGGATTTCTGGATGCTGTTCATGTTCCGCAGTTCCAAATGTAACTATAAGATAATATATTACCTCTAAACCCATCACCTTTAGTTCTTGAATAAATTACACACACACACACACACACACACACACACACACACACACACACACACACACACACAGAGGGGCCTTTGTGATAAACGCTCCATGCCATCTCACTGCTGACTATTTTCCTATAACTGCATGAAGTCATGTTTGTTCTTAAACAATAGAGAGAGGCTGAATTGTAACATCAGCAGCAGTCTGAAGAAACCATGACAACTTCCATGATGGCAGAGTAGCTTAGTGGTTATTTCCATATTGCCCATAGTGTGTGACTGGTTGTGTGAATGTCTGTGCTTGTGCCCAGCAATGATTGAGCACCCTTTCTGATATGTACCCTACCTTGTGCCCTAAGTCCCCTGGGACATGACAATATTGGAAAGTAGGACTACCTTATAAACAGCCTGATGAAGACAGGACCAAGCCGAGATGAAGTGTCTTCCGTTAACCTCTGCTCCTTCGCTGACTAACAGCTCCACGGCTTCTTTATGGCCATTATCCACAGCTTTCAACACAACAGAAAAGAAATACATCAGAACAGTATGTTATATTAAGAAATATCATAATTCCACACTACTGTTTGTGTCTTACCTGCAAAGAGTGGGCTGGAAAGGTCATTGGACATCTTGTTAAGATCTGCTCCAGCCCGTATGAGGCGCCGTGCTGCCCGGAGGCGGCCGTTCATTGCCGCAAAATACAAAGGTGTTTCGGAGTTATGTGTCAGTGAGTTCACATAGTCTTCACAGCTACCTGGAGAGATCAAAAATAGATTATGATGGAATTAGTTCATGCATTTAAACTTGCATTTACATAAACTAGGGTAGCTTACATACTGGGTCATGTGATATTTCAAATTAAATATGGAACTAAAAGTAGTCATTACTAAAAATTGAGCAAATACTTGAGCGGGTACAAACTGAACTTCAGTGGTCTAAAAAAGGTGGTTTAAAGAGTTGAGGTTCTAAACTTTAGAGAAAAAAGGACACAAAGTAGATTAATTCACATTCTAGACAAGTGGCAGAAATGGTGAGCAGATTCAAGCCTGAACTACAGTAACATGGTACTTTCTGCATCCAGTTTGAAATCCCTGCTCTAGAGTCACTTCTTTACTGAAGGTATGGAGAGTGCCACTAGTGGCCAACAGTGGTACTACCACACAGAAAGGCTACATTCACAACAGTTAATATTTTGGAAATGAAAGGAAGACACTCCATTAACACTACTAATGTGATAATATGTTTAAAATGTTTAAAACTAAAAAAAATGTTCTAAGCATTGACACATCAATTTTCCCAGCTCTAATACATGTATAGGCAATGTTTTAATTGGTCATATTGTAGACACAATGTAGTGACATATTCTCAATTTCTCACATGTCACAATACCCATGTCACCTCCCCTCCTCCCCTTCCTGAAACCCTGCCTCTGACTTTCCCCTCCTAAAGGGTCATGGATCGTTTGACAGGCGAACAGAATTGGAATTGTAGAATTGATTTTGTCTAACAATGATTTATTACATAATTCATATGAAAAAATTTTTTTTAACCAAAACACAATATTGGTATTGATTTTTAATTTCTTTATGCTTTACATATAATACAGAAAATGTGTGTGTCAAAAAAGCTACATAGGTGGTTTATACAACATAGATGTGACCAATATTCCCTAAAATTTTAAGAGGCTAACTACAGGTGATTTGTACAGGTTACTGTAATTTAAAATGCAAATTATTCATCTTTGAGTATTGATACTAAATTGGTGAAAAGCTTCTAGAAGAATGTGACCTGTAAAAGTGTTGCTTAAATTCTTTAGTTTAAAAAGCAAAAAAAAAAAAAACAGTCGTGTCCATAACCATGTCAAATTCATGTTGCAATATATTAACAATTTTGCATTTTCGAATAATATACTTTTTTCGGTTCATATCTTTTCATGTGAAATCTAAACACTAGACACTGACTGACTGACCGGAAGCGCTAAGCAGAAGGCGCACACACTGCGCATGTCCTCCAGCAGCCGCTTCATGTAAAGCGGTCCAGCCGCGGTTATCTTTCACATCGACCGAGTGTCCTTTCTTCAGGAGTCTCTGCAGTCGCCTGCAGTCTCCTCTCCTCGCTGCCAGCGCCACCGCCGAGCAGCTGTCCCGGTAGCACTCGGTGAACATCATCTCTCCGCCCTGCAAACAGGCTGGAGGTGTTTTCACTGAAGCTCAGTGTCGATAAAATATCACAATAAACATCAGCAGTACTGTCGAGCTGTTACCTGCATCCTAATGTCAAGCACAAGCAATATATACTGTAGATAACTAGCTGCTTTATTAATTAATTAGCCCAGTTTATGTAACTCAACTACCTGCTAACTGGCTGGTGACTCGTTCACTAACTAGAAGCGGTATTGTTTATTTTCAACGAGACGTCGTTAGTTTTTACGTTGAAAATAAACACTTCTACTGTAGGTTTCTTCTATTTTCATATATAAGTACTGACCGAAGAAAAAGCAACAGGAAGCTGTTTCCGAGGAGGAAAAAAACATCCGTTTTTTTCAAAATAAAAGTCTCCAGATTCCCAGAAGTGCCATTATTATTATTATTATTATTATTATTATTATCATTTTTTCAAAATAAAAGTCTCCAGATTCCCAGAAGTGCCATTATTATTATTATCATTATTATTATTATTCATGGGCATTGATGGCTCAGTGGTAGGTTTCTCATCTGCCATTGCAGAAGGGTCCACATTAGATTCACACCCAATTCCCAAACCCCAGCCATTGGATGTAGTGGCGGTCTCAACCTCGGATAAAATACTGTAATAGCGTTGCAAGATGTGACAAGTTGTGTGTCCTCAATGGGAGCAGCAGAAAAATAATTAATAAATTATTATTATTATTATTATTATTATTATTATTATTTAAACCGCTTATCCTGTGTACAGGGGAGCAGGGGGCCTTGAGTCTATCACAGGAGACTAAAGCCCAATCCCAATTCTATTTTCTATCCCTTAAAAATATTTCCCCTAAGAAATCGGACACCACTACATCACTGTTATACATCATCATACATTGTCGCTAGTTCCTGATGTTACGTCAGAGGACATGCGCCGATGTTTATCAAATGCTCGGCAAACTGCCATGCTACTGAACTTTCATATTTGTTTGTAGCATGCAGTAAAGTAGGGCGGCACGGTGGTGTAGTGGTTAGCGCTGTCGCCTTGCACCTCCAGGGTCTGGGTTCGATTCCCCGGCCAGGCTCGATTCCCGTCTCTGTGTGCATGGAGTTTGCATGTTCTCCCCGTGCTTGGTGGGTTTCCTCCGGGTACTCCGGTTTCCTCCCACAGTCCAAAGACATGCAGGTTAGGCTAATTGGCGTTCCTAAATTGCCCGTAGTGTGTGAATGGGTGTGCGAGTGTGTGTATGTGTGTGTGCCCTGCGATGGATTGGCACCCTGTCCAGGGTGTACCCCGCCTAGTGCCCGAAGTCTCCTGGGATAGGCTCCAGGTCCCCTGCGACCCTGAACACAGGATTAAGCGGTATAGAAGATGAATGAATGAATGAATGCAGTAAAGTGTATATGACATAAAAATATATTTTTGTAATATCGTGCAATCGGCGCTATCTGCTAGCAAACTTTAGCGATTTTTTTGCAAACGTTTCTTTACAGAACATCACCATAAGCACAAACACAAGACTAAAGGTAATATACATATAATGAAAACTTGTCATAAAAATCCTTATTAATGGCAAAAATTACTTAACATTTATGGGTCTGCTTGCTCGAGTGAGCAGCCATGTTGAAAATTTCGCTTAGCCCTTCGTTTGAAGTGAGGGCCCGAAAAATCTTCGTTTGGAGGGCTATCTGGCCCTTCCCCCCTCCCCCTACACCTCCAACCAAAAGAGAAATGAGACACCACTACCCCTTCACGTGAACACGCCAAAAGGAGGGGTAGAGCTAAGTATAGGGGTAAGGGGTAGAATTGGGATTGGGCTTTACTATAGGTCACGAAATAGGGTACACTCTGGATACGATGCCAATCAATCACAGGACACACACACTAAAAACAAGTAGGATTTTTTTTTTTGGATGTTTTCTACTACCACTCAGTCGGGAGGGCCGAAGACTATCACATGCTTCCACCGAACCACATGACACCAGTCATCTTTTTGAACTGCTCACTCACAGACAGCGCTACCCGCTCCTTCCGCTTGCGTGAGCTCACAGACGCCCCTGATTGGCTGTAGAGCACCTCTCATCCCTCCCCTCTGAGAGAGCTCGGTTAATCATCTCTGTCTAGACCTCGGGCTGTGAGATGTTACAGCATTACCCGGGAACCGAACCAGCAATGATAGATTCAGAGCGCAGGGTCAGCCAGGATACTGCGACCCTTGGAGCAGATGGGGTTAAGGGCATTGCTCACACTGGAGCTCAAACCCCATACATTCCAATCAGAATCCCAGTTACCTACAGCCTTAGACGATGCTGCCTACTAAACTTTCAATGAGCACATAAAAGTTGATGATGACATAAAATGATGATGACATAAAAGTAAATGATGGCACCGCTTACTGATATGACCGGCATTTTGTAAAAGTTGGGACGTTTTTTTACATTTTAATAAAATGAAAACTAAAAGACTTTCTGAGTCAATAGTTAACTGAAATAGAAAACTGAGGAATTTTACACTACATACAGCATACACTGATAAAGGAAAGGCCCCATGAAAGTGTCCTGTCAGGTTTTGATTTTACTCCGGACAATTGGTGGTGGTCCCGAAAGGTACTCTCACGAGAATTCGCAGACAGGTAGCGAGAGGTTGGCAGTGACGCAGGAGATCACCTCCGCCTTTAAAGCGCTGCCGCAAAGAAGCGAGAGGTGTGAAGAGATGAGCAGAGCACAACGCTGTGATATTAAAGAGAGAGAGAGATTGTTTGCCGCATCCAGTGGATTACTTTTCCTCGTTGTGGATTTATCCATGCTGGAACCCTTCAATACCCCTCTTAATCCGTTTTCATGCTCCCGGACTGAACACTTCATACCGGTGAGACCGAGCCATCTCTCCCAGCCACATACAGTACATACACAGACAATAAAAACACGGACTTGGACATTGCATTTCCTACATACGCACACATACACACATTCTTTGGTTTGTATATATTTTGTAAATATTGTTTTGTGGTGCACCTGTTTTTTTTTTTTTTGTTTTGTTTTTTTTCACTTAATACGCTTTTGGTTTGTTTTGAACTGTTGTGGTGCGTCTTTCCTTGTTCCGCTACGCTTACGCAACACCAGGAATTAGATTCTTGATCCCGTATTTAGTGTTACTAGGTTTACAATAAAAGCCGAGCGTTACATATTGGTGGCCCGTACGTACGGTGAATCAGTTTTTTTTTGTGTATTTTCAGTGTTGGGTGGCTGTGCAGAGCAAGATGGACGCTACAATCGCTAAATATAGCAATTACAATAATGCTAATGCTAGTGGCGCCGTGAAGGCCGACTCTGTTGTTACTAGCAGTGTACGGAGTGATGACGGAGATGTTGCCATAGATGCATTTGTGAATCGCCGTAACCCTACTGCAGAAATAACGTAATTGATTAGATCATTGTATATATCTGGTAGAACTTATGATGATGCGATGATGTTATTGTTGGTCATATGTCTAATATGGATGTTGCACAAACACTGCAGACTGAACTTAATCAATGTAAGGGGCATATATTAGCTCTTTCCGAAAAAATGGCCACGTTAGAGCAGGATTTTAGAGAATCTATTAACAGCACGATTAACAGGGAAACCATTTTTTTGCAGGCAGTAGATGCTGGCTTACTAGAACTGGAGCGTTACTGCCAGGAGGCTCTATAGAAACTGGAGAGGGCTGTAACTGACTGTTTTTTTGAGGTGAGACATTATATTGGAGAGGCAGATGAAGAAGCTGCGTCTCACTAGCACGCCCACGATCCACAGGTTACAGGCCTACACCCCTGCATCATCACACTCTCCTACTCTACATTCATCCAGTCCTCCAATCACTGGGTTACAGAAAGGGTCCATCAGAGAAGAAGTCATCTAACCTATGAAGTTCCTCCTTGTGGCCCATTTCCTTCATCTACTCAGCTTACAGTACCTCCTCAGTTTCGCCAACTACTTCCTCCTTTTATGCTCGACCGCCCATCCGCCTGGAGTTTCCCTCCTTCAGTTATGCCTCTGAGACAACGGATGTGCTTAACCTCATCGAGCAGTGTGAAAACTACCTGGAGATCAGGCCACTGCCCAGCGCCAAGCTGATAGGAACCCTCAGCACAGTGCTACAAGGACCTGCTCTGAGCTGGTGGAAGGCAGAAAAAGTCAAGGATTGGGAGTCTTTTAAACAGGCATTCCTGGCTGTTTTTTTACCCGATGACTACTTGACTGAAGTGGAGGACAAGGTAAGGTGGCTGGTGCAACAGCCGGGTCAACGCCTGAGGGACTCCGCCTATGACTGCTGGGCCCTCTGTCTGAAGTGGAAGCCTGATATCTCGGAGTATGAACTGCTGAGTCAAATTATGAACAATGTCAACCCCAGAGTGGCAGGTTTTGTCAGAGGCACAGTGAACACCGTGGAACAGCTGGTGAAGATGGGCTCACAGGTGGAAAAGGACTGCCTAGGAGCTAAAGATTACTGGCAGAAAGTGGGAAGTCAGCACAGCAAGGAGAAGAACAGAAAGGGGGCTACAGAAGGAGCTCCATCGAAACACCTAGCGGGACTTCCCATTGCTCAGCACCACGCAGCCCATTCGCTTATCCTGGTACCCATGTCAGTGCAGGGAAAGGAGGTGAAAGCAGTGCTCGATACAGGGAGCACTTACACTCTCATGCAGGCGAGCCTATGGTGGCAGCTGGATGATCAGGCTCCCGGGGACACCGCTCAATTGCCTCAAAGCTTCATCAGGCGAAGGCACAAAAAACCATCCACTACAAGTGGCGCGACAGTTTTTATCACCTCCAAACCTACATCATGAGTGACCTGGCTTTCTCTCTGATAGCAGGGCTTGACTTCTTAAGAGCCATGGGAGCCGTCTTGGAGATCGCTCAGGGAAGGTACGGCTGGAGGACAGCAGGGGGCTTCACTCGCAATTCGTTCCTGCTTCTCCCTGTCAATTTCGACCCCTTGGACAAAGAGGGTGCTCTCTCACTAGTCACCTCAGCGTGTTCCGCCATCCCAACCAGGGACCTGGCTGAGCTAGCCAGTATTTCCTTTATCGGCATATGCATACGCCGATAAAGAAAGGCAGCTGGCTGTGCCCCATGAAAGTGTCTTTTCAGGTTATACAGTGGTGTGAAAAACTATTTGCCCCCTTCCTGATTTCTTATTCTTTTGCATGTTTGTCACACTTAAATGTTTCTGTTCATCAAAAACCGTTAACTATTAGTCAAAAATAACATAATTGAACACAAAATGCAGTTTTTAAATGAAGGTTAACGTTATAAAGGGAGAAAAAAACTCCAAATCTACATTGCCCTGTGTGAAAAAGTGATTGCCCCCCTTGTTAAAAAATAACTTAACTGTGGTTTATCACACCTGAGTTCAATTTCTGTAGTCACCCCCAGGCCTGATTACTGCCACACCTGTTTCAATCAAGAAATCACTTAAATAGGAGCTACCTGACACAGAGAAGTAGACCAAAAGCACCTCAAAAGCTAGACATCATGCCAAGATCCAAAGAAATTCAGGAACAAATAAGAACAAAAGTAATTGAGATCCATCAGTCTGGTAAAAGTTATAAAGCCATTTCTAAAGCTTTGGGACTCCAGCGAACCACAGTGAGAGCCATTATCCACAAATGGCAAAAACATGGAACAGTGGTGAACCTTCCCAGGAGTGGCCGGCCGACCAAAATTACCCCAAGAGCGCAGAGACAACTCATCCGAGAGGCCACAAAAGACCCCAGGACAACATCTAAAGAACTGCAGGCCTCACTTGCCTCAATTAAGGTCAGTGTTCACGACTCCACCATAAGAAAGAGACTGGGCAAAAACGGCCTGCATGGCAGATTTCCAAGGCGCAAACCATTTAAGCAAAAAGAACATTAAGGCTCGTCTCAATTTTGCTAAAAAACATCTCAATGATTGCCAAGACTTTTGGGAAAATACCTTGTGGACCGACGAGACAAAAGCTTAACTTTTTGGAAGGTGCGTGTCCCGTTACATCTGGCGTAAAAGTAACACAGCATTTCAGAAAAAGAACATCATACCAACAGTAAAATATGGTGGTGGTAGTGTGATGGTCTGGGGTTGTTTTGCTGCTTCAGGACCTGGAAGGCTTGCTGTGATAGATGGAACCATGAATTCTACTGTCTACCAAAAAATCCTGAAGGAGAATGTCCGGCCATCTATTCGTCAACTCAAGCTGAAGCGATCTTGGGTGCTGCAGCAGGACAATGACCCAAAACACACCAGCAAATCAACATCTGAATGGCTGAAGAAAAACAAAATGAAGACTTTGGAGTGGCCTAGTCAAAGTCCTGACCTGAATCCTATTGAGATGTTGTGGCATGACCTGAAAAAGGCGGTTCATGCTAGAAAACCCTGAAATAAAGCTGGATTACAACAATTCTGCAAAGATGAGTGTGTCAAAATTCCTCCAGAGCGCTGTAAAAGACTCGTTGCAAGTTATCGCAAACGCTTGATTGCAGTTATTGCTGCTAAGGGTGGCCCAACCAGTTATTAGGTTCAGGGGGCAATTACTTTTTCACACAGGGCCATGTAGGTTTGGATTTTTTTTCTCCCTAAATAATAAAACCCCTCATGTAAAAACTGCATTTTGTGTTTACTTGTGTTATCTTTGACTAATAGTTAAATGTGTTTGATGATCAGAAACATTTTGTGTGACAAACATGCAAAAGAATAAGAAATCAGGAGGGGGGCAAATAGTTTTTCACACCACTGTATACAGTATAGGTTATATGTGATGATTAAGTCCCAAAACATATTTAATTAACATACAGTACGAGTCAAAAGTTTGGACATGCCTTCCAATTCCATGGTGTTTCCTGATTTTTATTTCCTTCTACATTGTAAAATTCTATTCAATTTTATTTGTATAGTGCTTTTAACAATTGTCATTGTCACAAAGCAGCTTTACATAATCAAAAGCATGATTTAAGTTTGTATGGAATGTGAATGTGCATGAATCATAATGGTCAGATTGTCCCTGGTGAGCAAGTCGAGGGCGACAGTGGCAAGGAAAAACTCCCTGAGATGGTAATAGGAAGAAACGTTGAGAGGAACCAGACTCAACAGGGAACCCATCCTCATCTGGGTGAAACAGATAGCAGAAATTGATCTGCATTCATACTGTGTGTTAGGTGGCAGGCAGTTCAGCTATAACAGTTTATGTTAATTGATGTTAATATGGAGTCCAGGTAGTTATTGGAGACTCAGGTAGACTTGTAGGAAGTTCCAGTCCTGAACTATCGAGCAACTGCAGCCCAGTCAGGTCCTCAGAGAAACAGCTGTCAACACAAGTCAAGGCCAAAACTGTCTTCATGGTAGAGCGAAACCATCCCCAGACACCGGACGCATCCCAAAGAGACACACGGGGCATCCATGTGACGAGATCTCCAACCAGTGAATTAGTGATTTCTGAGACAGTTAACTCTAAATGAACTTCTCCTCTGCAGCAGAGATAAGTTTTGTTCTTGCTTTTTCCTGGGAAGATCTTCATGAGAGCCTGTTTTATTATGTTGCTTGATGTGTTTTGGACATGGAATTGACAATACTGTTCTTACAAGAATTATTCCAGAACAGCTGACCTTTATGTCTTAAATTGCAATTCACTGTTGTTGTTACTTAATTATATACTGTAACTGCATATGTGTTATTTTATAGTTTTAAAATCTCCATTATTTTTCTAGAATGTAGAACAAGACTAAAGAAAAAAAAACAATAAATTAGAAAATGTGTCCAAACTTTTGACTGGTCCTGTATATACAGTACATGTACTGTACAGCAGTACCTTATATTTTGGTATATTATGTAACACATTGATATGATCTTGCTAAAATGCTACATCAGGTTTCCTTCTTGTTTCAGTTTACTACTTCACCACAAAACTTAAAAAAGTAGTAAACTATATTTATAATCAAATGTTTAGACAGCTGTACACAACTGTATGATTCAAATGTATTTGCCAATGATAATAACAGTAGCAGTTAATCTGTAGGTTATAAGTGAAATATCCTGACATCTGGAAAACTGGAAGGAGGTTATCCATGCAAATGTAGTTCTATATCATGTCTCCTGCCAAATCTCCAAGCAAGGCAAGAGGAAGAAAGCAGAAAGGTGAGGAAAGCAAGAAGGAAAAGGAAGAAACAAAAAAAGGGAGGAAGACTGAATCTGATGTTTCCCCTAACGTTCATGAGAATGGCACAGGAAAAAGGAATGACAAAGGCAAAATAAGTGAAGAACAGGGGGGGGGGATTATATTCAATAAAGGGAAGTCCAAAAAAGATGTGGAGAAAAATAAAAAGACTGACCAAGCTGACAAGTCACAAGATGGAGAAACAGAATCTCCAAAGAGAAGAAGAAAAGGGAGGCAACAAAATGGCAAACCCTCAACTGCTAAGGCTGATGGTAATGGGATCAGAGGCAAAGTTAGCAAAGGTAAAGAATCCAATCCTATTTTGCAACCCTCTCCAGGCAAAACAGCCAGCAAAGCTCATGAAATCCGCATTAAAAAACGAGCTCGTAGGATAGTGGAGTCAGTGGAAGAAGATTCTGAGAGTGAAAAAGAGAAATCAGAGCATTCCAACACTGAGGAGAGGACTGAAGAAGAGGAGGAGGAGGAAGAATGTGTGGAGGAAACTGCTGAGACAGAAGCAAGTAAAGTGAGCAGCGAGGAAGACGTACCAGATGCAGACTGTTAAACACTAAACAACAAAACCAGGAACTACTTAATAAAACATTTATTACAGACCGCCGTCAGGCTTCCACACACACACACGACACCTACAGTATGACTCCCCCCCCCCTCCCCCCCTTGCAGGCTGCAAGTTGTTCTTTTGTGTTGTACCACAACATGCGCTTGATCTTTTGTGCTTGGATAAGTTCTTTGATGCTGCTTATTTCCAGACGTAGTCGTTTTTTTAGCAACTGATTTTGTAGACTTTAGTCCATCAACAAGTGAATGAGCAGCTGCTGAAATGCCATTACAAAGCAGCAAACAGGTATTCGAAGCTGCTGGTGCCTCTGGAGTCCCGCAAACCTCAAGGTGTAGGATCCTTTAGAGGCTTGCAGTTGTGCATAAACCTACTATTCGGCCACCCCTAATCAATGCTCACAAGCAGAAATGGTTGCAGTGGGCCCAGGCATACATGAAGACTAATTTTCAAACAGTCTTGTTTACTGATGAGTGTCATGCAACCCTGGATGGTCCAGAAGAATGGAGTAGTGGATGGTTGGTGGATGACCACCATGTCCCAACAAGGCTGCAATGTCAAAAAGGAGGTGCCGGAGTCATATTTTGGGCCAGAATCATGAAAATCATCGTGAAAATGACCTCTGCAAAGTATATTGACTGACCACTTTCTTCCATAGGTACAAAAAGAAGAACCTTGCCTTCCGTAGCAAAATCATCTTGCACGACAATGCACCATCTCATGCTGCAAAGAATACCTCTGTGTCATTGGCTGCTATGGGCATACCTGTAAAAGATGAGAAACTCATGGTGTAGTGGGGGTAGCTGAGACGGAGGGATCAAACTCTACTGTGTTTGTTTCGAGGCTGCTGAAAGAAGCACTACAACTGGAGAGGGATGTGCTTGTGGACCACTCGCATAGAATTCAGGCTCCAAGAAGATCGGATGGAAAACCACGTGTCATCATGGCTAAACTTCACTATCACCAAGACTGTATCGAGGTGTTGAGCCGTGCGCGCGCTCGGGCTCCGCTGAGATTTAATGGAAAATCGGTTGCCATCTTTCCAGATTACACTGCGAGCATTGCCAAGGCCAGAGCTGCGTTTACAGAGGCTCGGAAATTACTGCGTAATCGTCCGGGCGTCCGGTTTGGTATCCTATACCCAGGCCGTTTATGTGTTTCACACGACGGAACAGAAAAGATGTTTACAGATGCATAGGAAGCCATGAGGTATATCAAGAAGAACATTATCCCCACAGAGGCTTGAAAATTATACAAACATTTAACTTCTATCCATCTTTTTTTTTTTTTTTTTTAACTTATTTTTTTTTCTAACTTTTCTTATTATTATATCCAGTATACAATTCAAGATTGTGCATCATCTACACTGGCCAAAAGTCAGACTTTCTAAGATTAAAACTGATATAGACACCACATGTGACAGATGCAGCTAGGCTCCTGCAACTCTGCTGCATATTTTCTGGACTTGTCCAAGACTCTACATGTTCTGGACCAATATTTTTGAGACTTTTTCTGGAATATTTGGAGAGACAATAGAGCCAACTCCATTTATTGCCTTGTGTGGTGTGCCCCCAGAAAACACGAGTTTTAACCAAAGGAAAATTAAAATATTGGCCTTGTGTTCCCTTTTGGCTAGGAGATTAATTTTGATTAAATGGAAAGACCCTGATTTAGCCGCTGGATAAGGGAAGTGATGGACTGCCTTAAACTGGAGAAAATTTGGTGTACAGTTAGAGGGTCTACTGGCACATTTTATAATATTTGGCAGTCTTTCTTAACTTTTGCTGAGGGCATTAACGCAGATAATATTGTACTGTAAAGGAAGGGTATGGGGAAGATGATTTATTATTATTTTTTATTATTATTTTTATGGACATCTGATTATTATGGCATCCTTGTGTTTGTCCGGTGTTGGGGGGAGGGTTGGTTTTGTGCTCTCTTTGTGTTTTCTTGTTTTTTCTGTATAGTTTGAAAATAAATTAAAAAAAAACTTTGATAAAAAAAAGTGTACTGTACTTGTCACGGTTCTTTCTGTGTCTGCGTCGAGTGCATGGTCGCGGCATGAATGCGGAGGAGGCGAGCTGACGGTTCGTTAGTTTCTCTTTATTGAACATAAAAAGTAAACAAACACCAAACGCAAACTAAACTTAAACACAACAAAAGCTAGACGCCTGACTGCTGTTCAGTCAGGCTATTTATACACAAACTAATCAACTAATAATTGGCTTACCTCGGTTCAGGTGAGCTTCTACGTCAGCTGACCGAGGTGCAAACTGGGAAATGAAGTTAAACACAAAACACAAACCAAACTACAAACAAAACCAAACGCGGGCGTTAGGCGCCCTCTAGGGGTTAACCGTCACAGTATCCCCCCCCCCCAAAAAAATGCTCCTCCGGAGCATCACCGGAGGCCCCGGACACCCACCCCAATGTTCTACCTCTTGCCCCCTGACCAGGAGGCTGGGGGACAAGGCTGGAGATGTGCTCGGCGGCGGCTGGGCTGGAGACGTGCTCGGCCGTTGCAGAGCTGGAGACGTGCTCGGCCGTTGCAGAGCTGGAGACGTGCTCGGCCGTTGCAGAGCTGGAGACGTGCTCGGCCGTTGCAGAGCTGGAGACGTGCTCGGCCGTTGCAGAGCTGGAGACGTGCTCGGCCGTTGCAGAGCTGGAGATGTGCTCGGCCGTTGCAGAGCTGTCACTGCGCTCGATGACAGCGTTGGAGCGTGCACTGCACTCGACAGCGGCGTTGGCGCTTGCGCTGAGCTCGACAGCGGCGTTGGAGCGTGCACTGCGCTCGACGACGACGTTGGAGCGTGCACGGCGCTCGACAGCAGCGTTGGAGCATGCACTGCGCTCGACGACGGCGTTGGAGCGTGCACGGCGCTCGACAGCAGCGTTGAAGCTTGTGCTGAGCTCGACAGTGGCGTTGGAGCGTGCACGGCGCTCGACGACGACGTAGGAGCGTGCACGGCGCTCGACAGCGGCGTTGGAGCGTGCCCTGCGCTCGACGACGACGTTGGAGCGTGCATGGTGATCGACAGCGGCGTTGGAGCTTGTGCTGAGCTCGACGACGACGTTGGAGCGTGCACTGCGCTCGACGACGAGCACGGCGCTCGACAGCGGCGTTGGAGCGTGCATGCCGCTCAACAGCGGCGTTGGAGTCTGTGCTGAGCTCGACGGCTCAACGTCGTCATCAAAGCCGGGAGGCGGCAGTAGAACGGGTGCGTTAGTCAGCGGCTGCTGACACGCTAGCGCGCTGTCCTCAAAGCCGGGAGGCGGTGGTAGAACGGGTGCGTGAGTCAGCGGCAGCTGACACGCTAGCACGCTGTCCTCAAAGCCAGAAGGCGGCGGTAGAACGGGTGCGTGAAGCGGCGTTGGAGCTTGTGCTGAGCTCGACGACGACGTTGGAGCGTGCACTGCGCTCGACGACGACGTTGGAGCGTGCACGGCGCTCGACAGCGGCGTTGGAGCGTGCCCTGCGCTCGACGACGGCGTTGGAGCGTGCACGGTGCTCGACAGCGGCGTTGAAGCTTGTGCTGAGCTCGACAGCGGCGTTGGAGCGTGCACGGCGCTCGACGACGACGTTGGAGCATGCACGGTGCTCGACAGCGGCGTTGGAGCTTGTGCTGAGCTCGACGACGACGTTGGAGCGTGCACTGCGCTCGACGACGACGTTGGAGCGTGCACGGCGCTCGACAGCGGCGTTGGAGCGTGCCCTGCGCTCGACGACGGCGTTGGAGCGTGCACGGTGCTCGACAGCGGCGTTGAAGCTTGTGCTGAGCTCGACAGCGGCGTTGGAGCGTGCACGGCGCTCGACGACGACGTTGGAGCATGCACGGTGCTCGACAGCGGCGTTGGAGCTTGTGCTGAGCTCGACGACGACGTTGGAGCGTGCACTGCGCTCGACGACGACGTTGGAGCGTGCACGGCGCTCGACAGCGGCGTTGGAGCGTGCCCTGCGCTCGACGACGGCGTTGGAGTGTGCACGCCGCTCGACAGCGGCGTTGGAGCTTGTGCTGAGCTCGACAGCGGCGTTGGAGCCTGTGCTGAGCTCGACGGCTCAACGTCGTCCTCAAAGCCGGGAGGCGGCAGTAGAACGGGTGCGTGAGTCAGCGGCTGCTGACACGCTAGCGCGCTGTCCTCAAAGCCGGGAGGCGGCGGTAGAACGGGTGCGTGAGTCAGCGGTAGCTGACACACTAGCGCGCTGTCCTCAAAGCCGGAAGGCGGCGGTAGAACGGGTGCGTGAGTCAGCGGCTGCTGACACGCTAGCGCGCTGTCCTCAAAGCCGGAAGGCGGCGGTAGAACGGGTGCGTGAGTCAGCGGCTGCTGACATGCTAGCGCGCTGTCCTCAAAGCCGGAAGGCGGCGGCAGCACTGGTGCGTGGGTCAGCGGCTGCTGACATGCTTGGCTGCTGAGCGTTGGCGAGGGAGGAGAAAGCTCCGAGCCCGCTTCGCGGTTATCCTGGAAGTGGAGGATCATCCGCTGGAGCTCCTTCACCTGCTCCTGTATTTCTTGCACTTGCTCCGGCTCCGGAAACCACCACCTGAGCTCGTGTCTCGCTAGCTGGTTGTACCTCCAGCTCCGGTACATGTCGACCTCGCCGTTTTCCAGCCAGTAGTACTCCCAGCCGCCATCCCTCTCTTCCTCGCTGTCCTCCAGCCAGTTCGCCAGCTCGGGCGAGATGGTATCCGCTCCCCCCCCAAAATAATCCAGGGGGAAATCCTCCGCCATGCCACTTGTACGGTCTAGCTTTCTGTCACGCTTCTTTCTGTGTCTGCGTCGGGTGCGTGGTCGCGGCATGAATGCGGAGGAGGCGAGCTGACGGTTCGTTAGTTTCTCTTTATTGAACATAAAAAGTAAACAAACACCAAACGCAAACTAAACTTAAACACAACAAAAGCTAGACGCCTGACTGCTGTTCAGTCAGGCTATTTATACACAAACTAATCAACTAATAATTGGCTTACCTCGGTTCAGGTGAGCTTCTACGTCAGCTGACCGAGGTGCAAACTGGGAAATGAAGTTAAACACAAAACACAAACCAAACTACAAACAAAACCAAACGCGGGCGTTAGGCGCCCTCTAGGGGTTAACCGTCACAGTACTCCACACAATCCTCTTGACTCTTTTTGACTGCCGAGAAAGAGGGGAGAACTTTCCTCATCAGAAGAATCTTCACCCATCAGAACAATTAAATGGCCGCCCTGAGTTCCTCCATCTGAAAGATTTCCAAAGGAGGCATCACTGAATTCAATAATCTTAAGAGTATTGTCACTCCCCAGGTGTTGATACTGTAGTTCAGAATGACATTTTTAGACTTAAGTTTGCACACAACTCTGTTTGCTTCCTGAATTGTTTGCACAGTTGCATTTTTAATGCTTGAAGACAAGTTGCTTGCATCAAACATGACAACTGGTCTGCTCTGTCTTGCAGCCCAAATATTTTGACCCACCTTGGATCTGAGTGTGTCTCTTTCTTCCTCAGTAAGGGGTGAGTCTTGTTCAGCAGATCGAGATGGATCCAAATGTATGATCTGCATATGCTGAATGTAGCTTTCCTGATGTATTTGCACCTTTTCGTTCACAGTTTCAAAGTCTATTCCCACATAACAAAAGTTCTCATGTTCCTCGCGTCCTACCAGAAACATTGACCGAAGGAGAGGTACAGTATTACAGTTGTAGTGAAGCTTTGTGTGTCACCCCAAATAAAGTCGTCTACAAGCAAGCAAGTACGCGACAAGCAAGTACACCAGTCACAATGGAGTTCTTATCTAACCAGTAGAAAACAGCAGGATCTACTTTGGATATCTTTCCTCCTGCCTTTATTACAATTTCCTTTACTCTGTTGTACCAGTATAGTGAAGCATCAACTAACCCATATTCACATTGCTTGAGCTTCCATAGGATTCCCTCACAGCTGCCCTCAGGAGGATGCTTGACATAGATCTCACGTGACAATTTCATACCCCGAAGAAATGCAGATTTTATGTCTATGGAATTAAGAGTCCATTGTCTTTGACAGATCACTGCCACAAGTAGCTGTGAGCGAGTCCTTTTGCAGACCTGACATCTCCAGCTCCTCAAAACCTCTAGCCACTAGTCATGCTTTTGGTACTGGTCCAGTAGGTGTCTCTTTGAGGGTACAAACCCATCTAGTGGAAATATGTCCTCACAGACATCTGATGTTCTTGCATTTGTTACAGTAGGTTCTACAGTACCTGTAGGTCTTCGACATTTGACATGTCAACTGTCTCCATAGTGCCTGCAACATCAGTGGGCTCAATGAGCATCAAATTATACCAGCTTTTATATTTACCTGTAGCTTTACCTGCACGTCCCAAAACATTAGCTCTTTGTAGGACACCCTTTTCTCTGTCCTTGTATTTCACAATTTGTCCATTTTTAAGCTGAAATCACGTTTCTGTCTTGTTGTAAAAGTCTCTGTAATGTCAAGTGGGTGGTGTTCTGCTTCACTTGGCACCCTAGAGGTTACTTCTGTGTTCTCCAATTGTCTCACCTCCTGCTGCATCTCGATCAGTGCTTCTCCTGTCCCTTGTTTATCATAATCAAACTCCTGTCCTTGTTCACAGTCTGTAATTTTCTGCGCCTGCAGGTGTTATAATTTGACGTTCGCCTTCTGTATTTACTTTTCTCAATCTGAGATGATGTACCCTAATGCATGTTCCTCCATGTCTGACAAACACCACCGCACCATCCTGACCAATAACAATACCTGGTCCTTTCCACTCTGGACAGTCCATTCGCTTGTAGTGCACTTTGTCACCCATTTCATACTTTTTATCTGTGTTACGTAGTTGCTTTCTCAGTGCTCTTCGTATTCTTTCTGAACATTCAGCTTCTGTAAAAGCCTTTCTTGATGCATGTAACGCAGAAATGTGTCTTGCCACCCATTCACTTTTTGTAGTTCCCTCCAAGGCTGGAGATTCATCAGTTAGCACAGAGGGTAGGTTAGCATTCTGCCCAAACACTAACTGATGAGGACTGTAACCATAGACATTTTGCATGGTGTTCTTTGCCAAAAGAGCCCAGTCCATCGCAGTGTTCCAAACACAACCAGTGTCTTCACCTTCATTATGATTTCCCTAAGTATTTGGTTGTGTCCCTCCAGGAGACCATTGCTCCATGGGCTGTATGCTGCTGTAGTCTTTATTTCTATGTTAAAGTTCTCTGCCATATCTCTCACCTCATCATTGTTGAATTCTCCACAATTGTCGCTGAACAGTTCCTGAGGTGAACCATGTACACTTATCCAGTCATGGACAAAATGTTTCATTATTTCACAGGACCTTTTGGTGTTCAGAATGCTCCCTGCACTAAACCTTGTGAACTGATCAATAATATGGAGATACCACACACCTTGTTTGAGTTCATGCAGGTCTACAGCCACAGTTTCATTGTTTTGAGATGCTAGTGGTAGACCAACAACTGGTCTTGCTTTATTCTTTTTTGTATCTTTGACATATTTCACATTCGCTCACAATTATTTGTAAGATGATGTTGCATTCTGGGTCTTTGTTGCCTGAGCTACTAATGCCTCTTTTCCACTGCATAGTACGGCACAACACGGTTCAGTTCAACTCACTTCGGTTCGGTGCAGTTTGGCTCGGTTTGCGCTTCCACTGCAGTTTAGTAACGCTTTAGAGTGGGCAGGATTACTCACGTGCGGCGCCGCTACTGCCGTGACGTCATCGTAAACGCGCCACAAACAAGCACACAACAATGGAGCATATCGACGGCATGGTGTTCTTCATTCTCGGCATGTGGATGTTTTTAACAGCGAGACGAAGGAGTTTGTTTCAAAAGAGGCTGATGGCAGCCAAAGAAAATTTTTGGTTAATACAAAAAGCTGTGTCCGATCCTTCGCTGGCTGTTCTAAATATAGCGGTTCTGTTGTGTCTCGTGTCGCAAGTTTGGTGACGCAGTAATGACGATTTTCTCCGGCCAATCAGTGACCAGCAGAGTTTACACGTCACGTTTTGGTAACGGTTCGGCGCGCTTGGAACCTTGGCTGAGGTGATACTAAAAAAAGGACCAGGTACCAGGTACTGTTCCCAGTGGAAAACTCCCCAAAAGTGAGTTGAACTGAACCGTGTCGTGCCGTACTATGCAGTGGAAAAGCTCCATAAGAAGCCTTTGTAATCTCTCAGCAGAAGCATGACTGAATTATTTATGAAGCTTCATCAGGATTTAGTTTTTTTCTGCTGAGTTCATAGTTTCTGTAACTGTCAGTATCTCATCCTCCACTTCCTTGGGAATATCTTCGGTAATTGCTACTGTAATTGCACATCTTCAATGTGGTCTCCATTGCCCCCAATGTTCACACAGTAATGGCCAGAACTTGTAAACTCAAGTTTAACAGGTTTGCTGAACATTATTGCTTTGTCATTTTTTTATGTCAAGCCCTGTTCCTGCTCTCTTCCGAGAGGCTTTGCTCAAAGCAATGGAATGGAAGACCTCAGTCTGCTGGGACAAACTCAGTCTCTATGTTACACTTTGTCTGTCCAATTTTTGCAGGTATTTTCAGCATTTTGGTAGAATATATCACTTTTCCATCTCCAAATCTAAATGGTCTATAGCTGTGTGTTTCAGTTTTGTTTACTTTTTTAATTTCATTTTTATTTAACTCAGTGATGTAATTATCTAGCCATTCTTGTCCACACACAGTCCAGGTGCATGCTGTGTTTATTAGAGCTGCACCAAAACACTCAGTCATAAAGACTTCTGTGTCAGAAAGCGACTCTTTCGTGTACAGTGTAATATTCTACATTCTCTGTTCCACTGTCCTCAGTTAGTTTAACAGTCCTTTGCCCAGTGGAATGTACTTTGACATACTGTATAGCACATTGATCTAAACCCATACCTGTGGTGCCCTTGGTGGTTTATTTTGGGGCCATGGTGTGCCTCTCTGTCGCCTCTGTTCTGTTAAATATGCACTTTCCTCATTAATTCCCACTGCTTTAGCACACGCATTTCCTGCAAAAATCCTTTTTAACGCTGACTTCATTGACACAAAAGTCAAATCTGCACATGCCGTTAGCGCTAACTGTCGGTCTTTCATTTCTAAGCACACGGTATCTAGTAGTTTAAAAGCTAATGCTGCATCGGGAAGCTCCATTTTGTACTTGCGCATCGGTTGTTCAAAACCGATGATGTAATCCGTCATAGATACACCGCTATCTCTCTTAATTCAGTCAAAGTTCGAGTAAGCTTTATACAGTATGTTCGGTCTTTTTCTTCTTTCAGAAACAAACCATCAAGTTTCCTTAGTAAAGTTACCATCCTGCTGTCGTTATTCAAATCGTCTACCGGTATTTCCATCGCAGATTCCCTCAATTTTCCTGACAGCGCCAAAGCCACTGCAAGAGCCTGTTTACTTTTTTCAAGCTCGGTAACTCTAATTCAAACTCCAACTTCATTCTTCCAGCTCTCGTAAGGTTTTTCTTCATCAAAGGTTGGTGGTATTCTGTAATTGCTAACCATCCTCTGCTACCAATGTTAAACGACAAAACCAGGAACTACTCAACAACACATTTATTACAGACCGCCATCAGGCTTCCACACACACAACACCTATAACTTCCCTCCGTAACCCCCTAGAACATCCTTTATACGCCCTCTTTTATCCCCCCCTGGTAAATTATAGCATTTATTTCTTTTATACAAACAGTCCTATGGAACTTAGCATAGACAACAAGTCAGAACAAGAGGTGAATGATGAAATCAAGGAAGAAATGGAGGTAGTAGAAGAGAATGCAAATGAAACCTTAAAAATTGAAACTATGGTGGAGTCTGAAGAGAAATCCACCGGCAGTGATGAGGAAATACTGTAGAACTGTAGAAGAGCAACTCAGTGATAAGGCTGATGACAAGCAGGCTAATTCCTGATCTTTTCCCAGTACAGGGAACATGTTATGATTAATGGCACACGCTACAAGTTGTTGAATAAAATACTTTCAATTCTGCGCACCAACATGTTGACAAAAATAATGTAGATCTACCATACATTTACAATGTGGAGAGGAAAAAAGAAAAACACTCCTAGCTTTTATCAGCATGTGGCGCCCTTCCATAAAATGTAAGAAGTGTATAATAAAAAAGAAAAAAAAATACGATGACAAAGAAAAGATATGCCTCTATCCTGAACAGATGTGCCGGAGTCCATAATTAGCATTGGAAGAGAGTATGCGTCTTGTGCCTGTATGACCTTGAAGGCAGATAGTGAGGGGAGAAGCTGAGAAGGAGAAGGGAGATAACGAGGGAGACCAAAGACATGGAGCAGAGGTGAATTTCAACTCCAGCTTTGTCTGAAGGTCTGCTGTGTGTGAGAGGAAAATGAAGACTAAAAAGGAAAGGAACACGTGTAGCAAATCTGATTTCAGCAGTGTCCAAAGGTTTTATTAACATAAACTATATACAAAATCGAAATGTGTGAGATCACTTAATTAGCTGATTCTTGGTTAGATGAGGCTTTGAAGGTGTACGTGCTCGAGATGTCATTGAACTGGAGGTAGTCATGAAGAAGTGCGGGAACAGGTAGTTGCTGAACGAAAGAGGGTTTAGACAAAGCGTCGCTGCCTACTGTAGCTCTTACAGCGAGTCTGCACAGATGAGTCAGATCAGGAACACACTCTGGAACACGGACAAAGGAAACAAGTTGCAAAACACAATATACAGTGACAATATAAGGAGCCATTTTACTGAATTAATTCATATTACTAAGATTAACTAATTGTAGGAATATTGACGATGCAGTTTGCTCGTGTCATCTTAATGATCTTTACCAAAATGTTTATGTGGCCTCCAGGTGCCGTCTGCTCTGCGCTGAGAAAGGATGCGAAGCAATATGGAGGGCAGGGTTTTCCAGTTAATAAACTCCAGCAAGAAATTCAGTATGCTGGACTCCACCTCTTCTAGCCTGCATAAGATTAAAATATCACATGTGAAACTCTATAGCCAGAAGATTCAGAGAGCAATGTGCAAAAAACTCATTTTTCCCTGGAGATGTCTGTATAAAAGTTTAATCAGGATCACTGATGATTAAATATAAATCAATATGGAAGAAATGGTTGGTCCGTGTCTCTCTGTTTCTTACATTTTCTGCTGAAGGAGACAGAGAGGGTCTAGTCCTGCTTTGAGGACCATCGGAAGCCAAAAAGAAGCATGGGCCACTTCACCAAGTGCTGCCTGAACCAGTGCCTTCAGCTGCATGCCCTTAGGCAGGCCGGCATATTCCAGGATGAGCGACAGATGTTCAGGTACGCAGCTGTGTAATGCTAATATGTATGTAGCCAGACTGACATGAGCTCCATCAGCAAGTAGCATCTTCATGATCTCTTGAATCTGGTGGAAATCACTGACCACGCTGACAGAAGAAGGTGCAGGATTTTAAGTAATTAGGGTCAACGGTCGAGAGCAACGGAGCGTGTTCAAAGGAGGTGAAGAGACGAGTACAGGCAGGTTGGAATGGGTGGAGAAAAGTGTCAGGTGTTTTGTGCGATAAAAGAGTATCAGCGAGAATGAAAGGAAAGGTGTACAGGACAGTGGTGAGACCAGCGATGCTCTACGGCTTAGAGACAGTGGCACTGAAGGAAAGACAGGAGGCAGAGCTAGAGGTAGCAGAGCTGAAGATGTTGAGGTTCTCTTTGGGAGTGACAAGGATGGATAGGATCAAGAATGAGTTCATCAGAGGAACAACCCATGTGAGATGTTTTGGAGATAAAGTCAGAGAGGCCAGATTGAGGTGGTTTGGACATGTTCAGAGGAGAGATGGTGAATATATCGGTAGAAGGATGCTGAGGTTGGAACTGCCAGGCAGGAGGTCTAGAGGAAGACCAAAGAGGAGATTTACTGTATGGATGCAGTGAGAGAGGACATGAAGTTAGTTGGTGTGAGAGAAGAGGGTGCAGAGGATAGGGTTAGATGGAGGCAGATGATTCGCTGTGGCGACCCCTGAAAGGGAACAGCCGAAAGACAAAGAAGAAGAATAAACATTATGGAATACTGAAGAAAAAATTTAAATAGTGTGATTTAATCTGTTCATATTACAAAGAATTACAGCAGACAGCCATGTCCAGTGGGCAGGAATATCCGAACTCCCTGCAGCTCTGAGCATCTGGACTGAAGCCACCTCTGAGTAGAAGCCGGAGGCTTTCCGCTTGACCACTTTGCACTGCCAGATACACTGGACTGAATTAACAAAAAAAAACCTGCTGCTGCTTATTTCATTTTGTCCTGTGCCTGCATCGGTTGCTGCATCAAAAGCGGCAGTATTGTGTACATATTTTTATGCAGCATGTTTATATATTTTTTTATTTAGCACTTGATTTCACTGAGTGATTACCATCCAAAAAAAGTTGGTTAAGAACATTTTGAAAAGGAAATAAAAAAATGTTATTATTCATTCCTTTCAATATCGGAGCATAGCAAAAGCAAAGAGAATTTTCAATGGCTCAAGAGTTTAGACCTGAGAACCGACAGCTTGGTGATATGACAATACTGTACAATATTTTAGAGAGAATTTCATATGTAGAGATCGTACAAACTGCAGTGTCATTTTATAATAAAAAATAATAATCGTTTTTATTATAACAATTAAAAGCACTGGAAGCCAATTTTATAGTTTTCTACTGCATTAATCTCTAAAACTGTCAAATGCTTGTGATAGCAGGAGCATAGTCGAGGGTCACCATCAGACGCCAGGGATTCTGTTCAATGGCCTACCATGAGCTCGACTCCCCGTTTGCATTCACTCAGCAGATGCTAATGCTCACTGAAGCAAAGCAATTTACCAAGGAACACCTGGAAGCGTACCCGAAAGCAGGTGAAAACTTTCTTCCCCTCTTTCTCTCTTCTTTCCTTCCATTCTCTGTCCCCACACCTCAGAAACGGGGGTCTTGTCCCCCAATACCTTCTCCCTGAACACACTTTGCCTTCCCTTCCCTATTCCTCTGCATTATTATCAGCTTTTCCCTCCAACTCCCCTCTCCTCCCACAGGTTCCGTGGTTACATGAGGATCACAGGATCAACACTCTCAAATAGAATTGGGAACACTGATTCAGGTTTTCAGCATGCTGCAAGCCTTCCCTGATCGAACAAGAACACAAGCCAGGGAGTACATACCTGAATGTACTCACATCAACACTTTTGTAGCACATTTGATGCCCTGTGCCAAGAGCACTGTGCTGAGAGAGGAGGCTTGAGTGAGAGAGAGCAGCGTCATTCTGAGCACAGGACAGTGTTCCTTACAAGCCAAAAATTGTATTTCCGCTCGCTTAAATTTCCTCTCCCTCTCACTGAACCTCTCAGTCCTGTGGTCAGTCCTCAACTTACCACAGCGTGACAGACACATTTTTAGGATGAGAAATAAATAGTATTTGGGCACCCTGAGAAATCGTGCAAACTGAAATTAGATTCATATTAATTGAAATGATTATGATTGATGAAATTTAGATTCATAAATCATAATTCATCATTTGAAACAGAAAATCATACTTGGTTGCAAGAAGCATACAATTACATTGCAACCTCGGATTACGAGCATAATTCGTTCCGGAAGTGGGCTCGTATTCCAAAACACTCGTAAACCAAATTTTATTTTCCCATAAGAAATAATGGACAACTTAAATAATTTGTTTCACAGCCCCAAATAAACGCATAAAAATAGTTAACACAAAATATAAAGTAAAAATAAAACAAATCATCATGACTTTTACCTTTAAAAAAAAGTTTAAATAAATCCAGACAGATAAGTGTTTCCGTTTATGCGCCCAGGCACTGTGTGTGTATCTGTATGTTTGTGTATGTGTGTGAACCTAATGTAAGAGGAGACTCTTACTTTCAGCCCCTCCTGTCTCCCCCTTCTCATCATAAACAGTAAACCTGTCTTATTTGAATCTCACACAAACATAAACACACATTAACGGAAAGTTTTGTTGGGAAAAATTAGCAATGAACTCGTGTGAGCGCATACTAACCGAATCACTGCTGTAACGTAAGCACTTTACCTTCGCGACAGAGCAGAGTTTATGTGGAGAGCAGAGTGTGTGTGCGTGCGTAATTTGACTGTGCCGGTTCACACACACTCACTCTCTCTCTCCCCTAATGTGTGTGAAGCAGAGAGGGGGTGCTTCATACACACACAAACACACACACACATATTAAGGCAAGAGAGAGTGTGCGAACCGGCACAGTTTCAAATTACGCACACGCACACACAGCGTTGGGCTGAAAAAGAAAATGGATTTTTTTTAACCTCTGTATTGAGACTTTCTTTTGGTTAACTTGCATGCACACACATGTGTTATAAGAAACAGTACACGCGTGTATGGATGTTGATTATACCAGTAAGAGACACGCACTAAGACTCAGCAGGGGAGACGATAACACACAATTCCACAGCGTAAGAGAGAGAAAAACCATTGGTTGAGTTGTGATCACTTGACGCTTGTCAAAATTTAGTCAAAATCTTTGCTCGTCTTGCGGAACACTCTTAAACCGCATTATTCGTGATCCGATGTTTCACTGTAGGCAGGTCTGCATGTGTCCATTTGGTATTTAACACAAAAAAACAACAACTAATTAATCAAACATAATTTTCACTTTAAAACTAATGTCCTCCAGCAGAATGATTGCCACAGAATAACACGATTATCATTTTCACTGTGCATTATTTAAAATCTACCACCTACACCGTGTCTGTGCCTTTATTATAAGTGCGCTGCGTTCCATAGTGCTAATTCTTCAGTGATTACAGTCTCCAGTGTTTACTGTTTAGTAGATCTGGAGGTTATGAACCACAGGCTCTATTAAGAGAGGTATGTGATTTGTTGCTTGTGGTACATGTGTAATACACTTTACGTATATGCTGCGTATTCAATGTATTCTAACATTAAATATACAACGTTTTCGGCATACCTGATGCGACCGAACTTGGCTGCAGCATGGATGGGAAGCTGCCACTGATCCTTATTACTATAGAGATTTGGGTCCGCGTTATGGGCCAGAAGGAGCTCTACGCATGATAAATGGCCTTCCTGAGCTGCAAAGAAAAGTGGGGTGGCCATGTCCTCCGCCTGGCAATTCACATTCGCACCTACAGCATTTACAGATGTGGGAAAAAAATCACTCATGCTTGCACATGCTATAACATAGAATTCTGCAGTGCTATATGGTAATGCTGTAATAAAAAAATAACAATAAACAGCATCCAGTAAACAGTACAATAATTATAAGCAGCTGAGAGAGAATCATTGAAAAACAACCTCACCAGAATTGAGAAGGATCTCTAGACAGTGGTGATATCCATACTGTGCAGCAACAAACAGTGGCGTGATCTCACCATCATCCAGAGACTCAAGAGAATACACGCTTAGTAGAAATTTTACAATCTCTGAGTGGCCCTGGTAGAGGGGGGAAGCAAAAACATGTATTTGACTTGGCATCCAAAATCATACACAATATACCAATCAGCCATAACATTAAAATGCAAAACATTAAGCCCAATATCGTGTGGGTTCCCCTTGTGCTCTGGCACCTTGGGGCGTGACTCCACAAGACCCCTGGAGGTGTGCTGTGGTGTCTTGCACCGAGACGTTAACTGCAGATCCTTTGGGTGCTGTAAGTGTCAAGGTGGGTACTCCATGGATTAGGCTTGTTTGCCTGGCACATTCTATGGATGCTGAGTCACCTGGGGAACTTAGAGGCTGGGTTAACAACCTTGATGTTTTTGCCTGCTAAGCACCGTACATGGCAGGCTGTGATGCACCAGATGTTCTGATACATTTCTATCATGGCCACTGTTTTTTTCCTTTAGCAATTTGTGCTGCATTTGCGATTCTGTTGGATCAGACCGTACAGGCTAGCCTGTGTTCCCCACAGGCGTATATGAGCCTTGTGTGCCCATGTTCCAGTCAGCAGTGGAACATGTTGTTAGTGTTTTGGCTGATTGATTTACATTATTTTAATATTTAATTATGGTCTAAAGGTCTGAGGGCTCGAATACTAGTGCAAGATGCAGAGTTTATCAAAACAGCCAAGTAACTTGCCACACGTTCTTTTTCTGACTGATTGCATTTTAACGATTTACAGATTCATGTTCATAAAAATAACCACAAAGACTATATTTTATTGACAAACTATAAGAACACCTTCACTGCCATGTACAGTATATTCTGTGCACTTTAAATTAGAAAAGTAAGAGAAGTGTAAGGGGATTTCTGGATGCTGTTCATGTTCCGCAGTACCAAATGTAACTATAAGATAATATATTAACTCTAAACCCATCACCTTTAGTTCTTTAATAAATTACACACACGCTCGCGCGCACACACGCACGCACATACACGCGCGCACACATATGCGCACGCACACACAAGCACACACAGAGAGGGGCCTTTGTATGACAAACTCTTGTGTGATAAATGTTCCATGCCAGCCCACTGCAACAATTAGTTTTTTATCTATTACACAATAGAGAGAGGCTGTATAGTATCATCAGCAGCAGACTGAATAAACCATGACAACTTCCATGATGGCACAGTAGCTTAGTGGTTATTTCCATATTCCCCATAGTGTGTGATTGGGTGTGTGAATGTCTGTGCTTGTGCCCTGCAATTATTGGGCACCCTTTCTGATGTGTACCCTACCTTGTGCCCCAAGAAAGTTGTAACTATATCCTGCATGAATGGCATAAATGGCATGAAATCTGTTAACATGTCCCTCTGGGATGTCTCAGCGCTGCCCTCCCGCTAGTGGATAGGGTTCCCGGAGAACATATTCCCAACCTCCAGGTGGATAAGAGGTACACAGTTTAACACTAGAAGCGCCGAGCAGCGGTCATTTGACCGCAAAGGGAAAAAAAAATACTTCACACTCGATCAAAATCCAGGACCCTCCTTTCATGACTTTTCCTAGATCTGTGAGCTTAATCACCCAGCATGCTTAAATTTTCAAAATCGCACTAGTAAAAGCCAGTATAAAGCTATTTTGCTCTTATTTACGTGAAATTGCTGACAGCTGCGCGGCAGCGTGACCTTTGCTGTCTTTTCCAACCTGCGATTCTCATTTCTCTCAGCAGATGGCGATGTCTCAGGAGACATACTATCTATGCGTTATTCAGTGCGTATATGAAACTATCTCAGGCTTCATTCCATATATGCAGAATGCATATACTATATACTTCCGTGAAATATTGACAATTCGCTATTCATTCCCAAATTGATATTCAGCAATATTTTATAAGGAGATTTAGGGATTTACTTAATTGTTTAACGTTTTAAGAAAATTCATTAGTTCGTTCATTCTATTTGAAGCTTCTGAACTTCTCGGATGTTTTTTTAGTGTGACAGTGCTTTAGATTAGTTCTGAACTCGCTTCCGTGAAATTATCGGTAAAACATTGTAATGACCCCCCCCCCCCCTACATATGAAATGCGCACATATACGCAAATTCTCCATACACACACAGCTGCACAGAGTAGCGAACTGTAGCGCGGTAGGGAACTAGTGAACAACGGATCTTCACTTTAGCGGAAAAGGGAAAGAAAAAGTATCAGTCATTACATGTCGCTGGAGCGTTAAAAAATTTTACCTGAAAAATTATTTATATATTTATTATAATCATTATCGAGTACGACATCATATAAATAGGACACAATAATTTATAGGACATATACATTTCAACTTAATTTAGAAACCCCTAGTATTATTGTTGATCACTGGCTGGGAATCAAACCCGGGTCTTCCACACAGCAGGCGAAACACCTACTCCTGTGCCATCATTCCGATAAGCAGCAGCGATAGGTATCCGAGGTGCTTATGTTACCATAACGGAAAAGTGAAATTGTTCAGCTGTGGTAGATCTGATTTATTCAAACACAGTAATAAAGCTTTATGTCCTCAGGAGGGGTCATTACATTTTTTAGATATGTTTAGGTGCTTATGTTACCATAATGGAAAAGTGGAATTGTCCAGCTGTTTAGTGTCACCATGCAGATGTTACACCCCGTGTAGTTACCGAAATCTTTGGTTTAGTTCTGAGTGGCCACACATCACTTACACATTCCCGAATAGGCGCGTTGTCTGTTGCCTAGCAACACTGAACGAAACGAGGCATAATCGTGGTGTTTGCTTCGGTTTGACATAGCATAGTTTATTATCTGCTGTGGTAGATCTGATTAATTCAAACACAATAATAAAGCTTTATATCCTCATTACTTTGTTTTAGCGATAATTTCACGGAAGCGAGTTCAGAACTAATCTAAAGCACTGTCACACTAAAAAAAACATCAGAGAAGTTCAGAAGCTTCAAATAGAATAAACGAACGAATTAATTTTCTTAAAACGTTATAAAATTAAGTAGAGACTTAGTGACTCCCCTTAGAGACTCTGTGGTAGGTTTTCTCAGTTGAATATAAAAAAAAAATACAGCTGATTATCAACACGGGAATGAACGGCGCATTGCCCAAGTCCAAGTTTATCTTGGAGCTAAACTATTTGCTTTGGGTGAAAGCGCCATCTAGTGATCATTGTGTGTCAGCAACAGCTTCCCATTCAAAAGTATAGGCGGTCAAATGACCGCTGAACCGCGATATAAGTAGGTCACACTGGCGCGGCGCTTCTAGTGTTAAGTACAACCGTGGCTTAGGACTACCTGCTCAACAGCCTGATGAAGACATGTCCAGCCCTCCATGCCATATATTTCATGAACCTCTGCTCCTGCGCTGACTAACAGCTCGACGACGTCTTTATGGCCACTACCCACAGCTTTCAGCATAACAGAAATGAAATACATCAGAACAGTATGTTATGTTAAGAAATAACATAATTCCACACTACTGTTTGTGTCTTACCTGCAAAGAGTGGGCTGGAAATGTCATTGGACATCTTGTTAAGATCTGCTCCAGTCCGTGCTGCCCGGAGGCAGCCGTTCATTGCCGCAAAATACAAAGGTGTTCGTCAGTGAGTTCACATAGTCTTCACAGCTATCTGGAGAGATCAAAAATAGATTATGATGGAATTAGTTCATGCATTATAGATGGGGAATTTAAACTTTACAGTACATAAACTAGGGTAGTTTACATACAGTACTGGGTCACATGATATTTCAAATAGAATATGAAACTAAAAGTAGTCATTACTAAAAATTTTGCAAATACTTGAGCGAGTACAAACTGAACTTCAATGGCCTAAAAAAGGTGGTCTAAAGAGTTGAGGTTCTAAACTTTAGAAAAAAGGGACACAGAGTAGATTAATTCACATTCCAGACAAGTGGCAGAAATAGTGAGCAGATTCAAGCCTGAACTAACATGGTACTTTCTGCATCCAATTTGACATCCCTGCTTTAACCTCTTAAGGCTCCAACTGTTTTTTTTACATGCATTTTTTTTCCTCTTTGCTATTTGTGCTTATTGGAACCTAATTAGAATAAAACCGAAGTATCATCTTATGTGGATTCATGGTCCGAATTTCCATAAAACACAATAAAGTCAACTTTGAGTAATAGGTAACTCTTTACTTCTGCCTTGAACACAAGGTGCTTTTGCATCATCCCATACACTGCCACATATTGGCCAGTCATGGTAAGTGAATTTTTTTCTAACCCAAATCCAAGATGGCCACCAGAAGTCAGAAATGCAGAACTTGTTGTTGTTGTTGTTGTTGGTCTTTCGGCTGCTCCCGGCAAGGGGTCGCCACAGCGGAATATCCAGTCTGCACTACAACTTGGCACAGGTTTTACGCCGGATGCCCTTCCTGACGCAACCCTCCCATTTTATCCGGGCTTGGGACCGGCACTGTATCCAGGAATATCTTGTAAATCCTTCAGGATATCCCTTCCAGATAAAAAAAAATATGCTAGCATCAAGTAACATCTAAGGATTAATATATTTGTTAAAATTTGGATATTAATGTTTGGATAAATTTGCAATTAATCCCATGTCCACTATATTGGACGCCATGCATCAATGGCTATATTCTAACTGCAATTCATACTAATATAGTTGCAAGCAACGATGACGCCCCCAAGCACGCTGTGCCATTGCCACCCGGGCACACTGCACAATCTGTGTGTTCTTTGGGTTAAGACCTACAAAAAGCCATTGCCGCCCAGGTGCACTACACAACTTGCACACGTCAACACTATATAGGGCTCAAGTCAGTTTGGGCCCTAAATATGTTGAGTGCGTTAGTGTGTGTGTGTGATATTTGTGTGTGTGTGATATTTGTGTGTGTGTGTGTGTGTGTGTGTGTGTGTGTGTGTGATATTTGTGTGTACAGTGTGTGTGTGTGTGTGTGTGTGTGTGTGTGCGAGCGCGCGCATGTGTTAACATTTGTGATGTGTACGTGTGTAGAATAGATGCTGGAAAAAAGCATCACAGTATGATGTTACTCAATGTGATGTCACTGAACGTGTCACTGAATATAATGTTACGGCTGACTCATTTGAGATATAAAAAATCCCTCTACAATTCTCACTTAATGTCGAGTTGAGCCCAAGACATGCAGCACGAATGTTGTTCGGCTCAATGAGCTCTACCGTAAATGTGTACCGAGTTTCAGGTGCATACGTGCAAGTGTGTATGAGCTGTGCAGCAAACTGCGTGCATCTCAGCCATTCTAATGGCAGCAGATTCCAAACTGTCTGCAAATTTTCTAGCATGTTAAGAACCCAAAAAAGCCCAATAGGGAGGGGGGAAAAATACTTAGGAAAACAAATGGGTCCTGTGCACCCTGTAGTGCTTGAGCCCTAATTACTGTAAATTTGATGTTTTTGATAAACCTGATATGCAGTGACATGTTTTCATAAATCAACTGATATTTGTTATTATAATGTAAAGTTAGCCACAATTAGTGTCTTTATATTTTGTAGAGTTCAAACGTGCGGATTACTCCCAGTTTGTGCTCCAGAGGATGGTGAGAATCAAACATCAGGTACTGGTCGGTGTGGGTGGGCTTTCGATAAACCTCCACTTGCAGGTCTCCTTCATTCCCTAAGTATATGCCACAGTCTAGGAATGGGAGTTGATTTTTTAGTGAACTTGATGTAATCATCCACAGAATTGATGTGGTCCGTGAAAGGGCCAACTTCATTGATCTTGATCTTCACCCATGTATCGTCCACATACTGTACCTAAACCAGTGAGTTGGAAGGGTTCCACTGTAAGTCTCCAATGCCTTCCTCTCTACTTCCTTCATATAGAGGTTGGCCACAATGGGAGACACAGGGGAGCCCATCACACAACCATGTTTCTGTCTATAAAAGACATCTTTATATTTAAAATAGGTGGTATTCAAACATAATTCCAACAAAATGCTCACCTGGTCCGGGTTGAGCTGTGTTCTCTCATGGCTCAAACAACTCCTGACTGTCTCAACCGCCAATACTATCGGCACGCATGTGAACAGGGATGTTACATCGTATGACACCATTTGGTTTCGTCACCCTGTAATGACAATCCCCTGATTTTGTCCACAAAATCCATAGAATTATTTACACGGTATGGAGGAGTATTACCAACCAGTGGGGCTAGTACAGTGGCCAGGTATTTTGCAATATTATATGTGACTGAATTTATACTACTGTACTGACAATTGGTCTGAGGGGGTAATTGTCCTTATGTATCTTTGGTAAACCATACAAACAAGGTGTGGTGTCTCCTGGATACAAGTGATAGTATAACTTACGGTCTATCACTCCTTGTTTTTCTAATGACTGTAGACAATTAATCACTTGTTTCTTGTATTTACTGGTGGTGTCTCTCTTAAGAGTTTCATATGTGCTGTGATCGCTCAACAAGGTGGTTATCCTGGAGTGATAATCGTCTGCATTTAGTATCACTGTACATCTCCCCTTGTCCGCTGGCAAGATAATGATGTTACTATCCTTGCTTAGAGATGTCAGGGCCCTTTTTTCCTGTTTACTGAGATTGGGTGGTGGGGGTTTAGCTTTTAGAAGAGACATGGAAACCTGAGCAAGAAGCTGTTCAGCCTCCTCCTCAGAGATATTATTGTTCCGGATAGCTGATTCAGTTGCAGTGATCATATCTACCACCGGGATGTGATCAGGTGTTACTGCAAAGTTCAGACCTTTGGCCAAAACCTCCATCTCTGGCCCTGTGAGTTCTCTATCCGACAGGTTCTTCACCCATTTGTCGGAACTCACTCTCACATCTTCCTCCGGTGAAGTATTCTGTTGAATGCCTTGAATATGTGAGCGTAACAAGTCAAACTTCTTAATTTGTCTTTCCTTGCTCTTGATATGTTGAGCCAACTGTGCATGCTGTACAAACTCAAACTCAAAATTTTCCGGTAATTTGGTGGCCAACTTCTGATATACATGTTGCCGTTTGTTTTCTTGCTTCAAGACATCCAAGGTGAAATGTACCTCTCGTATCCTTTCATTTAACAGCTGTTTTTGAGCTCTATGTAAAATGTCTGTTGCTTTTACGACCCTTAAGAGATGATCTAAGGCGCAAGCTTTTACTGTAGGTGTAATTCCATAGAGCCGACATCTTCGGTGAAAGCCCACATGGTTCCTGTAGTCCGCCACTTTCCTAGCCGTTTTCTCATACTCTCGTAGCACCTTTAGGCTATCCTCGCCAAATTGCTCTGCAATATGTCTGTGGAGATTCATTCATCCAGGTAGAAGTTTCTTCTAAATAAGGTTTAATTTACCAAAAAAAAAAAAAAAAGTCCAGTTGTCTGTTTGTAAGTCCAGTGTTTCTTTTTTTTGTTTGGTTGTTTTTTTTTGTAAATTAAACCTTATTTAGAAGAAACTTCTACCTGGATGAATGAATCTCCACAGATATAGTGCTAACTACTACACCATCTTGCCACCAGACATCAGAGTCTGTTAATAATAAACAGTGTCTGTGGACCTGTCGCATAAGAGTAATACATTACATGAGAGGGAGTGCTGTTGTGCTGGAATATAGCATCGCTGTGATGCCTACGATGCTGATATCGAGCACAACATCACTCAGTCTTGTGTGATAGTAATTGATTTTATGATTTTCTTGGGTAAATAACAACATGGACATTGAATAAAATAAAATACTCAGTCTAGCTGTGCACGTGTGTGTGTGTGAGAGAGAGAGAGAGAGAGAGAGAGAGAGAGAGCTCTGAAGCTCAGTGTCGATAAAATATCACACTAAACATCTGCAGTACTGTCGAGCTGTTACCTGCATCCTAATGTCAAGCACAAGCAATATATACTGTAGATAACTAGCTGCTTTATTAATTAATTAGCCCAGTTTATGTAACTCAACTACCTGCTAACTGGCTGGTGACTCGTTCACTAACTAGAAGCGGTATTGTTTATTTTCTTTATTGTCTTTATTGTTGGTTTAACAAATTAACAAATTTAAGATTAAGATTCCATTATTTGTCATATGTACCTTACAACACAGTAAAATAATTTTTTGCACATATCCCTCTTAGGACTCTGGATTCAGAGCACAGGGTCAACCAGGATATTGCGACCATTGGAGCAGATGGGGTTAAGAGCCTCGCTCACATTAGGGCTCGAACCACCAACATTCCAATCAGAATCCCAGTAACCTGTAGCCTTAGACAATGCTGCCAACTTAGAATGAGCACATAAAAGTAAATGAAAGTACTGATATGACCCGAATTTTGAAAAAGTTGGGACTTTTTTTTTATTTTAATAAAAATGAAAACTGGAAGACTTTTGATTTACATGAGACAATATTTTATTCATGATAAAATAATTGTGCACATTGCACAATTCACAGTTATGGATATTTTACAGGACTAAACAGGAATAAACTCTTTGCATTTTTGCGCAATACATAGAAATGGACACTTATACACAGTTGCACATACCCCGGATATTCATGGTACATTGCACATTGCACATTTGCACAGATTATGGACATTTATGGACCATGGACATATACACACACATTCATATTTGCACACTTCCTGGTCATTTCCAGTTATTTCCATTAAAATTCATCTTTATATTTTTCTCTCATTGTATAGATAAGTTTTTATATTTCTTATATATATTTTTTAAGTTTTTTATATTTTGTTCTATTTATTTCTTGTTAACACACACTTAACTGTTTTTTTAAGGTCACAGGCGGTCGTTTAAGCATTTCACTACATATCGTACTGTGATTTGAATTTGAATAATATAACATAGAGAAAAAATTTTTACTGAGAAATTTTACACTTTTATCCAATAAATGAGCTAATTTCAAATTTGATGCATGCTACAGGCCTCAAGGGGGCATGGGGGCAATGAATTAAAAAAAAAGATTAATCTCCGATGGTATGGAGTGCATACAGTGCATACATAATGCTGAAAGGTATATAAAGGTTTTAGACAACATCTGTTTCAGGGAATGCCTTGTGTACCACATACTTCAGCTATTACAACAGCATGGCTTCATGGTTGAGGGTTGCACATGTTACTACTGCATATAAATGAGAATGTACAACCAGTTGGACCAACTTTACTCATCATTCTATTAAATGCTCTAAGCCTGCATGCATTGTTTATTCCGCACTTACATACATATATCCACTACACTAAGCATTTGTGCAGCATTTGCTGAGGAATGTTCAACATCCAGGGTAACTTTAAGGGAAGTGCTGTTTAAGGTGCTTAGATAGGCGTAAGTTACAAAACAGATGCAGTCTGTGCTTCACTGACCAGTCACACAAGCAGAAGACAGAATATTAATCGTAAAAATTAATAATAATACGTCTACTATGTGACTGTAAAACTATCATTGAGCTGACAGGGAAATTTCTTCCCACTGTGAAAAAATGGCCTCAGGTTAGATCAGTTGTCCTACATGTAGAGCCAAGAGTTTGGTCGTCTATTATTTAGTGCCGCTTTGTTCTATAAAAGGCCCAGCACACTTTGTTGACATCTGACTCCACCTCTAAAAGGGTTGAGACCTAGCACATTACATGGGCATAGACCAGATAATGATGTGAGGACAAAAAAAGCATTTGAATGCATTTATAAGGAAAGAATAACTTTTGTTTTTGAACAAACTTTTATTTAAAGGTAGATGTGAGGCAATGCTTATTGAATTCCTAAGCAAAAACAGTGTCCAGTTTATTATGGCAAAGATTCAGTTTTATACACGTACGTAGAAATTATCTAACCAAATACTTTTGAAAATCGTTAAATCGTTTAAATTAAAAAGGTTATTTCCTTGTATGTTAAAATACTTTCTTTTTCTTTTTGGTGTATCACAAATAGGACAGCACATTTTTATATATATTTATATTTCATTTTGTAATATTTTAAATTTGTATATTACATTTTTTTTATGGGAAATTCTGTTGTTTAATTGCATTTGTTATCTTTTCATTTTAGGTCATGTTCATCCATCCACAGTTTGTCTATACGACCTACAGTAGCCTGTGTTTGTCCAAGCGAGTGTTAACTCATCACATGGCGCGCACACTCACTCACACATTGATCTGCTTTACATTAAACACATATCTTTGGACTGCAGGAGGAAACCGGTGTACTCAGAGGAAATCCACTATAAACAAAGAGAAAACACAGACATCACACACATCAAAATAGAGACAAGACTCGAACCCAATCCTGGAGAGGCAGGTGAGGCGAAAGTGAAAACCACAAAGCCACGATGCAGCTACACTGTACATTCCAGTGCAATAAAATACAATACTGTGCTGTACTATAGAATTCAATACTATTCAAAACAATACAATACAGTACATCTGTAAGTAAAGACATTTAATATGATAAGTGTATATTCCTAATACAGGAGAACATATGGGTGTATTCTAGTTACTTTAATATATCAGTATTATTATTGCACTGCAGTTACTGCAGTGGAATTATAGTTGAATTGTTCTGATGTATTGAAGTAACTTGTGCTGTGCACCAGAGGGGAGAGAGGGGGGAAAGGTCTTTATTTAGAAGTATTGTAGCCTGAGGGGAGAATTTTTTAGGCCTCGACTGGTACAGGATTTCAGAGCTCTTATTCTGGGTTCTTGTTGTGAAAGGAAATGGAGAAAATGACATTTGAGTAGGAGCATACACAGTCTTTCTCGGTTTTCTTTGTTTTCAGTGAGGATGGGAAACTGAAAGCCAGTATTTTATTTCCTGCATTACTGATCGGATGTAGCTTGCTTTCAGACTATCAGGTTGATTCTATTGTAGATTTGTAGGACTGGACCATAAGCTTTTTTTTTATTATTATTTTTTAACTTTTATACAGATTGCAGAAAATGCTTTTAGACGTTATACAGTATAATGAATTAGATAATCATGATATAATGAAGTAGATGATCGTGTTACTCCTGCTGGATGATCATACTGTACTCTGAAATTTGAGTGATTTTCCCCCGACTGAGAAAATGAATCATTTCCTCCCTACAGATGTGTGTGTTTGGAAAGATCTTCATTGTAAGCGGCATTGTTGATTTCTGCATTCATCTATAATCTACAAGATGCTTTGGACCTTCTCAGATGCACCGTTGGAATTTTTCAGCATGTCTGCTCCTCTGTCTCTGTCCCTCCTACAGAATGTCACCACCTTTTTCAATCCTTCAGCACTGCCTCTCACCTTTCCAGAGTCTGCTCGCCAGCTGTCAATATGAATGGGGTGTATAAGTGTGTGGGTTACCATGCAAACATGAATTATTCATAAGACCCTTGTGTTTGTACTCGACTGTTTTGGAGGCACTACAGAGTTGTTGGTTTTACAAAGCTCATTTCTGGAGTTCATTTTCTTGGACACAAGCAAGTCGGAAAAGAGAAAAGATGATTACCTCAAGAAGAACCTCAACATGCTTCCAGTGCACCAAGAGAGACAAGTAAGTAATATCATCCTACTAGTCCTGTAGTTGGTTAATGTTTTATTTCATGTAATAAACTGGATCTGATGATTAAGTCCCAAAACATATAACATTTTTTATAGATCTAAAAAAAAAAAAAAATACATACAGTACCAATCGAAAGTTTGGACACTTCCAGGGTGTTTCCTGATTTTTATTTCCTTCTACATTGTAAAGCAATGCTGAAAACAAAATCTGCAACAATTTACTTTGAACATTTGATATTTTGATTTGCCTTCTACTTATGCTCTGTAAAGCCTTCATAAAGACTCTAATCTGAGGTGCTGTTTCTTAATTAGTGATTTCTGAGGCAGTTAACTCTAAATGAACTTCTCCTCTGCAGCAGAGGTAAGTTCTGGTCTTGCTTTTTCCTGGGAAGATCTTCATGAGAGCCAGTTTTATCATGTTGCTTGATGTGTTTTGGACATGCACTTGAAAATACAGTACTGTTCTTACAAGAATTATTCCACAACAGCTGACCTTTATGTCTTAAAATTACAATTCGCTGTTGTTGTTACTTAAATATATAATTGCATATGTGTTATTTCATAGTTTTAAAATCTCCATTATTGTTCTAGAATGTAGAAATTAAATGACTAAAGAAAAAAAACATTGAATTAGAGAAATGTTTCAGTTTACTACTTCACCACAAAAATTAAAGTAGTAAAGTACATTTATAATCAAATGTTTAGACAGCTGTACACAACTGTATGATTCAAATGTATTTGCCAATGATCGTAATAACAGTAGCAGTTAATCTGTAGGTTATAAGTGAAATATCCTGACATTTGGAAAACTGGAAGGAGGTTATCCATGCAAATGTAGTTCTACATCATGTCTCCTGCCAAATCTCCAAGCAAGGCAAGAGGAAGAAAGCAGAAAGGTGAGGAAAGCAAGAAGGAAAAGCAAGAAACAAAAAAAGGGAGGAAGACTGAATCTGATATTTCCCCTAACGTTCATGAGAATGGCACAGGAAAAAGGAATGTCAAAGGCAAAATAAGTGAAGTACAGGCGAAAAAAAAAATTTTATTCAATAAAGGGAAGTCCAAAAAAGATGTGGAGAAAAACACAAAGACTGACCAAGCTGACAAGTCACAAGATGGAGAAACAGAATCTCCAAAAAGAACAAGAAAAGGGAGGCAACAAAATGGCAAACCCTCAACTGCTAAGGCTGATGGTAATGGGATCAGAGGCAAAGTTAGCAAAGGTAAAGAATCCAATCCTATTTTACAACCCTCTCCAGGCAAAACAGCCAGCAAAGCTCATGAAATCCGCATTAAAAAACGAGCTCGTAGGATAGTGGAGTCAGTGGAAGAAGATTCTGAGAGTGAAAAAGAGAAATCAGAGCATTCCAACACTGAGGAGAGGACTGAAGAAGAGGAGGAGGAAGAGGACGAATGTGCGGATGAAACTACTGAGACAGAGGCAAGTAAAGTGAGCAGCGAGGAAGACGTACCAGATGCAGACAACAAGTCAGAACAAGAGGTGAATGATGAAATCAAGCAAGAAACGGAGGTAGTAGAAGAGGCTGCAAATGAAGTCTTAAAAAGTGAAACTACGGTGGAGTCTGAAGAGAAATCCACCAGCAGTGAGGAGGAAGTAGAATCTGACGAGCTCAGTGATAAAGATAATGACAAGCTGGAGGAACCTGCTCTTCCCTCCAAAAAGCCAAAACCACTCAACTTGGCTTCACACCTTCAAGGTCAGAAAATCATGCTGAAATCTAAGATGCTATATAAAAAAGACCCTGTTACCGTGGAGAAGCTCAGTGAAAAGGCCCCAGCTTCAGAAGAAAAGATGAACAGAATAGACATCAATAAGATTGATGCAGTGAAAGGGAAGTCCCAGATCCTAAAACTGGCAAGCAAATCAAAGATAGTCGACAAGAAAGAAGATATTCAGAAAGAAGAGGAAACAGCAAGTCCACCAAAAGGTTCAAAAGGTTTGCTTAACAAGCAGCATCTAATGTTGTTTACATTGAAAGGGAAAGGGAAAGACAATAAAAACAAAAATGCAACAAAGGTAGACCAGTCAGTGGATGAAATCGATGTAGAAATTACAGAGAAGCCAAACGCAGAAAATGTAAGAGTTGGTTTAGGAATGGCAAGGATTGCATCTCTAAGATACCAGGCAAAGAAAAAGAATGAACCAACAGCAAAGGAAACAAGTGAGACTGGAGATGCAGTGTCTTCAAAGTCAACAGAGCGTTTGATAGCACAGAAGAAAGGAGTGACTACTTTGCACCGTGTATCTGGCTGGTTACAAAAGAAGATTCCCCGAAGAGTCAATGTTCGGCGAAAATTCATAACCATCACACAAGCGATTGGAATTTCAAGATGGCTGTCTGCACTTGTTCTGAAGAAGAATAGTCCCATAAAGTCCCAAAAGACCCTGCTCCGCTATAAGATGACCTTGAAAATGGCCGGAAGTTCTATAAAGACTAATAAACGGAGACCGATCCAAGAAAATGTAATGACAGAATTATCTACAAATACAGAGGAAAAGGTTTCTGAAGATCCAGGAAAATCATATGATGAACCTTGTTCATCGACGCAAGATCCAGAAGAAAAGGTGAACTCAGGAGATGCCAAATATGCAATTGTATTTCCCAGAATAAATAACATTGGTGAAGAAACTCCTGCTCCTGCTCCTACTAGCACAGGTAATGGCCTTGCTCCAGAGCGTAAACCTCCAAAACCTGGTGCCCGCCTTGTGCTTCCAGTGAAACCAGACCTCAGCCTACTCAAATCTGTTAAAAGGACAAATGCTTCAAATAAACCTGAAAGACAGTCTGAAGTACTAGAAGTATTAGAAAGTAGGAAAGAAGCTGAAACTGACAAAAGAGCAGCAGTACTAAACAGTAAATATAGTGCTAGTGCTTTGCAAACAGCAAAAGAAAAACTTGCGAGCTCACAAGTGAACCTTACTAAACTAGCCTTGTCAAGGCCTCTTCTGGCAGGAGGTAGAAGTATTAGGCAAAGCTTGGATAATGAGCAGAGGGATAAGAATCATGTCCAAACTGTTCCATCTGCCAAGGCTGAACCATGGATAGATGATTTGGGGACTGGAGTTTATGAAGCAGAAGAAGATAAAGAAGTGGCTGAACTGATGGGTGATGGCCTTATCCCATCTACAATAGAGCTGCATTGGGCTCAGCATCACCAAATGTGTAGCGATCCTCAAGATTGGTTGCGCAGTGAAAACCTGCCACCACATCAAATCAGAGAGAAGCTCACAAAGTGGACTGTCTATCAAGATGATGAACTTGCCCAAACAATACGTAAACATGATGGCAGAGGACCATGGGAATCAGAGGACCCAGCTCAGAATATGCTGGAGAGCAGGCTCAACAGTACTCAGGTATACAAAGTACATATATTTATCACTATCTTGTATCCATATTTATCTTTAGTCTCTACCGTGTGCACAAATCCTGTTCTTATAAAAGTAGAGATAGCCTATGTTAAGTACTACTCAAGTACAAGTAGAAGTCTTAAACCAACATTTCTACTTGAGTAAAAGTACAAAAGTAGTCACTGTCAAATTTAGTAGTAGTTTGTAGCTTGTAGTAGCTCACAGTAGCCTTTGTTATAGTGAAATGGTCAGATATGTGAAATATGTACATAAGTACAATAACACCTCTGACTATAGATGTATTTATACTTCAAGTGGGACTAAAATGCAAATCACTGTAAAAACCGCAGGGTCAGAAATGCTAACACTGTTAGCATGCTCTGTGAATTCTACCCCTGAAAGATCTTCATCTTCGGCTTTATCAATCTACTGTATATCATAATTGGTTTCATCTAGAGATTTCCCACTGAAGTATTTATTTTATTTGTTTTTATATAATAAATTATGTGTTCAATCTAGGGATGTAATGGTATTGTAAATACCGTCGTACCGCAATAACAATTTATTTCAATAATACCGTGGTCGCATGACGATAAAATGATACAGTAGCTCTTCTGAGAAAAGTTTGCTCAGGCGAATGGAGTGAACGGGAGGTAGCAGGAACTACAATTCCCATCAGCCCAGGCGTGGCCATCAACCTTTGCGTTCTGTTGTCGCTACAGATCCAGTAATGCGCACATCCGATATAAAACCCGCTTACTCCGTAATGATTAATTACTCTTTCCATCTCTTTTCCTTCGCCGCTAATATCAGCACCCGCCATTTCCGCATTACTGGATCTGTAGCGACAACAGACCACAAAGGATGATGGTCACGCCTGGGCTGATGAGAATTGTAGTTCCCGCTACCTCTCGTTCGCTACATTCGCCTGAGCAAACTTTTCTCAGAAGACCTATAGTTTTATAGAGTCATTTCGGTTTCTCTCTAAAAGAAACGAGAAAGAAATAAAATCCTGTCCATGTCTGAATAAGTGAGTGAATGAGGTGAGTGTTCTCAAATACTCATTCAGCACATGGGCGAGCTGCAATAAGTAGGCTGCTATTCTTATTTTTTCAAGAATACTAAATTGAAACTTTATTTTTTTTACATGGTTTAATAATTTTTTGTTATTAAAAGTTTCTGTTTCAAAGTTTACAGATAGATGGCTAATTTGTATTCCATTGATATGTTCAGTGTTCATGTATACTGTTTAATAAACACTTCTGGCACTTTTTTCGAGTCACTTCATTAGTTTTGTTTTTCCTGTAAATTATTCAGTAAATTCCGTACCGTGTCATTCATACCGAGGTATTACCGTACCGTGAAGTTTTGATACCGTTACATCCCTAGTTCAATCTGAGTATTATATTCATGTATTTACTTACATCCCTGTTTATTCCATGGTGTTGCCAGTTTACTGTTGAGCTGCAGTGTTATTGAGAGTGTGAGGCTCACAGAAATCTCTACCTCAGGTATTCATGCCAGGAAGCAGCCAAGCTGTGGAAGTGGATGAAGTAGAGGACCTGTCACAACTTGAGTGAGTGTTTCACAGAAAGGTTTAAAAGCCATGTTCTCTGCTTGGACAAGATGGTGTTTCACTCTCCCCTTTTGACCAGATTGATATTAACGTATCACATGTGTTCTATTTCATCCTTTGGACCTGTGGTGGTGACAATCACATCGACATCGTCTTGTGGTGCTACAGTATGTCGGTATGCCAAAAAACAGTCCAATTGTGGTGAGATTCATCTGAACAACATTTTCCATGATGTTTAGAGAAAAACTGATGAAAATGCATAGTGACAACAACCAGGTAGTTGGCCTCCTTGAACACTTCCCAAATTGCCCGTACTGTGTGAATGAGCATGTGAGATTATTTGTCCGTGTGTGTGTGTGTGTGTGTGTGTGTGTGTGTGTGTGTGTGTGTGTGTGTGTGCCATCAATGGATCCCTCCTGGCCCTCCACATTCCTGTCTACAGGATAAAGTGGTATATATATATCCATCTAGTAACCTCTGTAGTCCAACCAGGGACTGTGGAGCCCAATGTATTTATTGCCATTTGTATGACCGTGGTAGGACCTCCAGTCAACATTCACATGCACATTCACACACTACGGGTAATGTGGAAATGCCAGTTAGCCAAATCTGCATGTCTTTGGACTGTGGGAGGAAACCAGAGAACCTCGAAGAAAACCACCAAGCACAGAGAGAGAACTTGCAAACTCCATGCATACAGGTGAGGTGGAGGAATTAAACCCGGGACCTGGAGATGCAAGGTGACAGTGCTAACCACTAAGCTAAAACCACTTGCTGCCATAAAGTGGTATAGACTATGATAAATTATGTACTCTATTGTATGTCACAAAACCTTTCTTAAAAGTAAATCTTGTGTCATCTTAAGTTCTACTTTAACCTATAAATACTCCTACAGTTGCACAAGGCAAAAAGAAAAAAATAGTGTTAGGTGAAATACAGTACAGTGGATCCTTGGATTACAAGCATAATTCGTTCCGCAAGTGGGCTCGTAATCCAAAACATTCATAAACCAAATTTAATTTTCCCATAAGTAATAATGGAAACTCAAATTATTCGTTCCACAGCACAAAAAAATTAATGCATAAAAATAATTTATACAAAATATAAAGTAAAAATAAAACAGATTAACCTGTGCTTTACCTTTAAAAAAATAAGTAAAAAAAAAAAAAGTAAAGTAAAAATAAATCCCGACAGATAAGTGGCACTGTGTGTGTGTTTGGGTCTGTCGTTATGTGTGTGCGCGTAATTTGACACTGCTGGTTCACAAAAACACACACACTAAAGGCAAGAGAGAGAGAGAGAGAGAGAGAGAGAGAGAGAGTGTACTGGCACAGTGTCAAATTACGCGCGCGCACATAACGAAAGGCTGAGGGAGAAAATGGATCTCGTTCTAATGAAAAAAAGTAAAAATAAATCCAGACAAATACAGTAAGTGTTTTCGTTTATGCATGCAGGCGCTGTGTGTGTGTGTGTTCGGGCCTGTTGTTATGTGTGTGTGCGCGCACGTAATTTGACGCTGTGCCGGTTCACAAACACACACACACACACTCACACACACACTAAAGGTGAGAGAGAGAGAGAGAGAGAGAGAGAGAGAGTGTAATGGCACACTGTCAAATTACGCGCGCGCACATAACAGGCTGAGGGAGAAAATATGTGGTACTCTGTAGTACCACGTAAACCAAGACTTGCTCATTTTTCAAGTCAAAATTGAATAAAAATCTTTGATTGTCTTGTGGAACACTCGCAAATCGTGTTACTCGCAATCCGAGGTTTCACTGAACTTGTGTATATTTGTCGTCTTTGGCATTAAAGTATCTGGTGTGATGGAATTACGATGCACATTATATTTGCTTTGCATGTATGTTTTCAGAGAGGTGTGTGAAAGTTCAGTGTTGTTGAATCTAAAGAAGCGGTTTCATCGGGACTCAATTTATGTATGTGTTATCTATTCTTATTAATCAAGTGTACAAAGTCCCTTAACTATTGCTTGTACTGTATTATTTATTATAGTTGTTTTTATCCTAACTGATTAAATAACCTCTATGTCAAAACTTTTAATCTAAGCACACTTAGCAGCAGGCTTGTTTAATTGAATTCCTTTTAATTTGTAACAGACGTATATCAGCGATATACTGTTATCAGTCAACCCCTTTAAGCCACTCAGTATCTACACAGAGGAGTTGAGACAGCAGTACCAAGGCAAAGAGAAGCACAGTAATCCACCGTAAGTAGCCTGAGGCTGTGCTTTTGCTATCCACTTTACTGTAGAGATGCACCAATGTCATTTATTTATTTATAAACAAAACTAAAATTAGACTTGATGTAATATATGCTCTTAATAACTACATACCACAAGCTTCTGTTGAGAGTAGATTAGATTACATTTGATTCAACCTTAAAATTATGCAATGCATCAGAAATGTGATGACTTGCTTTAAGGAAATTGATCTCCTTTGCTCAAATATGCATAGAATAAATGCGGGATTCAGATTATGTAAAACATCTGTTAATTGTTTTATGCTATCTAAAACAAAGAAAGGAGGTGTGTTCAAGTCAAACTCGTAAACTAAGCTGTAAAACCTTTAAAGAAGACTTTAGCACACTGTAGCACACTACAGTGATAAAACTTTTAGGTGCAGTAAACCACATGAACGGTGCAAATATTTTAAAGAAGGCCATACATCCATGAATGATCGCAGTCATGGTGGTTCAGAGACCACTGCATGTTGTTCCTGGGAACATTCAGTGAATGGAATGCCTGTCCTATGAAATCAATGGATAATCTGGATAACTTGAAAGAGACACAGCTTTCTGTGGAAACAGTAATCACAAGGGCCATTAAAGGAGTTCCTGGGAGGCCAGCATTTCAGACGTGAAACAGGCAGTTCGATGATGGCCCCCGCAAGAAATAAAGGAAGTTTTTACTCTCATAATTGTGATCTGATATTCTGCACAATCACAAGTGCTGGTTTGACTTGAACACCCAATGACTGTATATAGTGGTCAGTTTGCAACCAACTTTTTTAAGTTTAAGTGATACTGTGTTTGTTTCTAGTCATGTTTATGCCATTGCGGATGCTGCATTTTGCCAGTCTCAAAATACCACGCAAGAGCAGTGCATCATTATAAGGTAAGAGTTATATAGTACTTCCTTTTCTCTGCAGCATTGGACTTTTAATCATTAGTGTTGTAAGTCAGTTCCACTAATTGCACATGTAGCTGTGCATCAGTTGCATCTCTGAATCAGTATTCTCATGTGTATTCATTTTAAATAGTTTCATACATACATTCTGATTTTAAAATATTAAATCAGTGTTTTTGTCTCATATCATGTACATCTTTTCCACAGTGGACAGAGTGGCTCGGGGAAGACTGAAGCAGCAAAACTTATTGTTCATTACCTGAGCTCTATGTATCAGAGTGGAAACGACAACCTGCGTCAGGTCCTGCGACCAATAAACACCTCTACAGTGTTTTGAGTTATGTTTTGCAGTGACTAAAACATGCCTTATAAAATTATTCTTACTTTCGTAGCCAATGGATGTTTTGCCCATATTAGAAAGCTTTGGTAATGCCAAGACAATACTCAACAACAATTCTAGTCGTTTTGGCAAATACCTACACATACACATAAGGAGGTATGTAAAGTCCTTGTGTATATATCCTACATGTATTCTTTTTAAGGGTTTGATGCCTACTTTGTGTTCTCAATGATTTTGCATTTAAACAGCTTGCTGATTCAGATGTGTTACATTTATTATCAGTGGTGTTGTAGTTGGGACTTCGTTGTCAAAATATCTCCTAGAGAAATCACGAATTGTGTTCCAGGTACTTTCTGCTTTGTGTTTTTATCATTTGAAAATCGCCTATAATGATTTAAAGCATACGTTTTGATTTTCTTTTTCCTTTTAAACATGGGATGTTGTAGGCCAAAGAGGAAAGGAACTATCATGTGTTTTATGAGTTGTTGGCTGGGATGAATCAATGGGACAAACAGGATTTCTACCTGCAGGGAGCCGAGACCTACTACTACCTTAACCAGGTGGGACTGCAGTCTTATAAAGTGCAATAATCTGTAGACAGAGAAACTGTACAATCCAATCCTTTACTACTGTACATACTACATTATGTTGCATCTTTGGTAATGTAGGGAGGTGCCTGTGAGCTGCAAGGGAAGGATGACAAGCAGGACTTCCTGCTACTTCTACGATGTTTAGAGACGATTGGATTACGTGCTGATCAGATAAGCACGATTTGGGCAATTTTGTCATCCATTTTACAGCTAGGCAACATCTGCTTTAGCTCTTATGAGGTGTGTTCAACTTTACTTTGGTATACGTATATGGGCTAACACAATGTGCATTTTTATACAGTATGTGAGTGTGTATTTACTATATCCAGAGTGAATCATTTGAGGTGGCAAGGATCTTCAGTGAGGCTGAAGCTCGCAGAGTTGGTAACCTATTACAGGTGTCAGCTGAAGCCCTGCAGACTGTTATTACGCACCGAGTTACAGTGAGCACCATCCATCTTTTAACACTGAAATATTCACTTACACACTTGCTTTCGGATATTCTGTCCTGATTTATTATCAACCTTTCCTTATTTCTTGCTGATAACAAAACATGGATGTCAAAAGGAGACATTATTGTCATTATCTCACCTCTGTGCACAGGAAACCACTTATGATAGGATCTACTGCCCCCTGTCGGTGGAGTGTGCCATTGAATCCAGGTAGGGAATGGCACTGGTGAATTGGTAAAAAATACATTAATATTGAAAACACATCAACTGGGGTTTATCTTGGTGTCTCTCTGGTTGTGAATCAGGGATGCAATCGCCAAGGCGCTTTACTCTGTGCTCTTTGACTGGCTACTTGAGCGCATCAATGAGTGGTTAATCCCAACAGAGATGGACAGCACTGTTGGCATTGTGGATATTTACGGGTTTGAGGTTAGACTTTGATATTGTTCAATGTTTATATTGACAATCTTTGCCATCTGTTGCCTTAGAGCTTGGTTGCCACATCCTATAGAACACAAACCATCTATATGTACAGTACCAACAAGAGAGCTTTAACCAGGGTAAAATGAGAGTTTTAGGAATTTGTGAGATTTATATAGTGACAAAGTCAGTGTTACTATAGAGTCCAACAGTAAGCAGGTTTCAGATAACAAATAATTAGCAAAGACACACAATGTATGCAACAAACTAATTCAATAATTATCACATATATATATATATACACTCACCTAAAGGATTATTAGGAACACCATACTAATACGGTGTTTGACCCCCTTTCGCCTTCAGAACTGCCTTAATTCTACATGGCATTGATTCAACAAGGTGCTGAAAGCATTCTTTAGAAATGTTGGCCCATATTGATAGGATAGCATCTTGCAGTTGATGGAGATTTGTTAGATGCACATCCAGGGCACAAAGCTCCTGTTCCACCACATCCCAAAGATGCTCTATTGGGTTGAGATCTGGTGACTGTGGGGGCCATTTTAGTAGTGTACTCATTGTCATGTTCATGAAACCAATTTGAAATGATTCGAGCTTTGTGACATGGTGCATTATCCTGCTGGAAGTAGCCATCAGAAGATGGGTACATGGTGGTCATAAAGGGATGGACATCATCAGAAATAATGCTCAGGTAGGCCGTGGCATTTAAACGATGCCCAATTGGCACTAAGGGGCCTAAAGTGTGCCAAGAAAACATCTCCCACACCATTACACCACCACCAGCCTGCACAGTGGTAACAAGGCATGATGGATCCATGTTCTCATTCTAGAGTCGTTTACGCCAAATTCTGACTCTACCATTTGAATATCTCAACAGAAATCGAGACTCATCAGACCAGGCAACATTTTTCCAGTCTTCAACTGTCCAATTTTGGTGAGCTCGTGCAAATTGTAGCCTCTTTTTCCTATTTGTAGTGGAGATGAGTGGTACTGAGTTTGTCTTCTGCTGTAGTAGCCCGTCCGCCTCAAGGTTGTGCGTGTTGTGGCTTCACAAATGCTTTGCTGCATACCTCGGTTGTAACGAGTGGTTATTTCAGTCAAAGTTGCTATCCTATCAGCTTGAATCAGTCGGGCCATTCTCCTCTGACCTCTAGCATCAACAAAGCATTTTCGCCCACTGGACTATGATGTTCGCCTTTTTCCCTTTTTACACCATTCTTTGTAAACCCTAGAAATAGTTGTGCGTGAAAATCCCAGTAACTGACACTGTCAGGCACCAATAACCATGCCATGCTCAAAATTGCTTAAATCACCTTTCTTTCCCATTCTGACATTCAGTTTGGAGTTCAGGAGATTGTCTTGACCAGGACCACATCCCTAAATGCATTGAAGCAACTGCCATGTTATTGGTTGATTAGATAATTGCATTAATGAGAAATTGAACAGGTGTTCCTAATAATATATATATATATATATATATATATATATATATATATATATATATATATATATATATATATATATATATATATACACCAAAAGACAATTATCACAGCTTAAACAACAAGACAAATTAAAGACAGAAGCTAGGCTAGTGGTAAAAGATGTTGCTAAGCAGGTTATGCTAGTTGCTAGTTTTACTGAAAAATCTCAGGAGAAACTAACTAGTTACTCCTAACTCTCACAAATGCTCACAAATCAGGACAATCAGAATGAATTTTATATATCATATATTATTTGGTCTTCATATGAATGTTTGCAAATTAAACATGAGTAGGACAGAAGCTCAGCTCTGGAGATGGGAGAATGTTCTGGAACAGACTCGTCCTCTAAGTTGTAAAGAGCATTTTAGCCATTAAATATGTTGCTGTTTTTTTTTTTTTTTTAAATAAACATATCTATAGCTCAGGACTGTACAGAATAAAGTGACATCCTTTTTTCAGCACAACCTAGACAATATGAAGAACAGAATTTAACTTTTATTTCAAGCTACTATACAAACATGACTAAGCAAACAATTTTAAAATGGGTCACACAGGCAAATATACTGTATACTGTAGCACACATGCTCACACGTTTTTCTGGTAGTTTCCGGTTCTTTTTTTGACCAAAAAATGTATTATTTATAAATAAAATAAAATATAATAATAATAATAATAATAATAATAATAATAATAATAATAATAATCAAATTTTGAGAGTAAATTTTTTTATTGACATTATTTCCATGTTCCAGTAGTGGTTAAATTCACACATTATAAAATTAACGCAACTTTCATTCTACCTGACATATCCAAAAACTCAAATAGACAGTTTAATGTCCATATAAGCACACATATAGTATATATATTTTTTTATTGTCACTGACCTATGGTGTGCTGCCAGCACAGATCTGGACCGCTTGGATTTTTTTAACACGTTGTCATCACTCACCGAAATAGTGATATACTGTACCTGTGGTTATATTTAAAACTCCTCTGTTTTTTACAGGACCTCGGTGTGAACAGCTTTGAGCAACTGTGTATTAATTTTGCCAATGACCAGATACAGCAATTTATGAACAAAGCAATAGTGGGACAGGAACAGGTTAGTATGTGTGCACTGTATATATTTTTTAAATGGAACATGTATCATTAAACAAACACACCTGATGTGTTTGACCTTAAAAGACTTCACTAGTAAATTATACAGTGTGTGTTTTTGTGTTGTATTTGATAAACGTTCCCTAATCACCAACCCAAATAGAAAATATCTATCTGCAAAGGACGAACCTGTCCTTGGAAATGTAGTCCCCGGGATCGTCTGTTCCTGAACACAAAGAACTCACAGCTACTGCACAGTACTGGGGGTACTAATTTCACAAAGGGATGCAGTCCTTTTACTATTTTATATTGCAATCAACTACAACTTCGGCAAAGAAAAGCAATGTACGGTAAATAAGAATAACTAAGCAAAGGGTTCAAAGGAAAATAAAAGAATAGAAAGTCTTGTGAACTTAAATTAACAATGCCTGGTAACACTGCCTAAAATCATTATCGAAGTACAACAGAACTCTTTTATACCCTGGTCCTGTGACTCATGTTCTAACAGCCTCACCCTCCTAACCAATTAGCAGGTTCTTAACCTTACAAGGTAAATACTGATAACCTAAGCTGCTCTCTACTGCTTCTAAATAGCTATTACATAATCAGCAGAATACATATCCTTACTGTATCTTGTGGCTTGCTAACTGCCAGACAATTTCTCTAGACGTGTGTTAACTGCTTTAATATCTCAAACTTTTTCAGCTTCACACATTACACCTCCAATAGTGAGCTGGAACATATGACAACTTAAAACATTAGTACATTCCATAACAGTGTACTGTATATGTACATCCAGTGTTGTCTATTTCTGTTTCTGCTTTGATTGACTTGTAAGGTGGCCTGCTTTGGGTTTTTAGGAGGAATACAACTCTGAGCAGATCCCATGGTATCCAGTGACCCTACAGAATTTCCATCCATGTCTGGAGCTCATTTCCGCTCGGCCGTACGGGATCCTCCGCATCCTGGACGATCAAACTTGTCTGCCTCAGGTTGTTAACTACCTCATCCTTGCTGCTTCATTCATCCAACTGGTGTCTTATGTCTAATCAGGAAGTCAGATGTGTAGCATTGTCAATAAATGCACACTGTATGACAGAAATATATACTGTACTTTTCAATAAACCCTGAAATTTGTAATGTTGCTAATATAATCTATGTAGAATAATAAATTGTTAAATAAATATCCTTTACACTCAGTGAAGTGCTAATATGTATAAAAAAATAAATAAACTTATCATTTGGGAACACTCCAACATTTTCCTGCCATTTTAAACAGATAGACGAGTTAATTGTTAAGTATGTTATGAATAGGATGCACCAGGATGTTGGCAGCAGATCTTTTGGGTGCTGTGTGGTGCAGGGTGGTGGCTCAATGGATCAGACTTATTTGTCTGGAGCATCGCATGGATTCTTAGTGAGAATTAGGGAGGGATACGATGCACTGTCGACCCTGGTGACCCTTGACTTTTATGGCGATTTGTGCTGCATTGGCTTTTTTCTGGGATTGGATTTGGGTTCCAGTGAGTATGGGTGAGCCTTGGGTGCTCAAGAGCCTGTCACTACTGTACTGGTGTATAATTGGTGATCAGTCTTGTTCAGTTTAACTGGTGGTGGTATCAATGTTATGGTTGATCGGCCAAGACTTGCTCATCACCCACATTAGCTAGCACACAGTATCATGCAGGGTCTATAGGCGAAACATCTCATGTTAGACTGGTAATAGAAACAACTCCTAGGTCTGAGTTGTTCTGCAAAGATTCTTTGTTTTTCTTATTCCTCACCAATTTTTCTCTTATGTTGTTAGGCTACAGACCACACCTTTCTGCAGAAATGTCACTATCACCATGGCAACAGTCCCTACTATGCCAAGCCCAAGATTCCTTTGCCTGTTTTTACTGTGTATCACTATGCAGGAGCCGTTACTTACCAGGCAAGCAGCCAACTTCAGAATAGCGTGCATTTCTTTGTCGATTAAGATTTCATTAATATTTCAAATAATGATTAATCGTTTTGAACTGTTAGACTATTGCATGTAAGACTATAAAATCTAAATGATAAGCTTTCATTTATATTACTTCTAATAGGTTCACAACTTTCTGAATAAAAACCACGACCAATTTCGGGCAGAGGTGTTAGAGCTCTTTGCACGCAGCAGATTACAGGTAGAGCATCAACTGTATTTTATTTTGCCTTCTAGAATACTAAAGTCATCAGTCGTGGAATGGAAATGTACAGGTATGTGTGCATGTGGTATGTGCAGATGGTGTCAGGCCTTTTCTGTAAGGTGCAGGAACACTACATCCACCAGAAACAGCTGCGTGCCAGAGGGAGAGGAAATCGGAACCAAGCGTCAACTGTAGCTGCACACTTTCAGCAGTCGCTCACCGAGCTCATCACACGGCTGAACAGGTTTTGGACAAAACTCAGCTTTGGTTTTCTCATTGAACTGCATCTTATTCTTGTAAATATTAAATGTAACAAAAAGGCATTACATCACAGAATTGGTTTGTGAATGGCAGATTTATTGCTGATAATTTCATGACCATAAGTGATGCTAATAATTGCACATAAACGGCGGCACGGTGGCTTAATGGTCCGGATTCAGGTTCGATAGTTGGCCTATAGAGGTTCCTACTATAGGTGGCTGGATGGAATTGCACAAAAACACTACCAATGTGTTTGCAGATTTGTATACCACACTCTTAGTTGTACTGGCCTATACATGTCTGTCTAGGGAGGTTAATTTCTAATTTAAATAAGATAGAAAAAATGCTTCATACCAAAAATGCCAGTGTTATATCACCAAATTACACTTGCATTCTTGTATTCATTAAATAGAGACATTAGGTTGATGCTTCTGATACATTCTTTACATGTGCTGGTTTAAAGATGTTTATTTGTTCTTTCTGCCTCTCTTTCAGGTGTAAAAATATGTTTATCAGATGTTTTAAACCAAACTACGTAAAGGTAAAGCCTCCTTTAATTAAACCAAATAAAATGTACTCAAGTCATACAATCCAGTCCACTCAGATGGTTGTGTCTTTTGTTTCATTTCATCATCCTGTCTTAGCTTCCTGGAATATTTGATGTGGAGTACATGACCACACAGCTGATGCATGGAGGAGTCCTAGAGACTGTTCAAATTAGAAAGCAGGGATTTCCTATTCGTTTGTCGTTCAAGTATTTCATGGAGAGGTACTTAGTGTCTTGTTAGTCTAAATACTGAAGTAAAAAGTGGTTGTGCATTTACTAACCAGTAATCTATCTTTAAAATCCCTTGCTCTTATTCACTGTTGCTAGGTACGGTGTGTTGTTAGCACAGCGGGATTTAAACCTCTCGGATAAAGAACAGGTTGTGTCCTTGCTGGAGTTCATTGGTGCTGAGGTCACTCAGTATCAATTAGGACTGACCAAGGTACAGCAAAGTGGAGCATTTCTGTCAGGCCAGGCTCGTACATATTTGTTGTCCCGTGGCAATTAAGATAAATGTACAGTATGCTCTTCTACTCGCTGCTACTATTAACCCTCACGCTCTCAGGTGTTTATGAAGGAATCGCTGTACCAGCAAGTGGAACAGAAATGGAGCAGCACTCACACCTGGGCGGCCATTACACTTCAGAGGAACATCCGTGGCTTTATCTGCAGACGCAACTTCCGCTTCTTCAAGCAGAAAGCCATTATACTCCAGTCCCACATCAGAGGTCACCAGACCAGGTCAGATCTAAGAGCGAAGCTATCTGTAGGTAGAAGCAGTGGCTGAGTATTTTAAACAGAAACTGTCGTTGTTAAGTAGGTACAGTATCTTATGAGGGCTGTTACTGTATATATTGTCTGTCATTTACAGGAAGTATTATAAGAGACTGAAACGTTCCTTTACCCAATTCTGGGCAGCTATTATGATTGCTAGGAATACGATCAAGAGAAGAAAATGGAGGGTAGGTGATGGCAAAAACTGTCTGTCCTTTATACATTTTTTCATTTCTATCTATCTATCTATCTATCTATCTATCTATCTATCTATCTATCCTTTCTCTGTCTCTCTTTCTTTCTTCTCAGTGTAACGTTCAGTACAGTACACAGCCTGACCAAAAAAAGTCATCCCCTCGATTTAACTGAGCCAATAGTTAACAGCCTTCGATTGGATAATTACTGCAGTGATTAACACGTTTGAGGCAACAAGTTATTTAACACTAACTGATGCACTGAGTAGCTTCTCGTTTCTTAAACAAGTCAGAAGGTATACTGTATAGTGAAGTGTCAAATTATTGGCCTGCATCAAGCAAAGAAAACAACTAAGGAAATTAACTGCTAAAGAATTGTAAAACACATTACAATTGAAAATCAAATTGTAAAAAAACAACATTAATCACAGTTTTGTTTAATAGTGAAAGTAAGAGCAAAATTTAAAGTGAAAACAATTTTAAAGTGACACAAATTAACAGAAACTAACTAGCTACAGTACAGTAGCTAGGATACCTTAGTAGCTAACTATCGAAGTCAAAACAAATGTACACCATAAATGATCAAAAAAAAGAAAGAAAAAAAAAACACACACACACCAGTTATCAGTGATGCTAATCCAAAAACAGGCTTCAGATTTTTTTGGGAGTACAAAGAATAGACTGTGGAGCATTGGAAAAAGGTCATGTGTTCGGATGAGTCCTGATTTATGTTGTTCCAGAGTGATGGGTGCATTAAGGTAAGAAGAGAGGCAGATGAAGTGATGCACCCATCATGCCTAGTGTCTACTGTACAAATATGTGTGTTATGATCTGGGGTTGCTTCAGTTGGTCATGTCTAGGTTCAGCAACATTACTGTATGTGCCCAAATAATGACGTCAGTTGAAGACGTGAATATAATGATTGACCAGGTTTTTACATCAATGATTAATTTCTTCCTTGATGGCACGGGCCAGGATTCATCAGCCTAAAATTGTGTGTGATTCAGGGAGCATGAGACATCATTTTCACACGTGGATTTGCCACCACAGAGTCCAGGCCTTAGTCAAATTGAGAATCTTCATGATTTGATGGAAAAGGCATCACGCAGTGGTTCAACACTTCAATCATAAATACAAGATCTAAGAAGGAAATTAACGCGACCCTGGAAGAAAATACATTTTATTGACATTTCATAAGCTAATCAAAACGATACCACTGCCGTAATCAAAGAAAAAGGCGGGCCAACGGAATACTACCGTGTATGATTTGTTGTTGTTTTTGGGGCTGGGCAGTGCATACAGTAACAACATACCATATGTCACAAAGATGACGCTTAATGGGCTGTCCTGAAGTTTTTCCCGTTGCTAAGCAACCAGCCCCTGTTTATTATGTTTATTACTGTGCAGCGTTATAAACTCCAACCTCACCCTTCTGTCACATTTGCTAGAAATTGGTTTTATATCTCCACCGCTGGGTCAAAGTATGAGTTTACCTCACTTGCCATTGTCAACTGTCAAATCATTGCATGACAAATCTGTAAATGGATTATATATTTTACCGCATCACTCAACCACACCACCAATGTAATTAAGGAGCCTTGAATGATTCAGGGGTGTAGAAATACGTACAGTAGGCAGGGGGTCTGAAACGCGTGTAAATGTTTCAATGACCTTGACAGTTATTTTGGTGAGTTGTAAGACGGGTTATAATAATATTTATAAATAATATTTATACAATATTTATAATAATATTTATAACAATATTTCCCAGACTCGATTAGTTTGGTTTGTTTATTTCTTCCTTGTTTACTGAGCATCGCAATACTGCTTTTTCAAATGAAAATTCATTGACACCAATAACCCTACTAATTTAAGCATACCAAATTAGTTATTTAAGTGACTATAATTCAGAGTATAAAACGTATATATATTTATGCCCATGTGTACACTTCTACTTTATTTATGGTTCCAGTAAGTGGGGGGGGATGGGTAGTGCACTTCCTACTCATGCCAGTGTGTCATGACAGCTTGGATAATTTTTTTCTTGCCTTTATGCCCTTTCATCTTTGCTCCCAATAAGAGAGCTACAGCTCTCTCTCTCTCTCTCTCTCTCTCTCTCTCTCCTTGTCACACTCCCTTCCTGTTTGGACTTCAAACCCTCTCTCTTAGGATGTTACATGTATTTACCTGCATCTAATAAGAGCTCTTCTCGGTTGGCAACTTCTTGTTTCTCACCGTTTCTTTAGGTATGTTCTGTTTCATCTCTTTTGGAGTTTATATTTTATTTATCTAGTTAATATGTCATGAAATGTTAACAGAATCAGGGTCATAGAAAGTTGTCAGAGAAGTTGTCGGTTGCAACTGACTGTAGCATAACCTACAGCTTGTAGTCCTTCGTATAGTCCTGGCTGGGTTGTTGACTGTTTCTAAAATGAGCAACATAAGTAATACAAAACCATCATAAACCAAAGCATTTTTCTTTTTCTTTACTACTTCCTTATTTTTGTCACTTTAATTTAGGTCGCACTATGTACTGTACTATTTCACAGAATAATTTTTATGACATGGATTGTTTTGTTTTTACTGAGAGCAGTGAGGAAATGCTAAAATGTTGGGACACTGCAAAGCTTTGGGATTGTTCCTGATTCATATACTATACTGACTGTACTTTTCTACATTTCATGAAATAATCGTCACTTCTGATGGACACAGGTCATAGGTATACACAAAGATTAGGTGGTTAGATTAGGCTTGGCCTTGTGGACTCTTGTTCCATGTGACTTGGATATTTAGGGTGGAGCAAGCATGATCCAGGTATATAAAAGAAGTTGTTTCCAAGAATAACACAGTTGAGTATACAGGCAAGAAAACGAATCTGAGAGAGAATGTGTTACATGAAAAGATGAAAAGATGAAACACAATAGAGCCCAGATTAACTCGACTAGAATGGAAGGATTTTGCCATTCATAACAAAACCTTTGAGTGTTTATTAGCTAGTATAATACTGACTGCGCTTTGATGTTACAGGAACAGAACAAGAAAACCAGAGCAAAACAGGTGGTCAAATCCCAGTCTACCTATTCAGGAATGGTACGGGTTCTTTTCTTCACAGCTTTACATGCCCTTACTTTTATTATTATTATTATTATTATTATTATTATTATTATTATTATTGTTGTTGTTGTTGTTGTTGTTGTTATTATTATTATGGATTGCTCTGGGGTGTGCATGCTAGTTTTTGTTTTTATTATTCTATATTTTAGGACGTGGGAATGCTGGAGATCCCGGCTGATCTATCAGTACGATTGCGTAGTGCAGCAGGTACAAGTGATCAATGTGTTCTTAATGCATGGACCACATTTCATTATCCAGCGATGTACTTTGAATCGCTTATTTCTTTCATCGTCCTTAATAGGGCGTCCAAAAGGGTCAGGGGTCACAGAGGTAGCTCCACCACAGGTCAGAGCTGAGCACTGTCTCTCCCTGCCACCTGATATTGACAGCTATCCATTCTCCCGATACGCCAACACAGTACTCAAGGTAAGCTGTCTAGATAAAAATATACATTTTGCTCATGCTGATAATTATACCTATTTTAATACTTTTAATAATCGTTGCAGGGATTAGACACTCATACATACTTTTGTTGCAGGATGGATGGTGCCAGGCCAAGGGTCAGTCCCTACAGAGACCCCTCACTCCACTGGAGCCAGGAGATGCCCGCGTAGCTCTGGAAATATACAAATTGGTCAGTGAAGAGTCTATATGTTGGATTCTATGTTTGTTATTCTATGTTTGAATTTGTTTTACATTTACAGTCACTCAATTCTGTGCTACTTTTTTGTTTCATATAGAATATACAGTTTTTTTTGTGCAGCAGTTTACTTGTGTCATATCCAGTACCAGTCAAAAGTTTGGATTTATTTTCTACATTATAGAACGAAACTGTGAAATAACACAAATGGAATTATTTAATTTAATATAACAACAACAACAGTCAGTTGTTATGTTTAGACATGAGGATTGGCTGTTCTGGAACAGTTCTTGCTAGAACAGTATTGTTAAGTGCATTTGCAAAACTCATCGAGCATCATAATGAAACTGGCTCACATGAAGACCTTCTGAGTAAAGCAAGACCAAAACTCACCTCAGAAATCACCAATCAACAGTAACTCAAATTAGAGTCGTTATGAAGGGTTTACAGAGTATAAGCAGACACTTATCTCAATATCGACTGTTCAAAGGAGATTATTGAATTTTTTGGATGCCTCCAGCATTTCTTTTACACTATAGAAGGAAGTAAAAGTCAGGAGGACCATGGAATTAGAAGGTGTGTCCAAACTTTTGACTGGCGGTGTGTTTCTCATAACTCCATAACTCTCATAATTTTTTTTTTCACTATAGCTACCCAGTTTTTTATTTATCTATTTATCTATCTATTTATTTATTTATTTAATCTTTCTTTTTTTTTTTTTATCTATCAGTGCAGTGGCATTTTATAATCCAGCTTGGGGCAAAATTGTATTTTTGTTGCTGCTTTTGTCAAGTGCCTCTTTACACTAACAAAATGCCAAACTCTATAAACTAAGACTACATCAAAAGCCACATTGCTCAATTATGATTTTTTCAGTCGGATCGGATTTGCATGTCATGACGGTTCATATACAAAATCAAAAACATGCTCTTGGATCCCAAGCAATCAGAAGGAAGAAAACCAGACGGCTCGCTTTAGCTGTTTTTTTTTAGCTGTTTTCTGCACTGCTGGTGCTGACTGATGAAAGTCACATGAATTCCGATCTGACCGTTCTCATTTAAGTTACATGGCCATGTGTGATCTAGGACCACATACTGTATAAGAGTGACCCAGGTCCGATCTGAAAAACACCAGATGTGTGTGTTCAGGAAGCTATTAAAAAATCATGATATGTGTTAGGGTAAAAAAAAAATCTAAATTTAGTAACTTTAGTCAGGTAATATGAATCTAGCCTATGTCGTGCATTTCTTGCTACCAGGTTTTATGGCTCTATACTATTTAAGCCACACAATATAAACATTACCTGTCAACATTTGTTCCTTTATACTAAGAGATGCCACATCTGATTGACTGATCCACAAGATCTAAAACACCGGATGTCCTTCTGGTCAAAACCCACCTGTTTTCTCTTGGGTTTGGAACCGGCACTGAATCTCAGGCTGGCCATCTGATCCACAACTGCCCCATGAACTGTCAACAAATATGAACTAAATATTCATTCAAAGACCTCTGAACATATTCTGAGCCGTATATTTTAGCATATAAGTCCGATGACTTCACTTTAAATACTCTATACGTAGTGATACGTTTCATACTAGCACTGTCTATTCAACTGTTATTGACTGTATATGTAAGATTTGCCTTCCTGGTTCATCAACCTTTAATAGAACATTAATTTATAGTTGCATTTGGACTTGAGGGCAACCAGTAAATAATCTTTAGATTAGAAAGATTAGATGTAGTTTGCACTGAGCAATAAAAATGATTAGACCATAATGAATCATATTAGACTGCTTAATAATCTACAAATGCACACAAGAAGATCAAACACAACACTGTGTTATTTCTAGCACTTAGATATTGATAAGTGAATTCTAGTCTGATGTTATTGCGAAAGTGCCACTTTACCAACAACACACACTCTGGTTTTTAAAGAGAAACTGAAGAGCTGATTTAATTGCATATTACAGCAGCACACGATGCCTCTCCTCCTGATAATCTTTTCATTCTAACTGAATCACTTTTTCAAATTACACAGCTGCTCACCAAGTTACATCTTGCCCCTGCACTGCCATAAAAAATAACAAGAATACATTTTGCACGCCATGTGTACCAACACCACCATCCTCCATCACGAATCAACCACTCATGAATAGAAACTGACTTTCTTATTGATTTCGCTTTAGATTCTACGCTTCTGTGGAGACTCAGATATGACTGGATGGCAGGAGCAGATGTTAGGGAATTACATAGTGGAGAAAGGCCAAAGCAGACCTGCACTCAGGGACGAGATCCTGGCTCAGCTAGCCTTTCACACATGGGGTCGCGAGATAGAGGAGGGCTCACTGAGGGGCTGGTTTCTCCTGGCGTCCTGTCTAAGTGCCTTCACGCCGTCTCCATCACAGGATAAACCGCTGCTCAAGTATGTGCACCAGTCTGTCATGTATGACAGTAATGTGGGATGTGATTATTTTGTTTATTAAGATTTGTTGTTCTTGATTTAGTGTGCTGTCATGCTTTATGGTGCCATTTCAGTAGTACTGAAGCACTGAACAGAAAGCACACCATGGAACTTTGAACTTTGCACATTATTCTGCACATTGTCTTGCTCATGACTGGACATGGTTTCTATATCCCAATTCCATTTCATTTAGATTTTTTTTTTGTACATAATGTACATTGTTACAGGTAAACAATTTTCTATATCTGTAAAATTCTTCATTCATTATATTCTTATTTGAAAACTCTATTTAAAATTTGAGGTTATCAGTGGTTGTGTAAGCATTTCACTTCATATCATACTGTGTATGTGACAAATAAAAATTGTATTTGAGTTTGAATTTGAAAGAAATTCTAACAGAACGTGTTTTGCGACGTGTGTTTGGGACGCCACTGGGAATATTAATGGTATTTTTTGTTAGAAACAGCCAGCGTACTGTAACATAAAACCCAAACACTCAAACATGTCCCTAGATATTTGTTCTGACTCTCAGATCCTATTGGTATTCTATTGAAGTGGAGATTATGGAATCTTAAATGAATGATGAGTATACTGTATGTCTAACAAATACCTAATTAGAGTGATTGACTGATTCTTCTTCGCTTCTGCCGCACAAGTCTCTGTGAACATGTGGTTTCTACAGCAACAGTAGCATATTAGAAATGTGTATAAATATAAACTGGAATACGAAAATTCAATTTGATTTGAAAATCCATCAGTGCTTTTGTTTTGTTTGTTTGTTAATGGTAGAGCACATTAAAGAATTGCTCTCATCTAATAATCTCAACTTATTTTAAATTAAGACACACTTTTAATAACTCTTTATCACATCGTTATCAGCCTATTGACAAACTCTCGTGTATCTGTCAGGTTTGTGTCCGACCAGGGTCCAGGAGAATATCGCTCTCTGTGTCAGCATAAGCTTCTCACATCTCTCCAGCTACCATCTCCCGCCTGTAGACAACACCCCCCTACACAGCTCGAATGGACTGCCAATCAGAGAAAAGGGAAGATGGTTGTAGAGGTCAACACCTTCAATGGTTAGAATCCACTAGGCTGTGTTTCATGGAAAATAAAGCTAAATGATAATGAATGGTGATGCAGTTGAATAAGCAATGCATGCTTGAAGCTTGTGGTGTGTTCATAACGTCGTTTGTCCACAGAGGAAAGGATAACAGCAGAGGTGGAGTCCTGGACCACAGGAGAGCAACTGGCATCCTGGCTCCTGAGCTATAGGTCTGTAGAACTGTAGTTGACAAAGACATACAAATCTACTAGAGTTTTGCGCCACGTTAATTGTGCACCACACATATGAGGGATGTTCAGGTCAAACTGGGACTTGTGATGAAATTCCTCAAAAATGAAGGTATAAAAGTGACTGAAGTTTACAAAAAAAAACTTCTCTGAGCCACAGTAAAACAGTTGAATGGTGCAAACATTTTAAAGAAGGCTATACGTCCATGAACGATGATCCCAGCTGTGGTAGCTTGGAGCCCACTGCAGTCGTTCCCATGAACGTTCAGCAAGTGGAACACCTGATCCATAAAAACAATGGATAATGTGTCACCAACGCCTCTTGCATTTTCTTCGTGTGCTTTAGCGTGTAAACACAAATTCTCAGATAATTATAATGGCTAATGTCATTCTGTTTATCCATAGACAAATGTAATTCTAGTACTGTAAACCTATAGTGTCCTGCATTAGTATTCACCCCTTGAGCTTCAGAACTTGAGAACTTAAATGGGATTTTTACCAGCTGGATACTTGACACAAATGTTTAAGCTTGCACAGTTGTTTAAGCTTGGTTAGAGTGAATGGAAGCCATTACTGAAAAGAAATCGCCATTCATTTTCAATCAGATCAGGGTCTGGGCTTTAACTGCACCATTCTAACAATGTCCACGTCTTTATTTTGATCGATGCTGTAGCTTTAGCATTATGCTTAAACTTTTTAGAAGATACACCTTAGCTGAACCTTCCATGTGATTTACAGTATATATTTGAGCTGTGCATCTCATGGTTTATGACTCTGTTTGCTTCTGTGCCAAGCTGCTATTGTGTTCTGCAGAATATTTAAAGTGTGTTGATGTATTTTCTAACCCTGAATAATACTGTACATTTCCCTAACTTGGTCCCATGCCTGTTACGAGAGCTCCCTTGTGTTCTTGGTGGGTTTTTTTTTTTTTTTTTTTTTTTATCATCATCATTCATATTGTCTCTGAGGTCTCTGAGGATAGCTGTATTTACTGTACTGTACATTGAGACCACATGACACTTTAATTGCACACAGGTGGACTCCATTCAACTAAATCTGTGACTTGGCACTGTAAATAGTTGTACCAGAACTAAAGCAAATGTTTTAAACAGAAAGGTTGTTTCAGATTTTTTTAAAGTATCTTCAGGCTTCATATGGATTGTTTAACAGTGAATCTGGTGACAAATCCAGGAATATGAGGCAGGAATAAACACTGAACAGAATACCAGTCGAACACAAAGTCCAGTACACACATTCACACCAAGAGGCAATTTAGAATAGCCAATTCAACTACCAGCATATATTTGGAGTAAGCAAATGGGAGAACATGGAGAAAACCCAAGCAGGCATGAGGAGAGCATGCAAAACCCCAAACAAATAGGAAACCAAAATCAGAATTGGATTGTTAACCCCAAAGCTCTCAAGGGGCAACACTACCTACAGTATTATAGCACTATGCCTATTTACAACAGTACCTCTTATACCACGAAGATATTCATGAAAAAATAATTTGGGGGGACGCAAGATGATTAATAGATCATATCAAGATGGTTTTTAGGATTTTTGTCTATTTGTTGTTGAACGCATCATGTAAAAACTACATAAAAAATACTAAATACTGAATTTTAATGGGGTTTTAACCAACCTTGGAAAAATCATTAGTTTTTCTCAAAATTCAACACATGGCGCTGTACATTTTTTTATTTCAAGCTTACGAGGGGGCCAATTAAAATCCACTTAATAAACGCAATTTAAAACCTTCATTCCGCACACTTCATGGTAACACGTAAATATTTTAGTTCATTCCAAAAGTCATTCATTCATTCATCTTCTATACCGCTTAATCCTGTGTTCAGGGTCGCGGGGGACCTGGAGCCTATCCCAGGAGACTTCGGGCACTAGGCGGGGTACACCCTGGACAGGGTGCCAATCCATCGCAGGGCACACACACATACACACATTCACACACCCAATCACACACTACGGGCAATTTAGGAACGCCAATTAGCCTAATCTGCATATCTTTGGACTGTGGGAGGAAACCGGAGTACCCGGAGGAAACCCACCAAGCACGAGGAGAACATGCAAACTCCATGCACACAGAGATGGGAATCGAGCCTGGACCCTGGAGGTGCAAGGCGACAGTGCTAACCACTACACCACCGTGCCGCCTCTTCCAAAAGTCAACAGATGCCATTCTACATTTTTTTTAAACGCACTTATGAGTATGCATTTAAATTCCACATGAACGAAGTTGCGGACACATCTAGTTGTGAAATAGAAATGTATTTGTAAATAAATCAAAATGTAGTCAAAGTAAGAATTATAAAGGCTAACAAGAGGACCCTTAACAAGCTATGACGACATGGGACTTATGTCATAGTACTTAGCCCTAACTAGAAATTACTCATATGGATGGATGGATGGATGGATGGATGGATGGATGGATGGATGGATAAAAGTTACATTAGAAACACTAAACTATATTCTAACTGCAGTAATGCGTTTTCTTCAGAAATGTGCCTGAGCTTCAGCGGGGCTGGTCTATGTCTCTGCTCACTGAGGACGGCTGGTCTGATCTAAACGGCTGTGATTATGTGATGGACCTGCTGGCTGGTACTGAGACTGAAGGTGCCTTGGGACAAACATCTGCCCACTCAGATTATCTTTTCAGTGATATAGAGGACAGGTGTGTTGCATTTACATTCAGGCATTACTGTGTAAATAATTAATTTTAATTACAATTTTTTATATAAAGAAATATTTTGACTGGAGAAGAAAACTGAAAATTAACCTGCAAATGCCTATTTCTTACCTTGGCTACATGCTGTCTAGCTGAGTATTGAAATTCCATATTCTGATGGTATTACTTCTCTGTATTTGGTTGATTTTTGTGAACACTCAATATCAGGATGATATCCACGGATTTGGATGACTTTATCCCTCCAGCCCCCTCCATGCAAGCTCCTGGCCTGCCTCCTTCTGAAGCTGCTCCGTGGGACACCTACGGTCAATATAACACATCACGGGGTATGAGAGCTACATGACTGAGCTGACAAATATTAGAATTACAGTAAAGCATACATTTCACATTTATTTCTTGAATTTGTATTAAAGACTTCATTAAGATGTTTTTTTTTTTTCCTCCTAGGATCCAGAGAACCTAAGATGGATTCCTATGTGGATGACCTCTTTGATCCCGTGCTGGATCAGGGACCCCCAGTCAGTGCTGGGTTTTTTTTTTTATCTAAAATTGCACACCACTGTCAGTGTTGAATTGTTTTGCAGACAATATGGACTCTTGTGATTGCTGCTTTAGCTATTATGCATATAGCTATTTTAATAACACACAGAGTAATTGCGGTTCATTTTAGTTTTGATACTAACATACTGATGTTGTGTGGCTTTAGGACTTTGAGCGAATGGCCATGCTGAACCGCAGGATGAGGGGAGGAGGCGGGATGCACCCTAGCATGTATAATGGGGCAGGTACGCTTACTTCAAACCATGTCTTATAATGTATTTATCAAAAGCAGATGCTTTAAATAAGATCTCAAAAGATGAATATTAATTACTGTGCATAATCAAGCAAATTGTGTGTTCAGCTTATGGATGTGTTGTTATTTATTAAGTATAGCAGAGGTCTTTCAAACCTCAGATACTGTAAGCATTTATGCGAAGTGAATACCTATTTATGGACATATTAATAATCTATCATTCCAAATTATTTATTAATGCAAACACACAACACAGACAGGCTGGTTTAAATTATATAGTCATTCACAATTTCTGTTAATAAATCAGGTTTAATAACAGTATTAAAAAAAAAACATGAAAAACATTTTAGACTTGAAAACAGCGAAACACACTTATCAATTTGAGCCTAAGTGCAGTTGTTGAATTCAACCTAGAAATTGAAACATTTTAAATACATTAGCAGGAGAGAGACATAAAAGAAGATTTTGACAAAGCTGTCCTTTGTAGTTTTATCCACATTTTTCAATACAGAAGTAAGAAAACACTTGTTACTTTCGCTTTTCCAAAGATTCCTGAAGCCATTGCAATCTTTTAAAAGTTATTCCACACGGAGAATTTGAGAAGTCATAAAAGCAAGTTGACTTAGCAATCCTTTATGTGCAAGTTTAACAGGTTTTCTACCGTTTCCTCAGTACATGGAAATTTTTGTCTGTGATAATACTACATATTCTAGTGGCATATAGAGTAAGAGTTTCTTTGTTTTACAGGAGTTCCAATGTCAGTGCCAGCTTATAATATGGGTGAGTGGATTACATTGCACAGACAAATCTAAAACCAATGTTTTTATGCTTGAAATTGAATTAGATAGTTATTCGATGCTGTATTTTGTTATTTTTCACTTAGGAATGCCCATGAATCCAGCTATGCCAGCCTATGCAGCCCCACAGATGATGCCGAACATGATGCCTGGAGTTCCACAAGTGCCTATGGTGCCAAGTATGCCACGTATGGCTTCCTTTACCAGTGCTTATAATAGTTATCTGACAAACACAATAAATACATCAGAGGTGCTAAAATATATGCAGAGGCTGGAAACGTGCACAAAGCCTGTACATGAGTAAATGGGATTATGGGGGAGATTTTTATTATTATTATTAAGGGGCATCATGGTGACTTAGTGGTTAACACTGTCACCTTGCACCTCCAGGGTATGGGTTCAATTTCCTCCCATACTCCAAAGACATGCAGATTAAGCTAATTGGCATTCCCTAATAACCCGTAGTGCGTACTGTAAATGAACATGTGAGTGTGTGTATGTCTGCCCTGTGATGTGACCATCCCAGTCAAGGTGTTTCCCACCTTGTGCCCTGGGATAGGCTCCAGGCACACTGTGACCCTGTATACAGGACAAAGCTGTATAGATAATGAGAGTCAGTTAGTTTTCTTGTGAACCATGTTGGTACCTCAGAATCCAGTATTCCCAAAGAATTGTGATTCATCAGTTTTTCCAATGTCCGTATTCACATTCATTGTTTTCGTTCCCATAGCTATGGTGATGCCAGGTGCAATGGCACAATCCACAATGCCCACCACCCCTTCAGCTATCAACCCTCAGCAGCTGGCTGACCAGCAGCAAGCTTTTATCAACCAGCAAGCTTTACTCATGGTGAGACAACACCCTTGGTCTAGCTGGTGTTTTCAATACAGTAACTCTATTAATGAAATGATGAACTTCCTTGCAGGCTCAGCAGATGACATTGCAAGCAATGGCACTGTCCCAAAAGCAACAGCAGGAGCAGCTGCAAAAACAGCAGAAAAAACAGCAACAGCAGCAGCAAAAGCAGCAGCACAAGCAACAGCAGCAGCAACAGCAGAGTTCACAGAAAACCACGCCACCGGAAGAGCCCACTCGCACCACAGCGCCTAAACCCAATAATCCCCCTGTGCAGCATAACATCCCAGTGGTAGAGCAAGTATGTTTGCCTGTATGTACTGTCTGATTTTACATGCGCTTCTAGTTATCATTCGGTGTAAATCCCTAACCTTTAACCTTTAAACAAATTGTGAATAGTCTGCAAAAGAAGACAACACTGCAGAGGAGCCAGAATCCTTTCAGGAGAAGAGAGCCTTCTTCCAGAAGATTGGTGAGAAATTCACAGTTTTTATCAGTTGGTATTACATGATTGTGGTACTTTAATAAGTTAATTTATACCAGTTGTTCATACAATTTATTTTTCTATAAAACAGGAATTCCGGGAGCTCAGCCAAAACCCCCTCCAAAGGTTGCTAGACCACTTATCTATGCCACCCCACCATCTGTACCTGCCAAAGCTCCACCTCCAATTAAGCCAGAAGGTAAGAGCCACTTATGCAATAAACGTGTTTTTAAATGCTATTTAATGCTTTTATTGTAATGAATTTTGAAGGCCCTGTAACTACATCATTCAATTCAAGGAATTGCAATACCCCTTGTGCTGTCTACAGAAGTGAAACCACCTCCACAACCCAGTAAACCTCCACAACCGAGTAAACCACCAGAGTCACCAAAAGAAGAACATGAATCTCCCCCAATGTCACCTTCTAAACCAGAACCCAGCAGCAACATTCGAGAGATAATCAAGCAGTACCAGAACCGACCTCTTCCAGAGCCGAAGGCCTTTGAACCTATCAGGTGAGAAATGTGATCCCGTGCAGTTGTTTGCACAAGACAATGTTATATTGCTCTTGTCAGAAATGAATGAGGTTGGATTAGAGTTATAGTGTGGCTGGAATTTGAACTCTTCAGGGTTCCTGCCAAGCACTTTGTGAAAAAGAATGACCCTAAAGAGGAGGCACTGGCCATTCTCAGAGCTAAAGGACCTGTCCCGCCACAGAAGGTAAAAAAAATATTCTATACATACTCTTGATTGATAGCGTACATATTTTTAAAACAAAAATATGATATTATCTTGTGCATGCATGAAATGCAGCATATTAAAAATAAAATAAATAAGTTCATAGATATTCAGCCTTCGAGATGAACTAACCCTTATTTTATGTTTAATAAAATACATAATAGTGAGGCAGTGGCGGTTAAGGTTCTGAGTTGATGCTCAATGGATGAGGGTTCTTGGGCAAGACCCTTAACCCTGCACCCTGTACAACCCAGCCACTGCACGTAGCTCCTGTCCTAAGTCTGGTGAGAAAATAGAAGGGCTGCAACAAAAAGAGCCATGATATTGCTAGATATTGCGAATCAAATGATCCAATTTGACAACTCCTAGGATAAATGGGTAAAAGCCCAAGAACAAATAAATAAATAAATAAATAAATAATAGTATAGTGGTAGAAATGGGACAAATTAATTGACACTCAAAAACAATTTGAATAAATAAATGTCAGTATATTTTTGCCCTTGCACACACAGTATATTTGGATAAATCATATGTGTATAGGTGTCATTATTCTGAGTTGTTTACGTTATACGTTTTGTTTCGACAAGATGGAGCATCCAAAATAAAACTGATCATCTCCTATACATTTTTGTGACAGAAACAATGGGTTGCTCCTCCACCACAAAAGAAAGGGCCTCTATTTAATGATCCTCCTCAAGCCCCTCCACCCCAATCTAATAAACCTGGCCCTCGCTCCATCTCCAACAGCATGAAACAGAAGCAGCGCTCTCTGGCTGATCTCTTTGGCTCGCAGCGCTCTCAGGCTCCTCCGACTCCTCCTCCAGAACCCGCCTCAATTTTCTTAAATAACATCCCTGCTCCGCCCCCTATGGCTGCCCCAGGACTAGGTGAGTCAGATCTTGCAGATTTAGTTCCTTGGTTTGTGGCAAATAAAAATGAAGCACTATATTTTATATTATAAGTAATGAAAAAAAATGTAAAAACTACATCATCTAATATTTTCATATATCATGTCTGCTCAGATCAGAAAATGGCCAATGAGGAGAGTGTTCATTCCCAGCTACACAAATTTTCTGCGAGTGTCTACTTCTCCTACTCACGTATGCTGGGGAAGATTTTCTTAAGAAAAGAGGTCTGTTAAGAGAGACACCAGTGATGGATTGCTTTTAAAAACAATGATAATTTGGTTTTATTATGTTTCTCATTGGATCTGTGTTTTCTTTTATTCAGTTGTTCTACCCCAGAGAGAAGTTCACTCACCCATATATACTCAACTTACTGTGTGAGCAGGTAAGTAACAAAAGTGTAATGCCTTACAATGAAAAAAATGAAAAGGACAAAAGTTTGTGTATGGGACAAAATTAAGAGATTTTAATATTGTAACTGTTAAATATTATAGAATATTAAATATCATAGGTATACCTCAACTATGAGGGACAAAAAAAAGCCAGAAATCTTGCTTGTTTGTAGGTGACCAAATATTGATGTAGGTGACTTATTTTCCACCATAATTAGCCAAAAAAATATTTAAAAATTCCACAATGTGATTATCTGGATTTTTTTTTTCTTATTTTGTCTCTCATAGTTGAGGTATACCTATAATGAAAATTACAGGCCTCTCTCATCTTTTTAAGTGGGAGAACTTGCAAAATTGGTGGCTGACTAAATACTTTTTTGCCCCACTGTATATGGCGACATGGTGGATTAGTGGGCTTGACTTCCACCTCGGAGTCTGTGTGCATGGAGTTTACAAGTTCTCCCCATGCTTAGTAGGTTTCCTCCCACAGTCCAACTACATGCAAATTAGGCTAATTGGTGTTCCCAAATTACCCGTACTGTGTAAACGTTAACCAAAGGTCCTCCCTCGGTCATAAAATGGGAATAAATACAGTACAATGGTCAACACTGGTTCCTAGTTGGACTACAGAGGTTCCTAGATGGATGGAAATAGTATATACTGTACCAAATTCTTGTCAAATCTGAAGCCATCTAGAAAGGGTTAAAAAAAATTCTGTCTTTTGGCACGATGCAGATTTTTACCTCCTGGGTATCTACTTGTGGTATTTCTGAAAGCTAGATTTTTCATAAAATCAAACTTCAAAAGAATGATTTTTTTTTCCTTTTTTGTCTTCCCCTTTAATGATTCTTTATGAACTTTAGATCATGAGAGACACCTACTCGGATGCCTGTTTGCGAATTTCACGTGAAGAGCGGCGCAAAATGAAAGATTTGCTTGGTAGGAATTTAATCAAGTCACACCACAGTCTGCTGTAATTATTCTAAAAATTGTTCATCTGACCCTGATCTCTATCTGCTTGCTTTTCTGCTCATGAACAGCACAATTCCACGTCGGAACAAGCATCAGTACTGTGCAGGACGATGGCATGAAGAAGAGGGTTGTCATGGCAGCCAGAGACAACTGGGCAAATTATTTTACACGTCTCTTCCCTGTCAACGTAAATAAGTCGATTTTTTTCTCAAATCAGCACAAATTAAATGTCACATATTGAAACTGCCGATCCACGTGTACTGCATGTCTTCTTGCGTCAGGGTCGAAATGGAGGCGATAATCAGATTCTTGGTGTTTCACATCGTGGCATCAAAATACTGCGGTTAGTCAAGGCATCAGGCATCAACCCGAAACACCTCAAACTGCTCCGGAGTTACAGGTACTGTAAAGATTAAGTAAGAAACAAGCCTTTTAAAACACGTTGAAAACATGTTTCTTTTTTTTTTTCCATTTAGTTTATTGAAAATGTTCTCGTTCACACAGCTATGCAGAAACGTTGTCTGTGGAGCAGAAGGATGCTGAGACCGTTTTAATCAACCTGAAAAGTGACGAGCTGCAGCTAAACTCTCCAAAAGCCCCTCAGATAACTCAAGTTGTGCGCCTCTTCCTCAAAGAGCTGACTAAGGTGCTCAGTCCACATCCTTCTTTTTGTGCCGATGAATGTACAGTCCTTCATCACAGACTGCTAACACAAAGTTGACAAAGCAATATATTTTTCATGAAATATGAAACTAATTTTAAGGAGTGTTGTACAGTGCAACAACAAGGAAAGAGAGAAACAGAAAGTGAGAGAGAGAGAGAGAGAGAGAGAGAGAGAGATACTCATACTGTAATTAGCTCATTATTACAATCACTTACATTCTATGTTTATGTTGAACACATTTGGAATAAAAGCTTTCTGATTGGCTGTCTAAAGTAAGCACAGTCATCTTGTCCATGCAGGGTTGGGGGGAGGGGGGGCGTAATCTCGTCTCTGGTCTATGTGTGTGAAGTTTGCATGTTCTCCCTAGGCTTGATGGGTTTCCTCCATAATCCTAAGACCTGCGGCGTAGCTGGTGTGGCATTTCTAAATTGCGCTTAATATATGATTGGGCGTAAGTGTGTGTGCTGAGTTAAGTTGGTACCCCATCCAGGGTGTATCATACCTAACCCTAACCCTAGTGGTCTAGGCCAACTTGTAACCCTATGAAGAATAAGTGGTATAGATAATGGATAGATACTATATTTGAATTTTAACTACAACAGTTTCCAAGCATCAGTGCTACTTGTGTTAAAAAGTCAAGGTCTTGCACTATGTGCTTCCTGTGAAACAGACACCAGACTGAACTGACTCTGTAAATGCATCATATTTACTTATTGTCGCTTCAGTAAACACTTCAATAAATTTATGAAGTTGGTCACTCCGGAGTCCATTTTGACAAGTAAATATCAGGCTGAATAAAAACAGATATGCATTTTGAGTGGCACTATTTACAGTGCATATAGGTGATAATATAGTGCACTCTCCAGAGTATACAGACTATCAACTTGAAATTCAGACAGCACTAAACAAAAAGAGGTAAATAGGGAATTTCAATAAAATAATATTTTTTAAAAAAGAGTAGTTTGGGCCAAAATACTGTACAACCTGTCACATTATAGTCATTCTGCCTTGTCAATTTACAGCATTTTACCAACAGCAGCAATTTTGGATTTATAAAAGAAATGTTTGGAGATTTAATCAACTTATACTTACCTTGAATATTCTGTCCTACTCTTTGACCACCCACTGACCTAAACACATTTCCTTAAGTCTGACTTGTCTAAGTATAAAGCACTCTTGAGACTGCTTCCATAAATGATAAATCACCAACTTCTCAAGGAAGACTTCACACTGGCATTCATTTTGGGATTATTAATGGGAAGTGTCACTTGTTACCAGAGAATCTTATTAGAATGAGTCCCTCAATATATACTTATTTCCTTTACTTATATTGCCTTGTATCTGCAATACTGTTTTATAAAACAATCAATCCATCAAAAAGAAAGGATTCAAGACAGCTGTGGCGTACAGTCAATTAAACAACTGCTTGTGGTTTTAAATAATGCTTCTTCGCATCTTATTCTCTTCAGGATTCAGAGTATGTTATTGCTCTAAAGAGCTATGTGACAGATGACAAGAGCCTGCTTAGCTTCCAGAAAGGTGATGTCATTAAACTACTGCAAATGGATGGCCTCCAGGATGGTGAGTTCTTCATTTCCATGTAGATGAATGTCACGGTTACATGGTTATTTACTGTGCTTAATCATTTTTTTTCTTTGCCTCTGCAGGATGGAAGTTTGGCTCGACCGGAGGCAGATCAGGTCTATTCCCAGTTGACATCACTCAACCTTCTGCACCTCCAGACTACCACAGCATGTCCACTGTCCGACAGATTGAGAGAAAAAGAAGCACGAGGACCTCTCAGACCTCTCGTCCCTCCGTGGTGGCCCCTGTCGAACACCTGATCTATAACAGCACTGGTGTGGAGTCAGTGACCAGTGAGCGCAGTGTTGATGTGGGGTCATTACACAGCTCAGAGTTCGACACCCAACAGTACCACATGATTGAGTTTGCTAAGAAGTATTTCAGAGAGGCTGTTCTGAGGTTAATATTTTAAAACTCACTCACAGGGTGATGATTTATGGACAGTGCAATTGCATTATTAAGGACTAAGCGATTTGTAGGAAAATAATTAACAACATAGATGCGTAATCCACAACACAATGGAGTGGCAAGATGTCCACTTTAAAGTTGATCATTTTCCAGCAAAATAATCAATAAAAAGTGTTTATTAGCTAAACGTTGTTTTTAAGAATCAGACAATAACAATAATTCTTCTTCTTATTATTATTATTATTTATATAATTAATTTATTATAATCATTAATTTTTTATAAAAATTATGATGCATTAGAACAAGCACATTAATATACTGTAAATGTTCTTGTAATTGTTCTGGAGGATTAATCAAACCTTATAAATTTTGAACAGAGTTGAACAGTTAAACTAGAGTTGAACAGCACTGTGGTATTAAAGTAAAATTTGTATCACATGGGCTAAATTTCTAAAACATGAACAATGAGCTGAGAAATTCTCTCCTTCTGTTAGGCCAAATGATAGAGGCCAGCCCAATGGAGTAAGAGAGCTTGAACAGATGGTGCAATACACAGCGGTATGTATGGCTTTCATGCATATTCAATAATATACAAACGTGTATAAAACTGGAATGATGTCCTCACCCATTTACCATTTGGTCGCACTGCACAAGACACTTTAAACATGTGGATTGCACAACCCTGGACATTACCATTCTTTTCCTACTCGTACAGCTGCTCTTATTGTTCACATAATCTTCATATATTTTCTATTTTCTATATTGTGTATTGTTGTGTTGTTGTACAACTTTAATTTTTATATTTTTATTTTATTTTTCATATTTATCTCCTATTCCAATTCATAGTCTTTTATTTTAAGGTCACGAGCAGTTGTCTAAGCATTTCACTGCATGTCGTACTGTGTATGACTGTGTATGTGACAAATAAAATTTGAATTTGAATTTGTCATTTTCTCTCTCAGGAGCCAATCAATGAGTCTCTAATCCTGTATGAAGACAACGAGCTCACCAATCTGGGTGTTCAGTCTTTTATACGTGAGTGAACACACAAATCATTATACTTGTATTCAGTCTCAGGCCCATACATTTTGGAATGAAGATTAAAGGATTTTGCCATTTGGTGTCTGTACATCACATTGAATTTGAAATGAAACACAAAAAAATCAAGACGTTCAGCTTTAATTCAAGGGATTGGAAAAAATGTGGCATTAACCATTCAGGAATTACATCCATTTTCATACACACACACACACACACACATACAATTGGGTAGCTTATAAATAATGGAACAAATGGCTGACAAGCAGTTGCATGCAGGCCAGGTGTGGTCTGTTCCCTCATTACATCCTGACTAATCAAGCAGATGAAAGGCCTGGAGGTCATTCTGAGTGTTACATTTGCATTTGGTAGCTGTTCATGCAAACATGAGGTGTCTATGCAAGTGAAGGTGTCCATCACTACAGCAGGTTGAAAAAATAGAATAAACCAATCAGAGAGACAGCTGAAATAATGGAACTGGAACATTCTTAAAAGAAAGGACTGGAAGACCCTACAGTAAGTGTGTATGACTGCCAAGGTCATACAGTACCAGGTCACTGGTGTTTATTATGACCTGACTGCTGGTAAAAGTAGCAGAATGACATCTTAAGTGTATAGAGATATACAGTACTATCTGCTCCAGTTTATCCAAATAGTGTAAAACCGATGGGACACAATTTTATATTGGAGATGAATAACGACCCAAAACATGTAGTGAAAGCTACTCACGGCAAAGACATGGGATATTCTTCACTGGCCAAGTCGGTCATCTGCTCTCTACCTAATAGACCTAATAGAGAACTTTTCAATTATTGAAGGCAGAAAGACTCACAACCAAGCAACAACTGAAAGCAGCTGCAATAAAGGCCTGCCAAAGGATCTGGAGGGAGGAAATGTTCATGGGTTCCAGACTTTCCAGGCTGATTCCAGGCAGTCACTGACTGAAGTATTATGGGGAATCATTATATTTATAATTATGTTCATACTGTATATTTACAGTATACAGTATACTCTCAAATGCGTGTGTAATCAAACTGACTGTATTTCCTGAATGGTTAATACAATGCCACACTTTTGTCAAACCCTTCAATTAAAGCTGAAAATCTTGACTTTGCCGATATATATTTTACTGTTTAATTTTGAATACAGTGTGCTGGTGTGCAGAGAGGTCTGGCTGTAAACCAAAGTAGGTTTCTCACCAGAAAACACATTTCTTGTGCAGATTTGATGCAGTTCATGACTGACCAGCCTTTAAAGAAAGACCAGACAGAAGGAAAGTGTGCCAATTTTATACTACAGGTGACCTTTTTGTATTAGTCAGCACTTTGTTTGTGCATACTAGAGAATTCAAGAGTCAGATAATGTGTCATGTTCCTCACCTGACTGTGTGTTGTTATTACTCAGCTTGGGAAAGAGAAGGAGTTCCTCCGAGATGAGATCTACTGCCAGGTCATCAAACAGACCACCAACAATCCACACAAGTATGTGCTTTAATAATAGACATTTTAAACAAAGTGTATTTTATAATAGACTTAGCATGGTGTCCACACTAACATAATTCCATGATTTGTTCTAACACAGGCAGAGTTGTGCAAATGGCTGGCTTCTGCTAAACCTGATCGCTGGCTTCTTCCCCTGTTCCTCTACATTATTGCCGTATGTGTTACGCCATCTGAAGAGCTGCAATCAGGACTCCAATCATCCTTTCCGAGGTACAGAGTTCATCCTTGATAGAATGCCTAATCATGCAGAGAGTTTTGCTAAATTATACTGTACATCTCTACAAAGGGCGATCAAGTCAAACTGGGACTTGCGATGACATTTCTAGTGCGTGATAGCATAAAACTGATTTTGACATTTAAAGATTACTTCAAACACAGTAATGGCACGCCTAGCCGCAGTAAAACATTAGAATGGTACGAACGTTTTAAAGAAGGCTGTATGTCCGTGAATGAGGATCCCAGCCGAGGTGGCTCGGAGCAGCGTCGTTCCGGTGAGCATTCAGCGAGTTAAAGGAGTTCCTGGGAGGCCAGCATTTCAGATGTGAAGCAGGCAGTCTGATCATGGTGAACAGAGAAAAAAGTTTTAACTCTCATAACCTTGTTCTGTTTTTCTGCTCAAAAGTCCTGGTTTGACATGAACAGCCCTTGTAATAGTACAGTACTATGATACTGAGGAGTTATTTTTGAAACAGTGATAACCATAAGGCACTTGTCACCTTGGACCTCCAGGGTCTGGGTTCAGTTCCCAGCCAGGCTCGATAACCATCTCCATGTGCTTGGTGGGTTTCTTCCCACAGTCCAAAGACCTGCACATTAGGCTAATTGGAGTTCCCAAATTACCCAGTGTGTGTTCCCTGTGATGTATTGGCACCCTGTCCAGGGTGTACCCCGCCTCATGCCCTAAATCTCCTGGGATAGGATCTCCCTAAATCGCCTGAATACAGGATAAAGCGGTATAGGAGATGAGTATAGAGTGAGTGATGACCATGTATATATTTTATGTGTGTTTAGAGAAGTCTCATGTGTGTGAGAATAATCTCAAGCATTCACTCACCTATGGAGGACGCAGATATGTTCCTTCTCCAGTGGAGATGGAGGCCATTTTGGTAAGTTGTGATTATCTAAGCATATTGCCGTGTCCACTCCTTATAGGCGAGGCGGTTTGGGAAAACCCATTATATTTCAACAAAACATGCCTTATTTCCTGATCACATTAGAAAGTAGAAATCAAGGAAATGCAAAGATTTCATACAATCACCTTTATCTTTGATTACAGCACACAATGTGTTGACCAGTATATACAGTACAGTATGTGAAAAATTCAGGTCATCAGCTGACTTCATTTTATTGCCACATCACTCTGCTGAGTCTACAGTAGACCTGAACAAGTGAAGCAACCCCAGATCATAACATTGCCTCCAGAGGCTTGCACTATGCATGATTGGTGCATCACTTCATGCTTTTCCCTTTGTACCCTGATGCACCCATCGCTCTCGTCAATGTGAACCCATCAGACATTTTTTCATTGCTCCCTATCAAATTCTGATTAGTCTCACTGTTTAAAATGTTTAATTCAGGAAATTAAAGAAAAATCTATATAAATATCAAAATATGACCATGTGAGGTTTTTTTCAAGCCGCTAAACATAGCACTTACATATTAAACATCTTCTACACTAAACTAACACTGAACAATATGTTGTGTATATGCACGTGTGTATTTTTTTCTATATAGGCAGAGCGGACCACCCGGCGGTTGCCAATCCTGCTCCCAGGTGAAGTGGAGTTTCCATGCAAAGTTCGCATCTTCAGTGTAAGTTTGCTTTAATCTTTGCGATAATAACACATTCAAAGCAATGATGATACATGGGTGAAATAAATGCATGTTGATTGTGTGTGTGGTCAGGTGGCGAATGAGGTTGTGAAAGACATTTGCACAGAGATGGGTGTGAGTAATCCAGCTGAGGTGAACGAATTTTCCATCCTTGCCACCCGTGGACAGGGTAAATACAGTCTTCTCTCAAACTCCCTCCCCGTATCTTCCTTTCATGAGTATTAACATTTAGCTTTTCTACCCAGTATGTAGTCCTGCAGTGTATTACAGTACACGACCGCACTGACCCTCAAATCACTCCACTGACTGGAAGCACACACGTACTGCACTTCATCACTGTGTGAAATCTTTCCATTAAGGCACTCTTGTGTTTTTGCGTTCCGCCTTCCAACCACATCCCTTATCTTCTGTTGTTATGAACTCACTCACACCGTAACTCTTCTCCTTTTAGATGGACAAGTGCGTCCCATCCACCCAGATGAGTACGTGTTCGACTTCCTGCTGGATGATGGCTCAATCTCCCTCTCGTTCCATCGCCTCATCTGGAAATATCCTCTGCATTTTGAGAACGACCTCTATGTCGAGTTTCATTACCATCTGGTATTGTCACATTCTCTTACATTTTAATGTTTATTATTTACTATTGAATTTTTTTTTTGTGGAACGTTACCGAATTGAGTCAAACGTTTGCATACCCTACTTCAAAATTATACTAAAATAACCAAGCCGAAGAAAGCTCAAAAGAGTGAACATGCTTTAAAGCATCCTCCAGAAGATTAATATCTTTTTATGCCCATTTCAGCTTAATAGATTCGATTTTATATTCAATGAGAGATGCTTTACTGATCCCATTAACAGTTCTGGAGAGGTTGAGCTTGTTTCAACTTAGCATACGGTATAAAATACACAATTAACAGCAATGAGTTACTGTTTCCACCCAGACGTTGACACCAATTTGCAAACACTTTCAATTTTCAGTTGATTAATAAAACAGCATGTCAAAATGTCTCTCTTTTATAATTATGTCTCATTTCATGGGATAAAGAAAATAAAACTTGTCATGTTACAAATGAACCACAGAAAAAAATACTTCCAGAGAACTTTCCCATGGCAGAAAACTTTCACAGAAAATTTCATCAAAAATATATTTTACACCCATTTATGTGGACCATCCAGTACACACAGTAAAGCCATCCATCTAGGAACTTCTGTAGTCCAGTGGTGACCATTGTATTTATTCCTATTTTTGTACGACCTCCAGTCAACATTTATACACTACACGAAATTTGTGAAGACCACTTAACCTAATCTTTGAACTGTGTGGGGAGACCAGAGAACCTAGAGGAAGCCCACCAACATGCAAACCACATGCACAGAGACCCGATGCGGGAATCAAACCCAGGACCTTGAGGTGCAAGGCGACTAACCACTAAGCCACCGTGCCACTTCTTATAGAAATAAACACCTACAGTATTAATCATAATCATCATCTGACCAACTGAGAATTCCACATAGCTATTGTATTGAAAAGGGCTACTTTTTCTTACACACACTCACAAAAAAAGATGCAAACTTTTAAACAATGCTTAAAGTGGAACCTTGCTGTAACTGGTGTTATCATAAAGACGAGTACATCGCTGAGCTGTTCTTTCTATTAGATCCAGTGTGATTATCTGAGTGGGAAATTCCTCCTGTCTGGCAACAGCTCTACGCTTCAGCAGCAGGTGGCGGAGTTGGCTGCACTTCAGCACCTCGCTCTGGGATTCAAACAACCACCTACACAGTAAGATCCAGCAACAGAGACAATATTATTTATTGACTAATCTCAAGACTAAAACATTCATGAATTTCTTGAACCCATTTAGGCAAGAGCTAAAGCAGTATTTTCCTCATATGTATGGAATCAGTGCCAATGACCAAAATCTGCAGAGTGCTGCACTGAGACAGTTTTCCCTCCTTACAAACATCCCGCCTGCTGAGGCTAAAACACGCTTTATCAGTGAGTGAACTGTTCTAATCCCATTTATTCACACATTAATGTTGTAACGCGAGTCTGTCGGCCAAGTGGCAGGAAGGTTAGGTTGACAAACTTTAACGTGTCAGTGTAGGCCAAGTGTTCAAAAGTAAAAACTGACCAACCTTAATTGAATTTTCCTCATGGACCATGTACATTCAGGATTAAGTGCCTTGTTTAAGGGCCCAACAGGGATAACTTGGTAGTTGTGGGATTTGAACCTGGGACCTTCAGAACCGTAGTCCAATGCCTTAATCACTGAGCTACCCTACGCTTAGCCAAATAAACTCTAATCTTATAGCAGCGGTCCTGGAGGATCCCATATGTATCCTGCACATTTTTGTATTCAGTGTCCCACTTCAATTCAGAAAGGGTTGTTAATTATCTGCTGGATGGAACATCAGGTATGACAAAACACTACAAAGTGCAGGGCAGGTGGTTGAGAAGGACCGATCTATAGGAACTAGGGCTGCATTAGCGCCAGTTTTAAATACTGTACGTTTAAACTAAAATGATACTGAAATGAGTAACCTTCCTTAGAATTAAGCGTTCAGAGGGATAATAAAACTGTTCTTTCATCCTTGTTTTTGTTGCACGCTCTTTTAAACATTAACTCTTCATGCTGTAAAAGTGTAAGAATGGCTGAGCCCAGTGTGCAGCAGTGAAAGAGGTCATTTAAAAAGTGTGCAACTCTTGAAGAAAAGCACAATGCTCAGTGCTCAATGTCTCAATGCTCAGTGCTGTCATGCACAACTGTCATCTGTTAGTTTTTACCAGCCTTAGGTGACTTATAAGGGAATTGTAAGATCGTATCAGAACTTTTTATTTATTTATTTTTTATGAATGTGACAATATTTTAACCAGTATCTGTGTTGATGCACTGAGGAACATTTTTTTCTTTTTTTTTTTTTTTTGTTCTTTTTTTTCCCCCAGAAACTCTCAGTTCACTGCATCTCTTCGGTTCAAACGTATTCATTGCTCAGAAAGTCAGCCACAAAGACTGTCCGTCACCCTGTGTGGTGGCAATCAACCATGAAAGCATCAACATCCTTCACCCTCAGAAACAGGTATCAGCTATACATCTTTTTTTTATGTAAACCTCATATGTATTAGTGTGTTCTCAATGTGACAGACATTTATTTCCTGTTTAATTTGTAGGTGCCAGCCTTTACAATTCCGTTGGATGAGCTAAAGTCCTTGCGCTCTGTCAATCCTAAGAAGGAAAAAGTGCCAGCAATAGAGATCAAATTTGGCAACCCATCTTGTGTTAACACCATCACTATTTATCTGAAGCAGGTACAAAATCTGACATATTATACACACACTACTTAGACTGATACCTGTACCTTTTTTTCTTCTTCATGTTTTGTATATATGCATGTTTTTTCAACCCACCCAGGCAAGGGAGCTTTGCCACATCATTGCTATAATCATGGAGGGAATAAGACCTACCAGGAGCCGCACATGAACAATTTATTGAGTGCTACATCGCTCTACTCACCAGCAAGCAGCTCCATGCTCTGATGAATGCTTTTACAAGTTATTACTACTGTTTACTTTTGCAAACGATTGTGAGACTTTGCACAACTGTTCATTTCTCTATGCATATAACAGTCTAAACATCTTCCTTCTTTTATAGTTTGATTTATTCCTTTAATCTGAATAATGCCATTATCAGCTTCAAATGTTTTAAAATATACAGAATTCTGAAATTGTACTAGACTCAAAAATGTTTTATAGAAATTCATGTTTATTTTTGATTATTTTTCTTTGTTTCACAAAATAAGAATGAAGAATGAGGGCAAATGTATAAGCCATGTTATACATTTTAGAATTATCAGAACAAAAATTTTATATATTCTTTATGCATGTATTTAAGTCTTCTATTCTGAAAAATAAATATATATATTGTATTCACACTTATATATTCATCTATCCATTTATACTTTATTAATCTAAAAAGTGAGTAGTTCTGCTAAATATTATATTTTAAAAAGAGAAAGATGCTTTTTCTTATTAAGCAAGAATGTTACAAATACACATTAATTCATTTATTTTCCATGACTGATATTGTTTGTAGGGTTGTGCGTTTGTGTGCTAACTTATTGCAGGACACTTGGAGAAGTGAAGTTGGAATGGAGTTCCACTGAAGAACCCCATGAGCATGGGAAGAGCATGTACTCTAAGCAATTTCCCTCTGGGACTAATAAAGTTCTTTGAATCCTGAATCTACACACACAAACCAGAGGCAAGATCTGAACCCCTGTTGCTGAAGAGCTGAGGAAATAATGCTAACAGCTGAGCTGCCAGGGCCGCATTTGCACATGAGGTGTTTTGTGACTGGTGATTTTTTCAGACAATGTAACACAATAAAAACACATTTCTGTTGTCCCACTCAGAATTTTCTGCGCTCGGTTCAGAATGAGTCACATCTGAGGCCGATCACCGAGTGATAAATAGATCTTAGAATCAGTGTGGTGATATGTGAATTACAACTAAAATTATAAGCTTGCTTTTCTTTTTTCACATATCAACCATACAGTATCAACAATTACTTACACAATATAATATTCATACCATGCAACAAAGTATATAAGTGGCACTGGTGGCTCAGTCTTTTACCTACCATGCGGATGGCTCGGGTTCAATTCCCAGCCACTTGATGCAGTGTTGAGTCAGGAAGGGCATCCGGCATAAAACCTGTGCCAAGCTTGTATGTGTGGACCGGGTTGTGTGGTGACCCCTTGCCGAGAGCAGCGGAAAAACCAACATCAAAGTCCTTCTGCAAGTTACCCATTCATTCACTCACTGTTTATACAGCTTTATCCTGTATACAGGATGTGGGGGGTCTGGAGACCATCCCAGGAGACTTAGGGCATGAGGTGGGTACATCCTGGAAGGGGCACCAATCCATCGCAGGGCACAGACACATTATGGGCAATTTGGGATTCTAATTAACCTAATCTGTATGTATTTGGACTTTGGGAGGAAACTGGAGGAAACCCATCAAGTACGGGAAGAACTTCCCTGTAAGCTCCGCTGTGGCGAACCCAGAACCTGATGGTGCAAAGCCACAGTGCTAACCACTAAGCCTCCGTGCCACCTTGTATTAGACATGACGTTTAAAAATGTCAACACGATGACACAGCATTCAATGTATATTAGATGCTTTACGTAATGTTCAATACCGTAAACCCTGTAAGAAATATAGCTGCTTGAGACAAATCAGATGATAAACAAGTCCGATTGATTTGCATATACATTATTTCATTTTATTTTATCATCAGATTTATTTTAAAATGCAGAAAGTAAAAGTAGAGATTCCCTAGGGCAAATATTACTCAGGTAAAAGAAGAAGTCCTCCATTTACCTGTACAATTGAGTAAAAGGACAGAAATACTCACCTTCAAATTGGTACCAATTAAATATTAAATGCACGGGGCTTGTATTAGTTCACAGTAAAAAAAAATCTCTCTCTCAAAAAAATTATTATTATTATTTTTTTTTTGCAGCTTCAATTCAAACACCTGCTACATTATTAGGCGGTTCTCAAGGGAAAAGCAAGTTATGCAATTATACATAATAGACAGCAGGTGGCGCTTCAAATGCTACACTCTATTGTGGTTAGGTAATACAGAAATGTACTTAAGTAAATGAACTCAACTACCTTCCAGCTCTGGGTGCAAAGCAACAATGCTTGAGCACTAAGCCACAGTGCCACCCAAGTCGTTACAGTACGAGTAACACAATAACCTTTTGGGACGAGCGCATTAATACTGTATGAACCTGTACTGTAACTTGCCTTGCAACCGGAACTACTGTTATTATTGGATGGAACATCTCCTGACCAATCAGATTCGAGAGTTTACCCTACAGCTGCCGCAACCGCTCGTGACGTCACCTAAATTCCCGCCTGCCTCTTCCAGACCAATCAGACGAGAGGACAGAATTTAATTCCCGCCTTTTTATAGATTTTGGCCAATGGTCGTCCTTGTACAGTTTCCTACGCATGAAAAACACAGTCCAGCCCTGAAGAATGTGTAACATGGCCGTCAGGAGACAGCGCAGTACACGGGATTGGGGACACATCTGCGGCTTGAGTTCAGCTGTGAGACTGACGGATGTTACCGTTGATGCATGATGTAACTCCCCTGTTCTGTAAGTTTATACTGTTCGGAGAAGTCGTTATTAACGAGCGCAACACCTATTAGTAGTTACGTTACAACCCCTGGAGCAATGAGGAGGAAGAAGGAACTATTCTGAACATTTACGGGTTTTTGTACGACTGTGATCGCCGGTTAGGACGATGTTATGTCGTTTCTTTTAAGTGCAACTTTCACGTTAGGTTAATCGCCTGTATCTGTGTTGTAACACTGCGTTAGTGATCTAACAGCACAGGTTGTCCATCTACAACTCCACATGCTGAGTGTTAACCTGAAATCTCTTAGAGCCACAGCTGGACAGATGTTTATAGGATTTTTTTTTATATATATATCTGATATTCTATAAGCATGCAGTAACTTGTAGCTAGCTATTTATAGACAAGTTAGTGGAGAATGTCAAGGCATACAGCTCTGAGCTTCACATCATGTCTGTGTGCATGCACTTTATCTTTGTCTAGTTCATTTAAAGTCATGCAAATTAATGAGTGCATTAATAATTGTGTAATACTTGTGATTTGCACGAAAAAGAAGATTCGATTTTTGGTGTCTGATGGAGCACCTTGTACCGAAACAACTCCCGTAAGAGCGTAAACAGAAGCGTTTTGATATACGCAGACGAAATCTGGACCGATACTCTAGTGGAGGTGAAAGTTAAGAGAATCTTTACCGGTGATGAGACACGGATTCATCACTTTGAGTCTGAGCGTAAAATGCAGAGTATGGAATGGAAACATCCTCAAACGTCGACCAAGTCAACCATCAGCTGGAAAATTCATCAACACTTACCATGCTGAACATTTATCAGGAAAATGGTTCACCAGTCAATAGTGCTCGTTACAGTGAGACGCTTATTAAAGTTACAAAGCCTAACCTTCGGATTAAACACAAAGGACTGCTATCCAAGGGCGTCATGATCTCGCATGATGATGCACACTTCTACCAACTCTGTCGACACTCTGCAAAAACATCGTTTTGCTGTTAAAGCATCCTCCCTATAGTCTTGATCTCGCTCCATCAGACTTTCACCTGTATAATCCCCTGAAAGCAGCTCTATGAGGATGAAGATTCACTTCTGATGAAGAACTGAAGACAGCAGTGCATTCGTGGCTCACAGCTCAGCTTAGAAAAAATTTTTTATTAAGGGAATACAAAATCTTGTTGGCAGATGGACAAAGTGTATTGAAAAGCAAAGTGATTACATGGCAAAAATGGTGTTTTTGTCTTTTAGAGAAGTTAATTAAACGCCGTATAAGGATCTATCTAATCTTTACATTTAGGCATTTAGCAGACGCTCTCATCCAGAGCGACTTACAAAAGTGGATGAAAGAGAATGAGAGCGTCTGCCAAATGCTTAAACGTAAAATAAAATCTACAGCAAGAGTGCAGATAATTTTTGACTGACTCTTGTTGTTACGAAATATCCTTTCCTTATATTGCTGTTGATGGACACATTTTTCTCAGGTCGCTCATCATTTCTAAGTAACCGCATGTTACTGGTTTGTTTAAAAAAATAAATGCCCGCATTACACAATATAAAATATCACTCTAATACAAATTTCCCAATGAGTGTAGTGCACAGCAAGAGGTGAGTAGTATTGTACTGCTCCACTATGAAGCAACATTCCAGATTTTCATGGAATTTTGACCAAACTTGCCACATAATTTGCTCTCGACACACTGGATGGCTGGCAGTGTGTAAATAGTTTAGAGCATCCTACCTTTAGGATTATAGAGAAACTGCAACATTTTACCAACCTTAAACGCAAGCATGTATAAATTGCATGGGATCTGATATTTTGCATTGACTTTGGCTTAACAAAGTTAAAGAATTATCTTTAACTTCCATGAAGATGTTTGGACCTCTCATATAGCCTATATGTTAAAATAGTGATCCATCAAAAGATGTGCATTACTATTATTAAGTGCTTATAGAATTATTTGCTTTGTTTATATTTACAGCATAATTTAAAAACCTTTTGTTACATTTCATAACATTTTAATCTTCAATATTTTAGAGAATAGCCGCATTTGATGTCATTCTGTCTTCTTTTTTCCCTTCCACAGGTTAGTGGTATCAGTCCATGAGGATAATTCTGGCTGATTAGACTGATACATAATAGTGGAAGCAGAACTGTTTCTCCTCTCACACTGGCAGTACGGTTAGGATTAGTGCTTAGGCCCCGGAGGACGTGTTTACCTGGGGCGGGACAGGACTCTGCCCTGACGACCGGCGTAGTGTCTCCTGGCAGAGCATGGTGAGGGCGCACGCATCACCATGGAGCTGCACAATAAGATGCAGGTGAGTACCTGAGCCGTCTTCACTCTGGGGATGAGGAGAGCACATGATGGATTTGCAGTCATTTTTATATTCATTTATTCGCTTTTATTCAAAAAGCCTGAGCTGTTAAAGGTTCAGGGCTTACTCGCAGACCCGGCAGTGACAGCTTGGCTGTACTCTGATTCAGCTCGCAACTTTCTGATCTGTAATCCAGAGCCTGGACTGGGACGGTGCGCACCGCTGCACATTTGATACGCTGCCTGGTTTTACACTTTTGTCTAATAAAGCGTTTCACAGCGCCAACTCTGTCTTCTGTATGCTGGTCTTCCCTGCTCTGTAAACATTTCACTGAGCAGATCCAAATCACATCATCTATCAGAAGTGATCGTGTTCAGCATGCATATGCAGTCTGAAGAAATGAGAGATTTACGGGTTTAGGTGTTGATAAAGGATGATGCTCGCATCCTCGGCTAGTGCATCGGCTCTAGTAAAATTATCGGCTCTAGACGTAGTATTATGATTACAATGTTAATAAACCCTAATTTGCATGTTTACATTTAAGCATTTGGTGGATGTTCTTATCCAGAGTGACTTACATTTTCATCTCATCATACACCTGAGCAGTTGAGGGTTAAGGGCCCAACAGGGGGCACCTTTGGTCGTGGTTTGAACCTGGACCCACTGGACCGTAACACCAATGCATTTGTTTGAGGTTAATCAAATCACTGGGAGTTTAACGAATGCAAATGGATGTTCCAGTGGGATTGTGGATAACAATATTAAACCGTGTGTTATTTGACAAATTCATTAGTAATGGTTTAAAATCAGTCATTGTTTTAAAGCAAAATATTTTCTACTGTATATTGCATAAAGATGTTTGATGCTGTGTCCATTTACATGAGCCCTAGTATTCCACTAATAATGGGAATAAACACGCATCATGTAAACACCTCAGTCAGAACCATCTGACCCGATCCGGCCCGGTCTGATAGAATTTTCTATCAGAATGAGAGGGAGGGTGTTAACCTTAGATACTTCATTCAATAGGATAATGTTCGCCAGGGAAACACTTGATCTGGTCATTTTTCTTTTGCTGAAATAAAAAAAATGATTCTGCACGTTTCCCCCATGTGTGGGTAACATTAGGTGACATGGCAAGTTTCCGGGAGAGAAATTTAGCTTTCCTAGCTTAAACTCATTGAGAAGAATCAACTCTTTCCCACCTGTTTACTGCAGATTTCAATCCACCTGGTCTCTGGCTGAGGAAGGGGCACTGATTGGCTAATGTCTCGCACATAATGAGGCATTTAACCAATCACAGATGACACTGAATTATTGTAACCTTTCGTAACAGAACGAGTTCTGTTCCTGGAGCGCGTTCGTAAGTGCGATTTGTTCATAAGTCCGACAAAGTGAGTCTTATACGCCTTAGACTCGAATATACAATGTAAAGTATACCAATCCACTTGACTAAATCTGTCCCCACACTACTGTCGTGTGGCCAGAAACCATAATCACGCCTAAGGAAATGAATCTCACAGTGAAATATCTCTGCGCCTTTAATTTGTGAGTGGACTCCATTTTGTCTCCGAGGGGTTTAGTCTGTATTGGACTGTGAATTGTGTTTTGTTGAGGATTTTCCGAAATTAGGAGTATTCACGGCGGCACGGTGGTGTAGTGGTTAGCACTGTCGCCTTGCACCTCCAGGGTCCGGAGTTTGCATGTTCTCCCAGTGCTTGGTGGGTTTCCTCCGGGTACTCCGGTTTCCTCCCACAGTCCAAAGACATGCAGATTAGGCTAATTGGCGTTCTCAAAATTGACCATAGTGTGTGAATGTGTGCGAGTGTGTGTGTGTGTGCTCTGTGATGGATTGGCACGCTGCCCAGAGTCTCCTGGGATAGGCTCCAGGTCCCCGCGACCCTAAATACAGGATAAAGCGGTATAGAAGAAGATGGAGTATTCACCGTAGTGCTTCCGGACTGACCTGTACTTTTTCTTCTTCTGTGATATTTCGGGCAGATTAAAAGCTTCACAGCGGGCAGAAAGATTGTATGAATTAAAAAAAAATAATATTCTGTTTAAATGCTTCAAGCATTTAAACGCACTTCAGATCCGTCCATGTAAAGAGTTAAGTTAGAATCCTTGATCCGAATGATTTCAATCAAATATTGCCTTTGTAAAAGTGGCTAGTTTAGGAGAGAGATGCTTCTCACTAATTGGAGTTAAGCTCGTCGAACGCTGATTGCTTCCTGAGCTGTGAGAACCTCTATAGCAGTAACGGTGCTTTTCAGCTTGACGCCTTTCGGAGCTGCGTCTGGGACGCAGGGGTCATCCGGGTATGCCGCCTGTCCCTGGGCTGCTTTCAAGCTCACAGAGCCGCCGCTAAGACAGCAAAGTGCTGCGTGTGCTGAAACGGATGCATGTTTGCGATGCAGAGCCAGGCTTAAAGCCATCTATTTATTGACCTGAGCTTTTCTCTTTTTTTTTCGCAATCTTTTTTCGCAATCGGCATCCTTTTGTTCACCCTAAAAGCTTCTCACTGATTCATGTGCAAGGTGGTTAAACTTTATGAAACGCCGGACATGTCGCTACGTACAAGGCCGATTCATTATTCTGATAGTCTGATTGATTTATTTATTTATTTTTTTTAGAGTGGTTTTATATTACACGAGCACTGCACGCTTGAGGAATAATACTACCTGCTGTTGAGTGTAAGTTTTGCATTCGGCACATTTTTGCTGGAGCGGAGCGGCTCGTCGCTCAGGGGCACAGATCTGACGGCTGGACCTCACCGTCTGGATGCTGATACAGCAGCATACATTATCCAGCAACTCCTGCTTTGTCCGACACCCTGTCCTGACCTACTCGCGCACGCTCCACACACACACACACACACACACACAGTGTCGCAGTGTCTTAACAGCCTCACACACACGGACTTGGCCATGATCCTGAAAGATGCGGTCCGGTTCCGGAAGGATTATGTGAGTAGGCTGTGTGTTAGAAGAAGCAGGATGCTGACATCCTGTAGAAACGTGTACTATTTGAAGCGGAGCACTTTGGGTGCTTTCAATTTTTTCTCTTTTTTTTTTGTGATGAAATTGACCATAATTTTGCGGGGAAAAAGAGACCAAAGATTTAGTGATGGTGTGAGGAGCTTAGATGGGCAGCAAACCTGCAGATGTGTGCACATCCTCGCTCAGCGCGGGGGCTGTAACTCAGTCTCTCTCCAGCTGCTGTGGGAAACTGTTGGGTTTATTTATAGACGGTTGCTCCTTGGCTCCAGTGCGAGCATGGCTAATACGCAAGTGGGAGTGAGATTACAAAGGGCCGCAAGAGGATACTGTGGGAACACGCTCTCCTCTTCTTGCCCTTATCAGGCAGTTATGAATACTGAAACTACTTCTTCTTCTTTTGTTGCCCTTTCTCTGAAACATCCAAAGATGTGCACTTCCTTGTGTGTACATTAAAGCTCACTGCATGTCCGGTTATACATCGCATATTACAGTATGTCTTGCAGCATTGAATTGCAGAAGTACGCGTTAAACATGCATCCTCTCTGTCTTCACTTATGGTTTATTTATTTATTTATTTTAATATGTAGACATGGTCTGACTGTAGAGTTTTACATTCACAGCATGCTCATGAATAATGAAGTACACTGCCCTGCACTCTTGTGTAAGCGTCTGTATGGAATAACTTCCCGTATGGCAAAGGATCTCAATTCATCCAGCTGGCTGACATGCCGTCTTGGTCTATTTATTCAACCTATCTGCTTATTTCTTATATAACATATAATGTACAATAGCTGTATATTACTTCCTCCTGTCGACGGGTCGCCGCCTCAGACCATCCGATCCACACACAGCTTGGCACAGGTTTTACGCCGGATGGCCTTCCTCATGCAACCCTCCCATTTTATCCAGACTTGGGACCGGCACTGCATCCAATGGCTGGGTGGTATGGGGTGTTGCAACCCACATACACTCAGACCAATAGCTGTATATAACTATTAGAATAGAATTCTGAATCCACTTTAGTTTTTTTTTTCTCCCTAATTTAGACGTTTCCAATTCCTCCTCGTTACTAGGGGGCCCCCACAGTAAGGGATGTGGGAGCCCCCTCAGTCGGGAGTTTCCTCCAAACCACATGACCTCATATTTTCAAACTGCCTGTTCACACACCGTTGGTTTCGAAATGCCTGTTCACGCGCTATCCGCTCCGTTCATCTGCGTGAGCTTGCCGACGCCCCTGATTGGCTGTAGAGCCGTAATTAATGTGAGCGCACTAAGTTCCGCTCATCCCTCCCCTCTGAGAGAGCTCGGCCAATCAGCTCTGTCTAGGCCCCCGGCTGCGAGAGGTTACATCATCCCCTGGGAATCAAACTCGCGATCTCTGGATAATAGGCCGAGCGCTTTACCACTGCACCACTTGGAGGCCCAGAATCCACTTCGTTAGTAAACATGCATCAATCAGTCATAACATTATGACCACTGAGAGGTGACGTGAATAACACTGATTTACAACTATATACCATTAAACTGTTGACATGATCATGGCCACCCAAGGTTTCACCATATGCCTGTGGGAATCAAAGGCTAGTCCGGCTAGTCTGAGCCACCCATGGGATGTGCCAATCCACAGAGGACACACCCAGCAAAGGATTCGCTGCCAACATGGTGGTATCAGACACCACAGCATACCCCCAGAAGCCCTGCAAAGCCACACCCGAGGGGCCAGAGCCGCCCTGGTGGCACAAGGGGAACTTGAAACCCAGGTGGTTTTAATCTTGATGGATTTAATGTTAATACTGATCAGTGTTTATATTTTACACCAAGAAAAGATTTGTTTGTTGTTGCTTCCATCATGATCAACCCCTTCTTCTTTCATCCTGTGAATAGTTATACATCTGTTTACTGCATTAAATACGACATCACGGTGAAGCAGTAAGCCAGTCCAGTAGGGGATTATTATGTGTTATGATGCAGTTCTTAATGCAGTGATGTATTATTTTTAAGGAGGAAGGAGCAACTCCATTGGGTCTGACGACAGCCCAGGCTTTAGGAACCCTCCGGGATCAGCTCTACAACCTGGTGGAGCAGCATCAGAAGCTCAGTCAGCGTAGATCCAACATCAAGGTAATTCCCTGCAGGTCCACTATGTTTTCCGTCATCATTCCTATACCGTTCGTGTAGACGTTTTCAGCTGTACTTTGACTCCTGCAGGAGCTGTGGGCCAAGAGTTTCCTCCACCATAATGACCGTCACTCCTGCTTCCATTGGCCTGGAGCTGCTTTCACATTGCTCGTGGTGTTGGGTTTGCTGTGTTGCTATGGCAAGCAGCCAAAGGGCAGGTGAGTTACGCCGAGGGTGTGTCTTAAGTTCACCTCTGGATGTTGTAAATTGCTATAACGAGCGCATGCAAGTAAACGGATTAAAGTGTAAATATACACGGCATAAATACGGGTACGCTGTTTATTTAGGAAATTGTGCTTTATGAAAAGCGTAAAACAAACAGGTTTTACTTGTGTACAGTAGCGGAAACGCTTCAGATGGCCGAGAATCTGTTGAACGTGACCGACGTTCTGGAATGCCTGCAACAAGAAAGTTGAACATTTACAGGCTGCATACATTTGTGTGCCTTAGGATTAAGGTTGGGTGTCCGAAACCTGGTGATAATATGGCACCGGTACCTGTAGAACCGAATCAGAACGCAGATTTCGGTGCCTTTTTAAATGTCTGGACTGTTGAAATATTTGTCCTCTGGTTCTCTGAAGCTGACGTAAGAAGCATCGTCACCTTCCCGGCACGTGAAAAGCATTAGTTCAGCCACCATTTAGGCACCGGTAACGCTTTAAAATGATGGATTTGGCACCGGTATTGTAAAAAAAAAAAAAAAAAAAAAAAAAAAACCCTTACTTGGGATGCAATATGAGCAAAGGGTTGATTTGAGACTCTTGACTTAAAAAGAATATCTTTTCATATTGAAGCATCTTTGCATATCGAATTGACACATAACTGCTTCCCTATAACTGAGCGTCCTGTGTTTGATCAGTGAAGGGATAGAACTGGTGAATGCAGGAGCGCTGTTTCTCCTGCTGCTGCTCAACCTCTTCCTCATAGGACGTCAGCAGAGACTGAAGAAGAGCGAGATGTTGCGGCACCTGCAGTCCATCATAACCGATCTGAACAGTGAGGAACCACTCTACTGGCTAACCATCTGTTAAGGAATGACCTGAGGATGTTTTAACATTTATTTTCTTTAATAGATCACTTGGAAGGCATCGGAGGACAGCCTGTCGGATGGACCTCTTCCCGGTACCCTGACTTGTACACGCCGTCCTCGTCGTCCTGGTCCTTGCACTGGACATACCGTGACGAGCAGCTGGTCAACCTTCCCGTCAGTCTGTTGGTGGAAGGAGATGTGATCGCTCTCAGGCCCGGCCAGGAAGCGTTCGTCTCTCTCCGAGGCATCAAGGTGATTTTTTTAATTTTATTTTTGTCTTCGTGTCTGATTTCAGAGAGGGGACATGCCAGTTGTATGACCGCCCTTGTCTTTCTCACACTGGCATGCCTGTTCCTAGGATGACGAGCACATTGTGCTGGAGCCTGGAGATCTGTTTCCTCCGTTCTCTCCTCCTCCATCGCCTCAAGGAAATACCAGAAAGGGACCGCACAGCCCGCAGCATCACCGTCTCTTCAGGGTGGTGCGCACTCCCATTCTTGACAATATCAGGTAATTCCCAATAGGAGACTGCAACTAAAATCTGCCTTTGACTTGTGAGGCGTGCATATTAAAACGTCTCTCCCCTAATAGGAACAGTCTCGATCTCGCGCTCTCTCGACCAGTCACGGCTCTCGATAACGAACGCTTCACCGTGCAGTCTCTTATAGCAAAGTTCGCCTGTCCGGCTGTGCTGGTATATTGAAAAATCTTTACAGAAAAAAAAAAAAAAAAACATATTTAATATATGCTTTTAAGTTTTAACACAAATTATAATTATTTTTTTCTCCCTCTAGGTGGCCTTTTTTACTGTGAATACAATTCGTTATTTTTGTGGCACTCCCGGTCTAACACCAGGGCAATTTAACTTCTTTCAGCTGCAGGTAAATCTCAGTTAGTCCTGATGGCGTTAGGCCTCTCCGTGGCGGTCTTCTGCGTTCCTGTGTCTTCATGCTTGTTCTCTCTCCCTGTGTTGTATGTAGATGATGGGAGTGCTGCCTATTCTACCTCTGCTGTTTCCCGTCATGTGGGTCCTGGTCATTGCCTATGGAGAGGCGCGAGTATTAGCCGAATTCAGCCGCAACTCTCCAACAGGCCTGGTGAGGCTCCATCCACGCTGTTATTTCCCAACACCTTGATCTGAACACATTGTAACGGATCTGTTGCTATGGTTACAACATTCAAAGTGATGCAAAGAGACACAATGCTGTCACTTCATAAGTGTTAACCAAGCATTAATAAGTGTGCGTACAGCTGCCTGGTCAAAAGTATGTGGACACCTGGGCGTCACACTCGCATTTTTGTGTGTGTGTGTGTGTGTGTGTGTGTGTAGGGTCCTTCTCCAAACTGTTGCCACAAAAGATGCCATCGGTACTTATAGTATTCAGATCGTTCTTCACTCAAAGTGTCCGTGGTTGGAGTTGAGGAACTCCAGACCTCATCATCCAACATCAGTGTTTGACCTCAATAACGTTATACTCCCAAATCTAGGAAAAGGGGGGGGGGGTATGGGGGTGGAGCTTATTTTAATTGTAAAATGTGGTATTTTACAATTAAAATAAGGAATCCTATGTGTTTTTAATGGTCGGGTGTCCACAGACTTTTGGCCATACAGCATGTGATAACGATGCATAATTATTAACATTTCTCCAGCAACTCTACAAGACTGTTGGTGCTAAACAGTGTTCGGGAATTATGAAATGGCAGGACCTGTGTTTTTGTTGTGGAAATCACGGGTCAAAAATACATCACTGTGTTTTGCATATAATTTTAAGGGCGTTGTCAGATTTACGTGGGTTACGCTGGTGCGCTTCACTGCGACACTGAGCGTAGCTTCATATTGCGACAGTGCAGTTAGGGCAATAGGTGTAAAGGACATTTACTGTTATTACATTTACCAGCCTGTTGTCAGTGTGCACAGTGTGATTACTTACTGGCCGGAGAGATATTTCGAGGAAATCTACTGTGCTAGAAGAGTGAATTTTGCTTGTGGAAGAAAAATAGTGGTTAAAAGAATGACAAGCATATGCATAAATCTCATTTACCCATGAAGGAGTCATGTCTAGGTCAAACCAGGCAGACAAAAACAATGGAGAGGAAAACGGAACTAAAATTATATATATATATAAGAAAGGCACTAGAAAGGTTTATCGAGATCCTCGAGAGCAGATGTGAGCGACTAGAGAAGCCGACGCCTCCATGCAGGAGTTAATCCACCTCTTCTCTTGTCCCAGCTGGCTAAATTCTCTGAGGACACTCTAAGCAGCTACACGGAAGTGGTGTCCTCTCAGGTACATCCTCTGTATTACTCCTTCTCCCCCTCTCTTTTCGTTTCCCTGCTCTGGATAGATCCACCATCACCAACATCATATATATATTTTTTTATTGTTATTATTCCTTTACTCTGTTGTTGCATACAGAAATTTCAGGTTACCATATTTTCTGGACTATATGGCACGGTTTCGGCCCTCTAGCCAGGTATCTCCACTGGAACAGTGATTAGAAGTGGGAAGTTTGATGCAGTTGCAAAATTTAACCAAGAAAGATATATGGTTATGCGGCCTATAATTAAGAGCAACTTAAAAAAAAATAATAATAATTTAGTGCATGCTTGGTGTACCCCAATACATTCAGGCCTTTCTGAGTAACACATGGTCTAAATATACATACATCAACTGAGATTATTCATCCAGTGATGCTGGAAGCCCTGAAATGTCTTTTAAGTTTGCCCAGTCCGAGGATGGTAGGCTTATACAAGTCAGGAATGTCTATAAACACCTTATTATTCCAAGATCAGCACAAAGCAACTGCAATTAATTACATTTATTGGGAAGTGGAGTGACTTTGTCAAGAACTTGAAGCATACTCCCAGGGACATGGGTTCGGATTCTCAAGAACGACCCAGAAACCACCATGGCCACAGGCCTGACATGAACTGAGAGCTACTGAAACACCAGTGTCGAGTGAATTTTGCCAATAAAAGACTGACACCCAAGGACGTAGCCCCTGCTCGAAATCCCACACCTTCAGTCTGGGCTAGGGGTAGCTCAGTGGTTAAGGCATTGGACTACGGTTCGGAAGATCCCAGGTTCAAACCCCACACCACCACCACTGTTGGGCCCTTGAGCAAGGCCCTTAACCCTCAACTGCTCAGATGTATAATGGGATTAAAAAAAATGGATAAGAGCGTCTGCCAAATGCCTAAATGTAAATGGATTCAAATCTGCAGTTGAGCACATCGACAATGAAAAGCCGTCTGAAGGAAAGTTGACCAGAAATATGTTTTGACGGGTTAATGTGAAACGTTCACCTCTAAGACCTCGAAGATGGTGGTGGTAGCATCGTGCTGTGGGGCTGATTTCCTGCCAGTGGAACTGATGCATTACACAAATTGAATTGAAGGAAGACTACCACTGAGATCTTCAGCTTCATCAGTTAGATGGTGATACTTGGACCAAATTGGGCATTCAAACAGGGCAGTGACCTAAAGTGACCTGGTTGTAGAAATGAAAAAGCAGCCAGTTTTGGGGGGCGTTGGGAAAATGCTTACAAATTCGACTCTCTGTTAGAAGACCAATCATTTTATTTAATTGCACTAACCAATTCTACCAAGAGTTTTGCCAGCAGCTTGTTGATGTCTACCAAAAGCATCCACTAACGGTGAATCTTGCAATGTCAAGCAATGTGCTGATTTTCAGAAAATCCAAAAATGAATAAAAATTTATGATCCAATTTATGATGAATCATTCTGCCCCATAACATGCACTTTAAGCTCAATATTACCAAGACATTCACGGTCATGATGAGTGTATGTAAACTTCTAACCGCAATTCTAGCTTAAGGCAAAAAATGAACTCCAGTACACCAGCTGTTCATTAGTACCGCATTTAGAGCGAATGACGTTCTGGGTGTTCTTCCTGTTTTTCCAAGAACATTGGATTTAGAGTCGTTTGTTTTCTGTTCCACAATGTCTTCTTGTCTGGAAAATATGGTAATCTTACACCGACATTTGTTGTTCTATTTTTTTTGGTTGCTTGTGTAATGTTTATCTTTCCATCTTGCTCAACCGATATTGCCGAACTGTGGCCTCGTGTTTTATACGGTGCATTATGTTGATCTATTTTAGCTTGTAGTTTCGGGGCTCATGCAGGTCCTGCACCAGTGACATGCACACACTCTGCATGGTTATGTACTGTTCTCACTGCTACCTGTACTTCCTGAGGTGACCGCATGGGAATGAGCTCTCCGTCATCACATCACGTTAGCTGATGCAATTCATCCGATTCTTCACTCTTTGTTGTAAACCGAAAGGTTCTGCTGATGGTATAAATGCATGCGTACAGTAGATAGATGCACTCGCTTGTATACTGTATTTGCAGTAGTGTCTTGTTTGGAGTCTTCAGTTCATTCTGTCATGCTATTGACTGTCTTTCGAGATGTTTGCATGAAATATGCAGGAGCTGTGGACTGACGTTTTTAAGTACGGTAATGTTTGTTACATACGCCACAAGTGCGTATTTGTGTGCAAAATACTTATTTATTTATTTATTTATTTACTTATAGATGTTTTAAAAAACTGTCGTGCTTTTACTGTACATTCATGAACCTGGTCTGGTGATGCAGCTGCTCACCTTATGAACTCTGGTCTCGACTTTTCATGAATTTTCCTATTTTTTTTAAAACAAAATTGTAATTAATAAAACAATTCAGTCATCTTAAAACTGATCCACTAAAATTGAGCGTCTATGTTGTGCAGGCGGTGATGATTAGAAGTCGGACATTACGGTAGCTTTTAAGCAACTTTTCCATTCTCTGTAGCATTTACATCACTGCACTTGACAGACGCTGTTATCCAGACCGACTTACGTTTTTATCTCATTATCCATCTGAGCAGTAGAGGGTTAAGGGTCTTGCTCAGGGGCCCAACAGCGGCAACTTGGTGGTTGTGGGGTTTTGAACCTGTGACCTTCCGAACTGTGCTCCAATGCCATAAGCACTGAGCTGACTCTCAATCAGTTCGTATTTAGTAAGTGCTTTATCCTGGTTAGACTGTAGACCTCAGTCCGTCACATGGCACCACAGGCATGATTTAAAAAAAAAAAAAAAAAATTTCCACACTGCAAGCGTTAACCCCCCTATCAGTATGTCGGATATTCTTTTTTTTTTTTTTTTTTTTTTGGAAGAAACCGAAAGAAATCTATACCGGCCCGGAAAGAGCATGTGAACCAGGAACCTGAGCTCAGGATCGACCCTGGAGCTGTGACCCGGCGACCTTAATATTTAGTTCTTCCCTTCCTTTAAACAAACCGTGCATGCACTGAAACCTGACTGAAGGAAAGGAAATGAATGGAAATTAGATGAAAGGAAACATTGCTTGCTCATCATTCGGAATTTAAGCGCACTGTACACAAACAACCACATAAACACACTTGCGCACAAATACAAACACGGACCAGGGTTTTGCCATGATGACCTTTTTGTTGTTTTCCATTAATGACGTTTTTTTTTTTTTTTCTGCTTATTTCAGCTTCGGCAGACAGTGTGTTGGTTTTTCTTTAAAAAAAAAAAAAAAAGTGCAAAAGTTTGTGTCTACTTAATCATTAAAACGGTGACTTTAACATATTTCCATCTCTAAATCTGAGTCGGTGTAAATAGTGCATCAGTGTAACGTTGGGTGGCTCACACAAGCCTGATCGGTTCTTCTGCATCAGCTTCGTCCTGAGTGACCTCTAAAACTCGAGACGTGCTGATGTCTGCCCTGCAGCTCTTTAAATAATGGAAGAGGAAATGAATTTGGAGGAAGCAAATGAGGCTATTGGATAGAAATCTCCAGTTTTAGATTTGCCTAATCAATCCATAACTGTGTGTGTGTAGGAGATGTTGCGGTGTGTGTGGAGACACTTCGTTGGTGTTCTGAAAGGCGAGTCTCAAGCGCTGTGTTATACCACAAGCCTGCTGCGCATCCTGGGTTCAGTCACAGTGAGTGTCCGCTACTCTCACACACACTTATAGAGAATTTCCAATCGGGAACATCACTAAAGTAAAGTGCTGTCTTTACAGGTCCTGTGCTGCGTGGATAAGCAGGGTGTACTGTCCTGGCCTAACCCTAGTCCGGAGACGGTCCTATTTTTCAGCGGGCGTGTCGAGCCCCCACACGACAGTCAGGAAGACCTCCGAGACGACCTCTCTCTTAACTCTTTGTGTCGTACCGAGGGAGAGGACGACAAAGATGAGGTAATCGGCTAGTGCGGTGAGATTTTTGTTATTTCCTGAGCAAGTTTACGGGTTCTTTGCGTTGTTCTCATTTCCGGCCTGCGATCCGCCGTCTCTGCAGGCTCAGGAAGGTGAAGCTCTCCTCAGCATACATGCCACCGAACCTCCCTTTCATCTAGTTAACGAGCAGGAGTCCGGTGAGGTGTCGCACGATACGGCACGATCCTGTGACGTGCACCGCGCACGCCGAGGTCCTCAGACCACGCGCTCTAAACACCCGTCAGGCTCCAACGTCAGCTTCAGTCACGACACTGAGGGCGGAGAGGAGTCGAGCGCTCAGGTAACTCTATGACACAAGTACGAGGCTTATTTGTTACAGTATGTGTCACAATAAGGCATAAATTACTGTCTTGGATCTTTCAATATATGTTACTTAATTGTTCACTGATATTAATTATAGTGATGGTGGTGGTCGTTACCACAGTGTTCGCCCTATTATCCGGAGATCGCCGGTTTGATTCCCGGGTGATGCTGTTACCTCTCACAGCCGGAGGTCTAGAGAGAGCTGATTGGCCGAGCTCTCTCAGAGGGGAGGGGTGAGAGGTACTTAGTGCTCCCACATTAATCACGGCTCTACAGCCAATCAGGGGCGTCTGAGAGCTCACGCACGTGGGGGGAGCGGATAGTGCTGTCCTCCGAGTGTGTTACGCCGCCCCTAATGGTGCGTGAGCGAGCAGTTCGAAAAGATGCTGTCGGCTGGCGTCACGTGGAAACACGTGATAGTCTTCGCCTGACTGGTAGTAGTAGCCTTAATGTGGAGCCCCCTAGTGACAGGGAGGAATTGGCCACGACCAAATAAGGGAGGAAATCTGGTAAAAAATTATAATAAAAATTTTTTTTTAAAAAACAAGCATGCAGCTGATACGTGTGGATAACAATGGATTTTTTTTGTGTCTATGTGCATCAGCAGCTCTGTGCTGTCGGTGATGATCTGTGTGAGGCCGAGGACTTTGTGTGTGATTATCATCTGGAGGTGCTGAGCTTGTCTCAGGACCAGCAGAACCCCGTCAGTATTCAGTTTGACGACTCGGGCTGGCACGGCCACCTGTCCTCCCTGAAGCCGCTGGGACTGAACATCATGCTGAACCTGTGCAACGCTCCGGTCACTCAGCAGCTCTGCCGCTTCTCTGACCACCTGTCCAACCTGGCGCTGCAGGAGAGTCACGGTGCTGTGCTTCCCATGCAGGTTCCCTGGGGCCTCTGCGAGCTCTCGCGCCTCATAGGTGAGAACACGTTCCCAAGACGGATTCGACTTCTAATTAGCTTTTTCAGTTAATTTGTAGTTCTATCGAAATAAATAGAATAAAATAGATTTTTTTTTATGCGCAAATCATAGACAGGCTGTAGATTTGTTTCAGTTCCTTATATGGGCATTGCATGATTTGATTCAGTTTATTATCGCTTTTGCTTACTGTCTGATTTGTCTCAAGCAGCTTTATTTCTTATTGGTTTTAAAGTATTAAACATTACTTAAAGCATCTTATATGCATTGAAATGCTGTGTTAAAGATGCTTTTTAAAGATCTCGTACATGGTGGCTTAGAGGGCACTGTCGCCTCGTACCTCCAGGGTCCGGGTTCGATTCCCGCCTTAGGGTCCGTGTGCATGTTTTTGCATGTTCTACTTGTACTTCGTGGGTTTCCTCCAGGTTTAGGCGAATTGGCGTTCTCAAATTGCCCGTAGCGTGTGAATGTTGACCGGAGGTTTTAGCATGGTCGTAAAAAATGGGAATAAATAGGTAATGGTCATCACCACTGGCCTCTAATTGGACTACAGAGGTTCCTAAATAGATGGATGGATGGATGTCTCATATAAAGCTATAATCTTTTGTGCCACATATGGTCCAGTAGGCGGCAGTATTGCATTATTCAAAAATTCTTTTTTAATTTTCTGCAAAATCAGGTTTTTAAAATGTTGCCTAAATATGACTTAATTATGACTTAATTCTGCAAGTGCATGAATATTTTGAAAAAAAAAGAAAAAAAAACGTGCATCATATTTATTTCACCTCAAGATGCATTTTATGTATCTTTCATCAGACGTACGCAAACCTTAGAAGGTCAAACAGTTTGAGAAGCTGAGCCGAATACACCTCTAAGAATTACTGTACTGTTACAGATTGAAGCAACAAATACCGGCACAGCATGAATTCTCATTAATTTTAATCCATATATGTTTAAACATATACAGCAGTGGCCAAAAGTATTGAGGCAAAAGTGAAATTTTATGTTTTTACGGCATAAGAAACTTAAATAATGACCAACATAATGAGAATAATTAGTTATTTGATGCAATCACAGTGCTATACAACAAATATTTAGTGTGCAGTCATTTTTCTTCATCAAAACCTCCTGGATACGGCTGGGCATAGAGACAAAAAGGACGTCTGCGGTACTCTGGTGTCACTCGCTCAATCGGTGCTGCTAGATTGCATCCTGAACGTTATGTACAGAAGACTGCTCCTGCCTTCTTCACCGTTGTCCCAAGTCGTGGCTCCGGAACTGAACATCATCGTCACATAACCAGTTTTTCACTATTTTCTTTTTGGTTAATTCATTAATGAACTATAATACACGTTGTCCTCATACTTTTGGCCAGTGCTGTATGTGAACCCATCTCCCTCTATTATTTCATCATAATCAGTTCCACATTTTTTTGAGTCCGGGAGACGTTCAGGTAGCTGCTGGCTAATTTTGTTGATGTAAATCATAATCACTCCATTCAAATGTTCTAACAGATTAATTGATTGCATCTGGAGTGAGCCGTATTTAAATGATACAGATCGCCTCCATTTGTCTCAATATCATTATGTGCTTCTGATCTTCTGATCTAGGTTTTACTCCCGGAGCGCGAGAGCTCTTTAACCAGGAGAATCATTTGGCGTTATACCAGTGGCCTAATGGAGAGAAGGCCAGCGAGCCGAGCATGCGCCGTGTTCACCATATCACCAAACGCCAGCCACCTATTAGCCATCTGATCAGCCTGCTGGTGCGAGACAGCACGACCAGTGAGGACACATTCTGCCCCCTTTTTTTTTTTCCTCCTCTTTTCTGTTATTGCTCTGTTCACGTCACTGATCTTTCTGGCTTCTTCTCAGACAATGTGCAGATGCTCTCCCACGGCTCGGCTGACCTCATCCTAGAGGCCTGCACCGACTTCTGGGACGGCGCAGACATCTACCCGCTCTCTGGCTCCGACAGGTCAAGATGCGCGCACACACACGCACACACACACACACACACACACACACACACACACACATGTAGCTGATATCTGTGCTCATTAATATTTGGATTGATCTCCTCCTTATTTGGAAGTATTCTTTTACGTTCCCTGCAGGAAGAAGGTTCTGGATTTCTACCAGCGTGCATGTCTGTCGGGTTACTGCTCTGCGTTTGCATATAAACCCATGCAGGTTGCGCTGTCAAACCAGCTAAATGGGAAGTGTGTGGAGCTCGCTTCTGGCCCGACACTCTTCTCTGGAGTGGAGCTGCCCAGCACCACACCCATTAAACACAGCGGCCGCCGCAACAGCTGCAGCTCAGATGGTGAGAGAGTCTTCGATGTCTCACCCTCCCGACTTACTTTGTGCTTGTGCATGTAGGTTTGCAACCTTACCTTCAACAATGTACGTGTGTGTGTGTGTTCCAGAGGGTATAGGAGAGGGCGTAGAGAAGGAGGACTGTGTTCAGGCCCTGAGCGGGCAGATTTTCATGGGCATGGTGTCGTCCCAGTTCCAGGCCCGCTTGGACACGGTGCGGCTCATCGAGAACCTGGTGGGAGCCTGCATCCGATTTGTTTACTTCTCCAGGGAGGACGAGCTGCGCAGCAAGGTACTGTCAAGCAGGAGAACTAACAGTGTGCAAGTCTTTAGACTTGATGTATATTGGAACAGAGCGTTTTAAGACCAGATACCAATATTTACAATTATATACAATATATTTTTTGTGTGTAAGTGACTATATAAAATGTCCAAAGTCTGGTATATTGCATGTATGCGCGTGTGGGGGTGCAGGAGAAATGAGTCGGCTTCACCAATCAGTCCGGGAGCAAGATGATAGAAAATGGCTGTCCTGATGATAAATAATCCTAATTTAGAAAAATCCTCAACAAAACACCTCTGAGACAAAATGTCCGGGATTTCCCTTGCGATTTAGAGCGCAGAGGCAACACTGTTAGAATTGACATTTAAGAGATTGATTTTACTTTTATGGTTTTTGGAAAAAGGGGTCAGAGCTTTAGTCAAGTGGATTGGTATGCTTTACACAGTATATTCTGTCAAAGGCGTATGAGACTCACTTTATCAGACTTAAGAACAAATCCGACTTGCAAACGTGCTCCCTAAGCGGAACTCGTTCGTAAGTCGGGGACGACCTGTAATAGAAAAAGAATACAGTAATAGAAAAACTAACTAACTCATGCTGTACAAAACTAAACTGAATTACTATTACATATAATTGTTACCTTTTTATATAAAAACTAATGGAAAGTGTGTATGCATGTGTGTCTCTGTGTGTATTTGTGCCTGCCCATGTCTGTCCCTAGGTGTTTGCAGAGAAGATGGGTTTGGAAACAGGCTGGAACTGTCACATCTCTCTAACCCCTAATGGAGATGGCCATGGTGATGGAGCTCCCTCTAGCCCTAGCCAGGCAGGCTCTCTACATGATGATCTACTGCCAGGTAAATGAGCTACTGTAGGGTCATGACCTGGGAGAGGGTGGTGTCTTATGTGAGGTCACATTTGGGAGGAAAATCTAATTGGCTTATTTAAGAAGGAAAAAGTGTTTTGTTTATATATACATGCTGGTGACCCATCTGACGTCTAAACAAGTGAATTCTGCATAATGGGACGCCTTCAATACAAGCCATAGTCAAAGTTTATCTGGATCAATTTAAATGCAGATGAGGATCTTCAGTGTATTCATAAGCTGGGTTGCAAATTTAGATTTATCGTCCGTCTGCACAGATTCCCGGGATGATGCCGAGGGCCCGTTACTTGCTGAGGAGGAAGGCCAGTCAGATCTTGCCAGCTTCCAGGCTACAGAGAGCGACGTGCCCAGCTTCCTCGCTGACGGCAACAGAGTACGGTGGTTCTTTCTTACACTGAGCGCTTTTAGTGCTTTAGGTTATTAACTCTGAGGATAAAACTTCCCTCTTGTTTTGTTTTCTTCCTTTTTCTACTGTAGGCCAAGCTGCCTCGTGGCATCCATCAGGTCCGCCCTCACCTCAAGAACATCGACAACGTGCCACTGCTCGTGCCCCTTTTCACTGACTGCACACCTGAAAGCGAGTCTCTCTCATAGCATTACTACAGTACACTGCTTATAGAAATATCTGTGGTATTTTCCTTTCGAGAGATAACCTGATTCATTGTAGAGAATTGACCTTTTTATTATTGGTAGGTACTATATGTACTAAAAGTGTTTATGGTACTAGATATGCCCGTGACTCGTAGGCATGTACAGCGCCATCTGTTGGAATGAACTAAAATTTTTCGTGTTATCGTGGAATGAAGGTGTGAGATTGCGTTTATTAAGTAGATTTTAATTGATTTTAAATACGCCCACTTTACAGTTTTATAGATTTAAATTCACTTAGAAGCTTTTAGATTTACGTTATTGGTGTGATTTTTAAATATTTTTGTAACATAATAATGAGTCCATAAAGACTACGATCATTTTAGTCCTACAACATTACCTGTACTGTGTGTCGATGTGCACTGCAGCCATGTGTGAGATGATGAAGGTCATGCAGGAGAACCGAGAGGTGACCTGCTGTTTGGGCAGCGCGGCTAACTTCCGGAACAGCTGCCTGTTCATACAGAGTGACCTCAGGTGAGTCGGCACCTTTCTTTCGTATAGTTTGAATTGTATAGTCTGTTTGAAACATGGCGTGACATATCTTGTGTATGGCTGTGCGTGTTCGGTTGCAGCATCTCTCTGGACCCGCTGTACCCATCTCGATGCTCGTGGGAGACGTTTGGCTATGCGTCCGGTGGGGGTGTGAACGAGGAGACGGAGGAACTGACCCCGCTGCGGCTTAGCGCTCGTCTCAACAGTCTGAGCTGCTCGGTCTCCTTACATCAGGGCGAAAGCTTCAGTCTGGTCAAGCTTATAGAGCAGGTGACGCGCTCTCATTTACACAAGTGCTGCAGCTCAGCAGCATCGAGTTACTGATGCATGTGATATTGAAGACCATTCTGCATGTGGAGGTGTCTTCACACACGTGGAATCACTTCAGCAATAAAAATGGCTGATTTTTGGACCTGTAAAATTAACGTATAGAATGAAAAAAAAAATGTATAATGAATCTTTCATGCCATCAAGGATCACATGTTAATGTCAAATGTATATTTGTCTTAAATACCCCATGAAGAAATCAGTTTTTTTACCTTTTACAACATTCTTCTGCAGTAATCTGGTGTGTAGGTGCGTTCCAACAGCAACTTTCCTTCAGAAAGCAACAACAAAAAGAAAGCAAAAACACGGAAACACTTTCTTTTTTTTTTTTTTTTCCACCAATTGTTAAATTGAAATGTTAAAAATTGGAGGTGGAGTCGTGTTAGTCCCACAGCACTAACATTTAGTGCTTTATTGATTTTACTTTATTAGGTACATTCGTTCAACTATCTGTTAACAAAAATATCTAATCGGCCAATCACATGGCAGCAACTCGGTGCATTTAGGCATGTAGCCATGGTCAAGACCATCACCAGAGTTTAAGTTCAAAATGAAAGACTGGTGATTTAAGTGACTTAGGCCTTGTTCACACGGGCGTTAAAATCGAGCGTTTTTCTGGCATCCGGTGAGCGCGGATCAAGCGCCGAGGGTTTTCTCCATGCAAGACTCAATGAGAGTGTTCACACGGGCTTTGGAGACGTGCGTTTGTCCGGCTGCGAGTTTACATGCACCTTGTTGAATCTGTGCCACGAAGAATCAATACAGTTTTGAAAGCAAAAAGGGGTCCAATCCAGTACTGGCAAGGTGTATCTATTCCATTAATGGCTCACTGCAGCCCACTGGTGAAATGCAAAGATGTCTGTATATTGTTTTTTTTGTCTGAGCGGGATGACAAACATGACATCAATGGAAAATAATGAATGATGTTGTGCATGCTTGCATGTCTTGTGTGTAGGCCAGACACACCACGTACGGCATTCGCAAGTGCTTCCTCTTCCTGCTGCAGTGTCAGCTCACGCTGGTCATCATTCAGGTAGACACATCTGCACATTGTATAGGACCATAGAATAAATGTACATCGTTTATAGTCATATTTGACGCTAATTTAGTATATGAACAAATAATCACCTGTCGTATTCAAGTTGGTTTATAAATGCAGTTTTTTTTTTTGTGGCAGTTCTTGGCTTGTCTTACTCAGCTTCCACCTCCACTAAACATCACCGACATTTTGTGGCTCTCCTGTTTCTGTTATCCACTGCTAAGGTCAGAGAGAAAACACTTTTTGTCATTGCCAGCTCATTAACGTAATCATTGATAACCATGCTCATAAGCAAGCCTAAGCAGCTAACTTTTTATTCATTTTATTTTATTTTAAATTGGATTTGCCTCCCAGCGTGTCCTTACTGGGGAAGCCACCAGACAGCTCAGTGATGACGGTCGCTACTGGGAAAAATCTGGATGACATCCCTCGTAAGGTCGGTCATGTCTCATGATGAGAAGACGCACAAGAGGGAATTATTAATCACGAATTTATGTACAGTGGTACCTCGGCATACGAACCCTTATATTTGCCTTAAGAACAAAAATCTTGCAAGAAATTTGCCTCGGGAATGCAAAGCAATTTTTGCCAAACCAGCGACTGAGTTGGTCACGCGTACTTCCATTCACAAAAGTGAGATTGTTTTTTGTGTTTTTGTGTTGTTTTTATTTATTTTATTTTTTTTGCATTTTGTGCAAGATTTAGTGAAGATATTGTACTATTTTTCCCAAGAATATTTTTCTTCAAGCACGACAGCAAGAAGAAAAGGGAGTCACTTTCAGTCGGTGCCGCTGCCAAGACAAATCATACATTAAGATTATGTGAGGTTTAATGTCTATTTTTTTATATATTTTTTTATTTTATTTGCAAGTCTTTCCTAAATGTTTAGATTTTTTTATATGCAAAAATATAATTATAATGTTGGAAATGGGTCATACTGGTAATATTTTTTGCCAGGCTGGGACAGATTATCTGCATTTACATTATTTCCTATGGGAAAATGCGTTTCACAATACAAATTTTCGACTTAAGAATTCAATTTGTATGCCGAGATACAACGCTACTCTCAGAATTAGCATCATGAGAACATGTATGCTGTTATATTACATTATATCTGTATGATACTACACCACAGATGAAGGCCAATGTGTTTTTGTGTCACAGTGTACAGTATATTAACCAGATGCAATCTGTGTGTGTTGTTCTTTCCCCCAGACCCAGCAGTATTTCCTGGGTTGGTTTTTGCTTAAGTTTGCTCTGACCGTATGTGTTTACCTGTTTGGATTCGGACGGTCCCTGCAGGCAGTGTTGGAAAACCCTCCTAATGACATCAGGGTTAACTGTACCCACATCTTTACCACTTGGTATGCAGTAAACACCAAACACTGTCGATGATCACAGATGAAAAGTGACATTTATTATCAGGTAACAGGTTAATAAACTCCATCTTTCTTTGCAGCGCATCCGAAAAGTGGTTTCAGGAGTTGTCTAATAGTCTGCTGCTCATCCAGAAAGTCATGGCAGGCTTCCTGGCTCTGCATACTGGTAAGACCTGCTTCCAGTCACTGTACGTTAAAAGTACAGTATGCCAAAGTATTGCATACTACTGTAAGTAATGCAATGTCATGGACATCTCTCTCTCTCTCCGTCTCTTTCAGTGGTTATTTCTCTCAGCTACGTGCACCGCTCTCAGCCACTATGGAGGAAGAATCCTTTCAGCAACACATGGTGGTGTCTCACTGTTCCTCTTGTGTGAGTGTCTATGTTTCACATTGCATGCGAGCGTGGAGGTGAGGTGAGGTGATGTGTGCGTGTGTATGCGCGTGCACATGGACTGTAGAGAGCTGGTTAAGAGGAAGTCATGCGGTTTTATACTGCTTTCTTGTTCTGTGTGTTCCATATTTACTGCCATAAAAAATTGCCTACTTGCATGTACTAAAAAGAATTATTAACAGCTTGATTCATGATTTAGTACCACTATTATCTGATCGGATAAACCAGTTTTGTCCCCCCCCCCCCGCCTAATAAATCACTACTGGAATACATTAATGTGCCGTAATTGATGATAATTCTGCATAGTTTATTGTCTATTATTATAAAGAGTGTATCACATTTAAATTAGGGGCTCGTAGCACAAGTTCAGTGATGATATCAAGACTTCAAGGTGCTATAATGTGTTTGGAGGAGGAGATGATCCCTGATCAAAATATGAGATGACCGCACTGAGACACGTCCACTCCCAGAGTTTGGACTAACCAGCAGGATATGTTTTTGACATAGTTTGTTCACTGTGACCTTGAACAGGATGATGAAGTACAGGCTAAAGATGAAAGATGACTTTTTCCTCCTTTTCTCATGTTACAAATGGGACAATATTTCATGCTTAAAATTGCCCAAATTAAAAAATGTAGACTTCTTATGTAATAGTGGTGTCACTCAGGAAAATGAAAAGTAAGTCCCCAACTTACGAACATTCCACAAGTATGAACGGACAGCGGATCTCCTAACATTCGTAGATGCGACCAAATCGCAGGATTAGCTCATGTGTATTGTACAAAAAATAGACACCACAGTGCCCCAGATACTAATATTTAAAATTGTATCCAATATTTTCAGTGTGTAAGTGAATGTGTAAAATGTCCAAAGTCCAGTATATTGTGTGGGAGAAATGAGTCGGCCTCACCAAGCACGATGATAGAAAATGGCTGTTCTATAACGCTATCGTGATGGAGAATAATCCTAATTTTGGAAAATCCTCAACGAGACAGAGTTTACAGTCCGAAACAGCTCTGAGACAAAATGGCATCCGTTCAAGCATGCAATAAACACCATGTAGTGTTATCCTCTTCCTGGGTCACTTTAAACGAGGTCAGCTGCCCCCGCTTCACCAGAATTCACCTCGCGATTTAAAGGCTCAGTCTCGTGTCTGTGTTTAGTTTTTTTTATGCTTTACAGTGTATATTTGTGTCAAAGGTGTACAAGACTCACTTTGTCAGACATACGAACGAATCCAACTTATGAACGTGCTCCTGGAATGGAGCTCATTCATAAGTTGGTGACCTACTGTATGATTCAGACTTGGATACAGTATAATGATGGTGCATCTCTTTTAAATGCTTGTTTGTTTTTTTTTCCTCTTCTCTCTCTTATAGGCTGTTGGGTCAGGTGGTGCAGGCAATAATAGATTATAATTTATGGCAAGACAAAAGTAATATTTCTAATGATGAGACCGGCCTAGACTCATTAAAACGTGTGCCCATGGAGGTGTGGCTGATTGTCTCGCTGTCCACTGTGCTGGTGGTGCTGATCAACGAGGCTGTCAAATTGCACGAGATCAGGTAGACCCATTCAGAATTTTTTTTTTTTTTTTTGGTAAGCACAGCTTTTAAAGCAATTTTACAGCAATTACTCGTAATCATATTTTTATTTTGTAACATCTATCTTGTTGGTTTCAGGGTTCGTGTGCGTAACCAGAAGCGGCAGAAGCTCCAGTTTGAGACGAAGCTAGGAATGAACTCTCCTTTCTGAGCTGCTGTAACACAAGTCTTTTTTGCTGTAACATCCCTGTTCTCATCGATGAGCAGTGGAGTAAGAGGAGCTTTTTTAATTTCTCAGTGCCTCAGTGTAACACTAACACAGAACCTCTTATCCAGCATCACTTCAAGCCACCAGAATACCAACAAGGCATCTATTCTCCATCACTTGTTCTCCATATGGATGTCAAGTTTTCTTTACCTCTTTTGGTGTGAAGTTTGTGTATGCATGCTCCTTCATGTTTGGATAGGAGAAACGTGTAGTGGTATAGAAAAGTGGTGTGTTTACTGCAAGATATCTTAAAAATTACAGGATGATTATAGATGGACAATCTTCTTGCCTTGTAATGTAAGACAGGAGGGTTAAAGAAAATGTGACTTTGGATAATTGTTTTTTTAAGCAGTAGTTACAGGTAGCTGCAGAAATCAGAAGGAACGTGTAGTGTTATTTTGTAATTCTTGGACATTTCTTACACGCCTTTGTTTACTGTGAGTTGCCATGCATCACCAAATACTGAGGAATGTAGATTTGAATGTCAGTGTCTTTGTACATCCTTCTGAATACCTCATGTGAAATGCTTGCCACAGAGATAGTTTTGCACTCACACCATGGCTAATGAGTTAATATCAAAGAAGGTGTGCCGATCAAAAGACAGTGTAAGAACGGAACTGCTTTTAAACAGATGCTCGCACTTGATAACTGTCAGCCAAAATAAGAGCAAAAATTTTACTTACTGATTGATCCTCAGATTAGATGGATCCCTATATGAATGAAATCGGTTATTTAACATTCTGAACCATTTAATTTTCAAAGAGAGTTGTCTTTTATATGGCAATTTTAGGTCTTGCCATAGCCTACACTGGTGTGATCGAGTTTATGGCTGTTCTACCTCTTGCTGATGGCCTCAATAATATTGTACATCATCAGTGGCTCAGTGGAAGATCAAATCTAAAGCTCTCAAGAGAGCACCTGCTGGGCTTCTTGAACAACGTTCTGAATCGTTAAACGTTGGGTAATCAAATCTGCCAAATGAATAAATGTAAGTATAAATGTAAATATTTCAATCAGAAGACGTGGTTTTCCTGATCAACATGTGACGATCAATATGCTTTATTTTAACAACCAGCATTTCTCCTTCCTCAGAGGTTATGTTTAATGTGAGGCTGAGCAAAATCTCACTGTGGCTTTAACGCAATGTGGCCACTAAAACATTGCTTCAGTTTGCCAGTTTCACTATTTGCCTATGTGTACGTCAATTCTTTCTTGTATTACTTCTTTCTCTGACCTAAGTATAGTAGGACCTCTTCACGCTTTTTTTCCCTATCTATTATGCTACCTTTACTATAGATATATTGTAAGTGCTCGTTCCTTATAATGCTACTCAACTCCATCCTATTAGTCTTAACCAGGCTTTACTTACAGTAATAGATCCTGCATCTGATTTATTTATTTATTTATTTATTTCATGGCATACACATCTGTATATTTTATGGATAGTGCATTGTACTTAAGCTGCCCCCCCCCCCCACCATTGCTGTATTTGTGAAGCAATCATATGTGCAGAACATCGAGACTTATTGTTCAGTCTACTTTTTTCAACTTGAGATCTTCAAGTTTATACACAGAATGTATTCCCACTGTGTTTGTCCCCCTGCTACGTTTTTCCACCTCAGGGCAGTTTGGAATGTGTATGAGCAGCTGTGTATCAGATCCTGTGATTTCAAACAGGCATTGTAACTGCTGCTTTTGTGCTGGTATAGAAATGATGGCAACATGTTAGGGTAATCAGAATTTTATTTTATACATTTTTTTTTTATTGCACTGATCAATCCTGTACATTGTGTTGTCAGCTTGTGTAATAGAGCATGATTGCACAACTTTTTGTACAATTATAGAATACTGCCTTTTTTAAGAAAAAAAAATGTTAGTGTGTACATTTAATTTGTGCATGATTAAGACATTCATGCATGCATTGGTTAAACCTTTTTTTTAAAGAATGTTGGTTCTTGCATGCGCTGTAGATCGTGCTAGGCTTCCATCATTCATATCAGCCTTAGCAATCCCTTTGGAAACATGCCTAGTCTCTCTACTGTACAGATATTCATACAAATAACAGAATAATAATAAAAACCTGTAATGGTTGGTGCCAGTTACCCATGAAAAAAAAATTGTGAATGTTCAAAAATTTATAAATGTACATTTTCTATTTTTAAGATGTCATTGATTTTATTTTTTATTTTTGCCAATTGATTTATGATCTTTTAATAAATACCTTCATTTAAAAAATAGTGTTTGTATCAAATATTTAAGAGTGATGACTATTGATACTGTATATTGTTTTTTGTTCATGTATGTACATTTGTGTATATATATATATATATACACATGTATGTGTGTGTGTGTGTGTGTGTGTGCATTTTTGTTGCTTTGCAGCCTGAAAGGCGGACACGGTTTTTGTTTACTCAGTCGAGTCATTCCACAGATTTCAATGGGGTTTAAGTTTGGGCTCTGAATAGACCATGCAATGACCTTGACCTTTTCTCCTTCAAATGGTCAGTTTTGCTGTGTGTTGGAAGGTAAACCTTGTTCCTATTTACGACATTGTGGAAGAGGGCAGCAGATTTTATTGTATTTTGCCTGATCCATTTTCCTTCTATCCTGACAAGTATTCCATTCCCTGCTGCAGAGAGAAACACACATAACAGGATATTATCGCCTCCATGCTTTACTGTAGGAATTATGTTATTTGGATGGGGAGCTGTATTAGATTTCCGCCAGACATAACGTTTGGTGTTGTGGCCAAATGAAAAATTTAATACCTCATTAAATTTTAGTCTCATCTGACCACACCTTTTTCCATGTTGCCTCAATCTTCAATGTGCATTTTTGGAAAGCTCAGTTACAAAATCCCATACAAACCACATTGATGTAGAATTTGTGATATTTTCATGTGCACACAATGACCATAATTCTTTGTCATAAATTCCTGAAACTGCTTCAGAGTTGCTGTAGGCCTCTTGGTAGCTTCTCTGACCAGTTTTCTTTTGGCTCTTTCATCCAGTTTGGAGCATCCTGATCCAGGGAGGGTCTGTGTTGTACCAAACACCTTACACATCTTAATAATAGACTCCACTGCGCTTCTACGCAATGATTATGCCTCTGAAAGGTTTTTGTATCCACCTCGTGACTTGTGTCTGTGCACAATTGGAAGATGTTTTGACATTTGTCTTGCCACCCGTAGTTGATAGGACTGAAATGCTCCAGCTTTTCATGCTAATCAAAAGGTAAGAATGTGATTAGCTTCACCTGATTGCGTTTACAAATCATTTTTAGGAGGTTGTGATCATTTTCCAAATCAGTGATTGTTTTTTTTCCTGACATGATGGTGTTCTATCTTTCAACTTGATGTTAAAAGTTGCAATAAGTAAATATGGTTGGCTAAAACAAAAACTCTGTCTTCATTTCAGGGTGAAAATCAACAAAATGTGATTATTTAAAAGAGGGTGATACATTTCTATTCCCACTGTGTATACATATGGCAGTTCATTTGCCAAAAGAGATAAATGTACTTTTTATGAAAGTGCCATGTGTGAATTTTGTTACTTAATTAAAACCTCCAATGCATAATAAACCAGTATAATTTATGACAATTTCTATTTAAAAATAATAATGATTAAAAAAAAGATTATTGTTTTTGCAAATGAACCCTTCATATGTGAGTTTATTTGGCTTGACAAAACTTGCATACAATGTGTCTACTTAATGATTTGACTACTGTTAATAAACAAAATATATAAACTTTTACTTTTGTTTTATTTTAAATATCACGATTTCGGTCATAAAACATTTCCCATCTCAGCCTTGCATCACTAGCGGTGTGTACCAATACTTCTAAGCCTCCAATTGGGGGCGTGGTTACGTCCCAGGCTTGCGTTCAGACTCGGCTCGTGATTGGTCACTGCGGCTTGACCTGCCAAATCTCAGCCAATCGGCTGTGCGCGATCCCGGGCAGAGCAACAGACCCGCAGTAGTTAGCAAGCGAGTCGTTTCTTTACCTCAGAAGGTTATCAGCGGTTTTTAAACCGAGAAAGACTGCGTTTTTCGTCTCCGGTCACATTTAAAAGGTAATTATAATGTGGTTGATGAGAGTTTAGCACTTGACTCGCTTTATACATTCAGGATAGAGTTTTAAAACCGGCTGAGGTGTGAAGGTGACTAGCGCGTGCAGGCGCGCGTGCCTGCCTGCGTGTGTTTGCTTGCTGATGCTTCATGCTTCATGTTTCCGTTATACTTGTGTACAGTCGTTATCCATCTGTGTCATGGAGATCTAACTAACATTGCATTATTTTTCCATGATATCCACACTGTATATATATTCACTAAAAGGACGCCACGGCAACGTTATCTATATTTATATTAATAATAATAATGATGATAATAATAATAATAATAATAATAATAATAGTTTGTTTCTCCTCAGGTTCTCTATTGCAGTTTTTGTAACCCACCTCTGTCACGTGATGAAGTGTTGATTAGTTATAGAGAAAGCATCATGCTCCAAGATAAAAAAAAAAAATTCATCAAAAATATAGGTGACTGTGCAGGTATTGAAGCTGTCTATCTCAGAGGTGTTCTCAAAGCTTTTGCAGGCAGTGTGAGGGTTAAATAATTTTCTCAAACTCGCACAAATCAAAAGTCCATGAAATTACTTCATGAACATTATTTCAATGCGTGCATTCTGGCTGCTTATCAAGGATGGGGAATTAACGTCGTACAGTATCACAATGTTATAGATATTTAAATTTACCTCCTGATTTTGTTATACTTTTAAATCTTTAAAAAACAGTTTCTCACTTAAAGGCCAAGCAAAGTTTTGTGTTTAACATTTAACCGAGCCCCATGTATCTTTGTCGTCCTTGGATTGCGAGCATATTTTGTTCTGGAAGCGTGCTTGTCTATCAAAACACTCGTATATCAAAGCAAATTTTACCCATCAGAAATAATGGAAACTGACGATTCCGTCTACAACCCAAAAATATTCATATAAAATAATTAATAAAGCAAAGATAAAGCAAATTAACTTGCACTTTACCTTTGAAAAGAATCATGGCTGTAGTGATTGAGACCAGGGAGAGGAGAGGAGGAAGGGGGTTGCTGTGTAGGACGACTTTCACACACACATCCGTTTACCGATAGAGACTATCACTCAACCAAGCGCACACACACACACACACACCCCAACTAGCTTGCAGACGAGGAGAGGGAGGCGGCTGCTGTGTAGAGACTCACCTTTAGTCCTACACACACGCATACATACAAACACAAAATAAAAGGTTTATAGTTAGGTTATAGTAAACAGTACACGCCCCCACGGAAGTTGATTATGCGAGTGATGCATTCGCACCGTGGCAGAGCATGGGAGACGATTACCCACAATTCTGCAGCGTGCAAGAGAAGAACCATTTACTCAGTTGTCATCACGTGACGCTCGGTGTCAAAACAAGAAGCGCATGCGTGATATTTCGAGCTTATAGCTACTGAAACCTCGGAACAGACTGCAGAGGAGTGGCAGCAAGTTGACCGCAGGTACCCTCTATTATGTATATATGGTTCTCACCCTTTCTCTTACTGCTGTGTTGGAAGCACAAAAATATCTATATGTTGTAGCATTACAGATTATTTTAACTATTCCAGCATGACAATGCCCCTGTGCATAAAGCACTGCATGTCAGTAACATCAGGCAAATGCTCACAGCCATGCTTGAACATCGAAAGGATGGAAAGCGTGGAGACTGTTAAAGCAGCAACACAGGAACCAATACTGTTGAAGTATTGTCCTGTGGATTTGTAACAAATGAAAATAAGCTTGTATGGGTGTCCTGTTTAGGCGATCACATTCATCTGGCCATATAGCATGAACATGGTAATTAAAAAATAAATAATGGATGCTTGTAATTTCCACCACAGTACCCACATAGCTTTGCATGATGAACCCCACTTTGAGAACCAATGATGTGCTGGTCTGTTAAATCTGGTTAGTCTGTGTGGTGTACAAGTAGGTGAGGGGCAACTTTACAGCAGCCTTTAATCAAATTGGATTCAGTCATACACAGATTTTGTTTGTGCAACACTATTGATGGTAGACGTTGTTACAAAGGCTTTTCGAAAAGCCAGATGCAGATTCAGATCCTTATCGGGGACGTCAGAGCTTTGAGGGGAAAACTCCCTGAAACATGAAGCAAGTAAAGGTGTTTTTGTATGAGTAACACTAGATACTATCAGAGGTGTCAAGTACTTCGTTACCTTACTTAAGTAGAAATTTTGGGTATCTATACTTTACTGGAGTAATTATTTTTCAGCCGACTTTTTACTTCTACTCCTTACATTTTTAAGCAATTATCTGTACTTTCTACTCCTTACTTTTTAAAAATAGCCTCGTTACTCTATTTTTATGATCAGAACGCGCAACCCCTCCGGTCGCATGATGAGAACGCGCACAACGCCCCCTCCCCCGTCACATGATCAGAACGCGCACAACGCCCCCTCCCCCGTCACATGATCAGAACGCGCACAACGCCCCCTCCCCCGTCACATGATCAGAACGCGCACAACGCCCCCCCCCCCCCCGTCACATGATCAGAACGAACACAACGACCCCCCCCCCCCCTCCCCCCCCGTTGCATGATCAGAAAGCGAGACCTTAATGCTTTTGTCGCCCCTTACGGTACTTTTACTTTTATACTTTAAGTAGTTTTGAAACCAGTACTTTTAAACTTTTACTTAAGTAAAAAGCTTCGGTTAATACTTCAACTTCTAAAGAAGTATTTTTGAACCCTAGTATCTATACTTCTACTCAAGTAATGAATGTGAATACTTTTGACACCACTGGATACTATAATTATACACCTTCTAACCACTTTATTTGAAACACTACTATTATTATCGGACCGAGCTTCTTTTAGCTCTCAAAAACAGCTTCTGAGTTTTGGGGCATGAATCCCACATGATGTTGGAAATGATGCTTTGAGATTTTGGTTCTTGTTGATAGGAATTCATTACGTAATGCAGTTCTTTCAGATTTTTTTTTTTTTTTTTACTTGCACTTGTATGTGCTTTTAGTCTGTACTAAAAGTGATGGTGCGCTTAGGGGGCTGCTGTAGCTACCTGTCTGCAGGTTTCTTTTCCATTTTGTAATAAGGCATACCCTGTACTGAAAAACAATATGGTACATTCCCATACTAGTACTAGTACAGTAAAACTTTGGATTGCGAGTGTTTTGCAAGACAAGCAAAAAAAAACTTTTAACTTAATAAACAAACGAGATCTTGCAATACGAGCAGTACGTATACGCTGTGCTCGCCGAGCGTCATGTGATCACAACAGAGCCAACAGTTCTGTCTTGCGTGCGTGCGCTATGAGATTGTGGGTAATCGCCTCCTATGTTTAGTCTTATTGCGCATACATCACTCGTATATTCAACATCCTTGCTTGCGTGTACTGTTTACTATAACATTGTGACCGTGTGTTTTTTACTTTATTATATCTTTTTATATTGTCCTCGGGAAGGGAGGAAAAAAGGTTAAAAAGTCTGTAGGAGTGCGGGAGACGAAACTATTTAACAACAATGTCACATTTCTGCGAAATCCCCAAAAGTGTAATTAGAGAGGTTACTTGTTAAAGTTACACAAAAAGGAAGATTACAGTAAGGTTTAACTGTAGTATGAAGTTCGGTTAATACACAATACCTCGGTGCTTCTTTCTTCCTTCACTTCACACCCCACTGACTCATGCAGGTGTAAGAAAAAGACACATTATACTGGTGAGAATGTTGATCAGGGGGGAAAAAAAACAAACAACAAAGCAAAGCAGCTTAGAAGAGCTGCTGAAGTGATCTTCCTGAACACCAAACCTGGTGCCACTTCACATGGATCTTCTAAGCTGCTTAGCTGCATGCTTGTGATTTTGAGGAGCTTATTGCGAACCCTCTTGTATATTGAATGCAGTGTTTGTGAGAATGTGGATTGTATTACAATTCAAACCAGGGGTCAGTCTGCTTATACTTGAGATTTTCAGGAATTATGAATTATAATGCAAGCTACAGTAGCTCAACATACTGCACATTTAATCAAAAGTTACGGACTGCATTACTATTGCATTTCAGAAATTTTGCGCACAACCCCGGTTAATTAGTTTGTGTGCACTTGCTTGCTTAGTCCATAATTCAGAGCATCTGATACTAATACTGTGTCTCTTCTGTGTCAGGCTCAGTCCAGTGCTTGGCTCAGCACAGCTAAATGGCAGCGGTACAGGAGGGGCCGTGGAAAAGCCTGAGCTCAGGGAAGAAGGTGGCGCTGGCTGCAGGCCTTTCTGTAGGGGCCACAGTGGGCTACATCTTATACCGTCATATTTGGAGCAGCAGTGGTGAGAAATATTTACATGTTGTGATGGTGTTGATGGTAATGATTTCTTATTTTAGCATGCAATGGTTAAACTATTTAATTATTTAGTCTTTCTTGTCATCCGTTATGTCTCCCACTGGGGAAAGCCCTCAGTGTGACCTCATCATAATGACTGTCCACTACACAAGGGGATTTCCACTGCATGTGTCATTATTTAAAAACGAGCAGAAGTTTCACTACTTTATTTCTCGAGCCCAACTGTCTCTCCAGGCTGTCGACACGACCGGGTACTTCGTTCTTAGTGTACACGGTACTCTTGAGAAAATCGCCCACACTAGTCTGTCACCAGGCTAGCCGAGTAGTAGCGCACTATGGTAGCAATACTCTGAGCCGATGCTACTGTAGCTGCTCTATGCTCTGTGTAGCTAGTGTTATGGCATACAGGGTAGCAATACTTCCGGCAGGCTGCACTTTCCAACACCCAGGTTAGCTGAAGCAATGCAGAACCATGAACATAGCTTCACAGCTGGCGACCATGGCTAAGACCACCGACTCTGCTAAAAGCAGAGGAGAAAACACAGGCCTGTCTACACAGCAATAAAATATTAAGCTGTGATGCCCAAACTGCTCTTGACTCTTTGGAGGAGTGCTTTATTGCTGACTGCTTCATCAGACTAAATTGTCTGGCGGTGAACCAGTGTTAGCTTCCATAGCAGGTCCTTGCTGAAGTGATGGCACACGGTGCTGTAGCTGGACCGAATTGGCAAGACCGTCATCACCGACCTTCTTTCTCAGGACTTTGGTGGGTTCGACGTCCTGGCCAGATCTCTAGAGTCTGGTGAAAGTAGTGGACGATAAATTGAACAGTGTGTTGGAACTCATGTATGATAAAGGATTTGGACCTGCGAGACGTGCAGACGCATCACTGACAGGCTTGATATACAGCTGTCCTAAAGGTCAACCTGAAGTGACTCTGTAGTAAGTAAAGGAGACAGGGAAACAACTTCTGCCCATTTTCCCAGAGTTGCTGGAGGAGTTCACTGTCTATAAGCATGACAAGCCATATAGGGTGAAGCACACTCTGTGACACAGAGTCAAAGACTCTAAATGCAGCATGTCTCCAAATGAGCCCAAAGAAGCAACTCTTACCCTTATGAAGAAATCCTTGTCATCAGGGCCTTCCCTTCTATCCAGAGTGGATGGACAAGTGATTAACAAGTCTTACAAGACAGTTGCACTTACGGCTCAGGACTCATGGCTTCTTGCTGGAATACCATGCTGAGATGTTGGAGATGATGACTGCTTTCCAGGATGCAGGCACATGGGAGGAGGTGTGCTTCATCACCAAACGCTGCCTTCTCCTGCATAAGGTGGCAGTTCAGCCGATAGCAGAGCCACGGGATTAATGGTGTTGCAGGAGAGGTCCGAGTGGTTGAATCTCACCACATTGTCAGCTAAGCAAAAGGAGGACGTCCTCGACACGCCTATTACACAAAGCTAAAAGTAAAAATTCCAAGGAGCAAGATGAGATCAAGGGTCGCTCAGTAGTTAAGGCATTGGACTACGGTCCCATGTTCAGATCCCACGACCACCAAGTTGACTCAGTGAGGGCTCTTGAGCAAGGTCCTTAACCCTCAACTGCTCAGATGTATAATGAGATAAAAATGTCGCTCTGGATAAGGGCATCTGCCAAATGCCTAAATGTAAATGAGATGACCTCTCTGTCCAACATAAAGGACTCTGTTATAACCCTCCTGCATACGCAGTGCAGAGCATGAGGAGTGGAATGTGCTGTGCACCTGTACAGCAAGAGGGCGGTGCCACCCCATGTATCACAGACTGATCCATCATTGTTGCTGAAAACAGCCAGCTGGTCATTTGGGTATCTATACTTTACTGGAGTAATTATTTTTCAGCCGACTTTTTACTTCTTCTCCTTACATTTTTAAGCAATTATCTGTACTTTCTACTCCTTACTTTTTAAAAACAGCCTCGTTACTCTATTTTTATGATCAGAACGCGCAACCCCCCCGGTCGCATGATAAGAACGCGCATAACGCACAATTAATGCTGTTGTCGCCCCTAACGGTACTTTTATACTTTAAGTAGTTTTGAAACCAGTACTTTTAAACTTTTACTTAAGTAAAAAGCTTGGGTTGATACTTCAACTTCTAAAGAAGTATTTTTGAACCCTAGTATCTATACTTCTACTCAAGTAATGAATGTGAATACTTTTGACACCACTGGTTGTCCATCAACCTGCCTTTTGATCCATTACTGACTCTAAGTGCAAGCATTTGAAGACAGTTTAGCCCTGTGTCACTTGGAAAATCTCGTGTCTCCCTGGCTTTAACAGAGATTGCTGATGGCTACGGACGTAGCGACATGTCCTATGGGTCATTTACACATGAAAGAAGTACAAGGTTGGGTGGCTTCTTACAGATTTGACTCACATCGTCACGACTCTCAGAATTTAGGTCGCAATAATGCTGCCGTCCATGGAGGAACATGACCTGCTTGCAATGAGGGAAAATGCAGTGTCGTGTCTTTTTCTCCCTTCCTCTGCGGGTGAATGCACCGGCTCACTAGGGTCCATGTGCTCCTCTGCATTCTCCACGATAGCAATGATTTCCCTGACCCTTGCAAGGATTCAGAAAGAGGGCCCATCACTGATACTCATCGTGTCCCATTTACCATTGAAGCACTGGCTGGCAGAGATGAATCGACTGCTGTACTCTTTCCCCCCGCCCCCCCCCTCCTTTTTGAACCACTTGTAGTTGAAGTCAGTGACTTGCTTCAGCTAAACGAGTGGGTGAGATTGTGGGAGCTATTGTGTTGCTACAGTATATAGCTCTAAAAGTCTACAGCCAGCGGAGGGAATGCATATTTTTGGTTTTGCAAGCTTAAGGATACAGCTCCGCCCCTAGCTCATTCGGTGTTGAGTGCGGTTACTCCTCATTTAACTTAAAACCCAAACGGTTGCGTCCCGGCAACTCAGCATAGGTCAATGACGATTAACAAATATATATGTGCTTATATTTTGAGCTGATTGTCAGCTGATTGTTTTGAAACATTGTAACTCTGTACTGCACAATCCTGAGCTCTATATATGTTTATAAAAAAACAACAACTACAAAACAAATAATGGCTAAAATGCTCTGAGTTTTAAGGGCTACGGGCTGTTGGCTCTTGGATGTCATCTGCATAGCAGTGTAGGAGCCAGTATTCCTCAATGTGAGGTATGAAATGAATGCTTTGGAGGACAACCTTGAGCTATTTTTATAACGACGGAAGAATGAGAGACCACCCTCCTTGCTCATGCGTAGCCAGGAAGAGGTGTGTTTTGAATATGTAGTGGCAACCCCTTTTGTAGGGGGAGTGTGCCTCCCCTCTGTGCCACTGACATGCTTAGCTCCCAGCTAATGGAGTGTGATAGGAGCTTCTGAAGAGTTCACGTTGTGGGCGTTCCCCAATCTGGGACATTTACTGAAGTTTTTTTTTTTTTTTCTGCTACAGCTCTGTTTGCATCATGCCTTAGAGCAAGCATCAGAACATTTGTAAAGATGAGTAAAAAAAAAAAAAGTTTAAATGGCAGAAGATTGAAATGGACTGAAAAGTGCATAAGTGTAATTTTAACTTGTAATAAAAAAAATCTGAATGGCAAAAGGCTGCACTACATTAACACATTCTGTCTGTGTCCTTCCCCCACACCGAGGTTCATGTTATATGCACCATAGTTTGAAAATTGATGACTGGAAAATTATAACCCCTAGTCGACATGCATGTACAGTATTTGACAATAGTGGTTATACTGTGGCCAGGCAGCTCCATTTCTTGCTTTTTTATGACGATGATGATGATGATGATGATGAGAGTAATTGTAGTTAAATTATGCAACAGTAATTTAACTTTTTCTGCTCTGTAGCTCAACAACAAAAGACAGAACAGTCCAGATTTTTCGTACCCCTCGATGTCTACAGGACTATTGCAAGGCACCAAAACGCCTTTCTGGATCTAGTGAGTGTTTCTTCCCTGATTGATTGATTTATTTTATTTGTGTATGGTGCCTTATTGTTAGGAGGAAAAAAATAACAATCAGTTAGTGATATAGGAGCTTTTTTGCTAGCTCGACAACCTTTTACTTAAACTTTATTTAGTTTTCAGTTGAGTATTTAGGAATGGATGCACATATTTATTTATTTTTTATTCATTCATTCATTTATTTGTTTAGATAAGTCAGAAGTCAGGAGCCCAGGTGAATGTGCTGCCGAATTCGGAGGATCAGAGTGCCGTGTGCTTCTTACTCCAGGGCACAACACAGCAGAATCTCTTGGCTAAATGTGCTCTGGAGAAACTCGCCAGTGACAGCGAGCTCATCAGTGTTGTCCTAGAGGTGCCACAGACTGCCTTCGGACGAATCATAGGTCCTTTACTGAGCTTGACTTCTTAAAATCGATTGAATTCAAGGTTGTTCTCGTGTCTCATGTGTTGTCAGATTTTTAAGAGAGAGATGTTGTTTGGTAGGTCGAGGAGGCGAGTCGCTGAAGTTAATTAGCCGCACATCAGGAGCTCGGGTGAACTGCTCACGTGAGCGAGGTCGCAGCTTGATGGAAAAGGGCAAGGTTACCATCATGGGAACACGTCAAGAAGTTCAGCGCGCTAAGGTGAGGTACTTGTGTGTACAATAAAAGGTCTGAAGTAACCTAGATAAAACCAAAACAAGGATGTTTTCCTTTAATGACTCTGGGGAAAATTTACAGCTTCAACAGGCGTAGTTGGTCATAATCGGTCTCTATCCACAACATCTGCAGCATCAAAACACAGTCCAAAAAACAAACTCATCGCTCATATTTAGTCTAAAAGCATTTGTTTCTGTAACTTTAAAATACAATGTTTATAAATGTATTATATTTTTAATATTCTAAATAATATTATATTGTCATATTTATTTGTCAGCTTTCTATCAGCGTTCCATAATGGGAGCAACACATGAGTAGTTTGAGTTAACAGTACTTTTTCCTGCTTCCTGACGTTTTTTCTTTAGGATTTGATCATAGAGAAAGTGATGGAGAATGAGATGGTGCGCAAGCGGATCAGCCAGTCCTCTGCTCTGCGCCAGAAAAGGAAAACCCTAGAACTGGATCCAGTCCACAATCCTTGTGGCCCGGACACTGGGCTTATGCACGACATGAACAGAGATGATCTGTCTCTCCTGACTGAAGTGGGACTGAATCAGACCAGTGGCTCTGACGGGTTTGCCAGCAGCGGGGACCACACAACAGAAAATTCACTTAAATCAGAGGATGAGGAGATTTTCTCTCCAGCTTCACCACTGGAGTATTCCAAATTTGAAAGTAAGCACATAAGTGGTAGTGGTGTAGATGTTAAAGAAGAGCGTTGCATTTTGTTTAATAAGTGATAAACCCTTAAAATGGTGCAAGCCCACAATGTATTAGGAAAGGGCTCATTCCAGGACTAAACAAACAAAGTTCCTGACTTAAAGTGCATATAATGAAATGATTGCCAAACTATACATTGAAGTACTTCTGATTTCCTGTGTATGTGGCCTGGCCAAAAAGTTAAGATTATTGGACTGGAAATTTTAGGAAAACACTAAAATTACTTGGATTAGGTTCAAAATTGTCAAAACATGTACGGATAGTGTGAGCCAACAATTTTGTGAAAAATTATGTATTCAGAAGAAAAATCATGAATTATTACCATGATTGGTGACAACTTAAACACTTGGTAATATTTACTGAATCAACAGTAGAAATAATAGCTGTAATTTTATATTAGTGAAACTCTACTCACATAATTGGGATTAAACAGCTGTGAGACTCATTAGCATAAACATTAGACTTTAGAGCAATGGGAAAAAGCCATATGGTCAGATTGAGCCTTTTTCAGAGTAATGCCTGGTTCAAGGTAGAAGGGAAGCACATGAAGCAATGCACCATCATGCACAGTGTCCACTGTACGAGCTTCTGAAGACAGTGTTATGATCTGGGGTTGCTCAAGTCTCAGCAACATCATGTGGCAATAAAATTAAGTTAGTTGACGACCCGTATGACTGCATGAGGTGTCATTTTCACACGTAAAGCAGCCACCACATTGCCAGCCATAATCAAAGCTACAGTGGATGAAACGAAATCTTAGCATGTATGACATGATTGTGTTTTTTTTTTTTTTTTTTTTTTTTGGTCATACGTTGTTGTACTACTGTCAAATTATTGTCTAAGGGTGCTCTCGCACCAGCAGGCTTTGGTATCTTTAAATCAAAGTCCAAGTCAGTTGAGAGGTGTTTTTTTTTTTTTTTTTTTTTTTTTTTTTTTTTTTTTATATACAGTGACTTGCAAAAGTATTCGGCCCCCTTGAACTTTTCCACATTTTGTCACATTACAGCCACAAACATGAATCAATTTTATTGGAATTCCACGTGAAAGACCAATACAAAGTGGTGTACACGTGAGACGTGGAACGAAAATCATACATGATTCCAAATTTTTTTTACAAATAAATAACTGCAAAGTGGGGTGTGCGTAATTATTCAGCCCCCTGCGTCAATACTTTGTAGAACCACCTTTTGCTGCAATTACAGCTGCCAGTGTTTTAGGGTATGTCTCTACCAGTTTTGCACATCTAGAGACTGAAATCCTTGCCCATTCTTCTTTGCAAAACAGCTCCAGCTCAGTCAGATTAGATGGACAGCGTTTGTGAACAGCAGTTTTCAGATCTTGCCACAGATTCTCGATTGGATTTAGATCTGGACTTTGACTGGGCCATTCTAACACATGGATATGTTTTGTTTTAAACCATTCCATTGTTGTCCTGGTTTTATGTTTAGGGTCGTTGTCCTGCTGGAAGGTGAACTTCCGCCCCAGTCTCATGTCTTTTGCAGACTCCAAGAGGTTTTCTTCCAAGATTGCCCTGTATTTGGCTCCATCCATCTTCCCATCAACTCTGACCAGCTTCCCTGTCCCTGCTGAAGAGAAGCACCCCCAGAGCATGATGCTGCCACCACCATATTTGACAGTGGGGATGGTGTGTTCAGAGTGATGTACAGTGTTAGTTTTCCGCCACACATAACGTTTTGCATTTTGGCCAAAAAGTTCCATTTTGGTCTCATCTGACCAGAGCACCTTCTTCCACATGTTTGCTGTGCAAACGGGACTTCTTATGGTTTTCTGTTAACAATGGCTTTCTTCTTGCCACTCTTCCATAAAGGCGAACTTTGTGCAGTGCACGACTAATAGTTGTCCTATGGACAGATTCCCCCACCTGAGCTGTAGATCTCTGCAGCTCGTCCAGAGTCACCATGGGCCTCTTGGCTGCATTTCTGATCAGCGCTCTCCTTGTTCGGCCTGTGAGTTTAGGTGGACGGCCTTGTCTTGGTAGGTTTACAGTTGTGCCATACTCCTTCCATTTCTGAAATATCGCTTGAACAGTGCTCTGTGGGATGTTCAAGGCTTTGGAAATCTTTTTGTAGCCTAAGCCTGCTTTAAATTTCTCAATAACTTTACCCCAGACCTGTCTGATGCGTTCTTTGGACTTTATGGTGGTGTTGCTCCCAATATTCTCTTAGACAACCACTGAGGCCGTCACAGAGCAGCTGTATTTGTACTGACATTAAATAGAGTGCACCTGTGTGTAATCTAGTCATTAGCACTCATCAGGCAATGTCTATGGGCAACTGACTGCACTCAGACCAAAGGGGGCTGAATAATTACGCACACCCCACTTTGCAGTTATTTATTTGTAAAAAAAAATAAAATTTGGAATCATGTATGATTTTCGTTCCACTTCTCACGTGTACACCACGTTGTATTGGTCTTTCACGTGGAATTCCAATAAAATTGATTCATGTTTGTGGCTGTAATGTGACAAAATGTGGAAAAGGTCAAGGGGGCCGAATACTTTTGCAAGCCACTGTATAATTCAGTATTACCATTTTCAACACACCTACACTGATGTTTTCTGTTTGTTTGTTTTTTTGTGGATTGCACAGTAGTGTACATAAATTGGAATGTTTATTAATATTTCTGTCTCCACCTTACGCTTAATCTAATATGACTCGTCTGCTCTTGCCAGTTCCGAGTCCAGACCTGAGCTTTCAGCCTGGTGAGCATTTGGAGGTGTACGTGTCTGCATCCGAGAATCCACATCACTTCTGGATTCAGATCATAGGTGTCCGATCGCTTCAGCTGGATAAACTGACTACGGAAATGAGCCGTTTCTATAACGGAGACACTTTGCATGTGAGTTTAGTGAACTTTCCTTGTTTATTAAAATGTAGGTACAAAAAACACACACACACTGGAAATGAGTGTCTGTGGTGTTCAGGAGCACAGAGTGGAGGCTATCGTCGTCGGGGACATCGTGGCAGCTCCTTATCGGGACCATGGCGCGTGGAACCGGGCTCGAGTGCTCGGCGTCCTGAACTCTGGTTTGGTTGATCTATACTATGTGGACTATGGGGACAACGGAGAGCTGCCGCGGGAACAGTTACGCAGCCTGAGGTCAGAGCAGAGTGAAGTTCCAGCAGCTGATGATTTGTTTGTGCTGATGTCCACCGCAGCTGATCTTTTCTCTGCTGTTTTAGGAGTGATTTCTTGAGCTTGCCCTTTCAAGCTATCGAGTGCAGTCTAGCGGAGGTGCAGCCTGTAGGTTAGTGCTCGTGTTTGTGTTGAACTGTGACCGAAAAAATAGTTGTTTCAGATTTAATGCTCTAATTAAACTGTGTACTTATTATTATTATTATTATTATTATTATTACTGCAGGAGAGTTTTGGACAGAGGACATGCTGGATGACTTTGAGAGAATGACGTACTGCGCGCAGTGGAAGCCTTTACTTGCCAAACTGTGCAGCTACTCACATACAGAGATGTCTTCCTGGCCCAGTGTAAAGCTGTATGATAACACCCAGGGAAAAGTACGCGTGATTTAAAATATCATGTTTTTATTTTCCAGTATAGCCATGATTTGAATTTAGTTTTGATCTGATTGTGCTGATTAATATTCTGCAACAGCACCTTTTATTGTAGTGTCCGTTGTTCTGGTGTGTTAATACCAGTGGTGTCAAAAGTATTCACATTCATTACTTGAGTAGAAGTATAGATACTAGGGTTCAAAAATACTTCTTTAGAAGTAGAAGTATCAACCCAAGCTTTTTACTCAAGTAAAAGTTTAAAAGTACTGGTTTCAAAACTACTTAAAGTATAAAAGTAAAAGTACCGCGAGGGGCGAAAAAAACCATTAAGGTCATACGCGTTCTGATCATACGACCGGGGGGGGGGGGGTGCGCGTTCTGATCATACGACCGGGGGGGGATGGGGGGTTGCGCGTTCTGATCATACGACCGGGCGGGGGGGGGGGGGGGTTGCGCGTTCTGATCATACGACCGGGGGGGGGGGGGGGGGGGTTGCGAGTTCTGATCATAAAAATAGAGTAACGAGGCTATTTTCTTACAGATAATTGCTTACAAATGTAAGGAGTAGAAGTAAAAAGTCGGCTGAAAAATAATTACTCCAGTAAAGTATAGATGCACAAAATTTCTACTTAAGTAAGTTAACGAAGTATTTGTACTTCGCTACTTGACACCTCTGGTTAATACACTTGTATTCTGAGGGTGAGTCAAAAGTTATTCACACTCTGAAGCTAGTAAAACTTCTGTTGTCATTTTTTAATGGGTGGACATGATGAAAAGCAAAGAGATTGTCAAAAAAGCATGTCTTTTTTTTTTTTTAAGGGTAATTAAAGGAAGTTCTATAGTCAAAGTGGATAACTTCTGATTCACCTCAGTAATACACAGTCTATATTATTTCACAGGAATTAGATAAATTTTATTTATTTATTAATTTTTATTTTTGCCATGTTGAACATTTTATTTAAGATTTACAGAAGAAAACACATGCTTACAGTATATTGACTAAACAATGAAGTCCAGTAAAGTGCTGAGTGTCAAAAAATATGATAGATTGAATAGGGAAGAAACGACCAGGATCTGCATTTTTTTTTTTTTTTTTTTTTTTTGGTCTTGTTTTTTAAACTCTTTCCTGGTATAACTGTAATCCGTTCTGCATTTGTCTTTAAAATTCACTGACTCTGTAGAATCTCTCTTTCATAAACATTAGTCTGTTTAACGTCACATACATAATACTGAAAATGCTCTATTTTTAGCATGCATATGGTTATATGGATTTTGAGGATTAGCTAAAGTTAAAGTTGTGCAAATTTACTGATCCTAAGATCGTTCTTTGTTCATGCTCTGAGATATTTTGTTTACCAAAAGGAGTATAAATGTCATATTCATGTTCTGTTGCAAAAGAGGAATTAGACATTTGCTGACCAGATTCTTTTTACATAAAAATATGTTTACCGTGTGTGTGTGGGTGTAAGGCAGTGGATCTGGGTGAAGAGTTGATTCGCTTAGGCCATGCAGTAAGATGTCAGGATGAGGATAGCGGACTGAGGGATCAGGACGAGCCACGATTTTTGCAGAAGTTGTTGGTAAAAACAAATATTAAAAAACTTTTAAAATAATTTTATTTTTGCTATTTCGTGCTAGCCCGTGGCATCAGACTAACGATGTCTTGTTGTTTGTCTACAGGACGACATGACCGGGGCCACTTCAGAGTTGAGTATGTCCTGTATAAGCTTGTCAGGTAAGCTCCAAAAGTGGTGCTTCAACAGCTGGTTACATCAACAGGTCTAAACCCAAGTTGGGTCCAAGTGTTTTGGACATATTTGCTTTTGCACTGCCAGATATCTCACATAGTCTTCAAATCAGGACTGAGATTGGGAACGGTTGAGGAAAATTGGGATTTTTTTTTTTCTTATGAGCAGATAAGTATACAGGTAAGGTTAAACCCTGTTGGTGAAAGTGGCCCCTAAACTCAAAAGCTCAGAACAGCCTAAAGAACATGGCATGGAGATAAAAGACCTGGTCTGGCAAATCATCCATGAAATCATCATTATATCAAAGTTTTGTTGTTCAGACTGCATGTCAATCTTTAATTAACCATTTAGACACCATCTTTCAAGGTTCCGTATATCCATCAGTGGCAAAGCAGTTGACGTGGTCGTCCTCGAGCTTTCCCAGCCCTGTAGATGTCCAGCGAGCTGATGTAGACCAGAATTCCGCTGACAACATCATGGAGGAGAAGCCTCCTTCATTGTTTCTCTACTCCACACCGTCCCTGAGCCTGAGCGATGTGTTCAGCCATGTTCTCGAGTCTTCAGGCTCAGTGCTCTCTCCACTGGACTTGGAACAAAGATTCAAAGATCCTCAACAGAACCTCATGAGCTGCTCAGATCTTCCATCAGCAGCTCGAGTAAAGCACATGCAAGAGTTGTCACCAGTCACAATCTCCTCCACATCTGCTGTAGATGTAGTGACATCAGCGCTAGATTCTGTCAGCCTGAGTGACAACGTCTTTCTCGGGACGTTCTCCAGCAGCAGCAATATCACAACTTCTTCAGAGCTGATGGAACCAGATTCTACCTGCAGTGAGTGTGTGTGCAGCAGCAGCAGCAGCAATAGTAGTGATGGAATAAGAGGTGTCTGGTATTATCTTACATCCTCTCAGGGCTCCTCTGAGAGATCATTCAACACCACCATGCCCACATCAGCCACGGCTTCTTCTTCTTCGTCGTCCTCCTCCTATCCATCCTCCACATCCTCCTGTCTGATTGAGTCCGAGGACACAAACCCAGTGACCTCGTCCTCTGTAATCTACCTGAGCTCTGATCTCTCGTCGAGTGCGGACTATGCTGAAATGACTGACGGAGATCCATCTGAACCAAGCAAGGCTCTCCAAACGTTAAGCGACGCCCGTGTGAGCGATCGCAACAGCAGTGAGAGTGATGTAATTTATGTCGCCACTACACAGTGTGAAGATGATGATTCGAATGATTCAGCAGCTAAAACTAGTGTGAGAAAGCACGAGTTATTAACAGGAATTATCAGTGGATCAAGTGAACAGCTTGCTGAAGCCTTGAGAGAGAAAAAGGAGGAGGAGAACGAGGAGGTCTGTGGAGAAGCTGTGCTAAGAGACAAAGTGCCAGAAGTTGGAAACAAGGAGACCAGTGGAGCCATATCAGTAAGAGGTGCTGCTGGTTTAAAGGGTAAATTTCAAGGAATATCCTGGTGTGTTTTAACCCAATCACTGAACACCACACTTGTGTGTGATTTACTACAGAGCAGGATTTCAGCATGTTTCTACGTACTCCGTTTACTCGCTTATAAAAATAGAATTTGAATACTGAGTTCATGAAAAGTGGGAACTGAAGTTTTTGACTGATTAGGTCCATTTAGTACAGTTCATAATTCACAATACAAAACGCACACTCTCTCAGGAGGTCCTATTTTGCCAAGATGGAATTTAAGACATTCAGACAGATATTTAACTTTTTTTGTGTGATATTTTTGCGTTTGATGTGCTTTATGGTTATTAAATAATTAAAAGGTTATTTTTCATACAATTAAGTGAAAAATACTAAGATTATTAATGGCAAAATATTAAATCCTATAACCAACACCATTTTGAACATACGAGGGGTATTCAAGCCAAACCAGAACTGGTGATGAGTCTTCAAGCAAAGTCTTCAAGTACAGTACAGTGATGTCTCTTAGCCGCATTAAAGCGTTCAAATTGTGCTTTAATTTTAAAGAAGTCTCTAATGACCTGTACACACTTGCACATTAGTTCAGCTAAGAGTTATTGTCACCTCCCTTGTCCAGTCATGATATCGTTTCAGCCATTAAAAGAGGTTTTTGGGTTGAGACATAAAGCAGGCATGGCTCCGGCATACTGAGAAAACTTTCTACCTTGATGGTATCTAAGCACTTTTGAAATGCTTGAATATGTGCATTAGTGTAGCGGGGGTTATGTAGAGAAATACAAGGAGTTTTCTATTATTCTGCACAATCAAAAGTCCTGGTTTGATTTGAACAGCCCTCATAAATTATGTACTATGCATCATGTTTAAAAGCTTTTAAAATATTTGGAGAAGCCAAATAAGCACAAGCTCAGTGGATTCCGCAATCCTCAGTGGATACTACAGGGTGTGAAGAAGAAACTTCAGATTTCTCACTTGTCATATAGTAGAGAAATCGGGACAGTAAATAATTGTATTAATAATAAATACAAACAACATATTTGTTCAGTTTATCATAATTAAGTTCTTAGGATGGGACAAGACAAAAACATATCCAACTTTACTGAAGCAGTACAGTACGTAATACTTGGTTGTTTTCCTTTTCCATTATATTTCATACCATTCATGTGTCTACATTTAAACTAGAATTTACTTCACCAGTACAGAGAAACATGCAAGTTGGTAGTAACTGCACATAAACTACACTGGTGGTGGATGGAGATTGGGGTGAAATACAGTACTGTCCAATGGAGCACTATGAGAGTGGCTTATTCTCACTTCAAAAGAACTTAAAACACTTCCATAACTGCAAGAGGTGGTTACAGTGTGTGTATGTATTGTTGTAATCTCTTTCCCCCACATGAGGATAAGTAAATTTATCTCAGCACAGGGCATTACGGGTTCTTCAAAAATTATCACAATATAGTCTTTTAAATGGAATTTAATTTACAATTCTCACTGTGTATTTCCTTTTGATTTTTCCTTTTATTTCACTCTGTGCAGAAGTTGCCTCAATATCTGGAAGTGTAGATGACACTCTTGATGAGGAGTTCAACTAATATAAAAGACCAAAGTCAGTATCTATTCATATGGGTAAGAATGAACCAAAGGTGGTGGGGATTGTCAAGTGTCCACAAACTTTTGGCCACATGGTGTATATTATTTTAGTTTCAAAAGTAATTGCTAATTCATAGGGATATAAACTAATTTATTAAAATGTGTAACTCAATAATGTGACTGTTCTCCTGTGAGTTGTTAAATGTAACTATTTGGATTACAAAGTACATTGTATACTTCCTTAAGTACAAGAAAAATATATGGAACAAAGAAATAAAACACATCAAGAGGGTTGTTCCTAATAAATAATTAGCACTCCGTTATTGATGGCTTTCTTATAACAAAGTGTCCTGTTATATACATTACCAGTACCAAAGGTTTGGACAAACTGTTGAATTAAATGTTTTTATTTGCAAATTTATTTTCTATATTCTAGAACGATATAACATTTTTTAATTATGAAATGACACATACTGTATTAGGTAAAGTAACATGACAACATGAAGGTCAGCTGTTATTGAATAGTTCTTTGCATTTGAAAACCCATCAAGCACCGTAATGAAACTGTGTCTCATGAAGACCATCCCAGGAAAGCAAGACCACAATTCAGAGTTACGAGCCTCAGAAATCACCAATTAACAGCACCTCAGATTAGAGCCGTTATAAAAGTTTTACAGAGCATAAGGAGCAACATGTTCAAAGAGATTATTGTATATTCTGGATGCCTTCTGTAAGCTTTAGATGGTGTGCCCAAACTATAGACTGGTAGTGTAATTCCTTACATACTGTGTTCCAATAAATACATTTTGATTAAGGATGTGCTTGTTAGATTTGGATTTAAATTCTAATTTTTTTTTTCTGTTGTCTTTTCCTCCAAGAGACCACATGGAAACACACTGCTGACATGGACCTCATGATTCCTACCTGCAAACACAAGCCTTATCTGACTGTGCTAGATGTTCTCTTTATTTTATTTTATTTTTTTCATCACTTCTTGTTTGTTCTAGAGTTACTGTCAACATTACAGATATTGTTTTACTAACTTTATCCTGAACTACTTGGAGTTGATGACCAGATGATAAGCGGTGCTCATTGAGCTACGGAGCTATAAAAAGGAACCTCAGTATTATTCTAGTTGTGCACTTGGGTGATTTAAATGTTATTTTTTTCCTAATGGAAGTTGTTTGAAGCCGTTTGAAATTAATTTGCATTTGTTATTTATGTTATGCATTTCATGGTTGGTTAACATGCTTGCAAATATAAATATTATATAAACATATAATATAATAAAAGAGTATTGTTCTAATCCGGTCTGTCTCCCCTCACATCCTTTGCTTCTGGTTCATAGAGGAACTGCTTTAAAGCTCTTAATAATGTTATACAAAATGTAGGCTTCAAATTAGTAAATTTAATATGATGCTGAATGTGTTTGGGTAGAATTGTTGCATTACTTGTCAGGATGTTTGACCATATCAACTTGTGTTACCTTCACATAAAAGGTTATAATAATTACTGAATATTTTACTGATTTGTAATTCTTTGCATGGCTTCACACCATATGAGTAATGTCCACCACACCACCTGGTTTGCTTTTCCATGTGGCTGCCTTAGGACAAAATTAATACAATACAAAACGGTATACAATAAGGTTTTTTAATTGCAATTAAATTAAGTAAGCAATACTGGATTTACAGGCCTTTTTATGAATATTAGCAGGATGGAGGGACCTGAGTCGAATGATTCAGAATTGACTGCGGTGTGGAAGTGAGATTTAATTAAACATAAGTAAATAAAATTTTCAATGCTGGGAAAAAGTATTTGCCCTTGACACACTTAATTGTTTCAGATCATCAAACTAATATTTATGCAAAGATAACCAAAATGAACATTTTAAAACTGCATGTTGCATTTACTCATGTTATATTTATGTAATATTAAAATGAGTGAAGTGTGACAAAATTAAAAACATGAAAATCAGCAAGGAGCAAAAACTTTCACAACAAATGTATTTTACAATTTGAAAATATAATAATTTACAATAATATAAATAATTCATAATTATTTAATGTTTATTATAAATAAAAGCTTATTGTTATACGTATATAGGAGTAAATACAATTTACTGAATTCTTTATTCGAATTATAATTATTATAATAAAGACATATACGTTTTATTATTGTTGTTTTTGCTGAGTCTGAATCGGGGATATGTGTACATGTACAGTGTGTGTGTGTGTGTGTGTGTGTGTGGAGTTTCATCTCTGTTTTTTTTGCAGCAAAAAAAAAACGCTCACTTTATGATGTTTGATCTGCTGATGACGACATCACTTCCGGACCAATAGTAAACAGGAACGAAGGCGCATGCGCACTTATTCAATGACAATTGTTGATAATCAGCTGGAGTTATTTTTATATATATTATTATTATTATTATTATTTTGCTTTTGGTGAAATATTGAGTACGAGCCCCTACCAGCGGGGCCTGCTATAAGGCGTACTCACGTTAGCTTTCGGTCTTACATGAAGGGCTAATGGAAGAAGCCAGGGATTTGGTAAGAGGATATTATATTCTGCTGCTTCCTTGTTTCGCTTGTGTAATAGCCTGCGCTAGCCGTGTTAGCTCGCTCCATTACAATCCTCTTTGTTTTGGTTGTCAGTCTGCAGCAAAGCTAGCGTTAGCCTGCTAACTAGCTTAACCCGCGGAACGGCGCTCTTTCATTCCCAGAGCCAGTGTGTTAAACCCGCTGACATCCGTGTGGGGAAGAATTTGACCGCGGCCTTCTGTCTATTTGTGCGTTTTGTGAAGCACTTCAGCCCGAGGCCCGTGGTGTAGCTGGGTTTGTGGTGTTGTAGCTAGCTCCAAGGCTAACTGGCTTTAATCCAACAATGTTCACAACAAACCCAGGCGGCAGCTCAGTGCTCAGGGAACCTGTTGCATAAAATAAGGACAAACAGTTCTTTCAGTCAAACCTCGAGGGGGACAAAATGTAATGCATATGAATGCTACATGATTTGTAGGTATCATTTGCTAAGCTAAAAAGCCTGTAAGCTGGTAAGTTAGCTCATCCAGTCTACTAAAGCTGCAAACATCAGTGTTGTGTCAAACCTCAATAGCTCACTTGTTTATTGTTTATTGCTCACATCTGGCAGTACAACTGTGTTTTGCATTGTGCACTCATTTTCATTTTTAAACCATCTCAAAGTTGTTGTTCTGTTTTGTTTTGTTTTTTCTTCCACCACCAGTGACTTTTTATAAAGTGTGGAGAATCCTTCCTGTCATTCCCTTTCACTCATCTTCATGTCATCGGATTCTTTAACAACTATTCAAATGCACTCAGTTACCTGAAGCTTTTATTCACATAATCATACAATCAGGCTTGCAGTCGGTTTATAATAATAAATTAATTTTTCAGTATTATGCTGATTTTAATATTTTTTTTGTCATTGTTTTTGTTTTGTTTTGAAGCTTTCTGGTTTGCATGCTTTTAAATAAAATGTCCATTCAGGTTTCACTTTGTTTTATGTTCGCTTCATGCGGTTTATTCGAACCTTGTTCTGGCAGGCTGAGCGCACTTCACGGTCAGAAAGGAAGAGAAGAGACTCGTTTGGCATGTTTGACGGGTATGAGAGCAGCGAGGAGTCGAGCAGCAGCTCCAGCACAGAGGACAGCGAGGATGAGGAGCGCAGTCTTCCTGCCGGTCTGCCAATCATCAAGAACAACGGGCAGGTGTACACCTATCCAGATGGAAAAGCCGGCATGGGTTAGTGCAAGCTTAAATCTGTTTATTTATTTTGTTTTATTTTATTTTTTTGTTGGATTGTTGTATTAAGTGCTCGTTCTCTTTCTTTGTGCGTCTTTAAAGCAACGTGTGAAATGTGTGGAATGGTCGGGGTCCGGGATGCTTTTTACTCCAAAACAAAGCGGTTCTGCAGCGTATCCTGCTCCAGGAGTTACTCCTCCAACTCGAAAAAAGCCAGCATATTGGCCAGACTTCAGGTAGCTCGCTCCTAAGCAACCTTGTCAATCAAACATAAAGTGTTTCTTTAGATAGATGAACATATGTATATTAAACTGTGTTCCGTTAATCTCATGAAGGGGAAACCACCAACAAAAAAAGCGAAGGTCTTACAGAAACAGCCTCTCATGGCAAAATTGGCAGCTTATGCACAGTATCAATCGAATCAGCAAAGCCCAGCGAAATCAAAATCAGGTAGTCCTGACCATCATACCAAACACTACGAGCTTAATTTTTTTATTTATTTATTTATTTTTAAACAGTGCACATTATTCGTCCTTCTTTTCTGACAGCTGTTCCTGTTGAGGGCTTCAACTGGGGTCAATACATTTGTAGCAATAACTTGACCGGGGCTCCAGTAAGCTGTTTCAGACACGTGAGTCTTGTCCATAAGCGGATCCTTATTTAAGTAGAATGAAAATCTATTTATTTATTTATTTATTTATTTATTTATTATTTTTTTTCCCCTCAAAACAAACATGTGCATGTTGTGTTCTCCAGGTCCCCATGAGTTCATTCTGGGGTGACATTACAGAGAGCGTGAGGGTCGAGGTTCTCAATTCTGACACAAATCTCTCCACCAAAGTTTACTGGATAGCAGGGATTGTTAAATTGGCAGGTAATTACTTCAGTTTTTTGTCTTGCTTTAAACCACTCTAATCTTGTGTTGTTCTGAGGGCATGCACGTAACAACGTAAAAAATTTTTTTCAGGTTTTAAAGCACTTCTCCGATATGAGGGATTTGATAACGACTCGAGCCACGACTTCTGGTGCAATCTGTGCGTCCCGGAAATCCATCCTGTTGGATGGTGTGCCTCGAACGGTAAACCCCTGGTACCTCCTAAATGTAAGTAATCAATAGCCACTTAAGAACATGTGTAATTAAGATAAATCATTAGGAAAAGTCATGCAGTTCAGGTTTGCTTTTTTTCCCCCTTCTCTGTTTTTTTAAATTTTTTTTAGCAATTCAGCATAAGTGCTCTAACTGGAAAGTGTTTCTCGTGAAGCGACTCACTGGAGTGAAAACTCTACCACCTGACTTTCCCAAAAAGGTAAAAATGTTTCATTATGGTGCATTTTGCCAGACGTTTATCAACTTTATCTCTATCTGCCCATCTGTGTGTAGCATGTGTGTAGATATCATGGACCAGAAATGTTTCCCTCTACTGAGCAGAGGACAGAAAACCTGCTTACTCTGTTCACTTAAGATGGAACTAAGGCAGATCAGATGATACTACTGTAACGCAAATTGAAAACTACAGCCAATAACATGCTCTAGAAATGAAAATCTTGGGATGAGACAGACATGAGAACATAGTTTTCTTCTGGATGGAAGAATATTGAACAGCTTGTGACTCGGTTGAACAGGGAGGGAGTCCCTGATGACGCATCAAACTCTACACAGGCGTTTCCTGTGTTGAAGTTGTTCAATGGCTGCTAGAATTATAGATAGTAATAAATATTCCAGTTAACTTTCCTCAAGGTTTTGTGACTTTTCTTAGGAATCAGGTGAATACTTGCCTCTCACCAAATCCCTGACAAGAATAAAACACATAGTGGATATGAATTTGTACATATATATTTTTTTTGTAAAGAGAAGAATGCTGCATATTCTACATTTGGAAAAATTTCACTGCAGTTGTTGTTGTAGTTGCTATTGAAGATATTTTAGCCATATGGAACATGTAGGGTCATTCTCTTTTAAAATTTACATTTTTGTTGTTTTGTTTATTTCCAGATGCAGGAGAGCATGCAATACCCGTTTAAGAAGCTGATGCGTGTCGAGGTGGTGGATAAAACTCATCTATGCCGGACGCGTGTGGCTCTGGTGGAGCAGGTGATCGGGGGCCGACTGCGACTCGTCTATGAGGAGAGCCAGGACGGGTCTGATGACTTCTGGTGTCACATGTTCAGTCCACTCATCCATTCCATCGGCTGGTCAAGGAGCATCGGCCACCGCTTTAAAAGATCTGGTGTGTGTGTGTGTGTGTGTGTGTGTGTGTGTGTGTGTGTGTGTGTGTGTGTGTGTGTGTGTGTGTGTGTGTGTGTGTGTGTGTATCTATTTATTTACTGTATGTATACTCACCAACCACTTTAACTGGAATACCTTGCTAGTCCTGGATTTGGACCCCTTTTGCTGCCACTGTATGTGGAATAGATTCAACAAGGTGCCGGAAACATTTCTTCGAGACAGCGGTCCATATCGACATGATAGCATCCCGCAGTTGTGCAGATTTGTTAACTAGACATCCGTGATGGAAATCCCACCTTCCTCCACATCCCAGAGGTGCTCTATTGGATTAAGATCTGGTGACTGTGGAGGCCGTTTGAGTGAACTCATTGTCATGTTCAAGAATCCAGCTTGAGATGATTTTAGCTTTTTGACATTGCATGCTATCCTCTCAGGAAGAGATAAACATAAAGGGATGGACATGGACAGCGACAATACTGCGATGCTCTGTTGGAGCCCGAAGTGAGCCAAGAAAATATCCGCCACATCGTTACACCACCACCACCACCACTATCATCACCAGCCCTGACCCATTCATACAAGGCAGGGATAGATCCATGTTTTCATCATGTTTATGCCAAATGTTTATCACTCTACGACCCATATGTCGCAGCAGACCTCGCAATGTTTTTCCAATCTTCTGTCCAATTTAAGTGAGCACATGCAAATTTTTGTTACCTGTTCGTACCTGACAGGAGTGACTCCCGGTGTGGTCTTCTGCTTTAAGATTTGATGTAATGTGTGTTCAGAGATGCTCTTTAGCATACCTTAGTTGTAATGTGATGTTCTATAAGTTACTGTTGCCTTTCTGTCTGCTCTACCCATCCTGGCCGTTCTCCTCTGACCTGCATTTTCGCTCAGAGAACAACTACTCATTGAATATTTTCTCTTTTTCAGATCATTCTCTGTAAATACTAGATATGATTGTGTGTGAAAAACCCAGTTGATCAGCAGTTTCAGAGAAACTCACACCAGCCCGTCTGGCACCAGCACGCACACTACATTTTAAGTCACTTAAATCACTTTTCTTCCTCATTCTGATGCTCGGTTTGGTTTGAACTTCAACAGATCATGCACTGAGTTGCTGGCATGTGATTGGCTGAGTAGATCATTATTGGCTGATTAGATGATTGTTTCATTAATGAGTAGTTGAACAGGTTGTACCTAATGAAGTGGCCAGTGAATGTATATGTATGTGAGCGAGTGTTTCTGTGTGTACACATTTGAGTCAGATATTTGAGATTTTTTTATCGCGAAACCATAAATGCTTCCTGTTGCACTATTCTCTAGAGGTGTCAAAGAAAATCGAGGGTCTAATGGACGCCCCGTCCCAGTTATTTCTGAAGGTAACTTCTACTTCTACCAAAGAGAATTATCCACAAGGAGAAGCATATCTTTTTCTCATCGATCACACCGTTTTTGTTCATTTCTCTTATTATCAGGTGAAGGACGTAGACCAGAGCGGCGAGTGGTTTAAAGATGGCATGAAGTTGGAAGCAATAGACCCTCTCAATCTCTCAGCTATATGTGTCGCTACTGTAAGAAAGGTAATGGCATATAGCCAAATGGAGTCATGCATAAATTATAGACGGAGGGTATAAACGGAAAAGTGCTCCATTATTTCCTGGACGCGGTTTTCTTCTCGTAGGTGTTGGCAGATGGGTACCTCATGATTGGGATCGATGGCTCAGAAGCAGCAGATGGCTCTGATTGGTTCTGTTACCACTCCACCTCTCCCTCCATTTTCCCAGTGGGCTTCTGTGAAATCAACAACATTGAGCTCACACCTCCAAGAGGTAAAAGCCGTTCTAGCGCTTACCATCATGCCAGAAACTATCGCTTTGGATTCTGTCGATGTGTAAACCTTGACCTGATCCACAGGGTACAGCAAACTGCCATTCAAATGGTTTGACTACCTCAGAGAAACATGTTCAATAGCAGCCCCTGTGAAGCTCTTCAATAAAGTAAGTTTGGGGAAAAAGAATGCAAGTATTACCAAAGTGTTATTTCCATGTCTTCTTGTGTTCTTAAATCGTACGTGTGGCGTTTTTCAGGAGGTCCCAAATCACGGCTTCCGCGAAGGCATGAAGCTGGAGGCGGTAGACCTAATGGAGCCACGTCTGGTGTGTGTAGCCACCGTAACCAGGATCGTCCACAGACTCCTGCGCATTCATTTCGATGGCTGGGAGGACGAGTATGACCAATGGGTGGACTGCGAGTCGCCGGACCTTTACCCTGTAGGCTGGTGTCAAGTCACCGGCTACCAGCTCCAGCCACCCGCTGCACAGAGTGAGGGGGGGGGGGAGTGCTACATGCATTTCTGAAACATTGGCGTCAGATCGCTTGGATAAGATTTGTGGTGTCTTTCTAACCTTTTTTAGGAAAAAAAAAAAACAAGAAACCATAATATTTTTTTACGAATTAAATCATATTTCATTCATTGTTCTAGGTATTTGTATTATTTCCTAAATTTCAGTTCATTATAAATGAATGCGGTTTTGTCTGTGCTCAGTTGATTTTGTTATTTCTGTACAAAAATTTGTGACCACCATTTGCATTGCCACATTTCGACCTGCTCCTTGTTTTTTTTTGTTTTTTTTGTTATTTACCACATAAATTTATGTCGTGTAATGTAATCAGACCAGATAGTAAATCAAACTGAAATTCACTCGGAGTGTGATAGTGAGACAGCATCCTTATCCAGGTCAGGAGATGTATGTATGTTAGATGTATGTATGTATGTATGTATGTTAGATGTATGTTTGAGTGAGTAATTAAGATCCTTTTCGTTTCCTTCCTTCAGCCTCGAGGGACGCACCACCAAATGTGACGAAGCAGAAAAAGAAAGCTCCGCAGTACAAAGGACAAAAGAAAAGTAAGGCACTTCTTCATTTTTAGCCAACTCTTCTACTTCCCCTTTTTTCTGTTCACTGGCCACTGTGTGTGGGGGCAAAAGCTTGTCCATCAATGGTGTCCTTCTGCTCTGCTCTTGGTCTCATTTGGCTGTGTGTCGAGTGATGGTGGCACTAATTCAGTGGTGAGAGATTCTAAGGACAGTTCTGGGAGGTGGGAAAAGATAATCATGGGCTGACTGGTAAAGTAATTTGAAATCAGGGAAGTTCGGAGAACAGGGGTGGTTGTGAGAAGTGGAACTCTGCAGCATGGCTAATGCAGTAAACGTGGGTAACTCCAGTGTGGCTTGGTGTTTAGAGAGGAAGATTCCAGTTGGGAGGAGGCCGCTCGGGTTTGGTGGGTCTCTGAGGAGGAGCAGTTTCTCAGGCGATGAAGAGCAGACTCCGTCCCTTTACCTTCCCCACCCACCTGGTGTGGAGCGTGATCGCTCACTCAATTCAGGTAATTTCATTCTTAATCCCTCAGGCCGGCGCTCCTGGAAGCGTCCTCCACATCGACGTGCCAGGGCAAACAGAAAAGATCAGGCTCGGGCTGTCAGAGTGCATCTAAAGTTGTTTATATAACTTTGGGTTTCATGTCATTAAAACGGCCCATTATGTACAGGGGGAAGTGTTTTATTACACACTACAGGAAGCCTATGAACTTTTAACATTTCCTCAAACACTGCCTGATGAAAATAGTGTCTCGTCATCTGTTTAATACGGTGCTGAACCTCATCATCGTCATTACAGCCTGAAAATATTAAACTGAGGTCATGTTTGGGATTCAGCTGAATGTATAGACATACTATTAATGCATAGTATTAAGTTCCCCAGCATTTTTATTTAATTAATTTTTTACATAAAAAACATAAGTAGTATTTCCAACCATGCATAACAAGTAATCAGTGGAGGTGTGTATCACGATGGCTTCTGGAGCAGACAGGAACTAAACAAGCAGGTTTTCACACACCTTTAACCCATTAGACCGAATATAGAGACATGAAAGGGACAGAGAATCTGTTTTCTCAATATTCTGTCATAGTGGCGTCTCCTTGTGAATAAACGTGTTGCAACATACCGTGAAATAAATCTCGGTGTGTTCACGTCATGTCACTGGTATGATAATTACAGAATAAAGACTCTGAGATTCTTCTCATCACTGTTCATCTGATGAAGCTCGAATTAGTGATCTCTTTAGGAATATAACACCTCATTTCAAGTTTATTTCTAGGACACTTGATGTTCAAAGAAATCTGGATGTATGTGTAGATAGATAGTGAGCAAGCCAGAGCTGAGGCTGGATTTAAACCATTAGAGGAAACAGACCCAAAATAGCACCCATCCTCACCTGGGTGATACTTTTAACATCTTTCAGACAGAATAAATCATTTCTAATGAACATGACACATGAACAGGCTGTTCAGGAAGCCTGAAGTTACAGGTTAAACAAGTTTAACTACAGTTAAAAGCTTCCGGACTATTCATGTTCTTGTTATTCACAGGTAATGTGATCACACGTTGACTCACATGACACTGTTTTTGTGTAGTTTTATTTACAATGCCAGTCGTAATTTCAGTCTGTGTAGGTTTTAGAGTAGAACACGTAAGCAGAAACCTTTTCCCATCTATGATTAAAAAAAAAATTAAAATCCATGCTGTATATAGATATAATAAACATCCCAGGCCAGCAGTTTGTAAGTGAGTGAGATGTGTCACTGCCAGTTATACAAATGCTGGAATATTGCAGTAGCGGATAGATTGTTTGTCATTTCTTTATCACATTCATGTGCAGTTTTTATACTTACTGATAATAAATTGAAGGCTGTTTTTGAGATAACTGATGCACATCTCCAAATCCAAAGAAGATTAGTTTTCAGGTACATTGTTTTTGCTCTTTATATACCTGTACATTAGCCTGAGTGATACTTTACAATTTCAAAAATAATAACCAAATAGCTTGAAATACAGTCATTGGGAATTGATTAATTAAAATTATTTTATTCAGGACATTACACTGTGTGTGTGTGTGTGTGTGTGTGTGTGTGTGTGTGTGTGAGAGAGAGAGAGAGAAGTACTAAGGAATTGTGTCTGTTTTTGTGTGTTTGGTTCAGAGGCCACACTGCAGATAAAGGAGGAGACTCCGGAGGTGGACGAGTTCACCTTCTCCCAGGGCACATCAGACCAAGAGAGCAACGGCTCGGGCAGTTACTACATCAAACAGGAGCCGTGAGAGTCGGCCCTGCTGGAGCCTTACCTCACTGCCAACAGCACTGGAAGATCCTGTTCAGAGCAACACACACACACACACACAGACATGGCCTGGGAGAACAGGGTGACCTTACTTCCTCTTGCACGCCAGGTCTTTTCCTTTTCAGGTAAGAAAAGCTGATGAAGAGACATTAAGAGTTCTGAGAAAGAAAGCTAAACATGACGGGGATTTTCTTTGCGAAGGGGATATTTCCTGACTTTTGTTCGATCAGTTTGCCAGATGGACTTTTTCCTCAGTGATCATTGTACTTGAAGTTTTCGTAGCTGTTTTTTTTTTCTTTTTTCTTTTTCCTGTAACATTTTCAGTAACCTTTTTGTTTTCCTTTTTTTTCTGGGTAATTTCCAAGACCATGTGTCTCATGCGCTGATTTATTTCAGAAGCCCTTTTTTTTAATTTGATGGGTGTGGATTTTTGTAAGAGCAGTAAAAATCTATATTGATAAAGTATATCCATATATGTATGACATTAACTAAGTAGTAGAGTAGTGGAGTAAGGGTTAATATTCTATTGGTCATAAACCTTCCTGGTAAGAAGAGGTATAGCCTAATGGAAAACACTGTCACATTTTGCACTACAGGGATGTAAAATTAAATGTATATCAGCCTGTGAAAATGTTGAAGTTACAGCTTTATTGTATTAAAACGACAAACAAATGTACAATATGTATAGTGGCTGACGAGTCGACCGTTCAGAGAGGGGATACTTTGCTCTAATCAGCATTACAATATGCAAGAACATTTCTTTGATATGAAGCCAGTGTTGATTCTCTCTTGATCTCATACGTGGAGCCATTTTTATATACTGGTTTAGGTATTTTATGAGCCACAGAATAAACAAAAAGAAGAACATGACATTTACTAGCCACTCGACACTACTTTTGCCATGATCTTAAGCTCAAACTTTTCTGTATATCGCTGAGATGTGAGGTCTGAGATCATCCCTGAACGCCAGGACAGTTTACCAGCCTCTCTGCTTTTGTACCGAACCAATGACTGATTACGCCTAGAATCCTGAGAGCAATCGGCGTCGATCTGATGTGTTCGAATCCGAACCGCCATTCCAGAATAAAGGTTTTTTTTATTTGTACTACCTCTTTAAAATGAGTTTTTAAAAAAAAGTACATCGGCTAAGGGTTCACGTGTAATCACACCGCTTTCTCTCGGTTCCCGAACCATCTTCCTGCAATAGCTAGTTTTCACTTACCATCGGAAGGACTATAATTCACCGTATGCAAAATGAGTTTATAAATTCACATGCACCATATATTATACTTTACAAGTTACCAAACATTTATATTTGTTACATATTGTGATATTGAGAGTCCTTAAAATTGAAGATATGCAATAATACAGTAGTGATGTTTTACAATGTCTTATTCTCTAAAAAAAACAAAACAAACAAAAAAAAAAAACAATAAATAAATGAATAAATATCAGAACGCATAAATATATACGTACATTCTATAAACCTAAATCAGATACTCTTACAATATGTTGTAAAACTGTGATAATTTTGTAGAAGCTAGACTTTCCCACTTATGGACTATGTTGAGTGTTGTATTTAAAAAAAAAAAAAAAGAAGAAGAAAAAACAAACAAAAAAAGACGAGCGATATTGTTTGCATAGTGATTTCTATAATTCTTATAAGTATAATGTCTATCAGTCAGTACCCGTGAGGCTGTTGGTGAATTTCTCAGGAAATCTTGTATTTCATTGGCTTTTTTTTTTTTTTGGTTTGTTTGTTTTTTGCCTCTATTTCCTCATTTTACAGAGTCCAGGTTCCATAATCGATGTGAACAATTTTTGGCATTTGCTTTCATTGACAGTACCTCATAGAGTCATTTATATCTCAGAAACCAAACGAAATCTTTCTATAAAGCCCTGTCAGTCTCACCCAGTCCTGCAAGAGCCACAGCACTGCACCGGTTTGTGTTTCACTGCGCTCGTGTCCTGACGAGGGTCTACAGATGTGTGAGTAGGAGGAAAAAAATCTAGCGTGAAACGCTGCAGTACTCTTGTCAGGTGCTTTTATCCCCTCTACTCCTCTGTGTGCCAGTTTCAAGATTTTCACCTAGCTAGATGTTGATCATTTAGTTGTTTTTCATTTAGTTTTAAGCTCTATATGGCATCTGTTGAAGCAATAAGACGTTGCGCTACAATGTTGTCATATTGGCGTGGGTTTGCTTTGTACATTTTGTAAAGAAATTTTGCTTTACTTCCATTTGACTGTTCACTTGTGGTCTTCTAAAGCAGTCTCAGTTTTTCTATATAGGCTATTCCTCAAAATCATAGCATCAGGATTACAGTCAACACTGGTTTGATGTCAGCTTAAGTAATTGTTTTTATTATTATTATTATTTAAAAATTTTTTGACCAAATTCATCTAAATGTCTGCATCTATCGACATGACTGTTTCAAGGCATGAGATTTTTGCTGCTACCCTTAAATCAATCGTAACACACCCTAACGCACAACTTCACCTTTAAAGCTAAAAACCGTTTATTCTCGACAGCAAATGTGATGCCTTATCATGTTTATTCAATATTAGAAACGTTAAAAACGTTTCTAAGAGTAAAAAAAAAATAAACAAACAAAATACAGTAAAGGGATAACAATGTGCAGTAGGTTGATAATCAGTGCATGCAGCAGCGCGAGAATCCAAGAAAGACCAGCGCTGTTCCGGTCTCGAATACTAACACGGGTTTTTGTGATATTTTTCCCTGTCCTTAGTAATGACATCATGGTGCTATATATTTGATAACTCATTCGCTTGATCTATGAGAGGAAAACAAGTCCGTAATTTTAAGGTGGAGACTAAACATTAAAGTGAAATCTTAAAAACAAGGAAACAAACAAAAAAAAAAGAAACATTAAAATCTGTATTTTTGGATACAAGTAGCTGAATTATTTGTAATAATAAAAACTGAACTAACATTAGCCCTCATGGTACATTAGAGGTGAGGGTTTGGGGTTTGTAACTTTTTTTTTTTTGTTTTTTTGTTCATAGAGTCTGTACATGTTCTTTCGTTTTGTTTCCTATGATCCTTTGTGCTGTGGTTATAGGATTTGATAGCTTCTAATGTAAATAGTACTGATGTGTGGGGGTGGGATGGGGTGGGAGGGGTCTCTTGTTGGTTGAGAACATGTTAAACATTTGTTTACAAGCATTGCAAACTCTTTCCGCATGGCTGTGAAAATGTATCTGTTGATTTTTGACAAAAGAAAAAAAAACATTTTACACTGAATTAAAGGATGCTTTTAAAAAATCTCTTTTCCAAATTCCATTATTGACATCTGCGAGGTCCGGACTTGTTCTGGAGAATGATGGTAAGACCTTCACACATACCCGTTTGGCCTGCTAGATTAAACAAGGTGCTTTTAGGTTGTTTTGTTATTAATCTAAGAGTGATGGTAAATATTTACACAAAACTTGACTAACGTTTAATAGAACTGATCTAAGCAGAAACATGTATTAGCTGAATGTTGTTAGAAGATAAAGTTATACTTGGGTAATTCAGAAGTTTGAACAATATTTCCTTGAAACAGCATGCTGTCTTCCAGTGATTTGATTGGAGAAATCAGGGCTTATACTCATAAGAACTTTTAAGAAACTATGAATTTTGTTCTTGCTCACCATTTTAGAAGGTTGATAAATATTGATCTAAATCCAACAGAGAGAACAAAAGTTCTGGAATTGGTTTAAGACCTGATCAGTGCATTATTTAAACATTTGATGATAAAAATGATTGATCTGGGATCATTTATGATCACAGCTATGTTTAAAGATTGAAAGTTTCCACACAGAAAGAACTTGCAGGATTTGGACCAAACGACTTGTCTATAGGAAAACCCCTTTTGAGAAATTGGTTAGAAAAAAATGCTTGAATTTGATCGGGAGCATAAAGATTGGACTTTATAGAAAAGGGGCATGTGATCTGATGAGTAAAGAATGACCAAGGCTTGTATTCACAAAGCTTGCTCCTAGTGATAATTCTAAGAAAAGTATTAGAAATTATGACATTTTCTTAGAATTTCCCCTTAAATTTAGGACTAAGTCTTAGTAAAGATAAAAAATGATTCACGAAACATCTTAATTTTACCTTAGGATCTTTTTAAGGTTAAGAGTAGATTAGTTAAGAGTAGTAGTAAAAATTTGGTTGTTTTACTTCCTTTTATTTCCCTTGGATTGTTGGCTACATACAATCCACAAGTGCAACTTAACAGACTCTCCTGTAATCATATAAATTGTAAAAGCTGAGCTATTTTTCTCCCATCAATATGAAATGGATTACAAGTAATAAAATCAGTATGGCAAATAAATGTAAGAACTTAAATATACTAACTACTGTATGGAAATTGGTTGCTTCAAAAGTAGACACATTTTCAACATTTGCCTGTTTTAATTCACTTTAAGATATTTAGCCTATAACAGAAACAAAGTAGCCTGTAGTCATGATTATACAATTTCTTTATAGACAAATGATTTCACTTTCTATTCTATTATCATATATTCTATTTTCACAAAGAGCGCATTCCAGAAATCAGAGTTTACTTTTAATTCACCAATCACAGTCCTGGAATTGCTGCATCATCCCTAGCAACAGGGGAAACCACACCTCCTCACTATGATAAAGGTTTTTCTACTTTCCTTACTCAGATTTGCTCTGAGACGTTTTCTTTTTTTCTTCGTATTTTCCAATTTTCTCCCCTAATTTAGTCGTGTCCAATTTCTCTCAGTCACTGGAGGCTCCCACATTAAGCTTTTACCGCCAATCAGTCGGGAGGGCCACAGACCGACCCACATGCTTCCTCCGATCCATGTGACGTCACCACGACCCTCTTTTCGAACTGAGCTCACAGACGCTCCCGACTGGCTTGTAGAGCCGTAATTAATGTGGGAGCACTGAGTACCTCTCATCCCTCCCCCCTGAGAGAGCTCGGCCAATCAGCTCTCTCTAGGCCGCCGGCTGTGAGAGGTAACAGCATCACCCGGGGTTTTTAAGCTAAGATAGGAGCTCTGACAGAATTCTAAGAAGCTTTGCAAATACAGGCCCAGGTTATCACATCTATTAAGTTTTTCTTCTATGATGGCACAAGCATATTCCAGGACTCAAATTATGGAAAATCTGTTCTTGGAGCATGAGGAATCATTTTTACACATGAACTGGCCACCACATTGTGTGCCATGATCACGGCTAAATACGGTCGAATGAAATCCGAGTGCGTGACTTTTTTTTGGCCAAACAGTGTATATGATATGAATACTATGATATGGTGCATTTAATGTTTTAGAGATGATGTGCAGATTAAAATCAAGCAGAAGTACATTTATTTATTTATTTATTTATTTATACAGCCCAGCCAAGGCTGATCTTTCTAAACAAAGTTTTCTCGTTGCTAAAGACAGTGGTTTTCTTCTTAGGAATGTTCATAATTCTTTCATACCTATAATCAACAGATTTTGTAAAAATTCTGAACCAAAATCACAAACATAAAATTCAACAATGAGGCGATGACAAAAAAAAGCTTTTCGTCAGAAGTACAACACGCCCATATTACTTTGCATGACTAACAGTATGATTATTAGAACATTAAAACTAATTTACAGAAATGCCATGACTTTGTTTCAAATAAACCCTGCTATTCTGCCTCTTGTCAAAACACTAACTACACATTCCACGTTACTTAGAATGGTTATACTACTATACTTAGCATAGTTCAGTTTTAGAGATTTTTCCATGTAATTTAGAATCTGAAGCTCTTATTTAATAAAAAAAAAAAAAACACAAATTCCAATTAAAAGAAAAAAAAAAGATTAAAATGAACAGGAGTTTCAGCAGGGTATACGCTGCATGTACAGTATAATGGACAGAGTGGTGTTAATACACAACTTTATGAACAGCGTGAAGAGGAATAGAAGTGTGCATTAACTACATCTACACTGTACATAATTAAGTTATATCATCACAAATCAGATTTTTTTTTCTATACTTCAATAAAATGTCTATAAAGATCAATAAAAACAAAAGTGATGAAATAACACTGGCTTTAAAATGTTCTTTTGGGGGTTGTGTGTGTGTGTGTGTGTGTGTGTGTGTGTGTGTGTGTGTGTGTGTGGACAGAAAGAAAAAAAGAAAAATCCAGCAATTATTTCGAAGATGTGATTTCATGCTGTGTTAATAGAGGAAAAGTTTCCTTATTCCTGCATCCCTTCTGCTTACTAGCTGTCGATATAAATCAGAAGCTCCAGCCTCGTGAGTGAGACCAAAGTGTGAACTTATTTCATAAATAAAGGAAATAAAGAGACGTGTAATGGCGGTGCTGCTTTAGAGATTGCTGAACACCTCGCTCCTCTTGCTCCAGTCCATAGGTGGCGCCTTTTTGTTGGAGCGTTTCTGGCGCGCGCGCTCTTTAGCCTGCTGCAGGGACATGCTCAGGTCGAGCGACGAGGCTGCGTCTGCACTCGCGCTCTTCTCTGCTGCCACGGGACTCTTCTCCTGTCACACACACACACCAGCATTTAACCTCGCATGAAGGACAGCATATGATGATGGTGATGGGGTCGTATCCGACGGTCAACATGTGCAAGTGTGCGTGTGATGATCAGACTGACCTGTAGTACGGGGCTGTTGCTCGTCTCAGCAGGGATAGACGCAGTGGAGGAAGCGCTGGATGGAGTAGGACTCTCTGACGCCATCTTGGCTTCCTTTACTTCTTCCTCTTTCACCTGCACAATAGTAAAGTCAAAATGGTGTCACGCTGCTGGAGCTCAACACGACACATCCAGATGTTGTCATGTACACAACCAAATACAGTACATCATGTCATGATCTGTCAGGAGATCTCTCTCTGAATTCTCTTTTCACTAGGGATAAAACAGCTGTTTTGCACATTCTTTGATCTAGTCGTCTAGCCATCACAACTGAGAGTTTGTTAAAGTCGCTCAGATCCACATTTTTCCATCTTCCAACACGTTACCTTCAAGAACTGATGCTTGCTGCTCAATTTCTCCCACGTCTTGACACGCGGCCACCTATTCGTGGTTTTAATGTTAATTGAGGATTGGTGCACACTGATAAAATCCATAAATGTTTGCAGATTGCAGTGCAATAAAACACTTATGGGCGAAAACTATTATCTCAGGAGTGGTTACACACACTCTTTGGGGCATTTCATTATTCCCTTCTATCGCACCGCTGTCCTTCTCTTCTTCTCTGTCCACTAGAGAGCAGCCTTGAGATTTATTTCACCGACTTCGCGCTCTGTTGCCTTTAAAAAATACACACCCTTAACTGATGAACAGCATAAAAAATTTTTTTAAAAAAAAAACAGAAACAAAGAAAGTAACTGGTTGATAAATATTAAAGCTGGATTACATTTATACTCCCTGATCACAAAACAATCGGTCTGTAAATATTACATAACCTTCCTGAAAGCGCATGTTGTTTTAACCACCGTCCTGTGGTTTCTCTAGCACGCTGCTAGGGTTGCGACAGATCTAGGACACAGGTGTGGGGGTTTTTTTCAGAAGACATTTTGAAACCAAAACCAGGAGAGCGAACTGACTGGCGTTGCTCATTCCGGCATCGTGGGTTTAGTGTGTAAAGCATGGTTCAGTTTTGAAAGCTAGACCTTTTATGAAAATAAAAACTTCTCCCTGACTAACATGCTCCAGCGTCGAGGGCAGGATGTGATCTCCTCTCTGTATCTAGGTTGGAAGGAAAAGGTCAATAACTCTGACTACTTTAGAACTTCTCAGAGGAAGAGCTTCTGGGTTTGAGATCCTGCTTTGACCTCGTGTCTGGATGAACCAGATCCTGTTCCTCCATAAATCAGTCACTGCTTTATCACTCTGTCTGTGTGTGTGTGTGAGATCATTATTAGCACTTTAACTGGGTAACCAAATGAAGGCCTTGGCTTGGCTTGGTCAGGAAACACACCAAGACTTTGCCCTGAACACTTTTCTCACTTTTTTTTCTTCTTCTGTGCCCCACCCACCTCAACTCACAGGACTGACACTATAGCATCAAAATGAGATTCTGCTCGAGCTGCATCAGCATTTCTATGAAACTTTCAAGGTCGTAATATAAAAGCTATTTTCTGTAACAAATAATGCAACTAATATTGAACAAATATCCTATATTTAAAAGAATCTCTAATCGCAGTATTAAACGTTTCAACACGTGTTTTTTTGCTGTTACTATTCTTAAACAACTTGCCACCCTAATACCTAGAAATACCTACGCTTTTGAAGAAAGAAAGATGTGTGCATTTCTTATGTGTTCATAATAAATAAAAAACAATCCATGTCTATCTCTCACTTCACTGTACCAAAAACACATGAAAAACCTGTGACTGTTGTTCACTGTTACACCAGCGTACTGTACATTTCTTTGACTCATATCCTTAGGTCTTTACACTATGGTTTGGAATAAATTCCAAAAATATCAACATCTGACCTACGTCCGGAATCTGATGTGCATCATTCGCAGTAGAAACAGAGCTGCTAATATCGGTGTTTCAGCACTATAGTGAGATGTGAACGCACTCACACCGCACGCTGTCCCAGTCTGGTGTGAATTCTAGTTAAGTCGCTGGTCTAGCGTGAAAACGATGGCCAGCCATTTCGATATTACTTTCAGCAGGTTCACGTGAGTCGAATGACTGCCGTCCACCTTTCGGCTGCTATAGTGTGTAAAAATCTGACCAAAAAAAAAAGCAGGAAAAATGTTGTTACCTTTTCATCAGAGTCTCTGCTGGCAGCAGGATCAGGAAGATGGCCTGAGAACAAACAGGAATAAGAGTCAGGATGGTTCTCGCTCACACAACATGGTGAACACAGGCTGCATAGGAAGTTTGGCTGTTATATTTATATACTGTATATTGTGACGACTATTAATATTAGATCATATTAAAAGTTACAATTATTTGAGAAAATGATGCTAGACCAACCGATGAACACTAAATAAACAGCCCAGACAAAACCTAAAAGTCGCCTATTACACAAAATTCACTTCAGTAATTTTTAGACATTCAGATATTTCTCCAGTAAAAAGTACAAACAAAAATCATGAGAGAAAAAAAAATAAACCTCTGCTTTTCATCATTTTACTGGTTCTGCACTGGTTAGGTTTTAACAAAGCGATTGTGACCTCATAAGAGGAGCTCCTCCCCTGGCTTGTTCTCTGGTGGGCGTGGCTCTGCTGTAGGTAATTTAATAGGACACTGAAACAGTGTATTTGGAGGAGGAGTAAAATAAAATGCAAAACGCATTATTAACACACTAAATGCACGTTAACTGGTCCGACCTCTGAGAAACATGTTAACTTGTTAAAGAAACAGTAGAATATTGGACCATGGATGTTCATGCAGTCGGCGGTGATATGAAAGAATGTTAACCGGCGCTTTTTTACTCAGTGCCATAAATATAGCTTGATATTCTGCTGCTTTGAGGTTGCATTTGCAGTGTGGGTTCAAAGTCTTTTATTTGATGTTCTGATGTTTGATTATTTTATCACAGTAATTCTAATTTTCAAAAATTACTCTTGTCCGGAAGTTGTGTTTTAGGTGGACAGTGTCAAAACCTAATTACAGCAATATTACAAAGCCATCCAACATTAGGGTTCAAGTTGAAATGGAAAAAAAAAAATCTAATTTTACTCGGCATCCTTACAATCAAAGCGTCCTCAACATAAATTAAATATTTATGACTTAAGCCACAACAAACGTAACTTAATACCCAATTACAGTGGAACCTTGGACTGCGAGCATAATTCCTTCCGGAATCATGCTTGTATATCAAAACAGTCATATATCAAAGTAAATTTTCCCCATAAGAGAGGCGGGTACTGTGTAGGACGACTTTCACACATAAACACACGTACATATCCGGAAACACAAAATAAAATATGTTTTACACGCACACATGTGGTCACAGTGTTATAGTAAACAGTACACGTGCGCACAGATGATTATATGAGTGACGCACATGCACTGAGACCGAGCATGGGAGACGATTACCCACAATTCCGCAGCGCGCAAGAGAGAAGAACCATAGACTCAGTTGTGATCACGTGACGCTCGGCATCAAAACAAGAGCAGCATGCGTGCTACATGATACTCGGTTATATTTGGTACTCGTACTGTACATCAAGACTCGCTGGTTTATCAGGTCAAAATTTATTTAAAATTTTTGCTTGTCTTGCGGAACGCTCGCAACCCGGGTTACTCGCAATCCGAGGTTCCACTGTACCTGTAATGATATACCAAATGTTTTAAAAACAAATACTCATATGATATTCTTGTATACTCAATAACTGGGAACAATATCACTGGAGAGGAGTTTGAAAAAGGAATAGATTTTTGCATCATATGGTATATTCTTAACTAGTTTTTAAATACTTTGAATCCATTTAAAATCACATAAGGACCATATAGTAAGAAAAACCTAAAAAGTCCAAGATGTATTAGTCAATCTGAATATTAAACAATTTAATATTTATTAATGCCTTTAATCCATTAGATTTCACTTTAAACAGATGAGTTTTTAAGCAATTGCGGACACGCCAATATAAGAATAAGCATTCAAGGCAAATAATTTCGTCCTGCTTCCATCAAGCTATGTGTTATCGTTAAGGACAGAGTGTACACCAACGAGTGACTTCTTCCAAGTTAAACATTCGGTGTCTGTATGACAATGCGGAATAGACAACTATTAACCAGCAGGTCGATAAGCAAAGTCCAAAGTTATGAACATGGCACATTAACAGCTGGTCACATGAAGCTGAAAATACAGAAAAACCCACTATAGCATTTTTAGAATCTCCATCTGCTGTTAAACATATACGTATAGGGGTCGAACCAATGATGTTACTATGGCCACAGTTTCCAGGACTACCTCATGAAAGAACTTTGTTGACTTTGACTAATTCTCTCATGTCAAGATAGAAGCTGGGAGTTAATGTTTAAACAGGAACATGCTCACAGTGTGTGCGTGTCAGTGGAGGGAAATGTCAACCTGTGAGCGCTTAATCCTTACTGTTCAGTGGATGATGATATGCACATGTGCAAAAACCTCTGGAGTCACATGCCAAAGTAAAGGCTCATGGTGCACAAGCTGCATGAAGTTTATAATGTTGCAGTCAAAACTTTACACACATTCATCATGAACATGAATGTCATGGCCTTTCAATTATTTCTTTAAACTGGTCTGATTTTGGTCAGAATAAATGTGCAATACACATCATTAATAAAAGAAAAACTTCAAGGGGTCGAAAATATACACACACCCTTAGATGATTAATGAAACGCTGAAAGCTATGGAATGTCTTTTTCACAAAGTCCAAGGCCTCCCAAACTTCCTGTTAGCGATCGTGGTTGGGTACAATATTTGGGTCAATATTTAAAGGGTTTGTTTGAGCGGGTTGACCAACATGTAGTACAAGTTCAAGGAGCTGTCATGGTTGTCTCTTTTAACCATTTCTAAACAAGTACAGATTCCAAGATCAGTTCAAATAACTGCACTTAAGTTACTGGGATGTAGACCCACTTGGCCAAGGTCTGGAAGAACAACCAGAAAAGCTGAGAGGAAATTGGGTCAGATGGTCAGGAACAACCTAGAAACCACCAAGGCACAGACCTGACATGAACTGGATGAAGCTGGAACATGTTTACAGTTGAACAAGTTTTACATCTCAAAGAAATTAAAGGCTGCAGTCCCAGAAAAAAAGTCACAGCTTCAAGCTTGACTCGAGTGATGCAGCTGACCACATGGACAAATGAAAATCCTTCTGAAAGTTTTGATCAGAGTTATGTTTGGACAAGTAAAGGCCAGACATTCAATCCTGTACAGGAACACTGAACCTACTTGGTAAGCATGGTGGTGGCAGTATCATACTTTGGGGCTGTTTTGCTGTCAGTGGAACTGATGCATTACACAAAGTGAACTGAATCATGATGAAGGAGGGGCTTCAGCATTTCCTCAAATCATCAGCTAGATGGTTGAAACTTGGACAAAATGAAGTGTTCCAACAGGTCAATGTCCTCAAACACACATCACGATTGTTGACTGTGCTTGAAGGTCATGTCCATGTGGGGAAACCAACAAATTCAATTGAACACTATTGATTTAAAGAATGGTAATCAAATACCCTACCATAATTTTGCCAGATGTTTGCTGATAGCTTCTAAAAGCTTCTAAAGGTGAAACATGCTAAGGGACATATTAAGTTTGATGCACCAAATTTTGAGGGTTTTCATCATTCAGCCCAAGAATAAGACCAGTAAAAGAAAAAACACTGCGAGCCCAATATTGGCATGACATCAATGCACATGAAAAGTGTATGTAAATATATATTTACTGTCAATAAACAGTTTAGGGTGCCATTTTTGTTGTTTACCCGTGAGATGCTCCTCAGTGGGAACAACCTGGCAGCTGCTGAAGAAGGCGTCTGCTTCTGGATCGACCACCAGCAGCCGCAGCTCATCTCCTCCTGCTTTGATAGTGGCCACCACCTCGGAGTGCTGCAAGCCCTTAACAGGCACGCCGTTCACCTGAAACGCAATGCATAAAGAAGGAAGTGTCAGGAAGAGCTGATGGAGGTATGGAGGCACAACTACAGAAAAGAGAAGAAAAACAAACACCAGCTAGCAGGGACTGACTTGTACGGAGATTTTGATGAGAGGAATAATCAATTCTCTGTGGCACAGAATAATCAGACAATGCATGAATGTTTTCTTATATACAGTATGAAAAAAGGTCAAAAGATGTAAAACAGTAAAAGGGGCCAGTTTATTTAAAGATGCAGACACCGAAACTGCTTGCTTAAAAAATAGGTGAAAGAGAAGGAAATTCATGTCAGAGTGCATGATCCGAGTAGTATTTCAGCTGCAGCATAAAGAGAGAGGTTGAGGAACTTGAAGAGAAGAAACATGGCGTGTTGTTCAGCTCTACAGACATGGAGGCAGCAGAGAGCGCTGTATGAGAGGAGACACCTGAGGAAACACTGTGGTTCTGTCTCAATTCTGAGGAATGTGGATGTGGGAGAGTGAGGGCAGAGGAGTGGGCTCTCTGGAATGTTGATCCCAGCCTCCCATTTCCCAGGCTATTAAAGAACAGCAGGCAAACAACAGCCTGTAGACTTCACATGGGATATTCTGCACCCACACACACTCTCAAACAGTGCTGACAGTGCATTTCCAGTGCAGGCGGGAAAAAAATCTAATATGATATAATATCGTAATATGAAATGGAACAATATTGAAATATCTACCGAGTTATGTCTTTTAAAAGATACAGTTTGACAAACATTTGTTATAAGTGTGTAAATGTAGATCTAGGAAGTTGGCACAGACATGTTTTCATTTTCCAGGTCAGGAAAACCTCAAGATTTAGCATTTATCTTGACGTTTCAATATCCGAGTACTCTCAGTGCATTAAAGTGGCAGAGGTGGAAAAATGTGATTTTGAGAGTGCGAAAGCTTTTTCCTCCTTCAACTATTGCCAACTCTCGAATTACTATTCCGTCTTGGTAGTGTAGAGAAAAGGCCTTTAAGATGGAAATCCCTTCCGTAACAGGATGGAGAGAAGCCTGACACTATGGAGCGGAGTAGGAATTCATCAAAAGGGCTTAACAAATAAACTATTCAATGTCTTTAGTTAAACAGGCTGAACTACTCTTCACACCAACATGAAAACCTTTCTGGTTTGGAGAAAGCGACTAGGCTATAGGGATCAGAATGGGGGGAGCGACGGATCAGTTAGAGATGCGCGCATTACGAGTAGGGAACAGATCCAGAGCCAGACCATGTGCCAGATGGTTACAGGCTCTTATAATCTCCAGGTCACCGACCACTGGCGTGATGCCATGGAAAAACACAACCGAGGTTCGTGAATACGATACCTTACAGTGTAGCCAGATAAACTACAATATAAACTTTGGGTCATTGCAAACAAAACAGAAATCTTCCAGGGAGCACAGCAGCACTGCAGAATGAATATAAAGCCGCTTAGTGTCTTGACTACTCCCTACCCCAGTTATATGGTCCAGAAACATAAAAGACACTTCAAACCTGCAAATCTTTAAATGTATTCATTAGCAAAACAACACAAATCTAATTATACAACAGTTGGTTCAGACCAAGAGATCTGATTGGACGAGAGCCATTTTTTCCACAAGTACTTCCTGACCACCAGCACTGAAACGATTAATTATAATGCAACATTCTGCATCACAGGTGTTCGAACAGTCTTTAATTACACTGACTTTTTGTCCACAGCATGGGTGAAAGTAGGCCAGTACAATCTGCAGTACTGGAAAGAGGAGAGAGTAAATTCCTGCCAAAACCTACATTTTAAACTCATCACAGAAGCACTTTCAGCTCAGTTTTGCCTCTAAACTGTCTGGGTTGTTTGTTAGTTTGTTTGTTTTTGTTAAAGCTCACTAGCTCCTAACACAAGGCTGAATCCCGAATCCCAAATCCTTCTCCAAACCCTGATCAAGGGCACTTGATCAAGTACAAACGGAACAAGTACAAATGGATTGTACACCCTGCATTGCACACTAGCTTTCCATTTAACGCCATTTTAGAACTCGGAAGAAAACAATCATGAATGGAGATCACTTAAGCACTTGAAGTTGCATCGTAAAAGAAAGTTACAGTAAAAATTGGATTTTCTTTTTTTGTAGTGAAAGTGAGAGCATTTCCACAAGCATAAAGCACATAAACTTATAGGACCAGGACTAAACAGCTCTGTGGCCATAAGAAAACAACTTGTTGGTCAAATTAAGAAAAAAAGGCTTCAATTTGCTAGACAGGAAAAGATTAGACTTTGGAGCACTGACAAAAAGTGGATGTGAGGAGTCCAGATTTACAGTATTAAACCTGTAACCTTAAGATCCGAGTTTTTCTGTAGAAGAATGCAACAAAAAATGTCTATCAAGATATTTTTTTTGTCATTTTACCAGTCTCCGAAGTTATATATATTTTACTATTTAAAAATCGTGAACTAATTTCGTAGAATTCCACGAAAATCGATGTGTAACAACAGACAGATCTTTTACTTGGTTCTCTTTTCACAGCTTTGTATAAACTGGGCGGTCTGTCTCTCTGCCTAGATATCCAAGTGCCTTTTTTTAAGTTTTAAAGTGGATTATTCAGGTCCTGGTTTCTACATGATAACAAAGGCAGTGCAATCTGACCCCTGCAGAGTCGTGCTCTAATCCGTCTCCGTCCTGAGAGTCTGCATTTACACTGACCACTCCTGCTCATGCACAATGGGATTAATTTACAAACCCCTCTATAGTACCTCAGTGGCTATACAGAAGGCGGAGTCTTCGCTGTTTAAGGTGGCATAAATCTAGGGCTAGAAATTATAAAACCTTAATGGTAATAATGATAATAGCTTAAAATTGCTACTCTCATGTTCCAACAAAAACATTTTACTTCACTTCCCACCAAACACTTCTGTCTAGACTGCAAGTCTTTTTAGTTAGAGTGTAAAAGGATGGTGTGTTTAGTGGCCAGAAGTGTCCGGGTTCCTGTGTGTTATAAAGCAGTTGGGAGGGGTTGGGATAATTTTACCTGCACAACTTTATCTTGGGGTCGAAGTCCAGATTTCTCAGCTGGGGAGTCCTCATCCACCGCCCTGATATACTGGCCTGATTTGGATTTCTCGCTGTGCAGGTTGAAGCCATAACCCGTGGCTCCCTTCTTCATTTGGCAGAGACGGGGGCGAAGCTCGCTCTTCGAATCCTACACGTGAGAAACATGCATTTTATAAAACATAAACCAGATTTATGATAGAATGGAAATCCAGACAACATATACAGCTTTACACTAAACAATGAGAGCATGAGAAACGAGACACGACTGATTATGGTTATGGTGCACAAGGGACAAGAAATGGCATCGCTCTGCCTTTATTAATCTATTTCAGAGTATGAATCTTGACATTGTTTACTTTTTACATAAACACAGACCTTAAGTCAGACACTTTCTTCAAGTCTAAGAATATAAAAGGTGTCCACAAAGAAGTACAAACTAGACAAAGCAGTACAATGTAATAAAAAAACAACAAGGAAAGTTTCAACACAAAAAAAAAAAAATGAAGCTGCACAGTTTATAAAGTCAATAAGAAAATATAAAATATAGAAAGATATGTTATACCATCGAAAGATCGGATTTGATCAGCACCACCTCTGCCTGGATGTTTCGTTTCAGAGTGAACTAATGATTCCGCCTCGTCATTTATACTTCCTTTTTCAATGCAATGGATGATATATGAGCCACGCTTTACCTAGCCTGGGGTAGGTGTACCAACCAAAAAAAAAAAAAAAAAAAAAAAAAAACCACTCCGTACTCAGGACTGAAAAGAAAGACCTTCCTGTCCTTATTGTCCATTTTTCTGAGTTCTGGGAAATAAGAGCATATCCAACTTGTTATAACCATAATGTCTCTTAATTCTTTAATTATAGCTGTATATATGCTAAAAAAATTTTAAATGATCAAGTCCTCAGTGTCAAACAGCTACAACATAAGAGTTTACTGTACGTCTCAGTTGCTGATTATTCACATATTATACTGAGGAGTGAGAAAAATATACAAGTAGTGAAAAACTGAAGCTCTAGCATTTAAAAGAAACAACAACAAAAAACACAAAACCATACTTGAGTAAGAGAAAAGTAACATCACATGACAATATTAACTTGCCATCCAATTATAAAACTAAATCAGACGGACCAGATAAAACCTAATGTACTGTAGATTAATAGTTCCCAAAGTTAGACATCTCATTATCTCATCTCATTATTAAAGAATATCTTCATCCTTATAATTTGTGAACTTTGGATAAAATGCTGATGACTGTGAAAAACAAATCCATATGCTTAAATGTGATTTACATAGTATGAATAGTTAGCAAAGCAAGCTAAGTGTGTGTTCATTTTCTCAACTTATTCTTTTTCATAGATAAGATTCATACTAGGCACTTGTGGTTAAGCTAAAAACTCTTAATTTTTCAAGTATATGGTTATCATCATGTTCAAAATTTTTGCATAGATACTTTCATGTTAACAGTGAGTTAGAGATGCTCAAATTATAATAATAATAATTTAAAAAACCTCTAATCTCTTATCTCTAAAAGACTGCCATGCTCATGAGGATCCTAGAACAAAGCCGTTCCTACACAGTGTACAGGTCTTATCAGAACCTTATCAGGTCCAAAACGCTACTTTCCCTGTGTAATATATATAGTGAGCTAGGATGAGGTGTGTATGTGCGCATGTGTGTGTGTGTGTGTGTGTGTGTGTGTGTGTGTGTGTGTGTGTGTGTGTGTGTGTGTGCACAGCAAAAACAAGGTTAGCGTGGGTGGTCCGCGTCAGGCTTAAACAAGATGACTGATCTGTCCTGTCCTGCAGCGGAAGCCCATGTACCTGATTGACAAAAACAACAGGAAATAAAATCACTCTATCACATGAGTCAAATGCAGTTCTGACCAACGGCCTGTCAGTTCGAATGAAACTAGATGTGGCCGCTCAGGAAACTACGCAAGCTTTTTTAAAGAAGGATGTGCAGGAAGTGAGAGGCCACTTTGCACACTGTCTTTTAGCTAATCCAAGTGTCCATATGGCGCAGTAAGAGCATTAGATTCTTACTGATCAGGATCTGGGTGATCAGAGCTCTAGTGACTGCATGAGGCTTACACCGCTGTGCCATTTTATTCCGTGGCGAATTTAAATGTAAAAGTTCTAGAAGTTGTTTTGGGGAAACGCCCCACAGCATGTTGTAAGTAATATTACAGTGTTAATTGCACAAAACAGTCACTGTGACACTCGAGGTGAGAAATAGCTAGCGTCTCAGGAATCATTAAAAAGTGGCGTACCAGAGAAACAGCTTCACAGTACGAGAGTGAATAAAAAACATTACTAAATATTGGCTGATGTTTGCAATGCATTGAACAAATCAGCCATAATATTAAAGCCCAAAACATTAAGCCCCATATTGTGCAAGTTTCTCTTATACCACCAGGGCGGCTCTAGCCCTTCATCCACCAGAACTCTGGGGTGTGCTTTGCTGCCTGGCACCGGGATGTTAGCACATGGTCCTGCTGTGGGTTGCGAGGGGGAGCCCCCATGGACCAGACTTGTTTGTCCTGCACATCCCATGGGTGTTCAATCGGATTGAGATCTAGGGAATCTGGAGTCCGGATGAACTCCTTGCCTGCTAAGCCCCATATGGCTGTGGTGCACTGGATGTTCTGGTGCCTTTCTATCATAGCCAGCATTAACTTTTCTCAGCAATTTGTGCTCCATTGGCCTTTTTCTGGGATTGGACCAGAGCGATTAGCCTTTGCTTCACCATAGGCATAGATGAGCTTTGGGTTCTCATGATCTTGTTAAATACCAGTTAACTGGCATATAATCGACAATGAGTGTTATTTAACTCACCTGGAGGTGTCAGCGTTGTGTTTAATAGTACAATTGGAATAATTAATAATAGAAATGATAATTAGCAATTAAATAATAGCAATTTTCTTTAGACTTTTGAGTGGCATGGTGGTGCAGTGAAGCATATGTCTCTCATGTTTGTGTGAGTTTCCTCCTGGTTCTCAGGTTTCCTCCCAGCTCCCAAAAACATGCTGGATGAATTGGTTAAAATTATCCTGACATGTGAATGTGTGTGCGTGTATATGTGTGTATCTAAGCGTATGGAACACACCCTGCTCCGTTGTCCAGGGTGTGTTCCTGTCTTATGCCTAGTTTTCCTGGGATTGTATGCACCAAACCTTCTTGCTGTTATTATGACTACTATTTGTTTCCTTCTTTTCATATTGGAATAGACCAATCTCTAAGCACGACAATCTTTAAGAAATTCCGGATCTTCAAAGAGGCAGGATTGACAAATAGCTAGAAGTCTTAAAATAGCTCTGTATACTATTAACAGAACAATAGTTTCGTGTCGTGTTTTGTTTTTTTTTAAGTGGGGAAAAGGCATCAATTAAGTCAGAACCTGTTTGGCCTGGTCCTTCTGAAAGACGAAGATCTGTTGATCTGTCTTATCCTACGCCTAGGCTCTTAAAGCCACTAAAATAAATTCAATAAAGTGTTAATAATGCATTAATAGCTAAACCTTCCTTGTTAAAAAATAAATAAATGGAACAAATTCTGATTCAAGCATTTTATCATAAAACTTTGCAGCATTAGCAAGGATATGTTTAAAAATTAAATTCATGTGAGTATTTATATACAAATAAATACCTACAAGTAAAGTTCATATGAAAATTAATCAAGTTATAAATATAAATGCTAAAAATTATTCTTGTGCACCTGGGACTATTAAAATTTTTTTTATACTAATACAAATAAATAATGTTGCAATTGGTTGGAAAATGTCCGTACAATAGCTAGTAATCATGATGAAGCTGAAGAAACTTCCTCAAGCTTTCAGAAACAACATTCAAATGGAAAAAGCTACAGAGCCAAAGCTCGAATGGAAAAAGTTACAGAGGCAAAGCAAAGACCTTAAACTTCCCTGGCTGTGTGACTGGTTCGATAAAATGCAGGTGGAAAGTTTATGAAACCTCAACTAATCAACGTCCCACAACAGGTGTGCATGTAAGATTTCACAACATGCTCTCTGGGTAATAATGAGGACCCTTGTACCCAAGTCGAGCATCATAATTACAGCTGTGCGATCTAATCGGGTATACAATTTAAATGAGCTCTTTTTTTTTTTCTTCAATGAATTGAATCATTAAGTCAGTCTTTGAGTCTTTTTATTATTCAGCTAAACTTACATGATTAACTTTAAAGGTCTATAATTGATACATTCTTTAAAAATATATCACTGCTTTCATCTTCTGCTAACTCTCGAATTTTGAGATAGTATCACTTCTTCATTTGAATATACGAGTTGGTGCATTTCTGCCACCTACTGGACAGGGGTGTGGAGCAGGGTGGGAAAAAAAAAATCAAAATTGCTTTATATGGGACATGACATTCAAACATTTTTAATTCTTCAAAAACCTTTAAGAAACATAGCTGCTTGGAATAAATCAGACAGTAAACTTAAGTGCTACTGTCACAATGTCCAAAAATCCACAAATCAAAATCAAAGCTGCTTGTGATTCACAGACTCTACTCATGATATGGAGCTGCTTCTCTGTAAACAGTCCTGGAGTGTTATCAGTAGAAGAATGCTACAGGACATACTGTATTAAAGTGGAACTGCATCACTCCGGTCTGGAAACTGGATCTGGGACAGAGATTACCTTTTCAACAAGAGAATAATCTCAAGCACTGGTTTCTGAAAAAGAAGCTGATGGTCCTGGCATGGCCTTGCCAATCTCCTTTATTCATGGAAGATTTGGAAATTGCAATTTTATCAGCACGACCTTGGTAACCTTGGGGATTGAACACAATTAATCTAGAGGAATGAACCAAAAATGAAACTATAATGCTGCAAAAAATGTTTTTACTACTTCTTTTGTTTGATGCGCTGAAGCTGCAACTGCCAACACCTGCTTTTACTAATGGTAGTAACATGTGGAGTTTATCAATATTAGGGTTTGGGTACCGTAACTCAGTGCCAGTATGGTACCGGTATCTATATAACCAGTATGTAGTTGAACCAATTCGGTGCCTCACTTAAATGTCTGAGTGATCGACTGAAATATTTGTTCTCTTGTTCTCTGAAAGCATCATCACCTTGCAATTTCCCGACTGATAAAACGCACTTGAATGCAACTCAGAAAGCCCTGATAATACAAATACAACTAATCTTTGAAGTAATGCGAGTGTCCAAGTATTCACATTCCAACTTAAAACCACACCTCGAGAAACGAGGCTATGCAGTAATTACACTGCAACAGGTCGCGTTCGCTAGCTCGGCTAAACACGCTTAAAATAAAATGCCTGAAGCTAAACGTACTACAGTGTGGCTGCATTTCACAAAAAAGCATTCCCGGCATCGTAACATGCAACAAATGGCTTTCAACAAGAGGGGAGACACGCCCAACCTAATGAAACATATGAGCACAGACGGGATGAAGTTAAAAGCAGAGGCACGCACCGTGTTTAACAGCACGTGAACATCAGCTGGCAGTGAGGGCCTCCCTGACCCCAGAGCAAGTCAGCAGAGGTGTCTCATTTTGCCAGATAAGGCAAAATAATGGTCATATTTCTGCAAAAGAATTGATGAAATTTGAATCTGGTTTGTAGCGTAGCAAGAATATTAACTACTTTGCTTTTGCTATTGGTGTTAAGTGATTGTAGTTTGTTAGGTACTATGTAAATTAATTGTGCTTTATATTTACTTATATTTATGCACATTTTAAACTTTAATATATTGTTTTTTGCTATTATTATTTATAAGAATAATAATTTTCATTAAAAAGTCAGTCATTCTTTAATGTTATCAACTATTTGTGTGGTACTCTTAGGCCTTGTTCACATGGGGGTTAAAATCGACCGTTTTTCTGCCGTTCGTAGCGTCCGGTGACCGCGGATGAAGTGCAGAGGGTTTTCTACACGTAGGAGTGAATGACGGTGTTCGTCACGGGCTTTGGTGACGTGTGTTTGTCCGGCTGCGCGTTTATACGGTGTTAAAAAAAACGTTGCATGCAGCTTTTTCTTGGCGTTCAAATCCCAACGAACGCAAGGAAACCGCGTCTAGTTCGTTTTCTCCGCGTCCATTTTACGCTTCGGAGGACCGGATATATCCCATGATCCTACATGCTATACATAGGGAAATGCGGAAAAAAGGCAAAAATAAAATGCTTAAAAAAATAAAACTTCTTCATAAACCACAAAAAACTTCCTTTAATCCGACGTTGTGCAGTCAGAGGGTGAACCCAGTAGTGGCGGCGATTTTTTTCTCTCCCTACGTCGCCGTATTATTTAAAAAATTTTTTTTACATATTATATAAAAATATAATAATTTAATTAGAATTTTTAAAACAATAAGCTCCCGTATCCAGTTCCCGACACACTGCCCCCACAGGTTAAACACACAAACTACAATTTGGGCTGCAGGCTGTCGTTAGATAGAGACAAACGAACGCCAATGTAGAAATCAATCTAGCGGCACTACAAAACGCAACATCAACATATAGGACGTTCAGAGCTCGTTCGTTTATCCAAAAATTTAACGCCCGTGTGAACAAGGCCTTAAGGCACTGGTACTGTTTTAAAAGTATCGATTTGGTATTGATATCAAAAAATATTTTTTTATATTCATTTTTTAAAACATACATACTTGTTTATGTCAAAAAGTATGAAATACACAAGTAGCTTACTGGACAATAAAGAATATTTGACAGCAAGAAATGATATTTATAAATAATGTGCTCTTCAGTATTTAAGTACAAATCTCGTTATCTACAACATACGTCAGTATCTAAGTCCACTCCAGGGTTCAATCATATTACAGTTAAAAAAAATAAAAAAATCAAAGACCTTCGCTAAGAAAATTATCCAATTATGATAGAGTGAACGAATACCATCAATCTAACGTTTAATCAAAGCCTCCTAAATGTAATAGTTTTGATGGTAGACAGACCAAAACAGCTGACGTTCCCGAACGTGATATCCTTTCTCTCTCAGGAGAAGTCCACTGATACCAATGTTACCATGATAAAAAAATGCCATACTATGTACACGGGATAAGCTACTCTCTACTTCTAGATAGCGTCTCAAGAGCTTATCACTGCTGCTTGCAACAATCAGTTTCACTGAGTGACCGGTAAGCATACATGGTTTAATGAGAAATAGTTAGGACATGTCAGCAACACTTGATTGATTGTGGTTGTTAAAAAAAGAAAGCAGTTTTCATTAAAAGATAATGTTCCAGAGCATGAATCCTTGGGTCTGCTCACTAGGGATGATTAGCAATGACTCATTTATAGTGGAGTAATAAATTACTCAGGTATTTGCTTGCTCTGATTTACTCATGCCAGGAATTGGAGTAAGAACCATTAAGGAGTAAAACTCCTGTGAAGATGTTTAAAGAGTGTACAACTATACGTAACACACATCTGTATGAGAGCCAGAGAGATTCTGGCTGCCGGGGTATCTGCCCTTTTCCCAGAATTGATCAGAATTACATGTTTATATCATCTGTATGTTTTATCATTTGAGAGAGAAAAACTATGTACAGTGAGACTTGATGTAGAAATGAATTATTGAGTGAGATATAGCGCACTATTATTACTACCAAGATGATAAGCTAAAGCCAGAGATACTTTAGGTTTAGAAAGTGGCGTTTGTCCTTCTGGGGCGCGTCGCTGAAATGTCATTTCCTTTTCATGCTTTTTTTTTTTTTTGAGGGGGTTTGAGGAACTGCCCACACTTCCCTGAGCACGTTACAACCCCTGATTTCCTGACACAACATAATCAGTACAAGAATAAAAATAAAGAAGAAAAAAAAGGAGCAGGAAATCATTCAACCACACACAGACAATTTATTAGGAAAGATGCATCATTTCCTATAAACTGCCATAAAAATGAGGCAGAATTTAAACTTGAGACAATACAGCCGAGTAATCACTTGACATCACTGTGAGTATCAGCTCATCCTGTAGCTTGGCATGTGTGTGTGTTGTTGCTTTCTATATTTCTCTTTGTTTCAGTTGCTCGTCCATAATATCTGGTCAATAAAAGTCTAACTTAAGCATCTTGCCGTCTTCCCCTTAACCTTCTTGTTACTAAACACAGAACCTTAACTGAACAATGTCTGGTGCTGATAAGATAAACAATATTCCTATTCGTACAATACACAGAATTCTACAGCTTGCATAGTTTCTTGTTGACCTTTTACATCCTGTAAGCCAGGATACTTCACTGAGTGAGACAGAAGAGGCCTGCGTTTGAACGGTCTTTAGAAACAGAGCTATTGTCTGTCCTGAGCCTATCATCCTGCAGTGGAAGTTTCACAATGAAAAGGCGTGCCACTTTAAAGAGATTCCCTCTGTGGGGTTCAAGCCGAGTTAACCTGAAAGAATAACCATTACCCAGAGGGATAAAAAATAATAATAATAATAATAATAATTAAAAAATAAATAAAAAACAGCTAGAAGAACTGGGAGAACTTTTCGGGTGAAAATATAACTAATTAGATTTTTAAGCTTCTGGAAAGTGGTGGAAAATTAAGGTTTTTATGAAACACTATTATAACAGTATCCAGCTATAACTTCTACAAGCTGATAGCAGTAAAGGACGGCGTGTCAGCTGAGAACCAGTCGAACCACTGCTCTTGTGTATGACTAAACGCTTTCTGTTTAAACTAAGCTTGCAAGAGATAACATACCTCATACTTCAAACAAATTCTCTAAACATGAGCTCGCTCGTATAGAACTTGTTCCCGAACCTGGTCCTGGAAACCCCTGATTTATGACGTAGGAGCCGGTGCATGTGAAACAAGGCGGGGGTTAGTTTGTGACTGCTAACAAATGTATTCAGCACACGTGTAAAGGCAGGGTTAATTACCTGAAATAGTGATTTTATATTTACTAATGATACGTGTTACTTCACGATGGTACGAGTCTCAACTTGAAATTAAAGTAGAATGAAAAATGACTTAGTAACATATGAATGCTTCAACCACTACCTTAACTTAAATACAGCCCGGCCTCATTTGACTGGACAAATTCATGTTATTACTACCAAATAAAATACTGTGTGGCTACGATGGATGTGTATTCCAGGAATAAGCTTGTTTGTGTGGAGTGTCGCCACTGATCTCCATCACTATCCCTTATGAACACCTTCATAGCAAAGGGTGATGAATTTATATCTCACTTACTGCACTCATGATCCTCTTGATGGTTTGCTTCATTTGGTAGCTTATATAATAAGACTTCATTCGGGGGGGTAGAGGCAAAAAAAATTTAAATTAAAAAAAGGATTACGAGTATTTTTTCATCTGAATGTCATAAAGCATTTCATTCCATTTTAAGCAAATGTGCTGTTTCAGTAAGACAAGAACAACGATCGTGGATGCGAAGGACAATTTGATATTTTAGAGGCCGCATTCTCACATTGGTATACGACTTTGAACAGCAAGAAATAACCATTTGAAACTTGTGACCAAAGTTTTACGTGTTAGAAAGAGAAAAAAAAAACCTTAGTACCGCCCTGCCTCTCGCTCTCTCTGCTTATTTCTGTCTCTAAAAACAAACACTTCACTGACAGGAAGAGACTAACCATGTATTACAGGAAGTGGGTTTTTTTTTTTTCAAAATGTGCCTTTGTCTCTCCCTCCCTCGCCTAGACGAGCCTTCAGCAGTTGCTGCAGACTCAAATGGACCAGGTTTAAAATTTACAATAGTTTGCAAACACTAAGCACCTCAACCACAAGGTGCTGCGTAAAGCATCACACACACGCACACGCACACACACAGGCACACGCACAGGCACACGCACAGGCACACGCACAGGCACAGGCACACGCACTACAGCAAAAGGGTTATGTGAAAATCTCTCTTTTCTTCTAATCATTAAACATACTCAGCTTATTCTATGATAGAAGCGGTGTTAATGATTTCTGATTTCATTTGAATATTAATAATCACTATGCGACACAAAATATTAATACTACACAAATTTTTCATTTCTGTACCTCCCTTCAAGGGATTAGTGGTTAGCTAGCTTTTTTTTCTACACAGTGTTAACATCATAAGATTGCTGAAGGCAGGCACTCTCTCCAACACCCTTTATAACTACATGATAAGGAATCGTACGATCCATTCCTTCAACTATTTACACCACAGGGGAATTTCCACAACACTAACTTTAAGCCACTGATGTTCTGTAATGACTTACATAACACCTAACTTCACTCATATTTCATATTCAGCAACACAAATGCTTTTCTCTTACAAACTAAAAGAACAGTTGTAGTAGACGATAATACTCTGTTCATCAGAATAAAAGTATAAATTAAGAAACATAATAGAAAATTAGAAGACATTTGGACAATATTACATTATTCTCGAGTGGTCACATTGTTCTGTGAAACAGGCCAGAAAAATGGCTAAACAACACTGAACTGTGTGTGTGAGTTCCACACCAAAAAAAAACTCATCTCGGTTTGCAAATAGCACCCCACTGGGGTTGGCATTAAACAAAGGGAGCTTAGTGCGAGTTTAATGGACAGCCACTCTGAGGATGGGCCATTCACTGGCTTCACTTCTGAATGATCCCAAAAAAAAAAGCATAAAAATCCAAGAGTTTGAGAGCAAACCAGCAACAAAGGAGTCATTCATGGATGATGAGGACTTCAAAAAACACTTCCATAATTGCTTGGATGAAAAGTGAATATACAGTGTAAAAGACGAAGTAAAAACTCTCACTTGTGTAGGATTAGCCTAGTTGTAGCATTAGCACAGGACTATAATTAAACTTGCGGGGGCAAACAATTACACGTACAGTACACGCACTTACGTTATTAATTCAGTGGTGCTAGACGCCCCAAAATGTGTTTTAATCTGCCAAGTCCAAGGCCTCTCAACTTTTGGCTAGTGATCATGGTTGGCAACAGCTGGTAGTTTCTCTGTGCCAACATGAAAAGGGTTTGTTTGATAGCACTCACTGGATTGACCAACACACAGGATGATGGGGAAAGTTCAAGGAGATCAGTACAGACCTGAGAAAGCAAGTCAGGAAACATTTCTAAACAACTCTGGCTTCCCAGATCAATTCAAAGAAGTGCACTTAATTAAAAGTACCTGAGAGGTGGAGTCACTTTGCCAAGGACTGGGAGGAAAAAAACTGTCACCTTCAGCTGAGAGAAAATTGCTTCAAATGGTCAGAAACAACCCAGGAACAAAAGATGTCAAGGGGATGCCATTAATTGGAAGCCGCTGGAACACCAGTGCCATTGTCTACGGCCAAGGCAGTTCACCAAAATCCACACCCAAGAGCACGACTAAAAGTTTGCAGCCATGTTCTGAAGGAAAGTTTTGATCAGAGGTATGTTTAGAGGATTAAAGTTGATGCCTTAAACCCTAGGAACACTGTACTGTACTTCCTGTTAAGCATAGTGGGGCCAAAGCATCACGATCTCGGGCTATTTTGCATCCAGTAGAACTGATGTATTGCACAAATTAAATAGAATAATAGAGATAGAGGAGAACTACCTCAGAGGTCTTCACCATAACCTCAAATCAACAGCTAGACAGTTGAAACTTGGATAAAATTGGGTGTATAAAGCTGGTTATAAAACGGATAAAGTGAAACAGATAACTTGAAAAAAAGTGAAATGAATAAGCATCTGCTAAAAGTGAAACTTGCTAAGGGTCATTTGACCAAATATTATGTGTGCTTTATATGTCATTTTGATCACGTGTTGATTTTAGAAAACAATAAATACATAAAAACTTGGGCACCAAAGTTTTGAGGTTTTCCTCTGGACCTACATCAGTTAAAACTATTTTTAACGTAGCCCATAACTGCCCTGAGGTTCATGTTTATAATGAGTGTATGTAAACCTCCAGCTGCAACTATACAATACCTAGCTAACGGCTGTGTACTTTACAATCGCCTTTGTATTCCACTGGACCATAACGTTCCCATCTACATGATTATCATCTCTGCTAATCCCTATAGCTAGTTTATGAGAAAGTAGAATATGTGTATATTGTAATATTTGTAATGTTTTACATGATCTAGGAGAATATACAGCCCAGGCCTTCCTTTACCTCTACTCTACTCATTTCACCTTTAAATGCCACAGCTTTCGTTAATCTTTAGCAAGCTAAGATGTTCTACATTTCATAAAAATGCAATGTTTGTGCAATCACTGCTACACATTATGCTAACATGGCATCTTCCGCAATAACACGTTGTACAATGCTGACACTATGACTCTAAGGTTAAAGATTCCCTTCTAGTCAAGAACAAGAGTAATATATACGCATCTAAACTGTTCTGTAAAAGAGTAACCAGTGCTCCTCATTAAATCTTACAGAGCTGGCACTCATGCCCTAATGCCCTGCTGGCACTTTGTATCTTTAACTACAGTACTTTAATGCAGTGCATTTGGTTGAATATTCCTTATAGTGGTTCTAAAACATATTATAAAATAGCAGCGTTCAGATCTGATTCTACCAAAGGATAAGGAAATGTGATCCCGACATGAGACGAAATTAAATACTTAAGCACCGCGTGGCAATTCAGGATTGTTTTATTGCCTCGTTGTCTCTTTATGGTGACTGTAATCAACACTGATTTTTTTTGCTGAGGATAGACTGTAGTAAATGATACACGAGTTGGAATGTGTAATTTCCTGAAGCTATAAACTACTGTCTGTATTAATACCGGAGATATCTGAAATATCTTGCGCCATGTTGGCTGCTGCAGCAATAAAATGCTATCCATTTACCTACAGCACGCAGCTTATGGTTTCCACAAAGCCTACCTGGCCATGTCCAGGACTGAAAGCAATAAATACAGTAAAATCTTGATCAACATTTTCTTGACATAACGTTTAAGGCGATACGATTTATCCCACTCTTGCTTAAGTAACCCGGTTTTCTCATAATGCTGTTTCCAATAAAACAGCAACTAAAAAAAGGACCTTTCTTTTTTTTACGTTGTCCCTCGAGGGCCTGAATCGAATGGAATTCCAGTTAATCCTTCATAAATGTCAGGGCACACTTAAACGGAAAGCCCTGTGAATTCAGACAGCCGGGGGAAAACAAATCAGTGGGACACTGAGACACCTCCCGCTCTGGTCGCTCGAAGCCGTGCACATTCTTCCACCTTGTACAACCAAATACCAGCCACCAATTATGTTTTTGTAGAAACCTTAAAGAGGCCACACATCTTATCATACTGTTGATTGTTTATGAAAAGGTCCAAAGGTGAAATTGCCAGTTTTATATCTGCATGATTACCATCCTTTCTGTATCTTGTCATCCTGTCAAACACTACCAAGTAAACTTTTAGACAAATCAGAATGAATATTGTTGAGCACGCAACTGATTAGTCCGAAGATATTGGTTTCTTTTCCAAAACTCTCAGCTCAACCATTACTTATGTAATGTTTACATCACTAATATGTGTAGCTATATAAGGAATATTATAGTAATCTTTGCTTACAGGAACTCGTACAGAGTGCTTGCGTGGGACGTCATACCAAACCAGCCAGCATAACATATAAGTGGTCATTAATGCCACAACATATGAGGTAAAAAAAACTGGTAGACAATTTGCCGGTTTCCCGCTCACAAAAAGAAAAGGGATTTGTGGTTAGCAACCATCCATCTGGGAAATGAGACTAATCCTGGCCACAGATAAGCATGTTGGTCTCACTAGTGCTTGTGTAGTGAACATTTTATCCCAGCGTGAATCATCATAAAATAAACGTTCAGTAAATTTAACACCATATATACATATATATTTTAGACATATATATCCGATATGCATGATGCACTGGTCTTAGGTTGGCTTATTTAAAGGGTACCTACATGCTTAATTTATGCATGCTTCACTTTTTAATTATTTTTAGACATTCAAAATGAGTCTCTAGTCTGCGTGTACAAACTAAAATGAAATATACATTAGATGCTTTTTGTTCTTTTTCAGTTTTTGTATTGACCATGGCTTAAACAAACCAATTAGGTTTTCCCCATAATGTGACCTCATAAGGGTTGGGACATGGCTCAGCAGTGGCACATTTATATAAACACTGAAATGGTATGTTCCTCAGAGAAGTGAAAACAAGCGAGGGTTATAAAAAAAAAAATTACTCCTTTGGGTTAATCGACCCAGTAATGCCTCTAGCAAAGGGAAGCTGTATTTGTTTTTGTCCTATTCACTTCAAAAGAGAGAACAGAGAGAGGGTGCTGACGGAACAAACGTTTACTGGTTTTAAAACCTCAGCAAGGACAGAAACTAACCTGAGGGTATACAATTAAATATAATTATAAATGATTGACACTTTACTCACTCACTCATTGTCAATACTGCTTTATCTTGTATTCAGGGTTGTGAGGGTCCTATTCCTATTCCAGGAGACTTTGGGCACAAGGCGAGGTACACCATGGATAGGGTGCCAGTCCATGGCAGGGCACACACACACACATACATACACTCATTCACACTGTGGGCAATTTGCAAACACTAATTAGCCTAATCTGCAGATCTTGCAAAGGGAGAACATGCAAACTCTACACCACCGTGCCGCCCCACGACACTTTACTCGATAATTTAAAACATACAAACACATGTTCACCTTTTGTTTCAGAACTGGGTGAATTTACTCTTGAAGTCTTGGTCACTTTGTAACTTCACACATTATCTTGCTAAATATATTTAAAGGTAAAAAATAATAATTATAAAAGGAAGCCCCTTTTATGAACATGTGTCGCCAAATGTTTGACTAAAAGTGTGCATATATCTTCTATCAGAAGAAATGACTTGTGACTTGACACCAGTCACAATCAATCAATAATTTTTTGCTGTTATGTGATGTTTCAGTCCCACACATAGAACATATATTGTTCATTTTCTAAAGATCAACTAAGATCAAGACCCCAAAAAGATGAATTCGGTCTATGAATTCGGTCAAGTTAAACAACCATCAAACCCAAAGCTAAAAATAAAAAGGCTAGATGAGATCATGTATTGTTATTGGTCAGGCATACTGCTTTCACTTAACCACTGAGTCACACACTTATACACTTATTATAAGGCAGAAGTAAAGTACTAAAAACCAGCTTGACGCTATTAATAGACTGGTTAAAAGGGAAGAACGATTTGATAGAACATTATCTACTGTATATGATTTTTATGATCTTGAGTATCATGGGTGCCATCAGTTGTCAGTTGTTGTTTTTTTGTGTCACAATATAGTTTTTTTTTCTTGTGCAACTGTACAGGGCCTTCCGTCAGTCTACATACATAAGGGAAATTAAAAATTTTGGGCAAAATGCTTTCCAAAATTTGTTATGCATAGTTTAAATATCCTGGGGGAATACGATGACTGTGCTTTACCAGGAAAAGATGCATCTCGAAGGAAGTACAATTACATGCATGTTACCAGATGGGTTAACACAAGTAGGAAAGACCACTCTCTGTATGTTTATGTTTACGAAAGAAATGCCACCCATTAAGAAAATATTTTGTATGAAAAAGGAAGAAAAGTTAAGTTAAAAGAAAGTTAGTTACGATCCTCCATGTAAAGTATGAAGGCTTTAGGCCAACATGCCCCAGGTGGTCTCTCCTCATTAAAACTACTACTTATAGGATTTCTTTCACTGTGTCCATACAGAAGATGCAGCTGATTTGTTCCTTGATGCGAAAAATCACAAATGTTAAGGACATTAGAACATTATTGTACTGCTTTAATAGTTACTATACAAATCTGCCAGAATGAGATGCCAATAATAAATAAATAAATAAATAAATAATCTCCACTTGAGAATTTAAATCTGCAGCACAGGAAGCATGTTGTGATCTGAGGTCAGGGTGGTGTGATGGTGGCATCTCATGGTGGCAAAAGTCTGGCAGCTGCTATTAAACTGTGTTCACACCCGTGGGGCAAAAGGGTAAATACAGGATAGAAGAGATTTCTTAAAGTATTTGTGAGATCGGAGTTTACCTTGGAGCTCAGGCTGAGTTTGTCGAGGCCCAGGTCTCCGTTCGCAGCAGGAGCAGCAATAAGAACCGGGACGGGGGTATGATCAGGGACAGAAACAGGGGCAGGGGTATGATCAGCAACAGGAACCAGGGCAGGGGTAGGAACAGAAACAGGGGCAGGAACAGGATCAGGGACAGGAACAGGGGTAGGGGTAGGGGTAGAGGTAGGGGCAGGGGTAGGGGCAGGGGCAGGGGCAGAAACAGGGGCAGGGGTAGGGGCAGGGCTGGACTCTGTAGCGGTGCCGTTCCTCCTGTCCTCCTGTGCGGCTGAATCCGGCTCTTCTCCCGGTCTCGGCACTCCGTCAGTCACGAACTCCTTCCTGCAGCTCAGGTTGTGTTTTTTCAGATACTCAGCCGTGTCAGGATCCACGACGATCAGCTCCAGGCCGCCGGTGACGGTTCTTATCCGGGACACGACCTGCTGGTGGCTCTCCCCCTCCACACTCTCCCCGTTAACGAACACCAGTTTGTCCCCGGGCCTCAGACCGGACAGCTCGGCCGGGGAGTCGCGCTCGACCAGGCGGATGAACTGACCCGCTTTGTTCTTCTCGCCGTGCAGGTGGAAGCCATAGCCGTCGCTGCCCTTCTCCAGCACACACAGCCGGGGCCTGAGCTCTCCTGACATCTCCGCTGACAACCAGGACACGCGCACAAAGACGTTTAACACGAGGATTAAACTGAAAATAAGACCAGAGAGAGAGCGCGCGCGCGCGGGCCGAGGAAGTTATAAACTGTTATAAAGTTCCGAAGGAAACCTGCCGAGAAAAGTTCCCATGCAGTCAGTGGTGGTGTGAAGGGTGAAGTCTGACACTTCCTCTAAGTTCTAGAACTTAAGACGCGTTCAGAAACCGAGACGTGACTTGACGCGGCTTTGCTTAAAAGCGCGGTGGCGTTGGTATGACTGACAGGAAAACCGACCAATCACAGCTCACGTACGCCCCTCCTAAGTACATCAAAGAGACTAACAGGGTGACAGTCTTTATACTGTTCATAAGAGAAATGAACACTGTAGAAAAATGTGTTCCTTTACACGCACACACACACACACACACACACACACAAAACAGTGTGTACATTTTCATGTATGTACAGAAAATGTATGTACATATGTATGTATATGTGTACATCTATCTATGTGTGTATAAATACAGAATGTATATATACACATTCTGTACATATACACACATAGAGAGAAAAACATAAGTGTAATATTAAGAGAGTATTAAATTCTAGACACAGTTGCATATATACTGTACATTTACACATCCCTGCCCCATTTGGTTTGGCCAAGTAATGTTTAAATTCTTTTTTAATTTTCCCTACAAAAAAATGTTTAATAATCAAATAATCAAAATTCCTGCCCTAAGTCATATTTTGTTGTTTTGAGAATTAAGAACTTGTTTTGGGATTAAGACTTTTTCAGTTCCTCTTTGTTGTTCTTTAAACATTTACATCGCTCCTCACACCTTCTCTTTATCTGTAAAAGGTATGTTTTACTGACTGACGTCTCTCATCAAATTGTTGATTTGCTAACATACCTTCATTTAGACATATAAAATAAATGAATAATGCAGACGCAAAATTTTTACTTTACTACAGAGTGAGTAAATTATGTATATCATAAAAACAGTGTTAGAAAAAAACTAAAGATGAATGTTGTGGCATTATGTTGACTGATTAATAAAATATTTATTAATAAAAGTTGAAATTTGTAATACACTGTATGTTTGTAACTGCGATAGATTTTGTGTAATAACCATTTGAAATCAGGGGACTTCTTTGTGCTCAGCTATACCTTAATGATAACATAAATGCTTACGTGTTGTAATGGCTTTTCTGGGAGGAGATAAGCTAAAGTACAGAAGGTTTTCCTTTTTACCCAGAAACCAACAAACCTTTGACTTTTTTTCCTGACAGCCCAGATAACCAATGTTTTTTTTTTTTTTTTTTTTACATAAATATAAAAGTGATAGGAGAAGAAACCATCTAGGTTTGAGATATTAATCTATTAGAAAATCATAATGCAAATTTACACAAGGAATTTCCCCACCCATATATATTTTTATCCTTTCAATGTGATAGCAGTGCAGAAAGAAGCAGATTAAATCCATTGATAGTAGTCAGTCATTATCTTTACTGCTCATCGTTGACCGTGGTTCAGCCAACACACCCCACACAAGTTACAACCCTGCATCGATCAAATGGTGTGTGGTCATACAAGAAGACTCAGTCTGTGCACAGGTAACATATCGCACCATCTGCTATTCAGTGCACTTATAATAGGCATCTAGTGGCAACAATGTGAAATCTAAGCTTGTGTAAATATGAGTTACATGAACATTCTGCGCTTTCTCCTACGGTCTGTTTAACCTTAGCTATACTGATGAGGCCTGCTGAGTGCTCCTGCGTATGAAAGGATAATGATCAGCTTCACCAAAGAGCATGACAAATAAAAATTAAGTTAAATGATCCACGAGAAATCATGAAACCCAGCTTGCTAATACTAACCTCCTGTCTATGAAAAAAATCAGCCTCATCCACAGGTGCCTGTTGGCCAGGATCAGATTTTAACACAGGGACACACATTGCCATCGTGTGGTCATATGCAGAGTTAATTTTCAACCAACAGTTTCTCTATCAGCAAACTAGGTTGATTTAATGACTGTAAACAGGTAAAAGTTTCCACCCCCTATGACCTGATGTGGCAAAATTGTGCAGATGTCAGGAAGAATGAAGATCTTTACAACTGAGGATATATATATATATATATATATATATATATATATATATAAATCCTCAGTTGTAAAGATCTTCTCCATATATACATACATATATACACATGCTATAGGCTGTATACTGTGTATCAGGGTTTGACACTGGCACCCGCCCACCCGCCAAATGCGGGTAATAACTTTAGTCTCACTAGCCACTTTGGCGGGTAGTTTATTCTTTGGTATGACAATTTATTTTTGTTGTAGTTTTCTCTAAAGGCATCCGATATAGTAAACGCATTGCAACGTAATATTACACGCATGAATGTAATGAGGACATTTAATACCTCTCTCTACACATCTTCACACAAGCACTGCGTGCGCACACACACTAGTGATGGGTCGTTCATGAACGATTCGTTCTTTTTGAACAAATCTTTAACATGACTCAGATGGACGAGTCGTCTCGGAGAGTGATTTGTTCATTTTCTATTGGGCGCGCATGCGCAAAGCATCGCAAAACCTCTGTATGTTATATACTGTACAGGAAACAGTATTGAACGATTCTCAGCAATAAGTCTTCAAGTCCCGAGTCGTTCGTTCTTATATCACGTGACTCCCATAGACACTATGCGGTGCAATAGATTCAAAAGAACGAACGACTCAGAGAAGATATAAGAGATGAGCTGCACATTCTGTTTATTATAATATGTCCTTAGTTACATTGTAATATTTTCATAACTGGGACTATAGCCAAAATTTGTGTATTTAGACGTATTGGGGGTATTTTTATTGAAAACGCAACATTTAAATTTATTTCTGATCAAATGAACGAAATGACTAAAAAAAAAATTCGTTAATTTTGATGAACGAGATTCAAAGCACCGAGTCACTAAAATGATTCGAACTTCCCATCACTAACACACACACACTTTTACTTCCTGTTTGGTGTGTGTGTGTATCATTTCCTTAAAGGGCTATTGCTTCTCAACAGGATGAGAATGTTTGCCCCTTTCGCATAGGTTATTTACTGATTATATATAAAAAAAGTAATCACTATTAAAATCTATTTAAATTTCATGTTGAATGATAGAAAATTCATCAATTGATTGAATTACCTCACACTATGAAGAGTCAACACAAGATAGACCAGAGTCCATTGTCCTAACTCAGAATTCTGATATAATAATACATAATGAATAATACCTGGTAATAGTACACAACACACTAAAATTATAAATGTTCTGAGTTGCTGTATTTTTAATATCAGAATGAGTTCAGTTGTACTGAATCGGTTATTTTTCAATTTCATGTGGTAAGAGGCTGGAATTTAAGTTCAATAAGCAGAATATATTGTTCATGTTTGCATGTTTTTATATTGGGAGCTTTCTTAACAGTACTGAATACTTGACTACTACTATAGTGATTCAGTGTATGCGGTGATTTATAAGTAAATCTAGATGTAACAAACATTAACGTATCATGGTGAAGAAAAAACTGATTTTCTGGTAACAAAATTGTGGCTAGTAAAAAGGCTGAATGGCGAGTGACTCCGGAAATCCACTAGCCACATTGGCCAGTGAGCAAAAGAGTTAATGTCAAACCCTGCTGTGTATATATAGAAAATCCCAGGAGCGTACATTAGGTTTTTTGGTTCTGTCTGAACACTGGTCTGTCTTGTACTACATTTCTTTCTTTAGAGTCATACACATATTCTTCTGTAATGTAATTTATTGATTCATGTTTAAGTTATATATGTAAATACTGAAAGATTTTTTACATAATTATGCAGACATGATAAACATATCTAACAAAATTGGTACTGCATACAATATGGTACCGAAGACATTTGCGCGATACTGTACACACATCTATCTATCTAGTATATATACACACACACATATACATTATTTATCTATCTATCTATCTATCTATCTATCTATCTATATAGCAATTTGCATTAAACTAGTTGACATTTTGTGATCAAGAAAATACATCAGTAAAACCATAACGCCATGTGCATATTATTTTTATTTTTCTGGGTTTGTTCTGAGATTATACAAACTTTGCCAGTCAAATATACTTGCTATTGTATTGTATTGTTGATTTCTGGTTGATGTCGTTTGAATAATAGCATATTTCTGCACAAGCAATTGACATTTAAGGTTCATAGACTGTATCCAGCTTCAAAAAATAAATGTGAGCATTATTATTTCAGTGAATAAATTTTTATTATACTGTGGCACCAATAATAAGTAACCTTTTTAGGAAGTATTTCAGCCAGGCACCAACAGTTTAAATGATTAAAAATGATGGTCTTATGTTATTGTGCTGGAGAATTTTGCTCTAAGATTAAAGGACATATTTCATTATGATATCTCTTCTAATTGATTGATAATCAGCAAAGTTACCCAACAAAAAGAGCATATCTGGGATTGGCTGCTAAGAGGTGACATGTCACCTATAAACAGGAAGTCTTTCACAGCTGAATCACGATCTTCATTTGGATCTTTGTGCTTGTTAGCTGTAAAGTTTGACGTACGGAAATAAAACGGGTCTCTTTTCTGGTTTGCATCACCACTGCATATCAGAGCCAAAGGTGTTTGAGGGTGACTCTGTGTTGTCGTTGTAGTGAGTGTGGAGAATCTGCTGGACAAGAGGAGAGTCCTGTCCCTCCAGCCAGTCCTCATAGAGACGTTGGACTTCAGGGTTGGCTTCAGGAAGCCGGACGGACAGAGAACTGTACGCTTCTTCTAGCTGCTGGACGAGCACTCGATCAGGCCTTCCTCCTTCTCCCTCTGCTTGTCCACGCCCACTTAAACAACCTGCCACACAAAGCACTCATGGAGAACTGTTTGTGATTGTTGACATGGATTTCAGTTGTACAATTTGCATGAAAAAGTAGAGCGACATAAATAAAATTCTTGGCTGGACTGAAATAGTGTCCGTATTCCCCGTTATCACAGAGGCATATTTAAATTAAATTAGAAAACGGCCTATAATTATATTATATTTGGGGGGAGGGGAAAAAAATAAAAAAAATAAAAACCCGGACCTAGGGGGGCCATGGGCTGGTAATCAGTAGTTCTTTTAAAAATTAAACAGATGATGGTGTGAATTGTTTAATATGCATATATGAGGGTACAAATGAAATCTACTTAATAAATGCAATCTCGCACCTTTTTGCACACTTCATGTAAAAATTTCAGTTAATTCCAAAATAGTTTTTTTTTATTTTTTTTAAACACACCACTGTTTAATGTTCGGTTAAAATAAAATTAGGCCAAGATAAATCTTTTTCCGAACGTTTTCCACCTTTAATGTGACCTATAGCTTGCACAACTCAATAGAAGAACAAACTGAAATCTTTTAGCGGGAAGTAAAAATAAAAAACTCAAATAATAAGAGTACACACCCGCTTAAATGATAAGGATGTGTTCAGAATTAAGCAATCACATTCTAACTCGTGTTAAATACAGTAGGGGTCAGTACACACCTGCCATCATTTACTAGAACAGCTGAACTAATTAACCCCAAGTTCAGCTGCTCTAATTGGCTTTTCCTTGCATTTTCTTAGTCGCATTTTATGGCAAAAGCCATCGTCCACAAAGAGCTTCCAAAGCAGAATCAGAGAATCTTATTGTTAAAAGATATCAGGAGAAGGCTAAAAAAAATACTTCCAAGACATTAGATATACCATGAAGACAATCATCATCAAGTAGAGACAATATGGCACATTGACATTAGAAAAACATCTAAGCCGACAAATTTTGAAAAAAAAAAAAAAAAAAAACACATGAAGTCTCCAAAAACCATGTGGGAAAACATGTAAGAGTCTGATGAAACCAAGATTTAACTTTTTGGCCATAATTATAAAATCTTATGTTTTGAGCAAAAAATAAACAAATAAATAAAAATGATAGATATGGAACATTTTTGCAAAGAACAGTGGGCAAATATTGCCAATAAAGATGTCCCCTGCTGATAGACTCCGACACATTTATTCCTTCCATATTTATGCAACCACATAATTTCATTAAAAAAATAAAAACTTATATATATATATATATATACACTTTTTTTTTTGTAAATAAAATGTGACCTACAGGTCATAAGTCACATTAAAAAAAAAGTTTGAAATTATTTATCTTGATCTCACAAAGACCTGGCATTTTACCGGGGGTGTGTAGACCTTTTCCTGCACATCCACTGTATATAATGATTTAAATGTAACTGACCACAACTTTCACATGCAAAACAAAACTAAACCACATTCTTAAAGATCTCATTTTTATTCCATAACACATTCATACCTCCAGGACAGGACAGGACCTCCACTAGCTGGTAGGGCACTTTGCCTTTGCGCATGCGGTGCACCAGAGTCTGAATGTTCCGGAAACCGTAGACTGCGGCACACTGAAGCAGGGTCTCTCCATCACGCTCTAGCACCACCTCCTGGAAGTCTCGGTTCCTAGCAGGAGCACAACACAACACGGCAGGAAACTTTTTTTTTTTTTGAAAGTTGAGCTCAAACGTTAATAACAATTCTCCAGAATTCTTATGTCTATTGTTTTATGCATTTATATTTTATATACATTTGCTAGGACTCACCTGAGCGTCTTGTATACAATCTCATTAACATCCAGCCCAAAGAGCTCTTTGGCAGCGTATTTTATAATGTGCTCTAGAAAACCTTCAGAGCCTCGACCCTCATGCCTCATCAACATTGTGTCGGTGATATCTGCAAAACTGTCTCACACACACACATGCAAAAGGTTAAACGGTGACACAAACAGCCAGAAAACATTTTTAAAAAACACTACTTAAATATTATGCTACTAAAACAACACTAACAAGCACCAATGTTAATTAGGACTAGTACGATGTATTGCATTGCCCAAAATCAAAACTTGAAGTAATATCATTTTGCTTGAGGGTTACCATAGTAACCTAGTGAAGTAATGATCAGTTTCTTTTCTTTCTTCAGGTCACTTCCTTATAACCACTATAAAGGACAATAGTCCCTTCAGTCTTAAAGATAATGCGATTTTAACTATTTTCTTATCCCAAGTGTCAATGATTTATGAAATTTGCTTCTTGAATGCTGCACTGGAGAGCAAAGACTTTGGAAAACATTGACTAAAATTACTTATTAACGTTAATAAGTGTTGTTTTGAAGCTAGGTAACACCAAACTTGTCTTGGCTGATCTGTTACATTAGGGGTAACTGCATCAATGCCCCAGGCTCCGTTTCTCAGTTACTAAGATTACGTTACTTCCTCAACGCTGACGTTAACCGCACTAAATATTTGGCAATACACACTTACACATGATCCAGAGGAACGGGCTCAATGTCCTCCACAGAGACGTTACTCCGCTCCATCATGTGAAGAATTTCCACTGAAATAAAATGGATAACACTTTAATTATAAAAGAGAACACAAGGTACAAAAGTGACATGTGTGCGATTAGATCACATGGCTAACCCTGACATTCAGGTCGTCAACTGGCTTCATTTTTATTGTCACAAAACATTTTTTATATATTTTTTTGGAATGATGCAGTTTCACAATGCGCATGCAGGAAACTCCATTGAAGGACGTGATTTTTGCCCTACCCTATTTCTTCTGCGAAGTTGACAGTTCAGCATGACCCTTCTATATTTTAATAGTTTGTTGGACCGTTTTTTAACCAAATTCAGGTAGTTTCAGCATCCTCCTTAGTCGTTTTCATTGGCCAATAAATTGAGTCTTCTAAAGCACCATCATATATTTTCCATTACCACAGGATATATCTTCTAACATGCTTTTTTAAGATATAAGAAGATATTCAATACTTAAGTTAGGGTTTAAGTTATGGTTGCCAGCTGAAACATATTAATCACAGCAGGATCAAAGTAAGTATTTGCTTATTTAGATACAAGAGCAACCTGTATTTGGTCAGGCAATGTAGTAAATAAACAGTAATATTACACCACTCCTGCCACTCTTTAACCAAAAGAAAAAAAAAACAATACACTGCCTTGCCTGTGAAAAAAAAAAATTTTAATCAAGGGAAAAGAAAATGAGGTGATGAGGATTGGGACTAAACAGCTGAAGAAAAAGAAAACCACTGGTTAGTTAGTCAGAAATCAGATTAATGTGGTTTAATGAGTTATAACCAGAGTGAAGGCCGTGTCAGATGCACCCGTCACCCACACTGTACACTGTACAATCCTGTAGAGACAGTGTTATGATCTGGGCTTGCTTCAGTTGCTCGGGTCTAAACTCAGCAATGTTTTTTGGCAATACAATGAAGTCAGCTAATGACCTGAATGACCAGATTATCAAATCAATGGAGTTTTTATACGCTGATGCCACAGGCATATTCCAGCACTAAAACTTTAATTTTAGAGTGATTCTGGAAGCATGAGGAATTATTTTCATGCAGGAACTGGCCACCACATTGTCTCTCGTAATCAAATATAAGGTGAAAGAATGAAATAGTGTGTGCAACTTTTTTTTGGGTCAGGCAGTGTAAACAAATAAAATAAAATCACTAGAATACTGGGAACACAGTTTGTAGTTCTGCAATAGTTTAAGAGAGTGTAAAACATGGGGGACAAAGTCAAGCTCAGAGTAAAAATTTGCATGTGAACTCAATCATCTCTAGCAGAAAGACATTTATAGTAAGTAAAGATATGCATGTTATTAATAACAATTAAAATAAATATTTTTATAATATAACTTGCCCTCACTGATAATATTTTACATATTTGATTAACAACATTAGTTTGTAAAAATAATAAATCACACGTCCTGCTTAGCAGTGATGTAGTTTAAAAGTTGAATATCCTTGAATTAACCAGAGGCATTAACACCTAATAAGGTAGCTTCATGGGTGAAGGACAGAAAAACAGTTAGTGACTAACATTACACTGTGTGTTATATATATATATATATATATATGGACGAACAGCACTTTTTTTTGGATCTCTTACTTGATGTAAGCACACAGTCCACATCTCTGGTATGAAGCAAGCTCTTATGAAACTCTTCTCTCACCGCTTCCAGCTTCTTATCAAAGCAGGGGGCGACCACTACATGGTAGACCTGCTCTTGGCTCAGCTTCTGCCAAGACACAACACAGGATTCAATCAGGCAACCAGTAATGTTCTTCCACCATTAATGCAGAGAAATTAAAGACTAACATGATAAGAAGTTTCTTACAAAATAATTTAAAGAAAAAGAACAGGTAATATTTTTTTTTTCTTCTTCTTCAATCTTTCTCTAGTTAAGATAAACCGATAGGATTTGCCAACAATACGTATATCAGAATAGTGATTCACTAACTAACAGCTAACCTGCTTTCGTGTGAAGTAGTCTTTCACCAGAGAGCCCATGACCTGCTGAGGTGACCTCGCTGTACAAATGTGTGGAGTGACCAGACTTCCCAGCACATGCTCTGCGTAACGGATCCAACCTAATAAAACACATGGGCAAACATTTAAAGAGTCCAGAACAGGGCAGCTGTTGTATCATATGAACGATGTGCTGTCAGGAAAGCATGCAATTATTATATTATATTATAATATAATCAGTAAATACGTTCTGATCACATCGCCACTGAGGATGACTCCATATGGTCTGCCTAAACAGACATGATAACTAATGAGGTTTCACTTAAAGACAATGACGAAGGCTTTGGACTGTATTGATGCAAACAGTTTTGCTGCGCTGGCTTGGGACCAATAATCGTTCTAGGTTTAAGGAATGAAGTTTGGTCAACAATGTGGACTTCGTGTTATCTAAAACAGATCTGTTCTACAATTGCTCTTTTGACCCTACGACAGAAGGGGTTTATTTTGGGTCATACTATCTGGTATCATCCAGCTGAGGACTGGTTCCATTTTGAGTACACTTCCTCTCTCTTCCTCTTTTTAATTTTGCACATTTATCTGGATTTCTTTCTTTTTTCTCCTGTTAACCTGCACTATGACAATGTCCTCTGTTAAAAGAGCAAAGAGCTATATGAATTAAACTGGACAAACCAGATATCTGGCCTCCTGGAAACTGTGTGGGCTATTCGATTTTGATTCACAGTTGTCCAATAGCAGCTGATTAATGTCACCAGCGTTTTAATTCTATCATACTGCAACACCTACAAAACTTAAAATCGCAGAAATTTCTGCTGTCATTATTACAGTTTTGGGATTATTACATTAAAATTTGCATTATGGTTGCTGTTAATTCTGTTAGTTTGTTCATGTTGCAGGTGTATTACACGTACATCCTGAGAACTAGTACTACGAATCTCCAATATCTATTATGTGCAAAAAAAAAAAAAAAAAAAGCTCATAGCCAAATGTCAATGACTTTCTGACTTTTTAAATCAAGGGTGAAAAAAATCATAATATAATACAATACATCAGTCACTTCCTTACATCCTTTGACAGAGTTGTATATTTATATATTCCGTTGTGTCTGGATTAATGCACTGAATTACACAACTACTTCAATATACTCCCTGTTACTAGGGATGGGATCATCAGGGAGCACCCGATTCGATATTATGATGATACCCAAGTGCTAATTTGATTTGCACACTTTCCCAGTTTAAAAGGAGACTCAAGACGCATCTCTTTAATCTGACATACACGTAATTCATCCCATAACCACATACTCCAGTACATCTATCCTGAACGGCAACTACACTTATTCTTTCCACTTGTTCTTTATTTTTCTACCCATTCCGAGGCATCTGGAGATTGTGCCAGATTCAGTAGACAAAGGCCAACCCTGCGAGGATCCTGAGGCATCCAGATTCTGCTTTATGATGATTTGGAGCTACATATGGTGCTCCTGAGTTCCCAGTGATTCAGACCTCATCTGCCCTCTGCACCTGCTGACTCATCATCCTGTGCTGAACTGGACTTCATGTTAATTTAAAGAACTTTAGCTGCAGAACACACATGATGTTATATAATTTCTATCCGTTATCACCCAAATGAGGATGGGTTCCCTGTTGAGTCTGGTTCCTCTCAAGGTTTCTTCCTATTGCCATCTCAGGGAGTTTTTCCTTGCCACTGTCGCCTACACCCTTGGCTTGCTCATCAGAGACAATCTCATTATTATCTAGACACATTTTTCTCACACACTCAAACACACTTCCATACATTTTCTTCTCATTTTTGTGAAGCTGCTTTGAGACAATGACCATTGTTAAAAGTGCTATTTTAAAAAAAAATTTATTGAATTGTGATTCTGCAAAATCACGATTTTAGAAAACGCAACCCAATGTTACTTTTTTTTTTCCAGATTTTGTGAGAATTCAAAAACAAATTAAGCAAACAACCTCAAATGCAAACATACATAAAAGAAAATTCACTAGAAGATTCACAAAGGTAAAGAGTTTACATAGAGGATCTAACTGTCTCTGTGGAAGGGTGTGAGAATAGAATGGTATTTATCTCCACCCAGCAGGACGCCTTGGCTATCTCAACTTGACTGACCACTCCCTAAATGAAAAGTGTGCTTGTACAAAAAAAGCATCCCACTATATTCCATAACAGAATAAATTACAGTACTTTGAAATGTTCCAGATGCAAGAAACACTAGTTATTAAAGTACAGAATGATTACATCAGGATATAGTACAATGGATTACCCTTGACTAGACTATGTAGAACATGGACACGTTTAAACAGAACATCACGCTCATGAGAACCGGATTACCTGGACACGAGGAGGTGAACATTGGCATGGCATGGGCATCACTATGCCTGCGTCGATAGCGCTGTACAAACTCCCTCTGACTCTCTAGAATACTAAAGCTAGCAGCCAGTGTTGTGTCGAACACATATTTCACTCCTGAAGACAAAAATAAAACATCTTTAGCTTTCCTTGTGCAAGGAACATCACTGGATCCTGTAAGTCTTATACACTGCCAAATGTGTAATCACATTTAAAAATTCAGGCATTAAGATTTAAATCAAACAAACATGTACGGAGAAGCAAACACGTGCACACACTGCAGGCGGACTCACCCACACTCTTTAGGAAGCCACAGAGCTTTTGTGCAGCAGCCGGGACGCCCATGTGAAATTTCACAGCAAAAAATGGCAATGACTGAGGACACACAGACACCACCAGGACTTTGTGCTTGGAGGAATCACATTTCTGTCTCACGCACACCCAAATAAAACAACAGCATGAGATCCGATCATGTGATTTAAAACACCTTGAGTTTTACAGGCAGACATAACACATAATGGCAACAGTCGAAGATGTTTGCCACCTTATTGAGTGCCAGAACTCGGTTGATCTCTTGCAGGCTCTGCTGGGAGATTTTCTGGTTCTCTTCCTCGGACACACAGCCATCGCAGGAGAGACACGTGCTCAGCAACACAGGCTGACTACTCACCTGAGAAGTACATCATACCACCACCAGGGATTAAGTATTCACATTATAAGTAAAATAAATAGGCATTAAGTTACTGTGAGACTGTTAAGATCGAAAAGTACAGTACATCTAAAAAAAAAAAAAAAAAGGTATATTATGAAAAAAGTATTTTGTGTGTAATTTAATTCAAAACGAGAAACTCTCATATATACACTCAGAATGTCGGATGTCTGTTCATGTCCACTCAACACTTTAGCTCCTTTAGCAGAAATTTCTGCATCATTGTTGCACGGCATGGAGGCGATCAGCATGGCCAGGTTGCTTTGATAGCAGCCTTCAGCACACATGTTGGTGGATTGGCTGTTTCTCATCTTCCTGTTGACCAAAGCTCAGAACGGAAATCATCATCTTCATGACATTTGTTGCTAGACACAAGCATGAAGTGCTCCAAAATCTCCTGGCAGAAAGCTGTGTTGACTTGATGAACCACAGCGGACCAACACCAGCAGATGACAAATCGTCACCGACTGTGGAAACTTCACACTCATCTTCAAGCAGCTTTGATTCTGCATCTCTCCATTCTTACACCTTAACCTTGATTTGCAAATGAAATGCACAATTTACTCTCATCTGAAAAGAGGATTTCAGATCAAAGAGCACCCGTGCCGTTCTTTCTCATCTAATAGCTGAGGAAAGACCCTTCTGATGTTGTCTCTGGAACAGGAGAGACCCGATACTAGAAACGCGACGGTTGTAATCCACTTCCTAAATATATCTGTACGTGGTGACTCTTGATTCACCAAACCCAGCCTTACTCCACACCCTGTGAAGCCGTCCCAATTTTTTTTCCTCCTCGATTTTGCTTAACAATCGCCTTCATCCTTGTTGCTTGTGCACCTTTTCCTACCACAATGTTCTAATTTTTCCAGATGGAAAAAATCACTGGATATTCCTACACATTACATAGACATTTACGGAAAGAAAAAAGAAAGAAAAACACCTCTCCATTGGCAACATCTCCATCCAGCTCTAAGTTGACAGCCTCATCAGTCAGTTTCTTCTTGCACTAGGAAACAAAAAGCAATGCAAAATTCAGCAGGCGAGTCACCAGATCTTGTCGCGTTTGCACGTTTTCATGCCAGTATTACCTGTTTGGTGCAATTTTCACATTTCTCCTTTCTCTTTGTGATGATGACTTCCGACATTGTTCAACGTCTCCCTGGAAAACAAATAATAACGAATCACAAGCGATGATAGCTGCAGAGAAGTCAGGGCTGAAGCGAAAACAACTTTCCATCCATCTGTCTATCCATGCATCGTGGGATGGGAATTCAGGTCTTGTGAAGATCCTGTAATTATATCTCATGGGAAGGAGAAAGTGCTACCCTGAACTTTTAATGCTATAATTTCAAATATACATTAAGACAAAGCTGACAGCTAGTGCCTGGTAATTAAAGGTTCCCACAACAGGTTTGACCATGATTGCTGTTTTGTTTGATTATGATTATGTCGTTAAGTAGCAGATGACAGGATTTACTAGTTAATTATAAGGTGATGTTGATGGGAAAGGTTCAAGAGTAAATGTGGTGGATTTTTTTTGTTTGTTTGTTTTGTTTGTTTGTTTGTACCTGTAAGAAAGCGGCTCCTCGGGTGAGAATCAAAAAGGAAATCCCAGTTCGGCTCGGAAATCAGTTAGTCTTCTCTTCAAACATTAAATGATAATCCAGTTTAGAGAAAAGCGGCATTAAAACAGCACAATCCGAACCCGAACCCGACACTAAGGACGGTGTCCGAACAGGAACTCTGCACGTGAGCACAGCGAGGTCCAAATGTCCTTCATTAAGAAGTTCAGGGGTTCCAGTCATATGGAAGACAGCCATGTAACGACTAGCTTATCCGGACTCATCGAAATCCGCGCAAAATCCAAACAACAAACTCCATTACACACCTTGACACAACATCAGACTTCATTGTCCTTTAGCTAGGACAGCGCGCATGCGCGATTCCGCATCGCCCCCTCCTCTCTTTCTTTCTTTCTCTCTCTCTCTCTCTCACTCACTCACTCGTGCACGCACGCGCATTGTACGTCATTGTTTCAACACTAACACAAAAGCAAATTCCGAAAGAACAAAACAGACAGACGCTGCATAAGATGTTTATGTAAAATAAAATAAAAGCAACCTCAAAAAAGAAATTTATTTAAATTTTTTTATTACTTATTATGGTCTAGAAGATAGACCGCACTTGGTCAAATCCCAATCTGATACTTGTTCCCTGTTTGAGTGCACTTTAAGAGAGTGTGTGTAAAGAAATAAGATAAGCCGTTATATGTAGCGCACTATACCCTCGATAGGGAGCAATTTGGAACACAGCCCTAAAGTAAGTCAACGTATGGGTAGAGCTTCGAGAAGCGGAAAAGGGGAGGAGCTTAACGTTGTCGCCATCCAATCATATTCCACTGCGCTTTGGCGGAAGTTGGGAATCCCCGAAAGTGTCTCGCTAGACGCGTATGGACGAGCAGAAAGCACCTCTATTCATAATAAAGTCTGTTACCTCGTGGATCCGACAATTTCGATTCACGGACACGTTAAAGACTTGACAAGGTAAGCTTTTTATTTTCGGTTGCTTCCGGTTGTTGTTTCTTCACGTGACCACGTCTGATCCGGGGTTGCTACACGACCCTGATGTGGGTGTTGTCCTTCCCATCACACGAATCCTGTACATGTTTGTTTTTAGTGCATTTAAAATATTGCTGATCTATATATCTATGTATAAATGTGCTTTCGTGTTGTGCAAATTAGAACTAATCTACTTGTCTTTATGCAGTGAAAGGAAATAAAATACTCACTGACAAACAGGAAATTGTGCAATGGTTGAGCACACTCATTTATTTATTTGTTATTCCTTTCTTTATCCTAAACATATCCTTATATATTTTTAACAGATGGTGTACATGTTTGTTGAAAAGCACACACCTGATCTTCTCCGTCTGACCAGATCCCCAGGGATTAGATCTTGGTCCCTTTTAGTTGGTATGGATGCGAGGGGGGGGAAGCAGATGATATTGTGCAATTTGCTTACAAGGAACTGTATATTCTCATTACACTTGCTGTTCTACTTTTCTTTTTCCAGGGATTGCGTCAGTTGGCCTGGCAGCAGCATATTACAGTTCGGGTAAATACTGCAATAAGAAACAACAAACAGTTAAAAATTTTAGAAAGTACAGTCGATGAATGCTGTTTGAGTACGCTTCGCATATAAAGTTACTCACAATGTGGAATTTTTAACAATGTGAAAAAATTACAAAAGAACAAGTACTGGTATGTATTTACTGTATGTATGTAGTAGGTGCAGTGGTGTTGCTGGATTTTTTTTTATTATATAGAAACAGCCCACGAAAATCCCTGATAATATAAGTGCAATAGTCTTGAACACCTGCGCTCAGGGTAATTAATGCATTATAAATAGACATTGGTGGCTCAGTGGCTTTGCCTTTCGAAAGGCCCAGGTTTGATTCCCAGCCACTGGATGCAGTGTCAGTCCCAAGCCCGAGACATTATTGCCTCGCTTTCTATATTTTTGTCTCGCTTTCTCACCGATTAATGCAAATGCATACAAAAAAGGGTTGCAACAGGAACGGCATCAAACCTGTGCCAAGCTGTAGCTACCCCTCGATGGGGTTTACAGTCTAAATGAGCTACAGTCTACACCTACAATGAACAGCAATAATGTGGGTTTCTAATAAAGTGGCCCTAACATAGGTGTCTAATTACAATACACCGTGTTTCATATATAATACTGCTTCACACAATGCATTTGTATCAGTTAAGCAACATACATGCCGTCATGCTACAACCATGCAGCAGGCCGACACCCAAATGACATCTGTTTAGCAGTAATCATTTAATGATCCTGTTTCATTCAGTAACTGTATACCTGCAAAGTGTATCTAGCTGAACCTGATAAAGTGGCCACTAGATGGATTTCAAAATAATTTTTTTAAATGGTTCTGGTTTATTTTTTTAATAACTGTTTGTTTTTATCTTATCTTGTAGACAGCGTTCTGTGGAAACTGTTTTACATAACAGGCTGCGTATTTGTCGCCTTACAGAATATGGAAGAGTGGGAAGTAAGAGACACTTGATGACAAGTGTGTGTTTTATCTAGTGCTGCACAATTTGATTAAATAAAATAAAAATCATGTTACGATTATTACAATATTTAACACATTTAATAATTTGCCAATATTTATTTCTTACCTCAAAAAAAAATCCTTACATTATTGATGAACTCTACATTAATTCCTGGTTATACATACCTGTAATAAATTACATCCTTTTGTTATTAAATAATCAAACGTGTCCATATTGTGTTTTCCTTTTCATGCGATTAATTGTGCAGCACTAGTTTTTTTTTTTTTCTCACACACTCTTATTTCTAAGTTACACATTTGCCTGCTTTACCTTCATTTGCATATTTAGACATTTGGTTTGCCATTAATTTTTTTGCAGGAGGCAACATTTGACAAACAGAATGGTGTGATTGAACTGAAAACCTTCAGTCTGTATGCAATGATACTCACGCTGTGGAAAAAAGGACAAGAAAAAGGTGTCAATTCTGTGCATTTCTCACAGCTTGTATAGTGTGTTAAAAGAATATTATTGGCGAAGCAGCGATATTGCAACGTGATCATTGTGTCTGTTTCAGTGTTACTGGATTTGAGGCACTTGCGTGATATAAGTGTTCAAGAGGAGAAAGTGCGGTATCTAGGGACGGGTTATGTACTTGTGCTCCGGATGGCCACTGGATTCTCGCACCCTCTCACGCAGAGCGCTACTCTCAGTGGACGGAGGTTAGTGCAAAAATCGACCAACCAACTAAATTTATTTGATTAAATAATCTGTGTGTATAACACTGTGTATCTGCAGCATTGTTCTTTGCTTTGAAACACTTTGATTCCCTTTGATCTCAAAACAACAAGAAGTATGGCTAAAGATACTGTGTTGATTCTGTTTTTTAAGTGATGTGGAGGAACTCTGTGCACTTTTGAAGCGCTTTGTGGAACTTGAGGCTCTGCAAGAAAATGTGACTCAAGAAGACGAGGATGAAGGCCGCGAAGAAGACAACGATGATGAGTTCGAGCAACTAGGGATGGAGGGGGACGACGAGAGCAGTGATTCAAGCGATCAGCATGATCTGCCAACTCAGTGACCATTGTTCCCATCAACCCGTTTTTGACACTGAACTCTAATTGACCTTTATTGACAAACCAGTAACTCAGGTTTAAATACGAGCAGCTACCTGAGATCATTTCCATTTATATCCGTGCATGACTATTATATCTGTTTTAATGTTATCTTTTTGTCTACCTCAGTAAAGATGCCTTACCTAGAATCTCTGGCAATCTCTAAACACAGTAGCTAGTGAGCATAACTCGGAATAATAGTAATAATAAGCATTTTAAAAATAAGAAAAAGCGTAGCGTAACAGTATAGGACATTACATATATACAAATGATTTCCAAATTGATGGTAGATAACTCGGAAAGGCAGTACTGCATGATTTTTAAATGTTGATTTGATACACCTTCATCAACTCTAATGTACAATATACAGGTGCTAAAACTTTAAGGGCTTTAAAAAAAAACACCAGAAGAGTGATGAGATTGTGTGTATATAATGGTTTTGGATATTACTAACTCAAAATAATGATTCTTTTGGGCTATGTATATTTGTTTTAAAATATTTTAGCTTAATCTGATCATATTAAAAACCTTTTTGAAGAATGTCTATTAAGATTAAGTTTCCATTACTTAACATGTAATTTACAGCATGGTGATTTTTTTTTGTCGGCCGGCCACTCCTGGGAAGGTTCACCACTGTTCCATGTTTTTGCCATTTGTGGATAATGGCTCTCACTGTGGTTCGCTGGAGTCCCAAAGCTTTAGAAATGGCTTTATAACCTTTACCAGACTGATAGATCTCAATTACTTTTGTTCTCATTTGTTCCTGAATTTCTTTGGATCTTGGCATGATGTCTAGCTTTTGAGGTGCTTTTGGTCTACTTCTCTGTGTCAGGTACTGTAGCTCCTATTTACTGTAAGTGATTTCTTGATTGAAACAGGTGTGGCAGTAATCAGGCCTGGGGGTGACTACAGAAATTGAACTCAGGTGTGATAAACCACAGTTAAGTTATTTTTTAACAAGGGGGGCAATCACTTTTTCACAAAGGGCCATGTAGATTTTGAGTTTTTTTTCTCCCTTAATAACGTAAACCTTCATTTAAAAACTGCATTTTGTGTTCAATTATGTTATCTTTGACTAATAGTTAACGGTTTTTGATGAGCAGAAACATTTAAGTGTGACAAACATGCAAAAGAATAAGAAATCAGGAGGGGGGCAAATAGTTTTTCACACCACTGTATATTGTCAGTTTTGCACTTAAAAAAATAACAAGCTTTTATGTGAAAATCTTACTAAAATTAGTCATCTTCCAGGGAAAAAAATGACCCGTCTCAGATACGTCCACAAGAAATATAACTTTGCCCTACATGCTGAGAAGGCTTACTTTGGCGAAGCATAATAATAATGGGGGTTCCTATTATTCCTCCAGGTCTCCATCCTGTCGATGCAGTTTCAGAGTTTAAACAAGTGAAAAGTGTCTTGAAGATATTTGGGACACTAGTGACCTGCCTCCAGGCTGTTTAAGAACATTACAGTGTGAAAACCAAGCCTTTGCCAAGTAGCCCTTATGATTGTCTCAGTGTCAAGGGACTCGGTGAGGTCATCAGTGATGCGTAAACTGAGAAACCTGAGGTTTTTGACTCTTTCCAAGGCAGCTCCATTGATGAGTAGGGGTAAATCATGTGTTACCTCCACCACTACCATGTTACCACTTGATCAAGGCGCTTAACTCTCAACTGCCCAGATGTATCATGAGATAAATGTTAATGCTCTGGATAAGGATGTCTGCCAAATGTCGTAAATTTGTATGGTCGTGTGTGCTCTTCTCTGGGACTTGCTGTAGTACACTATCTTTTCCTTTGTTTTGCTGATGTTAAGAGAGAGATCATTGTCATGGTACTGTTGTGACACATTTACAGTTAGGCTCTTGGCAGACGCTCTTATCTAGAGTGACTTACATAAGTGCTTTGAAGTTTCCACCTTTAAATATATCCTTACACTGGTTCATTCAGTTACTATATAAAAGTACTATCAATAAATTTTTTGAGTGGCGGTGCTGGTTTGGGGGGATCGGGGTTTAACCTAAATACAGTACCTAAGAAACAGACAGTTCTTTAGTTGTCACTTAAAGATAGTATGTTCATCTAGAGGACACAGACACGATGTATGTCCTCTCTGTATAAGAAAAAAACGTGCCATATCCCAGTATTCTGATTGTAATGTATTTACATAACAAGATATAAAAGAGCAGCACCTTAGGCAGAACACACTCAGGTGGAATGTCGATTGCATATACAGGTTGGTCGTACATAATATATGGTCAAATTGCTCATGATTAGATGGCATGATTTAAACAAATATGCCAGGTATCATTTGGATGGTGAGCTTTATTGGATTTTCACCAGACATATCGTTTAGTGTTGTGGCCAAGTAATTTAATTTCAGTCTGCATTTTTGGCAAGTAATTTAATTTCAGTCTGCAAATTCATGTCCGCATGTTGAGGACCACCTTTGTTGACGAGAGGCTTTTTTCTTGCAACCCTCTCATATGAACCACATTTGTGGAGAATTTGGGATATTGTTGTCACATGGACACAATGAACACACTATGTCATTAATTCTTGCAACTGCTTCAGGGTTGAACAATTTCCTCCTGGCTTTTTTATCCAGGTTGGAGCATCCTGTGTATAATAATATGGATATTACACTGTGCTTCTACGCATTGATAAAGCCTTTGATCCATCTCCTGACTTGTGCCTGTGCAAAACTTTAAGTGACCCTTACCACCCATAGTTGATTGTTTGCTTCAGTTGCACTACCAGGGACTGAAATGCTCCAGCTTTTCATGCTGAGCTGAAGTAAAAATGATCATTGCTGATCACAGGTGAAAATCCAATGGCTTTGTGTGCCATGGAGAAATCGATAAGCTTTGTGTGCCATGGAGAAATCGATAAGCTTTGTGTGCCTTGGAGAAATTGATAAACCTGATTGATTTTACAAGACGGTGATCAGTGATTCTGTTTTTTTTTCTGCCCTGTTGGTGTTATAGCTTTCACTTGGATGTTAAAAGTTGCAGTGAGTAAATGCTCACTCTCTCATTCATCAACTGTACCACATCACCCTGTATACAGGGGCTTGGCGTCTATCCCAGGAGACTTAAGACACAAGGCATTTGGGGAACACATAATCTGCATGTTTTTTTTATTTTCCAGATTTGCTAGGGGGAAAGTATACAGTACTTCTTAAGGATTTTTTAATGAACCCCTTTAACATGGAGGACAGGCCCAGACACATCAAAATGTCTCTCAGAAAGATTTTTTCCTTCTTTTTTTTGTTTGTACCTATTCAAATACCGAATCATAGTGTTATTCTTGTCTTGGATATTAACCATTTACTTTATTAAATAGGAAAACATAACGTTAATTCTGTTCGGGCTCACAGTGAGGACACGTCAGTATGCGGGATAGAAAAGAAAACCGTCGCTGCATACGTCATCAGACGGCGCCGCCTGGATATGCTAAGTGTTTATGTACTTAGCTAATTTGTGTGTAAAAGGTGTGTAGAGCGTAATGGAAGTGAACAAGGATGAAGCTGAACGGTGCATCGATATCGCAATCAATGCGTTAAAGATTGACGATGTTGATAAAGCGAAACGGTTTTTAGAGAAAGCACAGAGACTGTTTCCGACGGACAAGGCGGACGGTAAGCAGTGCTAAGCCGACTAGCTGCTCTCTCACATCCGCTTAGCTTTAGGCTAATATTTAATATCGCATAAGATTCACCCATTGCATTTGTCACGATTTATTATGTGCCTGCTATGACAGTCAAATGAAGTCTTAGAAGTACACCTCGACATGGTATTGCTAACAGAGTCTATATTTAGCCTGTGTTTTGGGTGTTGACTGTGTGCGCGTGCATCAGGTGATTGTCAGGTTTATTCAGTAGTGAGTGCTGAGGCCTGAGTCTGAGGCCTGAGTGCTGAGTCTGAGTGCTGAGGCTTCAGCTGTGGACTTCTAGGAGTTTGTGTCCGGAGTGATGAAAAGTAGCTGCCAGATTATACTCTGATCAGACCTGGGATTTGTTCTTTCTCTATTGTAAAATCCACAGTTGTTCATTATTATCTCCTTAGTCTTATCTCACAGGCTTATTATTCTTTGTTTTAATTGTTCTTCCTCCATAGAGCCATGAACGAGGTGTCAAATTGTGCCCATTGGGGAATGGGGTGCTATGACTTTTCTAAGGGGGTGGGCGGTTAATTGCCACCGCACGGGCCACTTAACCGCCCCAAAAATTCCCATAGACTTAACATTGAGACCAACATTAGCTATATCTATGACATGACAAGCATCACTCGCATTTTCGTCAGCTAGTTTGTCTTGTAATTTGTTCTAATCACACAGTTTCATCATGATGCCGATGATGATGATGTTAGTCTTTCGGCTGCTCTCGTTGAACATTTAACATCTTTTAAGGCTTTCCCCACTTGCCCACTGACCCGGAACTATCCTAGTAACCATATGAGACCTTCCTGCAAAGATGGAGTTAAAAAAAAGTCCAGCTGTGTTGGGTTTTTGTGGGTTTTTTTGTTTTTGTTTAATGTAATACAGCCGAGTCTAACACTTATAAACTCTTGCACAGCTTAATTTACTGGGATGAGGATGAGATCCCGAAGGTTTAAAATGTCCAGGAATTACTATAGTCGGAATTAATAATGTAGCTAGGACTGCTAAAAGCAAGGACAGGGCAATATAATGCATCATGATGTGCTGTTGTAAGGAATATCGATATCAAGGAATATATAAAGGAATAACATTTACAGCATTTGGCAGACACCCTTTTCCAGAGAAACAGATATTTTATCTCATTATCCATCTGAGCAGTTGAGGATTAAAGACTTTCCTCACGGGCCGAACAGTGGTAGTTTGGTGGTGCTGTGGTTTGAACCCTGGCCCTTCTGATCGATAGTCCAATGACATATTCAATTCAATTCAGTTTTATTTGTATAGCGCTTTTAACAATTGACATTGTCTCAAAACAGCTTTACACAATCAAAAGAACTATTTAAGTTTGTATGGAATGTGAATGTGTATGAATCAAAATGTTCAGATAGTCCCTGGTGAGCAAGCCAGAGGGCGACAGTGGCAAGGAAAAACTCCCTGAGATGGTAATAGGATGAAACCTTGAGAGGAACCAGACTCAACAGGGAACCCATCCTCATCTGGGTGAAACAGATAGCAGGAAATGATCTGCATTTATACAGTGTTAAGTGTTAGGTTTAGCTATAATAGTTGATGTTAATTGATGTTAAAATGGAGTCCAGTAGTTATTGGAGACTCAGATAGACTTGTAGAAAGTTCTAGTCCTGAACTATCGAATTGTCAAGTCCTCAGAGAAACAGCTGACAACACCAGTCGAGGCCAGAACCATCTTCTAAGTAGATACAGTAGAATCATCCCCAGACACCAGACGCATCCCAAAGAGACACATGGGGCACCCATGCGACGAGACCTCCAACCAGAAACGGGGCACCAGGATGGATCAGACAGGTCCGGAGGGCAGAGGGAGTCTGGATCACTGGCAGCTCAGGAATGACATGTGTAGCTCAACAGAGAGAGAGAGAGAGAAAGAGTGAAAGGGGGAGACAGGGGGAGAGAGGAAAGAGAAGAGGAGGAGGAGAGATTGCAATTAGGTATTGTCACAGTCACATAATGTATAATGTGAATGTATATTTACTGTAGAGTGCAAGCAGGGACTCCGGCAGGACTAACTATGACAGCATTACTAAAAGTTATGTCAGCATATCATGACAATCTGCCAGGATGCCAGTATAACATGATATGATGTAATGTGGGAGTTTGCGCTACAAACTTTTTCCCATTTCACACACCATTACTTTTAGCGCTTGTATGACGTCTAAATGCTTCAGTAGTGTTTTTTTTTTTTTTTTTTTTTTAGTAGTTCTGCATGATAATTTTTGTAATTGATTGCTAGTGTTCACTTACTTCTACTTTTGATGTTTGCAGCATTATTGGAGTCTCTGCAGCAGAATGGACATGCAAACACTCACAGCGGTTCTGCAGAAGACAGCGAGGGTCCAGAGGAAAACCGGTCCGGTGCTAAAAATGGCAGTGCTGCAGAGGAGAAGAGATCCGAATCAGCCAAAGCATACACTACAGAACAAGTAGCTGCTGTGAAAAGGTATGAAAACCAGTCCGGTGGTATGGGTAGTGCATTGTAGGGCTGGATAGTGTAGTTAATTTCCCTTTGGGATTAATAAAGTTCTTTGAATCTTAATTAAAATTCTAGTGAAACTGACATTCAGAACCACAAATCAACTCAATTATGCCTATTAATAATAATAATAATAATAATAATATTTATTGTATAAACCTGTTAATAAATCTGTTACTTTTCCCCATTTTATTTGTTCATGTACTGTCTGTCCCCTTTAAAATACTACCACATGTGTAGTCACATGACTCCACCCTGTCCAGTCTGTGGCATGGAAGTGACATAAAGAAGAACTCTTTCATTAGGGAAGAAATGTATTTGATAAATGCATGTTGATCCAATAAGACAGAGTGACCACTAGTATAAGGGTTTTCTTATATTTATGATGAGTTATATTGCAGCCTTGTGTATTCTGTGCCGGTATTTTAAATAAAATGGTTTAAAAGAGAACAAAAAGAAGAATTATTCCACCTGCATGAAGTTAACCAGTTAACCAGGGTATGCTGAGGAATAATCTTTATCATGTTTATCACACATGTGAGGAGGAGGAGTAGTAGTTTCCTCAAATTTCTGTAAAAAGGAGAAGTATTTACACTGAAGCTTTGCAGTAAACCTGAACACTTTCACTTACTCACTCATCGTCTATACCGCTTTATCCTGTATTCAGGGTCGCGGGGGCCTGGAGCCTATTCCAGGAGACTTGGGGCGAGGTACACCCTGCACAGGGTGCCAATCCATCGCAGGGCGCGCACACACACACACACACACACACACACACACACACACACACACACACACACACACTACGGGCAATTTGGGAACACCAATTAGCCTGATCTGTCTTTGTGATGTGGGAGGAAACCGGAATACCCGGAGGAAAGTCACCAAGCACGGGGAGAACATTCAAACTCCATGCGCACAGAGACGGGAATAGAGTTTGGTTGGGAATCGAACCCGAACCCTGTAGGTGCCAGGCCACAGTGCTAAACCCTACACCACAGTGCCGCCTAAACTTGAACACCACACACAAAAAGTCATGTTCACCAGCACAGATAATTTTTCTCTCTCTCTTTTTCACATTGTAATAAGGCGTAAAAACCAGAATGTATGAGCTGCATTTAGGTCACCGCTTCTCGAAGCTGCTTAAAATAAATTAACTTGTTTATTTTGCTGCATTTGTCAGTATTAAATTATGTTATGTTTATATATAATATGCAACGGTTTGTCAATCTTTGTCCTCGTAGGGATGCTTTTGAACAGGTGAAAGTCTTATGGAGCGAGATCAGGAGGATGCTTTGTGCCTCAAAAAGAAGTTTTTGCAGTGTCCACAATGTGGACAGCAGTGCGCGGACATGCATTGTCATGCGAGATCACGACGCACTTGGATAGCAGTCCTCTGCATTTAATCTGAAGTTCAGCTCTTTAATAAGCATCTCACTGTAAGGAGCGCTGCTGATTTGTTTAACCCTATAAGCAATATCTTCTGAGATTGTTCCAGTACTGGCTCTTGAGACTCCCAGAAAACTATAAGCATCAATGTTCCAGCTGATGGTTGACTTTTTTTGAACTTCTTCTTGATCAGCAGTTGAGGATGTTTTCGTTCCGTTTACTCTCGTGGTCGTAGTAATGAAACCATGTCTCATCACCAGTACTGATTCTCTTTAAGAAACTTTCACCTTCCTTAACGTATCGGTTCAAATTCTGTTTGCAGAAATACAAACGCTTCTGTTTCCGCTCTTCCATGAGTTGTTTCAGCACCAGGTGCACCCTCAGACCACTAAAAACCAAATCACTGCATGCTGCTCTTCTTTCGTGCAAATCACAAGTGGAGCATCCCTTTTTGCTCGCACCGCAGTTACAAATGAACCGATGTAACACGTTTACACCTGCAGTTTACAGCAATGACTAGGGAGACAATAGTCTTGAATGGAAAGCACTAATAAGACATTTTAGTGTTGATAATATTACAGTAGCTTGATTGATTCCCACAGACGATGGACGCAACACCTGCCCTCTCCCTGACGTCAGTGTTGTTCTGTCCTTCGCAGGATAAAACAATGTAAAAACTACTACGAGATTCTCGGGTTGCAGAAAGACGCATCAGACGATGATCTTAAAAAGGCGTATAGGAAACTGGCGCTGAAGTTTCACCCTGATAAGAACCACGCACCTGGTGCAACAGAAGCTTTTAAAGGTGAGTTCCGTGTTTTAATTATATTGCTTATTTATACTGGACTTCTACATTATACACCAGCCTTCACTAGTTTTTTAATGTGACGGAAGTGTTCATCTTAACATACCACCGCTTCAGTCGTTCGAGACGTTTTCATATTGTGTTTGGACGCTAACTGCTTTGCGTTGTGTAGCTATCGGAAACGCGTACGCTGTCTTGTCCAACGTGGAGAAGAGGCGTCACTACGATCAGTACGGCGAGGTGAGAAGCTGCGCCGCCACCCGACGGCACTCCGAGCGAGACTTTCAGCCTGATATCTCCCCAGAGGATCTGTTTAATATGTTCTTCGGAGGAGGCTTTCCCTCTAGTGAGTGTCTGCACTCTTCAGTATGGCTTTTTGTATCTCCTCAACGTCCTCACGTTGGTGGATTTGAATATGTAAATATCATAATGTTTGTATCTCTTGTACAAGTTATAGTAGTATACTCATTGTTTTCCTTTTCAGTCTATATTAGGAAGTGATGTTATTTCTTAAATGCTAGCAAGCTTGTCCTATACTGTAGTTATGTGGATTTATTTGATGTCACGCTGTGTTCTCAGGTCATTTCAGCCATCAGCGTGGCGCAAGAAGGGAAGAAAGAGGTGTAAGTATAGTATCCTTAACTAACATCTATAAAGCATGAAAGGATTTGGAGCTTTGAATTTACATATCTGGTATATTATGTCATTTAATTGATTTCTGTGCAAAATAAAAAAAAAATTCAGTTATATGAGTGAATGTAATTGTAATTAGCAGACAAATAGAACAACTAATAAATATCTAGTCTTATCTACAGGACACACAATTTGTCCAGATGATTGTAGATACCCGAGAAGAACGTACTTTGTTAAAAATTCCACTTTGCTGTTATAATAAACCCTCACTTTTTTAGAGGTGCATTTACAAGGTATAAGCAAAAAGTACCTACCCACTCAAACCGACAGCTTAAAAATAAAATACGAAGGCAGCATGGTGGCGTTGTGTTCAGGATCCGTTCCCTTACACATTCAGGTTTCCTTCCACAATCCAAAGATGTGCAGAAAAGGAAGATTTAGGCATAGTTTCAGAGAGTGTGCATGTGTGCCCTGTGATGGAGTGGCATCCTGTCCAAGGTGTACCCCATTTAATACCCACTGTCTCTTGGGACAGCCTACAGGCATCTTGTAACCATGTACAGAAAATATTTTATACAGTGGTTAAAAAAAAAGTGGTGTTTTGTTGCACTCATATGCACTTGTTAAACAACCCAGACCAAATTTATTTCCCCTTATAATAACCTGTTATATTAACCGTCATGCATCTTCTGGAATCTTGTTGCATACAAATCCATTCTGTGTAACTCTGTGTAGAAGAACCAGATATGGATGTTGTATTCAGGTGTCCACATACTGGTGGAAATATAGTGGACAACAGAAGAGTTTTTGGTCGTACAGGAATCTTGTAAAACTGTTGCTTCACATGCTGAATCACATGGTTTTATTAAAACATCCAACGCTTGGGCACCAACTCACTGAGGGAATTGCTTTAGTTTGCATTTGCTTCCCTTTGCTGTTATTGTTCACAGACATCATCATGGCAGGATGCTGTAGTTAAAAGCTTTTGCACATTTTGAACAGTAGAGGGCAGCAGTAAGCTGTGTCCAGCACTATAACAGGCAGTGTACACTGTAGTGTGAGTGGAGTCATGTTGACTCTCTGTTACATAAACCTGGTTAGCACAAATAATTCACCATGTTTGCTGTCTGTTTTATGATTATATGTGTACAATAATTATATGATTATATGTATCCAAATAATAAAACTAATAAAATTAATTATTTAACCTTAGATGTTTTTCTCTCTGTATTTGGCTTTACCTTTAAGTTGAGTTCTGGCCACCATGAGGGATATTTTATATCATTTTTTTTTAGTAGGAATGTATTTATTTATTTTATTTTATTTTTTTGCAGGGTGGCCTGGGACTCTTCATCCAGATCATGCCCATCCTCATCCTTGTACTTGTGTCCACTCTTAGTCAGATGATGGTGACTGAACCTCCTTATAGTCTCAGCTACAGACCGTAAGTTCACACACACACACACACACACATATAAATATACACAGACACATACTCACATACCTCCCCACACACACACACACACACACACACACACACACACACACACACACACACACACACACACATACGAACACACACACATACACACACACACACGAAAACAGACACACACACGAACACGTACACACACACGAACACGTACACACACACACACACACACACACAATTTTTTGTTGGCAGAAAAATGACATTATATATCAGCAGTCACTTCAGTATATAGGCCTCCGAGACCCTTTTGACTTCAGAACTGCATTAATTCTTGGTGGCACAGATTCAGTAAAGGTGCTGGAGACATTCTGTAGAGGTTGTGGTCCATAATGACACGACAGCAGTTTGTCGGCTGCACATCCACGCTTCGAATCTCGCTTTCCTCTTCATCCCAAAAGTGTTTAGAGATGTGATGACTGGAGGCCGTTTGAGTAAAGTAACTCATTGTCATGATGTTGATGATTTTAGCTTTGTGACATTACATGCTATCCTGTGAACATAAAGGGATTAAGTAGGAACAACAGTACTCAGGTAAGCAGTGACATTTAAACAATGCTCAATTGTTCCTAAGGGGACCAAATTGTGCCATGAAAATAATCCTCACACTATTACACCATCACCAGCCTGAACCATTGATACAAAATCTGCTTCTACCATCAGAATGTCGCAGCAGAAGTTAAGCCTCATCAGGCCAGGCTCGAAGTCAGTCTAATCACCGTTCTTTCCCATTCTGATAATCTTGCAGGTTTGAACTTGCAGTTCGTCATGACCGTGTATTTAACCCCAAAGATCCACTTTTTGTTAAAAGACCCAGCACCTTTTGCTTATCTATGGAAGGCTATTAAAGTAACTGAAACAACATTGTTATAACATTTTCACCACGTTGTTAAAAGCTGTTAGCAAGTTTACTCATTATTTCAAATCTAAAAGGAGAACATGTTCAGTATTAGATTGTGTTGCTTAGACTTCTTCAGGCTTTACTTCAGAAAATACATTTTAAAACATATTCTCTATATCAGCAATTTCTTTATTATTGATGTGAAAAAAGGGACAGAAATCTGCCCTAGTTGCTTCAGTGTCTGATGTAAAGCAGGAGTTAAAGGCACATTGATCCAGACTGTTCACTCTGTAAAGGTATGCCGAGACCCATGTTGACGTCATGAGTGTGTGGACATGTAGTACTATTAGATAATCCAGCTGTTCTGTACTGATGCCACATCACTGAACTGACTGTTAATCAATAGCTAATCATGTAAAGACCAGCTTGTTCCAGCTCCAGCAGACACGACCGATTCTGCTTTTCGGCCAAAAAAATCTCAGCCACAAAGTCTGTGTGATTTAAATAGTCTTTGGATGCAAATGGGTCTTTTAGCATAAATATTGACACACGGTGTTTACACTGAATAGACATTTGTTCTCTTAGAGAAGGTGGAGAAGAACTGATGCATGCACACATCATGTTTGGTGAAACAGGAAGAGCTGTTACTTAGTTTGGATAAATTGTGGCTAAAGTAGTTGAACAGATTTGAATCTGTATGGCTCCGCTAAAGAATGGAGCGTTTATATAATAAAATTAACCACATATGCAGGAAGATATTTACTAAGCATTTTATTTTTATTCCTGAAGTTTTCACATACGAAACCCACAATTTGGCAAGAATTAACAGCACTTTTTCTCTTCAGCGTTCTTAAAATTGCAGTTCGATCTGTTTACATAATTTTTGTATAATTCTACAGTATATACACAAATATGCAAGAAGTAAATAAACATAGTTTTATGATAAAATATAGGCACCAAAATATGTTAAAGTTTTAAGCATATAAGATTTTCTTATTATTATTAATATTACTCTTTTTTTTATTATTATTATTATTTGGTTATTAATATGTTGCGGATTTTCCATTAGCACCTTTAAGAGCAACTCGTCCACGTATAGAATGAGAGGTTTGTCCTGAACAGAATCGAGACAGTTTTCTTTAAGTTCAACTATAATCCTAAAAAGGTGTCATCAAAAAGTCATACTGTTATTATTGTGACACATATTGTAATTGGGATTTAAACTGTGATATTTACCTACTAATTGCACCATTTTCTATTCAAACGTCAAATAACAGCACAATTTCATCTCATTAAGAGGATGTTTGCCAATGTTTATCACTTCAATATTCTTAAAAAAAAAACTATTTTAATTATTACTTTACATGAATTCCAAACTATTCATTAGGGATGTAACGGTATCAAAACTTCACGGTACGGTAATACCTCGGTATGAATGACACGGTACAGTATTTATTGAATAATTTACAGGAAAATCAAAACTAATGAAGAGACTCGAAAAAAGTGTCAGAATTGTTTATTAAACAGTTTACATGAACACTGAACATATCAATGGCATAGAAATTAACCATCTATCTGTAAACTTTGAAACAGGAACTTACATTTTTTAATTTTTAATAACAAAAATTTTAAAGTTTCAATTTAGTATTCTTGAAAACTTAAATAGCAGCCTATGTATTGCAGCTGGTGAAACCGAAATGCTTCCACACATCCGATTTAAAACCCGCTTTAGGTTCGACCATATCTCTTTTCCTTTGCCGCTAATAGCAGCACCCGCCATTTCTGCATTACTGGATCTGTAGTGACAACAGACCGCCAAGGATGATGGCCACGCTTTGGCTGATGGGAATTGTAGTTCGCGCTACCTCCCGTTATCTCCATTCGCCTGAGTAAACTTTTCTCAGAAGACCTTTATTTATTGAGTCATGCGACCACAGTAGTATTGAAAAAATTTGCTATTGCAGTACGATGGTATTTACAATATTGTTACATCCCTACTATTCATATATTATCTATTGCAGTAATAAACTGCAACCTTTTGTGGTTAAACACTTACACAGGTCCATATTATGATGTAGATTTTTGTACAATTTATTTTTCAGCCTATGGCCTTGCACCTCCAGGGTTTAGGGTTCGAGTCCCGTCTCGGGTCTGTGTGCGGGGAATTTGCATGTTCTCTTCGTACTTGATGCATTTCCTCAGTCCAAAGACATACACAATTTGGAAACACCAGTTAACCTAATCTGTGTGTGTGTCCATCCAGGGTTGACCCTGGCTCCTAGGCTCCTAGGTACCTAGACTCCAGGCACCCCGTACACAGGATAAAGCAGTATAGACGATGAGTGAGTGAGTGTGTGCAGCACTGATTGTAGCTACTTGTCTCTGGGACGTTCGACTCTCGGACTGAACAAAAATCTGCCTGCTAAGAGATGGGTCTATTTCCACCTGAATCGAAAGGAAATGGGACCACATTTGGGTGCATACATGAGTATGCTGCTTATGCTCTTAGGCCGGGCCCTCACTAGGAGTCTTTAACTAAAACCTCATGGCCTATTCCTCAGTCAGACCACCCCTGAGTGATAATGATGGCGCAAGATAGAGACCCTCAGCAGCGCGCTCTGAGTTGGGACACAGTCTAACCCGAAAACGTGCTCTCCCTGCTCGTTCCTTTGACCCTAACTGCCTATCTCACACAATTTATCTTGAAAAAGAAGTGTTTCAGAGACTTCAACCTTACCTATATCTTAATCTCTTTTTTTTTTTTTTTGCTTCCTGACTGAGTAAAGCAGATGAAGGAATAGTAAAAAGTCCAGTTGTGTTGATTTTATACTGCTCGATGATTCGTCGATGTGGATACTGTCACTTAAAAGCTGCAGGTTTAACCACGACTCAGCTGTAGATTTACATTTGATCAGATTCTCTGGTTTGAATTCACATTTCGTTCTGCATTTCAGTTCTGTAGGTCACACTGAGAAGCGGCTGACTGAGACCCTGCGCGTGCCGTACTACGTGAGCGAGCGCTTTAGTAAGGAGTACAGCGGCTTGAATCTGAGGCAGGTGGAGCGCAGCGTAGAGGATGACTACATCTCCAATCTCCGCAACAACTGCTGGAAGGAAAAACAACAAAGTACGCTCTAAATCTTTTCACCGCTTCTCAATACATTTTCACACATCCGATTTTATAAATAGATCGGAGTTTCGCCAGTTGATGGAGCTCCAATTTTCCAGTCAGATCTTTGTTCTCTGTGATCTTAAATGCTACATTCAGTGCAATGCACTTAAGAGTAGATGACTTTTTCAATAATATCTTAGTAACAAGCATGGTCCTGTACTGCAATGAGTAATCAACCTGAAATGCTCTATGTAGAGTTGGAGTCTATAGTAGCTTAAAAGGTAAATCAATACTTAAAGGGAGAAAGTTCTACAAGAGTTATGTAAAGTTTCCACTCAATTTTCTAATCACCTTTCACACTTCTAAAGTTTCTCAATTGCGTCCAGGCCGCTTCCTTTAAAATAAGCTATAGGAAAGGTGTACTGATAAACAATTAGCTTTTTAAAGATTAAATATGACGAAATTTGCTGAACACACAACACGACACAATATATAGCGTATATAAAGGCAGAAATTAATTTGAAAGTAAAAATTACAGCAAATTGTCTTCTCATCCTTTGTGTACACACTGAATGCTGAATATAATAATCTGTAACATTCATGTATTAGAACTGATATTATATGTAGAGAATATTTTATCATGTAGTGTGACAATTGAATGGAGATGATAACGCCAAAGAAAAGAGTTTAGTAGTGTTAGGTCTGGTTCAGATTTTATATAGGGGGGAAAATGACTGATACAATAATATACAGTGGTGTGAAAAACTATTTGCCCCCCTCCTGATTTCTTATTCTTTTGCATGTTTGTCACACAAAATATTTCTGATCATCAAACACATTTAACTATTAGTCAAAGATAACACAAGTAAACACAAAATGCAGTTTTTAAATGAGGGGTTTTATTATTTAGGGAGAAAAAAAAATCCAAACCTACATGGCCCTGTGTGAAAAAGTAATTGCCCCCTGAACCTAATAACTGGTTGGGCCACCCTTAGCAGCAATAACTGCAATCAAGCGTTTGCGATAGCTTGCAATGAGTCTTTTACAGCGCTCTGGAGGAATTTTGGCCCACTCATCTTTGCAGAATTGTTGTAATTCAGCTTTATTTGAAGGTTTTCTAGCATGAACCGCCTTTTTAAGGTCATGCCACAACATCTCAATAGGATTCAGGTCAGGACTTTGACTAGGCCACTCCAAAGTCTTCATTTTGTTTTTCTTCAGCCATTCAGAGGTGGATTTGCTGGTGTGTTTTGGGTCATTGTCCTGCTGCAGCACCCAAGATCGCTTCAGCTTGAGTTGACGAACAGATGGCCGGACATTCTCCTTCAGGATTTTTTGGTAGACAGTAGAATTCATGGTTCCATCTATCACAGCAAGCCTTCCAGGTCCTGAAGCAGCAAAACAACCCCAGACCATCACACTACCACCACCATATTTTACTGTTGGTATGATGTTCTTTTTCTGAAATGCTGTGTTACTTTTACGCCAGATGTAACGGGACACGCACCTTCCAAAAATTTCAACTTTTGTCTCGTCGGTCCACAAGGTATTTTCCCAAAAGTCTCGGCAATCATTGAGATGTTGTTTAGCAAAATTGAGACGAGCCTTAATGTTCTTTTTGCTTAAAAGTGGTTTGCGCCTTGGAAATCTGCCATGCAGGCTGTTTTTGCCCAGTCTCTTTCTTATGGTGGAGTCGTGAACACTGACCTTAATTGAGGCAAGTGAGGCCTGCAGTTCTTTAGATGTTGTCCTGGGGTCTTTTGTGGCCTCTCGGATGAGTTGTCTCTGCGCTCTTGGGGTAATTTTGGTCGGCCGGCCACTCCTGGGAAGGTTCACCACTGTTCCATGTTTTTGCCATTTGTGGATAATGGCTCTCACTGTGGTTCGCTGGAGTCCCAAAGCTTTAGAAATGGCTTTATAACCTTTACCAGACTCATAGATCTCAATTACTTTTGTTCTCATTTGTTCCTGAATTTTTTTGGATCTTGGCATGATGTCTAGCTTTTGAGGTGCTTTTGGTCTACTTCTCTGTGTCAGGTAGCTCCTATTTAAGTGATTTCTTGATTGAAACAGGTGTGGCAGTAATCAGGCCTGGGGGTGACTACAGAAATTGAAGTCAGGTGTGATAAACCACAGTTAAGTTAATTTTTAACAAGGGGGGCAATCACTTTTTCACACAGGGCCATGTAGATTTGGAGTTTTTTTCTCCCTTAATAATGTAAACCTTCATTTAAAAACTGCATTTTGTGTTCAGTTATGTTATCTTTGACTAATAGTTAATGGTTTTTGATGAGCAGAAACATTTAAGTGTGACAAACATGCAAAAGAATAAGAAATCAGGAAGGGGGCAAATAGTTTTTCACACCACTGTACATACATGAAGTAGAAGGGATTCCAATAAACATCTAATATTTGCCGTAGGTGTAAGTGTGATTACCTGAAATGGCAGTTATTCAACTACAAGCTCAATAATAGCAATTAATCCCACCGACCTTTGCAGAAAATCCAAATTATAATAGAAAATGTGTTCAAAAATAAATAAAGGTTAATACTTAAATTGTATACAATGGTATGTAATATTAACTCTTCAGTTGTATTAATGGGAATTCTTATTCTTTTCATTGAGCAAGTGCAATTAGAGAATTTCCCCAATAAGAGGCAACACTTACTCTCAAATGACTCACTGCTATTTTTCAAAAGCAGCGAAAGTGTCTGAATTTTAAAATAGCATTGTACTCTGCATAGTATTTTTTGAAAAGTTAAAGGTCCCATGTATTATTATTTCTTTAACGAGTCTACATAGCTCTCAAACTGTCTGTTCGTGCTCCAGCTGAAATACTTCTCAGATGATGCATTTCTTCCCTCAAACATTCATACCTTTATTTCACTCTTCCTCCAAAGACCCATGTCACTGTATATGTGAATGAGCAACTGCTGAGCCACGCCCCTCCAGAGAACAGCAGCCAGCCTGGGGTGGAAATTTTGCTTGTCACGTACGCAAACTATACACAGTATGATGGGCAGTTAAATGTTTTTCATGATCTAAAATAAAAAGATAGAATGCAAGAAAGATTAAAAAAAAATAATAATAAATCATTAGAGATTGCAATCAGATTAAAGATTAAAATTTCCAATAAAAATAAAATAAGTAAAATAAAAAGGTAAAAATGTAGATGTAGAATTAAAATGGTGATATATAAAAAAATATATAAATTACACAGGATTTACAGAATGTGCAAAGCCTAATTGTAAACTGAGAGGTATAAAAATATTAAAGTATAGAAGTGTAAAATACAAGTTCACATTAAGGGAAAAATCTAATTGGCCAGTACAAAATAAAAATTTAAATGGGAAACAAACCCAATACTAACCTAATACATAAGGTCTGGTGAAATGCGAGTGAATTTCACTTGGTTTCCTGACTCAGCACTTGTACAGTTATCACGTACTGTAACTGTCCGTGTTCGTCCTCCAGACAAAGCCACACAACCACAAATCGTTTCCTCCAGTTGTGTTGTTTGGGTTTTTGGTTATTTCTCCACAAGCGTGCACGTCATACAGTATATCAATGAATCACAATTGCCTCAGGCCGTTACAACAGGTTTCTTAATTCACTGGCATTCTGACTCACAATTTGCGTCTTTTACAGTCTTGCTTCATCATCATAAATCAGGCTATTCCTCAGAAAGGACTTCTGTCTGTCTTTAAATTTGTGTATCAAAATGTTTTGTATTTCAGTAATTGGATCCCTGTAGTGGGACATTTGCTGTTCATCAACTCTGCTTTGGCAGTATTGCTGGTGTGCAAACACAGCCCCTGATAATCTTATCGAATTGAATAAAGGTTTTGCAGGTGTTTATTATTATTATTATTTTACATATGGATGTGATGAGGAGGGGAATTTGTCGCGATGATTCATTAAATAATAAGCATCGCAATGCACAAATTGTATATCATGTTGATGTGTGTATGCCCACAGAGGAGGGTTTGCTGTACCGTGCACGCTATTTTGGTGACACTGACCTATATCAGAGAGCTCAGAAGATGGGCACGCCCAGCTGCTCCAGACTGGCCAACGTTCAGACTTATGTCCATTGAAAAACCAACATGATCATGGGAGGTGAGGAGAAGCAAATGATGTAAAATTGTTAAAAGAATGTTTTCTAACACGTCATTTATTGTGTAATAAATAATAATATATTTTTTTTTTATATAGATTTATTTCTTTATGTATTAAATGTTTTTTAAGGACAATAAAAAGATTGTTTTGTTGTTGTTGTTGAGAGATTGGTGCACTGCATTCCACAATGGTGCGTTCATTAAGGACTCGTGTGCTTGGGCTTGTATTGTAGAAGAAAAAAAAAGAATCAACCTTAGGTTGGTCACCAGTATCACCCTAAAGATCCTGTTTTATTCCTCATATAGAGCATCAATTTCTCAACAGTTACACATTTGTTATACAGTTATTACTGAGAGATGTGTATGTTGTGATATTAGCCATTTTATCCAAGACAGTTTGGTTCCTGGTATCACTTATGTTATAGCAATAATACACAGTAATGTCTTCCAAGCTGCTATGCTTTCTTTGTCGGACCGGAAAAAATAAAACCTTACTGTTATGAAGCACTGACACTGGAGACTCCTTAACATCACTGGTGAATAAATGGTTAAAAAATGCTTCACCACATCATCGATTAGATCTGTTTCTTTGTTAGATTTGTAATATATTAATTACTGCGTGTAGGTTTTTACTAAATGCAAACAAAAAATGTGTTAGGAGAACTGAGTAATGACAGCTTTGCAAATCTTTTTTTTTTTTTAATTAGCTGATACTGCATGAGTTTTTATAGTTGACAGTTCGACAGCTCTGTAGAAGTAGTACAAGCGCTTACAGTACAGAGGTCCTATTTTAATTTTTAAAAAATCCCTAAATGGGAAGTTGTGGACTCTCAGGCCCGTCCAGAGGAAGACCACAAGCCGCAAGCATATTATTTGGGATAAATGGTACAATCTTAGTGGTTAGAGGGGAAAATCCCCAGGACTTAACCGGAGAGGCTGTATAGTTCTTTAGGTTTTTTTTTGTTTGTTTGTTTTATAAACCAGTAAAGCAGCAGTAAGGTTAAGGCCACATTTTACTGCTTCAGTTTTATAAAATCAGGCCCGTTAAAAGACGGCATGTTTATGTAGCACTTAAACGTACTTAGCTGCATAATAGAAACGACTGGAGAAAAGGAGAGCAAACAGCAGTAGAGCATCTCGGAATGTTTGTCAGTATTAACATGTTTGCAGAGTCCTCATCTGTCCGGTGTCCTCTTTCAGTCCCCTGTCAGTGCTTTAGTGACTTGCCAAGCATGACCTAGATTTGAGGTGGTCCATACATGGACCTTATCAGTGTGAGTGGACCACACACCTATACACACTGTGAGTGTCGCAGTCATATCATATTATTATGATCATTTAAATTTGTTTCTGTTTTTTTTAGGTCTAAAATTGGATCTTCCAATTAAAATGGTGGCCAGTCGGTGACATTCAGTCAAAGGAGAGAGAATCTGGGTTTGTTTGTGTCTGTGTGTCTGTCTGTCTGTGTGTGTGTGTGTGTCAGTCAGATATCGGAGTTAAGGAAGAGGAATTTGTGAAGGAATGAATTTCAGCCTTTTATAGCCCTGAGATATACCTCAGTTAAGAAATCATCTAAGCTTGTATCTTTTTACGGATGTGAAATGCATTTAATTTCCTTCAGGCTGAAACTTGTATTTTGTATTTCCTCGCTCTCTTTCTTCATATAGAAAATGGAAACTACGTATTAATTTATTAATTTATATAACTGTACATTTGAGATTTAGCTATGCAGGATTTAATCGGTTAGGTCACACATTAAATAAGCATTAACAGTGAATAATTGTTAAAGAAGCACTCCATACTTGAACCTTTTATCTGTTACTAGAATTTACACCATTTCTGAAGTTAAATAGTATTTATTTAAAGATCAGGATTTTTGAAAAGTATGATATTACATATATATTTTTTAATTTTGCAATGCTGACTATCTGTAGCAGTGCTTCTCCTCTGGATGATAACAGAACAATAAAATCTTTTGTGCCACTCTTCAACCTTAAAAGTTTGTGTGCTCTGTGTGTTTGTGTAGAGGAAGCGTGTATTGTGTGCACAGGGGTGTAACTGGTGGGCTCGGTGTGTGTCGCAGGAAGGGAGGGGAATGAGAATGCGAGTGAGAGTGGAACTCCTCGTGTGTGCGTGCGGTGTGTATGTGCGCGCACGCAGTTGAGTCATGTCAGATTTTGGCAGGCTGTGTGAGCTGAAACATGCAGTGGTTCACGTTCTCCAGCAGTCAGTAATCACGTCTAGATCATACCAGTCTCTGCTGGATCCGTGTTACTCATGTAGAGCTTTTCGTAACATATATATTTTGCTCTCACGCTGCAGCCTTTGGGATGTTTTTTTTAATTGAATAAGCTCTTCATAAGAGCACAAACCTATACTGTATCTCACACACTCAGAACATGTATGTATTTGTTCTTGAAATCAAATGTATATTCACACATGGGAAATGTTACAGCTTGAAATGTTCATCCTCTTCAAACCTATTCCAAATGGGATAGGTTTCCAACAAAAACATCTTGAAAATCAGTAGGGCAAGCATTACTGTGCTCTCTCTGTGTGCGCTTTTGGAAAACTGATCATTTAGTCATGAATAAGATACCTCAAGAATCACCCTTATTCTATATCAGCACTTACTCAAGAGTCCAGCATGAAAGCAAACGGACAGAACTTTAAGACATGCATTTTTATAAAGGTCATGAAACTCTGACGCAGTTAAAAAATCACAGGATTCTTGTTTTTTTTTTAATGACTCTGCAGTGTTGCTTGTTCACAACTCCAGAGCCTCAGCACAATCCTGAACTCAAGTTAGTGTCTGGGTTTCATTTTATCATGGGACTTAGTTCTACTCAGCTTTACTGAAAAACTGGAAATTTGTCATCACAGCATTTGACACACTTTCCTCTGATCATGAATTTCAACATTTATTTAATTCATTAATAGCTCCTTCAGTTCATCTTTCTTGTGAACCACTACCTCAGAAAGTTTATTATTGAACGTCCTGAGACAACTCAGTTTTTCTCCTCTCTAGCAACTGAAACTGTTTCAATGTCTTCAAACAGGAGGAAGTTTGGCACAAGAGTTATATGTAATCCAAGATCAAAGTTAAACGTCATCTCTATCAAGAGGATTTTCTTACAGTTGACACTATCCAGAGCAACTTTTACTTCTCTCATTGTATATCTGAGCAGTTGAGGGACCAACAGTGACGCTGGGGTTTGAACCACTACTTCTGATCAGTAGTCCATTGCCTTATAACCACTGATCTACCCCTGTTCAATCCCTCAGATCGTAGTGGAGAAATCAATCACTGAAGCAAATATTTCTTCAAAAATAATTTATTTTCTGTGTTTCTTAATGCACGTATAAAACGTAACAGTATTTGAATATCAAATAAATAAATGATGCACAAGTGAATATGCATGACAAATGTGTTTAAAAACAAGTGATGCCAAGAGTCCATTTTAACTAAAAGATCAAACTTAAATCATGAAATGGTGCTCACTGGATAAAAACAAAAATACAACAAAAAAATTGAAATAGCTGCCAGAGTCACTTTTCAGAAAATAAAAGTGAGGTAAACATTTCAAAGCAGTCGACAAAATGACGTTAGACATGTTGGGAAAAACTGCCTGAAACAAGTGCAATACATGAATGCGGTATTCATAACGTACATACAGCAATCAGTGAATAGGAGAATGCTTTTACATTTTGTGTACCCTATGCTCTTTTCATATAAACACCTGGTGACATAAGTGAGACCTGCAATATCTTCGATATAAAGTCACTCGACACACAGTATTGAGAACGGCTCACCGTTCCCTAAAACGGTGACCTAACAGAGCCAGAATGCCTCAGAAGTGTCCAAATTTAGTCCTTGAGACTCAACATTCTTCAATAAGCAGCTCTTCTGAGCTGTACAGTTTCCTTTTTATGACTCTGAAGCCAGTGCTAAGTTTTAGGGCCCCTCTCAGAGGCGCCGATGAGGATTTAGCAGTGAACAAGCCCTGGATCTTTGGCCAGATGCCTCCCGATTCAGGCCGGAGGACGAGCGTGAGCTGGAAGGTGGGAACGAGGCAGGGGTCAGCAGCGATCTGGCCTACGCTGTGAAACGTCTCTCCTTGCTGCACACACAGATCGATGAGCGCCCCCCGGAGGCCGCAGGGCTCACTTGCAGCCAGCTGCACCAGTTCACTCCCTATGTGCTCCAGGAGCTTGTTGGGGATGAGAAGTTTGGAGCAGTGCAGTGTGCAGCCTTTTGCTTCAATCAGGCTAAGAGCTATCTGTTGGACTACTTCTTTGCAGAGGCTCTCCTCTGTCGGATCGTAAAACATATCGGCATCCAGAGCGGACAAGTCGGGAAGAGACACAGAACCTGGAAGAAAGAAACCATAAAGAAATTAGCTTACAGCTGTAAATAATGTTGAGTAACAAAAAACAAACAAAAAAAGCAGTCATAGTGATCCTGTTTAATTACATCATAATGCAGTTTTCTAAGCATACTGCAGAGGTGTTTTCTAACACTCGCCAACCTCACTGCTGCTCGCACTTACACTTGGCTGTCAAAGCAATGCAGAATATAAAAAAAACCTCATTTAACACTTAAGTGTTAAGAGGGAGGACTTGCGCATCACAGTGCTACAGTACTGTAATCTTTAGGCTGTAGTGGGCAAACAGTATTGTCTGACCTTCGTGCTAACATCTGACCTTTACATAGTGATCGAAAGCCAACTTACAACAAACAAAATAATAAATTAAGATAAAATCTATCTTAAATAAAATCTATTTGTGTGCGTGTGTAACTCACCAGTGTCAGAGCCATCATCTGTGCCACTGTGTTCAGAATCAGAGTCAATGCTGTGACTGCTGCTGAGTTTCTGCACCAGGCCGCTCCAGGACAGTCTCTGTGGAGCTCCATCAGCCCAAACACCTTCACTGTGGGTCTTCTGCATGGCTCCAAACCTCAACAGAAGTGCTTCAGTTGTTCACACCTGAGAAACAAAAGACAACAAATGTTATTATAATACAATATAATGCATGCCTAAGATGAAAAATAACTGCAGTGAAGTTGAGAATTGTTATTTATTTTATAGCATGTCTGGAAATTTCCAGATTTTTTTTGCAGAGCTTCAGAAGATTGTGCCTGAAGTATTACAGTGTTAGAAAAAGCAGGCTTTATGGTTTCTCAGAATGGTTTAAAGCTTACAGGGTTTATTATTATTATTAAAATACAAAGTAAAAGAACTCCTTGTTATTCAACATTTCATTAACAATAAATGTTAAATTATACTGGTGGAAGCCATCAGTTTTGCAGACTGAACAGAAACAAACCCCAAGTCTTTTCATGCACATTAATTAAAATAAACTCGGATACAAAGTTAAAAACTCACCAAAAAGCGTAAAGTGATGACCTTGCAGGTGTTGTCTAGCCAGTGCCTGATGATATATCCCAAATTTACGGCGAATTGTTTTGCTGAAACTAACAAAGGACAGAGCGGCTGTATGTTAAGAGGCTCCTTCCTCCAGTGCAGCAGCGACTCTTCTGCAAACACTGATGTCATGAACCAGAACAAAGCTCTTTATATAGCTCCGCCCCGCTGTTGATTTCCACGCCCCCTGGAGACAGCTCCGCCAATCAGCTTTTAGCGCACGTTCAGTGCGTTCCACTTTGCCCAGTAACACGAAGCAGCTTCGAGCCATTGTCTGCTGAGGAAGGGAAAAACATACAGAAAGTAGTCTTTTGTTTCACCTAGGACAAGTTGGGGCGAAGACCTGTATGCACGTGTTTGTGTCAGAGCTGAATGGACATTTGGGGCACAGATATCATTTGGCTGGATGTTTTAGATGTTACACTATGTGTCAATGTGTTTGTACAAATGTGTGATATTGCAGTATGAAGGGGAAAAACAAATATGATTTCCTTTCATTCTTAATAATGCAAATCTTCTAAAATAAAAAAATAGCTCTACATCTAATACAACTATGTAATATGCATTAATCAAAATAGGCAATTCAGTATCCAGAGGCTGCACTATAACACTATTATACATTCATGCATCAGACTTGGTATCACAGACAAGCAAGTGCACAACAGAGGTGCAAGTTCCTCATGAGATTGCAGCCTGTGATGCAACATTACATCACTCCATATAAGTCAGTCATCTACCGAGCTAAGATAGTGTCTGTCTCATCAAATAGTACTCTTGATGCGCAGACAGCATGACTCAAGCATAGGTTTAGTGGCATTGTCAATATTTGAAACCTCTCGGAGCTGCATATGAATCCCACACGAATTAGTAAGTGCGTGTGGATTTTATTAGAGAAATCTACTTCACTGCTAGAGCACCTCTTGTGGAGACAGAATTCAGTATGACGTAATGCTGTAAGGTCCAACATAAAAATCAGCATTCTGTCATCAGTGTTCACCTGATGCAACATCAAGTACTTACTGGGTATGATGTGGACTTCGAACGGTTTCTGATGCAAAAAAATAAGAACATACATCACATATACAGTGTAGCAGTCATATAAATGTACATAGTGACACTAGTTTAAGCGTATGTCTATATCATGTATTTAATGCGGACAAGCATGTAATGTACAATAGATGGGGATTAATAAATATAGAAATAGGAAATATTTCTAATAATCAAACAATATTTTGTTCTAGAGTTTTATTATGAACTGTCTTAATTGCAGCGTCAAAATTAACACTAACAAGTTATTGCTTAAAACTGGAATAGTGTAGTTCCTTATGTTTATAATGTTCTTTTAAATGGATTCTACATAAACAAGATTTGTTTTTTATCTCAGTATTTGAAATTCACTGCAATTTTCTTTCATGTAATCCTATGGCACATAAACACCTATAAAATGACATCAGTTAATAATGAACACCATGAAGGTTTATTCGTTAACAGTTAACAAGTGTTTACACAACAATCAGAACATGGCATTTAACCTGGGATAAACTTTCAGCACGTTTTATTGTGGTGTCTGACTTCTAACAGAACAGTTCATTCTCAGAAATTAGTTAAAATTTGTTAGTGATTTACGTGAGGTTGTTTGACTAGCTGAATTTATCAGTGTATACATCAGTGGGCTCATAAAAAAGTGTGAAAGTTTTGGACATGTGACCCGAGTTCATGGATGTTTTGGATGTGCGAGTGCCAATCAGTCTCTTTGCAATCAGGATGACACAAACAGTGTTATTATGAATGGGGATGGAAAAATACAATACTGTTAAAAATACTAACATGCATAAACATGTTTTAGGAAGAGGATGTGAAGTTAGGGTGGATTGTAGTGTCTTTAGTATCCAGCAGTATTCTATACACTGTAGGTTTGTCCCACCCCTTAGTGGAACAGAATGTCCTGTACATTCAGCAAAGTTTCTCACTGCTCTTGTTCAGATGCAAAACATCCAGTGGGACGAACTGTAACACAGACTGACTTTGGCAGAGCAAAAACATGAAGCAGTGTATAAAAACAAGGTTGAGTAGACACTGTTTATTCTGCTCTCAATGAGAGAAAACAAACCAAACCAACACATCAACTCAAATTATTTTTGTCCCTAAAATAGTAAACTTTTTCAAACAAACAAAAGAAAAAAGAATAAGAAAAAAAGAAATATCAGTTACATGTATGCATATGTTTAGTGGGCCGAGAACCTGTTATGAACATAGTTCTTAGCTTTATAGGACAGAGTGTGGGTTTTATTTGCAGTCTCTCTGCACCCCCTCTCTCGCTTTGTCTTCTCCTGTTTCTACAGCTGCTCCTACAAGTAGGCTGTATGCCCTCGCTCACTCACTTTCTCACTCTCACATACACAATCACACAGAGAGGGGGAGGATAACCTCACAGACCACAGCACTAAAATTAATAGCGACTGTTGCAAGACCATGGAACAAAACACAGAGCTCAGGACAGAAGACAAAAACAACATATACTTGGATTTCTAAATCAGTTGGCCACATTTGTAGCAAAGATATTACTATCTATCTATCCATCCCTCCATGACTGCACAAATAAATGACATACAAATATATGTCTAATATTAACCTTGATTTTATTTAATAATAAATATTAAAGAATATCTAGAATTGCAGCTGTGAACATTCACTTACTGTGTAGACATTTCAAATAGATAAAGGCTTCAATAAAATTGATATTTGCAGGGTTTTTAATCGAACAGTTTTATTTCACCATAAAAAAAAAAAAATCATCAACACTTAATCAGTTGCACATAATCAGTTCTGTGACACAATCTCTAACATAGGCAAGTTTACTTACATTTCCGTCTTCAATTCCGTTAAAGTCTCCAGAACAGTTATATTTACGGCCTATGTATGCATTTCAAAATATGGTAAATGTACATAAATAAATTATACAAAAATGTGTCCGTTTTTAAAACAAATATTCATTGCAATTCATAAACTGAAATGAGCAGCAAGTGATTTAGCTATGAAGTTGTGAAACCCAGTAGCTGTTCAATGGGCTTGTATTTCCATTCATCTGCCTCCAGCTCCTCCACTAGGCTGGCCAGCTTCTCCATACGGGATACCTGCTGATCTGAGAACAAACACAAAAGTACACCATCCCAAAAAGTCATTATTATTAGGTTTCCATACTCTTGTTGAACAAGTATCAATTGGGCTTGTGACAATAATGTAATCTTAAGTGGTGACTTTTACTTAATGACGATTGATTGCATAAAAAAAAAAAAATCAGAATCTGAATAAAAGTGCAACTTACCATGCTTCACCTGTTTTAGAGTTGATGCCACTTGATAACTGAAAACAGATTCACAAAGAAATCTGTCCGAGCCATCTGAAAAGTAAAAAGTAAAACTGTTCAGTGGAAAACTACTGATGATAAACATCTTTATCCAAATATAACCATAAAACCAGGCTATTACAGGAAAGGAATTAATCATGCTGTGGTTTAAAAAGCCGACTCACTATTACTACCCTAATAATTTAAATCATTTATTAAATAAAATAATGCATATGAAAACTAGTTCTCGCACGTTTCCCCCCCACTTTCCCAAAGTTAATAAAAATGGTCATGTATCAGGGAAACCAAAAAGGACAGGGTTTTGTCCAAAACTGATGATGCTGGAGATTTATCCTCACAGATTTATCCTCACTTTACCTCTTTAATGAGCTATTCTTTTTAACAACAGATTTATGTGAAGTGTCCACTAGATATTTTTTAATGCATGTTATTTAAAGCTCATAACAAAAAACAAACCTCACGTCCAGCCACAGGTGAAAAAAGTATACAGTGCATAGGGGTGCTAAAAAAGTGGTGCAGGGAAAAAACAAAAAAACAAACAAAAAAAAAACCAACAAGCAACACTCAAGCTTTATGGCACCCTGTGGTCAACATGTCACGCCATAGGAGTCGAGGTGAAGAAACCTCCAAATGCTGTCAAGGGTGCAGAACAGGAAAAGAAAAACAGAACAGGAGAAAGAGCATGAAAGAATAGGTCTCTGCGAAAAACTGGAGGTAGGATGTATGTAAAGAACTACTACAGTGTGGAAACCTTGAAATAAAAGCTTAAAGTTAACATTTTATAGTTGCTGAAGTTAGGTAGGCTAACAAAGTTTTAAATGAAATTAGAAAAGATATGTACAGTATACATACATGTGGTATGGGACTGTCCGATACTGAAAAGAAATTGTAAAACTGAAAATATAAAACTTCAAGGCTCCAAGCACAGTACAGCAAAACATTTGAATGGTGCAAAACAAAAACGCTGTATATCCGGAATGACAATTCTGATTGAGGTGGCTCGGAGTCCACTACACTCATTGCCATGAACATTTAGCAAATGGAGTGCCTGATTCTTGAAAAATTCAACGGATAACTCGTCAGAAGAGACTGTCTGTGAGAACTGTCCATACAATCATTCACCAACACCACTTTACATTACAAAAACTCAGCCCACAGTCATCACCTCGCTCCAAGCCATTACCACAAGTGTGGGCCATTAGATGAGTTCCTGGGAGGCCGGTGTTTTAGACATGAACCAGACAGGCTCCGGCATACAAACTTTCTATCTTAATGGTATTCAAACACTGGTGCAACACTGGGACAAGTGCTTTAGTGTAGCAGGGGACTATATAGAGAAATAAAGGCAGTTTTACTCATATAACTGTGTTTGGTTCTCAATATCCAAATGGTCAGAACCGGGTTTCTACTTAAGGTCAAAGGTCCGGAATGGTTGGTGATAAGAAAATTACTTTTATCAAACTTGTTTATAACTTACAAGCAATGTACAGCAATTCAGCATTACAAACTCTGACTTGGTGATTAGGAAAAAAAAAAAAACTGCAAGAGGAAAATCTTCATTGACAAAACAAACTAAATGAGCAAAGTGGATTTTATTTTTATCCCTCAACAAATCGATTAAACAAACTGACCTTAAAGGACAACAAACACTTTAATATCAAATTAAATTTAAAGTACAAGTTACATGACGCCCTAATGAGCCGTTTACATGTCACGTGTAAAAACGCGAGTCTCTCCTTCTTTAAAAGTGCTCGCGAGCTTAATGGGCTCCCGGCCGTGGTGCTTCTCAACCTTCTCGGAGAATTTCACCAGCCTCACCGATAGAGTGAAGCTGATTGGTTGGTTCTTGTCACATGACCCTGCTGTGCACCTGCGGTATTCTGAAAAGTTTGTATTTTTCATCTCGGTGCGGCGTGATCGCGCGTGGAAAATGCATGAGCGCTGCGACGGTGTCGCTCTCTATTGTGACCGCGCTTGTCACGCGTCTCTATTTAAAATGACAAATTTAAGCACGCAAACGATGCGACACGTAAACGGCCCCAACGACAGTCAAAATACACAGCAGCCTAGTGTGAGAAATGGCATTGTCTGACTTCAATTAGCTGCCTAAACCTTGGTATAATAGGTGTGTTTTCTAGACGGAGACACTTTCTTTGCATATCTGGATGGTGAATTCTTTACCGCACAGGGGACATGTAATGGCACTTACGGTTACCATGACAACAGTGTTAAACAGGGAAGCGATTATGTTTAGCTTTAATCTCGGGCCAGGATTGCCGTAACAAACTCCAAACAGACTACTGTACTAAAACTAAGGCCAGGGGTAGCTCAGTGGTTAAGGCATTGGACTACGGTTCGGAAGATCCCAGGTTCAAACCCCACACCACCAAGTTGCATCTGTTGGGCCCTTGAGCAAGGTCCTTAACCCTCAACTGCTCGATGTGTAATGAGATAAAAATGTACGTCGCTCTGGATAAGAGCGTCTGCCAAATGCCTAAATGCAAGTGTAAAACTAACAGTTCATTGATGAGTATAACGTTTTTATTTCAAGGTAGGAAACACACTTTGTCCCATTGTATTATTTCATGACTAGTTTGAGGTGTGGGCTGGGTCCGGGCTGACTTGCCATGTATGGATTTTAAGAAGCCGTGGTACAGACATTGTTGTTACCTTTCTTTTGAGCCAGAACTTAGCTGAGCACAGAACTTGAAAACATGCCAGTTCAGCCAGAGGACTAAAACAGGCCTAAAGGAGAATGGTGGATTTCACTCATTAATGCCCTCTGTTCTTTTTGGACACAAAAATTGCAGACGGTTGGACATGCACGTCCCCATGTGAATAAATGACCCAGACATTTTCTAAACAACTGGACCAAAAACAAAAAGTCTTGCATTGTCAAGGCAGATTCCTCTCAGCCTCAAACTTATAATGGATTGGAGTTATCCTTTTAAGGTCTTAATTATCCTACATTTCACCTGTATTATAATCACCTAATGGCCTCATACAGAAGGTGATTTTGAAGGGGAAGAGGGGGGGGGGGGAGTGACCCCTGTGTCCTTATAAGCTCCCCAGACAAAAACAACAGCATTAGGGGCAACAGTGGCTATTGATCAGCCACCACCGAGCTGCGCAAATCGTATCATGGCTGACCCTGAGCTCTAATCGCAGCCTCCTAATAAGCCGTCGTGTTCTCTTCATGGTAAATAGTTTGTACAGCAGGATAAATGTAACAGAACATCATACCACATCATTAGTTGCTGGCCATAATGTTTTGTTCTTCATGTCCAAGCAGGACAAAACAGACGCCTTTTGTTTGTATGTGTTATAACAATGTTACTACCATCATGCAACAACAAGACAGGCTATTAAAACCGATTTGCATAATTTTCTCATTTTCCGATTTGCATAAAATCTCGCAAACCTGCCTTTACATGCAAAACCTGACACCAGTTGGTTCCCGTGACTGACCATTTTCCTCCTGAAGCCACCAATTCTTAACTCCCGATAAAAGGAAAAACACGGAAAATGAATAACTGAAAAATCTGAAATAAAAGCGAGGCCAACCTTCCATCATCTCTCCGGCTCCTTTGGGGTATGTGTAGAGCACTTTTCTAGGGGGAATGAGCTCTGATGCACTAAAGCCAGATCCAGTAACGGAGCTCCCGCTGACCCCTCCAGCGGAGGAGGACGATGAAGAAGCTGCTGCCATTTGGCCTGGAGTGCTGGGTCAACAAAAGGTAGCGTTTCCTGTGTGGAAAGGAAATCAACAAATAAGACAAACAAATGATACAATGGCTTTCTATTATTAAAATATTAAGTACACCTATCTTGTATGCACATTTATCAGCAAATTGTCTTGTTACAAAGCCACCTAAATGATAGGTGTGGATTGTAGCCAGTCTGTTGCTATACAGTTTGTCAGTTTGCATCAATCCCAACACAGCAGTACAACGTGATGTGCGATGTTGAACTGAATGTTTTTTCCTGTAGCAGTGTTACTGGAGTCACAAATACGTGCAATTATTACACAACACAGTACATCAGTCTATTATCTATTATTACTCAGAACAACAAGTGGCTGTTTAAATCCAAGTTTTAAATAAAATCAGCGTTGTTTATTTTTATCCACCCCCCTACCCCCCTAAACAGGTCTTACTTGTACCTTTCGCCCCTCAACAGTGTCAGTTCCTAACCACAGGACTGCAGTAATAGGAGTACTAATGTCTATTACCTGCTCCATTTTATACATCGTCAGTGCGACACACATTTTCATGTGAGTTTTATTGCTGTGCTAGTCAGTAGGGGTCCTGTGATTGTTGAAAAAGGGAGAAAGGGCACAGAGGAGGCGTGACAAATTGTACATAGCAACACACAGGCTACAGTCGCGAACAATATATCTACAGAATGAACTATTTGGTAGATAAATGGCTAAGTCACAGGTTCTACAACATTATCCTGAAGTACTCACTTCTCATATGCACATTATAAAGTTTAAATTCACCTGAGCAGGACATAGAGCAATCTAACAATTACAGCACACAAAGAACGCCAGGGTTGGGACGAGTGTTGTGGATTAAACGAATCAAAAACGGAGCACGTAGATTTCGGACAAGGCGCAGTTATGAGCAAGAGTTATTACCTAGCCAGACAAACTGACATTTTTTATGTAGTAATGGTGGCATAAGCTATTTTAGTGAAGATCGGAACATCACACCCATATGAGCTTGTCAAATTATCACCACTCTTCTAGGAAGGCTTGCAACTTGCACCGAGTTGGCGGGTCAAGCTCATGCTTCACCAGGTTGATGAGACTGTTGGGTCCTTCAGTAACTTTGCCTTTACCCTAGAATGTTCCATGGGCATCATATCTTGGCTGTGCTCTGACCTCAGCTATGCTTGAATAAGTGAAGAAAGAATTTCACTGTGTAGCAATGAACGCTTTGTGACAAATAAAGGTTTAACATGTTTATTCATCAGTGAATGATGATGGATGAGGAGTTCTGGGGTTCACATAGTGCTTCAGTTCATCCTGGTGATGTTCAGCAGAATTGAGGTCTGGGCTCTGTGCAGGACAACTGAAGCTTTTCAACTCTAAACATGGCAAATTACGTGTTCATGAGGCTCGCTTAGTGCACATGGGACAGGTCTGGGACATTTTGTTCCACCTTCAGTTACTTTAAGAATACAGAAACTACAGCATTCTGTACAATTGTTCAAAAGTTTGGAGAAGACCGACACGACGTGATACATGATGCTTAGTTTATCTTAACTTTTCATAGGTTCTTAGGAAATTTTATCCACCAACACGGGCTCTCTCTGTTCAGATTAAAAACATTTTTTAAAAATTAGCAAATAGCTCAGAAATGTGCATCTTATCGTCCAGAAAATATCCAACATCCCGTTTCAGGCTTGCCTGTGAGTTTATTAAAAGCGCTTTCGTTTCTATTTAAACAGTTTATTAAATGTAATTATTTGAATTGGATAAACGGAGATTCGTCACAAGCTAATGTTTACATAGATATAGTTAGCAAGTTAACCCGCTAACTTTATAGCACTTCATTATTCGCGTTATTGGAACGCATCCGTGTTACATTTAAACAGCTATTAATACCTTCACAAAATTCATTAAATGTCTATTTATTTAAATATACATAAAATCCAACTTACGTTGTTTGGTATCCTAGTTTTTGTTCCTGTTTCTGGTTTGATTCTTATACTCTTGTATATGACAGCGCCATCTAATGGCTCGGAGGAGCGGAAAAAGCTAAGTATACCATATATTTCCGGTGACGTAGCGGAAGTAGGAAGTCTACTTGACAGCATCTGAAAGGAATTTAATTGTAGGTATTATGTTATTTTTTTGTATAATACGACGAATATGCACTTCATCACCATGTAGAATTTAGTTCAAGATACTTTTTCTTTATAAATAACCCGTCTGTTGAAATGTATGTTCTGCTGCAGTTGATAGAGATAAGTTTCTCTAGTCTCTCTGTGAGTGTAGCTGACTTCATTGACTTACAGCTGGAGTGAATTAATGTCTTTTGCCTCATATCTAGTGCACTTAATGTCAAATAAGGTGTGTGATGGGATTTAGCCAATGTTGTCCACTTGTTGTGTGAGGTGACCTGTTTAGTGTAGCTTTAAGCCTGGAGTATTCCAGATAGTAGGCTTAAATATCTGCATGAATAGAAACATTGATTTCACACTAGTTTTTATCTTTTTTTTTTGTATATATGAGAAGAAGAATTCAATTGCATGACATAGTTTGTGTTTGTGTAAGTTAGGTGTTGAAATTAGTTGTCACTTCATTTTTGTATAAAAAAAATCAAGACAAAAGTTTGAATACATCATCTAACTCCATGATCCTTCCTGATTTTTATTTCTTTTTACATTGTAAAACAATACTGATGGCATCCAAAATATGCAATAAAATCAGTCGATATTGAGATATCTACTACTTATGCTCTGTAAAGATTTTATGATGGCTCTGAGGTGCGGCTAGGTGATTTCTGAGGCTGCTAACTCAGAACTGGTAAATTAACTTCTGCAGCAGAGATAAGTTTTGGTCTTGCTTTCCTAGCGCTTGATGGGTTTTGCTAATACTGTTCTTCTCCAAAACAGCTGACCTTCGTGTCTTAAAATAACAACTAACTGTTGTTGTTGTTGTTGTTACTTAATTATTTAATACTATGTTTATTTTTTTTAATAAAAAAAAAAATCCAGTATTGTTCCAAAATGTAGAAGATAAATCCAATCATGTTTCCAAACTTTTGACGGATACTGTCAATTTGGTAAATATTGTGTCTCCTTTGTAAAATAACTGAGTTTGAAGACTAAAGGGTTTATAATGCCCCCCCCCCTATAGTGTTGTTTGAGAATCAGTGTTGCTGTATCATTTTAATAACCACTACTGGCTTGAGCAGTTCAGCTAAGAAAGTAATCACTTTAGATGCTTTTTGGTTAGCTTCACTAATGTGTGATTTCCATATTCACATTTACCTCATTTTACTGAAATTTACATTATTTATTCAATTTACATTTGAACTCCCTCTCAATTAATACTGTACCATGCTTATGCTTATGTCAAATGTACAGATACGAGTGTAACTCTGCTTTAAACATGTGAACGTCCTCTTTGAACGTTCTCACTGAGTTGATCACATCTGAGACAATTGTCTGATGTTTGTGTATTGTTCTTCACAGTCCGCTATGGACGTATTGAGGCCCGCGCTTATTAACATCAATGGAAGGATTTACCGAAGAAATGCTGTTAAAGAACAATATGAAGATGAGGAGGAGGAGGAGGAAGCTTACTCGTACTCTGGACCAGGTTGCGTGTTAATCATATATTTTAATAAACGACGGTTAAATAAATGATATGATGCTTACACATGTTGCGTGAAAAGAAATACACTTGTACTTGCCTAGATTATTAGGAACACCCGTACAACTGCAAATTCACACAGACAGTCATGTCTTCGTTTAACGCTCACATCAAACATCAGAGTGAGAAAAGGTGTGACTTGAATAGTGGCATGGTTGTTGGTTCCAGGTCTAAAACAGCAGATTTTCTTGTTGATCAGAGATATTGGAAGGGAATGACCAGACTGGAAGTCTGTAGTATTTCTGTACAACTGTGATGAGCAGAAAAGCATCTCTAAATAGTCAAAACATGAAATCTTGGTGTGGATGAGCTACAACATCAGGTTCCTCTTCTCTCAGCGAAGCGAAGACCAGGGATCTGAGGCTGTCATGGGCACAGATTTGCTGAACCTGGACTTTTTGTCAGGCTGTGTGCATGATAGAAATACAAAAACGCAAAAAGCCCAGCAATCTCTATGCCACATTACACCGCTTACACATTTTCTTCAGTCTGGTGTTTGATCATCCAAAGCTCTTGACCTGTATCTGCATGACGTTTTGTGTTCTGCTGCTGATTAGAGGTGGATAAATAACTGGATGTACAGTGAACACTGAGTGCAAGTAAATAATTTCTTAACTCATTAATTGATATTTTTTTATTCCTGATGCTACACGAAATGTTAAATATGACTAATTTAAACTAGTCTTATTTCTTGTTCCACAAACCTGAGAGAGCTCTGTTTGACTTCATTCAAAATCACAACTCAACATGACCTTGTTGAAACAAAACAATTCTGAAAAGCAAACATCTGTCGCTTCACGTGAAATTCATGCTCATGCACTGCGAACTGACTTCAGAGAACAAGATGACGTTTTTTTCTGATGCGACTGCACTGTGACTTTGTGTTCAGATCTTTATCACACAGTTGTTCTGAACAACAACCATTAAAGGCAAAGCTTCATCAGGCGTTGTCGGGTGATCATTTCACAGTGACGGTTTCAGTTTCGTGTCTGCTTTCATCTGTCACGAAAGCTTGAATTGAAATCAGTCCCGCAATAAAAACAGCCTGAAGTACATAATAACATAATAACAGATTCTTTAAATCTTTAATCATTTATGATTTTCTTGTATAAGCTGCTCCCTAAAGTGCTTATACAACAGCAATCATTAGCCTTAAAGGTCCCACATTTTACTGTTTCTTTAACACATTAACACAGGTCTCAGAGCTCCCAGAAAGAGTGTGTGTTAATCTTCTTACTGTATCAAAGGTTTTTACACACCTTCTAATTTAAAGTTTTTTATTAAGTAATAAATGGGCCTGGAGCCCATCCCAGGAGACTTGGTGCACAAGGTGGGGTACACCCTAGACAGGGTGACTATCCATCGCAGTACACACGCACGTACGCACTCACGCTCATTCACACCCTATGGGTAATATTGGGAAGGCTGATTATCCCAATCTGAATGTTTTTGGACTGTGGGAGGAAATCCACCAAGCACATGGAGAACATGCAACCTCCATGCACACAGAGGTGAGAAACGAACCCGGCCTGGAATGGAACCCAGACCCTGGAGGTGCAAGGTGACAGTGCTAACCAGTACACCACCGTGAAACTATGAATTATGAAATAACACATATGGAATGTTGTTAAGTAGTTAACAACGACAGGCTGTTGTACACAGAGGTTAACCGTTCTGTAATAGTTCTTTCAAGAACAGTATTGCCAAGTGCATTTGCAAAACCCATCAAGCACCATGACGAAACTGTGTCTCATGAAGACCTTCACAGGCAAGCAAGACCAAAACTCACCTCTGCTGCAGAGAAGTTGTTCATTTAGAGACACCAGCCTCAAAAATCACCAATTAACAACCAGCACCTCAGAGGCGTTATGAAGGCTTTACAGGGCATAAGTAGCAGGCATGTCAAAATATCAAATGTTCAAAGGAGATTGTTGGATATTTTGGATGTGTTCAGCATTGTTTTTACAATGTAGATAAAAATAAAAATCATGAAAGACCATGGTGTTACAAGTTGTGTTCAAACTTTTGACTGGTCGTGTACTGTACATGTGGTCATAATGGAGGAAAAAGTTGATTGGCTTGTTTAAACCCTGACTAATGCAAAAATGTACAGAAAAGCAGGAGATATAGGCACAATAATATTTAAATCTCAGTAATATTTAGATCTGGTGACTGTGCAGGCCATGGGAGATGTTCAGCTTCACTTTCATGGTCAGCAAACCACTCTGTCACCAGGCTTGTGTGTATTGGTGCATTATCATCCTGATACACCGCACCGCCTTCAGGATACAATGTTTGAACCATCAGGTGCACATGGTCCTCCAGAATGGTTCGGTAGTCCTTGGCAGTGACGCGCACAAGTATTGGGCTTAGGGAAGTATTATGCCATGATTATTGCAGCCCAAACCATCACTGATCCACCCCCATGCTTCAGTCTGGGCATGCAACAGTCTGGGTGGTACACTTCTTTGGGGCTTCTCCACACTGTAACTCTCCCGGATGTGGGAAAGAGCGTGAAGGTGGACTCATCAGAGAACAATACATGTTTCACATTGTCCACAGCACAAGATTTTTGCTGCTGGAGCCATTGAAACCGACGTTTGGCTATATCAGCCCGGTACACGCAAACTAGCGACTCATCTGAATGTGACTAAAAAGTCAATTTTGCATAATAGGTACATATTCTGATTCCTGTTTTACAGTCAGTGACCAGTGTGTGGATGAACCGTGTGACTCGAATAACATTGAGGAGACAGACAAGGGCTTTCGATGTGCCATAGACGTCCCGAGTGTTCTTTACAAGTCAGTATCTAATCACCTTCATTTACACCCATGACTAACCATGTTCTAACTTTTTGTCTTATTAAAGAGATGAGATTCTTCTTAACAATGAAAGGCTTTCTGTTCAGGATCTCCAGGGTAAATGACTAATAAATTAAACCTGAGATATGATTTCTTTTTCTTTATCACCTCTAAAGGTACATCATCGGAAAGAAAGGCGAGACACGGAGACGTCTGGAAGCAGAGACTAAAACTACAATCAACATTCCCAAACAAGGAGTTGAGGGACAGATAGGTTAGAGATCTTTACAAAATTTTTTTTTAAATAAACATCTTCTACTGTTTCCTTTCAGGCTTGTATCTTCTTGAGCATCAAAATGAAACACCTTTTTTTTTTCCATCACAAAATGTTCAGTTGATGTTTATAAGAATGGAAACCGTGGTTGTGTTGCGGTGGCGTCTTTTGATGCGGTGTACTTTTGATTGAGGATTTGTACAGTGTGTTCTTTCTGCGTTCTCTGTGCAGCGCTAAGAATGTACTTGTGCTTGTTCTGTGGTTTTGCAGTGATCGTAGGCTCTCAAAAGGCAGCAGTAGCGTCAGCTGTGACACGTGTCGAGGTTTTGATCGAGAACTTCCGCAGGAAACAGCCCTTCACTCACTTCCTGTCCTTCGCACTGAACCACCCACAGGTTCAGGAAGGGTTCAAACGCTTTAGAGAGGAGGTTTTGGATCACTGCTCTCAGGTGGGCAGCAGGTTTTGCTTTGCAAATTGCCTTAAAAATTTTAACGAGGTAACCTATGATGATTTTACAAATCTGTAATTAAGCAATCCCTGGATAAAAGATGAATGGATTTTGGTTTATCTGTTATATTCTTTATATCAGGATTACTGGCACCCTTGGTTACAATTTACTTTAACTGAGCTAAATTATTTTGTTAAGGAAAAAAAAGTATAAATACTGTCTATATTTTTAAAGAATAACATATCTCACATCTCTTGGACAATGGGAGAAAGTCCATGTGAACACTGCGAGAATATGCAAATCTCGGACAGTAAGCAAGCCTCTGGTTATAAGGGTTAGGTTCCTGTCTGATCTTCTGTGTGAGATTAACCACTGTATAATTTTTTTTTGGCATTTTTGGCATAAATTTGTCCTAGTTTTTCACTAACCATTGTCATTACCCTACCAAGGATGCCAGTACTTTTAGAGCTGACTGTAGTGTATGACAAGCTAACCTGAGAATGAACAAAATGCATTTTTTAAAATTTTGTTCTCTGGCATAACTTTCTGTACAGGATATGGGAGTTGATGTGAGCATCTTTCAAAAACAAGCCAAGCTGCACCTCACCATAGGAACCCTTGCACTTCTAAATGAACAGGAAGTGATGCGCGCATCTGAGCTTCTCACACAGTGTCAAGGTTTCATCAGGTGTGTCTGAGATCACTTGAGCCTTCTGCTTTCTGAAGGACTTTTTTTGGCTCTTATTTTCAGTCCAGTCCCTGTACCTGACCAGTTTCAGAGGAATGTTTTTTGTTTGTTAAGCCACACAATGACCTGTGAATCTTTCAAGCATAAAATCATCCATCTAAAGGCATGAACTAGTGAGAAACAGGTGCATATGATGACAGATGATCAAGCTGGTGATTAGTATACTGGTGGTTATGAATGCTGAATAGCTGAAACAGACGAGAGAGGAAATGTGGTTACTTGCTGAGGTTGTTGCACAAACAACCAAATTTTAAATTGTATCTTTAGGCACTGCAGCCTGTCACAGTGAAACATTTGCTCCTACTTATTTAATTTAATATACATCAGGCCATTTACATCTTAAACATCCACCTGTTAGTTTTGAGATGCGTGCAGGTAATCAGTATACTATATATATGGACCTGGCTGTGTATATGCACTGGTGGAACAGGAAGGGCCCATCCCCAAACTGTTTCCACAAAGATAGGAGCACGAAATTGTCCAAAATGTCTCTTTTTTTAATGCTGAAGCAGTAAGAGTTCCTTTCACTTGGAAGTAAGAGGCTGAGCCCAACTCCTGAAAAACAACCCCATACCAGTTCCAACATTATTCCGCACCAGTCCACAAAGGAAGGTCCATAAAGACATGGATGAGTAAGTTTGGTGTGGAAGAACTTGACTGGGCTGCACAGGACTGAGTCCTGACCTTCACATGATAGAACACCTTAGGGATGAATTAGAGCGGAGACTGCGAGCCAGGCCTTCTCGTCTAACTTCAGTGTCTGATCTTACAAATGCGCTTCAGGAAGAATGGTTAAAAATGACCATTAACACACCTCTTAAACCTTGTGGAAATCCTTCCAAGAAGAGTTAAAGTTAAAGCTGTTATAGCTGCAAAGGGTAGGCCAACATTATATATATATATATATATATATATATATATATATATATATATATATATATATATATATATATATATATATATATATATTCCAAACATTTTTTACAAATAAATAACTGCAAAGTGAAGATGGAAGAGTGGCAAGAAGAAAGCCATTGTTAACAGAAAACCATAAGAAGTCCCGTTTGCAGTTTGCCACAAGCCATGTGGGGGACACAGCAAACATGTGGAAGAAGGTGCTCTGGTCAGATGAGACCAAAATGGAACTTTTTGGCCAAAATGCAAAACGTTATGTGTGGTGGAAAACTAACACTGTACATCACTCTAAACACACCATCCCCACTGTCAAATATGGTGGTGGCAGCATCATGCTCTGGGGGTGCTTCTCTTCAGCAGGGACAGGGAAGCTGGTCAGAGTTGATGGGAAGATGGATGGAGCCAAATACAGGGCAATCTTGGAAGAAAACCTCTTGGAGTCTGCAAAAGACATGAGACTGGGGCGGAAGTTCACCTTCCAGCAGGACAACGACCCTAAACATAAAGCCAGGACAACAATGGAATGGTTTAAAACAAAACATATCCATGTGTTAGAATGGCCCAGTCAAAGTACAGATCTAAATCCAATCTAGAATCTGTGGCAAGATCTGAAAACTGCTGTTCACAAACGCTGTCCATCTAATCTGACTGAGCTGGAGCTGTTTTGCAAAGAAGAATGGGCAAGGATTTCAGTCTCTAGATGTGCAAAGCTGGTAGAGACATACACTAAAAGACTGGCAGCTGTAATTGGAGCAAAAGGTGATTCTACAAAGTATTGACTCAGGGGGCTGAATAATTACGCACACCCCACTTTGCAGTTATTTATTTGTAAAAAATGTTTGGAATCATGTATGATTTTCGTTCCACTTCTCACGTGTACACCACTTTGTATTGGTCTTTCATGTGGAATTCCAATAAAATTGATTCATGTTTGTGACTGTAATGTGACAAAATGTGGAAAAGTTCAAGGGGGCCGAATACTTTTGCAAGCCACTGTATATATAATTTTTTTTTTCGGGGTGGTTTCAATTTTCTCCCCAATTTAGTCGTGGCCAATTCCTCCCCGTCGCTAGGGGGCTCCCACATTAAGGCTACCACTACCACTCAGCCGGGAGGGCCGAAGACTATCACGTGTTTCCTCCGAACCGCATGATGTCAGCCGACCTCATCTTTTCGAACTGCTTGCTCACGCACCATTAGGGGCGGAATAACACACTCTGAGGAAAGCGCTAGCCGCTCCTTCCGCGTGTGCGAGCTCACAGATGCCCCTGATTGGCTGTAGAGCCGTGATCAATGTGGGAGCACTAAGTACATCTCATCCCTCCCTCCTGAGAGACCTCGGCCAATCAGCTCTCTCTGTGCCTCCGGCTGTGAGAGGAAAGCAGCATCACCCGGGGTTCGAACCAGCGATCTCCGGATGAGGGCCAACAATATATTAAATCATATGGATTATGTATTGGATGTTACTCAAGTTCATATGCATGAATGCCATCAACAGCATTTTTAATGTTTCTAATAAAATTTCAGTTTTGAGTTAAGTGTTTCTTTTGTGCTATGTATTTATATAGGGACATAACAGAAGGAAAACCTTTAGCTCTGGAGGTAAAAGGTATAGAGTACATGAACGACGATCCCTCCATGGTGGACGTGCTGTATGCTAAAGTCTGCGTTCAGGATGGGACCGATAAGTAAGTATCACATGTCAGATTACACTGATATTTATGTTTATTAACAACGTATTAAAAAAATAATATGAAATAAAATTATTTTTAAAGTAGAATAATTTGATAATAATGTTGTGACTATTTTTTTTCTTATAACCATAACATAATCCTCAATTCTGATTGGTCAGAATCTGTTAATACATTTTCTAAAACAGCAGTAATTATAGCTAAAAGTTGTTTTTTTATATATATATATTACGAGGGACTTAAGTGTCATGTTTTTCTGCAAGTTTCTAACACATACTAACCACTTCAGACAGATGAGTTTGTGCTTTCTGGTTTCTCAGTAATATGACAAACAGCATTTTTTGGTGTTAACTTCAAGAAAAAGGAAAAAGAGAAGTTGCTAAGGGGAAACACAGTTCATTGCTTTTGTGATTCAAATGATAATCATAAAAGTTTCCTGCCACTGACGTTAAACCAAATTTAATTTAACTATAAGTGGACAGAAATTATATGCTGTACCTCTTTAATAAAAACGATAATTGTTGGCTACTTGCTGTGGTGATAAAAAGAAGCATGAATGTGATCTTTGAAATAAATTTTCAATTGATTGGGAAGTAATAAATGCAGTATATTTCATATCTTGGATTAATTTTAAGAACTAAAAATGGAAAGAAAAGTAAATCTTAGTGGCCTGTGTATGTGTACAGATTGCAGCAGATAGCAGACAGGCTGGTGGAGTGTTTTGTTGCAGAAGGACTGATGGTGAAAGAGTGGGACAGAGTGAAGCTTCACGCTACTATCATGAACACATTGTTCAGGAATGATCCCTCAGGTACGCGTGTTCATTGTCTGTGTGACGCACCAACACGCCTTTACAGTACTTCCAGTACCTGTGCATTACTATAGGGAGGAGTACATGAAGTGCTTTTGAATCAGATTAGTTCTATACCATGTTGCTCTTGGTAAGCACCCGGTGCCTACACCACAGTAGCACAAACTCTAATTGAATGAAGATAATTAATACAATAGCGAAATCAGCAGCCCTGGATCTCGCAAAACTAGTCTGTAGTAGTCGAGGCACCGTCTTTATCAAGCAGCTGATACTGTATGTGTTGGACAGAAGCCTTGTAGTGGGACTGTGTGTTCTGTGGGTGTCAAGTGATTGCACAACATGTTTTTAAGGTCACACCAACTTGCTGTAGTTTGTACCAACATGCTCTGGTGCTTTGGATTAACATCTAGAGTTGTTATCTTTAGAGACTTCATGATCATTCCTCTTTGTAACTGTCTGTTACACACCGATTACTGCCTTTTTGTTTAAACATTATATAGTAAATAATAATAATTTTTATTTATATAGAGCCTTTCCAGAGCTCAAGGACACTTTACAATGAATGTAAAACAAAAAGAGGTAATACGAACAGACATTGAAGTACTAAAGTAAAAAAAAAAAAAAAAAAAAAAACATTGTCAACAAACATATATATATAAAAAAAAAAAAAACAACAACTGGAAATACAAAACAAGACCTAAGAGACAAACATGCAGAGGACAGGTGGATTAAACAAAGGGGTCAGTTTAACGAATCAGAGGTGTAACATTCAGAAAGCAAGCAAGTTTTGAGTAAAGATTTAAATACTCAGCCATTTAAAGATTTAAAAACAAGGAGAAGAATTTTGAATTTAATACAGTACACAACTGGGAGCCAATGGAGATCGTGCTCCAGATTGGGGTTATATGAGCAGAGCGTTTGGTATTAGTGAGTATTGGAGCTGCAGAGGTTTGAATGTATTGTAATCTGGAGATGGAGCTGTCAGGTAGACCAATGCAAAGGGCATTACAGTAATCAATGCGTAATGAGACTAATGCATGGATGACAGTTTCAGCATCTTTTTAGTTTAAATGGTTGATAGTAGGACATCTGCGGCATTTTTGTTCAACAGAAGTCTCCAAGACACAGTAAAACATTTGAATGGTGCAAAAGTTTTAAAGAGGGTCGTACGTGAATGACTGTAGTCGCTCCCTTGAATATTCTGCGAGTGGAACACCTGATCCTTAAAAATTGATGGATAACTTGGTGCCATCTTGCAGAGCAGACTCCTCTGTCTGTGGGAACCGTACTTGCACATTACACAAACTCGGCTTACAAGGGACCTTACTGGTTATTGTCATATTCCCGTACTGCCCTGACCTTGCTCCATGGCATTCCATATGTTTGGGCCATTAAATGAGTTCCTGGGAGGGAGGCCAGTATTTCAGACGTGAAGCAGGCAGTCCGATCATGGCTCTGTTGTACTAAAAAATAAAAACTTCCTACCTTTATGGGCTCCAAGCACTCTGGGATAGCAGGGGATTTTATAGATAAATAATGGGAGTTTTACTCTGTGTTCTGCTATTCTGCCCAATAAAAACTCGCTTTGACTTGAACACCCCTCATACTTTTTCTCTTGTGTTTGGTTTGGCTATGAAATCAGGGAAGGAAGTTTTTTTTTTTTTTTTTTTTTAATGTTTTTAAAGAAAAAGAAAAGAGTTGGAATTCCACACGAAGCCAACATAATCTTGGTTTCACTATATATTTTATGTTTCCTACAACCTAGACCAGGTTGTATCAATGTGTATGTGTGTGTGCAACTCTTACTGGCAAAGTTAATAACAGAAAACACTCTCTTGTATCAGAAGTGTAATATATCGAATTCATGGAAAGTGTGTATGTTTTAGAACAGTGCTGTGAGATTCCTCGAGTTCCTTGAGTCAAGGTTTGACTCCTTGGTGTTAACATATGTAATGTAAACGTAAGATAGTGCAAAAAGGCTTTGAGAATATATACATAGATGGGATTCCATAGGATTTTACATAAAAGAATTTTGGATACCATAGAATATACAAGCAATCAGAGTTAACCAAATATATATTTGCTCCAGTGTTGGAAAGTTGAATAAAAAAATACAATAAGAGCAGGTGGTTAAAGGTTCCTTCATATCTAAAGCTTCCTGTATCTGTATTTTAAACTTTATTTGCACTTAACTTCATCAGTTGCCCCTAGATTTGCATTATAACTGAGTACTGGAACAACAGACTTCCTTTTCTTTACATGGACACAATGTCAGAATGAGCGATTGTGCTAATGTGTATCAGATGAGACATTCTATTATTTGCGGTACATTCCATGTCTGTTTGATGATTAGTTTTATTTTGTTCTTTTTTTTCCCTCAAAAATATCATATTTTACCGATTATGGGGAAGCATGTTATAATATCACACAAACATCATGTGTATCCTACGCTTCACTTAGCATGAAAATTGTAATATTGTTGCCAAATTGAGCATCTTAGTCATGACTGCTTTTGCAGTTTCTTGGTTTCAAAATATGTTTACGAACATTATGTTTTGAATGTTTATGTTTACGATTAGAGCTAACAACAACAATTTTTTTGTATTCATTAAAACATTTTAAATACTAAATCATGCATTTTATTTATATATATACATACACACACAGTACCAGTCACAAGTCTGGATTTATTTTTATTACATTCTAGAAAAAATGGAGATTTCAAAACTATAAATTATCACCTAATGGCATTAGGTAAAGGTTAAGTATCAACAATAGCAAAAGTCAATTGTTATTTTAAACCCTGAAGGTCAGCTGTTCTAGAACAGTTCTTGCAAGAACTGTATTGTCAAGTGCATTTGAAAATCCCATTAAGCAACCATGATGAAACTGGCTCTCAAGACCGTCCCAGGAAAGAAAGACCAAATTTACATATAACAATATATTAATGTACACACAGGTTTTGTCAACCACGTTACTAACAGACCTCTATGGTGTAAAAAATATATATGTCCCAAAGTGACTCATATAACATGATGTTATTCTTCTCTGTGGCATTCAGTTTAAACATACTTTGGTATGTTTTTTTAATTAATTTATTTTTTTATCTATAACAGCTCATTATCACTGAGTATATAATTGACCGTCTGTTATGTGCAATGTTATGCTTAATAGATTGCTTATAATTTTGCTAAATTGATTAGTTTAAATATTATGTTAAACTCTTCATTAAAATGAGACGTGGTCAGCCAGGCAAGTTCATGCACTGAAATTACGGTTTAAAATAAGGAAATTATGCACATTACTGGTTAACATAGTTGACAATCAGTCAGGTTTTTTTTAAGCATTAAATCTAGTGGATATATTACACTGAAAGGTTTTACACACTTGGAACACTATTTGTTCTGTTGAGAAGGAACATTGTTTCTTGTGAAATGTACCCCAAATTATTGAATGACTCAGATGTTAGGATTGGCTAGTTATGGGAAAATGCTGGAATGTTCCGTTGGCCACTTGCTCTCCTTTTAAAATCTTAAAGGTCCATGTGGAAAGACTTTACCTGCTAAGATTTATTTGAAATCAGTGATGGAAAGTTTGATAGAAATTTCAACTACAAAGCTTCGAATTTAACTCCCCGGGTTACGCTGACGAGTGTGTTCGGTGAGCGAGGGTGTTTTTCCAGTCCGCTAACAAAGAGTTCTTTGAACCGCTTCGAGTTGAAGGTGGTCATCAGTGCACAAGTACACAAACTCCAACTTTGCTCTCAAAATCCAGCCGAGTTCTGTTTACCGGGGCTGACGCAGGACTCCAGCTCAGTATGCGTCTTGTTTGTTGTCATTGTTGTGATCACTTGAGTTGCACGAGTGAGAAACTGTTTGAACGACCTCGGAGAGCAACTCCAGTTCAGTCCTCTACACTTTCCCCATCACGTCTTCTGAAGGAAGTGTGCAGATAAATGTTGAGTCGTAAAGCATTGTTTTTTGTGGTCTCCTGTAATCTCGGTCATTGTGTTTCAGCGGAGGTTAAAGGAGGTGCAGGAAGGCCCAGTGCGAAAGATCGAGAAGCTTTTGATGCCAGAAACATTTTGGAGGTAGGACTGATTTACTGTAGGGTTTTATAAAATTTATATATATATATATATATATATATATATATATATATATATATATATATATATGTATGTATGTATGTATGTATGTATGTGTGTATGTGTGTGTGTGTGTGTGTGTGTGTGTGTGTGTGTGTGTGTGTGTGTAAAATGAAAGCATCCTTTAAATATATAAATGTATACCATGAATTTAAAGCATTTTGTAGCCAGGCTTTATTGGACAAGCAGTTTGACACAGCTGCCAAGCTCTCAGTGTACCGTTATCAAAAGAATAACATGGACAATAACAAGGACATGAGCACAAACAGCAGTTCAAATCCACCCAGAGGTGAAGGAAGGCAAAGTGTATTTGCATTACTGCACAATCATTTCACACAATTTTTTTTAATGTGCATGATTGAAAGAATGTCAAACACATTTGTCTTAATATTCTTATAAGGACGCTCCATTCACATTACAAACAAACACAGTTTAAAAAATTTACCTAATGTCCGCGCAACATTTATCAATTTTTACTTTTTACACAGAAATGTTTTTTATACACCATTTGCTACATTAACAGTTCTTATCACTATCTTATAATTCTTTTTATCTTGTGCATTTCATTACTAATATTCACTCCCCATGTACCTCTGTTTGCATCTGCACTGTATAAAGATGGCAACTGTCCTCATGTCCTGAGGGTGTTCCTCATGCACAGTTTATCTGCTCTCAGCTGCCCCCTACTGGTGGGTAGCCAAATTACAAGTTGTTTTTGTTGGGTGTCCATTCAACAAGTACAAGGTGTTCAAGCAAGAGTTCCCTACACTTCCTGGAAGTGTGTTTGTGTGAGGTACATTTCTCACAGTTATCTTTGGTAGTTAAATATGTGTTATGTGATATGATCTCATACAGTAAAAAGAGAACAACATGCAGTGGTTGTTGCTAATATAAGGTGCAGTATGATATTATGATGTGAGTGACATTTCAGTAGTATCTCTCTCTCTCTTTCTTCCTTTCAGAGGTTTAAGGAGTTTTATTTTGGTAAATGCCAGTTGGATTCTGTGCAGCTCTCTCAGAGATACTCCTCCGACTCTACAGGATACTACTCATCTGCTGGAAGAGTCAACTTTATCTGAGCTATCTCATTTACACACACACACACACACACACTCTTATTGAATCAAATAGACTCACAATGAGTATTCTTTATTGTGGAGTGCATATATCCCACTATTGTGGGTAATTAAACGCTGTCAAAAATATCATGCATTGAAAGCCTCTTTTCTACTTTTAGAAGAAACGTAGAAAAGAAAAGCATGGTTCAGGGGGCACCATGGTGCTTAAAACTAAACCTTTTTCTATCCAAAGAACCCCTGAAGGTTTCCTTCATCTATCAGTGTACAGTTATACTACAGAAAGTGCTGTTACTGATATCAGAGGTGCATGCTCCTGGTGGCTACAGTATATACTCTCATTATAATAAAATAAGTTTCGTCAGTCGATGTTCTGTGATTTTTTTTTTTTTGCCTTCATGCTGGTATTTCAATAATATAAATTTCAATAATAATTCAATAATGGTATTTTATAATCATTGAGCCCCTTTATGAAAATTATGCTCTGTAGCTTTATTGTAGCACTGTATATTTTGAGAAACTTTTTTGTTTGTTTTCTGCAAAAACATTAGGGTAGAGAAAATAACTGCGCTGATTGGGTCTGCTGTTCTCACCCTCGTCCTGCTTCTTGGAGCATTTTCATCTGTTCTACATCTGGAAGCTTTCACACAAGTTTTGAGTGGAAAATACAGTCATGTGCATGCACATCTGGAGGCCAGCAGGGGGCACCATGGTGCTTAAAATTAAAGCAGCATTTTTGCTTTTAAGGAGTATCTTAAATGGCTCATATCTGAAATAGCTGATCATTTCCCCATTTTTTTTTCACAAAGCATCTGACAAGAGGGCTGGACTGGAATAGCACCAGTCTGTGGTTACTAGAGTCTAGGGGCCAATTATTTAACACTCTTCACAATTAACAAATCCTTATGATGGAATGGGATTTGTTTAATGAGGTATTCTTGACCAACCCTCTGCAATAGTGTACTTTTCCTGTTAGCTTTAATCGGCTCTGGTTTTATTACAGTTAAAACACTGTTTATTACTTAACATTACAATTTTGTAATTTCTTGGTTTCTTCCTCCCTCTGAGCTAATAAACCCACCTGAAATAGAAATCGCCTGCATATGCATGCGTAGCCTGCATATTGTTCTGGAATCTGTTTGTCTTGTGTCCTTTATTATATTTTTTATAACCTGCAGTTGAGTGTAATGTCAGGTTGTGGCAGGACATCTTTATTAATACTAATACACACAGAGTCAGTCCAAAAGATTTATACACTATTCAGGAAAAGAAAAACTTATATAAGGAGTGCGAGACCAAAACCTACCTCTGCTGCAGACGAGAAGTTCATTTAGAGTTATCAGCCTGAAAAATCACCAATTAACAGCAGCTCAGATTAGAGGCGTTATGAAGTCTTTACAGAGCAGAAGTAGCAGAAACATCTCAATATCAACTGTTTAAAGGAGATTCATGCATTTTTTGGACGCCTTCAGTATTCCTTTACAATGTAGAAAGAAATAAAAATCAGGAACGATCATGGAGTTAGAAAGTGATCTAAAACTTGAACGGTAGTGTGTGTATATATATATACACACACACAGTGGCTTGCAAAAGTATTCAGCCCCCTTGAACTTTTCCACATTTTGTCACATTACAGCCACAAACATGAACAAATTTTATTGGAATTCCACGTGAAAGACCAATACAAAGTGGTGTACACGCGAGAAGTGGAACGAAAATCATACATGATTCCAAACATTTTACAAATAAATAACTGAAAAGTGGTGTGCGTAATTATTCAGCCCCCTGAGTCAATACTTAGAGAACCACCTTGTAGAACCACCTTTTGCTGCAGTTACAGCTGCCAGTCTTTTACCGTATGTCTCTACCAGCTTTGCACATCTAGAGACTGAAATCGTTGCCCATTCTTCTTTGCAAAACAGCTCCAGCTCAGTCAGATTAGATGGACAGCGTTTTTGAACAGCAGTTTTCAGATCTTGCCACAGATTCTAGATTGGATTTAGATCTGGACTTTGACTGGGCCATTCTAACACATGGATATGTTTTGTTTTAAAACATTCCATTGTTGTCCTGGCTTTATGTGTAGGGTCGTTGTCCTGCTGGAAGGTGAACTTCCGCCCCAGTCTCATGTCTTTTGCAGACTCCAAGAGGTTTTCTTCCAAGATTGCCCTGTATTTGGCTCCATCCATCTTCCCATCAACTCTGACCAGCTTCCCTGTCCCTGCTGAAGAGAAGCACCCCAGAGCATGATGCTGCCACCACCATATTTGACAGTGGGGATGGTGTGTTCAGAGTGATGTGCAGTGTTAGTTTTCCTCCACACATAACGTTTTGCATTTTGGCCAAAAAGTTCCATTTTGGTCTCATCTGACCAGAGCACCTTCTTCCACATGTTTGCTGTGTCCCCCACATGGCTTGTGGCAAACTGCAAATGGGACTTCTTATGGTTTTCTGTTAACAATGGCTTTCTTCTTGCCTCCCTTCCATAAAGGCCAACTTTGTGCAGTGCACGACTAATAGTTGTCCTATGGACAGATTCCCCCACCTGAGCTGTAGATCTCTGCAGCTCGTCCAGAGTCACCATGGGCCTCTTGGCTGCATTTCTGATCAGCGCTTTCCTTGTTCGGCCTATGAGTTTAGGTGGACGGCCTTGTCTTGGTAGGTTTACAGTTGTGCCATACTCCTTCCATTTCTGAATGATCGCTTGAACACTGCTCCGTGGGATGTTCAAGGCTTTGGAAATCCTTTTGTGGCCTAAGCCTGCTTTAAATTTCTCAATAACTTTATCCCTGACCTGTCTGGTGTGTTCTTTGGACTTCATTTTGTTGTTGCTCCCAATATTCTCTTAGACAACCACTGAGGCCGTCACAGAGCAGCTGTATTTGTACTGACATTAGATTACACACAGGTGCACTCTATTTAGTCATTAGCACTCATCAGGCAATGTCTATGGGCAACTGACTGCACTCAGACCAAAAAGTTGAATAATTATGCACACCCCATTTTGCAGTTATTTATTTGTAAAAAATGTTTGGAATCATGTATGATTTTCGTTCCACTTCTCACGTGTACACCACTTTGTATTGGTCTTTCATGTGGAATTCCAATGAAATTGATTCATGTTGGCTGTAATGTGACAAAATGTGGAAAAGTTCAAGGGGGCCGAGTACTTTTGCAAGCCACTGTACACACACACACACACACACACACACACACACACACACACACACACACACACACACACACACACACACACACAGCCAAAAAAAATTCACAGAAAAATAGTATGATGTTTATTATATTATGATATCTGCTGCTTACCATAATATTATTAATATAATATACTTCTATACTATAATTATACTATATAATATATACTATAATTTCTTTTCTTGAACTGTGTATACATTTTTTGGCTGACTCTGTGCATATAAAATATTCCGTTTATTCATTTGACAGAAACTTGTATCTAAATCGACCTACAGGTTACAGTCTCAGCAGTTAAGTGTTTCGCTCAAGAGGCCAGCAGTGGTTCTCTGGCAATTCTGGGCTTATAATTGATCTTCTTAACCAATTCTTCATATAATAATGAGGTAGCTAGATTGGATTGTTGATGATTCGACCTGATTCTGGATTTTTCTATTCTATAAAGCTATTGGTGAACTTGTTGCCCACACAAGTCCCTAAGCTCGATACTGCTCGTGAGCAGGCTTGTTTGGTGTAAACAAGATTAGAACACAGATTTAGCAGCATTCTCTGTAAAGAGAAATCAGTCTCAGCCATGGCCAATGTACTCCTTAGAGAAAATTAATAGGGTGATTTTGTAATACACTAGGATAATCAGCAACATCATATGATGAAACCTGATTTTAGATTTTGGTTTGATTTAAAATGTTTTGCCTCCAGAGATACACAGTCTGTAGTGATTTGCAGAGAAGCTGCTTCAGAGATCTATACTGGTAAGTGGTGTACAAGTGCCAACTTTGCTGTACCTTATACAAAGCTGCTGGTCCTCTGAGTTCTAATTGGTTGAAAAGTATAGAACAAGAAGAGAAACTTTGCTAGCATTGAAGTAAATGTGTCATGGTACAGTAGTACTGCTGGTTAGAAGTTTGCATAGTAAATTTGCTCCCATTTCAGTTTGGGCTCTGACACGTTGAAAATAAAAAGCAAAAATACACACACACACATGCGTACATACAGTACTTGTCACAGGTTTGGACACATCTCTTAGTTCTTTTTATTATGATTTATTTTCTACATTCTAGAGCAGTGGCAGTTCTACACTGAATTGCTCCCTGGGCGAGACACCCTACTGCCTACCTTACTGCCTCAAATTATAAGCTTTGTCACGTAACAGAGTTATAGCAAATGGAAAATATCTTTTAAACTATCTACACATATGTAAATTAAACTGGCTATTTACAGTATACTGTAAATATATTGTAAATATATTGGCTATAGCCAACATTAACATAATAAACAATGGAAATAAATAACTGTACTTGCAGCAGTCTTGCTGCAAAGCATAATTTTGTGGTTACATTTTGTGGTATTTAATAGAAACCATTAGAATTTCTGTGATGGTTTGTAAATTAGGCTTTTATTGTGTGTGTGTGTGTGTGTGTGTGTGTGTGTGTGTTTTTAGCAAGGTAAGCATAGCAAGCATCATAAGCAAGAAGGCTAACAAACCTAAGAGTTAACGTTATACCACTAATTAACATAATGACATGAATAACTTAATCATACAGAGAGAACATTGTTGCATACCTTTATCTTTTGCCCATTTCTCCTCATCTTCTTTACTTTTTAAAAAAAAATTGGGCCCCTGACAGCTTTGGCCTTTTTCTCTCCATCGCTGTGTTACTATCGAATATTCGACAATCAACAGATTTCCCCCAACGCTGTCACTCACGACCAGAAGTCAAGACTAAACCTATTCATGTCCACATCATGATCATTTTATTATCTATTTTTATTTGCTATTTCACACAATTAAATAAATGAAAAAAAGTGCAACTTACTGGTGTGTGTTTATAATATTTTGAATGAAATTTGCGTTATTTGTAAGAATGTCAGGTAGACATAATTTAGCCCCCTTCTTGTCCGCTTCATTTGGGAGAGGTGAACTGTACTCTGCGATGTCCCCCCAACCGCCCCCCCCCCCCCCGGTCATCTCCGCTCGCTCAGCTTCTGTGCGGCTCATTCAGGGGCGGCGCAGTCACAGCGTAGGTATCACAGTTAATAGAAAACCACTTAGCGGCACAGATAATTATTTTTTACTCCAGGTTTGTGTGCCGCCCCCCACGTGACATAAAAAAATGCCGTCCAGTTCGCCCTACCCTAAAACCGCCACTGTTCTAGAGAAATATTGGCGATTTTAAAGCTATGAAATAACACACATATCAACATGTCAATTGTTATTTTAAGACATGAACATCAGCTGTTCGGGAATAGTTCTTGCAAGAACAGTATTGTCGAGTGCAATCAAGCACCATAATGAAACTGTGTCTCATGAAGACCTTCCCAGGAAAGCAAGACCTATATTCTGGATGCCATCAGCATTGTTTTAAACTGTTGATAGAAATAAAAATCAGCAAAGACTATGGAATTAGAAGGTGTTTCCAAACCTTTCACTGGAACATACTGTCTGGCATCAAGTTTATTTTTTTTATTTCTTGAATATCTTTAACCTGATAGTCACCAGTCTCCAGTTTGCACATGTGCTTGAAGATATAGTTGAACCTGCATAATCTTGGGTTAAAGTGATGTGTCTCTGATCATTAGCACCAAATCATAACCACTGTATTGCCAACACTTCATGTGCACTGGATCAGTGTAGAGTAGTGCATTGTGTGCTGTGTTCATATTTTGTAATGACCTTGGCCCACGGTCTGTCTCTGATGAGAGTGTTACAAAGCATGACCCAGAAGTAATCTCACATACTCCTGCTTATTGCAGCTTAATGAGTTGAGATCACACCAACCTGCTGATTGTTTCTCTGACAAAGCTTTAGAACAAAGAGCATCACTGTTTAGCAAATCTCATTTTATTTTACAATACATCTCACTTCTCACAGGTGTTTTCACTAGTTTATATATGCTCACAGACAATGTGATAACAAATGAATGTGTTTCGTTTGTTGTTGATTTGATGTGTTCATTCTCATTTCACTAGATCATTATGTCATCAGGGTGGCATGGGAGGCCATGGATATACGTTATTAACTCACAGGTCCAGAATCCCTGGTTTGATCATGAGCTTGGATCAAATGGGAAAACTTGTTGGTATATACAATAATTTAATTTGTGTGTAGCACCTTGTAACAAACTGGCTGCCCGCCCAGAGTGTATTCCCACCTCACTGCCCAGCTAACCACCAAATACCTCAAGGTAAATGAACAAATGAATTGTTTTATTACTTCTGCTAACTAAAAAGTAGAGTCGATTATTTGATTTGTTTTCAAACTTTTTTAGTATTGCATCCAAAGTCAGATCATAAAAAACATGCACATGAGCTGCAAAATTGTAAATGATAGAACAAGTGTTCTGTGAATGTTTGTGGTGCGTGGTATTTGTGTCTCGATTTATTTCAAAGCTGCTAAAATGAGCCAAGAACAAATAACTTAAGTCTTCTTTAGTCTATTTAAATTTTAGTATTAAGTCTCCTTATGAAATTTTTAGTGGAAGTGCATCTGTAGTTCTCCAGTAAAAAACAAAACCGTAGTGTCTAACTGGAGTGGCTACAAATTCAGCTCCACACACTGTATATATTCAATTCAATTCAGTTTTATTTGTATAGCGCTTTTAACAATTGACATTGTCTCAAAACAGCTTTACACAATCAAAAGAATTATTTAAGTTTGTATGGAATGTGAATGTGTATGAATCAAAATGTTCAGATATTCCCTATATATCTACTGTATAATATTCTATCTGTGACATTGAGTATGATGTAATCAGTCCAGTCTTGAATGCTGGTTGAAGGTTTCCTAGTCGTCCTGTGTCTAATAGATCTGGTCAGTAATCTGTCCCTGGGTCCCACACAAGAGATTTGACTTGTTTTTGCTTCACCAACATTTAGCACCAGGATTGGTACTATGGTTTGATCTATGGTTTGTTAAATGCAGACCAGTATTGGCAGTGCGCAGAATAAAGTGCTTTTATGTCTTCTGTTTTCTCCTTTTCATCTCTTTCATCTGTCTCTTTGTGTGTCTCTCACACTGGTTAATTAGTCAGGCCTCTTCCTCCTGAGGCTGCAGCCCTCTCCCCAAGAGGATTTGGCTTGATCTTATGTCTCCTCCAATAGGTCGTGATTAATGAGTCTTCGGTGCTGTAGGCGTCGACTTCTGGGCCTCTGCAAAGCGAACATAGAAAACAGCTGTATCATGTTTGAGATTTAATCTTGTAGCCTGTGTGCTCTTGGAAACTTGCCATGATCTTTTTACTTTTGCTGTTTGCGACTCGATTTTTGCTCGATTGCCAACTTGAGGTATCGGATCAGGTAGCTGAGCACTTTTCTCATTCCAGGAATTTCTGAATGTTGATCTATCAGCAAATTAGTGGCACACAAAAGTGCAAAGATCAGCAGCAGCAATAACGGTCTGGTCTAAGTAATTAAGGAAAAGTCGATAATTGCAGTAATCTATAGAATTAGTGGTCAGCACTAGAAGGCGCCTCGTCAGAGCTTATAGTCCTGCATCTTGAGTGCTGAGATCAGACAAAAAGCCTCTCACACAGTCAGATCCAATGTCCTGAACATCCACAGTATAAAGCTCAGGCAGTTACAACAACATGCTGCATTTGTAAGAGACAATAAAAGAGAAAATGACATCTATTTTAGTGTAGAATGTTCGAACCTTTCAGGATTTTAGTTCTAGCACTTTTCTGCTCCTGTTCTGTTAATGTATTTCTTTGATTGTTCTTTAATCCCCACACTGTTTGTATTATGCTAATGAATTCTATGCTCTGTTGTCAGAATCAGAGCTATTTCTAAGCATTATGTTGTCTCTTCAAGTTTGGCACTTGTTTTAGGATTGTCAAATTGAAATCCAGCATCCATAATGTTTGATGTGCTTTCTAGTGACAAGCTCATATTCGAACATTTTCCTTTGTACTTGGGAAACTGTTGACTCAACACTCAATTATAATCAAATTCTAAATCGAGTTTGTTTTTTTAATACTGTCAGAAAATAGTTATAATACAACTGTAAACTGTGATTTATATGTAATTTTATATAGGAGTTAATTTTTCACATAGGAGTTAATTTTTTTCCCTCCTTATTCTTTTCCCCAAGCTTAGCGTGCATCCATACAGATGTGATGTAACATTAGTAACACATAACCACAAACTGGAAAAGTAGTCGTGAATGGATGAATTATTGAGATTTACAAAAAAAAAAAAACTTCGACTTGTGAAATCGTTCATGCATCATTCATCACACATGCGGTGTAGCCTGATTAGTGTTTCAAAATTCCTGTAGGGAATGATTGAGAGTGTGAGCATTTGTGCTTGTGCCTTGCGATGGGTCGGCACCTAATCCGAGGTGTATGACAGCCATTCGCTCCCTGCTAGTCTGTCTTGAAGATATTATGACCCACCAAAAATGCCCGTTGTCAGGTTACAGAGAAACTGGCACTACTGCCTGAGCTGCTCTTAGAGAAATTTAATCAACACCTTCTAACACCTACAGTAGTGATACTGCTTAAAGATGTACTAACAGACTTTTGCCTAGGGGTAAAATTCACAGGATTATTGAATTTAAATTAAGATGAATTCTATGTTGGTATAACAAAACCACCAAGTAAATACAATGAGGTAATGAATTAACGATAGTTTATTAAATAACATAAAATAAGAACGCAAATAAAACTGTCGATCTTCATGAAATATACAGTAGACATTAGTAATCCAAAATAGCCTCAGATTTTGGCAAAAGCTTTTATAAAATCCTAGCCTTTTCCCAAAGGGAATAAGGTTACATTTGTATACAAGAGTCTACAAGTGAGCCCTTTCTGAATCCGTAATTATCCCAGTGATTTACTGATACGTAATAATAATAAGTAGATAACGGAGCGTTAATGGATTTGCGCTCATTAAAGCCTGTTGCTGTTTAGAGGCTTTCAAAGCAAAATGAGAGGAAATGATTAATATGTGGGTGGATTGTGGCATCAGACTTTGCTGATAGTGGTAAGGTTCTGATGTGTTATTAGAGAAGTTGGTTTAAAGGGTTTGTTGCAATGAGGTGCAATCGCACTCGGGTTTTGTTCACTCTTGCAGCATTGATCATTTGCATATGAATTCAAAAAGCAAAACATCTCCCAGAGAGTCCCACAGTGAACATTATCCACCACATGACAGCTGGATGTCTGGTTAGTTGAAATTACAAAACAATGCCATAGGGGATCTATTATGCAAAATTCACTTTTTAGTCATTTTTAGACATTCTCATGGATATCCAGTCTCCAGGAACACACCAAAACCATAAGAAAAAAGTATATTCTCTTTGTCCTTTTCCATTTTTACATCGACCAGGGCTTAAGGAAGCAAATCAGATTTCCCCCCTTACTGTGACCTCGTCTACAATACCCAGAGACCCTCTCCTGTCTAAAGTCTCAGATCTCCATAATCTCTGCTCAACTCTGCCCAGTCATGCCATTCTCTAGGTGCCACTTTTAATAGCTACAGTAAATAGGCTATTAGGTAGTGGCTAAGTACTAAAGGCTGCCCTAGCAGTCTTTAGCTCTAAAGAAGGGCTAGCCTTATTCAGCTCTTAGTATCGCCTTTACCAATTGCATTACTAAATAATGTTATTGTAAAGCAATGTCCTACATGGCACACGGTGGCTTAGTGGTTAGCACTGTTGCCTTGCACCTCCAGAGTTCGAATCTCGCCTTGGTTCTGCGTGCAGGGACTTTTCATTTTCTTCCAGTGCTTGGTGGGTTTCCTCTGGGTACTTTGGTTTACTCCCACAGTCCAAAGATTAGGCTAGTTGGCATTTCCAAATTGTAGTGTGTGAATATGCATGTGATTGTTGAACGGAGGTCCTACTATGGTTCTAAAATGGGAATAAATACAATGATCACCATTGGCCTCCACGGTCCCTAGTATGATCTGTGTTGCATTTCAGCTGGAAAATTAAAGGGAGTATAATATCTGACCTTCAAAGTAGAATATCCGTTTGTTAGACATTTGCACATTTACTGAAATGCAGCATGAACACTTTCCCACCCACTCAGTAAATGAGTCCTAAGTCCACAGGCTTATTCATCTCTAAACATCTGCTCTATAGTCACCTCCTATCATCCTCCATCACCAGTTACTCATCACCTACATGCTCAGTCATGCCTCATTAATGAGAGCTACAGATAGCTACAGTATTTTAAATCTTACAAGGCATTGCTGCCTTGGCCTAGTACAAGCATCCTGCAGTGTTGTGCTATATCCGATTGCAAAAGTCTACATACCCACACAAACCCAAAACAAAAACATGAATGATGTGAACGGTGAAAAACTGTGAATGGTGAGATGGTTCATAAGTTATTAAAAATAAAATAATACAAAATATTTTAATGGGAGTTGGACAGGTTATATTATTTGTATGTACATCACCACTCACTCCTGCATGTTTTTCCTTTATAACATTTGAACATTTGTCCAGCTTTTTCTATCTATGGTGGCCACTCAGGTGCTTCTTCCATGTCATCTCAAGATTGGACTATTGCAATTCCTTCCTGTGTGCCAACTGAGCCTTGCAACTGATCCAGAATTTGGCTGCTTGACTTATTTTCGGTCTGTCATCTGTTTACTGGTATATAATTGAGAATCAATCTTATTTAGGTCACCTGGTGGTGGTGTTAGTGTTGTGTCTGATTGGTGTAAATGTAAAATTTATGTTTTTTTTTAAATAATTAAAATGATACTGGTCTAAAATCTCCTAATGCATGATTACAAATAATAAACAAACATCTAAACATGGCCCCTGATCTTCATACGTGTGTAATTTAATCAACTAAACCTGTTTTTTGACTTGATTTAGAAAGCAAGGTGCAATCCATCTACAGTGGAACCTCGGATTACGAGTAACGCGGTTTACGAGTGTTCCGCAACACGAGCAAAGTTTTAAAATAAATTTTGACTTGAAAAACTATTATGGTCTCCCCTGCTGGGTCTTAGTGCTTGCAGAGTTTACAGTATGTGTAAGGCAAAAGGTGTGTGTGTTTGTTTGGGAACCTGAGAGGAGGAGGTCTGTAAAGGCGAGGCACACACTCTCTCTCTCGGCTTTACAGCCCCCCTCCTCTCAGGTTCCCAAACAAACACACACACTCTCTGCCTTACACAGAACCTGCTCTGTCGTGATTCTTTTCAAAAGTAAGGCACATTACACACACACACACACACACACACACACAGAGCACCTGCGTTCACAAACGGAAACACTTATCTGTCGGGATTTATTTTAAAGGTAAAGTGTAGGTTAATTTGTGTTATTTTTACTTTATATTTTGTGTTAATTATTTTTATGTATTTATTTTTTTGGGCTGTAGAACGAATAATTTGAGTTTCCATTATTTCCTATGAGAAAATTAAATTTGGTTTACAAGTGTTTTGGAATACGAGCCCACTTCCGGAACGAATTATGCTCATAATCCGAAGTTCCACTGTACATATCTAATCTTTTTTGCACAACCAAGTATTACAACTTTGGTTTGTACCAACTCTTGGTTTAACCAACTTTGGTTAAACAGGAACATAACAATATTTGAATGAATGAATAAATAAATATATCCTGTTTCCACTTTTTAAAATTATGTTTTTTGTTCTCTTGTTGTTAACTCCAATTTCTTTCCATTGTGCTGAAATTTTAACAAAAAGTCTATGTGGACAGTCTGAATTCAGTTATCCCAAAGGGAACAATCTGGAAGGTTACCCTGAACAAGAAGATGTACATATGTCAATCTAAACTAGATTTCTTATATCTTCATAAAAATATATAAAAATATAACGCAAATATATAATAGTCATACTTATTCATTTCTCGGATATGTTTGAAGAACCAAATCATGCCATTTGTTAACTAGCATACTGTACAAATAAAACAGCATTCGCTGCTAGGCTTAATCTCTGTATAGGGAAAAAACCCCACAAGATGATTTCAAGTGTACTGACTATACGGACAGAACACAGAGACATACTTTTAGGCGTCTGATGGTTCTTTAATTATTAATTTGACACGATTTTAAGCACTATGCTCTCAGGGTTTGCATTACGGTGCCCTAATGAATATTTACATGGCTTCAGATGAATCGCTGTCAGTGATCCAGTGGGGAAAAAACATTATTGATTGACTGTTGTAATTATACCTTATATATGGAGATTATATTGATTAACCTTATTCTATTGCAAATTCCTTTTTGAAGTCATCGTAACAGTAATTTATTTACATTCATGCATGCTTGTAATTTATTCCCAGAACTCATTACGTATTACTTTTTATGCAATTGGTACAGGGATTTAATACATCACATTTTCATTTGACAAGAAGTAACTTGGATTACCATGAGTTAGATATTGTCCCATGATTGTTGAGGACTTTTAGCTGCTCCCGTCAAGGGGTCACCACAGTGGACCATCTAGTTGTGAGATTTTAACCTGGGACCTTTTGAACCGTAGACTAATGCCATAACCACTGAACTACCCCTGACATACTCATCACACAACAACTTGGCATGTGTCACTGCTTATCTCCCATATTTAGTGCTGTCAATATGACAGTTACAATAAGTGACAAATATAATATATGTCTTTCATAGCTCTACAATCCTGAGCGGTTGCTCTTCGCACATCTAGTCTGGAAGTCCTACAGTACTACACCATCTTCAGAAATAGATTCTGGATTAAGCCCTTGAGGAGCTTGTCTTGTCGCAGTCCTCCAAATGATGTTATGACCAGACTTTATTAGTTGTATATTATGGGAGCTTCATCTTCGAATAGATCCATATACAACACAGCATAAGTTTCATTGGTTCATTCATTTAAGAACAGTTATTCACACCTATGCTAAATTGTGTAACTCTTGGCATATTTATGGGAGGTGGCAGGAAGCTGGAGAACCCAGAAGAAACCCACACAGATGTTTGAACATGCAAAACTTCACACACACACACACACACACACACACACACACACACACACACACACACACACACACACACACACTCCAGTTTGAAATAGAAAGCAATGTTAAACCTGTGTGTTCTTCAAGGTACCTTCTATTTCTGTAAACATAGCAGAATTATGTATAAGGTGTGTGTGGGTGGGGAGCAGAGTGTTTTTGACAGCTCAGTATAGTCCAAGACTTAATTAGAATCTGGAGAACTGGATGCAAATGTCCTAGCTTATACTTTATGGAGGCTATATTGATCATACATATTTATCATAAACAAGTTGAGCACATGATTCTGTCACCTTAATTTATTTCATTGTAGCGACACGGTGCCTTGATGTATTGTCACCTTCTGGGTTCGCGGTTCGAATCTCCACACAGGTCAGCATGCATGGGGTTCTTGGTGTGCTTTGTGGGTTTCCTCTAGGTACTCTGGTTTCCTCCAATGGTTTTAGACTGATTACACTATGTTTCTAAATCGCACTTTGTGTATGATTGTGCACTGTAACCAGAGTGTATCTCCCATTGTCTACAGTCCAAAGACATGCATATGAGGCTAATTGGTGTTCCCAAATTGCCCTTAGTGTGTGGATGAGTACTGTATGTCTGCGGTAGCTCAGTGGTTAAGGCATTAGTCTACGGTTCAAAATAATATCCACAATCAAAATAAATCTCACAACCAGATGGTCCACTGTGGTGACCCCTTGACGGGAGCAGTCGAAAGTCCAACAACAATCATGGGACAATATCTAACTCATGGTAATTCAAGTTATTTCTTGTCAAATGAAAATGTGATTTATCAAGTACTTGTACCAATTGCATAAAAAGTCATATGTAATGAGTTCTGGGAATAAATTACAAACAACCATAAATTATAAGGTTTGCATTTTCTCTGATGCTTTGTGGGTTTCCTCCAGGTACTCTGGTTTCCTCCAGCAATCTAAAGACCTAGGCTTATTGGCGTTTGTGTATGATTGTGTCTTGTAATTCAATTCAATTCAATTCAGTTTTATTTGTATAGCGCTTTTAACAATTGACATTGTCTCAAAACAGCTTTACACAATCAAAAGAATTATTTAAGTTTGTATGGAATGTGAATGTGTATGAATCAAAATGTTCAGATAGTCCCTGGTGAGCAAGCCCGAGGGCGACAGTGGCAAGGAAAAACTCCCTGAGATGGTAATAGGAAGAAACCTTGAGAGGAACCAGACTCGACAGGGAACCCATCCTCATCTGGGTGAAACAGATAACACAGTATAAATGCAGATCATTTCCTGCTAAGTGTTAGGTTCAGCTATAATAGTTGATGTTAATTGATGTTATAATAGTTGATGTAAAATGGAGTCCAGTAATTATTCGAGACTCAGATAGACTTGTAGAAAGTTCCAGTCCTGAACTATCGAATTGTCAAGTCCTCAGAGAAACAGCTGACAACACCAGTCGAGGCTAGAACCATCTTCTAAGTAGATAGAATCCTCCCCAGACACCAGGCACATCCTAAAGAGACACACGGGGCATCCATGCGATGAGACCTCCAACCAGAAATCGGGCACCAGGATGGACCAGACAGGTCCGGAGGGCAGAGGGAGTCTGGGTCACTGGCAGCTCAGGAACCACATGTGTAGCTCGACAGAGAGAGAGAGAGAAAGAGTGAAAGGGGGAGACAGGGGGAGAGAGGAAAGAGAAAGAGGGGGAGGAAGAGAAGAGGAGGAGAGATTGCAATTAGGTATGGTCACAGTCACAATGTCTAATGTGAATGTATATTTACTGTAGAGTGCAAGCAGGGACTCCGGCAGGACTAACTATGACAGCATAACTAAAAGGGAGAGCCAGAAGGAAACACAAACATGAGGGCTCCCTGAGATGTAAAGCAAACAATCACCTCACCGTCAACAAACCTGAGTGATCAAATGAGACTGAGGAAGACAGCATCTAAAACATACCAGTTCACCATAATACTCTACGTCCATGAGTCCCCCAGATCTGCTCCTTTACCTTATGGCAAATCTATTTATAAAAATGCTTGGCTAAATAAATAGGTTTTTAGCCTAGACTTAAACACTGAGACTGTGTCTGAGTCCCGAACACTATTTGGAAGACTATTCCATAATTTTGGGGCTTTGTAATAAAAAGCTCTGCCCCCAGCTGTAGTTTTCATAATACGCGGTACTGATAAGCAGCCTGCATCCTTTGACCGAAGTAGGCGTGGCGGATCGTAAGACACTAACAGTTCGCTCAGATACTGCGGGGCGAGACCATTTAATGCTTTATATGTCAAGAGTAGTATTTTAAAATCAATGCGAAATTTCACAGGGAGCCAATGCAGTGAAGATAGGATAGGGGTGATGTGCTCATATCTTCTGGTTCTAGTGAGGACTCTCGCTGCTGCATTCTGGACTAGCTGAAGCTTGTTTATGCACCTAACTGAACAACCAGACAGTAAGGCATTACAATAGTCCAACCTAGAAGTGATAAAAGCATGAACTAGTTTTTCTGCATCGTTTAGCGACAATATATTTCTTATTTTGGCGATATTTCTGAGGTGAAAGAATGCTATCCTGGTGATATTATCTACATGAGCTTCAAATGAAAGGCTGGAATCTATAATCACGCCGAGGTCTTTTACTGTTGCACTTGACGGAACAGAAAGGCCATCTAAAGTTACGGTGTGATCTAAGATCTAAGTAATGTTTTGGCACTATAACCAGGGTGTACCCCACCTTATCTCTGGGATGGGCTCCAGGCCATGAGCAATCTTACTGTACATACAGGACGAAAAATGGTATGGAAAAATGGATAAACGGATGAATGATTTTATTATGCATTATTGTCTTATTGACATTCTGTATAATTGTTTATAATAATTAAAACTAAATGAATCTGGACATTCTCTCTCTCTCTATTAGTGCACAGATTATATATATATATATATATATATATATATATATATATATATATATATATATATATATATATATATATATATATATATTCTTTTTTTAATCTCGAACTATCACCATATGTGTGTGTGTGTGTGTGTGTGTTTGAGAGCGCGCGCGAGAGAGACACACACACACCTTTACTTGACGCTGAGCTCCTGCCTGAAGACATCATTATCCCTCAGTCTTCAGTGAGCAGTGTGTGTATCCGTACAGTATCTGTGCTTTAGGACGATAGACTGAAGAAGCTCTTTTCTCCACACACACACACACACAGAGAGAGAGAGAGAGCAGAGAGAGAGATGGCCGGTTTACGGAGTGCAGTGCTTGTCCACGTCGTGGTGTCCGTGCTGGCGGGACGCTGCGGTGCTCAGGTCGCGGTGCGAAGCGGGAAAGAGCCGGAAAACACCGCCGCCAATTTCCTGGAGGACGAGCAATGGCTGTCTACGATCTCTCAGTACAGCCGCAAGATAAAGCACTGGAACCGCTTCAGAGACGTGAGCTCTCATCTCTTACATGTGTCTCATCCACTGCAGGCTTTAGGACAAAATAACAGCATAAATAACATTATAGCAATTCAGTGCTGATGAGGAGAAATGTTAGGATCAAATATATAAGCACAACCTGTTTAAACGACCAGCGAGTGAATTTAATAGTATTTATTTCGAATTATTATTATTATTATTATTATTATTATTATTATTATTATTAATAATGATGAGGATGTTGTTTACGTGAGTAATCCTGTGGTTTGTTTTGTTATCAAGTATCCTTTTTTTTTGTTTTTGCCTTTGATCTAATTCCTTTTTAAATTTCTTTTCTTTCTTTTTTTTTTTTTTTTCCCAAATGTGACTTACTCAAACCCGCCTTGTAGCCTAGAGATGTCAATTTGTGCCTCTCTGTCAATCCAACCATTTACACTACCTGTCCTTTAACTGACTGCTTTTGAGGTTTAAACAGTGGGCTGAGTGATTATATTCAGGACGCAACCGGTTCACCTAATAATAGATTAGATATTCAGCTGTGACAGTGGATGATTGTCGCCACGCCTAAGTCACAAAAAGAAACTCGTTTAGTTCCCATAATCATCTCCTTTATTAAAAGAGTAAGCAATAAGAGTGTAGAGTGTATATACAGTATGTACTGTGTATATATAAAGTGTAAGTCTCGCACCTTCAGGGTCGAGGGTTCTTGGGTCTGTGTGCATGGAGTTTTCCATGCTGTTTTATGTGCAGATGAGCAGATTAGGTTAATTGGTGTTCCCAAATTGCCCATAGTGTGTGTGTGTGTGTGTGTGTGTGCGTGCGTGTGTGCATGCATGCCCTGCGATGGATTGACACCCTGTCCAAGACGTACCCCGCCTTGTGCCAGAAATCTCCTGTGATAGGTTCAGAATTGCATTGGATGAGCAGTATAGAAGATGAATAAATGAATGAATTAGAATGAATTCGAATCTGGAAAACTGGATGCAAATGTCCTAGCATATACTGTATAAGGTATGGGTTATATATTGATCATACATCGATAAACAGGAAGGGCATGTGTTCAGAATCGCTTTAATTAATTTGATTGTAGCCGGATGGTGGCTTGATGTACAGTAGGGTCACCTTCTGGGTTTGGGGTTTCACACTGGTCTTCTCTGTGGAGTTCTCTGTGTGCTGTGTTGGATTCCTTCAGGTACTCTGGTTTCCTCCAGTAGTCTAAAGACCTGCGTTTTAGACTGATTGGCATTTCCAAATTGCCCTTGGGCATGATTGTGTCTTGTAATGGGTTGGCGCTATAACCAGGGTGTGCACCACATTGTCTAAAAACATGCAGAATAGTTTAATTGGTGTTCCCAAATTGCCTATAGTGTGTGAATGAGTGTGTGGTGTGTCACCTGCGATGGATGAGACCCTGTTCAGGGTGTACCCCGCCTCGTGCCCAGTGTCTCCTAGGATAGGCTCCAGGCTTATACGTGATAAGCAGTATAGAAGATGAACAAATGAATAAGTAATAATGTACTAAGGCGTATACCCTTATTCAGATTCTAATGGTGTAACAACTGCAAAAACAAACAAAAAAAAAAAGAACGAAAGAAGGAAATATTGTTTCATTTAGGATATTAATGAGAATTAGCTAGGGTAAATGGTTTCTAAAATTACATTCATTCTTCACTGAGCTACAGATTCAGGATGTGTTCAGTGTGTAATTTAATTAATAATTTTAACCTTATTACAGCAGCACATTGGCTTGCATCTCCAGATATGGTGGTTCTAACCTTGCCTTCAGTCTGTGTACAAGGAGTTCTGTGTGTGAGCATGTTCTCCCTGTAGTCCAAAGACATAGGGTGTAGGTTAATTGTTTTTTCCAAATTGCCCTTATGTATGATTTCTGTGTGAGTCTTGCACCCCAAGTTCCCTGAGATACCAGTTCTGTCTCAATAACCATGGTGATCATTGCATGTTGGTTTCTTAAACATAGGTTAAATGGTCTGATGGGCTCATTAAATCACACTTAAACCACACCTTGAAGGTCACCTTATACAATCACCATTATCCTGTAGAATTTTTTTTTGATCCCATTACCTACAAAAAAACATTTAATTTCCAGAATCATTCACGGGTCATTTGTTAAACTGTTTTCTCTTTTCATTGTCACCTTAACTACTTAGTACTTAAATACAAACGGCAAAGTTATTGAATCAAATAAGTACAAAGGCATCAAAATCTGTAATCATTTCCATTTTTTTTACAGCATGGTTACATTAGTAGTGATTAGACTGCCGACAAATGGCTATTGTCTGTATCTGCGTAAACTCAAGCTCATTAGAGATTTTAAATATAGCAGTATTGTAGCTGCAGATTGATTGGGGTCTGTGCTAATCATATTGTGAGCGTGGCATGATTGAAATTGAACCAGGGCAGCTTTGCTGGGTTAGTGGGGAAGAGCAGTAACGCTTCACACCTACGACATCTTCTTCCAAATGGGGGTTCTTGATTAGCGTCTGTATGCCTTAATCGATATTTATTGATTTCCACATAGCGCTGTCTGCACTGAGAAGGAGTTTTACAATGCAGCAAGAATAAGGACACGTATGACTTCATAGAGCTGCCTCACTCCTTCAGCGAGACAATGTTTTCTTCCCCCAAATCACAATGTTTGAAAAGGAGGGAGAAAAATGTCAGCTGATGCCTCGGCTGCTCCCCCAGGAGCTGCCGTCCGCTTGAGTTAGGGCCTGCAAGACACATATTGGTTTATTTATTTCGTGTGAGATTCTCCTTTGATGAGACAGCAGGATGCCTGAAGCAGGAGCAGGACAGGTGACGGGTGACAGGTGAAGAAGGAGACACAAGGAGTCAAGCTGTGGGGGAAGCAGCTGCTGTGTATTAGCGAACTCTGGCTGGAAAATAAACAGATTTTTTTGCAGGTCGCTATAGTAACTTCAGATTAAAATGCGATTTTATCGATCGTGTTTATTCTAATATCTGAAACACATAGAGTTGTGGAATATAAAAGTTTCACATCAACACATTTATCTGTCACGGATTGATCTCACATTAGTCTACTTTTTTTCGGAAGTGTCACCAGGTGACAGGTGAGGGGGAAGTGATGCTGCTGTGAGTCAGGCTACTAGAGTGAGTTTTAATTTATTGAGTGGACCAGTGAGAAAAAAAAAATGGATTGACAGCTTGACAGCTTCACTGTTGAAGGATGAATTACGCTGTCATGTTGCTTTAGGACCTTTTCATCTCTTCATCTCTGTGACGGTACACTGTTAGCCATTTGATCTGGATAAAAGGATCAGCCAGGCAATATGACGATATATCAATATCATGATGTATTAACATCATGACAGTATAAACGTCATGACCACTTGCTCATGCACATGCACAAGATCCTCAGTCTATGATTATGATGGACCAATTCTTGCTTATTTAAAACAAGCAACTGATTCAGTTTTTCTGCTGTTCATTTTCACTATAAAAGAAATACTGTATATTATAAAATGACTTTAGGGCTGGAATACCATGGTGTGAGGCACGTCATCGCCTCAAACACATAATTGCTTTTTTTCTTTCTTTCTTTCTATAAATTCTCGGCTTCATGAGAGCACAATTGACCTCTGCGCTCAGTTCTGAGAAACGGCTGTGGTAGGAAAATGTGCATTTTATATTCGAACGAAATAAAAGGAGAAACAGTTCATTTGGAAGAGATTATATAGCAAGGCTGTGGTTAAATGCTCACTATAATCTGATTAAAAAAAAAGGTCAATATTTCTCCTGAACCCAGAACTTCCTATCCTGCACATTAACTGTTGAAGTGAATATAATGAACACTTACATTATAGTAAGCTAGTATTAGTGAAACCCTAGGTGTCTTCTTGTATCTTAGTAGAAGATTAACATTTACATTTAAAACCACCTAAAGTACAAGTCAAAAGTTTAGACACACACTGTAATTCAATGACCTTTCCTGATTTCAATTTCTTTCTACAGTGTAAAACAATGATGTATAAGATTTGTATTGAGATGTGCCTGTTACATATGCTTTACCTTCATAATGGCTCTAATCGAAGGTGCTGTAAATTAATGTTAACTGTTAATTTACATTTTTTTTCAGCAGCATGTGCTGTATTGGCTTTTCTGTAGGATCTGATAGACGAGTTAGCCTCTGGTCCCCATAGGCATCAATGAGCCTTAGGTGCTGAGGATAATTGATAATCAGTGTTATTCAGTTAACCTGGTAGTCATGTTCATGCAATGTATGTGAAGTGTCAATAATTTAAGGTTTTCAGTTTCCTTTAGTAAAAAAAAAAAAAAAGAGTTAGATGTGTAAAAATGGATTCGTAATGGATTGCCTTCAAAATGCCCTCTACTGTATGACTGAAAACGTCTATAAACGCCATCTATGATTCAGCAGATCCATATGAAAGGTTATTCTGTTGTGAGAGCTGAAAGAGCAGAGAGAATAAAGGATGTGGTATTAAAAGTCCACAGAGGTAAACTGGCTGCTTTTGTGTGGTTTTGTGAGCAAGTTTCTCTGCATTGCCTAGCATTGTATCAGGCGATTAACTGAATAGATAGATGATAGTAGTTGTTGACATGTGTGTCTCTGTCCTTTACGCACTGACGGGACTCATTTTCCACAGCTGCCCCCCTCCCCCCCACCACAACACCTGCTGATTTCTCAATCACCACTTGCTAACATTATAAGGCTTTGACAGACTTATAAACAGAAAGCCTTCAGGTGCACAGGCTTCAAACATCTGTCTAATGATTTCCATCCCTTTGAATATTTTACTCCTCTCAATTCCCAGTTCTGAGCTTTCTAAAGCCAGAGTTATTGCTGTGACCCTTGTGGGAAGCATGTTTATTGGATCAGACGAACTGTGTAACTGCAGCTTGTTTGTCTGCTGTGATTCTTTCATCACAGAAAGAGCGAACAGAATGTAATCCTTCTGCTGGTTTGAGATATGCTTTCATTTGAGTAGCATGTGAAATCACAAATCCCAAAGCACAAAAAAAAGGACAGCAAATATTAACTGTTTGCTTTATTCAAATGTGAACCGTTTTAAATATTGCAACTCTTGAACAGTTATTCTTTTTTATTGTATGTAAATTACTTCACATCAGGAATGCATTCCTCTCAAAAATATATCCTCCTTTCAGAATTACATTCTTGAAGGTCACTTATGTAGGCATGTATACTATACCCGTGTACGAATGTCTTTACAGTGCACTGAGCGATGCATACAGTAGTTGGTCACAATAGATGTGGAATTTCATTACTCTCACATGCATTTAAATAATGTTCTTGTGAAAAGTGCTACATCCAAATACTCTAGCCAACAATCATAAACTGTGAAAAACACATCAATTTGCATATGAATGTAATTAACCCCTCGCTGTGCCACACTACAAGAAACACAGCATCGTCTTTTAGAAATAATTAAGTTGGATTTACTTTCAGAGAACGTGTGAGGAATTACTTGTGGATGAGAAGTAGGTGATACTGACTTAGTCCTCGCCTTGTCAGTTCTATAGTGAAAACATGAAAACATTTAAAATTACCCCCAAAATGCAACTATCGGGTTTCATTCAATCTCTAATGGTAAACAGTACGAAAAGAAAATTCTGAATATTTATTGTACAGTACATTTATTGTTGAGAAATTTGTATAGTAGCTTTTTGTAATTATATTAACCTAAATAAAAATATATGTTAAAAAACATAAGTAAAGCACAAAAATGTATTTATGTATACTGCCAATTCGAAACTATAAAAAAGGTTTGCTCTATTTTATTCATTTTAATCAATTGCTTTGAGTTATGGATTTAATTAAATCTATATAAACTATATGCGCATACATACAAATTTCTGATCTTAAGCAAGATTGTGAACAGGAATGTACAAAAATAAAATTTTATGTTTGTAATTATGCCAAACAAATGGCAAAACATGAAATGTAGCTATAAATAATAATAATAATAATAATAATAATAATACCATAATCAGAATTGTTGCGGAATTCAATTTCTTTGCCCTATGTTCCTCAATTAGTTTGCTTTGTGTGTTAGCTGTGTCTGTAATTAGTGTGAACAGATCTGTGCCCTGAAAATCAATCAATATTATCCTCATCACATGCATGATTGATGTACGTCATAAACAACAAAATGCTAGATTTGTCAGACAATTCCTCGCTGACAGTCTACTAAATGAATGTACTTGCAATACAAGATTATTTGTCCTGTAGTTTTTCTAGTTGCTTGTGTGCAGTTCAGAATTAGAGCTGGAAGGTGTAAAAAATCAGATACTTACAGTAGCTTCGGGTTTGTAGTTATTAGAGACATTTCTGTGTCGCAACACAGCAATCAGCACCGATGTGATGTGATGTGATGTGATGTTTAAAAAAACCCCATCTGTGCTATTGGTTTTGATACACTTTCACAGTGTACACGGTACAATTAATATGAACCCAGCCCTGAAAATAAGGAAATACTCACATGGAATAAAAGAGAACTAGTAGGACATGAGGGAATGATTTCGGGGAATTGGGGCAGGGAATGAACTGTAAATACTGTTTCACTTGACAACAATTTTCACATTGCTTACAAGCACTGCACACAAAGACTCACAGTTTGTTCACAGCCACATCACCCCGACAGCATAGTAAAAATAATAGTGTTGCTCTTGTTGTTATGCTTTACAGTATAATCAGCCAGTAACCCCATGATTTTCCCATTGATCTTAATTGAAAAGTAACACATTAACACTGATCTGCAAAAAAAAACACAAAAATATATTTGCCTTTACTGTAATTTATAGCCACGTTATGAATGTAAATCAAATTGACTGGCTTAAACCTTGTTGTTCATATTTATCGGGTACAATAATACTGTCATATTACATAGTCAGTACAGTGCCAACGGCAGTTTAGACACAAACTTGATTAAAGCAGAATATTTCTCACAGTAATTCCTTCCACATACAGACATTACAATAGACTGTATATTAAACAAGTCCTAGAGCTAAACCTAAATACCGCAATATAGAAAAAAATCCCCAATTCCTTGTCCATGAATATGTTTTTTTTTTTACCTTTGTGTCTTTCACCTGGAGATATGCGTACCCTTACTTAAAGGGGCGCAATTATGCAAAATTCACGTTTTAGTCATTTTTAGACTTTCATATTAGTTTCTAGTATGTACAAAAAAACATAACTTGACATTAAAAAAAAAAAAACTGAGCCAAACTGATTTTCTCCCCATTATAATCTTGTATAACAAGATACCATCCCCTGGCATTTTGCTCTGTGTTGCTTAGCTCTGCAGGAGGGTGAATCAGCCATAGCTCATTCACATAGACACTGAAATGGTACGTTCGCAGTAAATACACTGTCTGATGGGTATTTCAGCTGGAGCACTAATTATTGGAAACAGGCTCACTTTGAGACCTATGTTAACTTGTTAAAGACATACAGTAGTCAAATATGGGACCTTCACACTACAGTACATAATTTGAATGTTTGTGTAAATATGGAGTAAAGGTAACATTGATTCACCTTTCCAGATAAAAGCCAGAAAAGGTTAGGCATTGAGGACACTGCCCAAGTGACCCAGTAGTACCCAGTGTAATGAGATTGTTGATGCTGGAAGTTTTCAAATGCTCCAATTCCAGCATTATTTCTGTACAGTTTCATCTTAGCAACCTAAAAATCGAAGCATTCCCTTTCGCACTCTTGGTCCGATTCTATGTACACCGTCACTAAGTTCTTAGAATGTAATGAGATGATGTTTGTCCTTGAACTGTACTTGCTGTAGAAAGCAAATGTAATGACCAGTTCATACAGACTCATAAAATCATTCCATTTGCTCTGATGAATCTCTTGACCTTTTGAAACACAGAAACCTGAACATTAAATCAACAGAAATTGTCTGAGTATAACCAATTCCTTATAAATGGCCTACATTTCCTCCTACTCTTCATTTGGTGGAGAGACGCAGGGGACACTGCTATTTGGCTCAAGGGCATCATTTACTTCATCTGCCTCGAAATTGGCGGCACCTCACACTTTATAATGTGTGTCATGTTGCTGAGAAAAGGCAGTTCAGTGTCATGTTGACACGTTCAGGCTTCCTGACACCTGAGACGCTTAAATAGAAATGACATGTGAGATGCTGAATAGAAATTTCCGATACACAGTTCCTCTCCCCAAGTTATGAGTTGCTCGTGGTGGAAGCTAGTGGCTATTATGTGTGATCTGCTGTGACCTGGTACATTATTATCCACAAGGGAAGCATATTTCAGAGGTTACTTTCTGTCAGAACAATGTAGCTAATTTAGTTTCTGTACCCTCAGTGGCTCAGTGGTTTTCTGGAAGAAAAAGTCTCTCAGATTAACCATATGTATTTAGCTAGAATTAATGTGAAGATTACATACATATACATATAGTATACTGTATACACTATCCTCTCTTAGTTGGATATAATCTATCTATAGATTTATATTTCTGTAAATATAAATTATGTCAGAAACTCATTCAAGAAATATGTGGGGAAAATAATTATTTGATCCCATGCAGATTTTGTACGTTTGCAAAGAAATGAAGGGTCTATTATTTTTATCATAGGGTTATTGTAAAGGATAGAGACAGAATATCAAGAAATACTAACCCTAACCCTAAGCCTAAGTAAAATCCAGAAAAAAACACATAATGCAAAGGTTATACATTGCAATAGCTAAAATAAATATTTGATCCCCAAGCAAAACATGACATACGTGGTGGAGAAACACTTGTTGGGTAAGGTTTGCACACATCTCAGGAGGGATTTTGGTCCAATCTTCCCTAAATCCTAAAGGTTTCTTGCCTGTCGCTTGGCAACTCAACGTTTCAGCTCCCGTCATAAATTTTCTATAGGATTAATGTCTGGAGATGACCTTAATATGACTCTTCCTGAGTCACTCCTTTGTTGCCTTGGTTGTATGTTTTGGGTCATTGTCATGCTGGAAACTCATCCACGACACATCTTCAGGAGACTCTCCTGATTTAAAATACATGGCCCGTACTGTATATTGGCCCCTCAATGCGGCAAAGTCAGCCTTTACCTTTAGCAGAGAAACAGCCCCAAAGCATGATGTTTCCACCTCCGTGCTTGACTGTAGGGAGGGTGTTCTTAAGGTCATACAGTAGTCAGCATTTTTCTTCTTCTTCCTCCAAAAGCAGCAAGTCGAGTTGATGCCAAAGAGCTCAATTTTGGTCTCATCTGACTACAGTCCTCCCAATCGTTCTCTGATGGGCCTGTACATGTGCCTTCTTGAAGAGCGGGACCTTGTAGCATTGAAGGATCTTAATCCATGGCGGTACTGTATATTGTGTTACCCATAGGTTGTTTGGTGGCTGTTGTCCCAACTGCCTTCAATTCAATTCAATGTTATTTGTATAGCGGTTTTAACAATTGTCATTGTCGCAAAGCAGCTTTACACAATCAAAATAATTATTTAAGTTTGTATGGAATGTGAATGTGTATGAATCAAAATGGTCAGATTGTCCCGGCCAGATAGCCTTGAGATCATTCAAAAGCTCCTCCTGTGTAGGTCTGGATTGATGCCTCACTTTTCTCATCATTATTCTTACTCCATGAGGAGGAATCTTGCATGGGGGTCTAGACCAAGGTCGATTGATGTTTCTAGTATTTCTTCCATTCCATTTGCGAATAATCGCTCGGACATTTGTCTCCTTTTCACCAAACTTGTTGCTGACGGTCCCATTCCAGCCCTAGTTCAGGTCTACAGTCTTGTCCCAGACGTCCTTTGACAGCTCTTTGGTCTTGCCCATGATGGTGAGAACCTTCTTAAATTAACCTGTGTACCTTATGAACACATAACTAGTCTGTGGGAGCTAGACTGTTGAATGGTAGGGGATCAAAGACTTATTTTACTCATTGAAATGCAACTCAGTTCATAACAGTCACTGTATATAATGTGTTTTTTTCTGGACTTTTGATTGATATTTTGTCTCTATCTTTTAAAATAAACCTATGATAAAAATGATAAACCCTTCATTTCTTTGTAAGTGGACCAACTTACAAAATGTACACGGGATCAAATGATTTTTATATTCAGTGGGGAAAATAATTGTTTGATATATATGGTTATGACAGTAAAACTATCTTTATTTCTCTATATAATCACATTAATGCTACATATACCATCAAGGTAGAAAGATCTGTCCGTACACCAAAGCTATGATCAGATTGTCTGCTTCATGTCTGAAAATCCTTTACTAGCCCAATGGAAATCACTTGGAAAGAGGTCAGGACTATACAAGGGATGTGACTTATATCACTAACTTATGTGCAAGTGGTGTTTGTGAAAGATTGTGTGTACAGCTGTGTCTCTCCCACAACCTGACAATAAGTTATCAACTTTTAAGGATCAACTGTTCCACTCAGCAGGGATCATCAATCACAAATGTACAGACTTCTTTAAAATATTTGCACCGTTCAGAGGTTCTACTGTGGCCAAGAGTCTCATCACCATACTGCACAGTAAGTCTATAAATATCAATCGATTTTATTCACGAAGACATTTTATCAGCAGTTTCCAGTTTGACTTGAATATCCCTCATATGTTTAGAGTCTAAATATATATTTATATATAAAAATTCTACATTTCTATCAACACTGCAAACTAAACAAGCAGGGGTAATGACTAGAAATAAAAATAAAGTAAAAAAGGAATCACAAGCTTTAATTATGTTTTAATTATTATTACATTAGTGCTGGAGTATTATACAGAACCCTGCAGTGTTCACATTATATATTTATTTATATATTGCTCACTCGTTTTTGTAAATTGTGTAGAATGAGTAAATGTGCACATAAAAACAAACTGTGCCCAATACATCCTCAAAATAAGGATAAAGTAAGTAAATCATACTCTCTCAATGTCACATTTACATGAGATGTGCACACAAGAGTTGCTTTATTTCATAAAAAGGCAAAATGTAGTAGGTTTTGGAAGTCTTGTTAAAATTTCAGCTTTCTGTTTTTCTGATGCAGGAATAGAGACTGTGTCGTTAATGCATAACTTCCTATAAACACATCACAGGCACAAAAAAATTAATCAAAAACGTGGGAATTAATTCTGTCTTGCAAGAGCAAATTAACCAAGATGTGGGAACATCTTGTTTCTTGTGCACACAAATAAATCCAAAGCTGGGGGACTTATATTTTTTTGCCTACAAGTGAACCAAAATGTGGGAATGAATTATTTCTAGTCCACATACAATAGCATTGAGTGCTCATTGTTTACGGCATGGCCTCAGAATGTTTCTGTCCTCTGTGATCACTCCGCGCCTGTGTAATGTGGCATTATCATCTGGTCTACCAAAAAAATGTAGAATAGAATCAAATAGAATAGATTTTCTCAATTGAAATTGTCTTGTGGGCTGTACAAAAAGATTTAGTGTCCACTAGAAGGCAAAATAGTTACGGCCAATGTAATTCTTTATTAGTGAACTAAAAATGTTATGCTGTAACAGTGTCAAGTCAAGTCACCCATGTCAACCAAATACAGTTAGTACACAGTGAAACGAAACAACGTTCCTCCAGGACCACGGTGCTACATGCAACAGAAATTAACAATATAAATTAATAGAAACTAATTAGCTAACTAAGAGACCTAATTAGCCGGCTGGCTGGGACAAGACAGATCTACATTAAGTTAACAGGGAACTATTGACGTTTTTTACAAAAGAGACAACATGTGACAGTGTATATTTACATAGCATGTTTACAGTAATATTATTTAGTTACTAGAATTTTTTTAAGTTGTTTTACGTGTAATTTTAAAATTTTGTATAAGTTCAAGCAATTTGTTCATTCAAAATGTAAAATTTAAGTATATTCTTTTACACTTTTATTTTTGTTTTACATTTGAGCCTGGACCAAGTGTAAATAAAATAAAAATATCCTTAATCCAACGAAATAACATTTATCTAAGCTGGTCTAATTCTCAAAAGCGTTTAACCTAAAGTAAGACTTAACACACTATAATTAGAATATTTACAAAACTAAAAGGTTGTCTTATGAATAATAAAAATAAAAAAAAACCCTGAAGTCTTTTTTTTGGTCTTTTTTTTATATAAAATTTTTTTTTTTTTAGTAAATGAACAGCTCACTTCTCTCCAATCCACTCTACAATGATGTTTACCGAGGGCTCAGGGGAGGAGAGTGTGTGTATGTATGTGTGTGTGTGTGTGTGTGTGCGTGTGTGTGTGTGTGTGTGTGCGTGTGTGTGCGTGTGAATTAATACACACAGCGGAGGGACAGAGACATGAGGGAAATCTAATACCGCACTGTGTAGTGTCCCTTTTTCGGCGGATATTTCCGCCACCGCAGATCATTTTATCAACTTGTAATATATTCATTTTGTGAGTATATTAACATGTACTTTCTCAACATTTCAAAATTTTGTTTTGAGGGGGCAAGACATTTATTTGAGGGGGCCCTGCCCCCTCTGGCCCCTGCGTAGAGCCGGCCTCGTCAGGCTGTTGCAAAAAAATGGAAATTAAGCATAACCAATTATCAATTCTTGCAGTTCATACACTTTTGTTGAATTGGTAATTGGAGAATAGCTGTACTGTGTCCCACAGAACACTGGAAGAGTAATACTGTTATACTGAACAAACAGTAAACGGTAGGTGGTGTAGGATAAGTACAGATGAAAAAACAAAAACCCTTGAGTATTCAGCAGTGTTAGAGATAAAGAAAAGTGGTTAAATTTGATCAAATCTATAAACGCGTTTGTTTGTGCATGCTGATATAAAGCAAACTTTAATAGAACGAAAGGTCACGGGAATATCATCCGTGTAGGGTTTATTTAGCCGGAAATCAGCTTTCTCTGGTTTTATTAGCTGCTTAAATGTCAGACTGAGTGAAGCTTTGAATCCGTGACAGAATGCACATTAGTCATAGTCAACAGCAGAATTATTGGCACCCTTCATGACCGTAATAACAATTCATTTGCTGTTGTTTTGATAATTTTTTTTTGAGATGCCAATAACATTTTACCACTAGCGCACCTCTATTAATGAAAAAAAAAATCACTAGTAAATAATCTCTGTCATTGAAAAGCTTCATATGAGATATTTGTTATTGGAAAATGAAATTGTGTTTTTATTTTGTGTAGATCATTTTTTATGATAATTTCTTCAAATTATTTTTTTCTGTCTTTCTGTCTGATCTAGACGATTAGTGTTAGTCTTTTTGTTTTGCAGCCCAGAGTTGTTGAGAGACAATATGTTCTAAGATTTCCCAGGCCTGGGTAATATATCATAAATGAACATAAAGCCTGTCACATAGCCTATTGTTCAGATTGTTTTATATTTCAATTCTAGAAGGAACGAGTTAGATAAATACTTTGCGCATTTGCAGCTGTTAGAAATGATACATGTATGGTGGCAAGAAAGATGAACGACCAGGAAGCATCTTAAAATAATGCGGTTTCTTTCCGCTTCTCATTTTTCTTTTTTGGCATGGCACGCTTACAACATAGACAGAATGCTTGATGGTTAGCCAAAGTAAAGAGGCTAGCGGAAACTGCCAAGCATGAACAAAACCCACCGGACGGCAGGTAGACGTTAACAAACACCAAATACTGTGGGCAACAATTTATTTCCTTTTTAAACGGCAGAAAAAAGTCATGAAATTCCAAATAACAGGCGGATGTATGAGCTCACAGTTATGTTAATGAGCACCAAACACATTAACATAATGTTTCATGCGTTACACACGATACTGTAATGCATAGAGCGTGAATCTTTGATCATTAAGAAAAAAATATATATGTATATATATTTTATTATTTGATTTTAAATCTTCCATTAATATAAGAATCATATTTTCCCTTTAAAAGCATAAACTGAATCAACAAGATCTTGTTTTTTTACTCACCATTTTTCAGACAAATGCAATGTCATGTTAATGAGAACTTCAACAGAGACATACTGTATATTGGGTAGAAATACAAAATGTAATTTAAGTAAAAACTACAGATTGTGCTGCTATTTCACGCAGTTGTGCTGAGTTACAGTATTGCAGGGACGATGGACGTGACTGTACAAGCATGAAACTTTGGAACCTGATCTGTTGGAGCAGGGAAAGTGAGACAGCTGGACAGAGTACAGGAAAACAACTCTGCTGCATCACTGTCTTTAGTTAGAGATGTTGGAGTTAAAATCCAGCTGGCACTGAACTGAACTACTAGCAGAATGGGATCGTGGAAAGTGGCAAAGTGAAAATAAAGCATCATGTCAGTGAAAGAATTTTAAAGTAAAATACGTCATAGAGGAACTCATGTTAATTAAGATAAAGATTAGTATGCAAATATCCAAACTATGAACCTCTCAGTTAAGATATATATTTATTTACATTTACAGCATTTGGCAGAAGCCCTTATCTAAAAAGCACCTTACATTTTTATTACACCTCTGAGCAGGTGGTGGGTTAAGGGCCTTGCTCAAGGGCCCAGTAGTGGGTTTGAACCTGGGACCTTCCATACTGTAATCCAATGCCTTAACCCCTGACCTACCCCTGCCAGTGTAGAACTACAGTAGGATTATCCAGATGGTTCAAGAATGTTCCTCTAGAAAGAATTCCTGACTCCAAATTAATATGCAGTCCACAGTGTTGGTTATATAGTGCATGATGTTTACATATTAATGAGTCCTGATGTGTTGTGGGAAGGTTTCGGATGTGAGCGATCAATGCACCTACTCTCTCTCGCCTCATCACAGTGGTTAATTCTTAATGAAGCATCTGCTAAGCACACCTGGCCTTTTCAGGCTCTTCCATGCTGCTCTGCTCTCTGCTGCATGCCAACTGCAGTGAATGAATAATTTTGGAAGGGACACCACTGAGTGTCCTGCTGCATTTTCTCTTAGGAAGTACTGTGTCTACAGCTACGTAATCCTGCCAAGGGCAATATGGCTCTCACTTCAGGCTCCTCAGGCATTTGCTATCTGATGAGGGGGAAAGGCTGCTTCCTTTATGCTGATGTTTCTGTTTTTACAGAGGGAGGCAAGATGCCGTCTGCAGTCGATCTCGGAGAGTGATAATTCTCAAACTCGTTCCTACACATAGCAACAGCATATGTTTCACTAAGTATAATTCAAGCTTAAATGTCAGATTCTGACAATATGTAGTACAGTAAGTTCAAATCCCTTTTGTCTGTATCTTTAGAGGTGATCTATCGAATGTTCACACTTTCTTCGAACCATCCTGTTCTTACAGAGGTTTTATGATCTATAGGTATTCCTTTAGTACAAGTGAAAAAAAGGATTGATTTTATCCCGTATTTTTTTGCCCTTTCTTAACATTGCTTTATTAACAAAAAAAATGAAACATTTATCTGATCATTCCCATATCCTATCCACTGATTCCAGTGAGTCAACACACTTTTATTTTAAGAGACTTCATGGTGGTGTTGTTGATTTCTGATATGTCACGAGAATGCTTTGTTACCTGTGATGTAGTGCAGCTCATATCTGAGAATTCAGGCACGTCTTATCGCGAATCTTCTCATATGTCAGATTGGCTTTCAGATAGCAGGCATAATTCACAGCCTTGCTTCATGAAACTCTGAGATATTATCTCTGCATAACAACAGGAGCTTCCAGTATTGTGTCATTTTAAAAAGTGATAGTCATACTCGGCAAACCTCTGACTTTGATTATTAAATTTTAAAAGTTGGCAGTTTATTCTTTTCCAATATTTTTTTTCCATAAGGTAATATTATTTCATAAAATAAAAAAGCTATGTTTATATACTGTAGTAGTTATAGCTTTATAACTCCAAGCACAGCGTTTGATGGTTGCATGAGAGAAGGTGGTCTAATATTATCAGTTCGCTTTTTAGACATGTCAGGCAGGCAAGTAAATGTGTCCAGCTCCTCTCCCAGTTCTTAATATTAAGCATAATTAAGTGTCCTGATAGATCACATTTCTTTAAAAAGTTAACACGTCAGCTCCTCCAAAGTGCGAATCTTAATGCTCCAGCTCAAGTACCCCTCAGGTAATGCTCATTTTCATTCCTCAAAGTCCTTCGGTTTCACTTCTATTCTGACCATGCCGTTTCAGTGTTTATGTAAATGAGCTACTGTCAATACAAAAATGGAAAAGGATGGATGGTTTTTAAATTATTGTTTGTTTGTTTTTTTTACATTTTTGACCCAACAGTTGACCCACATCAGAAACCTACCAGCCAGGGAGGGCGTAAGCATACATTGTTCCGGTGCAAGTGAAGCTGCCAACCGCACCATTATACATTCAGAGGACAGCATTATCCAAACCAATCCCATGATTGGCTAATGTCGCTACGATTTATGTGGGAATGCGAGTATGCCGTCCCTCATCCCCTGAGAGAGCATGACCAATCTGCTCTGTCTAGGCTACCAGTTACAGATGGCTGTAGCACTACCCAGGAATCGAACTGGCAATCTCCATTTGATAGAGCAAGCACGTTACTACTTTACAACTCAGGGGTTTCTTTTTTTTATGTTTTTATTTATTCTGAACATCTAAAAATGTGAATTTTCCAAACTTTTTTTCAATAACATAGTTAACTCATCTTGTTAACTACAGGGTTAGAAATGGAGCATGGAATCCAGTATGGGTGATGGAACTTTGATCATACAGTAGCTATAGCCATTTTCCCATCTACTGTAGAATCACCTTGCAGATGATGTCTCCCTGATATTACAGCCTGTTTCCAGCTCATGTAACAAATACAGTACATTAAGGATGTCATGGATTTGCTTTATATATGCTTATATGCTTTTATATTGCTTATATCTGCCTGTTTTTTTTTTCTTTTTTTTTCTTTTTAGAATTAAACATCCTGCTGGCTTACTTTTTGGACACTGTTAGTGCTAATAGATGGTTGGACAAAATGGGAAGAATGCAGTAATGTAGCCCAGGATAAATGATATAAATATATTATAAAATATGTATGAAAAAAAATCATTTAAAACAATCCTGTCATGATCTTGGCAATGAATCGAATATACATGATGTGCTCAGGCATTTTGGGTGCATGCCAGACAATAGTTAAAGTGGTGGTTGTATTCAAGATTTGCACTTTTTGTTTTTCTTCCAATTTCTCTCCTGAATTTGATCACCTGCCAGTTTCAACCCATCAGCCAGCTCTTTCAAGTCCAGGAGAGTAAAGGGTGACATATGCATCCTCAGAAATAAGTGAAGTCATTGCATCTTATCAAACTGTTCATTCTGCATCACAAACTCAAAGCAAAGTGCTATCTACCCTCTTGCACATACAGTACATAAGATCACAGAAACTCATGATTGGCTCGACATATTGTGACTGACAAGGTAAACTTATTATACAAGATCTACTGTTAACTTATCTATTATCTTACTATGATAATACCACTAATGCTTGTCAAAAATAAAATACCCTTATGTCCAATAATTATTATTATAATAATGTAATGGAAAATTACATTATGTATTATCTAATTGACTTAGAACTACCACATTTTTTTTTCTCTTGTGATGGTATTTCATCAGGGTCTTCTCAGTATTTCTAATCTCAGAGTCTAGCTGGTTAGTAGATTTATTTTCAGGTAATATTACAGCAAGCATATTTAGCATAAGATGTGAGACACCTTCATACTCAAGAAAATATGGATTAATTGAAATTTCTGTTGTCAAAATTGTACAAAGATACTTGGGGGTGGTGTGTGAAGCTTTCGAAACCACTTATTACTGATCCTATTATTTTCTATCATTAAGTCACACCACAAGCCTTTCTACGGTACCACTACTCTATGGGCGTATCAGTAAAAATGCATGATTATGCATACAGTATTTGGAATATGTTCAGGATATACAAGAAAAATAAAAAACTATTGATTCTATAGTTGAATAATCTCACAAATGACCTTTAACTGTTACAGATTTTGAAATTCACATTTTCCCTTGCTATTTTATTATCATTAAATGAGCTTCAGTGTAATTTGCACATTCTCAGTAACTGAAAAATGTGTTTCCACGAGTCATTATGCCTTTAACATTTTGTTGCATAACAGAGCCTGAACATTAATACTGAATGTCTGTGGAATACACAAACAAATAGTAATCAAATATATGTATTTGGATAGACAATCAAGTGGAGGGTTGTCTCCCTGTGGGAGGTCCCCAATTAAATTCAGACCGTTGGCTTTTAGTTGGGTTCTGAAAACACAAGAATCTTCCAGCATTGTTTGAGAACCAATATACACACGGCCAAAGCACAGTATTGGTGGTTATTTTAATTATTTATGTTATACATATAATAGAGAAAATGTGTCAAAGCAGCTACATCTAACATTTATGCAACATGTATGTGACTTGCTTCCCTAAAAAATTTCAAGTAGCTAACGTCAGTCGTTTTGGAGAGATGATTTTATATTTGCCAAAAAATGATCATTGTTCAGCATTATACTGTCTTGCTTCAAACAATAATAATTTCAAATGCAAATTATTCAAATTTCTTTATGAGCATTGATACTGGTGTAAGCTACTAGAACCATATGACCTGGAAAATTGTTGTTTAAAGTTTTCTTTGGTAAAAAGTTAATAAAGCAAAAAATATGCAGTATTTAAGCATTTGGCAGACGCTCTTATCCAGAGTGACTTACATTTTTTTTTATCTCATTACACAACTGAGCAGTTGAGGGTTAAGGGCCTTGCTCAAGGGCCCAACAGTGGCAACATGGTGGTTGTGGGATACCTGGGATCTTCCGAACCGCAGTCCAATGCCTTAACCACTGAGCTACCCCTGGCCCCATGACCCCTTGGTTATCAATAACCATGTCAAATTTATGTCTCGATATCTTAGAATAATAAAAATGTTTTAAATGTCTTTTCATGTGAAATCTAACTAGACCCAGTTTCATCTAAACGACAATTAAGATCATAGAAAGATTTGAATAATAAAAAAACAGACACAAGGGCATGAAATTGTATTTAGCTATAAATATGAAGCATTAAATATGAAAAATGGTGTTATATGATCCCATCTAAAAATTTACTTTGTCACCTAGGTGCGACACCTTTTAGCACCAATGCCATGTCTTTGGCAATAGCATTCTCATGTTTAATAGAAATTACAGTAATGGTATAACTTTCTAACTTCCATTTTAAGTCTTTGAGAAACAAATTCTAATAAAAAATCCCAGACACAATGGCATGATAAAAGGGAACATTTGGCATAATAAAACCGAACATTTATTTATATACACATTATTGTCATGCACACTCGGTCCGCGACCGGCACTAGGACCCGGAAATAATGCGGTCGTGAACCAGGAAGTATAAAAGGAGTAAACAAACCACAGTACAACACTCAGTCATTGAGTTCGCCCGATGTCGTTTCGGAATCGTTCGTCAAACTGTGAGTACTCTCTTGGTCTTGCTTCCTGATTGAGTGTGCGTTTATAGGACGCAGGTTAGATTTGTGTCTTTCCCTTGCTCTTCTTTCGTGAGAGTCCTTAGACTAAATAGCGTGATTATCCTACCTATTCGTGTTCTTCCGCGTTTGGGTTTACCATTCACGCAACAAAGGGCTAACCGCTAAGCTACGTCTTCTGGTCATCTCCGGTTAGTTCGTGACAGAATGACTGAGTCTGCAGTTAACCCAGCGGATTACGCTCACCTCTGCGATGTGGTAGATGGACACGCCAGGTTGATTGATCAGCTGAACGGCGAGATCGCGACTCTCCGTAGTAGCGTCCAAGACGGAGGCGGAGCTGCGGCGGGAGGTCGCGGATCTTCGCCCTCCGGCTGGTCTGTCGTCCGTCGCAGTTACTGCCGTGCCGCCATCTTCACCTTTACTTGATGTTTTCTTATCACTACCGGACAAATGGGATGGCACAGATGGGATATGTAGCGTTTTTCTAACCACACTGGATCTTGTGTTTGAGTTTAATTCCACCAGATACTCCACAGACCGGTTGCGCGTCGCTCTTCTCGTCTCATTGCTATCCGGGCAGGCAGCGGTGTGGGCCACGGCGGTTCTTCGCTCTGATTCAGACACTGCACATTCATATAATGAGTTCACTAAACAACTGAGGCTCACCTTCGAACATCCAGCAGGTGAGGTGGAGACCGACACTAAGCTATACCATCTGCGGCAGGCAGGTTCGTCCGTGAGCCGTTACACGGCGGAGTTCCGTATTCTCGCAGTCCAAACAACCTGGGGTGACACCGCCCTCCGGACGACCTACTACGAGGGACTGGCATCACACATCAAAGACGAGCTCGTGGGACGAGAGCTACCTGCAACACTGGAAGGTCTCATTCAGCTAGCTCTCCGGATCGACCAACGCCGGCTCTCTCGTCCTAAACCAGCCCCTCGAAACCTGCCGCCTGCCGTATCATCTTCTTCATATACCAAATCACGACCATCCTCCATCCTTTCTCACATTCTAGCACCTGAAGCACGACCCGCGTTCAACCCCACTGTCTCTGGAACTGTCAGATCTCCACCACCCGCCGGGGTTAACACGGGAGCCGGGGAACCCATGCAATTATGGCGCGCCTCCTTGACCACTGCAGAACGATTTGAGGATTTAAGGAGGGGCTCTGTGCGTACTGTGGGTCCAGCGCGCATCATCGAGCCATCTGCCCTCTTCGCCCGGGAAATGCTCAGACCCGGTGAGGAACGAGGGCAACTCACCGGGTCATCTCCAACTCTCCTCAGTCACCACCCATTCCTCCCGTCTCGAGGTCCAAGTAAATCTCCAGTTTTGGCCACAAACGAGTCAAAAGTACTGCGTTTATCAATTCCGGTGCCTCAGGCAATTTCATTGACTCCGCCTATGCCAACAAATTGGGGATAAAACTCGAGGCGTTATTCCAGCCGGTTCGGATCACCTCTGTTGACGGTTGGCCCTTAGCCTCCAGCCCCATCACCAATCAGACCCAGCCCATCACCTTAACCATCAATAACCATCAGGAATGGATACAACTTCATCTCACCTCAATCGCATCACCACCCATCATCCTCGGGTACCCATGACTGCTCCAGCATGACCCCCTCATATCCTGGGCCCAGAACCGGATCCTTCAGTGGGGACCGACCTGTTCCGAGCTCTGCTTACAAGCACCGGCTGGGACGTGCTCTAGGCAGTCCGAGGCCCCCGACGTCGACACCAACGCCATTCCTACCATGTACCGAGATCTGGCTGAAGTGTTTTGCAGAAGACACGCCACACACCTTCCACATCATCGCCCCTATGATCTGGCGATTGACCTTCAGCCGGGCTCGGTGCCCCCCCGCGGCCATCTACTCCCTCTCCACCACCGAGACGCAGGCGATGGAGGAGTATGTATCAAACGCCCTCCGCCAAGGCACCATCAGGCCCTCCTCATCACCCGCCGCCACGGGGTTCTTCTTTGTGAAGAAGAAAGGAGGTGAACTTCACCCATGTGTCGACTATCGGGGGCTGAATAACATCATCAAAAACCGACACCCTCTGCCTCTTACCAACTCTGCCCTGGACGCCCTCTCTGGTGCCACCATTTTCACAAAGTTGGACCTTCGGAGCGCCTACAACTTGGTGCGCATCAGAGAGGGCGATGAGTGGAAGACGGCCTTCATCACACCAACAGGACACTATGAAAGTCTGGTAATACCGTTTGGACTTTGCAATGCACCCACCGCCTTCCAACACCTCATCAATGACATTCTCAGGGACATGTTAGGCCGGTAGGTCTTTGCATATTTAGATGACATCCTAATCTACTCGCGTACTTTTGATGAACACATCCAGCATGTCAGAGCGGTTCTAAAGAGATTACACGCCCATCAACTATACTGTAAGTTGGAAAAGTGCGCTTTTCACAAGCGCTCCACCACGTTCCTGGGTTTTGTCATCTCATCACATCATCATTTGGGTGTGGCCATGGACCTGCAGAAACTCGAAGTTATGCGTCATTGGCCCCTACCCAAGACCCTTAAGCAACTTCAACGGTTTCTCGGGTTTGCGAACTTCTATCGTCGCTTTATCCAGAATTACAGTACGGTTGCTGCCCCCCTAACCGCTCTGACCCGCCCATCAACTTCCCCTTTCACTCTCAACTCCGTCGCCATCTCAGCCTTCCAGAGATTATGTCAACGCTTCACCACCGCTCCAATTCTTCTCCACCCAGATGCAAGTAAACCATTCGTTGTGGAGGTGGACGCCTCAGATGTGGGCGCTGGGGCCGTTCTCTCCCAGCGAGGTCCAGATCAGAAACTACACCCCTGTAGTTTCTTCTCCAAAAAATTATACGCCTCTCAGCAGCGATACGGCATAGGGGACCGCGAGCTGCTGGCCATAAAGTGGGCTTTGGAGGAATGGCGTCACTGGCTCCAGGGTGCCAGGGAGCCATTCATTATCTGGACGGACCATCAAAACCTCATCACCATCCGTAATCTAAAACAGCTCAACCCGAGGCAGGCGCGATGGGCGCTATTTTTTGAACAGTATAACTTCCATCTGTCCTACCACCCGGGGTCTAAAAACACCAAGGCCGATGCCCTCTCCTGACAGTATGAAGAGGACGTCACCCGGGCGGAACCCGCGCCTGTCCTCCCACCATCCAAAATCATTGCACCTCTCCGTTGGGATTTGGAAACAAGGGTTCGACAGGCACAGGCAACGGAGAACGAATCGGCAGGTGCGCCGCCTGGACGTCTCTACGTGCCCCTACACATGAGAACTGAAGTGATGCAATGGGGTCACACCTCACCCATCTCCGGACACCCAGGCACCCGACGTTCTCTCCAATTCGTCAAGCGAGCTTTCTGGTGGCCCTCCATGGCCCGGGACATTGACGAGTTCGTTCAGGCATGCCCAGTGTGCGCCAGGGCTAAGGACACCAATCAGCCGACCCCGGGGGAACTCCAACCACTCTCTATCCCTTGTCGGCCCTGGTCGCACATTGCCATCGATTTCATCACGGGCCTGCCGGATTCAGAAGGAAAGACCACCATATTGACTATCATTGATCGTTTCTCCAAAGCAGTGCAACTGGTGGCCCTAACCGGACTCCCGTCAGCCAAGGACACCGCGGAACTGATATTAGAACACTTAGTCCGCCTGCATGGGTTCCCCAAAGACATCGTCTCAGACAGGGGGCCTCAGTTCACATCCCGGTTCTGGAAGGCCTTCTGCCGTCTGATCAGTTCCACCTGCAGCCTATCTTCTGGGTACCATCCCCAGACCAATGGTCAGACGGAGCGGGCCAACCAACAACTGGAGCGCTATTTGAGATGCTTTGTTGCTGATCGCCAGCGCTCCTGGGCTCACTACCTCCTATGGGCGGAGTTATCTCACAACCTACATGTCTCATCTGCCACCAATCTCAGTCCGTTCGAGGTATGCCACGGTTTCCAACCTCCGATGTTCTAACACCAAGAACCGGAGGTTGACGTACCCTCAGCCCAACAGTTGGTCCGCAGGTGTCGGTGGCTCTGGACACAAGCCAACCAAGCCATCCAACAAGCCAACACCTGCTACGCTGCTCAACATTGCCGCCGACACCCCCCGGGACGTTTGTATAACGTAGGTGACAAGGTGTGGCTATCTACAAGAAATCTTCATTTACACACCGAATCAAAAAAGCTATCACCCAGGTACATCGGACCATATCGCATTCACCTCAGAATCAACCCTGTCACCTATCGGCTCCAGCTGCCTGCGGCGCTCCGAATTCATCCGGTATTTCACACATCACAGCTCAAACCCTTCACCACATCACCTATGGTTCCAGTCACCCCCCCCCTGCTCCTCCTCCCCGAATCATCGACGGTGGTCCTGCCTATACCGTGTCGCAGGATCCTGGATTCGCGACCAATATCTAGTCGACTGGGAGGGTTATGCCCCGAGGAGCGATCCTGGATTCCGGCCCGGTTCATCCTCGACCCCGAACTCATCAGAGACTACCGTCATAGGGTATCCTCCACCCCAGGACCATCTGGAGCCGGTCTTGGACAGGGGGGTACTGTCATGCACACTCGGTCCACGACCGGCACTAGGACCCGGAAATAATGCGGTCGTGAACGAGGAAGTATAAAAGGAGTAATCAAACCACAGTACAACACTCAGTCATTGAGTTTGCCCGATGTCGTTTCGGAATCGCTCGTCAAACCGTGAGTACTCACTTTCTTGGTCTTGCTTCCTGATTGAGTGTGTGTTTATAGGACGCGGGTTAGATTTGTGTCTTTCCCTTGCTCTTCTTTCGTGAGATTCCTTAGACTAAATAGCGTGATAATCCTGCCTATTCGTGTTGTAGCGCTGCCACACAAAAGGGGCGTTTTCATACACAGGGTATTGGTTGTGGAGCTAATGCTGCTCACCTGTGGCCGAAGGCGTGCCCTAGCGGTTTCTGTTTCCCCATTGACAGTGGTTTGGTCACCGGGCAAGTTCCCGCGCATGCGCGATCGCGTCGCAAGGGAACCCGGAAGTGACGTGGGTCACATGATCCGGCATAAAGCCGGAACCGGCATAGAAGCCGACACGGAGAGATGATGACAGCGATGTGCATGTTTTTTGAAGCTGAGCGACTGCTTGTGGATTACCTTTTGTTAATTTCATTCAGTACCCAGCTCATTCCGTTTCTCGATCTCCCAGACCTACCATCTTTATCTGGTGAGATCGACCCATCTCTCCAACTCACCATTTCACCCCAATTGCCGTTTTTTTAAGACTCTGGACTATCATACACTCACTCACACACCCGCTTACATCACACACTCACTCGTTATATTTGTATTATATTTGTATATATTGGTTTGTGGTGCACCTTGTTTGTTTATTTATCTGTCGGTCTTGTTTAATACACTTGGTTTAATCTATTATAATTGTTTTGTGTCGCGTCGTATTTTGTCCAGCTGCGGTTGCGCAGTACCGGAAGTGTTGTTATCCAGCCCCTGTTTAGATTCCCGAATCCGTATTTTTGTAACCAAGCGGTTTTATAAATCCAAGCGTTACAGTGTTCTTCCGCGTTTGGGTTTACCATTCACGCAACAAAGGGCTAACCGCTAACTACGTCTTCTGGTCATCTCCGGTTAGTTTGTGACAATTATGCTCATTGTTTATTTATAAATACTGAAACTACAGTATGTTAAGCATATACAGCTAACAAGTAACTACCTGGCATGTCACCATTTCCTATTTGCTGTGTCAGTATGTTACCGCAGAAAGGCTATGGGTAACTATGGTTATTACAGTTATCATTAGATTTTCTTCTACCATATGGAAAAAAAAATTTATTCCAAAGATATTCTAAAGATATTGAATGAGTTTGAATACTGCAGACTTATTCAATCTTTTTATAAAAATGCCAAACACATAAACCCATTTGAAAGCAGCATTAGACTCGATCCATCCATTTAACACCTTAAAAGCGGATGGAAAGAGCTACGTATATAGATCCTGGTTCTTTGCAGAGAAAATGTACTGCATGTTAAACATCCCCTTTATTCCTTTTATCATTTCATTTCTATAACAGCCTAGTGGTTTTGTAAGCATTTGGTGGGACTGCATGTAAGGTTTAGACAAGGCATTATGTTCTCTCGTCAATTATTTAATCAATGCAGTCTTTTCAGTCTCAAGGTTCTGGGTATTCTAGTCCACATTCTAATAAACTGGAAAAAAAATAGGCACCAAGATATCAGTAGTCTTTACAAATTCAGATTCTCAGTAGACAGAAAGCTTCCTTTATATTGTGTGACTGACAAAACTATCTTGTTCAATCTTTGTTTCACTGAAAGGCACTCTGTTGGTCTTCAATGTTGCCTTGCCTGGCTTGATTGCTTAAAACTGTAAGGGCGTGAAGCTGCGGATTCCTGTGTTTCGAGCATATGTGCCAGACCAGCGTGGCTTTCAGATGCAAATATAAATCGGCCTGAATATTCTCGAGACGGCCCCAGTAGGTCACGCTCCACTTACACTAAAGCATATTTAAAACTAAAAAGGTCTGTTTGTAATACTCACAGTTTTCTGGTCTTGTTTGCCCATGATGTTGTTCAGAGGATTGAACTTTGCATGGTACAATAACCTTCCCTAGAGAACTTAGCACAGATGTTTAATGGTAATCCTATTCAAGATTTAGCCCCCCTTTGATGTAATACTCCAATCTTTTGGGAAGGTATTCTATTAGATTTTGGAATATGGCTGATGGGGTGTGTGTTCATTCAGCCACATGAGTAATAGTGAGATAAGGTGCTGATGTTAGGTGATAAACCCTAAGGTGCAGTTGGAATTCCAGTTCATCCCAATGTCTGGGCTCTGAGGAGCCGTTTGAGTTTTTCCACTTTAACTTTGGCTAACTATGTCTTCCTGTACCTCACTTTGTACACAACAGCCTTGACAGGCTGGAACAGGTGAAGGGACATTTTATTGTAACGGGAGAGCATACAGTACAAAGACACCATACAGTATACAGTACACTTGTGTGGATCTAATTTTGTAGCATGAGTGTAGTAAAGACTCATTTATGAGTGTGATGGTTAGGTCTCCACATATAGTATAGTGTGTATTAGTTATTATGTTTTTGTACATAAGGTGTTATTGAAGGTGTATATGATTTGTGTCTCTGGGTTGGATAGAACTATCCATCAAACTCTCTCTATCTTTCTCTCTCTCTGTCCTTGCAGGGTACATCTACGTGTGATAAGGCACGATTGGCTCTAATGGGTTAATCTTAAAGACAGATAACATTGTTCTGGCTGGGATCTCTACTGTCTAACAGAGCGTTGCATCCAGTCGCTGCCCGAATAGCTTTAGTGTTAGCATTAACACAAAGCCCAGGAGAGTCAGAACAGCATCTGGACAGTTATGCTCCATTAACCTGAGCATCCCACCACAGTGTCGTTCTGTATAGTGGGTAAGCTGGTGCTGTCAGCTGCTATGAATCCGCCGACCTTCGAGACGCCCTGGTGTGAAGAGCACAGCTCATCTCACCCCCTCCACATCAACAGTCACAACCAGCTTGTCTCAGCATGGTGGGAGAACAAACCAGGCTGTGTAGTAAAAATGCGCATTAATTACTGAAAAAAAAAACCCATTCCATAGCGCTGGATATTGTTTTTGCTGAACATGCACATCATAAACAGTGTTTATGTTCTGTATGTTCAGTGTCCACTGTCATGAATATCATCAAGTTAAATTTCACATAGCAACACACATTTCTGTTTAGCATAAGGGGATGTATTCCCACCGAAGGCTTTTATTTACACATTAGGTGTTAAAATGAACAAGTGGTGCTGTGTTTGCTTTGGCACAGCACATTTGTAGAGTAAAATTAATCTGAGGAGTGTGAAAGGCGGTGAGCGTTGACTGTTTACTGAGCATGAGTAAGCACTGAGAAGGAACTTATGTTTCAGCCTTGCTCGATGCTTCAAAAAAAAAAGCACTTCCTTTGTGTCTTTTAAGGTTGCTAAAGCCTACATGCTTTCTTTGTAGAGTGGTTAAAATATCAAGGGCACTCTGTGATCTTCAACAAACATCCCTCCCTCTCTCTCTCTCGCTCTCTCTCTCATTTCGGTGGCCAGCCTCTGTTGCCACTTGTGCAGAAATACCCCATGAGCCATAACCTGTGCCTGCTCTGTGGGCTAATCTGGGATGGCTAATCGTAGCAGCACTTCTAGGCTAACCACAATTAATTAATTCTCAGAAGCATTTAAGTATTAACATGCTTTGCTATGCTACTGGACTGAATTTCGGTAGCAGTTGGATCTCTGTTTTGCGGCGTCCATTCTTGTTTGGGTTTTTAAACAGTGCAGTGTGTGTGTGTGTGTGTGTGTGTGGCTGTGGCTGGTCCGCTCTGCACAGCAACCACGTGTCAATTGTTCCAAACGATTAACACATTGTTTGTGCCTGTGATTTGAATGCATTTAGGGCTTTTTTTCCCCCTCCATTTGAGCATCATAAGAAGTGCCTGTGCACTTGAAGATAACAGTAGTGATCAATATTTATTTAGTTCTGACAAGCTACAGAGGCATTTTGTTTCTCAAGTCCTAAAAAAAAATTTGCATGGTGTTTATTTCTTTTCTGTCACTCCTCCGTGCAGAAACATTTGAACATTTGATCTGGACAACTTACACTGGATCAACTTACAGTACAGTATAGTGTCAGAGATGGATAAACCATAAAAAAGCTGCTCTCTTTCCTGTTGCACAACAACAAACTGGAAAAATTAAATAGTCTGCACCTTTTTTTTGGAGATTTGAAACCTGACCATTCCACAACCATCCATGACTGGAGGACCATGTCAATTTCATTAATTCATTCAAAGACCATGCCAAGGTTGCTAGGGGTCTGAAGGCCTAACCTAGGATTTAGGGCACGAGACAGGGTACACCCTGGACTTGGTGCCAATCTACCGCAGGGTACACACACTATTGGCAATTTGGGAACACCAAATAACCTCACCTGTATGTCTTTGGACTGTACGTAGAAGGAAACCAGATTACCCAGGGGAATCCCACCAAGCACACCACTAACCATTACACCCTTGTGCCGCCCACCATGTCAGTTTAATTGGACGTTGTGTCTTTATCCAGCAGTCGTGCATGTTAATCAGAAGGACATGAACAAGTAATTGGCTGCACAAGTTTTGCACTCCCATGAGGTGATGACTGAATTGGGGAGACAAAGAAGTAATAAGCAAGCAATGGCTAAAAGTATAACTTTTAATGCAGTGTGTTACAAATGTAATAAAATATTCAGAAATGCAGTCAGGCATACATATTAAAATGTACCAATGTTGCAGTGTTATTCAGCAGTTATCATTGAAATGAAATCAAGAAATGGCTACATATACATTTTTTTTCTCATCTACACCAATATGCTCCCACTTTTGTTGTTTTCTCACAGATGGCCTTGTTTATTTATGTTGATTTAGTCAGCAGTGAGCAGAATTTTAGCCTTGCCTCTGGCTCAGGGTGTAAAATACTTATTTTAAACATTATAATAGGAAAGCAAAGAATACGTTTTAGTCATTGGGGATCCTGCCAGCTGTAGTTTATTACCACCAGCTCTAATGTTTTTTTATTTATTATTTCTTATAACGTGCGTTCATGTTCATGATATTCTTGAGTAGATAATTTTGTACAGATCATTTTAAAGACTAGCTTAAGTAGTCTGTCATGTATGTATTATTTGATTTGTCTTTCACTAACATGTCTTCTTATGTATTTCTCTTTTTCCACATTCCTCCTGCTCTGCTTCTCAAATGGAAGGAAGTAGAGGTAGGTAATTTAGTTTTTCAATTGGATGTCTTTCTTTTTCCTATTTTTTCTTTTTGAAACATAAGGAATATTCTATACAGTAGTTTCTGGTTGCACTTGATAATATCACTCTGAGCCGTCATCTATCTTGTATAGGCTTACACCAGAAAAAGAAAATGCAGCACCCCATTTAATTTTCACCGTTTTGTATTTTTTCACAGTTTTGTACATTGGTCAGAACTTACTCTTTCAATAATATCTTTACGTTTCATATGTTGTAGGACCAGCATCCAGCCTCTGTCTGTATTTCTATCCTGCCAAAGTTTGTCACAGCATTATGCAAAACTGGCTGGACAGAATTTAATGAAACTCTTATGTATTTGCCTGAAGTTAAACCTGCACCATACAGTAAATGAAATAAAAATGTTGAGTAGAAGTGAAGTTAGGAGTAGTTTTGTGTCCGATTATAAACGATTATAAAGTTTTTACATCGTACTTCGTATGCGTCAAACTGTGGGTGTGTCTTAATTTGAACACTGGACAGAATTTTATTAAACTTTTGCAGTACTTAGATATCTGCCTGAAGTTTAACCTTCACCATAAATTTAATTTAAATCTTGAATAGAAGCAATGTTGTGAACAGTTATGTGTCAGATTTAATAATTTATTCTAAAATACAGTTCTAATAAGCTACTTCCTCAATGTAAAGAAACACCTGTACCAATAGATATTAATTAGAAAAGCTAATCTATATATTTACTAGGAATAATTTATATTTTCAAAGTGCATTTCAATGTGCTGGAGTTGTTTTAAGACGAAACTTAATCTTTATCCGACCTACTTTTTCAATTCCTCACCTGCAATTTTCTCTCCGATCACCGATCAGCAAGTGTACTGTATTTGGCTGATGACGAAAGAAGTACAACTATAAGATACTCAACATCAAACCAACAAAATGTTATTTCTTTGTATTGATAAGTTTTCAAAGAGTTCCTCCGTAGTGAAAGACAGGCAGACATGTACATGGGTTTCAATCTGAAATAATAGTATCACTGATTACATTAAAGCAGATCAACTTATTTTTATCTTTAACCTTTTCTACAACCTTTAACTATTTCTACAAATTATCAACGACAGGTACTTATGCTAGGACTGTATATTTATATACTGTACAGGTGAAAGTCGAAAAATTTTAATAATGTGCAAAAGTTCATTTATTTCAGTAATGCAAATTATTATTAAAAGTTGATACTAATATATGAGATAGACTCATTACATGCAAAGGAAGATAGTTCAAGCCGTGATTTGTCATAATTGAGATGATTATGGCATTATAGCTCATGAAAACCCCAAATCCACAATCTCTGAAAATTAGAATATTACATGCAATCAATAAAACAAGGATTGTACTTAGAACATATCAGACGTCTGAAAAGTATAAGTATGCATATGTACTCAGTACTTGGTTTGGGCCCCTTTTGCAGCAATTACTGCCTCAATGCGGTGTGGCATGGAAGCTATCAGCCTGTGGCGGTACTGAGGTGTTATGAAAGACCTGTATGCTTCAATAGCGGCCTTCAGCTCTTCTGCATTGTTCGGACTCATGTCTCTCATCTTTATCTTGACAATGTCCCATCGATTCTTTATGGGGTTCAGGTCAGGTGAGTTTGCTGACCAATCAAGCACTGTAATTCCACAGTCATTGAACCAGGTTTTAGTGCTTTTGGCAGTGTGTGCAGGTGCCAAGTCCTGCTGGAAAGTGAAGTCAGCATCCCCATAAAGTTTGTCTGCGGAAGGAAGTATGAAGTGGTCCAATATCTCCTGGTAGATGGCTGAGTTGACCCTGGACTTAATGAAGTACAGTGGACCAACACCAGCAGAAGACATGGCTCCCCAAATCAACACAGACTGTGAAAACTTCACACTGGACTTCAAGCATCTTACAGTGTGTGTGCCTCTCCATTCTTCCTCCAGATTCTGGGTCCTTTGTTTCCAAATAACATGCAAAATGTTCTCATCAGAAAAGAGGACTTTGACCACTGAGCAACAGACCAGTTCTTTTTTCTTTAGCACAGGTAAGACGCTTCTGACGTTATTTGTTGTTCAGGAGCGGCTTGACAAGAAGAATACGACATTTGAAACCTATGTTCAGGATATGTCTGTGTGGGGTGGCTCTTGATGCACTGACTCCAGCCTCAGTCCACTCCTTGTGAAAGTCCCCAACACTTTTGAATGGCCTTTTCCTGACAATCCTCTCCCTGCTGCTTGTGCACCTTTGGCTTTCACACTTTTGCCTTTCACATAACTTTCTTATAATGTGCTTTGATAAAGCCCTTTGGGACCATCTAACTTCTTTTGCAATTTCCTTTTGAGGCTTTTATGATGTCAATGAGGTTTTCTGCACAACTGTCAGGTCAGCAGTCTTTCCCATGATTGTGCTACCTACTCAACCAGACTGAGAGACCATTTAAAGGCTCAAGACCCATTGGCAGGTGTTATGGCTTAATTAGCTGATTAGAGTGGGACACTTTGAGCTTTAAATATTGAACCTTCGAGATCGTGGATTTGGGGTTTTTATGAGCTGTAAGCTATAATCATCTCCATTATGACAAATCACAGCTTGATCTATCTTGCTTTGCATGTAATGAGTCTATCACATATTTTAGTTTCACCTTTTAAGTTGCACTACTGAAATAAATGAACTTTTGCACGATATAAAATTTTTTCGAGTTTCACCTGTGTGAAATCGCAGCATGGACCTGTGCAAATATTTAATCGCAATAGGCTGCAATTTTTACAGGTACTATACGCATAGTCAGGAATTAATGTGGTGTTTGTCAATAATTTAAGAATTTGGGGGATTTTGAACTGATAAATAATTTGTCCAATTATTTGGTGTTAGCCTAGATCACTGGTTCTCAAACTTTTTCTGTCATTCCCCACTTAAGGGGGTGAGCGAATTTTCAAGCCCCACTTGTCAACAAAATAATAACGAAATCGGCCAAGTTTACTGTTTATTGAAATATCAATTTCTAAACCAATACGATCAAACACCACCAAGTTAAAAACAGATAAAATACACGTGCAATTGTTACAAGGCTTACGTTGTCGCTTATCTTTGCATAACTGACCCCATGTTTATTAGCTGCTCAGCAATCCTTTGTAGTTTTTTTGCACTGGCCAATTCTGTATGCAACTTTGAATGAAGCCATTTGTGCTTTGCTGTCCACTGATTCAGATGTTACCATGTGATTCTCCTGCTGTCTGTATTCTGCCAGCTTTCTTTCAAAGACGTCCAGTGGTTTATTAACGTGACTGGAGTGTGATGTCTCGAAGTGTCTTCCTAATTTGTTGGGTCTCATGCGGTCTGCTGCCAGCAGTTTAAGACACAAACACACTCGGGTCTCTCTTCTGCCCCCACCATCACCACCATGAATCCAAGCTCAAGCTAGGCTTCATTAGTGGTCTATGATATACCCAAAATCCAAAATATCACGGTAGAAGCAATTTTCTAACTCAATAACGATATATATCACAATATAGCAATTTGTATCTGAAAATGTATAAATAAAAATGAAAACACAAAGAAATTGTTTTACATAAGTTAATTTTTTAATGTAATTTTATTTAAACTGTGAATTGCGGAGGTTTGCCTCATTTTTTTACTTTGGCCATATTCGTTTGGATTTCAGATGATAGAAAAGGTTTGACGTGTTTCCACCACTTGTTAAAACAGTGCACTTGTGTACCTTCCAAATCACGTTCATCTCATTCGTATCACTTTTCTTATATCCAAACCAATTCCACACCACAGACGAGGCACCTTTTTTTTTTACAATCTCCTCGTTCTTGGTTTTGTCACATGTAAGTAAACTCACTGCTGCTGCACCATCTTCCATTGTCGAAGTGTATGTGAAGCCAAACACATCAAAAGTGGGACGAAACCGCGGCACCCGATTGAACCAAATATCTGCGCAAATACAGCGCAGCCCGACTATCTGGACAGCGCAGTGATGATCTGGTTTATTTGCGCAGCCCGATGGATCGCGCAGCTCCGCTCGAATCACAAACCTGCGCGACCCACTGTGTTTTATTTAAAAACTATTTATTCAAAATGTCAGGACTGTTTCCGCCTTGCCATGCCTGGTTTGTACATGTATGGGAAGCCAAACACATCGTCCCACTTTTGATGTGTTTGGCTTCCCATATGTTTGGCTTCCCATATACAGTACGTGCGCATCCCAGTGGGGTAAAATGTATTTTGATGGTCGGCGCGGTTTATTTCTGTCAGAGTCGCGCAGCGCTGCCCAGTGGGTCGCGCAGGTTTGTGATTCGAGCAGCGCTGCTCAGGTTTGTCCGACGTTAAACCATTATTGTTCCACTATGGTTCCACTTTTTCTCCCGGCCCCCAACTGATGTTATTTTAAATTTACTTGTATTAATGATCCATTTATTTGTGTGTGATTGTTTAGTTTTGAGCGTACGCTCTTCATTATCAATAAAGAAAAGCATGAATTAGAATAGGTACTTTCCTGTTTTTCCTCCCGTTCATTGCGCCCCACCTGTCATGTCTGTATTCCCCACTAGTGGGGCGCGCCCCACACTTTGAGAACCACTGGCCTAGATAAATACAATTTAATACAAAATGGTACATTTTATATTGCAGTTTAAATCACAATCACAAAATGTCTCAGCACAATCACATACAATATAGAGTACACACACACACACACACACACACACATATATATATATATATATATATATATATATATATATATATATATATATATATACAGTGGTGTGAAAAACTATTTGCCCCCTTCCTGATTTCTTATTCTTTTGCATGTTTGTCACACTTAAATGTTTCTGCTCATCAAAAACCGTTAACTATTAGTCAAAGATAACATAATTGAACACAAAATGCAGTTTTTAAATGAAGGTTTACGTTATTAAGGGAGAAAAAAACCTCCAAATCTACATGGCCCTGTGTGAAAAAGTGATTGCCCCCCTTGTTAAAAAATAACTTAACTGTGGTTTATCACACCTGAGTTCAATTTCTGTAGTCACCCCAAGGCCTGATTACTGCCACACCTGTTTCAATCAAGAAATCACTTAAATAGGAGCTACCTGACACAGAGAAGTAGACCAAAAGCACCTCAAAAGCTAGACATCATGCCAAGATCCAAAGAAATTCAGGAACAAATGAGAACAAAAGTAATTGAGATCTATCAGTCTGGTAAAGGTTATAAAGCCTTTTCTAAAGCTTTGGGACTCCAGCGAACCACAGTGAGAGCCATTATCCACAAATGGCAAAAACATGGAACAGTGGTGAACCTTCCCAGGAGTGGCCGGCCGACCAAAATTACCCCAAGAGCGCAGAGACAACTCATCCGAGAGGCCACAAAAGACCCCAGGACAACATCTAAAGAACTGCAGGCCTCACTTGCCTCAATTAAGGTCAGTGTTCACGACTCCACCATAAGAAAGAGACTGGGCAAAAACGGCCTGCATGGCAGATTTCCAAGGCGCAAACCACTTTTAAGCAAAAAGAACATTAAGGCTCGTCTCAATTTTGCTAAAAAACATCTCAATGATTGCCAAGACTTTTGGGAAAATACCTTGTGGACCGACGAGACAAAAGTTGAACTTTTTGGAAGGTGCGTGTCCCGTTACATCTGGCGTAAAAGTAACACAGCATTTCAGAAAAAGAACATCATACCAACAGTAAAATATGGTGGTGGTAGTGTGATGGTCTGGGGTTGTTTTGCTGCTTCAGGACCTGGAAGGCTTGCTGTGATAGATGGAACCATGAATTCTACTGTCTACCAAAAAATCCTGAAGGAGAATGTCCGGCCATCAACTCAAGCTGAAGCGATCTTGGGTGCTGCAGCAGGACAATGACCCAAAACACACCAGCAAATCCACCTCTGAATGGCTGAAGAAAAACAAAATGAAGACTTTGGAGTGGCCTAGTCAAAGTCCTGACCTGAATCCTATTGAGATGTTGTGGCATGACCTTAAAAAGGCAGTTCATGCTAGAAAACCCTCAAATAAAGCTGAATTACAACAATTCTGCAAAGATGAGTGGGCCAAAATTCCTCCAGAGCGCTGTAAAAGACTTGTTGCAAGTTATCGCAAACGCTTGATTGCAGTTATTGCTGCTAAGGGTGGCCCAACCAGTTATTAGGTTCAGGGGGCAATTACTTTTTCACAGAGGGCCATGTAGGTTTGGATTTTTTTTCTCCCTAAATAATAAAACCCCTCATTTAAAAACTGCATTTTGTGTTTACTTGTGTTATCTTTGACTAATAGTTAAATGTGTTTGATGATCAGAAACATTTTGTGTGACAAACATGCAAAAGAATAAGAAATCAGGAGGGGGGCAAATAGTTTTTCACACCACTGTATATATAAAAGAGAAGGGACGGCATGTATTTCTCTCTGATGTAAATAAAAAAAATATGAGAGAGAAATACATGTATAGCACAGCAACGTCTGTTCTCTTTTAATCAGAGAGTGTGTTGCACAGAGTGCCTGTTTCCTCTTCTGTTATCGTGGGTGTGAACTTGTGTCAGGTGTTGATCTGTGTTCCCATAGTGACAGAGGCATGAGCTTTTTTTTACTTTTTTTTTTTTATTCTAAGTTACTTAGAATGTTTAATATATGAAGCACCTATTAAAGAGAGTCTCTCATTGTAATTTATTCAACTGTATAATCATGTACAATATTCATTCATTAATAATCGATTTTTGTTCTGTTAGGATGATTACGTCAGATCTGTGGACGATCCCCAGGGTTCTGAGGAGAGTGAGTACATCAGTTTCTTCTTGTCGGTGTAATTTATTTTTCAGTCAAATTCATGCAGTGTATCTCACCCTGCTTTCTGTTCACTGCTTCAGTGTGAGTTGTGCATATTTTAGCTTTCCTTGCTTTTAAAATTGAATTTTGAGTTAACAGCTTCCTCACATCTGTCTCTAGTCTCCTCTCTACCAAAGATGATTAAATCAGACATTTAAGGTAATAGGATCATTTCTGCCATGATTTTCCCACGTGTTCATTGTTCTGCCGCTAACAAGTACTCAGCATGAAATGCTCTTCATCTTGCAGACACAAACCTCTGCCACAGTGTTTAAACTCTGACCTCAGCAGTGAAGATAAAAATGGATATCACATAAAAAGGAAAAAAAGTGGCATTGCTGGGAAACAGAAGGCATTTGGCTGGCATGGTTTTGTCCTCCTGTGTAAGAAGCATCGCTGCAAATCAATAAAGTTTTTTTCCATTTGATCACATTTATACCATGATGAAATGTTTTTCATTTTTATGCGCGTGGTCTCCTCGAGGATGACTACAACACTACCATCCACAGGGCACGGCATTAACAGTCATCAGATTTCAAATCAATTGAACGCATATATAAAAAATTTTGACAATTAAGATAATTAATGACTCATACATGGACAGTAGGGCGGCGCGGTGGTGTAGTGGTTAGCACTGTCGCCTTGCACCTCCAGGGTCTGGGTTCGATTCCCCGGCCAGGCTCGATTCCCGTCTCTGTGTGCATGGAGTTTGCATGTTCTCCCCGTGCTTGGTGGGTTTCCTCCGGGTACTCCGGTTTCCTCCCACAGTCCAAAGATATGCAGGTTAGGCTAATTGGCGTTACTAAATTGCCCGTAGTGTGTGATTGGGTGTGTGAGTGTGTGTATGTGTGTGTGCCCTGCGATGGATTGGCACCCTGTCCAGGGTGTACCCCGCCTAGTGCCCGAAGTCTCCTGGGATAGGCTCCAGGTCCCCCGCGACCCTGAACACAGGATCAAGCGGTATAGAAGATGAATGAATGAATGAATGAATGAATACATGGACAGTAGGGATGTAACGGTATCAAAACTTCACGGTATGGTAATACCTCGGTATGAATGACACAGTACTGTATTTATTGAATTTCAATTCAATTCAATTCAGTTTTATTTGTATAGCGCTTTTAACAATTGACATTGTCTCAAAACAGCTTTACACAATCAAAAGAATTATTTACGTTTGTATGGAATGTGAATATGTATGAATCAAAATGTTCAGATATTCCCTGGCGAGCAAGCCCGAGGGCGACAGTGGCAAGGAAAAACTCCCTGAGACGGTAATAGGAAGAAACCTTGAGAGGAACCAGACTCGACAGGGAACCCATCCTCATCTGGGTGAAACAGATAGCAGGAAATGATCTGCATTTATACAGTGTTAAGTGTTAGGTTCAGCTATAATAGTTGATGTTAATTGATGTTATAATACTTGATGTAAAATGGAGTCCAGTAGTTATTCGAGACTCAGATAGACTTGTAGAAAGTTCCAGTCCTGAACTATCGAATTGTCAAGTCCTCAGAGAAACAGCTGACAACACCAGTCGAGGCCAGAACCATCTTCTAAGTATAGAGAATCATCCCCAGACACCAGACGCATCCTAAAGAGACACACGGGGCATCCATGCGATGAGACCTCCAACCAGAAACCGGGCACCAGGATGGATCAGACAGGTCCGGAGGGCAGTGGGAGTCTGGATCACTGGCAGCTCAGGAACCACATGTGTAGCTCGACAGAGAGAGAGAGAGAAAGAGTGAAAGGGGGAGACAGGGGGAGAGAGGAAAGAGAAAGAGGGGGAGGAAGAGAAGAGGAGGAGAGATTGCAATTAGGTATGGTCACAGTCACAATGTCTAATGTGAATGTATATTTACTGTAGAGTGCAAGCAGGGACTCCGGCAGGACTAACTATGACAGCATAACTAAAAGGGAGAGCCAGAAGGAAACACAAACATGAGGGCTCCCTGAGATGTAAAGCAAACAATCACCTCACCGTCAACAAACCTGAGTGATCAAATGAGACTGAGGAAGACAGCATCTAAAACATACCAGTTCACCATAATACTCTACGTCCATGAGTCCCCCAGATCTGCTCCTTTACCTTATGGCAAATCTATTTATAAAAATGCTTGGCTAAATAAATAGGTTTTTAGCCTAGACTTAAACACTGAGACTGTGTCTGAGTCCCGAACACTATTTGGAAGACTATTCCATAATTTTGGGGCTTTGTAAGAAAAAGCTCTGCCCCCAGCTGTAGTTTTCATAATACGCGGTACTGATAAGCAGCCTGCATCCTTTGACCGAAGTAGGCGTGGCGGATCGTAAGACACTAGCAGTTCGCTCAGATACTGCGGCGCGAGACCATTTAATGCCTTATATGTCAAGAGTAGTATTTTAAAATCAATGCGAAATTTCACAGGGAGCCAATGCAGTGAAGATAGGATAGGGGTGATGTGCTCATATCTTCTGGTTCTAGTGAGGACTCTCGCTGCTGCATTTTGGACTAGCTGAAGCTTGTTTATGCACCTAACTGAACAACCAGACAGTAAGGCATTACAATAGTCCAACCTAGAAGTGATAAAAGCATGAACTAGTTTTTCTGCATCATTTAGCGACAATATATTTCTTATTTTGGCGATATTTCTAAGGTGAAAGAATGCTATCCTGGTGATATTATCTACATGAGCTTCAAATGAAAGGCTGGAATCTATAATCACGCCGAGGTCTTTTACTGTTGCACTTGACGGAACAGAAAGGCCATCTAAAGTTACGGTGTGATCTAAGATTTTACTTCTAGCTGTATGCGGTCCTATGACTAGAACTTCTGTCTTATCCGGATTAAGCAGAAGGAAGTTAATTAGCATCCAATTTCTTATGTCCTGAACACATTGCTCAACTTTAGTAAGATGGTTTTTCTCATCAGGTTTTGTTGAGACATATAACTGTGTGTCGTCAGCATAACAATGAAAACTAATACCATGCTTACGGATTATGTTGCCCAGAGGAAGCATGTAAAGGGAAAAAAGCAGTGGGCCTAAAACTGAACCCTGCGGAACGCCAAACTCCACTAGAGAACATGCAGAATAATCACCATTTAAGTCTACATACTGATAACGATCTGTCAAATAGGATCTGAGCCAGGAGAGGGTTGTACCCTTAATTCCTACTAAATTTTCTAATCTGTGAAGAAGAATAGCATGATCAATAGTGTCAAAAGCTGCACTGAGGTCGAGTAATACAAGCATAGTTACACAACCCTGATCAGAGGCCAATAGGAGGTCATTTACTACTTTAACGAGTGCTGTTTCTGTGCTGTGATGAGGCCTAAATCCTGACTGATACAGTTCATGTATGCCATTTCTATGTAGATATGAGCATAGCTGCTCCGCTACTATCTTTTCCAGAATCTTAGAGATAAAGGGGAGGTTTGATATTGGCCTGTAATTGGACAGCTGACAGGGGTCGAGGTCAGGTTTCTTAATTATTGGTTTAATAACTGCTACTTTAAAAGATTTTGGAACATAACCAATGCTGAGTGAGGAATTAATTATTCTCAACATCGGTTCTGTTATTACTGGTGCTATCTGTTTAAGAAAATGTGTCGGTATAGGATCTAATATACAGGTTGATGAATTTGCAGAAGAGATGAGTGAAATTAGTTCATTCTCTTCAAGAGGAGTAAAGTATTCTAGGTTTGAATCTGACATGGCTAGGTTAACATCAGTATCAATTACATTGTTTGGTTTCAAAGCCTCAATTTTATGCCTGATATTTACAATTTTATTATTAAAAAAGTTCATGAATCATTTACAGGAAAAACAAAACTAATGAAGAGACTTGAAAAAAGTGCCAGAAGTGTTTATTAAACAGTATACATGAACACTGAACATATCAATGGCATACAAATGAGCTATCTATCTGTAAACTTTGAAACATAAACTTAAATTTTTCAATTTTAATAACAAAAAAATATTAAACCATGTAAAAAAAAGTTTCAATTTAGTATTCTTGAAAACTCAGAAAAAATTAAAATATTTGAAAAATACATTTGAAAAGTATGGTTTTAGGTTTAGTCTACAAAAGACAAATGTACTTCTGCTTGAAATCAGTCAAGCAGAGCACAATCCTAGATGCCAGACTACCCTGTTCCATAGAGTTTCCATAGAACATTTGTAGATGTCATGATGTCTGTCAGATGTGGAAATTCCTGTCAGATCATTTGGCTTAGATCATTTGGCTCAGCTCAGCAATAATAGCTGAACTACTCTTCATTTAATACGGAATCAGGCTTTAAAATTTACCAAATTTAGCCATGTTTTGACCTATAATTGATAAATTAAACCTTAAAAATCAATGTAATAAATGTTTCAGGGTATACAGAACTTTCTAAATTAACGTTTTGCTATAAACTCTAAACAAAGTGCACACACACACAATGTTTTTTTCTTTTATATACACTACCGTCCATGATGGTTCTGATTTTTATTTCTTTCTACATTGTAAAGGAATGCTGAAGGCGTCCAAAAAAATGCATTAATCTCCTTTGAACAGTTGATATTGAGATGTTTCTGCTACTTCTGCTCTGTAAAGGCTTCATAACGCCTCTAATCTGAGCTGCTGTTAATTGGTCATTTTTCAGGCTGATAACTAAATGAACTTCTCGTCTGCAGCAGAGGTAGGTTTTGGTCTCGCCCTCCTGGGACGGCCTTCATGAGAGCCAGTTTCATTATGGTGCTTGACGAATTTTGCAAATGCACTTGACAATACTGTTCTTGCAAGAACTATTACAGAAAGGCTGACCTCTGTGTCTTAAAATAACAACTAACTGTTGTTTTTATTGTTGTTACGTAATTACCTAATTCCATATGTGTTATTTTATAGTTTTGAAATCCCCAGTATTGTTTTGTTTAATGATTTAGAAAATAAATCATTAAACAAAAACAAAGAAAGGTGCAAGTGACCCCAAACTTTGGGACAGTAGTGTGTATATATACATACACACTACTGTCCCAAAGTTTGGGGTCACTTGCACCTTTCTTTGTTTTTGTTTAATGATTTATTTTCTACATTCTACAACAATACTGGGGATTTCAAAACTATAAAAATAACACATATGGAATTAGGTAATTACGTAACAACAATAAAAACAACAGTTAGTTGTTTTATATATATACCTTTTATATATACACCTGTTTCAATCAAGAAATCACTTAAATAGGAGCTACCTGACACAGAGAAGTAGACCAAAAGCACCTCAAAAGCTAGACATCATGCCAAGATCCAAAGAAATTCAGGAACAAATGAGAACAAAAGTAATTGAGATCTATCAGTCTGGTAAAGGTTATAAAGCCATTTCTAAAGCTTTGGGACTCCAGCGAACCACAGTGAGAGCCATTATCCACAAATGGCAAAAACATGGAATAGTGGTGAACCTTCCCAGGAGTGGCGGGACGACCAAAATTACCCCAAGAGCGCAGAGACAACTCATCCGAGAGGCCACAAAAGACCCCAGGACAACATCTAAAGAACTGCAGGCCTCACTTGCCTCAATTAAGGTCAGTGTTCACGACTCCACCATAAGAAAGAGACTGGGCAAAAACGGCCTGCATGGCAGATTTCCAAGGCGCAAACCACTTTTAGCAAAAAGAACATTAAGGCTCGTCTCAATTTTGCTAAAAAACATCTCAATGATTGCCAAGACTTTTGGGAAAATACCTTGTGGACCGACGAGACAAAAGTTTAACTTTTTGGAAGGTGCATGTCCTGTTACATCTGGTGTAAAAGTAACACAGCATTTCAGAAAAAGAACATCATACCAACAGTAAAATATGGTGGTGGTAGTGTGATGGTCTGGGGTTGTTTTGCTGCTTCAGGACCTGGAAGGCTTGCTGTGATAGATGGAACCATGAATTCTACTGTCTACCAAAAAATCCTGAAGGAGAATGTCCGGCCATCTGTTCGTCAACTCAAGCTGAAGCGATCTTGGGTGCTGCAGCAGGACAATCACCCAAAACACACCAGCAAATCCACCTCTGAATGGCTGAAGAAAAACAAAATGAAGAGTTTGGAGTGGCCTAGTCAAAGTCCTGACCTGAATCCTATTGAGATGTTGTGGTATGACCTTAAAAAAGCGGTTCATGCTAGAAAACCATCAAATAAAGTTGAATTACAACAATTCTGCAAAGATGAGTGGGCCAAAATTCCTCCAGAGCGCTGTAAAAGACTTGTTGCAAGTTATCGCAAACGCTTGATTGCAGTTATTGCTGCTAAGGGTGGCCCAACCAGTTATTAGGTTCAGGGGGCAATTACTTTTTCACACAGGGCCATGTAGGTTTGGATTTTTTTTCTCCCTAAATAATAAAGCCCCTCATTTAAAAACTGCATTTTGTGTTTACTTGTGTTATCTTTGACTAATAGTTAAATGTGTTTGATGATCAGAAACATTTTGTGTGAGAAACATGCAAAAGAATAAGAAATCAGGAGGGGGGCAAATAGTTTTTCACACCACTGTATATATTTTTGGTGTGTTTTTTCTGCCTGTGAAAAACACTTCAAATATAAATATTGATAAAAATTCATAGTAGCCTTATGTCAATAAAGGGTTATTTTGCCATTAGCTGTTGTGACTGTTGTCATGGTAGTCTGCAAAAGGTGATCATGATCCTTTTCACTCACTCACTCACTCACTCATTGTCCTTCGAATACAGCTTAATCCTGTACACAGGGTTGTGGGAGGCATGAAGCCTATCCCAGGAGCCTAAGGGCACAAGGCAGGTTACACCTTGGACAGAGTGCCAATCCATCACAGGGCACACATACACACACACATACTACTGGCAATTTGGGAACTCCAAAACCGGAGAACCTAGAAGGAAGCACGGTGAGAACATGCAAACTCCATGCACACGGGGATCGAACCTGGCCGAGATTCTAACCCGGACCCTGGAGGTGCAAGGCGACAGTGCTAATCATTAAGCCACTGTGCAGCCTGTTATGATCCTTCTAAGATTGAGAAAGCTTATGATAAAAAAAAAATGTTGTCCCTGTTCTCTTTATTAATTTTTAATATGACTTATATGCTGATGCTCCAATATTATGACTGGAGAATGGCCTTAATGTGTTCCTTTATTTATTTGTTTGTATTTATTTTTTTATTTTGAAACAACCCTGCTTCAGCACACACAATTTCGTGCTGCTACAATTTTTACTCGCACCTCATCTTGTTGCCACTATTCATGCGAACCATTCCTGTACTCACCGTCGTAGATAATATCTAAGGTTTTTTTTTTCATTATATTCAAAGTCCATGACTTTGTCTGCGAAACATTTATTTAATTTCCAACCATTCGCCCAGATAAGCTTTTAGAGTCAAATTGATCCAACACAGCAGCATTTAAAGTTATCTACAGCAACTTATCTTTCCTCTTACATTCTGATGTCACTATAGAAACAGGATTTCTAGTGACAGCTTTCTAGATACAGTTTAGGATAATTTTGTATGCCAAGTTTACATTTCTTGTAAATCTGTAGCACAAAGCCTAATGCATTGTAAAATCCTAAACCGGAGACACAAATAGAAACCACTAAAGAGCTATTCTTAAAAGAGGCATGACTGACACAAATTAAACAACAAAACTGGTGTATTATTTGCTATTAAACCTTTAAACGTACATAATAAAAGAAAGCAGGAACCCTTCCTGGAACTCTAGAGCTCTTACTTTTGTTTCCTAAATCTCTTAAGGCTTTAAAATGCATCCAGAAACTCTTTTTTGTGGCAAGGGAATCAAGAATCACAGCTTTTATTTTTCATTTCATGCTACTGTTTTCAGTGCACTAGTGCTGTTGGATTGGGGGATAAGCTATAAATGATAGAGAAAAAGAATGTGGACTTGGGGTCTCTTATGGAAGTGGAAAATGATCTTTTGCTGTGACAAGTGCCTTACATGCATTAAAAATGCTTCATGAACTCATGGTTTCTTGCATTTGCCCCCCAAATTGTGGACTACAGTATTTCTTAGACACGGTTTCTGATCATCAATGCTGTCGTCTGGCAAATTATTTCCACCCAAGTGCAAATTGTTTTTTACTTTACAACGTGAAACCTGGGGTGCTCATTGTTATAATTAAATTTTGATAGTTTTTTTTCCCTCAAGTGGGATGTTAATTGCCTGTAATCCAGGGTGGCACAAAACAGAGTTAATGATTATTAGTATATTAACTACAGTCAGTGGCTAGCCAACCCACTCACTTCTGCTGAAATCATATGGTCTCACGTCGAGATTAGTGACGATGAGCAGACATCCTCTTGCTTTTAACCCATGTCTCTCTCAGTTCTTGTATCAATGAGAATAAGTAATGCGTCTGTGACTCAACTCAGCACTACGTGATTAATCAGTGTCTCAAAGGAACCACTCTGCAGTGCAAGTGTCACCTCCTTCTCCTGCTGAGCTAAAAAACAGAAATCGGTGCGCGAGCAATCTGTCACTGCTGGATTACCTTTCAAAGTCCTGCATTACTAAATGCTTTGGTTTTGAAAGCTCACCCATATGAACAGAGGTTTTCTTTTGTTCATCCAGGGCTCTTGAGCAACATTGAACAATAGAGGTTTTTATTGGGTCAGATAACGTGAATCCCACCCCTTCTGCTGTCACATACGGGCTTCGGGACCTGCAGCGGTGGAGTGATTTTGTATTGGCATCAGGTCCTACAGGTGCAACCTCCGCCCCTTCACTCAGCAACCCAGAGCCTCAACTGCCTGAGCCACACTTCATCTAACAGAGGTGTACAAACGCTGTTACCCAGAAATATTGTGCAGTTTTTGAACTCATTATACTATGTTGTGTTTTGCATACCATTATGTGCAGTTTCTCACATTAGTATTGTCAGTCTGTTGTAGATTGTAATGTTAAATTCTAAGGTTTGTATTAAGGAGGCAGGAAGTAACACAGCTCTATGCTAAAATTTTTTACTTAATTGTATTGCGCAATCCAGGTAGGATTAATGGTTTCTTATCAGTTAATAGGTGGATACAATTTTCCCTGTATAGGTTTTCTGAGCTGGTGGATTAGGAAAAAAACTGCAGGGTTTTATTTCTCTAGCCAGCTCCCCCCTCCCCCCCCCCTCTTTTTTTTCTGAAGGCTGCACTTTGCATAATTTACTTTGATAACAGACAAGCTGCTCAGGGATAAATAGTTTAATAGCTTTTCAAAGAAAACACTTTGTGTTTGAATCACGAAATATTATTAATATATCCAGTCATCCATGCACCAATCTCCCCATATACAGTCATGTGTTAAAGTTAGTACTCCCTCTTTTAATTCTATGGATATAGCTTTTTGCATGCAGGCTATGCATATAGCCATTATTTATTTAACAAAATGAAACCAAAAAATAAATAAAAGAAAAACATGTGGGCAATACTAAGTACCCCCTTTACTGTTTCCACTAGATTTAAGAGAGTAAGTTGCAGCCCTGTGCTGCTTATCATCAACCCTTGATTAATTGATCATCAGTAGGTGTGCAGACCTCTATAAAAGCAGGTTTTGTATTTTGCTGGAGAACTCAGGTGTGTGTTAGCACAATGCCAAGTAGGAAAGAGTTAAGCAGTGGTCTTAGAGAAGCAATTATTGCTACACAATTTGTAGCAAACAATTGATAATCTTGCCAGGCGTCATTCACCCCATGGTCCATGACAGCACAATTAGAAGAAGACCGAACAAGTAATGCAAAACTGCATCTGAACAAAGCACAAGACCACTGGCTCAATGTGCTTTGGACATGCGATACCAAAATGAAGTTGTTTGGCCTTAACTCCAAATGCCATATTTGGCAAAAAACTAACAAAAAGCTTTTCAGAAAAATCACCTTATTCCCACTGTCAAGCATGGTGGTGCTTGTTTTGCATCCATAGGACCGTGCAGTCACTGAGTCGACCATGGACTCCTGTCTCTACTATTCCAGAGTATTCTAGAATCAAATGTGAGGCCGTCTGTCTGATAACTAAAGCTTGATCGAAATTGGGTCATGTAACAGGACAACGATTTGAAGCATACCGGTAAAGCTACATCAGACTGGCTGAAAAATAAAATTATCAAGGTTTTGGAATCACCTAGTCAAAGTTGAGATTTCAATCCAACTAAAATGCTGTGGCAAGACTTTAGGATAGCTGTGCCTACAGAAAGTGAATTCACAAAAACCTTAATGAATTGAAGCAACATTGAGAAGAAAAATGGGGCAAAATTCCTCCACAATTATGTGAGAGATGGATAAAGCAATACAGGTCAGTGTGAATGAATGAAGTGTAATGATATAATATGATGTATAATGATACAATATACTGTATGCAATACATAACATATTATACATCTGAATATACCATCTAACCTGTGTAGGGGTAAACATGTTGTCATGTGTTGACATTTTGCCCAAAGACTAGTCTCTATGTTCTAAGTGGGTACCAGTTAGGTCACAGATCACGCTGAATGCATCAATTAGAGGAGGAAAAAAAACACAGTTAAACCAGCAAAAACAAGAGCATTAGGGTGAGTGGGCTAATTTCATATACTGAATTAGGGCGGCCTTGACTTATTTTGTAAGGCAAGGGAGCAGTGTCTGTTGAGTCTTCTATTAATGAATGAGCATGTCATTCTGCTGCTGAAATTCCATCATGCTCACGTTTCTATGGTAACACCTTCAGAACAGTTTTTTTTTTCAGAGCTGGAAAAAAAACAGTTGGAAATATGTGACCGATTTCCTCTTATTGGGTCAGTAATACTCTCACACAGCCTGCAGCCAGTGACCATAGTGAGATAACACAGCCACTATTCATCCCACTGAGCCTTACACCCATTTATCCTTTCCCGTTCTCACGATTACTGTAAGGGAAGAGACACCATGGGAATGGATGTCTTTTCATCTGCACATGTTTTTAAGCCGGAGGTGATTGAGTGTTGTATTGGCTCATGAGCGAGGCTTTTACAGTAGGCTTGCTGCGAAGACGATGAAGGATTAGTGCTGAACGTGAGTAATAGGCCTTCACTATTTTCAAGGCTGATTCTTTTCTTATCACGACGCATATTTAAAAAATGTTCCAGTGAGAGAGACACAACGTCTCCGTGACAGACCTCAGAATACTGCCCAGAGATGTGTCTATGCATGTGTGTATCAGACCTTGCCTGATCATTAAAGTTAATAGGCCGTTGTACACACATTTCCTCAGATGGAAATACAGCAACAGTGCATAATGAACATAATGAATATGTTATTCTGTCTTCTGTCCTTTTTCTGGTATGAGTTTTGTTTCCACAATCATAAAATGTGCATCATGGAACCTCAATGAGATGGGGGCAGAAGTTTACACCTAAAAAAAGACAGAAAAAAAAGAAACCTTTGTAAGACCACTTTTTAAATAGCTAACAGATCTTTTAACTTGTGTTTCTAGTCTTTTTTGTTTTAGAGTTTTCTTTTTTTAAAACAATAAAGAAGATTTTTTTGCTGTTGTTAATTGCTTTGTTCAAAATAGATGCTGTATACAGCAGAATGAACAGCCTCTGGCACATGAAGAATTAATTGAGGTCACATTATTTAAGCTGAAACTGGTACCACGAGAGCACCGTTCAGCAGAAACGTGGAAACACTGATTATAACCCAGCATCTTTGTGAATCATAATCTTACAAAAATGCTCATCATCTTTTAAAAAAATGATCTCAAATCTGCATTTTCTTTATCAATATCTTTAATTGCAGAGTTATTTAAGCAATTTCTCTCTGGGATTAACAAAGTTCTTTGAATCTTGAATATTGTGAGAGATATTTCCAAAGCAAGAGATTTTCGTGAGCTGTTTATTGTATTTCAGTTAAAAGATACACGTAACGATGATGTAGATATTGTACATGCTTTGTACCATTCTCACTAACCAAAGTTTGATTTGCTGGTCATGGTTTCATGTTTTAAAAGATCTGTATTTTTTAAGTGTAACATCCTAATAAAAAAAAAACTCAATCCAGTCTTTTTTCCTGACGGTGACCTCACTTATGTGAAAACTGCATCACACTTATTTCTGCACCTCTGACAGTTCTCCACTTGGATGTAGATCAATGGTTAATTATATACTGTATAACCTACTGTTCTAATTCTTTATGTTTCTGACTACCGGAGTCAGTATTGCACCTTATCATGGAGGTTGAGATCTACTCACTTACACTACCATTTAAAAGTTTTAGAACACTTGCAAATTTCTTTGTTTTTGTTTAGTGATTTATTTTCTACATTCTACAACAATACTGGGGATTTCAGAACTATAAAATAATGCATATGGAATTAGGTAATTACGTAACAACAACAAAAACAACAGTTAGTTGTTATTTTAAGACACAGAGGTCAGCCTTTCTGTAATAGTTCTTGCAAGAACAGTTTTGTCAAGTGCATTTGCAAAATCCGTCAAGCACCATAATGAAACTGTCTCTCATGAAGGCCGTCCCAGGAGGACGAGACCAAAACCCACCTCTGCCACAGACGAGAAGTTCATTTAGAGTTATCAGCCTGAAAAATGACCAATTAACAGCAGCTCAGATTAGAGGCATTATGAAGTCTTTACAGAGCAGAAGTAGCAGAAACATCTCAATATCAACTGTTCAAAGGAGATTAATGCATTTTTTGGACGCCTTCAGAATTCCTTTACAATGTAGAAAGAAATAAAATTCAGGAACCATCATGGAGTTAGAAAGTGATCTAAAACTTTTGAACGGTAGTGTATGTTAGAGTAAGGATCCCTCAAATACTGACAATGCTCGGTGGTGAATGACTGAGTCTAAAAACTGTAGTTTCTTTAGGATGGGAAACTTCTAAGGCACTACTTCTGCCTTCTATTTAAGATAAAAACTAATTCAGATACTGATCCTACTTGATGACAAGAATAACTCAAGGTTACATATGTATCCTAAATGAAGAAGAAACAGGTTACTATTAGATGAGATTCATTCAGTGTCAGATACCGTCATTGGCTGAGGGCAAGAGATGCTAAAATACACCACAGAACACGATTATGACGTCTGTAGAATCTGTTTAAGGGGCACCAGTGAACTGGCACTGTTCTTCTTCTTATTATTATTATTTAATTATTATTAAATCCCACTGTCAGACCACTAATTTGTATAGAGATTAAAGATATTTCAAAATGTGCTTATACGTACATCTATGCACACTGAGAGATAAACTGTCATTAACCTGAGCTGGTAGGCAGTTGCCCTGGTCCAGCACTTCCATGTCCAACTAAACACTGCATGCATTTTTGTGCCCCAATTCTGGTTGTTCTAAAACACTATTATAGCAATTACATTATTACATTATTTAGTAATTTTCATTAATATTTTTGACCTCCTTAAGGACCAAATTAGGACTAGCCACAAAGCGTTCATTTTTATGTGCTGATGTTTTTCTTATTCTTTCAAATTCATCCACATAACTCCCAAGCCTTGCTTGTGGATATGTGGTTATTACTATTTTATCTTTCTCAGTGAGATCACCCATGGCCCAAAGGAAAAAGTTGATCGACTAATGCCTGAGGGTGCACATGCTTCTGTCACCAATGATGCAAGCTTCTGTAGTATGGCACTGAAAATGGGTTGTAATTCAGCTTTCCTAGTTTTAGACCGGGATTGCTGTTATAAACATTTCCACCAGATGCATAAAATTTGCATATGGACGATGTATGGCCATTTGCAGTGCTGTGACTGGTTTCATAAAAAGGCTGCTCTGTCTTTTGTCACAAAGACTCACATAGCACACTAATTGAGTTTCATTCCAGTGAACTGAACTGCACAGTCTGTATGGCTATTCTAGTATTTGACATTTAGCTGCCCACAGACCCTGGTGTTGTAGAGGCTGTATGACGATGCTAGAGGGATGATCTTTGAATCGCTACGTATGTCACTCCGTTCATGTAGAAGTGGAGGAATTCGCTGTGATTCATAGAAATTGGACTTTATGAATATCTAAGACTTGTGGTCACCAAGTTGTACACCTGGCATGCAGAGGATACGAATTGGCAGCCCTTTTAACAATACAGTGTAGGTCTCTAAAATGTAGAATGGATAACATTACACCTTTTTGTAGATCATATCTTTCTCAATATACTAGGGGGAAAAAAATCTAGTTTTTAGAACCTGTCCAGACACTCCAGCCTACTGAGCAATCACTATTGCCTGGTTTTCTAGGAGTAACTGCACAATTGGTTTTGGAACCTCTGTGGAATGGACCCTTGTGTTTGGGATCAATTATCAATCAATCATTCATTCATTCAGTGGCTTATGGATTTCTACAGCAATGACTTGCCCAAAGATCAGGGGCAGGTGGGACAAAGTGTTTTTACCAGCATTTAACAATGGCATTTGAGGATATAAGAATGCTAGAATTTTATGAACTTTTAAATGTCTATAGACGACTCAAAGTATTTGCATGCCAACAACAAAATAGATTGAACGTCTGTTTTCTTAATCCGTGGTGCATCAACACCAGATAAATGTCTCCTCTGGACAAGATCTGGACATCAGTGCAGTTTTTTTTTTTAACTTGTGACTTGCAGAAAGAGCAAGTAATCAGAAGACACACACATGTAACAAATCTCTTTCTTTAAATGGTCTTTTCCTTAAACAGTCTATGTGCCACAAAGGTAGATCATAATCAGTGTATAAATGAAATATGACTCCAGCTTGGGAAGACACCTTTTGTCTTTGTTTCATGTACTGTACTAATTTATTCATTTGGCCTCTGCATTTAAATATATTCTTCACAAATAAAGCTGTCTGACAAGCGACATTCAGTAATAGAGCAGTTTAGGGGCAGGTATGGTTTTGGAGTGACTCAATCATTCTAATTGTGTCTAGTCCAGTACTGTACAGTAGATATGCTGTCTGGTGGAAAGATCATTTACTTCATGACATTCTCCAACCCATTTTTAATGAATGATGACTCTACAAGTGTTTCATGCCACAAAGCACTTTTTGGTCTTTTTAGAAAAATAGTAATATTAAAAGGCGCATTGCAAGCATGTGTCAGGGATTAATTTGGATACAGGTGGTGATCCTACTTATTAAACATTGTGAAATCACATCAAAGCCATAAACTCATTCACACAACAAAGTCAGAAAAAAACATTCATTCATTTGTTTCATTCATTCATTCATTTCCCATACAGTTGTACATCATAGTGCCTGAAGCATATTCTAGGGAACTCAGGGTACGAGGCAGTAGACACTCATGGTGTGCAAAGTACACAAATCCTGCACCTGAGTAAAATTAAAGATTCTGTATAGCAAATATTATTTAAGTAAAAGTAGAAGTACTTAATTTACATGTGTACTTGAGTAAAAGTACATCCTCATCCTCAAATTTACTGAAGTATACAAGTACAGGGATTGTAGTAGCTCACAGTAGCATTTTACAGTAGTAATTCTCTCTCTCTCTCTCTCTCTGCTTCCTGATTGTGAACATGGTGTTTTCATGCTGTAGATGTTTGTAACACCTTTTATGTTATTTGGTAATGCAAGGCTATGCTGAAATATAGTCAAGTAAAAGTACAGATATTTGCTGTACTTTTGAGTGAGTAAAAGTAAAAACAATTCATCTAGTAAAAACGACTGGAGTAAAGTATGGATAACTGAAATATATACTGAAGGTAACTGAGTACCTGCCATATCTGGTAGACACCATGGATGGTGTGCCAAACCACTGCAAGGCACAGGTGTGCACACACTTATTTATACACTAGGAGAAATTTGGAAACACTAAACAGCTTGTCAGTGACCTATGGAGGGAAACCAGAGAACCTGGAGGAAACCGACAAATCATGGGGAGAACATTTAAACTCTAGAGTATTCTTTTCCTTCAGACGTTCACACTGAAAATCACAAACTCCCCAGAAACCAGTTAGTAGCTTTGCTCATGTGAACGAACTGTCAAGTTGAATAATAAGAGCTGTGTGCGCCAGCGTACGGAGTCCCATGCTCCATCAGAATGAGTAGGCTGAGGTCTATTAAACCCTCAGAGTGACAGCAGTGAGAAAGAAGTATGTGACAGGGAGGGGGAAAAAAACAACACACAATCCATCCTTACCCAAGCCACCAGCGGTTTATCACATAAGCCGTCAGCATCAGACGAACAGAAATCGGCTCAGGAATGAGCGTGGTTGCTTTTAAAAGTCTATGCTATACTTCAGCTTGAGTTTCCTCTCTTCGGTGTGCCACAGAGAAATTTCTGCACAGCTTGGTTACTGAAAGCTGAGGGAAAGAGAAGAGGAGTGATTTTGTTTTGATGAGGTACGAGCAGTCATGAATGCTGTTTAGCATCTGTAGTGTTGCTGTTTTAGTGTCTGTAGTCCAGTACATTTCGTGGTGGGATTAAGGTGTTATTTTATCTACGTTTAACTGTTTCTGCATTTTTTTAGCACATTTGTAACAGACCTTTTTGCTTATAACGAATCTTGTTGTCTCATTTTCTGAGTCAAGAGGGTGTTTTTTATTCAGATTGAAGAAAGACACTATTTTTGATGCGTTTCATAAAATGAAGCTTCTAACCTTATCAGGTTAGAAGCTTCATTTTATGAAACGCATCAAAAATACTGTACATACATTTTACTAATAAAAAGCACTAGCAATAAAATGTAACAAATACATGTTTATACTGTATTACTGTAAAAGTTAACATATACAGTATAAACATGTATTTGTTACATTTTATTGCTAGTGCTTTTTATTAGTAAAATGTATATTTTTAGTATCCAATTACTATTTTCAATGATAGCATTTTTTATAACATTCATTTACTATTCATTCATTCATTCATGCTCTATGTTATACTGTATAAGACAGCATTGTGGTGCCGCCTGTACTGTTGCTAGTCCTGAATTTGATCCTGAGCTCAGATCACTGTCTGCGTAAGTTTTAAGTTCTCCCTGTGTTTCCCCTCTGGATCTGCCATGACCCGGACCAGGATAAAGCAGTTAGTGAAAATTAATGTCATATAGTCACTTAAACCTTTGTTCCCGTTTAACTGAGATGTGAGGAGGCTGCTATATAAAAGGATCAGTAGTAGTTACAGTACATTTTAATTTCCCAGCAGGTGTGGACACCACCAAGGACCCATGTCAGAAGGTGAAATGCAGCTTGCACAAAGTGTGCGTGTCTCAGAACTACCAGAGACCCATGTGCATCAACCGCAAAAAACTGGAGCACAGGCAAGTCACATGACACATGCATTCTGACATAGTGAAAATACAATCAAATAAAAATGGAACTCGGAAACTCTGGCATCTACTGTATACAGTAGGCTGAGGTTCATACATGCCATAGATGTGCATTGTAAACAATTTAAAAATGAATTATGTTATCAATTACTTTGTGTCAATTTCTGACCATTTGTAATGGCCCCAGTAACTTACTGTCACATTGTCATTTTTAACACTTCAGATCGAGTAAATAAAATGTGTAGATCAGTCCAGAGCTAAAGGTTATTTAAATTACATCTGACATTCAAACAGTTAAAGTCTTTAATTTTGACATTTAAATATTTGCTATTAAACAGTATAGATAAAAGTTTGTAATGTTGAAACTGTTACTGTGCTTATTTTGGGCTGTCAGTCTGTCTGGATTATTTTGGGAACTATCTTTGCTGAAGGAGCGAAAATGAACGAAAATATTTGGCCATTTTGTGTCTGAAATGTCAGTTGATATTACTTTCTTTTTTATAGAACAATTGTGTAGTGAATAATGAACAAACTTTTTGGCAAAAAACAAATGACATGGCTTTAATCTTAAAGGTGACAAAAAGCCATGGTGTAAATGGCCACAGATATATGCCTAATTTCAAAATACACAAAGATGAACATAATTTTCAGATCATTTTAGCGTAAATTATGAATTTCGGTAAATGCATAATTTAGTAAGAAATGCAATTAAATATTAGCGTTGCACAACAAGCAGTTACAACTGGCTTTGACAGATTAACAATTAACAAATGAAACTAATTAAACTAATTTCTATTTATTTGGAATCAGTTCATCATAATCAGCATAAAAGTACCAATAAGCTCAAATAATTATTGTGTGTAAAAACATCACTGAACTTACCGTACTGGAATTGGATTAAAAACTGTCCAATGCATTATTAAAATCAGTAAAGAGAATGCTAAACCATCAACTACATGGAAGAAATGTGACGAAAAACTACAAGATATAATACAGAGGCGGGAATCGAACCCTTGACCCTGGAGGTGCGAGGCCACAGTGCACGAGGCCAGTACAAACCATAGCTATGTTTAAAAGTCTAAATAAGAACATTTTCATATGTACAGTACTCAATGTGATGAGAAATTACAGGATTGGGGTTAAACATCTGTATCCATAAGAAAAACACATGTTAATGAGTCTAATCAGAAGAAGGCTTCAGTTTGGTAGAAAGCATAATGATTAGACTTTGGAACCATGGAAACAGTTTATGTGATCTTATTTGGTCTGATTGACCCTATATTAGAGTGATAGCCTGACAGGGTAGAAGTGAAGCATGAAGCAATGCACCCATCATGCACAGCGGCAACTGTACAAGCCTCTGGATGCAGTGTTATGACCTGGGGTTGCTTCAGTTGGTCAGGTCTAGACAGAGCAATATTGTTGATAGTGTTAGGCTCCTCTTGTGGAGGATCTGATCAACATCCAACACAGGTTTATACTGGATGCCCTTAATTAGTGACCGGGTTTTGGGCATTGGGTGGAAATTGAACTTCCACATGGCAGGTGAAAAAACCTACCACAGAGCCACTCAGCAACATTACAGTATGTGGTAATAAAATTAAGTCAGCTGATGACCTGAATGTTCTCAATGACCAGATGACAGGCATATTCCAGGATCCAGACTGTGAAAGCATGGTTCGGGAAGCATGAGGCATCATTTTCACACAAGAGCTGTCCACCACACTGTGTGCTGTAATCAAAGCTAAAGGCGGTTGAATGAAATCTTAGAGTGGGTGACTTTTTGGCCATGCAGTGTATGTGCAAACTGTTAGACAACTGTTTTATCATTTCCACTAAATAAAGGTCGTCCAGTTATACAGTCTCTCCATGCTTTATAAATTTAGTATTAAATTTTAATGATCATATTTTAGCCATGGAACACCAAGCCCAGAATAACAGTTTTTTTTTGTTTTTTAGTTAACTGTTTTTAGTTTTTGTTGTTGTTGTTGTTGCTTTAATTATTATAATGCCTTACTGTGTGTGTATTTCTTTTTTGTAATTGTGTATTGGGTTCTTATGTGAATGGTGACTACACATGGTGATAACAGTGTCACGTGCGTACTTAAGGTTTGCATTCACCATATTTATCTAGTGTACAGAAGAACATCTTTTAAAACGCTACAATGGCAAAAACTAATGGCCTGAAACATCATTGCCTGTAGAGTTTCTTTCCTTAGTGATGGGTGTTTATTTCCCTCCAGTGTCTGGGTTCAAATGTGAGCAGGGAAGAGAAAGAGAAAGAGGGGGAGAGGAATGAAATCTTGGTTCTTTCTCTCAGCACCATTAGCTTTTGATGGAGACTGAAACAACATGATCATATTATGGGTCGTTTTTGTGGCTATAAGCTGTTGAACAAGCAATTAAATGTTATCACTTGCCTTATGTACATTTCCTCATGGCTATCAGTGCTAATAGGATAATGATCTAATATCTAATATTTATTTAGATCTCTATGGATATGCCACTACTATAAAAATATGAAGCAATGATACATTGTTTTCATCATAAATCAGGGCTGACATTCCAATCAGCAGTAATGTACAGGATGTTTCACTGATCTTGTGTTCTGTTAAATTGTAGAATCAGGCAACCTGACACAAAGGCTCACGTAAACAGCTGTAAACCATGTCCCCTGTCAGCCACAAACCCCGTGTGTGGATCTGATGGACATAACTATGCTTCACAGGTAAGCACATACGCACACACACACACACACACGCACACACGCACACATACAAAAACGGTACATTAGCACTGTTGATTTTCCCATCCTGCTCAACCAGGAACCAAATCAAATATTTATACGGGTGACTAGAGTTAAGAGTGTGAGAGAGGAGTGAAAAAAAGAGGTGGGGAAAGGACTGAGAGAGAGAGAAGAGCGAGCAGAATCAGAAGGAGGGAGGAAGAGAAGGTAAATGGCTTGATGCTTGCGTTTTGCTTGATCACACTTGTGTACAAGGTCAAAATTAAAAACAATACATAAATCAATAAATCCAGCAGCAGGCGAGTGATCCACCGCTCTGATCATCGAAGGACATTAATCAAGCTGCTGCATTCAGCTATAGCAATGCTCTCTCCCTCTCGCTCACACACACACACACA